>JAEOAD010000008.1:0-1424166 GCA_036365145.1 Orientallactaga sibirica | reverse complement strand
TCCCTCCACAGATGAATGGATAATAAAGATGTAGTACATTTATACAATGGAGTTCTATTCAGCAGTAAATAAAACTGATATTATGAAATTTTCAGGGAAATGGATTGATCTGGAAAGGATTATACTAAGTCAGGTAACCCTGGCTCAGAAAGCCAAATGTCGCAAGTTTCTCTCATATGTGGTTCCTAGCTACAAATGTATAGACTTGTGTGTGAGGTGTAACCAAAAAATCAGTAGCAGAAGCTGGTAACCTAGAAAAAGGCTATAAGGGAGGGAATAGAGGGAAGGACTTAAGGGGATGGTATTGTATAAATGAAAGTAGAAGAACAGATTACAGGCAGGGAAAAGGCCTAAGTGATGCCAGGGGAAGAGAATGTATAAAAGAAGGGCGAGGATCCAGTTAATCAAAATTCAAGATATTCTGAATAAGACATATGTAAACCTAATTTTTTGAATAATGGCACATCCAGAAGGCATAGATTGTTACTAGGAAATTTTCCATGCCAGGGATGGGATACCTTTCACTGAGTTGTTGGCCAGGGAGTTCCCTGTTGCCTCCAAAACATTACAGGCTATTGGTTTCCCTTGAGAAACAGATGGTAAGACCCTATTGCTGAAGACTTCACTTGCCTGACTGGCAAGGTCACTGAGAAATCAAGCTAGTGCTGAGCAGAAAACCTTCTCCCTGTAGACCAGCCAACTGAAATATAGAAAAAGCTGCACTGCATGCAGCTGTATAGGAGACAGATGTCATCAGTGGTGAAAACAGTGGACACTGGAAACTTCAAGTTTGGTCAGATAGGCCAAATGACCGAACAGGTGTAATAATGGCATATCTGTTCAGGTTTGATTAGCCAGTTCCCATGAAGCCAGATGCACAAAGTGGCACATGCATGTGGAGTTCATTTGCAGAGGTTAGAGGCCCTGCATGCCCATGGGATCATTCCCTCTCTTTCTGTCTCCCTCTCCCCAAGGTCTCTGGGATAGAATATTCATTTTTGAAAATGAAAGAAGTCAGGTATGGTGACACACATCTTTATTTTTAAATATTTTTATTTATTTATGTATTTAATTTATTTACTACAGACAGAGAGCGAGGGAAAGAGAGAGAGGGAGAGTGAGAATGGGCGCTCCAGGGCCTCTAGCCACTACAAACAAACTCCAGTGCATCTGGCTTGAGTGGGACCTGGAGAATGGAACCAAGGTCCTTAGGCTTCACAGGCATGTGCCCTAACCACTAAGCAATCTCTCCAGCCCAACACACATCTTTAAACACAGTACTTCGGAGGCAGAAGTCGGGAGGATTGCTGTGAGTTCAAGGCCAGCCCGAGACTATATAATGAATTCTAGCTCATTCTGGGTTAGAGCAAGACCCTCACTCAAAATACTAAGAAAAATAGGAATAAATCTTTACACACCTATAGATGTTCTAATAATTGAGGTGAATGGAGGCCTAAGCATCCTAGAGACAAGAGACATAAAGCCCAAGTTCTCATTCTATTGTTTCTGTTCACAGCCACAAGGCAGAGCTAAAACAGGAAGGAAGCCAACACTGAAAAGTAGGTTCCTGTCTGTTGAACTGGAACACTTCAGGTTTACTTCCTTAGGTGTGAAGTCCCTAAGATGTGAGCTCCATAATGTGAAAAATATAAAGTCTATCTTAGAAGAAAGAGGCTTGAAAGGAGAGTATCACACAGATATTGAGATCTCAGATAGTTTGCAGTGTCCATGCTCAGCTCCTGCAGCCAAGGAAGTGGGTGCTACCAACCTGGTACCTATGTGTGATGTCCACAGATTAAGAAAGTTTGGTTTGGATTTAGAGCTTTTGATTCCTGACAGAGTTTTATTCCTGGGCCCTCACACATCTCTAAGAAAACCTCTGACTTCCATGATTCATGTAGTGCTAAGCATCCATGGAATTAGATATGTAAATACTCATACACTCATACTCATATAGCTGAGCATCTGAACTTGTCTACTAATTTATGGTACCATAAGATTAGAATAATCTGTTTTCCATAATGTGTCAGTAATGTCAGCATAATTCCATGTAACATACTACTTCCATGTAACATACTTAACATAATTCCATGTAACATACTTGTGTGTGGTCAGTGGTCAGCATAATTCCATGTAACATACTATCCAAATATTCCAGGTCAGAGAACTTGGCAGAGAGAAGCAGAAGAGGAGAGGAAGCTGCTGTGTGTTGTGCAAAAGTGATTGTCCTTTTCCTTTTATCTTTCTTAAGCCACTTTCCCCCATGTCCTACCCATTCCACTGATTCCAAAGCTGATTTACCTTTTCATGGGAGTGGTATCCATTGGAATAGATTTAAGGATGAAGGGAATATGGAGCTGCCTCAGAGGGAAGTCATGGGTGGGACAACAGGAATGAGCATATAAGCTTTGCAGGTTCCCAGTGACTAAGCCATCATGCTCTGGTATTCTCACAATGCTGGTCCTGATTACATCTTTGAACTCTTCTCCTATAGCCACCAGGATAAGCCTTATGATGCCACAGGATTTTGACAGCTGTGTTGGGAGGTGTTTCCTCAAACAGAATGTATTAGTTCACCATATCCAAGGAAAACATTTTCTTCCAAATAATTTGGCTCTTATTGACAATATTGAGTGTCCTCAATAAATATTCTGAGAAATATGTGTGTGTGTGTGTGTGTGTGTGTGTGTGTGGTGTGTGGCATGGATTTTACACAATAGTGCTTGTGCTTATGGAAAGGGACAAGTTAGGTCAGATCTCATTGGTCAACATTTGAGTCTCGTTTTGGAGAATGGACATGACATGCTCTGAATCTTCAGTTCTGGTGGTTATAAAGATTCCTCTGCTTCCAACCTCTAAGCTTAGCATTAATGTCATTGTCTGTCAGCTCACATCTTTCCCCTATGTGACTTTCTCATCCTTGCAAGGAGTTGTCTCCTGCTATAGCCATGACTCCTGCTAGAATGATTGTTAGAAAAAGTCTCTCTGAGTGTAGGTGAATATTAAGAGTTCTTGGGGCTGTTGCTACAGTGGATTCTATGGGACTGAGGTGACATCAAAGAACAGGGAAAACGCTGCTTAAAGTGAGATGTGCTTTCTGGAAAAATCACCTCACAGAAGTGGTTCCTCACAATGATTACTTCTTCAGGCTGTCAAACTTGTGATACTTTTGTAGAACAAACTGTCCTCTCCCTCTCCCCCTGTCATTGAAATGAAAATCTATCAGAAGATACCTTACTCTTTGGTTAAAAAAAAAAAATGCCGGGCATGGTCGCACACGCCTTTAATTCCAGCATTGGGGAGGCAGATGTAGGAGGATTGCCATGAGTTCGAGGCCACCCTGAGATTACATGGTGAATTCCAGGTCAGCCTGGGCTGGAGTGAGACCCTACCTTGAAAAACCTAAAAATGAAAAAAACAAAAAAAAAAAAATACTAAGTATGGGAAATACACATTTGGGGAAGAACATGAGTAAAAAGAAAGAGAGGGAAGAATAAACTTGCTTATTCAAGCAAAAAAGATTAGAAACTATGACCCCAAAACATCATATCTTTTCCATCTGCCCTTCACTGAACAATGTCATCCTCTTAGCCCTCCCTTGAGGTAGATCAAAGGGCTGTATATTTTACTGTTAGAACAAGAGACGGGGCTATTCTCAGAATGCTTCAAGTCAGCAGGAGTATTTCAGGTATGCAATTATTCCCTTCAGCAAAGGTGATCTAGTGCCACCCTTCTAGTCATGCTTGAATAAATAACAGGGTGAGCTGGAGAGAGTAAACTGGGGAACATTACAAGCTTGGTGGACTGTGGAATACTTGGGACGTCAGTGTGTTATATTTAAGTGCAGTAAGAAGGGAACAGGTCAGGTTGGTAATGTTGGAGTTGACAGGCTATGGTGAGCCTGAAAATATCATGGGATGTCTTGTCTGGCAGTGGTTGTTTAGTGTTATTTGTAGGTCACAGTAGCCAGGATGGTGTAGATAGTTGGGCAACTGGGAAGGAAGGGTAGACTATGGTAGAATAAGGGTACACAGCTCTCTGTTAGGCCAAGTGGCTGCATTCTAGGGTGAGTTAGGAACTGGGAAGGTCCTTGACACTAGTGGAGGCTGGGAGACTAAACAAGCTGGCAGGTCATGTGGCCACAGACTATGATTAAGTGGGGATCAGCTAGTCTTACAGGCCAGGCTGCCAAGTTTTACAGTGAGGTGGGAACAGGGAAGCTAGAAAAGCACAATGTGGTGGGAAAAACTTAGGCAGGCAGGTCATGAGGTAGAAAACTGACATGTGTTGGGCAACAAGACATTCTGGAATGCCAAACAGCTGAGAACTGGGATAAACTGCAGAGTCAGGCAAGCTGGTTAGACTAGTTTGTGGTGGGGCATAGTGTGGCCTGGCAGGACATGTAGCAGCAGACTAGACTATATTGTTGAATGGGCTGGAACAGGTTCAGATAGACAACATGACGGGCTGGCGTACCAGAGTATCTTACTAAGGTAAGATGATAAATGAAGTGGGTCATAGGCCAGACAACAGCTAGGATAAAGAGGAAAAATGGGAAGCCATGTGGACGATGGTGGGTTGTGGAGCATGCCAGGCTAGTAGGCAGGCAAGGACATGGACTATAAGTGGCAGAACGGTTGCATTGGTTGCATGGACTATTCTGAGAATGGATGAAGACTGGCTGATAGGCCAGGTAGAGGCAGACTAGCATCACTTGGGGAAGGATGCAAAAGATCAAAGAGACCGAGGGAAACAGTGGTATATTGGGCATGAAGTTGTGAACTAGGGTGCATTGTGGAACATTGTGTACTAGGTAACAAGATTAAGTTGGTTGTCCATAAAATTCTTTGTTGACTAGGATGAGCATAGAATCTTGAGAGGTGTGGTTGTTTGATTCAGGTGTCCCCCATAAACTTAGGTGTTCTGAATACTAGGTTCCCAGCTTATGGAGATTTGGGAATAAATGCCTCCTGGAGGCAGTGCATTGTTGGGGGCAGACTTATGGGTGTTATAGCCATCTTCCTCTAGCTAGTGTTTGGCATGTTCTCTTCTTGCTGTTGTCCATCTGATGTTGGCCAGGAGGTTATGTCCACCCTCTGCTCATGCCATCATTTGCTCCTGCCATCATGGGACTTCCCCTCAAGTGTATAAGCCAAAATAAACCTTTTATTCCCCCTACAACCTGCTCTTAGTCAAGTGTTTTCTGACAGCAATGTGAACCTGACTTCAACAGGAAGCCATTCAGCAAAGAATTGGGAGAAATGCAAACAATGCAGGCTCACAGGACAAGGTGTAGTTGAGTAAGATAAGAAGAACTCTTCAGTGTAACAGGCTGGTAGCAGTGTTCTAGGGTCAATAAAGAATCAAGTTTCTCTGGTGTCACATTTGTGCAATGAGAACAGGAAAGGCTGGAAGGTCAGGTGATGGTAGAACTTAGTCAATTGCAGATCTGGGCACTTTGGGTTGACTTAGGATGACTCTGAGAACTGTGGTACTGGAGAGAGATGTGGATACAGATCTATGGTGGCATTTGGATTAGAGTAGGTTGGGCAAACTACAGAAAGTTTTTTTTTTTAATTGTATGTATTTCTTTCAAAGAAAGAAAGAGAGACTGAGCATGGACACACCAGGGCCTCATGCCCCTACAGACAAGCTCTAGATGTATGTGCTACTTTTTGCATATGGCATTACATGGGTATGGGGGAATCAAATATGGTCCAGCAGGCTTTGACTTCATTCTTTTTTTTTTTTTTTTTGGCTTTTTTTGTTTTTTTGAGGCAGGGTCTCACTCTAGCCCAGGCTGACATGGAATTCACTATGTAGTCTCATGGTGTTCTCGAACTCACAGCGATCCTCCTGCCTCTGCCTCCCGAGTGCTTGGATTAAAGGCATGCGCCACCACGCCTGGCTCCCAGAAGGCTTTGAAAGCAAGCACATTTAACTGCTGAACCATTTCTCCAGCCCAACTCCACCTTACTTAAACAGCTCACCTAAACTCAAGGTACAGGCCTTGGTTGAGGAGAAAGGATCTTATTGTATGGATGGAAGGTGAATGTGGCCAACAGGAATTGTCATTACTTGGAAGTCACTAAATTTCATGATGATGCTTTAATAATAACAATAACACAATGCATTATAAAAACAGCTAACCTTTATATGACTCTTTCTACTTGCCAGATAAGAACAAGGGACTTTCCATACCAAGCTCACTGTTTTTGGAATCCTCAATGTGACCAGATAATGTTGGTTGTTCCTTGTATTCCCATTTCATGAACAAAGCAGAGGCTTAGTTAAGATGTGACATGCCTCAGGTGACAGCAAGTAAACAGCAGCTTTGATATTTAATCCACATGAAGTACTTGTGCCCATACCTCCCTATTGTCTGAACACCCTGTCTTCAAAGAAATCAGATATGACAGCTAACTCTCTATCAACTGAGTTAAAGAGCTTACCAAATCTCTCCCATGACCTTCTTGCTGAAATAGTACCAATTACCTAACTAATGTGTGAACCTCCACTGGATCTGCCAAAACACATTGTTCTCTATAGGGTTGTGGGTTATGAGCTGTGGGAGCAGCAGTCAGTTACTGAGGAGAGGCAATGCCTCTGGGAATGATGTTCCAACCTGTGGCTCTTACAATCTTTCTGCCCCCTCTTCCACAAAATTCCATGATCCATGGTGGGTGTGTTTTAAGTTTACTTCAGTGATGAAACCCCACCCCAGGGAGGAGGGCACCCAGTGGAATGGGGGCAGGGGCAAGGAAAATGATGGTACCAATACATGATGGATCCATACTAAGTATGTTCTCAATAATGTGTGTGTGTGTGTGTGTGTGTGTGTGTGTGTGTGTGATAATTAAAAAATGCATTGTTCTTCAAAGTACCCTAGGGCACCTAGCCACCCTCATTCCCCACACACTCCCTTCCTTCCAGTGTAGCTCATTGTTCCCCAAGTGCTCACGTTTCCCAAATCAGAAGAGACTTCCATTTATTGATAACATACTGACCTGTTTCTAACCTCACCCAGGTCCTCCTTGCCCACTTTGTCTGCTAAATGAGTTGAGTCCACTCAGATGCAATGATCTCCAAATCACCATGCTCCTCAGCTGCCTGGTCTGTCATATTACATTTTTTCCCTCCACACCATAGTTCCTGGCATGTCCAGAATGCTCTGCTGCCAACCCCCTCAGTCTGTTGGTCATGACCAGATAATCTGCTGGTTTCCATACTCACACCATTCTGCCACAGTAAGGAATGCCACTCATATTATCCTCTAGCACAAGTAAGTCTGGCCTGTGTACCCCATCACCACCTCACAATAGGATGCTCAGTCTAGCCCATCCCAACTAACCCTTTTTCACCAAGGTTTCCCTGGTCCCCATCACTCCCTATTCCACCCAACACACACTGTTGAGGAACTTAATCTAGTCCCCTGCCACTTCACCTGACAGCCCACCCATTTATACAAACACCCTATACTGCTGCCAGCTGGTCTTCCATCTGCCATTTGTACCAGCTCACCCTAATCTATATATGGTACACTGATCCCAGGGAACTCTAGTCTGCTGTCACCTGGGCTATCTGCCTGCCTTTTTGCAACTTACATTATTCAGTGAGTGCCTGGTTCCTCAACTCATGTGCTCCATCACGCTTCATCCTCTCCATGGCCTGCCCACATGCAGCCTATCTTCCTTTTTCTACCAATTCCACACCTATGAGGCAGGTCAACCCACACCAACCTATTGTAATTCTGGCCCAGCAGCCTGCTGTTAACCTGAGAAAGGACTACTGTTTGGACCATCCACCTGCCCTGTTTGTTTCCTTATCCTAGTCCACTTCTGCCTTCTCGGAAACCTGTTCTGTTCACCAAACAATTCTCATTGTAAAGCAATGGCCTGCCTACCTGCCCCAACTTACTGTAAACAGCATTTCAAGTTCCTCACTTCACCTTCTTTCAGTGAACCATGAGATACCATACCCTCCATATTCTGCCCTGTGCATCCTGTTCCCATTTCATGCTACTCTGCTCTGCCACTTCATAAATTTCATAAGAGTTAGTTACATGACTCTCTCCAGCCAGTAGTAACTGAAATAGGCTAAGGGATAGAACCTTTAATTCTGGTGTTTTGTGGAAATGGCTCTTCTTCCAATCTTTTACTGAAGCTTTTAGTCTCATTATTTGGTAGCTCCCATTTTCCCCATCTGTGACTTCCTCTTTCTTGGGAGCAGTAATCTCTTACAGTAGTCATGACACTTGCTAGGGACAGGGAATTTATGAGAACAGAACGATCGTTTAGAAACAGTTCTCTATGAGCAGAGGTGAACCTTGATTGAGAATGCTTGGGGGTGTTTCTACAAGTGGACTACATGGGACTTGGGTAACATCAAGAAACAGGGAAGATGCTCCTTAAAGTGAGATATGCCTACTGGAAAAATCACCTCACAGAAGTGGTTACCCACAATGATTATTACTCAGCTGTTTTAGGGATTCCTGGTTTCCTCTTACCCAAAGGGCTTAAAGCTGTTCCCCTGATAGCTCCTGACTAGAAGTATGGAGCAGAAGGTAGAGAAGGCAAAGAAGCAAAATGGCAACATAGACATTTTTAGACATGCATCATAGAAGGGCTATGTAGGACCCACCCCAAGCACCTAAACTGATGAGCATCCTACTGAACTTATTGAAAGACTACAAACTACCCTGATCAAACACTCCAATCTCTCTTGATTCTTCAGCCAAGTTTTTTTAGAGTTTTTTTTTTTTTTTTGAGAAAGACACAGAGAGAGACAGAGGGAGAGGAGGACAGATAGAGATGGGCATGCCAACAGCCTCTCAGCTGCTGCAAATGAAATCCAGATGCGTGTGCCCCCTTGTGGGCAAGTGCAGCATTGTGCCCTTGCGTCACTTTGCATCTGGCTAAACGTGGGACCTGGAGATTGGAACCTGCGTTCTTAGGCTTAGGAGGCAGGCGCCTTAACCGCTAAGCCATCTCTCCAGCCCTTCAGCCAATTTTTGACTCAGTCAGACCTACATATAAGGAGAGAATTTCAATGAATTGCTGTTATGTCTGAAAGTACTCTGGCTAATGTAATAGAGAGCTACTACAGTCTTCTATAACAGGGAGTCTGGAGGCTGATTAGATAAAGAAAATGACTCAGGCTTTAATGCAGGCTTTATAAGAAAACCAACCCAAATGAGAGCTTCTGGAGTCTATATATAGTTTTGCATGGCTGGGACACTTCAAGAAAGACTGACCACAGAGGAGGCCTACACCTGGGCCCTGTCCTTTATGCCAAGGAAATCATTGGAAGTTCTATCTGTTCCCAAAGACAGAACTATGAGGCCAGAGGACATCCCACAGATGGTCCAAATGGGCTGAAAGGGGCCCAGAGCTTCTTCCTTCTGGCTCCTACAACTCAAGCCTTCATCTCTCTTCAGAAGCTCCCAGGGTATTCCAACTACAGAGGGAAAACCTGTTAATCTCCTTCTAGACACTGAGGCCTCAATATCAGTCTTTAATCTCTAAATCTGGCCAGCTCTTCTCCCAAACTGTGACTGTGGTAGGCATTTCTGGCAAGCTTGTGACCAGACACTTTTCTGTGCCTCTCAATTGTAATAGGAAAGAGTAACTTTTTTCCCATGCCTTTCTGATTATACTTTTTCCTTTCCCAGTACTGGAACATGATCAATTTGCTAAATTAGAAACTTCCATTCTTATGATCCCTGGGCCAGCATTATGCTTACCTTTCATGGAAGTGAACATTAACCCTGAGGTCTGGGCCAGTGAAGAAAAAACAGATCTAGGTAAGACAGCTAAACCTGTACAAGGTTGTCTTAAAGCTCTTACCTCCTTCCCACATCAAAAATAATACCCACTAAGACTGGAGGCCCCAAAAGCCCTGCTCCCAGTAACAATTAATTTTAAATTCTCAGGGTCTTCTAGTACCATGCAATACTGCCATTCTGGGGGTCCAGAAGCCCCATGGAATATGGAGATTAGTACAAAACCTCTTTATCATCAATTAGACTGTAATCCCCATTCATCCCGTAGGCCCTCTAAACAGCTCCTGTCTGGGAGAGACTCTAACTGCCATACCCTGTGACCCTATTCAGCTTGAAGAAGTTACAGTGGTTGTCACCTCATTTCCCTAACAGCACTTAGAGTTTCTTCTCAGTAAGGGGAAATGATAGAGAATAGAAGCCAGATAGTTTTTTATAGGTAGTCAGCCAGGGACAGAGGCCCATGGAGAACAAAGATGCCACTTATCCCAGTCAGAGCAGAAAACAGCCACCCAGAGCCATGTTCCAGTCCTTGACCTTAAAAAGTTTTCATGAGCTGTCCCTAACTCTCCATTTCCACCCCCTTCCCAGGTTAGTGGGTTCCTGCTAAGCCTGCATACCTTTCCTGTGCACCAAATGACCAATCAGAATCTCTGCTATGTACCTCAGCCTGAGGATGAGACATATCCCAACTATGTGCCTCTTAATTTACATTTCCAAGGTTATAAAGAAGCCCACATTTGGCTACTATGCAGCAACCTGCTCAGGATCTCTCACAGGTACACTGCTTAGGAACTATTGTGGTTACTTTCACATTACTGGCACAAAACACCCAACCAAAGCAGCTGATGGGAAGAAAGGATTTACTTTGGCGTACAGTCTCTAAGAGAAGTTTCATAATGGTAGAGGAAAGCATGATATGAACAGAGGCTGGACATCACCTCTGTCCCAGCAGGTAAAAAACAGCAGCAGGAGAGTGAGCTGAGATCTGGCACGTAGGAACTGGCTCTATCATCCCAGGGCTCATCCCCATCCAGTAAGGCTCCACCTCCCAAAATACTACCACAAACATTCAAAACACATGAGTGGATAAAGGACATCTGATTCTATTATAATATTAGTAATTTGTATTTCTAATACAAACTATTACTTCTCCTTAAATCTTTAAATAATTTACTTTTTGTATCTATGTTATTCAGTTCTTTGCTAAATGTGGATAAGGATTTGGATTAGAGTTCTAATCTCACTAGGACCTCTATCTGCACCAGTAGAAGTGGCCCTGTGGAGTAATGTTTAACCAACAGTAAACTGCTATCCTTATGTAGCTCACAAAGACAACCATATAATTGGGTAAAAAGCACAAAACCTTGACAGAGCCTTTGAGAAAGGACTCAGAAGTGTCCTGGAATCCATGGCTTTCCCAGCTCACCCCTAGACAGCTGCATGTTCTTCAGTTTTAAAAGCAGTTCAGCTGATCAGAAAATATGATTATGCTTCGACCAAATAGAAATAGGACGTGGGACCTGCCAAACCAGAGTAAAGATGCTGTCATGATGAGCAGCCTTTGGCAGCTGAGGAAGGAATGCCCCCTCAGGAAATATGATGGACTAGCACATTTTACTTAAAATGAACAGATTGAAAGAAAAGACCTGTTAGAAATACCCAAATATTCAAGAAGGGGAATCAATATAGCACAGGAAGAACAGTTTTCTCTAAGTCATTCCTGACTACACTTTTCTGCTGATTCCTTCTTGAAGAGAACATATCATTATTATAATCAGGTTTAAAATAACTGCCTATCATCACTGATGATTTCTATTCCATAAAGTGAGTTAAAGCCTTACAGTTAGTTCTTTTGCCAGGAAGTAAATCACCAGGGCATATATGTTGCACTTGATCCCTTCCTAATTATTCTGAATCCAGACCTCCATGAAGTGAACAGCCTCTAGCATACACTGTCACTGCCAAGATACACTGCTTCACCACAGGCTCAGAAACATAGAGCCAAATGTATACCCTCTCATTTAATAGGTAAAAAACTGAGATCCAAAAGTCCAGATCCCAAACAATTCAGCTGTTTCATGTAAATGTAGAACTCAAAATTTATGACCTGTATCTCAAATCAAATTAATAATAAAACTCTATTATATTCTATAATCTCATATAAAAAGTCTATTTTATTGATTTTTTTTGTCAGAGCACAAAACATTTACTATTATTCAGAAAGTAGGTAAAATTCATTTTCCCTTTTGCTATCCATACAGTCACATACAGATACACACACAGAGATTAAATGTCTTAAAGATTCAATGTAGAAAACCTGTAGTAAGTTATAATGGGACATATTCTGTAAAAGTAATGATCAGAATCCTAGCTCTAACCCCATCACATGGTACTGTGTGAGCAAGAGCAGATTGAATGTTCCTCAGTTCAACACTGAAAGCACTCAAACTAATGAATCTCAGCATATTGTTTTCCTCCCTGAATCAGAGCTTCTTTATATATCTTTTCATGTTACATTCACTTTTCTTCTTCTGGGCAAATAAACAACTCATACAACAAGCATCATGCTATTTGTCAGTGAAACAAAACAAGACCATGCCTTTCTCTCTGGGCATCTTCAGGGCTAATGAAAGATATAGTCATGTACACAAATACTTACAAACAGAGGTCCATTGAGAAGAACAGAGGCAGGGGGCACTGGTAGGGAAATGATAAATTCCTTGAAAATGCCCCATGGGTAGACAGAGCTTTTCCTGCCTGTATACAGTATGAGTGAAGGCTAAGGAAAGTACCACAGGCAATGTTTTCTTCTCGTTCACAATATTCATGTTACTTTCCCTGCTTCTCTTGTCTAGTCACACTGACTTGTCAAACAGTTGAGTAAACTGTCAACAGGCAGAGGGGAGGGAAGGCAAGTATTTTTTCATAATTGCCAAATTAATTCACTATATTTATGTGATCTGAAGGGCAATGCTCCCTGTAGCCAAAAGGTTGAGAATCAATTAAACTGAGAAGGGTAATATGCAAGATTTTTCAGGCTTTAGACACATAATAGACTTTGTACATTAGCATGCATCAACATCCAACACCTCAGCTGGAAGATAGGCTAACAGGTGATGAATAACCCTGCAGAAAATAAAGGTTGGATGTATATTAAATGCATTTCCAAACGATAACATCCATATAGCATGTGGCTTTGATTTAAAATTCTGTATAAAGTTTACTATTGCTGCAATAGACAGTCTCTTGGCTTTATAATCTCCCCCCTTCCTGAAAAATCTGCATAATTATTTATGCACATTTATCCAAATGCTATCTTGTCAGTGAAGTTTTCCCTGGCTATACTTTTTAAAATTATAGCAGTTCCCTGGACATATATTCACCTTTATGTGCTTTTAATTTCTTCAGAAGATTTAACCTATTTGAATTTACGTATTTATTGATCTATCTTTTTGTTGTAACTAGTATGAAATCCTCAAAAAAGTGGAAAACAGAGTGTGGTGGTTTGATTCAGGTGTCTCCACAAATTTGGGTGTTCAGAATGCTAGGTTCCCAGCTGATGCATATTTAGGAATTAATGCCTCCTGGAGGCAGTACATTGTTGGGGCAGGCTTATGGGTATAATACCCAGCTTTCCCTTGCCAGTGTTTAGCACACTCTACTGTTCTTGTTGTCCATCTGATGTTGGCCAGGAGGTGATATCCAACCTCTGCTCATCCCATCATTTTCTTCTGCCATCATGGAGCTTCCCCTTGACTCTGTAAGTCAAAATAAATTCTTTTTTCCCCACAAGCTGCTCTTGGTCCAGTGATTTCTGCCAGCAATGCAAACCTGACTACAACATAGAGCCTATGTGTTCTCTGCTGTATCTTCAATGTATGGAAACTATATAATACAAAGCAAACATTCAGTGAATAGAAGTTAAATAAAAGAATGAACTTGTGGTATCTATATAGAAAGAAATAGATGATTCATGGAAGAAAAGACAGTGTAACAAAACCACAACATAGTTGTTGGATTGATATGGTGATTGAGCCCTTATAATAATATGGAAATTGAGAATTATGAAAAAAAGAGGAATTTTAAAGACATCACTTGTACATTTTAAATGTTGATTATATTGGCCATCCAATGGGCAAGGGTTATGGAGGGAAAGATATAGAGGGAAGAAGTGGCAAAGGAGAGCTCCATGATATGGGTATATTAGACATTAGGCTGTCATCAGCTAGAATATAATTCGGGAAGCACCACATCTGAATAAAAATAAGAAATACAATAAGTGAAAACAATGAGTGTCTCATTCCAGTCATGTTAACACAGGATTCTACAATGAATGAGGCTGAACAGTGATATGTGATAGTGATGCCATTGATAACTTTATAAAGCAAAGTACAAGGAAAAATCTCTATTAGTCAGGGTTGCCCAGTAGAGTATGACCAACTGGAAATAGATGGCTAGATGAATGGATAACATAGATAGATTATGAGGAATTGAGTTGCATTGGTAGTTCTCATTTCACATAGCACCTGGTATCTGCCTCCATACTGGGATCACCAGCACTACCCACTGCAAGTTTGCACTGAGTAGATGAACATAGATGACTCACTTCATATGGTTCCATAAGCTCAGCACTCTTTTGAGAGCCACTTCAGCTTGGAACATAAAGTTCCAGATGAAAACATAGCTTGTCTGGTCTGACAACTGTGAAAGACAGCAGTCTTTAACACACAGAGTGGCAGTAACCAGACCTGAAGTCAGACAATGGTGTCCAGTACCACACTATCATTTCCCAACCTGAGTTGGACACATGATTAGTTACAGCTCTCTGACCTGTTCTCATCCTGTGCTCCAATTCTGCCCACAATGTTCCAGATTGAAGAAGACCTAACAGACATGACAACAATTTAGAGTGTGTAATCTAATGCTATATTCCTACTAGTAGACCAAAAAAAAGGGCGGGGGGAAGGGGAACAGAAGAGGTTATAGTGTTGACTGGAAGAATTAGAATGCAGATGATATGTTAAAGTGGAGCATTAATGTACATTTTACTGAAGTTGGTAATTGTACAGGGGTATATACAATAATATCCTGCTCTTAGGAGGTATTGAAGGGTAAAGGGCCACTGTGTATGCAGCTTGCTCTCCAAAGGTTTGGAAAAGTGAAGGAGAAGTTGGCCTAGGTAGTGAGCTTATGAGACTATAAATAAGTTTAAACAAATTGAGCAAAAATATGATGGCACACTCATTTAATCCCAGCACTTGGGAGGCAGAAGTAGAGGAGGATTGCCATGAGGTCAGGGTTAACTTGAGACTACATCATGAATTCCAGGACAGCCTGGGCTAGAGCAAGACCCTACCTAGAAACACATACACACACACACACACACACACACACACACACACACACACACATCATATATATAAAGCAACAAAGGGAGAAGAGCTTTTCTCTGTTATTTTTATGTCTTGTCTTTTCTGTAAGTTTGAAATTATTTTCAAATAGAATGCTCAAACAAAACCAAACTGACCTGAGATAGGCAAAGGCACATATGACAAATTCTCTAGTAAAAGGCCAGTTCATGGAGAATCTTCATTGTCAACATGAATTGATTTAGAATCACCTAGGAGATGCATCTTTGGGCATGTTCGTGAGACTGTTTCTAGGGGGGCCCACCTTGAATGAAAGTAGCACCATGTCATGGGATGGTGTTTCAGACTGAATATAAAAGAAAATAAGATGGGCATGGTGGTGCACACCTTTAATCCTAGCACTTGAGAGGCTGAGGTAGGAGTAAAACCTTGAGTTCAAGGCCAGCCTGGGGCAACAGTAAGTTTCAGATCAGCCTGGGCTAGAGTAAGATCCTGCCTCAAAAAAAAATAATAATAATAACATCCTATATCCTGAAAGACAGACTAAAAGGTTGAACCTTCATCAAGTCTTTAGAGAGAACAACTGATTCACAGGGCCCTGGAGAGGGTATGATGAAGAATAACCTTAAGCTTCTCCTGCTTCTCTCTCTCGCCCTCTCTCTACCTCTTCTCTTTCTTCTCTTATTATCTTCTATATCACCTACCTTTTTCTTCCTTCTTTTCCCTTGGTGCTGGCCTGTAACTCCCAGTACCAGCATGTGGTTAACATCCACAATGAGCTGTTGATCAGAAAAACCTATAAGGTTTCCCAAAAGAAGACAGATTTCTGTCAGAGTACTTGATAACCCCCCCACCCAAAGGTGAATGGTAAGACCCTACTGCCAAAGACACCATATGCTGTTGGTACGGAAGATGGAGTGACCTGGCTGGAATCTGGAAGAGACTCAGTCCCCAGACAGTTAGTTTGTCTGGTGCCAGAAGGTGCTACATGAGCGACTGGGGGAAAGTGACCAACAACTGTCCAAGCAACACATGGTCTAAGTTACTCAGCAATAAACAACCTGATGTGATGCTCACACAAGGGCAATAGTGGCACACAGCCATGGTGGGTAACCAACTTCTCTTGATGCTAACAAATCTACTCAGTGGAATGGAACCCATAGCTGGAACTGGGAAACAAGTCAGAACCATATCCAAAAAATGAGCCCACTCTCTAATTTCAAGCTTCCACCAATTGTGGGTTACAAGAGGGCCTACACCTATGAAATTCTCTCTAAAGTACTAATGGTCATCCCATTTATATGGTGCTGACCACTCTCTCCATTGGAGAATTTGTGTTTATTTTTCAGATGGATGCAGAATCTGAGGAGAGAATCAGCCCATCATACCTCACCAGAGCACCAGCTGAGACCATAGAGTAATGGGGGAAAAGAGCAATAGTGCTGCTTGGTGAACCTTCCTTGCATGAACATAAGGGTGAAGGAGATAGACACAGAGAACACTCAACTCCTACCAAACCAGATATCCAGAGACACAGAGGCTCACAAGACCTCATCACTGAAGTAGACCTTAAACTACCCCAACATGGCTCAGGGAAATTCATGGAAGAGGGGGGTGGAAACATTGTTAGAGCCACAAGTTGGGACATTATGCACAGAGACATTGCCTCTTCCCCATAACTGATGGCTATGTCCACAATGCATGACCCACATTCCTCAATGAGTAGAGGGGGGAGGACAAGAAGGAGGCTAATGCTGATACCAACATGACTGTATACACACTATCTACATAACTAATAAAAAGCCCAAAATAATAATAATAATATTCATTATCTTTAATTTATAATATTATTAATAAATGTAAATAATTATTAATAAAATAATTGAAAATCAGCTGAGTAGTAGCATTCATCTCTGTGTACTTTCTCTCACACACAATGTGATTGTTGTAGTCAGCTCCATGCTACTAGGATAAGCCTCCAGACTAGACAGTTTATGGGACGAATAGGATTTCATAATGGTGAAAGAAGCTGGTCCCCAGGTAGAGAGAGAAACAACTATCATCAAAACCGGCAGCCCAACAGGAAGGAACCCTGGCAGAGTTCATACACTCTGCATACTTTAGACTAGAAATCAGATCTGTCCCCAGTAACACCTTAGGACTGGACCCCAGGATCCATCCCCAGTGACATCTTAGCATTGGACCCCTGAACCCACCCTTAGTGACATCTATTCTAGCCAGGTGGCTAGAAATCCAAGTTACAGGCTTTAATAAACTCATGAGTCTATTGGGAGACATATATTCAAACTATCACAGTGACTAAATGTGTATGCTCCTGCCAGCATGCTTTCCCTAAGCCTTCCTTAGGTAGCTTTTGTCAGATCTTTTATTACAGCACTGAAAAAAAAATAGAAATTAAATGTCTACTTTTCTTCACCAGCCGCTCTCAGAAGTTGCTAGTCTAAGTTAGAATTCCATGCTTGGAAATGTCTGAACATAGAAAAGCTCTTTATTTATGAAATTCCTGGGTTAAGTTATACTTGCTATAGCACCAGAGGCTTTTCAAAACCCTAGGAGTATGCAAACCATAATCTCTAATTTTTTCTTATTGGAGATTTTCCCATTGTCACAATCAGGGAAACTGTAAAATCAAATTTAAATTTTGATTGCCAGGATAAAGCTCCTGTGAGCTACATTCCTTTTCTTTATGAAATAGCACACCTTACTGGCATTCACAAGAACAGCAGAAAAGTTCAAGAATAGTTTTCTCTAGGGTAAAAGCAATTGGCTTAGGATAGGTTTCAAAATGCTTACTTTCAAATGAATAACTTCTGTATGAGAAAACACAGCTCAAGTTACAGTGTTGTTTCAATCCCTGAGTTTCTGGTGTTTTCATTAATGCTACATAAACAAAGTAACTTTACACTAGAAAGTCACAAATGAAAATTTAAAATTAGATTGAATTTTAGTCTCCCAAATAATATTTTGAGAAACACTCATGCTTAAAGTTTCATGGCAGTTTTCTGTTTCTACACACACTATTGAAGCTTGCTTCTTTTTAAACTTTTGTTCCATTTACTAGGAAATAAACACAGTATGCTGTTGTGAATGAGCCTCTTTCACTACAACTTCTGGGCTCTCCACCAGCTGCCTATTTGGGCTTCAAATCTTCACAAAGACCTGAGCCTCATCCATCTTAGTGTCATCTTCAATAGGCGAGACATAGCCAGAGGGCTCAGGAAAATTAGCAAAAGCCCTGGAACTGACCCCAATTGGGCCAGCCTAACATAAATCATGTTGGCACTTCTTAATACTACCCTGTGCACAGGTAGTGATTTTCTATGACTAGTCATAGCCATAGCCACTTTTCATAGCCACTTTTTTGGTCTGTGTGTGCGCCAAGTGTTCCATGCAAAGAGCAGGTTACAGGAACACATAGAGAAAGGTGTGTGTGGGTCGAGGATTTGGGGAGTGGACTGGAATGACAACAGTGAGTTCAATTTAGGAACAAAATAATGCTCACCTTCCACATGACATCAACCCAGTAATGCTATGAAAACCAGAAATGACTGTCTTTCCTGGTGCCTTCTATATGCCCGTGTCAGGAATAGTATGAGAAGGGTATGCTACTTCCATTTTATAGATAAGGAAGCTTAGCCAGGATCAGAGGAGAGAGAGAGGGAAGAAGGGAAGAAGCCAGCTTGTGCATCCATCACATTCTCCTGGTATAAAATCTGGGAAATGTTTCAGGGTGTAAAATGGTTCCCACTGATCTTTAGAAGCTTCATTTGCAGACCAAGTAAACCAACTGCCAACAAATGCCTTCCCACCCACTGACCTGACAAATCTAAGAACAGCTCTTAGGTCAGTCAAGTGTCTCCTTGATTTTCTTTCTTTCTTCTTCAGTTCCCATCCTCTTTGTACAGTCAGTGTGGAATACTGCACATTTTCTAACCTCTGGGCCTGTTTCTTGATCTAGATTACATTCCCTTCCCTTCTGTGATTTTAGGCCCAGGTTACTGTGTCTTCTGACTTACTTCCATATGACAGAAGCCTCTGAGTACAGACTACTCCAGCATAAGGAGATGCTCAGACATCAGGGCAAGCTCACCAGAGAGGAACTCAGGCTGATAGGAGTTTCAACATTTTCATTTCATTCTGTTTCAAATATTTTTGTTCTAGGTACATAGTAATGGCTCGAGACAATTAATTTATAATAAATAACTTCATATTTGGAGAGCAACTTAGTCCAAATATTTGCAAGGCCATTTGATCAAATAGAAGGTGAAACCACATTGGTCAGTTTCCTAAGTGTGTGTGTGTGTGTGTGTGTGTGTGTGTGTGTGTGTGTGTGTGTGTATCAGCAATTCTGAGACATTCTCCACCTCTCCCTTTCTTCTTTTCATCTTTAGATTATAAAAGTTTTATGCTTCATTGGCAAACAATGCAGGTTTTTATTTTGTTTGGATTTTTAGAAATAATTATTTTGTTTTATGAACCCAGACAAGCCTTATCATTGGAGAAAGAGGGGAGCTCTGTACCATTGTTATTAGGAAATAACAGACATGCCACTATTGTACCTGTTTAATCACTTGGCCTGGTTGGCCAAAGTTAAGGCTTGTAGTGTCCATTGTTATCACTGCTGATGACTTCATTTTTTTAAAATATTTTATTTGTTTATTTGCAAGCAGAGAGGTGGGGGTGAGGGAGAGAATGGGCATAACCACTGCCAACAAACTCCAGACGCATATACACCACTTTGTGCATCTGGCTTTACATGGGGACTGGGAAATCAAACCCAGGTTGTTAGAGTTTGCAGGCAAGCACCTTAACCATTGATAAATCTCTCCGTTTTCATTTTTCATTTTAAATTCATTTTTATTTTTCTGAATTAGTGGTTCAAAGATAAGTAAACATAAATAACCTATACAGCTGGAAAGCTTTGGACTCTAGACCTAAGGTCAGCAAACAATGACTCACTGGAAAAATCTGGCCTGCCACCTTTTTGGAGTGCCTATAAGCTGAAGTGGTCTTTGCATTTTTAATGGTTTAGAAAGAACCATTAATGCAAAATTATATAAATTCAAACTTCTTTTTACAAATAGTTATATTGGAACACTTATTTGTGTATTTTTAGATGAGATCAAGTATGTTCATGGTGTTATGGCCATAGTATTATTTGTGTATTCTCAAAGGCTATATTTCCCTACCACAGAAGAGGTCAGTACTTACAACAAAAGTCAATTAGGTCCTCATATTTACAAGAGAAGCTTGCTGACACCTGGATTAGAAATTCATTTTACACCTGTTTGAATTCCTTATGCACAAAAAGGGCTTCAAAGCCAGATATTTTCTGCCTCTTATGATACCTCTTAAGATAAGATTTGTGCTTTGTTCAAAAACTACCTCTTGGTATAGACCTGGCTCAGGTGTGTATTTACTTCTTGCCTCAGAATTCAATGCGATGTAATAAAGACTATTAACTTTTAGCCCCTTAGAAATGACTAAAACCCCTCTCGTTTATTGTTTTATTGTCCCTAATAAAGTGATTTTTAAAAATTTCTATTTTTATCAAGTGTGGTGGCACATGCCTCTAATCCCAGCATTTGGGAGGCAGAGGTAGAAGGATCACTGGCAGTTTGAGGCCAGTCTGGAATTACAGAGTGAGTTTCATGTCAGTCTGGGCTGACTCTACCTTAAAAACACTTTCTGTTTTGGCTGGGAATTCTAAGCCTACAAAAGTTTCTTCTTGCCAACTTCCTACATTTTGCACCATTTTCAATTCCTATTTCAGTTTCCCTAAGTATTTGCAAATTTACTGATTCCCTCCCCACTCTCCTAGTTAACCTTAGTTAGAAATAAAACCAAGTCACTATGGAAACAAGGAAACAGGAGAACTCTATTCACTGATGATGAAGGGACCCAAGCAGCTTACAGTAGGCTGAAGGCTGCAATGGCATTTGCCCAAATTAGGAAGAAAAACCAGCTTACCTTGCTCTTCCCGAAGCCTGCACACACTGTGGAGTACAGTGGATTGTTTCATTTTGTCTTTTTCTTCTAATAATCCTTTATCAATGTATATGTTTCAGCTAAGAGGATTTCAACTCCCCCTCTGACCTTAGATTGACAAACAACTACTGCAGAATAAGTAGGAAGAGAATCTAGATTTAGTGAGTATCTACTATATGTTAGACACCTGTGTCATTACTGAGTCAGTATCTTGATTCTAAAACCAACAGAGCTGGGATCTGAACTTTGGTCTGCTTAACTCCAGAGTTCATTTGCTTTCTACTACTCATAAAAAATTAATACCTTTCAAAACAAATAAAATACAAAAGACAAGGTTAAACAGAAGTCTCTTCCCATTAGCCATGATCCCTTCTCTATCCATTTATCTTGGTTGAGAAAAGACACACAAAAAGAAAATCAGAAAGTCACTCTCTCCCAACTATGTTTATAAAAAGTCAGTAAAAGGCCAAGTTAAGGAGGGACCAAAACTATAGTCCTCTTCCTTAAGTTCCTCCCAAATGTTTAAGGGGTGAATGTCTTAAACAGGGTAATGTGTCTTGAAAGAAGGAGTAAGATGCATCATGGAAAATAAGAGAGAAAGGTAATAAAGGAATTGGCCCAGAAGATGTGTCAACCACAGCAAATTCATCATAGTTTGAAGCATTGACTATCTTATGGGGTCAATAGTCAGTTTTCCTGGGTTTTCCTCCTTAAACTCTAGAAAGTGTTTTCCATCCATTTCTTTTTCTTTCTTTCTTTCTTTCCCTTTCTTTCTTTCTTTCCCTTTCTTTCTTTTTTTCTTTCTTTCTTTTTTTTTTTTTGGAGAGAGACAGAGAGAGAGGGGAGGAAGACAGAGATGAGCGCACCAGCAGCCTCTCATTGGAACCGCTGGAGATTGGAACCAGCTTTCTTAGGCTTAGGAGGCAGGTGCCTTAACCGCTAAGCCATCTCTCCAGCCCTTCTCCTTCCATTTCTAACTGAGCATGTCAAAGAGCTTGCCTCCATAAGGCATCCTCAAGGTGGTGCAGAACCATGCATGCCAAGGTATTGTGAAGACTTATCCCAGATTGACACTCTCAAACAAGGGTTAACAATGGGATTCACAGAAGTACCTAAGGAGCAGACTAGAGTCCCAACTCCCCCTCCAGTAGGGGGTGCTCCAAGCAGCTGAATGAACTTTGCTCTTACTCATTTGAAGAAAGTGTCATAATCATTTGTAAAGCACCACCCTAAAATATATCTGTCTAAATACCAGTACACAGCACAGGATGGGAAGAGGTACTGGAGAACTGCTGAAGGCTTATGCAAGAACTCATAGTAGTACCACACATGGCTATATGAGAAAGACCTAGAGCTAGATTATTTATTTATTTTTTTATTAAAATATTTTTATTTAGGGCTGGAGAGATGGTTTAGCGGTTAAAGCGCTTGCCTGCTAAGCCTAAGAACCTGGTTCCAATCTCCAGGTCCCACATTTAGCCAGATGCAAAGTGACGCAAGCACACAATGCCGCACTTGCCCACAAGGGGGCCCACGCATCTGGATTTCTTGCAGCAGCTGAGAGACTGCTGACGCGCCCATACTCTATCTGTCTCCCTCTCCCTCTCTGTCTGTCTCTCTCAAAAAAATTTTTTTATTTATATATTTGCAAATAGAGAGAAAAGACAGAGAGACAGAGAGAAAGCAGGAGAAAGAATGCCAGGGCCTCTTTCCATTACAAATGAACTCCAGATGCATGCACCACTTTGTGCATCTGGCTTACATGAGTATGAGAGAATCAAATTCAGGCCATCAGGCATTGTAAAAAAGACTCTTAACCAGTGAGCTATCTCTTCATTCCCAGATTATTTTATGTTTGGTTTTTTTTTTTTCAAGGTAGGGCCCCACTGTAGCCCAGGCTGACCTGGAATTCACTATGTAGTCTCAGGCTGGCCTCGAACTCATGGTGATCCTCCTACCTGTGCCTCCCGAGTGTTGGGTTTAAAGGCATGTGCCAATATACCCAGCTCCCAGATTATTTTAATGAAGCAGTACAATTGCAGCTTCACTTCACATTAACTGCATTCACACTCCACAGAGAGTGTGAGAAGAGAGTAGGGGAATGTGGAGAGGCTGAGGGAGAAGAAGGCTCCTGCTTGTGTCACACAGAGTCAAGAAGGGAGATGGTAAGGAACAACACAGTGTTTTTTCCATTCCAGTGAAGCTAAGCTCTCACTGGGAGGTGGGGATTCTATCTGAACACCACTTCTAAAGTAGCATGGGGTAGGCTGTCCTAAGCTCCCTGCAAATCTATAAGAAACCGTCCTTTTCTGCGCCAGCCCTTTATTACATAAAAATTGTGTAGAATCCTTTGCTCTCTAGAGAGAAATTACATCATTCCAAACTGCTTTATTTAAAAATTAGCTGATAAATTAGAATGGCAGCTATCTAGTGAAATAGAGATTACATTATGAAAAGATGAAGTACAAATCTTGATTTTAGCTAGGACAACCATTCTTTACAAATGCTACCCTTCTTTTCGTGCCTTCAGCACCCTTGCCATTTTAAGTGTCTTAAGAGGCTTCCATGTTATTTAAAACTTTAGGTGCTGGCAAAGGAAGCCTTTCTGAAGATGCTGCTGGGTGACATACTTAATAGAATATGGGAATTGGCTCTGAAAAGGAATGCTACCTCCCACCTTAGAGCAATGGAAAAAGATTAAATATTCGACCCCATTTCAGAAAAGTATTTCTCCCTTTCACTAATAAATAATGGTATTGGAGGGCTAGCACACAACTGGTAATTTATCTTGGGCTACATTGATTAAAAAGAAATGCTGTGATTTCAATAACTTGGACTACTTTAACAGAAACAGTCTGGAAGCTCAGGCAGCATTGGGAAAACATTCCACTCAATGTAATAACCTGCAAATTGCATTGAGATAAACGAAGTCTCCATTCTTCATTTTGACCTGCTAAACACCTACCTCTCAGAGCCAAAAATATTTCTACTGATGCACAACTTTTCACAAGTTAGCTTGACAGCCTCTTGTGTAACCCTGAGCAAAGTAAAGGATAATTTAAAACTCAAAAATAATGACAATCTAAAAAGAAGGCCCACTGCCCTTATTTTTCTTTTCCTCCTAACATCTTGTTTTATTACTAAAGCCTTATTTCCTTAAGAACAACATTCTTTGACTTCAGTACAGTTTGCAGTTGGATGTTATTGCAATCAGAAGTACCTGTATGCCATGCCCGTCAGTGCCTTGGTAGTTTCCTGCAGTGAAATTCCATGGACACACAAGAACTTCTCCAGGTATTTCCACTCTGTAGGTCCACTAGATCTATCAGGCCAGCAGGCTCCTGTAGGCTGAATCTTGGTCACTGCTAGGTGCCGTCTGCATCTTATGGCCGATTCATTGGGTTTCGGCAGACCCAGCTTGGGGCTGGGGATGTCTGTACAGGCAGGTTTATATAGATGCATGCTTCAAAAACCCAAGGAGGCAAAACTGATCTTACAGCACTTAGCTTTAAGCCCGAGTGTGATTAACTTGGGTTATATGGCTTTGGTGTGTCCCTGAAAGGAATTTTTTTGTTTGTGAGAAGGCGCCTAAGTTCCCAGCAGAATTATTGGTCACATGTCTCTGCCAAGATCTTTCTCATCTCTTGGAAGGTCTTGAAGCTAAATGTAAGCAACTATGTGTTGCCCCTGGGGGGGGGGAGGAGAATTTGGACATACTTTCCCATGTCTTTCTATTTTTGTAAAAGAAAATATTGTAGTAGGATATCAGCCAAACCTCTGTTTACATAAAGACTGTAGGAACATGGGACAATTCCTAAGTCTATAATTAGACCTCTCTAAATAATCAAATATTTCATAAGCAAATATTTTAAATATTTTGTGTTTATTTTATTTATTACAGACACAGAGAGAAAGAGAATGAGAGAATGAGCATGTCAAGTCTTTTAGCCACTGCAAAGGAACTCCAGATGCGTGTACCAATATGTGCATCTGGCTTATGTGGGTTCTGGGTTCTACGGAATTGAACCTGTGTCCTTAGGCTTCACAGGCAAGCACCTTAACTGCTAAGCCATCTATCCAGCCCAGCAAATATTTTTTATACTAGTGGAATGATACATTTAGGTGAAAAGTCCATTGGCATTTTCCAAATGTTTCTGTTAATGATTGGAAAAAATCAATAGATTAGGTATAAAAGGCAGAATTTCTATACAAATATACTTTTTAAAATTATTTATTATTTATTCATAAGAACAGATTGGAAGACAGAGAGAAAGAGGGAGAGAGAAAGTATATGGGTACACCAGGGCCTTTTGCTTACTGCACACAAATTCCAGATGCATGTGCCAGTTTGTGTATCTGGCTTGATGTGAGCACTGAGAAACTGAACTCAGGTCTGCAGGCTTATAAACAAGTGCTTTTAACCACTGAGCCATCTCCCCACCCCCATATATGTAATTTGAAAGAAGTCCAAGAGCAAGTCCATGGAAAAAAGATACAATTTCAACAAATGGTCTGCTGGAGCAACTGGACATACATGAGCAATGCAAGGCACAGAGAAAAGTAAGATAAAAAAAAGATGAATAAATCCTTCATGTAAGACTTACATTTATGTAAGAATTAATTCAAAATGGAGCATGTACAATTACAAAACTTGTAGGTAAGAACAGGAAAAATCTTTAGCTAAGTGATAAATTCTTAGACTTGACACCAAAAACACAATTTAAAAAAGGAAAAATTAGTAAATTGGAGCCTCATTGGCATTTAAAACTTTCAATTTTGAAAGACTTTGTGAAGACAGAAAAAAAAGGTGGGGGAATCAAAGCTGGGCGAAATATTTGCAAACCACATATCCAATAAAGGATTTATATCCAGAACTCAAAATTCAATTAAAACCCAAATGACATAGTTAGCAAACGGACAAAAGTTAATAACAGATACTTCAATGAATAGAACATACAGATAAAAGTTAATCACAGAAAAGATTATCAATCAGGAAATGCACATAAAATACAAAATGAAATGCCATCATATGCCTATCACAGTGGCTATAATAAAAGTGGTAATAGTATGGGACATGGTAGCATATACCTGTAATTATAGCACTTCACAGACTGGAAATGGAGGCAGAAAGAACTATTGTGAGTTCCAGGGTGGCCTTGGCTATAGAATGAAACCTTGTCTTAATAAATGATAGATATGGGCTGAGGCTGTAGCTTATTAATAGAATGTTTACCTCACATGATTGAGGCTCTATGTTCAATCTTTGGCATTACCAAAATTCAAAAGTAATAAATGATAGATAGATGAGAGAGAGTAAGAGAGAAAATAAAAATAAAGCAAGATAGTGGTGATAGCACCAAATGCTGACAGATATTCAGAAAAACTGATCACTGACAAATTGATGATGGGAATGTATGTAAGATGGCAGAACTAATCCACAAAGAGAATGTGGCCATTTCTTATAAAACTGAGCATGTCATACTTCCCATATGACATAGCAATGCACTCCTGGATATTTATCCCAGATAAATTAAGCCTTATGCTTACATAAAAACCAGCACACAAACATTCATAGTAGTCATATATTATAGCTCCAAACTGGAAACAACCCAAATTTCATACAAATGGTAAAAGCCTAAACTGTGGTACATGCACACCACATCATTGGATAATTCTTAAATTAAAAGAGAGAGAGAGAGAGAGAGAGAGAGAGAGAGGAGAGGAGAGGCTGGAGAGATAGCTCAGTACTTAAGGTGCTTGCCTGCAAAGCCTTATAACCCATGTTTGATTCTTCAGTACCCACACAAAGCCAGATGCACAAAGTGGCACATGCATCTGGAGTTTGTTTGCACTGGATGAAGACTCTTATGTGACCATACTCACTGTCTGTCTTTTTTTTTTTTTTCTGTCTCTCTCTGCTTGCAAATAAAAATTGTTTAAAAACATGAAAGTTGGAACTTGGATGGACATCAAGGAGCTTAGGATGAGTTTTTTAAGCCCAAAAGAAAAGTTTATATACTGTATATTTCCATTTACATAACATTCTTAAATTGAGAAAATTATAGAAGTAGATAACAGATTAGTGGCTGCCATCAGTTAGGAAATAAACAAAGAAGGCAAGTAATGATGGCCATAAAAGGGTTGATGAGAGATTCTTGTGATGAAACTATTGTTTTGATTATGGCAGTGGTCACTCTAATATACAAATGTAATAACATTGTACAGGACCAAATATATACACAATATATATTAATACATATGTGTACATATGTGGTAGCTTGAAAAATGTCCCCCAGTAGATTCGGTTTTATTAAAGTTTATTGGATTTTCAGCTACTTGGCTGGAGGAGGTGTGAGGGTGGATCAGGAATTCCAAGCTAAGATATGCAAAGTGCTTGAGTTCTGCCTGGGTTCCCTGTGGCTTGGCTTCCTTTATTATTATTATTTTTTTAATTTATTTGCTCTTGCTTTTGGTGGTGGGTTTTCTCTTTTTTGCCATCATGGAACTGTCCCTGGATTTGTATGCAGCAAATAAATGCCATTCCTCCCATACTGTGATTGGTTTAGAAGTTCATCCCAGCAACCTGTAACTGTCTGCTACAGAACTGGTACTAGGAGTGGGGTAGAGTTACTGTGCAATGAATCTGACAATGTGGATTTTGATCTTTTAGAACTTGTGTATTGGAGTAATGGGAACCTTGGTGCTTGCAACTAAAGATGTCTTCTGGAGAGGTAAGCCAAGTATTATGGACTATCCTAATGAGAGTTTGAGAATGCTAAATGCAGAGAGAATTGTATTTGGAGGCTTGGCTTATGAACTTTCTAAAGGGAAGGAAAGATTGCAGAAAACCTTTTTGGAACTGAGTTACTGGCATAAGGGCCAGCTGTATTCTGCTGCCCAGGCCCAGATATTTTGATAAAGGTTTAATTTGTAATGGACTAATGATATGCTTGGCTAAAAATATGGGACTGAGAAATTTAAGATTTTAAGTTGGAAAATCTCAAACAGAGACTCGTTTTAGTTTATTGAAGTTACTATTGTCAGATTAGCAATCTTAAGGAAGATGGACCAACTGCTTTTCACTAAAACAATTGAGAGAATGCCTGAGGTGATTCCACTCCAGAAAGACTGAATGGTAGGAATGCAAAGTCTTCTGAGGGCTGGAAAGAAGGAACCTGCTTTTCAAGGTTAGGATTTATTAATCCCTGAATTAAAAATATAGCTATGTCCTGTCACCTGATATTGGTTTTGGAAGCATGAAAAATGCATGTAGTGGCCATGAAGTACACATGGTTTCATGGCCTTCATGAAGAGGCTCATGAAGCCATTAGAAGATGGACCATGGTTTACAGAGGAGACCCATGGATGTTTAGATATATCAAGACTATGCAAGGGTTACCATGGAGGCTGTTGATGAGGGATGATGTAAGGTTAATAAGTCTGGGCTCCCAGACTTATTTGAAACTTACTAGAGTCACAGTAATTACTGGGACATGATGGCCCTGCAATAGGCTTTAGCACAGAGGAAATTCTTTTGAATTGTAAATAACTTCCCAAACCACAACCTGAGAAGGCCACTGGTGTCACAGGAGCCATGCAAACCTGCTATCATCAAAGAACTAGTCAAAACCTAAGAGTCCTACCTGGGCAGACAAGTTAACAAAGGAAATGGCCCTGGTACATCCCTTCATCCCTTTCCAGTCTTCTTTCTCCCATTATCTACCCTGCTTGTCCCTTTTCTTTAAATATCCAGTTCAGCTGCTTCTGAGCACACTAGCCTCAAACCCACAGAATGGAGCTGGCCATCCTTTGCTGTTAGCTTGCTCTCCAATAAAGAACAGCCAGCTGTTGAGGTTATATATTCTCTCTCTTTATTTCTGAGTTGCTCTAGATGGTTCAGCTCAGAATCTGATTCAACAGATGGCGCCAAAACCTGATGGGTCTCTGAGGCCCTGGGCCCCAACCCTCTCCTCCAGGTGGCCTTTTCTCTACCAGGGTCTGCAGATTGTATGAGACTGGCTGCTCACCTGTGGAGACTGTGGAAATTCTGGCCAGGGCAACTCTCTGGTGTTTTTCCAAAATCCCTTGCTGAGTTCAGCCCAGCCTCTGACTGACCACCTGGGTAATCCATAGGACGATGCTCTCCTATCTTCTCCCTCCCCTTTCATACTGGGTTCCATGGAGAGCTGAAACATCTACTGTGTTTACTATACAGGCTTAATGGTTGCCAGTATACTACCTGACTGAAGCTTTGCCTTTTGCAACTTTTGTCTTCATAAGCTCCATGGAATTGGGGTCTTAATGACTTTTTCCCCCCAAGGTAAGGTTTCACTCTAGTCCAGGTGGACCTGGAATTCACTATGTAGTCTCAGGGTGGCTTTGAACTCATGGTGATTCTCCTACCTCTGCCTCCAGAGTGCTGGGATTCGAGGCATGCACCACCTCACCTAGCCTTAGTGACGTTTCTGAGTAAACTCAGCCTCCAGTCTGTTAGCCCTCTCTGGGCGCCTTCCTCAGTTTACTACCTACACCAACATCAAGCAAGGGGCCTCTTGCCATTTGATCCTGGTAAAACCCCAGAATCAGTTTTGAGGCACTCTATACTGTCCTCCTTCAGGACCCCAGGGGTCCTCCAGCTCTCTTGCCTCCCAGAGGGTGAAGAGTGAGGACATCCTTCTACAGTTCTGGGATCTCCATCCAGCTCTAAAGCTTCCAGCTATTTTCTTGGGATCAAGTGATGACTTAATACCTGGATCTAGTTCTGCCTTACATGGCCATAAAAATGGGCTCTAAGTGTTCCATTACCAATGACACTCCCTTGGGTTGCCTAAAATCAAATCTAAAATCATTAGACCTGACTGACCTCAAAGCCAAACTTTTTATTAGGCTTTCCACACCTGAACCCAATTTGGAACTTTCAAATTACAAGTCTTCACTTATCTGGATAACTTCATAAGACAAAATGGCAAGGGATCTGAGGTTCCTTATGTACAAGCCTTTTATCACTTGTATGCACACCTCTCTCTCTCTACACTGCTCTGCTGACCAGATTTTCCTGCTCCTCCTTCCTGTGTGTATACAACTGTTTCTGTGCTTTTCATCCATTGCCTGCCTTTTATGAGTTTGATGCTACAGATGAGTCCCCTCCCTTTTAAATCCATGGCTTCCGCCTGGATGGTCTTCTCTAGACATGATCTTAGTTTTCTCTCTCTCTCTCTTTCTCTCTGTCTCACTAAACTCCAGCCATTCCCCCAAATTGGGTACAAACTTTTCTAGACTGCCCCACATCTGCCTCCAAAAGGAACTCCTATCTTTACTGTGCCTTTTTAACTTCTTCTGCATATGCGTACCTAATTTCTCTCCCCTTGATTTTCCCCTTTCCAGCCAGAGAAATCCTTCAGGGGAGGCAGGGCAATCACAGTAAACCAGCAACTGCCTCACAGCTAGATAAAATAAACAAACACCAGCACTTAGTGAGGTCCTTGACTGTGGCTAATGGCTAGTAGACAAAAGAAATATCAGCTTTAAAATTCAAACTAAGGACAGCTGTTGCCCTGTTATTATGGTGGCTGCTTGTCCAGGGCCCAAATCGAAATTCCATACAGTTTCTGGTATCTACCCTATCTCTCTCTCCTTTCACTATGATAAATTGCTTGAAAAATTTCAACTCCCATGTGCTCTCAAAACTCCCAGGTGGTTGGAACAAATCTCCAGTAGCCAGATAGAATAATCCATCTGCCTTGACTCCAACCATTTAGAGGCCATTTTCCATATCCACTGAGTCACTCAGTACCAGACCATCTTTAGCCCAAGGAGGGGGGAGCCTCCAGTCAGAATACCTGCTTTCCTTCTGAAACCAAAGTCCTTTTCAAGAGAAGGTCTCTGGCCTCTGTTTTCAGATCAGGAACTCCTGATCCTGAGACACTTCTCACTCCTCTGTGGGTTCCCAGATTTCCAAAATTTCACCGACCTTCCTGTTAGATTGTCTCCTGACCAGTCTTAAAACTCTTGGCCTAGGCCAGGCATGGTGGCACACACCTTTAATCCCAGCACTCGGGAGGCAGAAGTAGGAGGATCGCTGAGAGTTCGAGGCCACCCTGAGACTACATAGTTAATTCCAGGTCAGCCTGGACCAGAGTGAGACCCTACCTCGCAAAACCAAAAAAAAAAAAAAAAAAAAAAACAAACAAACAAACAAACAAAAAAAAGAACTCTTGGCCTAAAAGGAGACATTTTTTTTTTTTTTTACTGCAATACATTTTAGCCACAAAACAACTGGACAATGATTCCCTTTAGCTGAAAGTGTCACATTTGGCTTCTAAATTTTTAAAGATCTTGATGACTTCATAAACTGGATTAGAAACAGGCTATATTCTTCTACCCCTGATCTCCTCTCTGTCATTTCTGCTCTCTGGCCCATGTCCTCCTGGGGGAAAAACCTTCCTTCCACTCCACTAAACAGTTCCTGTTAGTGATCTACCTTGCCCTAGCCCAAGAAGTTGACCACAAGCCCTCCTTTACTATGCCACTACAAATGACAATCTCTCTATCTCCCTCTCTCTCTCTCTCTCTGTGAAGTCCTAAGCTAGAGTTAAGTTCGCTTAACCTGTTTCTGTTCAAAGTACAGCTATAAAACTGGCCTTTGAGAATGGCCTTTATCCCATTGTCCAGATTCCACTGGTTTCCTTGCATCTCTTGTTCTACCTTGAAGATTTCTAACATGATTTGCCTTCCCAGAGAAACCTGCCTATGATCAACAGCCATGTGGTGAGATGCAGACTCTGTTCTCTCCTGTATGGGCCTTCCTTTATCTATCATAAACAGTGGACACACAGGTTGTTCTTTATGCCTCCAGGTGGAATCAATAGGATCTGCTCATTAACTCAATGCCTTCCTAGAGGGCATACAGGCCTCTCCCACATGTTAGAGTCTTCCCAAACACAAAGTATAACTAAAATCTACAAAAAGAAAATATGTTTATGTTCCATGCTCTGCTTTTTTTTTATAGACTCCAAGTTTTATTTGAGAGAGGGATGGAGTGAGAGAAAGAGGAAGAGACAGATAGGAGTGGGTACACCAGAGCCTCTAGCCACTGCAAAAGAACTCCAGATACATGTGCCACATTGTGCATGTGGTTTATGTGGGTACTGGATAATCTGACCTGAGTCCTTAGGCTTCTCAGGCAAGTGCCTTCACTACTAAGCTATCTTTCAAGTCTTAGACCCCAAGCTTTTATTTATTTATTTATTTATTAACTTATTTTTTATTGAAAACTTCCATAATTGTAGACAATAATCTATAGAAATTCCATCCATCTCCCACTTCCCCTTTGAAACTCCATTCTCCATCATATCCCTACCCCCTCTCAGTCTCTCTTTTATTTTAATGTCATCATAATTTCCTCCTATTATGATGGTCTTGTGTAGGTAGTGTCAGGCACTGTGAGGTAATAGATATCCAGTCCATTTTGTGTCTGGAGGAGCACATTTTAAGGAGTCCTACCCTTTCTTTGGCTCTTACATTCTTTCTGCCTTGAATGCAGAAAGACTTGGAAGATGTGATAGAGATATTTCAGTGTTGAGCACTCCTCTGTCACTTACTCTCAGCACCAAGATGCCTTCTGAGTCATCCCAAAGTCACTGCCATCTGAATAGAAAAGCTTCTTTAACCAAAAGTGAGAATAGCATTAATATATGGGTATGAACAATAAGAGAAGTGCTTTTGGGGAAATTTGGTGAGCATAGTATATACATTTAGCCAGACACCAGCAGACGTTACACCCCTGGGCTCATGACTACCCGTGTTGTAGGTTTTCAGTATCAGGGATGTATTCCATCCCTTAGAGCAGGCCTCCCGTCCAATTAGAGAGTGGTTGGTTTCCCCCATAACAGATATGCCACTATTTCACCCATTGGCTCATTTGCCCTGGCTAGCCAAATTTAAGGTTTGCAGAGTCCACTCTAGAGTATCTCCACTGGTGATTTCTCCCTCTCCCATTGAACTGCATGCAATGTAACTTTTTCCAGCTTTCTGTCAGCTGGTCTACACAGAGGAGGTTTTCAGCTCAGTTCTAGCAGGATTTCTCAGCGATCCTGCAGCCCAAGTATGTAGAGTCTTCAGCAACAAGGTCTTACCATCTATTCCTGGTGGGAAACCAAAAGCCTCGGCAATGGCCTGTAAGGTTTTGGAGGTATCAGGGATCTCCTTGGCCAACAACTCACTGGAAGGTATCCCATCCCTGGAACTGAAAATTTTCAGTAACAATCTATGGCTTCTGAGTGTTCCATTGTCCAAAAAAGTAGGTTTCCATACAAATTATTTTTATCCTCTTAGATTTTGATTAGTCCTCTCCCACCTTTCCTTTACTCAATCACCTCCCCTGACCTCGCTTAAGCTTTTTCACCCCCATTAGTGTGTTCTTCTACTTACATATCTACAATACCATCCTATTAAGTCCCACCTCCCTCCCTTTATATACCCTTTATATACCCTTTATATACCCTTTCTAGCTTACTGGCCTCTGCTACTAAGTCTTATTCCTACTCACATAGAAGTCCAATCATTTGTAGCTAGGATCCACATATGAGACAGAACACGTGACATTTGGCTTTTGGGGTGTGAATTACCTCACTAAGTATAATCCTTTACAGATCCATCCATTTTCCTGCAAATTTTATAATTTTATTTTTTCTTTGCTGCTGAGCTCTACTCAGTGGTGCCATATCTTCATTATCCACTCATCAGTTGAGGGACATCTAGGTTTGTTCCATTTTCTATCTATTGTGAATAGAGTGGCAATAAACATGGTTGAGCAAGTATCTCTAAAGTAGTGAGTTGAATCCTTAGGATATATGGCTAAGTGTGGTATAGCTATATTATATAAATGGTCTGAAGGACAAAAATCAAATGATCATTTCATTAGATGCCAAAAAAGCATTTGACAAAATCCAACATCTCCTCATTATAAAAGCCCTACAGAAACTGGAAATACAAGTAACATATCTCAACATAATAAAGGCTATTTATGACAAACCTACAGCCAACATAATACTAAATGGATAAAAACTTGAAGCTTTTCCACCAAAATCAGGAATATGCCAATGGTGTCCACTGTCCCCCTTTTATTTAATATAGTACTGGAAGTCTTAGCCATACCAATAAGGCAAGAGACATACATAAGAGGTATACAAATTGGACAGGAAGAGATCAAGTTATCATTATTTGCAGATGATATCATTCTATACATAAAGGACCATAAAGACTCTACCAGCAAACTTTGAGAGCACTTATATCCATGTAGCAGAATACAAAATAAACACGCTGAAATCAGTAGCCTTCTATATGCTAACAATAAGCACACAGAGGATGAAATCAGAGTATCACTAGCAATTACAATTGCATAAAAAAATAAAGTACCTTGGAGTAAACCTAACCAAGAAAGTAAAGGATCTCTAAAATGAAAATACTCAAGTGAGAAATTGCAGAAGACACTAGGAAATGGAAAGACAATCCTTGTTCTTGGATTGGAAAACACAGTATTGTGAAAATGTCAATCTTACCAAAATCAATGTACACATTTAATTCAATCCCTATCAAAATCCCAATGGCATTTTTCATGGAAATAGGAAAAACTATTCCAAAAATTCATTTGGAAGCACAACAAACCATGAACATCTAAATCAACTTTGAACAAAAAAATAAGGCTGGTGGTATAAACATACTTAATTTTAACCTATATTACTGAGCCATAGTAATAAAAACAGCATAGCAGTCCAGGTAGCTACAGCCACCTGATCTTCAATAAAAATGCCAGAAATACTCATTGGAGAAAAGATAGCCTCTTTAGCAAATGGAGCTAGAAAAACTGGATATGTATCTGTAGAAGGATGAAAATAGATTCTTCTCTCTCCCTGCACAAGAATTAAGTGCAAATGGATCAAAACCTTATGGATGAGTCCCAAAACTCTGAAACTGTAGAGGAAAAATATTCATATTTTCCAACACATTGGCCTTTCCTCTTCTGAATCTGCAGCCACGAAGATTTCTTTATGATAGCTAATAGATAAAAATTCTGTAACAATTTACAACTAAAGTTAAACAAATAGGCACCGATTCTGGGCCTGTCCCTTTTTAGTCAATATATAGCCGGGAGTCAGCAATCTGTCTTAAGGGGATACAAGTTGAAAAGGAAGAGATCAAGTTATCATTACTTGCAGATGATATGATTCTATATATAAAGGACCCTAAAGACTCTACCAGCAAACTGTTAGAGCTGATAAATACTTACAGCCATGTAGTAGGATACAAAATAAACACACAGAAATCAGTAGCCTTCCTATATGCTAACAATAGGCACACAGAGGATAAAATCAGAGAGAATTGCTACAAATTACAATCACATAAAAAAATAATAAAGTACTTTGGAGTAAATCTAACCAAGGAAGTGAAGGATCTCTAAAATGAAAACGCTCAAGTGAGAAATTGCAGAAGACACTAAGAAACGGAAAGACATTCCTTGTTCTTGGATTGGAAGAATCAATATTATGAAAATGGCAATCTTGCCAAAAGCAATCTGTACATTTAATGCAATCCCCATTAAAACTCCAATGGCATTCTTCATGGAAAGAAAAAACAATGCAAAAATTCATTTTTGAAGCACACCAAACATCAAATATCTAAAACAATTTTGAGCAACAAAAATAAGGCTAGTGGTATCACCATACCTGGTTTTAACCTGTATTATAGAGCCATACTAACAAAAACAGCGTGGTATTGGCACAAAAACAAACATGTATATCAATGTAGGGGTAGGTACAGCCACCTAATCTTTGACAAAAAAATTCCAAAAAAATTCTCATTGGAGAAAAGACAGCCTCTTCAGCAAATGGTGCTAGGAAACTGGATATCTATCTGCAGATAGATGAAAATAGAGTTTTCTCTCTCCATGCATAACAATCAAGTCCAAATGGTTCAAAAACTTTAATATCAGACCCAAAACTCTGAAACTGCTGGAGGAAAAAGTAGGAAACCCTTCAACATATTGGTCTTGGCAAAGACTTTAAGAATATAACCCCAATTGCTCAGGAAATAAAACCAAGGATCAACTACTGGGATCTCATGAAATTACAAAAGTTTTGTACAGTAAAGGGCACTTTGAATAGAGCAAAGAGGCAACCTACAGAATGGGAGAAAATCTTTGGCAGCTATACATCTGACAGAGGATTAATATCCAAAATATACAAAGAACTCAAAAAACTAAATTACAAGAAATCAAACAACCCAATTAAAAATGGGCTATGGAACTAAATAGAGAGTTTTCAAAAGAAGAAATACACATGGCATATAAACTTCTAAAAAAAAAAGTTCTACATCCCTAGTCACCAGGGAAATGCAGATTAAAACTATATTGAGATTCCATCTCACTCCTGTCAGAATGGCTACTATCATGAAAACACATGACAATAAATTCTGGTGAAAATGTAAGAAAAGAGGAACCCTTCTAAACTGTTGGTGGGAATGCACTCTGGTCCAGCCATTGTGGAGATCAGTGTGGAGGTTTGTGAGACAGCTAAACATAGATTTACCATAAGACACAGCTATACCACTTCTAGGCATATATCCTAAGGACTCATCTCACTACATTAGAGATACTTGCTCAACCATGTTTATTGCTGCTCTAATCACAATAGCTAGAAAATGGAACCAGCCTAGATGTCCCTCAACTGATGAGTGGGTAAGGAAGATGTAGCATATTTATACAATTGGAGTTATACTGAGCGGTAAAGAAAAATTAAATTATGAAATTTTATAGGAAAATGGATGGATTTGTAAAGGATTATACTTAGTGAGGTAACTCACACCCAAAAAGCCAAATGTCACATGTTCTCTCCCATATGTGGATCCTAGCTACAAATGATTGGGCTTCTATGTGAGTAGGAATAAAACTCAGTAGCAGAGGCCAGTAAGCTAAAAAGGAGATATAAAGGGAATAGAAAGGGAGGGAGGGGAACTTAATAAGATGGTATTGTAGATATGTAAGTAGAAGAACAGATTAATGGGGGTGTAAAGGCCTGAATGAGGTCAGGGGAAGAGATTGAGTAAAGGAGAGGTGGAGGGAGGGCTAATAAAAATCTAAGGGGATATAAATAATTCATATGGAAACCTACTTTTTTGGACAATGGAACACCCAGATGATTGTTACTAGAAAATTTTCAGTGACGGGGATAGGATACTGTCCAGTGAGTTGTTGGCCAGGCAGGTCCCTGATGCATCTAAAACATTACAGGCCATTGCCGAGGCCCTTGGTTTCCCACCAAGAATAGAGGATAAGACCTTGTTGCTGAAGACTGCACATACTTGTGCTGTAAGTTCACTGAGAAATCCTGCTGGAGCTGAGCTGTAAACTTCCTTCATGTAGGCCAGCTGACAGAAAGCTGGAAAAAGCTACACTGCCTACAGTTCAATGGGAGAGGGAGAACTCACCAGTGGAGATACTCAACAGCAGACACTGCAAGCCTTAAATTTGGCCAGCCAGGCTAAATGAGCCAAAGGGTGCAATAGTGGCATGTCTATTATGAGGAAATCAACCACTCTCTAATTGGACTGGAGGCCAGCTTCATGGGAGGTAATATATCCTTGATACTGAAAACCTACAATGGGAGTATTCCTGAGCCTTAGGGTGTAATGTCTTCTGGTGTCTGGCTAAATTTATATACTATGCTCACCAAACTGCCCAGTAAGAACTTCTCTTAATGTTCATAACCATATATTAATGCTATTCTCACTCTTTTCAGATAACAGTGACCTTGGGATGACTCAGAAAGCAACTAGGTGCTGAGAATAAGTGACAGAGGAGTGCTCAGCACTGAAATATCTCTATTACACCTTCCAAGGCTCAGGGTCCATTGTGGAAGGTGGCAGAAAGAATGAAGAGCCAAAAGAAGGGTAGGACTCCTTAAAATGTGCTCCCCCAGACACAAAATGGCCTGGATATCCATGACCTCACAGTCCCTGACACTACCTACACAAGACCATCATAATAGGAGGAAAAGATGATGACATTAAAATAAAAGAGAGACTGATTAAGAGGGGGAAGGAGTATGAGGGAGAGTAGAATTGCAAAGGGGAAAGTGGGGGGAAGGGAGGGAATTACCATGGGTTGTTATCTACAATTATGGAAGTTGTCAATGAAAAATAAATTTTATAAAAGAATGTTTTATAGATGTTAATGTATAATGTACAATTATTATGTTAGAGGTCAGTGATTATAACAAGAAAATAATATGCTGATTTTAGAAATTGGTGAAAATAAAATACAGAGTACTGCTACAAAAAATAACTTTTAAATAAAATGATAAAAGGCAAATATATTTAAATGTAGCTTAAATTTGGAGATATTTAATCAATTTTAATAGAAGGATAACAGATATCAAAAAGGTTATTAATTAAAATGATTAAAAGATAACATATTGATGTTTCTATCCAAAATATGTATTGTTAACCAGTTATGTTATGGTAGCCAGGGTATAAATTGTCATTTCCATGCCTCCAGATGTCCAGGTTAGGACTTCAGATCATTGATGTTAACCTGCACTTGGTAATGTTTGTAACTCAGCTAAATTAGCTATGCTCCTATGTCAATCTTTTAACTACTAAAAACCTAGCCTTAACATCAAGGTTTACTCACTAGTATTTAATCTTCTACTAGAAGATTTTATATGTAAAGATACTATAACTATGAGATGTCCCTGTCTTGTTCATGCTGGTTCTGCTAGGTGGTTAGTGCTGAAATTATGTTATAATTCTTCTGAAAATGATTTGATTATTGTGAACTGTCATTAATTAAGTTATAAAATCACCCAATGGTTAGAGGTGTTTACAAAATTACTTTATGTCTGTCAGAATGTCTCTAATATAAGTAAAATTCAAATTGGTTTAGCTCAACAATAACCAGGTTCTGCTTTACAAAAGTTGTTTGCAAGTACAGATGCCATGTTTTTATACTGACTTGTCTTTTCCTGACATAAAAGTTCAAGAACTGACAGATACTTAAAAGATAAAATATGTATGCTTTCTATGTTCCAGATATGGTTTATTGTCACCTGACCACTAAACAAATATTAATCAGAATGACTTAAACTTTGTGTTATTCTCTAACCAGATTTGCCTTATTGACCAGACATGTTCTGTGCTTCTTTAAGCAGATCTGTTTTGCTAATCAGGTGTGTATAGTCTCTCTGAGTGATTAATAACCATATGTAGAACCCAAAGTTAACTAGAAACATCTGAGTTAAGAGGATAGCCAGTATTTTGGTTCCTACTCCCAGGTCAGAAGCCCACAGGAGTTAATCGGAAACTTCTAACCTCTAGCCTCTGGTAAGTTACCTGTCTTCTTGGTCAGAGAGGACATGGAAACCCAGAGACCAAGAAATGGACTCTAAGTCAGTATATCTGCAGAAGGAGAGTCACTACAGATGCTTCTAAAGGAAGCTACATAGTCAGCATGGCCTTGACTCATCCTAACAGGTGACACAATAGTGAGAGTCCTAGAGCTCTTCACAGATCCCTAAGATTCTCTCATCCAGAGCCATAACTGGCCTCTAACGTATAATATATTGTTAATTATGGCTACCTGTATGGTCTTAAACACCCACTAAGAGAATATAACCACAAAATCTTACAATATAAATGAAAATTCAGACTAATAGCTTCCTTTGTTGATGTTGGCTTACATTGCTAAGCTCTTATGTTAATTTATACTTTCTTCTGCCTATATCTGGCTCTGGTTAATTAGCCACTGTTTGCCTTCAAATACAAAAATTTAAAAAGGGGAAAACAAAGAAAATAAAATGCTAAGGGTAAAATTCACCCAGGAAAGGTGCAATGAGTAAGAATACAAATTCTTTAAAAGGAGATCCCTCTGATGATAGCTAACAAGAATTCTATAACTCTGAGACTGACCCCTTTAGACAATATATAACTACCTTGTCTCAGGAGACAGTGGCCTGTACTTAACCTTGTTTGACAGAACCCTACACTTATGGGTATAAATCTCCCCCCTCTCTAACCATGGGAGAATTCAGACAAAGGATTGTAAAAGGGATAGTAAGTTCAGCACAATCTGAGATCAGGACCTCTGTTAGGTTTTAGCCAGCAGAGGACTATACATGAATAAAGGCTCTCTCCTCTCTGAAGTGGATTTTGCCTGATTATTCTTATTGGTTCATTAATTCCTATAACAAGATTAGATTTAGAACTTTTGAACTATCTTAATTTGGTTAACAATATTGGGGACCTTTAAATTTGACAACATAGAGTGTAAGATAGTCATGAATCTATTGGGGGTCAGGGGTGAAATGTAGTAGTTTGAATGGATAGCCCCCACTATATTTAGGATTTTATTAAAGTTTGTAATTTAGATTTACAGCCACCTGGCTGGAGGAAGTGTCACTGTTGTTGGGTCCTAGAGTCTAGCCCTAATGTGTGGAGGTGAGTTGGAATTCTGATCTAAAGATATGAAAAGTGCAGGAGATTTTCTGGGAGTTCCAGAAGTGTGTTTGCTTACTTGTGGTGGCTTGTGGCTTTTCCCTCTCTCTGCTTGGACTTGTGAAAGCAAGGCAGCTTCTTCTACCATTAGAGAACTTCCCCTGGATCTGTAAGCTTCAATAAAATCCCTTCCTCCATAACTGTGTCTGATTTGGAAGTTCATCCCGGAGACTTCAGAGCTGACTACTTACTATACCATGTAAGCCAGATGCACAAGGTGGTGCATGTGGCTGGAATTTGTTTGCAATGGCCAGAGGCCTTGGCACACACACACTCTATCTGCCCCCCCCCTCAAATAAATAAATAAAATAAAATAAAAATATGAAAATGACAGCAAATAAACTACTCACTTACAGTTCTTTCTTCCACAGTTTGGTTGTGAATCCTTTATTCATTCAGCCCAGCAGGCTTCTAACTAGTCTCACCCCTGCTCAGGCGCAGAGTTTTAATCACATGGTTTCTTCACCCCATGCACACTCAAGCCTCTACTTTCAAAAAATCACCTCCTATAGGAATTCTTCCCTGACCACCCAGTACATAATTAAGCCTGAGAAGTTCATTTGACATCTCTGCTTCATGAACCATTAAAGTTTTTAACACATTTTTGTACATTTTATGCTATCATTTCTTAATTATTCAAAATTAAATTGCCTTTTTACTTAATGAAATTATTTAATGCTGTGGTCTAAATATTCCTGCCGCCATTCATATGTTGAAATCCTAACCCTACAGTGGGATGGATGGTATTAGGAGGTAAGGGTTTAAGAAGTGAGTAGATCCTGAGGATGGAATCCTTATGAATGGATTGGTGCCCTTATAAAAAGAGGTCAGAGGCATCACACTCTCTTTCCACCCATGGACACAATACCATAATGAACTGAACAGCCTTATCATTTATAATAGTAGAGTGTAGTCAGCAAAAACATGTAACCAAATGAGCCATGATACTAACTTGCAACCAAATATAATAGGGAAATTGGGGTTCTGGGATGCTTCCTGGAACACCATGCCCTGAGTTCATATCTGCAAAATAACCAAAGAATTGGTAATTCCAGATTCAAGAGAATGATTTTTAATATACCACATTTTACTCAGATTTGCCAAAGGAGTGCAGAAAGGGGAAGGGTGTATGTAAGGGAGATAAAAAGTGGGAAGAAGCATACCACGTGGAGCCCAAAAGCCCATGTGGGTCACGTGTAGCTTGGGAGTCCAGATACAGATGTGGGGGCAAAAGCATGGAAATGTAAAGAGAGCACTTCCTTTTAGGAGCCCAAAAAGAATAAAATGAAACACTTGCTTGAGCAGGTGGGAATAGTAGATAAAGAGGATGCTCTGCTCATCTGAATAGCATTACCCTGGTCCTGCATTGTTAAGCAAAATCCTTAAGGGCAGATAAGCAGGACATTTAGAGACTCTGGCCTACAATGACAACCGCCCCCCCCCCCAGGTGCTTCTGTAACTGACTAATAGACCTATTAATAAGTATGTTTAATCTTCTCAGAATGGAATGCCCCTGCCATAATGCACTGAAGTCCCCAAATTCCCCTTTATGTTTAAAGTTTCTTTTATGACTGTAACTGCAACATGTGAATTGTGATTTATGGTTCAATTCCCATCCTGTTTTTGCAATAAACATTGTGTAGTTTTTTCCAATAAAAACTGACCTTCAAACAGTGTTGCACTACATCCTGACTGTAGTTGTATCCCTGGTGTGCACCAGCTTTTCTTCTTTTTCTTTCCTTTCTTTTTTTACCCAATAAAACTTTGCCTCACATTCAGTGAGTTCATGGTCTTACTTGTGTGACACCAGACCCCATAACATTTTGGGGGCTTGCCTTGGATCCACATTTCAAGACCTCCCTCACCGAGTCTGGGGTGACCAAACCAGGGAAGGGCCCCTAATCTTGGCCTGAGAACCAAATCTCCATCTCCACCCATCTGCATGTTCTGGTTTTGGAGTACCAGACTCCATTAACAGAAAGAAAAAAAAAAAAAAGAAAGAATGTTCAGGGAGCTCCAGCCATGTGGGGAGCTGAAGGGGATAAAGAACCCATGTGGAGAGTAAGGGCTAGGGGCCCCTCCCAGCTGGGCCTGGGCCTGGGCCTGGGCCTGGGCCTGGGCCTGAGCCTAGACAGAACCAGCCCAGGCCCAGCTGAGAGAAAAATTCATCCACAGCTGGAAGTTCCCAAGTGATCAGAGAGAGAGCCACTACCCTCCCCTTACAAAGGTGGGCTGTCTTTTGGCCCAGGTGAACCAGAGGGCCAGCTGGTTGGTTAGGGCTAGGGGCTGTATCAGAAAGAGATTAGCTCTAGCACTAAGTTCTGGGGGCTGAACTTGACCAACCACAATGTTTAAACCCTGTGAAAAACCTCCCTCCCAGGAAGGGTCCTGACTGTTTGTAGACAAACAGTTATATGGACCTAGGCAAGAGAGATAAGAAGTCAGATCATCTTTGATTTCTAACAAGTGTAAACTTTCCCCCCTTTTTCACCTTCAGGGGTCTAGTCACCCTAAGTCTACTCCCCCAAAAAACACTGCTTTGTGAAGTATGAAGATTCTAAACTAGAGTCCAGACTCCTTTTGATTTTTATTGAGGAAATTAAAATCTGTTAGAGTGATATGTTTGAAGTAGTTCAGTGCAAATCTTAGACACTTTTAGTGAGGACAGAACTGAAAAAAAGTGAAACAGGAATATTCAGCTTATGGTGTGAATCAAAGATACTTAATGCTTCCTCTGAATACTATTCTTGGAAGATATCAAACACACTTTCAACGTAGTTTTACAATTTTCTTGGCTAAAGAGGTAACTTGTTCAACAGTGTATCTTGTATTTATGGACAAGTTCTAATCATCTAAAAGTGATCTTAATCTAGAATTAAAAACTGAGGCTGGAGCTGGTACAACTCCTATAATGAGATTGTCTTCTCTCAGCTGGGCTGGAGTTTGTGCTGGGATAGTCCATGTGAATTTAGACAAAAGACAACAGACCAAAGTTCCAAACACATTTTCCTAATTTGATTATTTATGGTAATTTCATCTTCCTACTTTTTATACATGACTGCTCACTAGTGTTCTGCAGGTAATCGAAACATCTTCCTGAATCCCACAGGAACCACTTAGGGATTGCTCCTCTTGTCACTACAATTCTTTATTTACCTCTGCCAGCTACTTTGGAGTTTAGTTCCCTGTTGTGCAGCCACAATTAAATATGGGTATGTCCTGCTGGCAAAACAGAGTGGAAAAAACATTGCATTTGCCCTTGGGAGCTCTTGACAGAGGAGATGAAAAGCAAGTGAAGAGTACAGAACAGTTAATGTGAGCCAGGAGAAAGGCGAGCATTGAGGAGCATCCTTAATTCAGCCTGGATGGAGCAGGGGACACAGGGAAATCCCTTGATGATAAGGTCAGATATAAAAACAGAGGGTAGAAGATTTTTTCCAGAGGTTTGTCGTCAAGCAGGAATTGTAGTCTTGGACATTTCTCTTTGTTCATTGACATTTTCCCCAAGGTAATCTCTCCCTTACTTTTAAGATCTAGAATACAATAAAACAGAATAGGGAGGAAATGGCATGACAGTGTGAAATGAGGGCATGTGATTATAATAGCACTGGAAGAAGCCAGGCTATCCTTTTTTATTCCTGATTCTGAAGACAATATCCTAACTCAGTCTTGTTTTACCTTTTTTATAAAAAAAAATTTTTTAAAGCTTATTAACCTTACTGCTAATACATCACATGTTCTTATGTAGTAGCATAGAAACTAACTCTCCCTAGTATGTGTTATATCATATTTCTTATACACATAGATCATATATTGTATCTTGCTTTAGAAAAAAATAAGACATATGTGTGGGTGACATGGGCATTCCATGGCTCATAAAAGTCTTGTAGACAGAATGAGCTCCTAGGATTTAACCGATGTTCTGCACTTGTCCCACACTGAACCACATCCACAACCAGTGAACATCTTTGAGCAGAGCTCTGACATTTGTAGTGTAAATTCTCATCACTATTTTTTGGTATTACTATGGCTTATTCTACAAAAGTTTCCTAAAGGGGTGCTGGAGAGATGGCTCAGGTGTTAAGGTGCTTACTTGTAAAGCCTAATGACTCAATACCCACATAAATCCAGATGCACAAAGTGGTGCACATATCTGGAGTTCATGTGTAGTGACTGGAGGCCCCGGTGCACCCATTCTTTCTGTCTGTCTCTCTACCTCTCTCTCTCCACTATCAAATAAATAGAAAAAAAATAATAAAACTTTCCCAAAAGATGATAAAATATGGATAAGGAAATGGCCAAAGAGACTAGATGTACAAACATGCATTGCCAGATGACCAGAACCATCTTGGAATATGGCCCTTAGGAGCACAGAGTGCCTTGGAGAAGAGGTAGGTAAGGAGGATAGAAAGATGAGGTGAAGCTTCAGCCTATTATTCTGTCTTTGGACTCTCTTTTTAGGTAACATTCAATCATGGCCCATTTGAGATCAACACTGCAATGTTTATAGGACATACCCACTTTTATCCTAGCCTGAACTGACCTGGCTCAGAAAATTCTACCAGAGAGGGAGTACCAATGGTAGAAAGAGCATGAACTGTGAGATCACAAAGACTTGGATTTGAGTCCTTCTACAGCTTGCTACTGAGTTACAATGGATACTATCCAAGCCCCAGTTTCATGCTCTGATAAGTACAGCTCACTATGTAACCTAGGAAGTTACTATAAAAATAATATATTATACTTTTATCTATCTATATTTAAATTGTGTTTGTTGTACCAAACACAAAATAAGTTGCTCAATAAATGATGATTATTGTCATAACATCCACATTGCTGTCAGGGTTGGAGGGTCCCTGGAATTGTATAAGCACAGGGACTAGAATCTGTGTTCTAATCTCTGTGGACTGTGCAATGCTTAGCATATATATCTGTATGTGCACGACCTGGACAGCTTTAGCAAAGCAACTAGCAATTTTCTAAGGACCTCAGTGCTGCGCATTACATAATGAAAAATTGCTGTTAATGACTATTAAATATGACCTCCTATCTAAAGAGAAGTGAAGGATTTTCTGATTAAGGTTTGTTTTTCAACTAATAAGAAGCACCTCCATCGTCCATTCCATAAGCCTATTCAGAAACCAGGCTTGGAAGCTGCAAAGAACTTCACATATCCATGGTCAATGGCTCCACTTGCCCTGCCACAAGGCTCACCCATTTTCCCCACACATTATTCTGATGGGTCTAGAATTTGTTACAGACAAGGATAGGAAGCTGGAGTGAAAAGTGGTATCATAAAAAGTATAGCTCAACTGTAAAAGTAAGGCCTACAAAATGTATCATGTTGGCTTTGTAATAGAAGGCACTGCTGAGAAGTCTCACTGGGAACATTCCATCAAACCAAATTATCTTCTAGACACCTATGACTAATATAAACTATTGAGAATTCTAATTAGTGCTAAAAAATCTTAGCAGTCACCCTACTCAGTTCTCTTGCTTTATAGATAAGGAAACAAACATCCAAGTAATAAAGCAGCCAGTTACTGTAAGAGCTCCTAGAGTAAAGTGTGTTTCCTTGGCATAGGCCCGGGGGTCAGGTGAATAGGGTTTCCATCTTTGCCCAGTAGTATTCTCCTGTGTCTTGACTCTTCTCTAAATGTTCCATTTCTTCTACTGTAAAACATGGAAACAGTACTACCTCTATAGAATTAAATAAGCTAAATCAGTTTATGTATTTTAAATATCCATGTGACTCTTGAAATGTCATTTCACTGTAGGATAATTATAAATGTTTAACCACTGACTAAAATTTGGAGGCATATTATATATAAAATAATGATCTGCTGAGAAGCCACAGTTCTATTATGGAAGAGAAATTAATAGTTCCTCTTGCTGACTTACTTCTGATGGAATGCTCTTTTTGCCTGAGAAGTTTATAAAACCTAAAATAACCTGTGTCTCATCAACATTTTGTAAAACTGTGTTCTATAGGTTTTGCTTTTCTAAATTCCTCAAGGTTTTTCCCAAGATAAACATCAATTTGAGGTGATTTCAGCATTTGACATTTTTCTAGATAAATTCAGATGTCACTTGAAATAGATCAACAACTGAATTGTTTTAGTGTTCATATTGTCACAAGCTTGCTGGACAGAATATAGTCAAGAATCAACAAAGAACAAAGACAAGAGCCAAAGTCTGCATTTCATTCCTCCCAGGAGAATACTGAGTTCATAACCCAAATGGTCTTTCTTGGCCATAATGTGAGCAAGACTGACTTTCTTATTTCCCCTTTCTGTCCTGAGTAGGGCTGGAAAATGAAAATAGTTACTAAAGCCCGTCACACTAATAGTAGCAGCGATAGTTGGCCACAATGGGAGGCCCATGAAAGAATAATAAGGGGAGAATAATGCACAAACCCAAATTCAAAAACATCAACTCTATACCTTAATAATCTCAGAGAAAAATATAACATAGCACATTAGCTGGTGTTCATTATGAAAAACTAGTCAAGTTGTTTCTTCAGCTCTAAAAAACTTAGTAAAGCTGTGACATAGAAAAGATTCAGGTATTGGAAAAAATGCTTGGTGAATTTTTTTATATCTCACAATGTCAGGTGAATGATACCTAATTTTCTACATTTTGAAATATCCTCATGAGCCTTTTACCAGTTAATACCAATTTGGTGATTTAGCCAGTTCTCAGCCTAAGAAGGCTAACTGTTCTTAAGTGCAAATGTTTCTTTCCCATGTCCCATCCTAACTGCCCTCTCACTGATTTTCATTTAAACCCCAGTGAATACTTATGAAGTCTTGTTGAAATGGGATATTGCAGTCAGGTTTGTATTGTTGCCAGAAGACACTTGACCAAGAACAGCTCTTGGGGGAAAAGGGGATTATTTTGGCTTACACTCTCAAGGGGAAGCTCCATGATGGCAGGGGAAAATGATAGCATGAGCAGAGGGTGAACATCATCCCCTGGCCAACATAAGGTGGACAATAGCAACAGGAGAGTGTGCAAAACACTGGAAAATACCCATAAGCCAATCCCCAACAATACACTGCCTCCAGGAGGCATTAATCCCCAAATCTCTATCACCTGGGAACCTAGCATTCAGAACACCTAAATTTATGGGGGATACCTGAATCAAACCACCACAAGGGGTATGTTGTGTTTATTTTCTGCTTGGACTCCTCTCTCCACCTCCTGTCAAAGCTAATTTCTCTATATTACTACAGCACTTTCTTCACACTTCAAATACCCTCTGGTACACACCTAAGGTCATTTGTTCTTATAAACACAGTGAGATTATTCAAAGCAAAAAAGTCTTCCCAGTGAAGCCATTGCTCCAGTCCAGATGTGAAACATTTTATATATTTATACTAAACAACGTCCCTTGAACACAAATTTAATTTTCATAATTTTATCAATTATTCCTTAAATTTCCACTGTTCCAACACAAAAATGTCCACATGTCTTGATTGAAGATAGTAATTCAGAAAAGGAGTTCCAGAGTAATATTAAGGATATGCATTTTACTCAATGATCTTTTTCTTTTTTTATATTGTTATTTTTATTGACAACTTCTATACTTACAGACAATAAACCATGATATTTCCCTCCTCCTCTCCCCTTTCCCCTTCACAACTCTAGTCTCCATAATATACCCTCCCTCTCTCCATTAGTCTCTCTTTTAATTTGATGTCATCATCTTTTTCTCCTATTATGAGGGTCTTGGGAAGATATTGCTAGGCACTGCAAGGTCATGGATATTGAGACCAATTTCTGTCTGGACAGTTATATTGTATGGAGATGTACCCTTCTGCCATGTCTTCTGCAAAGGACCCTGAGCCTTGGAGGGTGTGACAGACATATTTCAGTGCTGGACACTCCTCCATCCCTACTTCTCATCACTATGTTGCCTTTTGGGTCATCCCAGTGGTCATTGCCATCTAAAAAACAGAAGCTTCTCTAACCAGAACTGAGAGTAGCATTAATATATGACTATGAACATTAAGTGTAGTGCTTTTAGGGCAGTTTTGTGGGAATAATATATACATTTAGCAGACAAGAGCAGGCTTTATACCCCTAAGGATCATGATCTCCATTCCACAGGCTTTTCACTAGGTTTTTCAGTACCAGGCATGTATTCCCTCCTGTAGAGCAGGCCTCCAGTCTAATTAGAGAGCAGTTGGTTTCTCCCAGAGCAGACATGCCACTATTACATGCGTTCAGCCATTTGGCCTGTCTGACCAAACTTGAAGTTTCCAGTGTCCGCTGTTTTCACCACTGATGATTTCTGTCTCCCATAGGGCTGCACGCAGTACAGCTTTTTCCAGCTTTCAGTTGGCTGTACTATAGGAAGAAGGTTTTCTGCTCAGCACCAGCTTGATTTCTCAGTGACCTTACCACTCAGGAAAGTGAATTCTTCAGTAATAGGGTCTTACCATCTGTTTCTCAAGGGAAACCAAGGGCTTTTGTAATAGCCAGTAATGTTTTGGAGGCAACAGGGACCTCCCTGGCCAACAGGTATCCCATCCATGTCACTGAAAATTTTCTAGTAACTATAGCTTCTGGATGTGCCATTATTCAAAAAAGTAGGTTTACATAAGTCTTATTCAGACTATCTTGTATTTTGATTGACCCTTCCCCCACCCCTGCCCACCATTCTTTTACACATTCTCTTCCCCTGGCCTCTCTTGGGCCTTTCCCCTGCCTGTAATATGTTCTTCTACTTTCATATATACAATAATATCCTCTTAAGTCCTTTCCTCTCCTCCCTCCCATATAGCCTTTTTTTTTTAAGCTTACTGACATCTGCTATCAATTTTTGGTTGCAGCTTACATACAAGTCTATATATTTGTAACTAGGATCCACATATGAGATAGAACATGTGACATTTGGTTTTCTGAGCCTGGGTTACCTCACTTAGTATAATGCTTTCCAGATCCATCTATTTCCCAGAAAATTTCACAATTTCATTTTTCTTTACCTCTGAATAGAACTCCATTGTATAAATGTACCACATCTTTAATGTACATTCATATGTGGAGGGACATCTAGGCTGGTTCCATTTCCTAGCTATTGTGAATAGAGCAGCAATAAACATGGTTGTGCAAGTATCTCTAAGGTAGTGAGAAGAGTCATTCAGATATATGCCTAGGAGTGGTATAGCTGGATCATATGGTAAATCTATTTTTAGCTGTCTCAAGAACCTCCACACTGATTTCCACAATGGTTGGACCATATTACATTCCCAACAGTGTAGAAGGGTTCTTCTTTTTCCGCATCCTCACCAACATTTATTGTCATTTGTTTTCTTGATGATAGCCATTCTGATAGGAGTGAGATGGAATCTCAAAATGGTTTTAATTTGCATTTCCCTGATGGCTAAGGATGTAGAACACTTGTTTAGATGTTTATGTGCCATCTGTATTTCTTCCTCTAAGAACTCTCTATTTAGTTCCATAGCACATTTTTTAATGGGGTTGTTTGATATCTTATTGTTCTGTTTTTTGAGTTCTTTGTATATTCTGGATATTAATCCTTTGTCAGATGTATAGCTGGCAAAGATTTTGCCCATTCTATAGATTGTCACTTTACTCTATTCACAGTGTCCTTTGCTGTACAAAAGCTTTGTAATTTCATGAGATCTCAGTGGTTGAGTAGTGGTTTCATTTCCTGAGCAATTGGGGTTATATTTAGAAAGTCATTGCCTATGCCCATATGTGACAGGTTTCCCCTACCTTTTCCTCTAGCATTTTCAGAGTTTCAGGTCTGCTATTAAGGTCCCTGATCCACTTGGACTTGATTCTTGTGCATGGAGAGAGACAAGGATCTATTTCCTTTTTTCCTTTTGTTTTTATTTTAATTTTATGTTCGTGTTGGTGCCTCTAGTAGCCTCCTCCCTGTCCTCCCCCCTCAAATGAGGCCCTCCTCATTGGGAAATGTGGGTCATGCATTATGGGGGTAGCCAACATTTATGCAGGATAGGCAAGACTGTACATAATGACCCAGCTTGTTGCTCCATCACTCTTTCCACCCCGTCTTCCGTGAATTTTCCTGAGCCATGTTGGGTTCGTTTTAGTTCTACTTCAGTGATAAGGTCTTGGGAGCCTCTGTGTCTCTGGATATCTGGCTTAGTAGGAGTTGAATGTTCTCTGTGTTTATCTCCTTCAGCCTTGTTATGGTGTCACTCTTGCCCATTTCCCCCATCACTCTATGGTTTCAGCTGGGGCCCTGGTGAGGTGCAATAGGCTGATCCTCCATTCAGGTTTTGTGTCCATCTGAAAAAAAGAAGCAAAATCTCCAATGGAGAGAGAGGTCAGCACCAGATAAATGGGATGGCCATTGTTATTTTAGAGAGAATTTTATATGTGTAGGCCCTCTTATAGCCCACAATTGGTGGAGCTTGATATTGGAGAATGGGCTCACTTTTTGGACATGGTTTTGACTTGTTTCCCACTTCCAGCTATGAGTTCCATTCCACTGAGTGGATCTGTTAGCCAAATTAAGGGCAGTTGGTTACCCACCATGGCTGTGTGCCACTATTTCACTTGTTTGAGCATCATGTCAGGTTGTTTACTGCTGAGTAGCTTAGACTGCAAGTTGTTTGGACAGATGTCAGTCATTTTCCCCCAGTCACTCGTGTAGCACCCTCTGGCACTAGACAAGCTAACTGTCTGGGGACTGACCCTCTTCCAGATTCGAACCAGGTTACTTCATGTTCCATCCCAAGAGCATATGGTGTCTTCGGCAGTAAGGTTTTACCATTAACCTTTGGTGGGTCATCAAGAACTCTGACAGAAATCTGTCTTCTTTTGAGAAACCTTGTAGGTCTCTCTGATAAACAGCTCATTGTGAAAGTTAACCACATGGTGGTACTGGGAGTCACAAGTCAGTGCCAAGGAAGATGAAGGAAGAAAAAGATAGGTAATATAAAAGAGAAAGAGAGCATAGAGAGGAGAGGGAGAAAGAGACAGAGACAGAGAGAAACAGGAAAAGATTAAGGTTAGTCTTCATGATGTCCTCTCCAGGGCCCTGTGGTTCAAGTGTTCCCTCTACAGGCCTGCTGAAGGATCAATGTTTTAGCCTGTTGTTCAGAATATAGGATTTTATGGTACCATTTCCATATGGGTTCCTATTTGTGTCCCCCCACCCTTACCCTCCCTTCCTGTTCCACCCTCCCTATTGTCTGGTCCTCAAGGTACTTATTAGGTATGACAGCATCTTGAGTAGATTCAGGTTAGGGGCACAGATGAGTGAGACCATGCGACAATTATCTTTCTGTGATTGGGTGAGCTCACTGAGAATTATCTGTTCCATGTTCGATCGTCTTTCTTCAAGTTTCATTGTTTCATTTTTCCTTACTGCTGCGTAGAATTCTATAGTGTAGATAGACTACATCTTTGTTATCCATTCATCTAATGATGGACATCTGGGTTGATTCCAGCTCTTAGCTATTATGAATTGAGCAGCTATAAACATGGTTGAGCAAATCTCTCTGATCTGAGGCTTGGAGCTTTTAGGGTAAATGCCCAGTAAGGGAATAACTGGATCTGGTGGTAGTCTATAGTCATCCTTTTCAGGAGTCTCCATATTGCTTTCCATAGTGCTTGTCCCATTTTACATTCCCACCAACAGTGAAATAGGGTTTCTGTTTCTCCACAGCCTCACCAGCATTTGTTTTCACTAGTTTTTTAATGTTAGCTATTCTTACTGGGTTAAGATGGAATTTCATAGTTGTTTTAATTTGCATGTCCCTGATGATTAGGAATGTTGAACATATTCTTAAATGAGTGTTTGCCATTTGTATTTCTTCCTCCAAGAACTCCCTATGCAGTTCTCTGCCCCATTTTGTCAGTGGGTTGTTTAGCTTTGGAGTTGTTTGTAAATTCTAGAAATTAGGCCTCTGTCAGTTTTTTGGCTGGCAAAAATTTTCTCCTATTCTGTGGGTAATCTGTTGGATTTGGTTATTGTATATTTGTCTGTAAAAAAACTTTTCAGCTTCATGAGATCCCAATGGTTGATTGTTTAATTTCCTGACCTGCTGGGGTTTTGTTCAGGAAGTCTTTTCCCACTCCTATATCATGGAAGGTTCCTCCTATTTTTTCTTCCAGTAGTAGCAGAGTTTCCAGTTTTATATTGAGGTCTTTGATCCATTTGGACTTGATTGTTGTGTATGGTGAGGTGTGGGGATCAAGTTTCATTTGCCTACATATGGTTGTCCAGTTTGTCCAGCACCATTTGTTGAAGATGCTGTCTTTTTTCCAGTCTACATTGATTGGGCCTTTATCAAATATCAAGTAGCTGTAGTTACTTGACCCAAAGTCCACGTCCTCTATTCTGTTATATTGGTCTATATTCCTGTTTTTATTCCAGTACCATGTTGTTTCTATTACTATGGCTTTGTAGTATAACTTTAACAAGGATCTATTTTCATTCTTCTACATATAGATATCCAGTTTTCCCAGCACCACTTGTTGAAGAGGCTATCTTTCTCTAATGAATCTTTTTGGCATTTTTATCAAAAATCAGATGGCTCTAGCTGCCTGGATTAATATCTGGGTCCTCTATTCTGTTCCATTGATCTACATGCCTGGCCTTGTGCCAGTACCATGCTGCTTTTGTTACTGTGGCTTTATAATATAACTTAAAATTGGGTATGGTGATACTACCAGCCTGATTTTTGTTACTCAAAATTGTTTTGGCTATTTGAGGATTTTTGTGCTTCCAGATGAATTTTAGGACTGTTTTTTTTTTTTTCTATTTCTGTGAAGAATGGCATTGGAATTTAAATGGGTATTCCATTAAATATGTAGATTGCTTTTGGTAAGATTGACATTTACACAATATTGATTCTTCCAATCCAAGAACATGGGATGTCTTTCCATTTCGTTGTATCTTCTGCAATTTCTTGCTTGAGTATTTTAAAGTTCTCATTGTAGAGATATTTCACTTCCTTGGTTAAGTTTATTCCATGGTAAATTATTATTTTTTAAGCAATTGTGAATGGGCAAGATTCGCTGATTTCATCCTCTGCATGTTTGTTCTTAGTATATAGAAAAGCTACTGATTTCTGTGCATTTATTTTAGGTCCTGCTACATTGCTTAAAGTGTTTATCAGCTCTAACAGAGTCTAAAGACTCTGTTGGTAGAGTCTTTAGGGTCTTTCATGTATAGAATCATATCATCTGCACATAATGATAATTTAATTTCTTCCTTTCCAATTTGTATCCTTTTATGGGTGACTCTTACCTTTTTGATATACTGAAGACTTCCATTACTATATCAAATAAAAGTGGGAAAAGTTGACACCCTTGTCTTGTTCCTGAATTTAGTGGAAAAGCTTCACGTTTTTTTCCCATTTAGTATTATGTTGGCTTTAGGTTTGTCATAAATAGCTTTTATTATATTGAGATATGTTCCTTCTATTCCCAGTTTCTGTAATACTTTTACTAAGAAAGAGGTGGTGGATTTTTGTTGAATGCCTTTTCTGCATCTATTGAGATGATCATGTTATTTTTGTCCGTTTCACCAATTATATGGTGTATTACCTTTATCAATTTGTGTATGCTGAAGCATCCCTGCATCTCTGGGATAAAGCCTACTTGGTGGGGGTGAATAATCTTTCTGCTATATTCTTGTATTCTGTTAGCCAATATTTTCTTCAGAAATTTTACATTTAAATTCATCAGGGAGATTGGTCTGTAATTTTCTTTTTTTGTTCTGTCTGTGTCTGGTTGTGGTATCATAGGGATGCTGGCTTCATAGAAGGTGTTCAGTAGAATTCCTTCCTTTTCTAGTTTATGGGAAAGTTTGAGAAGCAAGGGTATTAGTTCTTTTATGAAGGTCTGGTAAAATTCACCAGTGAATCCATCTGGGCTTGGACTGTTTTTAGCTGGGAGACTTTTTAGAACTGCTTGGATCTCCATAGTTGTTATAGGTCTATTTAAATGGCTTATCTCATCTTAACTTAATTTAGGTAGATCATATAAATCAAGGAAATCATCATTTCCTTCAGATTTTCAAACTTAGAGGCATACATATTCTTAAAGTATGTCCTTATGATTTTCTGATTTTCTTTGGTATCTGTTGTAATGGTGCCTTTTTCATCTCTAATTTTATTAATTTTTGCCTCTTCTCTCTTTCTTCTGGTCAGATTTGCTAAAGGTTTATCAATCTTGTTTATCCTTTCAAAGAACCAACTCTTTGTTTCATTGATTCTTTGGATGTTTTTTCTTTTTAAATTTTTTTTTTGACAACTTCTATACTTACAGACAATATATTTACAGACAATGATATTTCCCTCCCCTCTCCTCATTCCCCTTCAGAACTCCACTCTCCATCATATCCCCTCCCTCTCTCCATTATTATTTCTTTTAAATTGATGTGATCATCTTTTTCTCCTATTATGAGGATCTTGTGAAAATATTTCTAGGCACTATGAGGTCATGGATATCAAGGCCAATTTCTGTCTAGATGGACTTTTTTTGTTTCTATTTCATTAATATCTGTCCTAATCTTTGTTATTTCTTCCCATCTACTGATTTTTGGTTTGCTTTGTTCTTTTTCCAAGGCCTTAAGTTGAAGCATTAAATTGTTTACTTGTGAAATCTAATTTCTCAGTATAGGCACTTAGAGCTATAAATTTCCCTCTTAGGACTGCCTTCATTGTGTCCCAAAGGTTTTGCTATGTTGTATTATCATCATCATTTGATTCTATGAATTTATTGATTTCCTTTTTGATTTCTTCAATGACCCATTCATCATTCAATAGTGTACTGTTTAGTCTCCATGAAGTTTTGCATGCTCTGTCATTTTTCTTATTGCTGACTTGCAGTTTAATCCCATTGTGGTCAGATAGAGCATAAGGGATTGTTTCAATTTTCCTGTATTTGTTTAGATTTGATTTCTGTCCTTATATATGGTCTATTTATAGGATGTTCCATGTGCTGCTGAGAAAAATGTATATTCTGCAGAATTTGGATGGAATGTTCTGTAGATATCTGTTAGGTCCAATTGTTCCATGATATCATTTAATCCAGATGTCTCTCTCTTGTTTATTTTTTGCCTGTATGACCTGTCAGTTGTTGAGAATGGGACATTGAAGTCACCCACTATATGGCAAAATGCAGGTCTGGCTCTAGCCAGACCACATGGCAAAAGAAACCAGGAAGTAGCTTCTGTGAACATGGCGTCCTGCACAGGCCTTTCGTGACAATAGCTACAGTCCCGTGCTCGTGAGAAACCTGCTATGAGATGATCTGTCTGGAGACAGGCTATCATTGGTCACAAAAGGGGACCACCCCGTACAATGATTGGCCAGCCAAGCCCCTTTAAAACCCCTACACTTTTTTGAATAAACGAGTTTGCTGCAGCTTGCCCTCTCCCTGCTTTCACCCAACTCCCAGAGTCTGTGTCATGATTCCAAGCTTCTCACCCCCAACTCAGCAGAGACCCTGCTGTCCCTCCTGGGCTGGCCCTAGGGGGGACCCCAACAACCCACTACAATTATGTTTGGTGTTATCTCTGACCTTAAGTATAATACTGTTGTTTTTTATTTTTTGGTTTTTTTTTTTTTTTTTTTTTTTATAAAACTGGGAGCACCTATGTTAGTGATATATACATTTAGGATTGTAATGTCCTCCTGTTGGAGCGTTCCTTTAATCAGTATAAAATGACCTTCTTTATCTTTCCTCACTACTGTTGGTTTGAAGTCTATCCTGTCAGAAATTAGGATAGCAACCCCTGCTTTTTTCCTAGGCCCATTTGCTTGAAATGCCATTTTCCATCCTTTCTCCCTAAAATAGTGTCTTTTATTTTTTGAGTGATGAATATCCTGGAGGCAACAGATGGTAGGATCCTGCCTTTTAATCCAGTCTGCAAGCCTGTGTCTTTTGGTTGGGGCATTGAGGCTATTGATATTATGAGTTATTATTGAAAGGTATGTATTTATTCTTGCCATTCTTCTAGTTTATAGTGCTTCCTGTTTTCCCTTTACTCACTTGTTTTAACTGTTATTTGAGTATGGTATATTTTTTCCTATTTCCTTCTTTATCTTTTTCTTTTTTCTTTTTTTTTCTTTTTTTTTTTCTGCTTTCTCTTCATTGTGAAGTATTCCTTCAAGTATTTTCTGTAGATCTGGTTTAGTTGTCATAAATTCCTTTAGCCTGTTTTTGTTGTGGAGTGTCCTTATTTCTCCATCTATTTGGATAGATAGCTTTGCAGTCTAAAGTAGTATTGGTTGACAGTTTTTATCTTTTAGAACTTGGAATACATCATTTCGAGCCCTTCTGGCTTTAAAAGTTTGTTTTGAGTAATCTGCTGTGATCCTTGTGGTAGTTTGAATATATGGCCCCCAATCACCTTCCTAGAGGCAATGTCACTGGGGGCTGGTCTTAAGGTGTTAATGGTGGGTTTGAGATTCCATTGTAAAGATATGCAAAGTGTGCCCAGTAGGAGTTACTGAAGTGTGCTGGGCTTTTGGGCTGTAGTTTTGCTCAGTGTGCTGTGTAGCTGGTGGCTTGGCTTTGCTCTCTTGACTGGTCCTTGTGAGAGCAGGCTGCTTCTCCTGCCATTATGGAACTTCCCCTGGATCTGTAAGCTTCAATAAATATCCCTTCCTCCATAACTGTGCCTGGTCTGGAAGTTCATCTCAGCGAACCTGAAGCTGTCTGCTACAATCCTGATGGGCTTGTCTTTGTAGGTCTCTTGCTTTTTCTCTTTAGCTGCTTTCCATATATTTTCTTTGGCTTACATGTTTAGTAGTTTAATTATAACTTTGTGATGAGAAGTTCTTTCTAGGTTTTGTCTGTTTGGTGTTTTAAAAGCTTCTTCTATCTGCATTGGCATTTCTTTCCCAATTTGGGGAAATTTTCTTCTATAATTTTGTTTAAAACTCCTACTAAGCCTCTGGATTGAAATTCTTCTCCTTCTACTATACCCTGAATTCTTTTTATTTTAAAGCCAGGTGTGGTGGCTACACCTTTATTTTTATTTATTTATTTATTTATTTATTTATTTATTTATTTATTTAAGACAGAGGACTGCTGCCCCCTTGTTCATCTGGCTTACATGGATCCTGGAGACTCGAACCTGGGTCCTTAGGTTTCACAAGCAAATGCCTTAACTGCTGAGGCATCTCTCCAGCCTCTATACTCTGAATTCTTATGTTTGATCTTTCCATAGTGTCCTGGATATCTTGGAATTCCCATATATACCTTTCATTTAGCTTGTCTGTATTAGGTTGGCCACCTGGTCTTGTAGTTTAGATATTCTGTTTTCTCCTTCATCTATTGTACTGGTGAGACTTTCCACAGCGTTTTTTATTTGACAGTGTTCTTCAGAGCTAGGATTTCAATCTGGTTTTTCTTCAGTATCTCTATTTTCTTACTCATGTCCTGTAATGATCTTTTTATTTCATTATGCTGGTTTTCTGTGTTCTCTTTCAGGAGTTTTTTTTTTTTTTCTTTGAATCCTTTCATTTTTTTCTTTAATTTCTTTTGAGTATAGATATAATCATTCTTTTGAAATCTTTGTCAAGCATTTCATCTAAAACAGTCTCATTGGTCATCATTTCTGATGGATTTATAAATTTTGATGGGATTGCATTGTCTTGATTATTTGTGTTTACTGTATCATAATGTACCATAGTGACTTTTGCATCCTGAATTGATTTGATGCTTGGTTTTCTACTTATCTTCAGTGTTCTTAGATGTGGCGATCCACCTTTATATACTTTCAGGATATGAGTTTAAGGTGCCAAGTGTAGCTCTTGTACCCCAATCCAACCACAGAAGTAATCCTAGGTGTTGAGTTGGCTTGCTATGCAGGTATTCTAGCAGACTGGATGGAACAACTTACTGGCAAATTCTAAACTTCAACTGAGCAATATACATATTCAATAAAGACCAGCACAGAGTATGTAAGTGTGGGGATTAAAACAGACAGATAATCTTATAAAGTCAAAATCCCTAAGGGTCAATGTTCCTCTACACCCTTAATCTTGTCAGCTGGGAGGTAGAGAATTCTGTTCTGAATTCTCAGTTTGGAGTTGGATCAGTCCCTGCCCCCAATAATGACAGAAGCAAAAGACAAAGGCTCTGTAAATCTGAAAGCATTAAAGGCAACAATATTCGACCCCAAGTACAGCTTATTTGAAAATGGTAAAGCCAACCAAAAATATGTAACCCATAACCTGTCCTGACATTTTTTTGTCAGTTGGCCTCGTTACCTTTTGGTGTGGCATCCCTTCTCACCAATGCTGATTGCCCACCTCAATATTTCTGTGTTGTGCTGTGGAGCTGCAGCTGGAGTTCTTTTCAGCTGTGCTGGATGCACTGCCACCAAGGGCTGAAAGCTGGAAGTTCATGGTTCTGATGGTTGGGGAATGGGAGAGTTCAGGAAGCCTGGAGTTGCTCACATAGTCCCCCTGTATCTCTTTCAGTAGCTCATTTGTTGACTTCAGCTGTCTTTCCTTCAGATTTCTTGACTCTGCAAGGAAGCTGATGAGGTTGGAAAGTCCCCTTGTTTGGCCTCTGCTGCTGCTGCTCAGTGTGCCTGCTGGGCAGTGCTGGGTGCACAGATCATGTAGATCTGGGCCACAGGCTCCTCAGTGGGATTCTGGCCATTTTCCTCCTTTCTGGTGGTCTTGGTCTCCTGCACTTTTCAGAAGAGTGTATTTTGCTGTGGTTTTGCTTAAATCCCTCCCACCTTGGTTGGTTTGGCCTGGCTCCTATGCTGCCATCTTACCCAGAAATTTTAATGATCTTTTCCTATGAATAGACTGGCTGGTTTGTTTGTTATCAAGAAATCTATGGGTTTTAATATGGAAAAAAAAATCTGGATCAGTAGCACTTCTGGCTCTGGACCCATGCTCTGTGACCTTAATTTCCATGTGACTAGTCCTGCCTCATGAGATGCCCACCCTAGTGTCTTGTGCCAGAATGTGGGGCTATTACCATGGAAAGCCATGGACCTGCTGTACTATCTGGCCCCCTTCTCACAACTCAAGAGAGGAGAAAGGAAACATGGGCTTCAGGGAGGCTCAGTCAGCCCCAGGGGACTCTTAGGGCTATAAGGAACTCAGATGCTCAGAATGAGAGCTAAGTATTCCCAATCAGATATAAGAAGACTGTTGGCTTCATCAGTGTCCTGTGTCCCTGTCCCTGACAGCTTGGTGAAGATCACCATATACAGTTTTCTAAAGTGTTACCAGCCTTCTCAATAAAACAGGAAAGTTGAGATCCAGGCAGAGAAGCCAGAAGAGATCATCTCAGCACATGGCTAAGGGAAGGCCAGGTCACAGCATTAGTCTTTGAATGAGAGAAAAAAGAGTTGAAAGTAAAGGAATGTCTTGTTCTATTCCTGTTATAGGAAGTTGAAAAAAAATCTTTTGCTCTTCACCAACCACTGTTTAATGGTAAAGACTGGCCAGCAATTCACCATGTCAATTTCTTTTTTCCTAAGCATGCAATGAATCAAAACTCCCAGTCTTTCTTGAAGCAAACTAACTGGGGCCATATGACTAAATTCCCCTACTATAACTTCTGCCCACAGCCACATTTGCAGGTCTGCCTATGAAATGGACTCTCTATTTGTTCCTCCATCCATTCTCCTCTCCCTCTATGCTTCCTCTCCTCTCTCTGGGATTGATATTACTGCTCAACTAACAGCTAGATTCACAAACAAAAGGTGAAGATGAAAGATCATTCATTAGCCAGTGTCCCATCCATGGGGACTTTCCTGCTATTATTTTAGGTTTACACTAGAAAGAAACAAACTTTTTAAAAGTCAAGTCACTGGTGTGTTGAGATTAAACAGCTAGGGTTACCTTTAGGATCTGTGCCTTCATTTTTAAAGAACATTCACCTAAAGCCCTATAATCAGCATTCAGGATCCTTTCCTGCATTGGGAACCAGAGCCACATATCTGGCCAGAGCCCAGTTTAATTTCCTGGTGACTGTATTGGTCAATTTTCTCTTTGAAAATAGTTTGCAATGTGTGCACCAGAGCACATAAAACCCTCATTTTAACTTGCCTTGGAGTAGAGATTTTTCTCTAGAACTGAAAGATTGACACTTGATGGCATTTAACCCATCTGGGAGGCTGCTAGGGAAGGAACTATATCTCCCTAGGAATGGGAGCAAGCTCTTGTCAAAACTAAGCTGCTTCCTTCCCCCCATGGAGCAAAAGCACATAACCCAACAGCAAAATTTTCTGGCAGGACAATACCATGTGCACTTAGTTAACAACTGTGGGATAAAATTGACAAGGCCATAGTGCTTGGTGCCATCTACTCATTGTTACTTCTCAGAATTTGGATGACACAGAGCTGGCCAAATATTGACTCAAACCCAGCTTTTGAAGTTGAATTAAATTCACCTGGCAAGAGAAGACACTTGGGTGCTTCCAGACATCTTGATAGAAAACACTTCTGTGGAAGAGAAGGCTATAACAATATTAAGTCCATAGCACACTGTATTAACACAACTCTTTGCTGTGCATCTAATTATCCCTCACTAGAACATCACTTCTTTTGCCCTTTGTTGGACATGTGCAGGGCAGAAGCCATCTCCTCAAACTGGAGAGGAAGGTATGTTGTATATCTCACATTCCAGAACCTTACAATGAGAGAACAGTGAAATTACTAAAATGACATCTCAGAGTGATCTATGACATGGATTCCTCCTCTTGGTTTAAAAAGATCTACAGACAAGCTTTCTCCTACAAATTTACAATTAGACAGTATGAAAGTAGGGCACTGCTTCAGGCTTAACTACCATTTCCCTTTTATTGTCTCTTGTTAAAAGAGACCTCTCATTCTACCTCTCTATCATATTTGGTCTCTGCCCAAATCCCTATGCTCTGAATGGTCTTCTGTCTTTGTATTCTGCTGCCACAAATCCCAACTCTAACCCACAAGGATATTTCCAGGATGCTGACTAGACCCTCAGAGAAACAAGCACTTTTCTATTGCCACTAATTTTTTTTTGAAATTAAAACAATTAATTTTTATTTGAGACAAAGAGACAGGTAGAGAGAGAGAATGGGCAATCCAGGGCCTGTAGCCAGTGCAAAGGAACTCTAGATGCATACACCACCGTGGGACCTAGAGAATTGAACCTGGGTTCTTAGGCTTCCTTAGCGCCTTAGCACTTTAACTGCTAAGCCATCTCTCCAGCCCTCCATCTCTTTTATTTATTTATTTATTTATTTTTAGGATTTCACTCTAGTCTAGGCTGACCTGGAATTCACTATGTATTCTCAGGGTGGCTCATGGTGATCTCCTACCTCTGCCCCCGAGTGCTGGGATTAAAGGCGTGCACCACATTATGGCACAATACAGGCCTGGTCCTAGCCAGACCACATGGCAGAAGAAACCAGGAAGTGGCTTCTGTGAACATGGCATTCTGCGCAGGCTTGGCATGACAACAGTTACAGTCCCATGCTTGTGAGAAACCTGCTACGAGATGACCTGTCCAGAGACAGGCTGTCATTGGTCACAAAAAGGGGACCACCCCATACAATGATTGACCAGCCAAGCCCCTTTGGCTGAGGCCTTTGGCTGAACCTCCCTGGAGATACCATGTGGGCATACAGCCATGGAGTAATGACCCATGGAATTTCCCCACTAAGCACAAGACACGTGGGTTCTAAATATTCTAACTATATGCCTCAGCTGGCCCTGGCATTAGGATTTGTGGTTTGCATAATTATCCTTTGGTCTATCATTTTTGATCTGGGTTATTATTTTCTCAGTCTCTTTGATTCAGGAGTGTCCCAGCCACCCCCCCCCACACAACACCACGCCATAATGGGCAACCTCCCTCCCCACCAGAGGACACCACAATTTCAGGTTCTTAAGGCCCTCCTCTTACAATGTGGCTTAAAAGTAAAACAAAAAGACCTCCATAGCTTTTGGGATGAAACTCTTGTTTTTGCCCCATGGATTAGTCCAGAGAACATCTGGGACACTTCCATTTGGTCCCGAGTTCTCTTCCTCGCTAAGAAATGCGAGGTTTATGAAGGGCACCCACCCCCTGCCCTATTCTTTCCTATCCTCTTTGCCATAATTGCCGGCCTTAAAGGCTCCACTGTGGAGGAAGTCATTTCTACCCATAATGAACACTATAAGGAGGAACCTAAACTGGCTCTTCAAAACTCGTCCCTCCCAGGCCCCTCTTACAATAACTTGGATGAGGAGGAAGTCAAACCTTTAAATGATAATAGACCCCCACCAAAACCCCCTCCTGCTACAGCCACACTCACAACCACCCCTCCCTGTCTTTACCCTTGCAAGGACCTCCCTGCCACTCAGTCCTGGAAATACCCAGGCGACTGTCAGTTCCCTGACATGCCCCTTCACTGCCTTCCCAGTTAACATAGGGCCGGATGTGACAGCCAGGCCGTGGTACCCCACCCCCCTCTCTGATCTGGCTCTCATCCATAAGGTGGCCCAGGAATCTGGCATTGACTCTTCTTACTTTGAACAAGTCCTTTTACAATGGGCCATCCACCTTCAGACTTATTATGACTGGTACTCACTCCTCAAGGTGATGCTTCTCCCCCCTGAATTCCTCCAATGGAAAGCCGCCAATAGTGACCTGGATGAATCCCAGACCTGCCAAAATCTTAGGAGTGGAATTCCAATTACCCTGGACATGCTCCTTGGCACAGGACCTTATACAGGCCCTGTATCACAAGCCGCAGTGGATATACATGCCTACTTTGACCAATTAAAATCTTTATCCCTCCAAGGGCTTAAGACCTGCATCCAACAGTGGCCTATACTAGAACCTAAATTAACTATTATCAAATTTCTTATTAAAGAACAGCTTGCTCTTGGCCATATTGAACCCTCTAGTAGCCCCCATAGTTCCCCCATCTTTGTCATTAAAAAGAAAACTGGTAAACATAGACTGCTCCAAGACCTTTGCCAGGTTAATAAACATATGTTAAAAATGTGCTCCTTTCAGACTGGCCTCCCCAACCCTGGAGCCATCCCTACTAACCACCATACAGTTATCTTAGATATTAAAGATTGCTTTTTCTCTATCCCTTTAGCGGCAGAGGACAGAACCTATTTTGCCTTTACTGTCTGGGAGACCAACCATTCTGTCCCAGCTAAAAGATATCAATGGAGAGTTCTCCCCCAGGGCATGAAAAACAGTCCTTCTATTTGCCAAATGTTTATATCCTCCACCAAGGTGAGAATACAATCTAAATGCCTTCTTGTTCATTACATGGATGATCTTTTGATTGCACATACTTCAAAAACTGCCCTTCTGGACCTTCTTAAATTACTCATTGAGGACCTCAAAATACTTGGGTTTGCCATAGAGAATGAAAAAATTCAAACAGTGCCCCCTTTTGTTTTTTTAGGATACAAAATTTCTACTACTATACAACTACTTACCTCTCACCTTCTAATAAAAGACCATTATTCTCTCAATGATCTCCAAAAACTCTGTGGCCAAATTAACTTGCTCAAACCTTTATTACCCATCACTCCTAGTGAACTCCTACAACTTTATGACCTTCTTAGAGTTACTGACAACCCTTCAAGGAAAATTCCTCTAAATGATCACTCCAAAATTTGTTACATAAAATATCCCACTACCTCTTTTCAGTGACCCTCACAAGATATGACCTGTCTGCTCCAATCCTAAATGTGATCCTTTGGACAACAGGGGCGCCTTTGGGAGTCATCTGGCAAAACCAATCACCCCTTTACTGGGTACACCCCTCATGGGCACAGGCCCATAAACTCACCACCAACCTACAAGCAATGCTCCTCATAGCAATTAAGGCACATACCCACACTAACAAAATTTATAATACGGAACCCTCCAAAATAATTCTGCCCATCCCCATGTCTGAACTTCAACCTCTTTTTAGGGAGGACCCTCTTTTCCACATCCTAATGGCGGGATTCCCCAATGAGATAGACAATCACCTCCCTGTTGGGCCCTATGAGGCCCCGGTGTGAGGCCTAGTGGAACTTCCTGAGCCTGACTAGAGTTTGGCGACCTGTCTTTGGCCTATTACTTCCACTTAGGAATGACTCAGCAAGGCCTAAGCTGAAACTGCCTCCGCCCAGCTACTGCTGACGTGGTGAAATACTATTGGCCCTTACACCTTTATCCCATCCTGAGACCCTCCCTCTTTCTCAAAGTTATATAAACACCTTCCCATTACAATAAAACGAGTTCCTGCCTTGACAGACTCCCAGCTCAGTATGGTTTTTTCTCCCCGGTGTTTTTTGGGGGGAGGGGTCTGAGCGGCTGACACCCGTCATCCCGCTCAGCCTCGAGAGGAGCCGCTGGCCCGGCTCTCTCTCTTCCACTCTACCTGCCAGGGAAAGAGGAACCGGCACCTCCCAGTTCACAAACTACTTCAATCCCTAACAGCTTTGCCCATAAAGACTATTCTCTAGGCCTTCCAGTCAGCCAATACCCTTAGCAGCCTCAGCCTATACAGATGCCAATAAACATACTTATGGACCAGATGAGGCCTTTAAGTTCCCTAACTCCCATTCAGTCCAGCTAGGGGAACTATATGCCATCATCAGAGTCTTAGAGCTCTGTCAACAAGTGCCCATTAACATCTTCTCTGACAGCAGTTATGCTGTTCAAATGACAAAGGTACTGCTCTTAGCCAATCCCAGGCCCTCTCATCATCCCATAGACATTGCCATCTCCACTTTACAATTGCAGATGGAAAACAGATTGTACCCTTGGTTTATTGAGCATGTTTGCTCACACACTGGTCTGCCTGGCTTTATTGTTGATGGGAATTCGCAGGTAGACAAATTTATTGCTGTCTCCTCCTTGCCACCTTTAGAACAAGCTAGAAATTTACACCAAAGGTTCCATCTATTCCCCCACTAATCTAAAAACCCTATACCCTGAGCTCTCACTTAGCCAATGCAAACATTTAACCCGTACCTGTGAGGCATGCACTCCCCTAGCCCCCTTGGCCCCCTACAGCCTCAAGGAGTCAATCCCAGAGGTCTTACCCCAAATTCTATCTGGCAGATGGATGTTACACACATACCTTCCTTTGGTAATCTCAAATATGTCCATGTCATTGTGGACACTTACTCTAAGCTTACTTTTGCTATTGCTCTCTCAGTGGAGAAGGCGTCCCATGTCATTAAGGCAACAAAAACCGCTATGTTGGTCATGGGCGTACCCTGGTCAATTAAAACTGACAATGGCCCTGCATACACATCTGCCCAATTCACATCCTTCATGGAATCTTGGGGAATAAAAGACTGCCTTGGGATCCCCTACAACCCACAAGGACAAACCATCATGGAGAGAACTAACTGGACCCTAAAGGAACTAATTATAAAACAGAAGTCCACTATGTCGCCCAAGGACCCCCACTTGGCCCTAGTGGAAGCTCTCTTAACCCTCAATTTTCTCACCTTTGATGAGGCAGGACTCTCCCCAGCCTACAAACATTGGAGATCCCAACCAACCACAACACCCTTATCCTTTAGTCCGCTGGAAGGATCCTCTTACTAATATTTGGAAGGGACCCCACCCTCTTTTAACACAGGGACAAGGGTATGCTTGTGTCTTCCCAGAAACTTCACAGATCCCAGTTTGGATTCCTGCCAGAAACATCCATCTAGCCACTGACTCAACGACTGGAAGAGGATGATGCCAAACTTCTCAGGCTGCATACGAGGCTTTAAACTTATTCCCCCCTCCCCTTTTTTCTCCTTTCATCTCCTTTTCTCCCTACTACCACTTCCCAGAATCCATTTTGGACAACTCTTCTTAGGCCATACTTGTTTGGTGCGGTGGGCCTAGATTCCCACATTTTTCCTAGGCTTTATTTTAGCCACTCTATTTTGCTGTATTCCTCCCTCTCCAAGCACGTACTTCTCCTTAGCCACACCTTTGCCTTTTTTGCTTATTAATACCTCTTGTGGTAATGCTATCCTCCAACCAGCCATAAATTCCTTTGCAACTCCTTTGATTACATTGATCTGCTACCATTAATGACACTCAATGCTACTAACTATGACACTAGGGTGAGCTCATGACAGTCACCCAGAAACCTGTCCTACCCCAATCTTTTTCAGGCTCTATAGTTAATTCTTGCTCACTGGGACTGTTCACATGCCACAGAGCCATGGCCACTTGGCCTTCCCATGCAACAGCCTCATATATATGGCACAATGTAGGTCTGGCTCCAGACCTCATGCTAAAATCCATACCAGGCCATGCCCCTCGGTTTTTCTCACCAGGATGGTGAACAGCCAATGATGGGTAAGATTCCATGAGATGGGGCAACCTAAGACAGGCACCGTCACATGTGATGATCCCTTGGGGCCTGGGTTCAACAATGGCTTTCAAAAAACCATACCAGGCCATACCCCTCAGGTTATCTCACCAAGGTGGCAAGTAGCCAATGACGGATAAGACTCCATGAGATGAAACAACCTAAGACAGGCACCGTCACGTATGATGATTCCTTGGGGCCTGGGTTCAACAATGGCTTGGCAAAAAACCATACCTCTCAGGGTTGCCAATAATAAAAACAAAAAGGAGGATATGTATGGCACAATACAGGCCTGGTCCTAGCCAGACCACATGGCAGAAGAAACCAGGAAGTGGCTTCTGTGCACATGGTGTTGTGCTCAGGCTTGGCATGACATCAGCTACAATCCCATGCTTGTGAGAAACCTGCTATGAGGTGACCTGTCCAGAGACAGGCTGTCATTGGTCACAAAAAGGAGACCACCCCATACAATGATTGACCAGCCAAGCTCCTTAAAAACCCTCTGCACTTCCTCAATAAACAAGTTTGCGGCAGCTCGCTTCCTGCTTTCACCCAACTCCCAGAGTCTGTGTCGTGATTCTGCGCTGCTCACCCCAACTAGGCAGAGACCCTGCTGTCCCTCCTGGGCTGGCCTTAGGGGGGAACCACAACACCCCACCATGCCCAGCTCATACATGTCTCATCTCTCCTAGACTGTAGGCAACTAGGTTCTGTAATTTGTCTTTGTGACAATTAATCTGACAGCAGATTCAATGTTCAACTGTCTTCCTACATAAACTTTTTCTTGCACAAAGTTCTTGCATAAATGTTGCCAGACTCTTCTAAGCTATTGGGTCACCCGTTTCCCTGCTGCCAGGGACTGAGTCCATCCAAAGTCATCATAGAGAACTGCCTATTATTGCATAGAACCACACCTGGCCTTCTTTTTTTTTGAGGGGGGGAGGTTTCAAGATAGGTTCTCTCTTTAGCCCAGGCTGACCTGGAATACACTATGTAGTCTCAGGGTTTCCTTAAACTCATGGCGATACTCCTACCTCTGCCCCCTGAGTGCTGGGATTAAAGGCATGCTCCACCATGCCCAGCTCACACCTGGCTTTCTAGAAGCAGGTGGAAGTGAACATTTTCTAGGGACTCAAGCAGTATTGATAACAGTAAGAACATTTGAAATGTGGCTCAGCACAAGTTGGATCATTATGCATAGAGATATTGCCTCTTCCCCATAACTGTTGGCTACCCCCATAGTGTACGACCCACATTCCCCAATGAGGAGCATTCTTTGGAGGGGGTAGACAGGGAGGAGGCTACCAAAGGCACCAACATGAACATAAAATTAATATATATATATCTCCTAAAAAAAAGAAATGTGGCTCTGTACAATTACTGTCCTAGTTAATAAAGAATATTCATGAGGATAGTAAAATTCACTGTCAATGCTATTGGTATATGCATTTACCTGTTTACTTATCATATGAAATGTCCTTAGAAATTTCCATTTAATTGATTCATCTGCTATGTTTTGGAATGCTAATATTGAATATATTTAAATGTCCTTAGTATTCTAAACATAGCTCACTGGTTTTTTTGGAGAGAGACACAGAGAGAAACAGAGAGAAAGGAAGACAGAGAATGGGCGCCCCAGCAGCCTCTCAGCCACTTCAAATGAAATCCAGATGCTTGCACCCCCTTGTGGGCAAGTGCAGCATTGCGCCCTTGCGTCACTTTGCATCTGGCTAAACCTGGGACCTGGAGATTGGAACCAGGGTTCTTAGGCTGACCAGGCAGGCAACTTAACTGCTAAGCCATCTCTAGCCCCAACATAGCTCACTTTTATCCAGGATGGTGATCCCCAGAATCTTTGAACAACCTTTGGTAGGAATGTACACCATATCTCATGAGTCTTACTTGAGTATAGCAGGATGCTCAGCTCTCATGTGTTGGGTGCAGCACACATTTTATCTAGACCGTTTTAGCATCACTAATCCTTAGTTATCTTCATAAGCCTCAAATACATACACCAGGCATAATATGAGTAATATTTTAATTTTTATTATACTTAGTATAAGAACAAAACATTATTCTTTCACTCAATTAAATTTTACATTTATTTACAATTGGGTTAGTATTTTTGCAGTTAAAGAAATACAGATTTTAAAAACATAATTAGGCTAGAGAGATGGCTTTGTAGTAAAGGGGCTTGCCTGCAAAGCCAAAGAACCCAGGTCCTTTTGTTAGGACCCACATAAGCCAGATGCATAAGGTGGCACATGTGTCTGGAGTTTGTTTGTAGTGGCTGGAGGATCTGGTATGCCAATTCTCTATGTGCCTCTCTCTCTCTCTCTCTCTCTCTCTCTCAAATAAATAAATACAAATAAATGTTTAAAAAGATCCTTCATGGAGACTTCCAGTCAAGATGGTGTCCACCTAAACTTGACTCACCTCACAGGGAAGTAAAGCCAAGACCCTTAAGGTATAAGGGATATTTTTTAAAGGGTTTGCTGGTTCTTGCATGCTTCCAGAAGGAGGGGGTGGATGTGCAAAATAGGGAATCCACTGATTCCCACACTCTCAGGCAGGTGCCACTGCCTGGCAGGTCCTGCCGGACCTGCCTGAGCCCCCTCACAGGCTAGGTGCCCCGGACCTGTGGAGCCACATTGAGGGTCAGATCCCTCCCACACCTCCCTCCCCAGCCAGAGCCCCCCACACACCATCGCAGGCCAGGTGCCCAGGGCTTGTGGAGCCGCACCATGGGTCAGATCATTCCCATCATCTCTTGCTGGCCAGAGCCCCTCACGCCATCACAGGCCAGGTACCCTGGGCCTGTGGAGCCACATTGTGGGTCAGACCCCTCTCATCCCATGTGCCATCACAAGATAGATCCTGCTGGGCCTGTGTGAGCCGCATCACTGCTCTGATCCCTCACTCGCTGGCCAGAGCCCCGAGCATCATACCAGGACAGGTCTCTCTGGGCCTGCCTGAGCCATATCAGGTCCCACCGGGCCTGCCTGAGACCCATCACCAGTCAGGTCCCTCCCTCAATGGCCAGAGCCCCACACACCACTGGTGCTCAGGTCCCACCGGACCTGCCTAAGCCCCATCACTGGACTGCTCCCTCTCTCACTGGCCAGTGCCCCAACATTGGTCAGGTGCCTCCCCAACCTTCCTGAGCCCCATCACCAGTCAGGTTTTGCTTTGTATTCATATAGTTGTAAAGATGATTTTTATCGTGGAAAGTTTTTCTTTCACCATCTATTATGAGGGATACTTTTGCTGGGTAGAGTAGTTGGGGTTGGAAGCCATAGGTTCTTAGAGTTTGAAGTGTTCCATTCCAGGTCCTTGTGGTCTTTACGGTTTCCATTGAGCCAATAGTTGTATGAATGTTATACTTGCTAGGTTAGACCGTAAAGGCCACACAAAGCAAAACCTACAGAGAGTACTTCAGGGAATTCTCCACACAGAAGAATCAAATAACCAATCTCAAATGCCCACAAGAAGCAGTCCACGTTAACCAGAAAGAAAGAAAGAAAGAAAGAAAGAAAGAAAGAAAGAAAGAAAGAAAAAAAGAAAGAAAGAAAGAAAAAAAGAAAGAAAGAAAGAAAGAAAGAAAGAAAGAGCCTCAGTTCAGAGACATTTGCTCAACCAAGTTTATAGAATCAACCCAGATGTCCATCATTAGACAAGTGGATAACTAAGATGTGGTAGTCTACACGATGGAATTCTACATAGCAGTAAGAAAAAATGACAAAACGAAATTTGAAGAAAAATGGTCAAAGTTGGAACAAATCATTTTCAGTGAACTCACCCAATCACAGAAAGATAAGTGTCACATGGTCTCACTAATCTGTGGATCCGAAGCAGAATTTGCCTGTAATGCTGACACAGAAACATTATTAGGGACAATAGGGATGGTGGGGAGGAAAGGGAGGGTAAAGGGGGACAAAGACTGGACACAAATGGAAATGGTACCAAAAAATCCTTTAACCTGTAAGATGCACTAAAAAGCTGATCCTTCATCAAGTGCTTAGAGAGAACATCTGAATCACAGGAGCCTCCAGAAGATAGGATGAAAACTAACCTCAACCTTCTCCTGTTTCTCTCTCTCATCCCCTCTTCTTACTCTTCTCTCTTTCTCTTTCATACTACCTATATTTTTCTTCTTTCTTTTCCTGTGGCACTGACCTGTAACTCCCAGTACCATCATGTGGTCAACATCCACAATGAGCTCTTGATCAGTGAGACCTATAAGGTTTCCCAAAAGAAGACAGATTTTTATCACAGTACTTGATGACCCACCAAAGGTTGTTGGTAAGACCCTATTGACAAAGACACCATATGCTATTGGGATGGAACATGGGGTGACCTGGCTGGAATATGGAAGAGACAGTACCCAGACAGTTAGCTTTTCTAGTGCCAGAAGGTACTACATGAGCAACTGGGGGAAAACAACCAACATCTGTCTACGCAACTCAAAATGTAAACTTCCCAGCAGCAATCAACCTGAAGTGATGCTCACACAAATGCAATAGTGTCACACAGCCATGGTGGATTAACAACTGCTCTTTTTTTATAATTTATTTTTATATAAATTATTCTAATTTTACATTCATAATGATGACTCTATTATCCTCCTCCCTGTTCTCCCTCTTCCAAAGGGAACCTCATCAATGGGGAATGCGGGTCATAAATTGTGGGGGTAGTCAAGAGTTATGGGGGATAGGCCAAGTCTCTGTGAATAATGACCAAACTTGTGGCTCTGACATTCTTTCCTCCCTCTCTTCTGCGAATTTCCCTAAGCAACATTGAGGTCATTTTAGTTCTACTTCAGTGATGAGGTTTTGGGAGCCTCTGTGTCTCTGGATAACTGGCTTAGTAGGAGTTGGATGTTCTTTGTGTTTATCTCCTTCAGCCTTTTTCTGGTGTCGTGATCCCCAAATGCTGTACTGTTGGGCCCTGCCTGGTGTGAGGCCTAGTGGTTCTGGGCCCAGCCAGAGTTTACCTGTACTTGGCTCCCGGTGAGGCCTGGTTGAGCTTCCAGAGCCTGAGTAGAGTTTCGCGACCTGTCCTTGGAGTGACTCAGCACCTAGGCTGAAACTGCCTCCGCCCAGCTACTGCTGACGTGGTGAAATACTATTGGCCCTTACTGCCTCCGCCCAGCTGCTGCTGACGTGGTGAAATAATATTGGCCCTTATACCTTTCTCTCATCCTCTCTTCCCGCCCCCTTCCTCAAAATATATAAATACCTCCCCATGACAATAAAGGAGTGAGTTCTGCCTTAGATGTTTCTCCCAGCTCAATGTGGTTTTCTTTTCCCCAGTGGTTTGGGGAGGTTTTTTGAGTCATCGACACCCGCCTTCCCGCTCAGCCGCGAGAGAAGCGGCTGGCCTGGCTCTCTCTCTCTTCCGCTCTACCTGCCGGTGGTGGAGGAAAAGCACCAGCAACTGGTGCCCAAACGTGGGGCCCGACACTGTACTCTTGCCCTTCCAACGCATTACTCTGTGGCTTCAGCTAGGGCCCTGGTGAGGTGTGATTGGCTGATCCTCCCTTCAAGTTCCTTGTCCATCTGAAAAAGATAAGCAAAATCTCCAATGGAGAGAGAAGTTAGTGCTAGATAATTTAGTACTAGATAGAAGGGATGGCCACAGATATTTTGGAGGGAATTTTATATGCATAGGCCGTCTTCCAGCCCACATTTAGTGGTATCTTGATCTTGGAGACTGAGCTGATTTTTTGTACATGGTTTTGACTTATTTCCCAGTTCAAGCAATGAGTTCCATTCCACTGAGTGGATTTCTTAGCCAAATCAAGAGCAGTTGGTTACCCACCATGGCTGTGTGCCAAGACTGCACTTGTTTGAGCATTATGTCAGGTTCTTTCCTACTGGGTAGCTTAAACTGCAAGTTGTTTGGACAGATGTACCCAATATCCCCCAGTTGCTCATGTAGCACCTTCTGGCACTAGATTAGCTAACTGTCTGGGGACTGACCCTCTTCCAGATTCTGGCTAGGTCTCTCCATGTTTGGTCTAACACACATATGCTGTCTTCAACAGGAGGGTCTTACCATTAACCTTTGGTGGGTCATTAAGAACTCTGACAGAAATCTGTCTTTTTTGGGAAACCTTGTTGGTGTCTCGGATCAACAGCTCATTGTGAAAGTTAACCCCGTGCTGGTACTGGGAGTTATAAGTCAGCATCTAGGAAGGTGAGGGAAGAAAAAGATAGATAATATAAAAGAGAAAGTGAGTATGGAGAGGAGAGGGGAGAGAGAGTTAGAGAGAAGAGAGAGAGGAGCAAGAAAAGATTAAGGTTGGTCTTCATGATGTTCTCTTCAGTTTCCTGTGGTTCAGTTGTTCCCTCTGTGGGCCTGCTGAAGGATCAATATTTAGCCTGTTGTTCAGAATAAAGGGTTTTATAGTATCATTTCCTTTTGGGTCCCTATTTGTATCCCCCCCACCATTGTCCTCCCTCCAACCCACTCACTCACTCCCACCTTTACTCTCCCTCCATCTCAAACTCCATATTGTCTGGTCCTCAGAGTGCTTATTAGGATTGGCACCATCACAGGTGGATTCAGGTTAGGAGTGACAGATAAATGAGACCATGTGATGATTATCTTTTTGTGATTGGGTGAGGTCACTGAGGATGATCTGTTCCATGTTTGACCTTTTTTTTTTCAAATTTCATTATTTCATCTTTCCTTACTGCTATGTAGAATTCCATAGTATTGATATACCACATCTTTGTTATCCATTCATCTAATGATGGACATCTGGTGGCTGCTTTTAGGATTTTTTTCTTTGTGCTTGATGTTTAGAGTCTTTGGTCCAGTCTGTTTGGAGTTCTGTTAGCTTCTTGTAACTTTATGGGATTTTCTTTTGAGAGAGGGAAAGATTTCTTCAATTATTTTGTTGAATAAGCTTTCCATTCCTTTGGTCTGTGATTCTTCCCCCTCTGGTATGCCCATGATCCTAATGTTTGGATGCTTAAGGGTGTCCCACATTTCCTTCATGTTCTGTTCACAGAAATATTTGAACTTGTTGAAATTTTTGGACATATGAACGGTTTCTTCTGTTTTGTCTTCTAGTTCTGAGTTTCTATCCTCCACTTGGATGACTCTATTCTTAAGAGCTTCTATAGAGTTTTGGGCTTGTTCAATTTGGTTCCTATTTTCTACTGATTTTAATTATAGTTTCCATCCCTCTGTCTAGTTCCCTTTCATGTCATTTTTACTTTCTTAATGCTTCTTGGAGTTCATCCTTGCAGTTTTTTTATGTCTTAATTGAACTTAGCCAGCTGGTTATTGAGGACCTCTTTTTTTTTTTTTTTTTTCACTCTCCTTCAGATCATTTAACTGTCTTTGGAACCCTTCCTGGTTCTTTTCTATTAGGTCTAATCTAGCAAGGATAACATTCATACAATTATTGGCTCTTTGTTGAGTTTCTGAGAGTTGTGCTATTTGCTTGGCCAGGGTTGCATAGCTTGTCTCTTCATTTTGGGTTTCTGATTCTATTGTCCCTTCTATGATCTGATTCGAGACATCCATTGTGGGACTAGATAGTCTAGCTATATTTATTTGTATCTAATTTTTCATTCTAGTCGCTTTTCGCTGTGGTCTGCCCATCACAATGGTTAAGAGATCCTAGGGTGCGAAATGCTAGCCTACTGCCCTGGGGTGGGGTGGGGTGGGGTGCAGTGGTGAGTTTCAGGGCGGTGGCCCCTGGAGTTCTGGGGTGGGGACACTGGCCTGCTGGCCTGGGTTGCCTATCCAAGATGGGAGGGGGATGAGACTGCAACTGTCCTAGGTGGGCTCAGGAAGGGTAGTGCTGGAACACTGGCCTACTACCCTGGATTCCTGATTTGTCATGGGGGTGGGAGGGATGGTGGCACCTAACTGGTGATGGGACTCAGGAAGGCTGGGGAGGTAACTGACCAATGTTGGGGCCCTGGCTTGTGAGAGAGGTACCAGACCAGTGATGGGGCTCAGGCAGGCCTGGTGGGACCTGATATGGCTCCAGCAGGCCCAGCAAGACCTGGCCTGTGATGGCACTCAGGGCTCTGGCCATCATGGGAGGGATCAGAGCAGTGATGCGGCTCACACAGGCTCAGCAGGATCTGTCTTGTGATGGCATGTGGGATGGGTGGGATCTGACCCATGATGTGGCTCCACAGGCCCAGGGAACCTGGCCTGTGATGGCATGTGGGGCTCTGGCCAGGGAATGAGGTATGGGAGGTATCTGACCCACCATGCGGCTCCACAGACCTGGGGCACCTGGCTGCAATGGAGCTTGGGCTCTGGCTGGTGAGGGGGCTCAGGCCAGTCCAGCAGGACCTGCCAGGCAGTAGCTCCTGCCCGAGAGTGTGGAAATCAGTGGATTCCCTATTTTGCACATCTACCCCCTCCCTCTGGAAGCCTACAGGAGCCTGAAAACCCTTTTAAAAAGTCCCTTAAACCTTAAGGCTCTTGCCTTTACTTCCCTGTGAGGTGAGGCGAGGTTAGGCAGATGCCATCTTGACTGGACCTCCTACCAACTGCTCTTGATTTGGGTAAAGGAGCCGCTCAGTAGAATGGAACCCATACCTGGAACTGGAAAACAAGTCAGAACCATATCCACAAATGAGTTCACCCTCCAACATCAAGCTCCCACCAATAGTGGGATACAAGAGGCCTACACCCATTAAATTCACTCTAAAACAATAATGACTATCCATGTACCTTGCACTGACCTCACTCTCCATTGGGGAATTTGCTTCTTTTTTTCAGCTGGATGTAGAACCTGTGGAGAGAATCAGCTCATCACACCTCACCAGGGCACCAGCTGAACCCATAGAATAAATGGAGAAATGAGCAAGAGTGCTGATTTCTCAGTGAACCTGGTATCAGTAGAAGGGTGAAGGAGATAGACACAGAGAACACCCAACCCCTACCAAACCAGAGATCCAGAGACACAGAGACTCCCATGACCTTGTCACTGAAATAGGCCTAAAATGAATCCAACATGGCTTAGGGAAAATAGCAGAAGAGGGGGAGGAAAGATTGTTAACGCCATAAGTTGGGTCACTATGCACAGAGACATTGCCTCTCCTCAATAATTGATGGCTATCCCCACAATGCAAGTCCCACAATCCCCGAGGGGGAGGGCAGGGAGAAGGCTAATGATGGTACCATCATGACTCTATGTACATTATATAAGTAACTAATAAAAAATATAAGCATAAAAAATAAAAAAAGAAAATGTTCAACATCCCTAATCATCAGGGAAATACAAATTAAAACAACTGTGAAATTCCTCCTTACCTAGTAAGGATGTCTAACATTAAAAAAAAAGAAAAGAAAAGAAAAGAAAAGCTGGCAAGGCTGTGGAGAAATAGGAACAAGTTTTCACTGTTGGTGGGAATGTAAAATGGTTCAACCATTATGGAAAGCTATATGGAGACTCCTGAATAGGATGACTATAGACCTATCAACAGACCCAGTTATTCCCTTACTGGGCATTTACCCTAAAAGCTCCAAGCCTCAGAACAGAGAGATTTGCTCAACCATATTTATAGCTGGTCAGTTCATAATAGCTTAGAACTGGAATCAACCCAGATGTCCAGCATTAGATGAGTGGATAACAATGATGTGGTATATCTATACTATGGAACTCTACATAGCAGCAAGGAAATATGAAATAATAAAATTCAAAAAAAAATGGTTGAACATGGAACAGATTGTCCTTAATGAGCTCATCCAATCACAAAAAGATAATCGTCGCATGGTCTCATTCCTTTGTGGCTCCTAACCTGAATGCACCTGAGATGCTGCCAAACCTAATTAATACCCTGAGGATCAGACAATAGGGAGGGTGGGATGGGAGGGAGGGTAAGGGTGGTAGGGAGCAAAAGGGTGGGAGAGAGTGAGAGGTTGGGAAGGAGGGTAAGGGGGGGGGACACAAATAGGGACCCAAAAGGAAATGGTACTATAAAACACTATATGCTGAACAACAGGCTAAAACATTGGTCCTTCAGCAGGACCACAGAGGGAATACCTGAACCACAGGGAACTGGAGAGAACATCATGAAGATCAACCTTAATCTTTTCCTGTTGCTCTCTTTCCCTATCCCCCCTCCTCCTCTCTATACTCACTTTCTGTTTTATATTACCTATCTTTTTCTTCCTCCACCTTCCTTGGCACTAACTTATAACTCCCAGTACCAGCACGGGGTTAACTTTCTCGATGAGCTGTTAATCTGAGAGACCTACATGGTTTCCCAAAAGACACAGATTTCTGTCAGAGTTCTTGATGACCCACCAAAGGTTAAGGGTAAGACCCTCCTGTCAAAGACAGCATATGTGGGTGAGACAAAACATGGAGAGACCTGGTCGGAATCTGGAAGAGGGTTAATCCCCAGACAGTTAGCTAGTCTAGTGCCAGAGGATGCTACACAAGCAACTGGGGTAAAATGACTGACATCTGTCCAAATAACTCGCAGTTTAAGCTACCCAGCAGGAAACAACATGACACATTGCTCAAACAAGTGAAATAGTGGCACTCAGCCATGGTGGGTAACCAACTTCTCTTAATTTGACTAATAGATCCACTCAGTGGAATGGAACTCATTGCTGGAACTGGGAAATAAGTCAAAGCCATGTACAAAAATGAGCCCAGTCTTCAAGATCAAGCTCCCACCAAATGTGGGCTAGAAGAGGGCCTACGCATATAAAATTCACTATAAAATAACTATGGCCATCCCATCTATCTAGTACTAACTTCTCTCTCCATGGGAGAATTTGCTTATCTTTTTCAGATGGACAATGAACCTGAAGGAAGGATCAGCCTATCACACCTCACCACGCCCCAGCTGAAACCATAGAGTAATGTTGGGAAAGGGCAAGAGTACAGCTTTCTTGGTGAACAGGACACCAGAAAAAGGTTGAAGGAGACAAACACAGAGAACATAAAACTCCTACTAAACCAGATATCCAGGGACACAGAAGTTCCCAAAACCTCACCACTGAAGTGGAACTAAAATGACCCCAATGTGGCTCAGGGAAATTCGCTGAAGAGGTGGCAGAAAGAGTGTTAGAGCCACAAGTTGCATCATTATGCACAGAGACTTGGCCTATCCCCCATAATTTTTGACTACCCCCACAGTGCAACACCCACATCCCCCATTGATGAGGGTCCCTTTAGAGGGGGGAGGACAGGGAGGAGGATCATGGAGTCACCAATATGATTGTAAAATTAGAATAATATAAACAAAATAATAAATTATTTTAAAAATCCTTTAAAAAATAAAATACAGATAATTAACTTATTCCATAGGATTTTGAAGTCCAAAACACACTGCTAAAGAGTCCATATAAATACTACTCAGTATAGAAAAAGCAAATAAACAGGTACTTTGAGATAGTGCCTAATGTGAAGTACAAAAAGAAAAGTGTTTCCAGAAACTAAGTGGACAAATACATTACAATGTCTGTTTGAAGTGGCTGAAAGCCCTAGTGCACCCACTCTATCTCACTGCTGACTTATTTCTTAAATAAAATAAATAAAAATTATTTCGAATAAATATGTTTATTTGTATATATAATGAATTCACTAGCTGGAAATATGGCTTTTAAAAATCTTTTATAAAAATGTTTACCTTAATATTACTTACAGTAATGTTCATTCACAAACAAAAGATTTAGCTAAGCAATAATATTATTGTCAATTCAGTCTTAAGAATATTCTAAGTGTTTTTAAATATATTATTTACTTGAGAAAGAGAGAAGAAGGACAAGCCAGGGCCTCTAGCCACTGCAAACAAACTCCACACACATGCACTACCTTGTACATACAGCTTATGTGGGTCCTGGGGAATTGAACCTGGGTCCTTTGGCTTTTCTGGCAAGGACCTTCACTGCTAAGCCTTCTATCTATCCCTTAAGTAGATTTAATTTTTTAAATTTTATTCGTTTATTTGAGAGTGATAGAGAGAGGGGCAGAAAGAGAGAGAGAGAATGGGCATGCCAGGGCCTCCAGCTGCTGAAAATGAACTCCAGTCACATGCCCCACCTTGTGCATCAGACTAATATGGGTCCTGGGGAATTAAACCTGGGTCCTTTGGCTTTGCAGGAAGTACCTTAACTGCTATGCCATTTCTCGTGCCCTTACGTGGTTATTTTCAATATTTTTAAATTTTTATTTATTTATTTGAGAGAGGGAAGGAGGGAGAGAATGGGTATGCCAGGGCCTCCAGCCACTGCAAATGAACTCCAGACACATGGGCCATCTTGTGCATCTGGCTTACATGGGTCCTGGAGAATCGAACCAAGATCCCTTGGCTTTGTAAGCAAAGACCTTAACTGCTAAAGCCATCTCTCCAACCCCTTAAGTGTTTTTTTTTTAAGACAAATATCAGGCTGATATGATATTAAATGATAAAATAGAAAATCAAAAGCTGTGATTCAGTTCAAAAGGCTGTGTATTAACACAAATTAACATAACATATTTAAAACATAATTCAAATTAACATAAATAACATTAATCATAGTATCAACAGTGATTGTCTTTTCTTTATATTTTTCTGTTTTCAAAATATCCTACAGGTTGCAAATGTTATCTTTATAATCATAAAAAAGTTATTCAAAAGCAAAGACTGTTCAAAAATTTATACCCATTCTCATGGGAGAACAAAGAAGAAAAGCCTGTAACTCCTCTACCTGCAAAATTCTGGCACTTCCTTTATATTCCCTGCATATGCAAGGTATTGAGCTTCCATACATGATACATCAGTATTTTGGTCATCTGATGATGCTGAAATGGACAGTAAGATGGTGTGAAACAAATCTGGTTAGATTGTTTTATCAAATATTCCTATGTAGACACAGTACTGTTAGGAGATCAAAACGACTCTTACATCTGTATTCCTTGCCTTGCTTCCTACATTTGATTTGCTAAATGAAAGGAGTGTTAAACTCTACTTGCACCTCTAATTCTTTCATCCAATCATTTAATAAGTAACTCTCTTAGACATATAGGTTATACACTGTTATCCTGTGATATAGCAGTTAAATGATCTGATGTCCAACATGAACTAGAATTAACTAGCTAGAAAATATTTTAACTTCATCTTCCCAGGAAGAAAATCAGAGATAGAATTCTCTAGCAAATTCTTATTAATGGCCATGAACTAAAGGCCCTCAGAAATCTTGCCAACAACAAACACTCTGTCCCATACACAATGTGTCATGGATGAATCATTAAAAAAATATTTTATAGCCCAGCTGAAACCATAGAGTAATTGGGGAAATGAGCAAGAGTGCTGCTTTCTTGGTGAACCTGGTGCCAGCACAAGGGTGAAGGAGATACACACAGAGAATACTCAGCTCCTACCAAACCAGATATCCAGAGACACAGAGGTTCCCAAAACCTCATCACGGAACTAGACCTAAAATGAACCCAACATGACTCAGGGAAATTCATGGAAGAGGGGCAGAAAGATTGTTACAGCCACAGGTTGGGACATTATGCATATAGATATTGCCTCTTCCCCATAACTGATGGCTACCCCCACTATGCACAACCCACATTCCCTAATGAGGAGGGTCCCTTCGAATGGGGGAGGACATGGAGGAAGCTAACGATGATACCAACATGGCTGTATACACACTATGTATGTAAATAATAAATGTATATATTATATATATTATATAGTAAGCACACTTATTTTCTATACACAGGTCTCTCATGGAGATATCTTGTGGAGTCAAGCTGTTTGAAGAAAACTCACTGGAAGTCCCCAACAATTTTCTGTAACTTCCTGTCAACCAGTGTATAAGACTTGATGGCTAATGGACTTTAACATTCCCCATTTGCAGCATTAAAATATGAAAGGATTGCATGAGTCATCACTGTTGATGTCTAGAAAACCAAATAGATAAGGGTACTTTGCAACCTGGCCTGTGAAAAGGAAAGGAGCTGGTGATGAGAAAAATTGTCTTAATCTTGAGGTATGCACATCCAGAAATATGTGGTAGATTTATCTTAGCCACAAACGCACTACCAACCGCACACACTAGCTTCTTCCTGGAAACAATCATGTTGCACAAGTAAAGGATGGTGGTGCATTTTTAGTTTTGATGCTGCAGAGTAGACAAGACCTTTACTCTTCTACACATTCAGTAAGCAATGACATCCTATGCAGCTGTTCTGAAGATGCCCATGGAAGACAAGGACCCTGGATCATGCTTTACCCAATATTTCTCAACTCCAGAGAAGCTTATTGTCATTTAAGTAGAACAGTAAAGGGCATAAATGTATCCCTCACCCATGATTCCTCATTATTTTAACTGGTATTTCACTCTGAATTGGTATGTGTCATTTCAGTGTTAGGTGACAAAGCAAGAATTCCATGATCCTGTGTTAGACTCCTTAAAGGGCAGTTTCAGATTGAGAGTAGGTCAAAGAACACCTAAGAAGGAATCCATCATCAAAGTTTTCCTTTTCCTTAATTTCTTCTCCAGAGGCTCCTTAAAAATAGCATTGTAGATATGAATAATACATAAGGATTGGAGATATGGCTATCCAATGAGATACATTTCCACCATTTCCATGATGAGCCTCCTTTAAATGAGACTGTTCCCTCCTCAGAACCTTCCTTCTCAACCCCCAACTCTGGCAAAACAGTTGATACAAGCACTTTAGATAAACCACTCTGGCCACAAATATTTCTAGATTTATTTTGTTATATATTTTGTGTTGAAAAGTGACTTTGATTTGGAAATATCTATCTTGTTACTGCTGTAGAAAGGGGAAAATGAAAGTAAATTGAGGCATCTTGAAGTGTATTATCCAAGTTTGTAGGATATATGCATTAGTTAATTCAATTGCTTTAGAAGTTTTCCTGCAATGTCCTTTTGAAATTAGAAATATAAAAATATGAGCTGTTTAGAGCATACCAGTTGCAGTCTTTACAAGACACTTTCTATATTTTGGTCATTTTATTGAAACTATTTTTTTTTTTTTTTCATTTCTAAGGGACTTTTATCATTTAATGAGAACTGGTATTCTGGGCTCATTTCACATCAATTTTCTTTGAATTTTTTCTTTATTTTCTAAGAGTTTTTTTTTTGTGCAAATTATAGGAAATAAGCAAGCTCCAGACACTTCTACTCAGCACATTTCACCTTAGTACTTTTGACTTAGTGAAATTAACCTTCCTCTGTACTAAACAGAGCCTAAGCTGAGAAAACAACAGAGAGAAAATCTAGGGAGAATCTGCCTTCCATTGCACCTTCAAAGTGTCCTTTCCCCCAGCGTTGTTTTTGCCATTGAGCTATATGGCTGTTAGGGTGTTCTTCTCTGCCTCCCCAATGCCAGCCAGAATCCTCATTCAACAAGTTGGCACTACTCAAGCATCCACTTTCGAAAAGGCAAAACGCACCCTCAACCCTGGAGTGCTCAAGGTAAAGGAAGGTTGCAAAGTAGTTTTCATTCTTTGGAAAGGAAGTATTTTTTCTACAACCTCTGAACTGTTTTTGCTGGAAAAGCATCTTAACATTCTTCCTGTCAGCTTTTCACTGCCTCTTTCTAAAGGTGTGTTTACGAATCACACAGCCTAGAGAGCATTATTTACCAAGTTCCTGTCCGTTGTGGATGGACGTTATGAAGTGCCAACAATCTGTAGACAATTAGAATCATTAAGATTTCACGTCCCTAGAAAGAACACAAACCTCCTTTCTGGAGACCCGGTGCCGGCTGTCCCTGCTCACCTGTGCAGCATGCCGGCGGTGTGCTCGCTGGACAGCTCCCAGAGCTGCAGGTACCAGTTCATCTCCGTATCCCGCTGCAGAGCCAGCTGGCGAGCCCTGAGCTGCCTTTGCCCAGAGGGGCTGAGGCTGCTGTCTTTACCATTCTCTGGAGCTTTCTTGGGAGATTTATCTTTCCCCCCTGCGGGAAATCCGGATTGCTTCCTTAACTTGCTGTTCTCTTCTGAGATCTGACTTCCTGCAGCCCCTGTCCTGGCTGCCAGCATCGTGGATGGTCCTGTCTGCCTCTCCCAGAAGTCACTGTCACCAAAGCAATCTGGATCTATTTTTCTGTCTCCCTCCTCTACCCTGCCCCCCCCCCCACATCTTAACCTTATCCTGCCATAGGGCTGTAACTGAGCTCTCCTGGGAATGAAAGGGTATCAACCTCTAAGGTTTCCTGACAGAGGTGAAGTAGCCACTACCTGTGATTATCCTGGATCATGTAAATTTAAGGACAAACTCCTAACAACTTTGTAATCCTGAAGTTTTGTATGCTGAATCCTCTGTAAAGTCAGAACTTTGGCTTCATTCAACAATAACTTTATAAACTATATTTGATCGCGTCCGAGTTATAACAAACGGCAGCTGAAGATTCATCAGCCCTTCTTAATTAGAGTCCCTTTAGAGGTTTGAAAGTTTTAATGTAAATTTCCTCAAATAAAAATAATACTATCAATGCAATAGGCAAGTTACTCCTTCTGGGTCAGCCTAAAAATAAAATGTTAAATTTATTTTGTATCCTTTTGGGTGTGAAAGGATCTTTGAATACCAGTGAGCTACATAACATATACCAAATGCTCTTTGATTGATTATGTAAGAATGGTAAACAACCATGATAACTGATTCAGTATTTGACACTCAGACACTTCTAACCTATGAAAGGCATGAGAAACATTTTGCAATTGGGTTACAGCCAAAGTTAAAGCAAAGAAAGAGAACAATGGAAGGGAATGATGGGAGTATGTGGGTGTATGTGTGTGTTTGTGCACATGTATATGTGCATAAGTGTGTGGTCAGTGTATATAAAAACTAGCTCTGAAGAAGGAAATAAAGTTTAATGGCTGATCCTATGGTTAAGATGCCTGAGAGTTAGATAGGCATGCCCTTGGTCATTCTGCTCATGGGATCCATGATATTATGATATCCATTATATCAATGCTACCCAAGGTATTTACCACAAAGTTGATTTATTATCTTAAGCCCCTTAATTAACCCAAGTCCCTCCTGTCCCTATCAATCATCTCAGTGTTAGCTATATGTAATGTATGCAATTTTCCTATCTAGGATAAAAAATAGGTTAAAATCATAGATGTGCAGCAGGGTCATATAGCCCTGAGAAGGCGGGAAAGGTTGAAAGAAGAGATTTTTCTAGAGATATAGAAGAACAGTTAGCTTCAGAAATACCAGTGTCTTTGAGGACATTACAGGTGTCAATTGAGCCAAGAATTAGAAGACAACAGCTACACTGCATGAACTCCCCGGTATACAGGGACAAAATGCTGTTTGGGCTGGAGAGATGGCTTAGCACTTAAGGTGCTTGCCTGCAAAGCCTAAGGACCCAGACTCAATTCCCCAGGACCCACATAAGCCAGATGCACAAGGTGGCACATGTGACTGGAGTTCATTTGCAGTGGCTAGAGGCCTTGGCTTGCCCATTCTCTGTCTCTCTCTCTTCCTCTCTCTCACAAATAAATAAATAATTTTTAATTTTTATTTATTTATTTGAGAGAACGAGGCAGAGAGAGAGAGAGAGAGAGAGGGAAAAAATGGGCATGCCAGGGCCTCCAGCCACTGCAAACAAACTCCAGATGCATGTGCCACCTTGCACATCTGGCTTACGTGGATCCTGGGGAATGGAACCAAGGTCCTTTGGCTTTGTAGACAAGCACCTTAACCACTAAGCTATCTCTCCAGCCCAAATAAAATATCTAAATAAATTAAGCCATTACAAAAGATCCACTGCCTACCATATTGTATTATTATTTTAACATAAAGTTGTTACATCATTGTCTAAAGCATACTCAGAGAAATTTAAATACCAAAGATATTTGATATCATCAGTCACTTATAAAATTCATTCCAAGCTCATTAACACTTAGAAATCTTACATCTTTTCTTTTTCTCTCTGATTAGTCTCTTCATTTCATTTCTCACCATTGATCTATGACATTTATTTCCTTGACAATAATGTACAGATAACCCTATGAAATAACTCTGTATAACAAAATATAAATAATAATAAACATTTAATTTTTATGTTTTAAGTTATACAAAATTTTAATACACACACACACACACACACACACACACACACACACATATGTTTTTGAGGTAGGGTTTCACTCTAGGCCAGGCTGACCTGGAATTCACTATGTAGTCTTAAGTTATATTTTTAATTAGGACATGAAGAAGTTTCTTTAGGACTTTTTATATTTCATTAGTTTTGGTTAACCCTTGTCCTCACTCATTCCTCTTGCCCATCTCTCACACCCACTGACACTTAAAACTTTCTATCCCCAGTATACCACCCCACCACCTTAATATCATATGTGTTCTATCACCCTCCCTTAATAACTCTCCCCACTTCTCATGGTCCCTTTCCACCTTCCTAACATTTACTGACACTCCAACTTAAACATACAATTCTAGATTGTTTTTTACATTTAAGTCCATTATATTTTATTATCTTCAAACAGAGGGATTGAATTATCAATTCTATTAGGCATAATTGATCCAAAGCCATATTTGATAAATTTTTACTTGATAGGAAGCAATTTGGGGGCTAGTGTGATGGCTCAATGGTGAAAGATACTTGCTTTCATAGCCTGATGGCCCAGGTTCAATTCTCCAGTACCCATGTAAAGCCAGATACAAGAAGCAGTATATGCATGTAGAGTCTGTTTGAAATGACAAGAGGACCTGGTATGTCTATTTTCTCTCTCTCTCTTTCTCAATCTGCTTTAAAATAATTTTCTTAAAAATATTTTATTTATTTGAAAGAAAGAGAGAAAGGGCATGCTAGGGCCTATTGCCACTATAAACGAACTCCAGATATGGGCACTCCTTGTGCATCTTGCTTACATGGGTCCTGGGGAGTCAAACCTGGGTCCTTCGGCTTTGCAGGCAATTTCCTCAACCACTAAGCCATCTCTCCAGCCCATAAATATTTTTTAAATACAAAATTTTGGGCTGGAGAGATGACTTAGCAGTTAAATGCTTGCCTGTGAAGACTAAGGACCCTGGTTCGAGGCTTGATTCTCCAGGACCTATGCAAACCAGATGCACAAGGGGCACACACATCTGGAGTTTGTTTACAGGGGCTGGAGGCCCTGATGTGCCCATTTTCTCTCTCTACCTGCCTATTCCTGTATCTCTCTCTCTCTCAAATAAATAAATAAAATATAAAAAATACAAATTTTTATGTTATTTTTTAATTGACATATTCCACATACATACATCTTCTTCTACCTTCCCTTCTCCTAACCTCTTGTTAGTGCCCTTCCCTTTCTCATGTAGTCCCACTTCTCCTTTCATGTAATATATTCCCAAATGATGACACACACACACACACACACACACACACACACACACACATATATATACATATATATATAATTATAATATATATTATAATGGTTTATATATACATATATTATGACTTGGCGGTCATGACTAGTGTTGTAGTAAACAAGAAGGTGCAGGTATCTTTGCAGTACACTAATATAGATTTCCTTGGCTATATTTTCAGGGGTGGTATAGATGCATCATATGGTGCCTCTAGTTTTAGCTTTTTGAGGCCCCTCCATACTGAGTTCCAGACTCATTTTACATTTCCACCAGAATTGCACAAACAGTTCTTTCCACTTTGTTCCCACATCCTTCCCAGAATTTGTTGCTTTCTTGATGATAGATAGCCATTCCAATTTTTGTGTGATGTAAGCTCAGTGTTCTTATAATTTGTATTTCCCTAGTGGCTAAAGATGTTGAAAACTGTAAATTTTTCCTAGTAGTATACCTTTAAATGAAATGGATATGGCTATCTTTTAAAATTAGGTCAAATTTCTATAAACGAATTCTATTTTCTAGTAGAATGAGACTAGAGTGGACATCACTTCTATTTCTCTTTTCCTCTGTAAAGAAACATGTTCTAAGAAATCTTATTTATTTGCATAAATAAATACTTAGGTTTGGAAACATTCAGTTCTTTATTTTTCTGGTATATATTTTGAAATCACACTTTCATTTTAAATGATATTTTACTAATATATTCACTATCAATTTTGAGATGGATGGTTTTAGAAAGCTATGATAGAGGTTTATATATATGAAAGTACCACTTATGTATTGAAAGAATCATGTATTAAAAGGATATTTTTCACCCGGGCGTGGTGGCTCACGCCTTTAATCCCAGCACTTGGGAGGCAGAGTTAGGAGGATCACTGTGAGTTCAAGGCCACCCTGAGACTATATAGTGAGTTACAGGTCAGCCTGGACTAGAGTGAAACCCTACCTTGAAAAAAAAAAAAAAGGATATTTTTCTGAAAATAGAGTGCAGGGGTCATGGGAAGAAGCAAGGACAATTTGATGGCTACTGCAATGATATAGATTAGAGATGACTAGGGATTAGACCAAGAGGATGAACAGGGGAGATAAACATTTTGAAGACCAAATGATAGAAATTCCTGTTGAATTGGCACCAGAGAAGCATCATAAAACAATAAGAAAATTTGAGAGCAACTCTGATGATTTGAGACTGAGCCCCTCCACAGAAGAGTATCAAGGTAAGGTAGTGTATAGTCAAAACTCATTTTTAGATTTACTCACACATTACTTTCATTTATTTTAGTTTTGATGATTTTTGGGAGGGAGGGGATTCAAGATAGGGTCTCACTGTAGCCCAGTTGTGAACCACTAGGCCTGGCTGGAATTTTCACTTGGTTATTTTCTGTAATTTCTTGAACTTTTATATGATTTTTAAAAATTATTTATTTATTTATTTATATTATTCTAATCTTACATTCATAATGGTGACTCCATTATCCTCCTCCCTGTTCTCCCTCTTCCAAAGGGACCCTCATCAATGGGGAATGTGGGTCATGCATTGTGGGGGTAGTCAAGAGTTATGGGGGATAGGCCAAGTCTCTGTGAATAATGCCCCAATTTGTGGCTCTACCATTCTTTCCACCCTCTCTTCAACGAAGTTCCCTGAGCCACATTGGGATCATTTTAGCTCTACTTCATTGATGATGTTTTGGGAGCCTCCGTGTCTCTGGATATCTGGCTTAGTAGGAGTTGGATGTTCTTTGTGTTTATCTCCTTCAGCCTTTTTCTGGTGTCGTGATCACAAAGAATGCTGTATTCTTGCCGTTCCCTTGCATTACTCTATGGTTTCAGCTGAGGCCCTGGTGAGGTCTGATTGGCTGGTCCTCCCTTCAGGTTCTTTGTCCATCTGAAAAAGATAAGCAAATTCTCCAATGGAGAGAGAAGTTAGTACTAGATTGATAGGATGGCCATAGATATTTTAGAGAGAACTTTATATGCATAGGCCCTCATCTTGCCCACATTTGGTGGTGTGTTGATCTTGGAGACTGGGCTCTTTCTGAACATGGTTTTGACTTATTTCCCAGTTCAAGCAATGAGTTCCATTCCTCTGAGTGGACCTATTAGCCAAATCAAGAGCAGTTGGTTACCCACCATGGCTGTTTGCCACTACTGCACTTGTTTGAGCATTATGTCAGGTTCTTTCCTGCAGGGTAACTTAGACTGTGAGTTGTTTGGACAGATGTGGGCCATTTCCCACCAGTCGCTCATGTAGCACTTTCCTTTCATCTTTCCTTACTTCTACCTAGAATTCCATAGTATAGATATACCACATCTTTGTTATCCATTCATCTAATAATGGACATCTGGGTTGATTCCAGCTCTTTGCTATTATGAATTGAGCAGCTATAAACATGGTTGAGCAAATGTCTCTGATCTGAAGCTTGGAGCCTTTAGGGTAAATGCCCAGTAAGGGAATAGCTGGATCTGTTGGCAGGTCTATGGTCATCCTTTTCAGGAGTCTCCATGTAGCTTTCCATAATGGTTGAAGCATTTTACATTCCCACCAAGAGTGAAGGTTTCTTCCTATTTCTCCACAGCCTCTCCAGCATTTGTTTCCTTTTTTCTTTTTTCTTTTTCTTTTTTTTTTTTTTTAATATTAGCCATCCTTACTGGGGTAAGGTGGAATCTCATAGTTGTTCTAATTTGCATTTCCCTGATGATTAGGGATGTTGAACATTTTCTTAAGTGTGCATTTGCCATTTGTACTTATTCCTCTGAGAACTCCTTGTGCAGTTCTCTGCCCCATTTTGTGAGTGTGTTGCTTGATGATTTATTGTTTAGGGTTTGGAGTTCTTTATAGATTCAGTTGTATAGCTGGTGAAAAATTTCTCCCATTCTGTGGGTAATCTGCTAGCTTTGGTTATAGTATATTTGTCAGTGAAAAAGCTTTTCAGCTTCATGAGATCCCAATGGTTGAGTGATTGTTTAATTTCCTGAGCTGCTAGGGTTTTGTTAAGGAAGTCTTTTCCCATTCCTATGTTATGGAAGGTTCCTCCTATTTTTTCTTCCAGTAGTAGCAGAGTTTCTGGTTTTATATTAAGGTCTTTGATCCATCTGGACTTGATTTTCATGCATGGAGAGATGTGTGGATCGAGTTTCATTTTCCTACATATGGTTGTCCAGTTTGTCCAGCACCATTTGTTGAAGATTCTGTCTTTTCTCCATTCTGCATTGGTAAGGCCTTTGTCAAATATCAAGTAGCTGTAGTTACTTGACCCAAAGTTCGAGTCTTCTATTCTGTTCCATTGGTCTATATTCCTGTTTTTATGCCAGTACCATGTAGTTTTTATTACAATGACTTTGTAGTACAGCTTTAGATCAGGTATGGTGATGCCTGCAGAGGTGTTTCTTTTGCTGAGGATATGCTTGGATATCCGAGGCCTTCTGCCTTTCAATATGAATTTTGAGATAGTTTTTTTCTATCTCAGTGAAGAAAGAAGTTGGGATTTTTATTAGCATTGAATTAAATCTATATAGTGCTTTTGGTAAGATTGCCATTTTCACAATGTTAATTCTACCTATCCAGGAGCATGGGAGGATTTTCCTTTTTTTTATTTATTTATTTTTTTTTTGAGAGACAGAGAGAGAGAGGGAGAGGGAGAGGGAGACAGATAGAGAATGGGCCCACCAGCAGTCTCTCAGCTGCTGTGAACGAAATCCAGATGTGTGGGCCCATTGTGGGCAAATGCGGCATTGCGCCTTGAGTCACTTTGCCTCTGGCTAAACGTGGGACCTGGAGATTGGAACTGGGTTCTTGGGCTTAGCAGGCAGGCGCTTTAACTGCTAGGCCATCTCTCCAGCCTAGTCTTTCCATTTTTGTAGGACCTCCTCAATTTCTTTCTTGAGTGTTTTTATGTTTTCCTTGTATAGGTCTTGTACTTCCTTGGTTAATGTTATTCCAAGGTATTTTATTTTCTTTGTTGCTAGTGAAAGTGGGATGATGTTAGTTATTTCTTTTCCTGTATCTTTGTCTTTTGCATACAGAAAGGCTACTGATTTCTGTGCATTGATCTTATATCCTGCTACTATGCTGAAGGTGCTAATCACCTTTACGAGTTTTGAGGTGGAGGTTCTCAGGTCACTTATGTGTAGAATCATGTCATCTGAAAATAGGGCTAACTTAACTTTTTCCTTTCCAATTTGTATCCCTTTGATTTCTTTCTCCTGTCTTATTGCTTGAGCTAATATTTCTAGCACTATGTTGAAGAGTAGAGGTGAGAGTGGACACCCCTGCCTTGTTCCTGATCTCAATGGGAATTCCTTCAATCCCTCCCCATTAAGAATTACTTGGGCTTTAGGATCTTGTTGCAGACAGCTTCAGGTTCGCTGAGATGAACTTCCAGACCAGGCACAGTTATGGAGGAAGGGATATTATTTATTGAAGCTTACAGATCCAGGGGAAGTTCCATAATGGCAAGAGAAATGGCTTGCTCTTCACAGGACCAGGCAAGAGAGAGAAAAGGCAACCAGCCACCACAGCACACAGAGCAAAACTACAGCCAAAAGGTCACACAGCACACTTCAGGAACTCCTGCTAGGCACATTTGCATATCTTTACAATGGAATCTCAAACCCACCATTAACATCTTAAGACCAGCCCCCAGTGACATTGCCTCTAGGAAGGTGATTGCAGATGCAAACTATAAAGTAATAAAACAATGAATATATTGGGGGACATATATTCAAACTACCACAGATCTTTATATATAGCTTTTATTATGTTGAGATATGGGCTGTCCATGCCTATTCTCTCCAATGTTTTGATCATAAAGTGATGTTATATTTTGTCAAAGGCCTTTTCTACATCTATCGAAATGATCATGTTGTTTTTGTGTTTAAGCTTGTTTATGTGGTGTATTACATTGACAGATTTCCGTACTTTGAACCACCCTGCATTCCAGGGATGAAGCCTATTTGATCAAGGTGGATAATGCTTTTGATGTACTGTTGAATTCAGTTTGCAAGGATTTTCTTCAGGATCTTTGCCTCTATGTTCATTAGGGAAATGGGTCTATAATTTTCCTTTCTTGTGGCATCTCTGCCTGATTTTGGAATTAGGGTGATACTAGCTTCATAGAAGGAGTTGGGGATCTCTCCCTGTTCTCCGATTGTGTGGCACAGTTTGAGAAAAACTGGTTTCAGTTCTTCCATGAAGGTTTGATGGAATTCAGCTGAGAAAACATCTGGTCCTGGACTCTTATTTTTGGGGAGGTGTTTGATTAACTCTTCAATCTTGAAGGGTGTGATGGGTTTGTTTAGGAGATTACTCTGCTCTGGGTTTAGCTTTGGTAGGTGGTAGGTGTCCAGGAATTCACCCATTTCCTCCATATTCTCCTGTTTTATGGAGTAGAGGTTTTTGAAATAAGTCCTGCTAATTCTCCTTATTTCATTCATGTCTGTTGTGATCTCTACTTTTCCATTTCTAATTTTGTTAATTTGAAGCGTTTCTTTTTTTTTTTTTTTTTGGCCAGGCGTTTATCAATCTTGTTAATTGTTTCAAAGAACCAGCTCTTTGTTTCATCAATTTTCTTAATTGTCCTCTTAATTTCCAATTCATTAATTTCTGCTCTGATTTTAATTATTTCTTTCTGTCGGGAGCTTTTCAGGTTGGCTTCTTCTTGTTTTTCCAATGGCTTTAGGTGGATGGTTAGGTTATTGATTTGGGATCTCTCTGTTTTTGTTACAAGGGCATTTAGTGCTATGATGTTTTCCCCTAAAGACAGCCTTCATTGTGTGCCTTAAGTTTGGTATGATGTTTTCTCATTGTAATTCAATTCTAGAAATTTTTCAATTTCATTTTTTATTTCATCCACAACCCAGATATTGTTTAAAAGTGTGTTGTTCAGTTTCCAGGAGCTAGAGGGATTCCTGGCATACTTTTTCTTGTTAATTTCTAGCATTATAGCATTGTGGTCTGATATCATGCAGGAAATTATATCAATTTTCTTGAAAATATGGAGGCAGGCTTTGTGGCCCAATATATGATCTATTTTAGAGAATGCTCCATGGGCTGCTGAGAAGAATGTATAATCTGTAGATTTGGGGTGGAATGTTTGTATATGTCTGTTAGGTCTACTTTCTCTATGGTAATGTTGAACTCTCTTACTTCCCTGTTAATTTTCTGCTTGGATGCTCTATTGCTCATAGGGGAGTATTGAAGTCCCCGACTATGATGGTGTTGGCGGTTATTTCTGTTTTTTTTGTCAAGTAGATTTTGCTTTATGAATTGTGGTGCACCTGTGTTTGGTGCGTAATGATTGATGATTGTTATATACTCTTGTTGGATTGTTCCCTTGATAAGTAAGAAGTAGCCTTCTTTGTCCTTTTTGATTACTTTTGGCTTGAAGTCTATTTTATCTGATATTAGTATAGTGATGCCTGCTTGTTTCTTACTTCTGTTTACTTGGAATATCTTTTCCATCCTTTCATCTTTAGAAGGTGTCTATCTTTAGTGGGGAGGTGGGTTTCTTGAAGACAGCATATTGAGGGGTCTAATTTTCTGATCCATCCTGTCAGCTTATGTCACTTGATGGGTGAATTAAGGCCATTGATTTTAAGAGTGAAAACTGTGAGGTTTAATTTAATCCCTGCCATGTTGTGGTGGTTTGGTGTTTTTTTGTACTTTGAGGGGTTGTTTTGTGTTGAGTGCCTTCTCTGAGTTTGGTTATTGTGATTTTCTTGTAGGTTCTTGAGGTTGGTTATTTGATTCTTCTGTGTGGAGGATTTCCTGGAGTACTCTTTGTAGATTTGGTTTTGTGTTAATAAAATTGTATTTGTGGGTTTTATCATGGAAAGTTTTTCTTTCACCATCTATTAGGAGGGATAATTTTTCTGAGTAATGTGGGTTGGAAGCCATAGGCTCTTAGACTTTCCAGTGTTCCATTCCAGGCTCTTCTGGCTTTGAGTGTTTCCATCGAGAAGTCTGAGGTAATTCTGATGGGGTTTCCTTTATATGTAATGTGTTGCTTTTCCCTAGCTGCTTTTAGGACTCTCTCCTTGTTATCAATATTTAGTGATTTTATGATATGTCTTGGAGAGTTTCTCCTTTGGTCCAGTCTGTTTGGAGTTCTGTTAGCTTCTTGTACCTTGATGGGACTTTCTTTTGAGAGATTGGGAAAGTTCTCTTCAATAATTTTGTTGAATAAGTTTTTGATTCTTTTGGTCTGAATTTCTTCTGCTCTGGTATCCCCATGATCCTAATGTTGGAACATTTAAGGCTATCCCACATTTTGCTCATGTTCTGTTCACAAAAATCTTTGAACTTATTGAAACTTTTGAATTCACATGCTGTTTTTTCTGTTTTGTCTTCCAGTTATGAGTTTCTATCTTCCACATAGCTGATTCTATTCTTGAGAGCGTCTAAGGAATTTTGGGTTTGTTCAATTTGGTTTGTATTTTCTACTACTTTTTATGTATAGTTTAAAATCCTCTATAGAGTTCCTTTTTCACATCATTTTCTGATTGTTTTTAGTGCTTCTTGGAATTCCTCCTTGCATTTATTTATGTCATTACTGAGCTTAGCCAGCTGGTTACTGAGGTCCTCTCTTTTTTTGCTCCTCTTCAGGTCATAGAACTGTTTTTGGAGCTCTTCCTGACCCTTTTCTATTAGGTATAAGCTTGCAAGGACAGCATTCATACACTTATTAGCCCTTTGTTGCCTTTCTGAAAGTTCTGCTATTTTCTTGGCCAGGGTTGCATTGCTTATGTCTTCATTTTGGGAATCTGATCCTAATATCTCTGCTATGTTTTGGTTAGAGTCATGCATTATGGGACTGGGCTGTCATGTTGGATTTACTTGAATTTGATTATTCATGTTATTTCTTTTGCCCTGTGGTCTGCCCATCACAGTGTAGGAGTCTTCTTAACTGAAGCTGTAGTTTACCTTGAGGTGTCTTCAGCATGGAGGGGGAGGTGTTAGGCAGGGCGTGGAGTGTGGGTGGGGCTGCCTGCAGAGGTTGGGGGAGAGTGGGGAGGAATGTTTTACAGGTGGGTGTGGCTACCTGCAGAGACAGAGGGCAGGGGTAGTGGGGAGGAGTGTTTTCCTGGTGGGCCCAGCTACATGTGATGGCAGAGGGTGGGGGGAGCGGGGAGGAGTGTTTTCCGTGTGGCTACTTGGGGTTCCCAACCCCATGGAGGATGAGGGAAGGGGCAGTGTAGACACTTTGTGGGCGGGGCTACATGCCTGGGATGGGGTGGGGTCGGGGCTGTGAGGGAATGCAGTGGGGAGTACTACCTGTGGGATTGGGATTTGTGAGCTCTGGAGTTCCACTAGTGCATAGGAATTGGAGTTTTTATTGCTCAGTGCCCTCCCAGATCCCCGTGTGCCCCTAAAGGACTTGCTTTTGCTGCCGCAGCTGGTGAGGTGTGCTTATACGGATGCCATCTTGACCAGAACCCCAATTTGTTTTTATGAGCTGTCACCATATTTTCCTTTCTCTCACTTAGTGCAGTTATATAGTAGCTGACTTTAAATTTAGCTGTGGTGTACCTCTCTCTAGCATTACAAAGTTTTATCGTGTTTATATATGTGACAAACAAATTTCTCCCCAAAATCCTTCAATGATTTCTTTCTACCTGAGGATAAAGTTTACACTTGACAAATTGATTTGATAAAGGCCAGTCCATCTCCAGCCTACATCTTTCAAAATCATCTGCATAAGGAATGTCCCTTAACAATTTTTCTTAGCTCTTGGTAGTTATTGCTATTCCAAAGTGTCTGTTATTTCATGCCTCCCTGTTTTACCATTCTTTTTATTCTTGCTATTTGAATGCTTTCTACTCACCCGGTTTCCACTTTTCCCATTTCCAGGCTGTTATGAAGCCTCCTCTGACTCAGAGCCTGGGAGCATTTCCTTCGCTTGGATTTCCCCTTCCCTTCATCTTCACCTTCACTATGGTCTGAACTAATATGGACAAAAGGTTTTGTGACAACTTCTTTATTGTTGTGAATTATCTTGCTCCTTTAATGTGTGTTCCACATGTTCTTAGCCCATGTCCTTGCATCTTTTCAGAGGTGCCACCTCCCACATCCTCAGCATCCTGCTGCAACATCCAGCACATTCATAATGGATCTTTTGCTCTCAACACCAGTTTATTAAAGAATAATATTGGGCTGGGACATTTCTGGCTTTGTTTGTTTTCTACAGGTGTATAGTTAAGTAATACGTGGCTTACAGCATACAGGAATGAATGAAGCAGGGAACGGTATTTGATGATATCATGTTCCACTTTTTTTCCTCCCTTGGGTGACAAAAAAAAATGAGGCAGAATTAGAGAACTGGTATAATATCAATTAATACTGAGCTCTTAGGGGACCATTCCTGTCCTGCATCAAAAGGAACACCTAAGGGGAAGGCAGCTGTGGCTGAGGAAGGTGTGTGGTTGAGGATGGTAGGGTCTTTTTTGGCCCTGCCCACCAAGAAGACTCTGGAAGGCATTGTGAATTGGGAACACTTAAAAGTGAAGAGGATTCTCTTCATTGACCAAAGAAGAATCTGACAATGTCCCCTGTGAGCCACATTGTGTCATCATCCTGTAGATCCACTCAAAATAAACAGGGACAGGATCTGAAACCTTTTGGGAGCAGAGGTCCCCACTATCAAAAGCCATATAACAGTGACTGAGGAAGTAGGAGTCTCTAAGAATCAGAAGAAATCACAGAGAAAATAATTGCTTTATTCCTGAGTACCAAAAGCTGAAAAGGCACTAAAGGATAAATCACAAAACCTGAAAAAGAAACAAAAGAAAATGAGAAGCATAATTTTAGTCTCTCCTTTGATATTCTTGACTAATTCATTCTTTGTTCTTTTCTAAAGAGCAAGCATATTTTTTAAGGGTTGTCACAGGCAGAGTAGAGAAGTGACACAATTGAAAATTACACACTTTTCTGGTAAAATTAATTTGTGGAAATTTTGCCAAATACAAAAAGTAGGTTATTTCTTTCCATTTTTACATGCATACTTTTACACAAGCACTCATATATGGCTCTGGGTGAGAGTCATTTTCAGAACCCAAAAGTTTCCATTTCTACAGTGTAAGACAGCTATTAAATTCTAGACTATATGATATAGAAAGTATTATGTCTTGTGTATATTTGCTTGACATTGCAGTTGCATGGATTTGGGAATGAAAATTATGAGAAGTATCTTTGATTTACTATTTATTGATTTAGTGCTTGCATGTGGGATATGTGTAATGTGCAGTGTGTGTTTGTGTGTGGGGGGGGTGCATGCGTGCATGCATGCATGTGTGTGTGTTATATGCATGTGTATATACTCTTGTGGTTTCCTATATACTGCGTGGGGTCACTCACCTGTAGTGTAGTGCCAAATGGGTCTGTGAGTGTCCTGCTCCATTACTCTTCTGTCTGGTCTTGTTTTTGAGCTAGAGTCTCTTTTACTGTTTTTGGAGCTTGCAGGACTCCATTGATTCTCAGGTCTCTGCTTCCTTGCAGGACTCCAGTAACAGGTACACGTATGTCCAACTGATTTATGTGGGATCTGGAGATTTGAACTTGGGTAATCTCAGGACTTCAGGAAGCACACTTTACCACTGAGCCATCTCTCTAGCCCAGAAAAGTATATGTAAATAGCACACTTTATGAGTATTTCCTCATGCCATTTTTGTATTCTTAAAAAATTATGTGCTATTTGGACTGGAAGGATGGATGAGTGCTTGCTAGCAAAGTCTGAAGGCCTGGGTTAGATTCCCCAGTGTCCATGTAAAGCCAGATGCACAAAGTGGCCCATGTATCTGGAGTTCATTTATAGTGCAAAAGGCCCTGGTGCATCCATTTCCTCTCTCTCCCCTTGAAAATAAACAAATTTGTTTACAAGTCTAACTTTGAATAAATATTCCCTTTGCCCTATGTTCAGACATCAGATAACCCCAACTATTTTAAAAATATTATATTTATCTATTTATTTATTTAGGAGAGAGAGGGGGAGAGAGAGAAAGAGAAGAAGAGACAGAGAGAATTGGTGCATCAGGACCTCTCACCAGCGCAAGGCACAAACTCCAGACACATGAGCCACTTTGTGTATCTGGCTTATGTGGGTACTGGGGAATTGGATCTGGATCCTTAGGCTTCATAGAGAAGCACCTTTAACTGCTAAGCCATCTCTCCAGCCCAACCCCAACTTTTTAAAATGTGTGTTGTGTTTATGTGTGTGCATGCACATGTGTGCACATAGGAACCATCAGATGCCATTCTTCAGGAATACTGCCCATCTACATTTTATGAAACTTTACTTTGACTTAAAATAGTAGCAACATAAAGAGCGGAGACTCAGTTAAGCTTCAATGTCAGAATCCAAAGGAAATTTCCTCTGATGATTTGTTCATTTTTTTTCTGGCCATTACTCACTTCACTCCAGAGTACATTGAAATTATTGATGGGCAACCAAATTCTAATGATAAAATTGCTTGGTTGTTATTATAGGTCTAAGTTATTCAAACTGGTTCTTAGTAATATGGTACACACATTTCACTGTTACTAAAGACCAGCCCCAAATATAATTTTTATTTAAATTGATAATTTTATTTTATGAACATATTGTCTAATGGTCATATTCCTATCTTGTTCTGCTCATATGTTCTCTTTCCTCTGCCTCCATTCCACTGAGGGGCCTCCTCAGTGGGGTCTATGGGTATTCACTGTGGGATAATGAATGCACTAGTCAGTGTCTGTTGGAGGGGACAATGCCTCAGAAGACTCCTTCCCACCCTGTGGTTCTTATATTTTTTTCACCCTGTCTGAAGTTCAGAGGGTAAGTCTGTCAGGCTTTTTGTAGCCTCTGATTTTCTGCTTTGATGAGTTTTGAGTCTTCTCAGTGTCTACTGCTATCCCTCTGCACAAGATTCTTGGGCTAGCAGTGAGAACAGCAGTCCTATTTAATCTCTTACTTCCTTTGAAATGTTTCCTGGGCCCTGCCAGCTGTGTTATAGATAACCTGTCTTGTTCTAGGCAGTAAACTTTCTTTTCTTCTCATACTGATGGTCTTCAGTTGCCCTGGTATTCCCTGCCATCTGTAGAAAGTAGATTCTCTAAAAAGAGAGAGAGCAGCATGGATCAAAGGGGATAAACCCAGACATTTAGAAGACTTTTGATGAGCATAACCTCTCCTTTCAGCAGCTAACAGTGGAAGAACAATGAAACCTCATTCTGAATAAGTACTAATCTGTAAGGACATGTTATTGATTAAAGTACATGAGTTTCACCTATGTCCTGAATATTGAAAAGAGAGAGAAGTGTTAAAATAGAAGATTCTGGCCATTTGCAGGAACTATGGGGAAGTTTATGCTACAGAGAAGAAATTGATTTTCTGTTGAGAAACCATTTTATATTCATACACTGTGAGCAAATGACTCACCTACCACCCAACACTGTAATAAAGATAGGCCAATTTAAGATTCAACAGGAATCAGAATGCATATCTCCCTGATTTTTTTCAGGAAGAGAGAAGCCTGCAGATTCAGAAGATTTTCAAGCTTTGGTTGAGACTACTATCCAGCCACTTTCACACAATCCAAGAAAATGGCTAGAGAAAAATAGTTCCAGTCATCTTCATTCACATAAAGGCATTTTATTTTTTTAAATTTTATTTATTTTTATTTCTTAGAGGCAGCAAGGACAGATGAAAGAGAGAGAGAGAGAGAGAGAGAGAGAGAGAGAGGGCCTGCCAGGGCCTCTAGCCACTGCAAATGAACTCCAGATGCATGCACCACCTTGTGCATCTGACTTATGTGAGACCTGGAGAGTCAAACCTGGGTACTTAGGCTTCACAGGCAAGTGCCTTAACTGCTAAGCCATCTCTCCAGCCCTAGAGGCATTTTCTTAACAGACAGACAAGGGCCTGACTTCCAGGCCATCAAAGTATCAGTCTCCAACTAACATGTCAGAGATCTGAGAAAATATGAGAAACATGGCCCCCAGCAATGGAGATTTCTGGAGAGTGATTACGAAATACCCCTAATAGCCTGCACTGCTAAGGTCACGGCAGAACTGTCCTTTGATTCAGCAGCTACTTTGTTAAAAGCCACTTCTTAACATACAGTGAGGACAGCAGAGTGGCATAGATGTTTGGGCTAAGGGGCACTGTTGAATACACCACAATGTATTTGGAAGACTCCATCTTCTGGGATCTAAATTTCTGAGCTTGACATCTCTCCCTTCACCTCCAGTATATGTATCATTTTCTGCATTTCATAGATGAAGAAGCCATTGTGCAGTGCTATGATTCTGTGGATCATAATGTCATCAAGTGACCATAGTAACACACATGAAGACTTATCATTTACAAACTTTCACAAAACTCTATACTCAATTAATGTACAGCTTATACTATTAGCATTTCCTCCTTCCAAGAAATATTTCACACCATTCAACACACAAAAAATTATAGGTGGGGCTGGGAAGATTTCTCATCAGTTAAAGGCCCTTGCTGGCAAAGTCTGGCCTGGGTTCAATTCCCTAGCACCCATGCATAGCCACTAGTGGGCCAGACTCATTTGCAGTAGCAAGAAACCCTGTCTCAAAGAAGGTGGAGCACAGACAGCTTCACTGACCTTCACATGTGCACCATGGCACAAGTATGCCCACACACATATAAATAGTCTAGGAAACATATACATTATGTACATGGCTTAGGACTACTTTTTAAAGGAAGGACATTTGCTTCTTTTTCTCACTGGGGAATGGGAAATTCTGTATCAAATACTACTGCATGTGATCTTAGGGCAAAAGTCCTTCCAAAGCTGCTTCTGTGTAAGACCTGATTGAAAGAGCAAGAAAATGTGTGAGATTCACAAATGGACCAGCTCAGCCTTCAAGGAAGGCTTTCCATTTGGAGCTCTCACTGATGACAGTTTGAGTCAGTTAATACTCTGTGGCAAGGTCCCTCTTCTGTGCTCTCTGAGGTGTTTAGCAGTATTTTCGAACAGCAATAGTATTATATCTTTGCATGTATTGAGCCAAAATGTCACTAAGACATTGGCAGTGTGCCCAGGGTTTGGGACCACAAGTTAGAGGAAAGGAATGATAGCTTAGCTAATAACTACACATTTGCTTTCTTGTACTACATCACCTCAAGCTCAGAAAGAGTACTACAGCCATAGCACATGGAGCAAAATTTGGGATGCAAGGATTTAGGTCATTGCACTGGCTATTATCATTGGACTATTACTGCCTGACCTGAATAACCACAGTGGAAGATAGAATGCAACCCAGGTCTGCATACAGCTGCACAGTTCCAGAAGGAGGCATGCACACATATATGATGGAATGATCTCCTGCAGCTATGCAATGAAGCAGCCTCAGACTTTGCTGTGTTTCAGCCACCTACATCCTGTCTGGCAGAAAGCACTTGGGAAATAAGGGAGCATACTAGTTAATAAAGTACATGGGTCAAAAAATTATGAGTCCCTGCCTCAGTTGTAAAATGGGATAGCACTTCCAGATGGGACTGCATTCTCAATAGTTAAAGCAGATTGCAAACATGAAACATCTTTTAACATCTTTGTGTTATTGCTAGATCTTTACTAGGTCTCTAAACTACCAGAGAAGATATAGAGTGAAGTAGAGTGAATGTGTGTTTCCTAGTAGGCTGAGATTTTTACCATACTTCTTTTACCTAAGACATGTTTCTGAACTTTAACTTGCTATTTTGCACCTGATTCTGTTTTGCGGCCATAAATTGGAGATAAGTGTAATTATTTTTGTTCCAGAATGTTGTGAAGAGTAACAGAACTGGGATGTGCATGTGCATGTACTTTGTAAAGGAAAATATTGACAATGCAGATGCTTAAGTCAACAAACATCAGATGCTATTTCATAATTCATAAATGATTTGACAATACCTCTTGAAATGTCCAAGCTGTCTATAATTTTTTAAAAATACTTTGTATTGACAACTTCCATAGACAATGTACCATGATCATAATCCCCTCCCACTACCCTTCCTTTTCCTTTTCATAAGCTACCCCCTGACTGAATCCTTTCTTCCAAAATAGTCTCTTCTATTTTTTTATTTTATTTATTATTTACTTGCAAGCAGAAAGATATAAGGAGAAGAGACAGAGACAGACAGAATGAGTGCACCAGGACCTCCAGCCACTGTAAATAAATTGCAAACATATTCGCCACTTTCTGCATCTATTGTACGTAGGTACTGGGGAATCAAACCTGGGTCGTTAGGTTTTACAGGCAGGTGACATAACCACTGAGCCATTCCCCCAATCCTCTCTTATATTTTGATGCCATAATTTTCGCCTGTATTATGTGGGCCACTGTGAGGTCAAGAGTTGTCTATCATTTCTAAAACATTTTTAGCCAATGTTATAATAAATACTGCTGTTCATGCTGTTCATATTATTCTATGGCTATAAGATCATAAGGTTCTTTTACTGATCAGAGACAAAACAAATCTAATGGCTGGATTTTGAAAGAAAATGGGATTTTTTTATAGAAGCTTTGTAGAAGTTTTCACAAAAGAAACTACAAATGCCTACTTTTAGTTTAGGAATGGTTTTTCTATCTATAAAATATGTCACAATTGTGAAATCTTTATTGAAAAGCAAGCAATAACTATTATAATGTCACTCTCCCCCAAAAGACTTTTGGCACATCTTTGCTCATACTTTTCTTTATTAATAGTTTATTACATATTAAGATTATACCATGTACTCCACACTGTGTTCTTTTTCTCCTTAAAGCAAAGTCATTTAAATCCCTAGAAGTCTATTAATAGTTATATAATAGTCCTGTAAGTGAATGTTGCATAACTTGTATCTCACTATCTCATTAACTATTTTGATTTTTCTTTTTAATTCATCCATTTTTTGTTTTCATAGCAAATTATAAAATTCAAGAATTTGAATTCTCAAAGATGATGACCTCAATATGCTTCCCCCCAAATTATAACAACTATCACACCTTTATTAATATAACAATGAACCTAAACACTGAAGATTTTTGTTTATTCTCATTGATATTTTAATTTATATTCTTGATCTTTTATTTTATTAGTCATTAATTTCTTTTTACTCTTATGCTCATCTCATTGATTTTTAATGATTAACATGGACTATTTCTATTTAAAAAATATTGATAATTTGTGTCTCATAATAGGATGAGGTGTTTTCTAACCTATTGTTTTTCTTTTAGAGCTGTATGTTATTTTTAGCATCAAAGTTTAATTTTCACATCTAACTACATATTCAGTTTACATGTGATAGTTTGAATATATGGCCCCCAATATATTCAATGTTTTATTACTGTATACTTTGCATCTGCAATCACCTTCCTAGAGGCAATGTCACTGGGAGCTGGTCTTAAGGTGCTAATGGTGGGTTTGAGATTCCGTTGTAAAGATATGCAAAATGTGCCCAGTAAGAGTTCCTGAAGTGTGCTGTGTGACTTTTTGGCTGTAGTATTGCTCTGTGTGCTATGTAGCTGGCGGCTTGGCTTTTTCTCTCTCTGCTTGGCCCTGTGAAGGCAGGCCAGCTTCTTCTGCCATTATGGAACTTCCCCTGGATTTGTAAGCTTCAATAAATAATATCCCTTCCTCCATAACTGTGCCTGGTCTGAAAGTTCATCTCAGCCAACCTGAAGCTGTCTGCTACAATTGTGATTTCTCCTATTATTTTTAAGTTTCATGCAGAGGTAAATATTTAAATTCATGATGATTATCTTTATGCTTCACATAGTCCTATACACAAACTTGAAATACACATTAACATTCCTTGCAACAAAGAAAGCAACTCTCAAAACAAATAATAATATGGTTTTTTTTTTTTTACTTATGTAGATAATTGGTTACAGTCATGCTGGTACCAACATTAGCTTCCTCCTTGTCCTCCCCGCTCTGAAGGGACTCTCCTCATTGGGGAATGTGGGTAGTGCATTGTGGAGGTAGCCATCAGTTATTGGGAAGAGGCAAGGTCTCTGTGCCTAATGTCCCAACTTGTGGCTCTAACACTCTTTCCACCCCCTCTTCTTTGAAATTCCCTGAGCCATGTTGGGATTGTTTTAGGACTACTTCAGTGATGAGATCAAGGGAGCATCTGTGTCTTTGGATATCTGGATTGGTAGGAGTTGAGTGTTCTGTGTGTCTATCTCCTTCACCCTTGTGTTGGTACAAGGTTCACCAATAAAGCAGCACTCTTGCTCATTTCCCCCCTTACTCTATGGTCTCAGCTGGGGCCCTGGTGAGGTGTGCTGGGTTGATTCTATCCTCAAATTCTGCATCCATCTGAAAAAGAGACACAAATTCTCCAACGGAGAGAGAGGTCAGCACCAGATAAATGGGATAACCATTATACTTTAGAATTTCACAGATGTTGGCCCTCTTATAGCCCATGATTGGTGGGAGCTTGATATTGGAGAGCAGGCTCATTTTTGGATATGGTTCTGACTTGTTTCCCAGTTCCAGCTATGGGTTCCATTCCACTGAGCAGATCTGTTAGCCAAATCAAGAGCAGTTGGTTACACACCATGGCTGTGTGCCACTATTGTGCTGTGAGGGTCACGTCAGGTTGTTTGCTGCTGAGAAGCTTAGATCATGCGTTGCTTGGACAGTTGTTGGTCACTTTCCCCTAGTCACTCATTTAGCATCTTCTGGCACTAGACAAGCTAACTGTCTGGGGACTGACTCTCTTCCAGATTCCAGCCAGGTCACTCCATGTTCTGTACCAACAGCATATGGTGTCTTTGGCAGTAGGGTTTTACCATTAACCTTTGGTGGGTCATCAAGTACTCTGACAGAAATCTGTCTTCTTTTGGGAAACCATGTAGATTTTTCTGATCAACAGCTCATTATGGATGTTACCACATGCTGGTACTGGGAATTACAGGCCAACACCAAGGAAAAAAAATAAAGAAAAAGGTAATGTAGAAGAGAATGAGAGAAGAGAGAGAAGAAGTAGAGAGAGTGAGAAGCAGGAGAAGCTTAAGGTTACTATTCATCATACCTTGTCCAGGGCCCTGTGAATCAGGTGTTCCCTGTAAGGACTTGATGAAGGTTCAAACTTTTGGTCTGCCTTTCAGGATATAGGATGTTATGGTGCCATTTCCGTTTGGGTCCAGTTTGTGTCCCCTACACCCTTATCTTCCCCTCCCTCCCCACCCTCCTTATTGTCCGGTCCTCGAGATACTTATAAGGTATGTCAGCACTCAGGCAGATTCAGGTTAGGAGGCACAGATGAGTGAGACCATGCCACAATTATCTTTCTGTCATTGGATGAGTTCACTTAGAATGATTTGTTCCAGGTTCTACCATTTTTCTTCAAATTTCATTGTGTCATTTTACCTTACCTCTGTGTACAATTCCATCATGTAGATATACTACATCTTGTTTATCCATTCGTCTAATGAAGGACATCTGGGTTGATTCCAGTTCTTAGCTATTATGAATTGAGCAGCTATCAACATGGTTGAGCAAGTCTCTCTGAACTTAGGCATGGAGCTTTTAGGGTAAATGCCCAGAAAGGGAATAACTGGGTCTGTTGGTAACTCTATAGTAAACCTAAACGGAGTCTCTATATTGTTTCCATAGTGGTTGTACCATCTTACATTCCCACCACCAGTGAATGAGGTTTCCTACTTCTCCACAACCTCACCAATATTTGTTTTCATTAGATTTTTTTAATGTTTGCCATCCTTCCTGGGGTAAGGTGGAATCTCATAGTTGTTTTAATTTGCATTTCCCTAATGATTAGGGATGTTGAACATTTTACTTACATGTGTGTTTGTTGTTTGTATTTCTTCCTCTGAGAACTCCCTTTTCAGTTCTCTGCTCCATTTTGTGAGTGGGTTGTTTGACTTTTTATTGTTTAGGTTTTTGAGTACTTACTTACATGTGTGTTTGTTGTTTGTATTTCTTCCTCTGAGAACTCCCTTTTTAGTTCTCTGCTCCATTTTGTGAGTGGGTTGTTTGACTTTTTATTGTTTAGGTTTTTGAGTACTTTGTAAATTCTAGAACCTAGGCCTCTGTCAGTTGCATAGCCAGAAAAAATTTTCTCCTGTTCTGTGGGTAATCAATTGGCTCTGCTTATTGTATATTTGTCTTTGAAAAAATTTTCAGCTTCATGAGATCCTAATGGCTCAGTGATTGTTTAATTTCCTGAGTTACTGGGGTTTTGTTCAGGAAGTCTTTTCCCACTTCTATGTCATGGAAAGTTCCTCCTATTTTTTTCTTCCAGTAGGAACAGAGTTTCTGGTTTTATATTAATGTCATTGATCCATTTGGATTTGATTTTTGTGCATGGCAAGATGTATGGATTGAGTTTCATTTTCCTGCATATGGTTATCCAGTTTGTCCAGCACCATTTGTTGAAGATGCAGTCTTTTTTCCAGTCAGCCTTTGTCAGATATCAAGTATCTATAGTTACTTGACTCAAAATCCTGGTCCTTGATTCCATTCCATTGGTCTATATTCCTGTTTTTATGCCAGTACCATGTTGTTTTTATTACTATGGCATTGGAATATAGCTTTAAATTAGGTTTGGTGATGCCTCCAGAGGTGTTTATTTTGCTGAACATATGCTTGGATATCAGAGGCCTTGTGCCATTCCACGTGAATTTTGAGATTATTTTTTTCTATCTCTGTGAAGAAAAATGTTGGGATTTTTATTGGTATTGCATTAAATCTGTATATTGCTTTTGGTAAGGTTACCATTTTCACAGTGTTAATTCTGCCTATCCAGGATCATGGGAGGTCTTTCTATTTTCTCAACTCCTCTTCAACTTCTTTTTTGAGTGTTTTTATGTTTTCATTTAAAAGGTCTTTACATCCTTGGTCAATGTTATTCCAAGGTTGTTTTTTTTTTTTTTTTGTTGTTGTTGTTGTTGTTGTTGTTGCTATTAAATAATGGCCATCCCATCTAACTGGTGCTGATGTCTCTCTCCATTGGAGAATTTGCTTCTCTTTTTCAGATGGACACTGAACCTGAGAGGAGGATCAGCCTATTGCACCTCACCAGGGCCCCAGCTGAAACCAGAGAGTAACAGGGGAAATGGGCAAGAGTGCAGCTTTCTTGGTGAACCTGACACCATCACAAGGCTGAAGGAGATAGACACAGAGAACACTAAACTCCTACTAAACTAGATATCCAGAGACACAGAGGCTCCCAAGACCTCCTCACTGAAATAGAACTAAAATGAACCCAACATGACTCAGGGAAGTTCATGGAAGAGGGGGCGGAAAGAGTGTTAGAGCCACAAATTGGGTCATTATGCACAGAGACATTGCCTCTTCCCCATAACTGTTGACTACCCCCATAATGCACAACCCACATTCCCCAATGAGGAGGGTCCCTTTGGAGGGAGGGATAACAGGGAGGAGGCTACTGAAGGCACCAACATGAATGTAAAATTAAAATAAATTTTTAAAAAAATTTAAAATATAGCAAAAAATTGGACAACATCATTTATTTCTTTCTCTGTATCTTTGTCTTTTGCATATAGAAAGGCTACGGATTTTTGTGCATTGATTTTGTATCCTGCTACTTTGCTGAAGGAGTTAATCACCTTTAAAAGTTTTAAGATGGAGGTTCTCAGGTCGATTATGATTAGAGTCATGTCATCTGCAAATAGGGCTAACTAACTTCAAATTTCAAAATTGTATCCCTTTTATTTCTTTCTCCTATCTTATTTCTTGAGCTAAGAATTCCAGTACTACGTTGAAAGCAGAGGTGAGAGTGGACACCCCTGTTTATTTCTGATCTCAGTGGGAATTCCTTCAGTGTCTCCCCATTAAGTATTATTTGGGCTTTAGGAGCTTTATATATGGTATTTATTATGTTGAGATATAAACCATCTATGCCTATTCTCTCCAATGTTTTAACCATTAAGTGATATTGTATCTTGTCAAAGGCCTTTTCTGCATCTATCAAAATTATCATGTGGGTTTTGTGTTTAAGCTTATTTATGTGCTGTATTACATTGACAGCTTAGCTAGCTGGTTATTGAGATCCTCTCTTTTTTTGCTCTCCTTCAGGTCATTTAACTGTCTTTTTGTCCTGGTTCTTTTCTTTTTTTAAAAAAACTATTGATTTATTTGCAAGCAGAGAGAGACACAAAGAGAAGAGACACAGACAGAGAGGGAATGGGCACCCCAGGGCCTCTAGCTACTACAAACAAACTCCAGACACATACCCCACTTGTGCAGCTGGCTTACATGGGTCCTGGGGAATTGAACCTGGGTTCTTTGGCTTCACAACCAAAGCCACTAACCCATCTCTCCAGCCCCACCTGGTTCTTTTCTATTAGGTCTAATCTAGCAAGAACAGCATTCATACAAATATTGGCCCTTTGTTGATTTTCTACAACTTCTGCTATTTTCTTGGGACAGTTTTGCATTGCTTATGTCTTCATTCTGGGGTTCTGATCCTATTGTCTGTTCTATGTTTTGATTAGAGACATCCATTGTGTGACTGGACAATCTTGTTCGATTTACTTACATTTGATTTTTCATGTTATTCCTTTTATGCTGTAGTCTGCCCATCACAGTGAAGGAGTAGTATTAAATTTAGGAGGAAGCAGTAGTTTACCTTGGACCTGGGTCCACGCCTGGGCAGGGGATCAGTGGTGAGTGGAATGGCTTTGGTGTGTGGAGCTCCACAGGAGCAGGAAAACCTAGGTGGTGTGAGGCGGAGCAAATGCTAGCCTGTTGACCTGGGTCTGTGCACAGGAAGGAGGATTGGGGGGGCACCACAGTGGTAACAATTGGGTTGGGGTTCATTTGTGGAGCTCTGTGGGGGTGGAAAAGCCTAGGTGGAGGCTAGGAGGGGCGAACACTAGCCTGCTGACCTGGGTTCACTAAGCCAGTGGTTAGTGCAGGAGGAACCTGGGGCTGGGAGTGAGGCTCTGAAAGCCACTTGAGGGGACTGGGGGACTGATGAGCTACCCGAGAGCATGGTAATCAGTAGATTCCCTACATTGCTTCTCTGCACCCTCCCACTGGAGGTCTTCTAGAATCTGCAGACTGTTATAACCCCACTTAACCCTAAATATCTTGCCTTGCCTTCCCTGCGAGGTGAGGCATGCTTAGGCAGATGCCATCTTGACCTAAAGTCAAGAATATGGTTTTGAAAAACTTAAATTCTTGGTTTTCAGGCATTATAAATTCAGATAAGAAGCAGTAGTTGTGAGGAAAAATTCCTCTAGCTATTTTTTTTTCAGAGTTTCATGTTCTGAGAGGCTCACCTTGAATTAAGATGGGAAGAGTTTTTGCACCATAATTATCAGCACTTGAAATCAGCTACAAATCTGTATTTTCATTTTCAGAGACACAATTTCCTAGCATACTATAGACAATTTAAAGTCCTGGGACTCTTCTACCTAGAACAAGCAAGCCAAAAGTTTAAGAGTAGTGAGCCATCATCCAGACACTTCATTTTCCTTCATCAACACCAATAAAACTATGTTCTGAAAATATGGAACCAAAGGACTTGTGAACGCAATCCTGTTTCCTTCTCTCTCCTCTCCTTGATATGTAGGACTCTTGGTTGTTACTAAAAGAGATGCCAACATTAAAAATCATGTGGAATGGAAAGACACAGCTTTGACCTAGAAGAATGTGACACTCTGAATTGTGAAGGAAGAATAAATAACATCCTGAATTAATCTCCATCCCAGGAGGTCCTGAGTTATTAAATTTAACTGCTTGAACAAATAGGTACTGTCCACACAGGTAACTCTCTCTCCTTCCACTATTCCCAAGACACGCTCCACAAAGGCAATTAGTCAAATAGTCTGCATCAGAGCAAAACCCTTCCAGCCCACTCTGCAAAGGCATAGCTAGTCTCAGAATTAGTCCACACACCCTTATCTATCCAGACACAAAGCAAGCCCAAAGTAGTCCTACAGCAAAGATCAGATGCGGGGAGCCAATGACAGTCAATAGATGAACTCCATCTTGGGTTCTTGGCATTTTGTTCCAACATTACCCCTCTATTGAGGCAGCTCTTTCAACCAGCCACACGAGCCCTTTGTCTAGTTACTTCTTCACCATGAGTAGTAATTCTAAAATGCAAATCAAAGTCTAATTTATCTAGAAAGTGCCCCAGGGGGAGTTTACTCCCATCTTCCTTTTCCAGGTGGCCCAGAGAGAGATGATCATTTGCCCAAAGTCACAGAAAATCTCTGTCAATAGTAGAGCTAGAAATCAGGACTTCTGTGTCCTTGTTCAGACCTCTTCCTATTGCAACTCATCTCTTCTCTTTACCTCTGTATCCCTTTGACAGGAAGAGAGAAGTGCAACTTTGACAGAGAGAGAGAAGTGCAACTTTGACAGAGAGACAGTGTCCTTATTACCTTTCCACAACCACATCACAAGTTTGAGGGTTAACAAAGATTTCATAGAATTTAAATTGCACTGGAACTATTTTTTAATTACTATAATTGATTCTTTAGAAAAATAGTTTCTGATAAATCCCTCAATAGCTAAATCACTAAGCCATAAAGAAGGAAATTTTTAATGAAGATATTCTAGTGGTTAATTTAGAAATTATTATTTTATAAATCATTCATACAAATAATAGGAAGCCTTATTTCCTTTACCTACTAAGATAAATTTCCCAACAGGCCCTACCATGAAGATGATAAGTATAAAAATAATAGGATCCTGTACTTGATATTTCAATGTGAAGAACAAATATTTCCAAACAATACAAACTTCAAATTATTGTACCTAAATTCTTAAAATAGAGGAAAGTTGGGGCTGGAGAGATGGCTTAGTCCCCAGTACCCACATAAGCCAGATGCACAGGGTTGTACTTGTGTCTGGAGTTCACTTGCAGTAGCTGTAAGTCCTGGTGCACAGAGTCTCTCTCTCTCCCTCTCTCTCTCTCTCATAAATATTTTTTTTAATAAGGTGTTCCATTACTTAATGTCTTGGGAAGTAGCTTTTAAACATCTATCATAAACTATCAGAAGAGATTCATTTTTATATATTACAAATAATCTGACAAATTATAAAGCTGGGCTGTGTATATATTAGAAACTGTCCCCCCATACCCATGTAAAACCAACAAGATAATCATCTAGACTGATTAGGATACATAGGATTCTAATTCTTGCTGTTAAAGCCCAAAACAGACCTCTGAATAAAACTGCCCCAACTCCAGATTCTATGATCAACTCTTCCAGGAAAATGTCCTCTCACTATAGACAGGTAAATAGACAGAACTGTATTTCTTTTTGTTCAATACACCTGTACTTCCCTTGAGAACTGTTGTAGATAAAGCTGGAAACTGGCATATTTTTATGTCATTGATCCTAAGACTTTCTAAAAGCTCAGGTGTCCTTGTCAGTTCCCTCTGTATCTTGGTTACATTGACCCAAAACCTCAGCTTCTAGTCCAGCAGGCCACTTGATACTGTATAGTGATAGGGACCATGTCAGTATTAAGTGATCAGGCTTCTAAATGTAACAAACATTACTCTACCTTTAAAATGTAGCATTAATGTACTAGGCCAAAACTGTGTATCTATTACCAGCCTTTAAATTATTACTCTGAAAGGAGATTGTAGTTTTAAAATTGAGTCAATTTATTAAAAAATGACATTATCTTTTTCTCATACTTCAGGGCTTAAAGAAACATCTTCCGATTATAATAGGTGTCATTACAATACAGGCAAGGAAAATGGTAGATACTTCATATGACCATAATCATAAATTATGATAAGCCACCCATAAATGATTCACCCAGTCTTCTCTTTAGTATTCTAAAACTGTCACATCTTTACCTGTACATAGTCTAGTCATTAGAATCTAGGCAATGACAGGAACTCTAAAAGAACCAGATTCTAGTGGGAATCAGAATGCCTCCTAAATTTTATGTTTTACTTGTTATAGCACAGACTTATATGTGCTTGATGATGGTGGTAATTTCCCATTCCTGACTCTTTCCAGCCTGAGGGAGCTCAACTAAGTGTCCCACACTCGGCCTTTCTCCATGGCTTCACCAAGTCACGAGGGAAAATGGAGTAATAGCTCAACTCTGACACCATATCCAACATATTCTTAGTAGCAAGCTGAGCACAGGGTGTAGGAATTTTTCTTTTTTCCCAAAACTCAGTTTCTTCCCAGGCAGATGTTCACATAGGGAAGATAAATGCCCCAGCCCTGCATTGCCTATGGCTGAATAGTAAGTCTACTTGATTCTTGGAATCAAGATTTATAAAATCTACTCAGAATTGGACATAATAAAGACATGCTTGTAAGGAAAGTTGAGGAGAAAGACAGCAGGAAACTGTTTATTGAAAACATGCTAAACCATGAGGAACACAGACCTCTGTATGGGCTAGAGGATCTATGCATCTAACCAGAGCTGAGATGAAGTTTATAAATGTACAGATCAAAGGAGCAGGTGTAGGTGGGAGTCTAGGGGCTGTTGAGGGTATTTTCTGAGAAGTGATTCAGGGAGTATGGTTTCTGAGGTTGTAATGCCCCAGAAGTTTCAATGTGGTAAGGGGTTGTTTGTGGGTCATGGTATGGATAGATTTTTTCTCTTTGATTTATGGAGGGCTTAAGTCAATGCTTGTTCATGGGTCATGAATTCAAGGACACCCTGTTTTTCTTTTGGAGCTGGAGGACAGTCCTTCATATTCAGATTCTGAAGGGATATAAGAAATTTGGCCAAAAGGAAAAGGAGCAAAGGTTTTGAGGGATGAGTTCTTGCTGAGAGGATTCATAGCTTCTAGGGAGAGAAATAGGTAAGGTCTGATAAGAATTGGGAGCCAAGGTTTTTGAGGGGCTGGGATTGGCTGGTCATGAAGAATCTGTCACTCTCTGTGATGTGAAAGCATGAATTCTTTCCTGGAGAAAATCAGAGAGACATCTGAAAAAACAGGGACTGAAGGAAACAATTAGCAGGATTATGATGACAGGTCCTACAAAAGAAGCTAACCAGGCTCCAGGAGACCCAGGTTTCCTTTCATTAGGATTGTTTATTGGAACCATATTTGGTTTTTATGTGTTCTTAAAGTTGTCTAGCATTCTCTATGATTATGCCTGATTGGTTGGCATAGAAACAACATTCCTCATTGAGAAAAGCACAAATTCTGCCTTTTTCTGCTATCATGAGATCAAGTCCTCTCCTTTTCTGTAATACCATTTTGGCTAGGGAGTCAAGTTGGTTTTGGAGAATGACTGTGCTCTGTTGGATGGGGGAGAGGTCCTTGACTTGGTATGTTGGAGTTGTTGGAAGACTATCCCTGTGGGTCCTGTGGCTGTGGCCCTGACAATAGCCATTCCCAGTAGTACTGGATGTAAAATGGGGTTTGTTTTGTTCCTGATTGTAGGTGTCAAATACTGCTCAACTTCATGGCATGGGAAAATGTCTAGATATGGGCCTAGGAAAATCATATCACATTGGCCCCTGGGATAACAGGTGTGGATCCTATCAGGACAGGCAAAATATATGCCCTATGGAGCCATGGAACTAATGAGTATATGGGCACAATTGGGATGAGGGTGTCAGGTGATGCATTTTGGTTCACCAATGACTGGAACAGTGGGCTCATCTAGACAAGCATTCTTTTTTTGTGTGGGTATTGTTAGGAAATGTGAAGCTGGAGAGTCATATGCCTATGTAAGAAATTTGTCTTACCCTAAGACAGATTCAACAGTCAATTCCTAATTCTGGATCAGCCTGTTTGAGGAGTTCATGGCTAGTATTAGCTAAAGGTATCATTTCTATTAATGGTGGGTGAGGGTCAGGATATTTAAGATGTTGATAAGTATTAGGGCAGGGCTGTTGGGCAGGAGCAGGGTTCTAGAGTTTGTCTTGGTTACAAGCAAAGATATTAGCTGCCTTGATGGCAAGCCTGAAGGTTCTTGGGAAGTTGTTAGGATCATAGCATCCCACATAGTTGAATCACCATTCCATTCTGTTGAGGGGCCTGACAGTGATTTCACAAACCAATCCCCTGTGTGTACCTCCTAGTTCTAGGACTCATTAATTTTTGAACTCTTTGTCCTGATAGGGGGACCCCATTTCCAGTTTCTCTTAGAGGGGGAAAAATCTACAAAGCTCCAGTATTTGAGGAATGACCAGGAGGGACCCCACAGTCACTGGTAGAGCAGGCAATTCAGCCATATGTGGTTATGTATTCAATTATGTCTTTCCCAGTAGTGTATTCATATTTGAGACCATTTGTGTTCCCATTATAGTGGGGGTGGACAGGGGACCCAGTGCACTTGCAAAAAGAGGTAAAAGTGGGAGTAAGCTTCAGTGGTTAGGCCCTACACCATCAGAAGGACAGGTGCATAGCCCATGTGGAGGCAGGTAGAAATGTCCAGAAGAATATGAGAATCTGAGGCTAGTTTATGTTCCAAGACTATTTTATGTTGGTTAAAAGAAGAGGGGTTGAGGGGAAAGGGCTGTCCTATGAGGACTGACAGGAGGAGAAGTTAAATGACTAAAAGAAGGAGTGACATTTATGAACAATAAACCTGCTGCATAAGTCCAGATAAAAAGTATAAGAAGTAGTTTCAAAGCAAGTCTAATCAGAAGGGATTGTGGAGATTAATCCAAAACTAAGAAGAATGACAAATATGAGGGAAAGGATGAGAGGCAGGAAGGGGGAACAGAAAGAGTAAGTGAAAGACAACAGTGAAAAAATTGATTTGGTGGGGCTGAAAGGACATAAAGTGTCCTTGTAACCAAAAGATCCCAGTGGTGTTCAGCAGCTGGTCAAGGTTGCAGATAGGTTGTGCTATTAGCTATGCATCCTTCAGCAGATACTCCAGAAAGATGAAATTGGTGGAGGTCCAGTGACATCTGAAGAATCTGGAAGAGGTGACATTAGATTAATGGATGGTGAGTCTAGGGGAATGAAAGGCTTGTTGGTGAGGAGGAACAAGTCAGCATCTTCATTTTCCTTAGGTGGTATATAGAGAGAAAATTATGTAGGGAGCATTGGGAATATAAAAGGGCTGTGCCATATGCTTTGGTGTCAGCTAAGTTATTAAGTATGAAAGTGTATTTTTTCTCTCTTTGATGACCTTTACAGTGGAGGTTGGCAGCTTGAGTGGAGAGTAGTGCTACACCCAAAAGTTCCTGAATATAGAAAGAATTAATGATGGGAGAGCTCTTTTGGGCGAGGAAACCTCTTTCTCTCCAAATCAGGATGATGGAGTGAATAATATTATATTTTGAGTCAGTGTAGATGTTGACATGGTAGGTGGCAGCCCATGTTAGGGCCCTGGTCAGGGTTATGAGTTCAGCCTATTTTTGTAGGGCCTGTCCGAAATAGTGGGGGATATCTCTGAAACCTTAGGGCAGAACCATCCATGGGAGGTGGTATGGGGTGGTAGGGATTTGGCTTTTATTATATGGGGGCTATGTATGTGAGCAGGGTCTCCTTGGAAAATAGCATACCCAGTAGTGAAGAGTTCTTGTTTGAGGGCATTGACATTAATGAACCAGTCAGGGGCATCAGGGAAGGGGGTGTCCTGTATGTGAGAGAACAGATTTAGGTAGAGTTCAAAGACTTCTGTCATGAGTGTGATAAATTATGACATGAGAGGGTGTGAAGGGCTGGGTTGGGGGTGTCATGGAGGACTTAGAAGGCAGGAGTGTTGTAGGGTTTAAAGGGGAGTGCTGTTCAAAGATAAGGCTGGGATTGAGAAGGTAGGCATGGAGGGTTTAGATTCAGGTCACTTGGCGAGAAAAAAAGCCTAGGACAGAATAGGTCCTTGAGTGAGTATATGGTGAGGATGTATAGAGGGCTATAAAGGAATATCTTGTTGGCCTCAGGGACAAGAAGGGCTACAGCTTCAAGGGTGTGGAGGCATGAGGGCTAGCCCTGAGGTACCATATCTAATTGTTTGAATAAGTATGTGAGAGGATGATAAATGTTGCCTCCTTCTTGGCAGAGGATGGCTAGGCTTGCTCCTTATTAGTGTGCAGAAAGAGGAACAAAGGTTTGCTAATGTCAGGCAGTGAGGAGGCAGTAAACAAGGGTTGTTAAAGGAGATTGGTGGGGGCTTGTAAGAAATGTAGGGTTAAGAGAGGCTTGTCTATGTTTTCTTTGGTGACCTCATACAAGGGATGAGCAATGAGGGAGAAGTTTGTAATCCAGGTAGGAAAGAAATTGAAGAGGCCAAGTAGGGCAAGTAAGTCTTGTTTAGTGTGAGATGGAAGGTAGTTCAGGAGGTCTTACATTCTGGAAGGTTGGATAGCTTTGCCCTCCTTTGAGATGGAGAGGCCAAGGTAAAGAACAGAGGTTTTACAGATTTGGGCTTTGTCTTGAGAGGCTTAGTAGCCCCATATAGCTAAAGAATTAAGCAATATATGTGCGTGTTTTATGTTAAGTTAAACAGTAAAGCTGTATAGGAGGAGATCATCTCCATATTGGAGAAGGAAGCTGAGTTTAAGGTTTCGGGAGGCCAGGTATTTTTGTAGGGCCTGTCCAAAATAGTTGGGGATATCTCTGAAACCTTAGAGTGGAACCATCCATGACAGCTGCTGGGCTTGGAGGGTATCAGGGTCTTCCTATGTGAAAGCAAAAAATGGCCTGGATTGAGGGTATAGTGGAATGGTGAAGAAGGCATCTTTTAAATCAATTATAGAAAAGAATATTGAGATAGAAGGTATGGAGGAGAGTAGTGAGTAGGGGTTAGCTACAACTGGGAAGGTGGGAATAATAGCTTGTGGAGGTCCTGAACTACTGGTAAGTGACATGAGGTTTTTTGATTTTTCAGGATGTGAGTGTTGTGTGGAGGTGGGGTGTGGTGGAAAGGAGGCATGGATAATAGGTTGTAAACTGTGGCAGGTGGCTAGAGACAAAGGTATTGATCCTGAGATACATAGGAAGAGGGGTCTTTGAAAAAGACAAGAACTGGGAAGTAGTGGGAGACTATAGCAGGATTAAAGCTATCCCATATCAGGGGGTTTATGGTAGCCATAAGGGAGAACACAGAGGCTTGGGTTGAGGATGGAGACTTTACCAAGTCAGAGTCCATGTGTAATAAGAAAATAGAAGTTGCCATTAGGAGGGTATGTAGAGAGATACTTTGGGTTTAGAGATAAGATCTCTTCCTAAAAGGGAGTAAGGCATTGGGTCATTATAATAAAATAATGTGTGCTTTAGATCACCAAATTGGCAAAGGAGGGGGGACACAGGATGGATTGTAGGGTGTTCTGGAGACCCCTGTGATGGTGATGTTGGTAGGTGAAGTAGGTCTTTTCCAGGAGGTAAGTAGAGAATAAGTGGCCTCAGTATTCAACAGAAGAGAAACTCTTTGCCAGTCACTATTCCTTGAACCCTGAAGTCCTTTGAGCCAGGCTATACTTTGGCCAACCCATTGGTACCATTGGACCAAGGTATGTGAGGAGACCTGGTTACAGGTGGCAGACAAGCTTCCAGAGTGGTTTGTCCGGCAGTCCATCTTCCATTATCCCCATTACCCACAGCTGGGGCAAGCCTTGGAGAGGTTCAAAGATTAGGGCATAGTTTTGCCCAATGGCCTGACTGGTTACACCTGAAACATGTATTGGGGACTGACCCCATTTCCGAGTGATGGATGGTGAGGGCAAGGATTTTGGCTGGAGCTGTTGGAGGGTTGGGACCAAAAGCTGAAAATCAGTCTGGTGTTCTTTTTGACATTCCTTTCTTTGTAGGTCATTTTCTCTCTGGTTTTCCTTTCTTGCCTCTTCTCTACCATTAAAAACTTTGAAGGCAAGGCTTACAATTTCCTTGGGGGAAATTTGGGGGATTGTGGGGCCCCTTTTTAGTCTCTGCAGTTTTCATCTAATATTTGGAACTGATTGATCTAGGAAATGAATATGGAGGAGTAGAATGTCTTCCCTAGAACTAATATCCCCATTTGTATATTTTGTAATGGTCTCAAATGATTAAGAAAAATGGCTGGGTTTTCATCATCAGGACCTTGAGTTATTATCTTGAGCTGTTGAAATTAATTCTGCCATGTACTTGTTGGTGCATCCCCTCAGATAAACAAGTGGCCATAAACTGGAGGCACCTAAGGTCATTTGAACCTGTTTGGGTGTCCCAATTAGGGTCTATATCAGGGACTGTTATTTGTTCCAGGGGAGTGAGCAAGGGGCTTTCCAAATATGTTCTCATTCATCAAGCGAGAGTGGAGTTATGGAAGTGATAGATATCACTCCAAATTAGAGAAAAAAATTAGTCAATCATGTGAGTTGTTTTCTGAAATGTTGGGGGGGGGTCCCAAAACAGAACATAATTTTTGTTCAAATGAGGTCCATTTCATTTAATGTAAATGGAACATGAACTTGAATTGGTCGGTCCTGCCCCACTCCCTCATGCAAGGGAAACATTGCAGCCTGGAGTGTGAAGTTTTTATCGGATGGGGTATGAAGAGGGGATGGAAGGAGGAGGGGGCAGAGGTAAGTGAAGGAGAGGGAAACAGAAGAGGGTAGAGGGTCAATGTGGGATGAACAGGTGAGACAGAGGCAAAGGATTTGGGAGATGATGAAAGATTAGTTGAGGTGGAATGGGGCGAGCTAGGGAGGAAAGTTGCTACAGAAGGAGAGTCAGTGGGTGCAAAAGGTACAGATGGGGAAGAAAGAGAGCCAGGGGAGTTGTGTGTCATATGGGGAAGGAGACTCTTTGACCTGATCAGAGGAGCAGGTCTTGATGGCTTTTGGGGCAGTCTTAGAGGTGCCTATCTCACAGAACAAGATTTGGGAAGCTGAGCAGGAGGAGCACAGGAGGTATTGGAGGGCAAAGAAACCTGGGAGCTATAGCACCTCAGACAACTTCCTGTTCTGTCAGAGATAATTGTTGAGATCAGTGAGTATATAGAAATTGAAATGCCAAATCCTGGCCAGTGACTGCCATTGTCTAGGTCATATTGATGCAAGATCTGAATGGAGAGCCAAATTTTTTTTTTATTGACAACTTTCATAATTATAGACAATAACCCATGGTAATTCCCTCCCTTCCCCCACTTTCCCCTTTGAAACTCCACTATCCATTATAACCCTTCTCCTCTCAATCAGTCTCTCTTTTATTTTGATGTCATCATCATTTCCTTCTATTATGATGGTCTTATGTAGGTAGTATAGGTACTGTGAGGTCATGGATATCCAGGCCATTTTGTGTCTGGAGGAGCATGTTGTAAGGAGTCCTGCCCTTCCTTTGGCTCCTACATTCTTTTTGCCATGTCTTCTGCAATGGACCCTGAACCTTGGAAGGCATGATAGAGATATTTAGTGCTAAGCACTCCTCTGTCACTTATTCTCAGCACCATGGTGCCGGGGTTTTTTCCCTCCACCACTGGCAGGTACAGCAGAAGAGAGAGAGAACCGGGCCAGCCGCTTCTCTTGAGGCTGAGTGAGAAGGCGGGTGTTGGCGACTCAAACCCCTCCCCCCACTAAAACACCGGGGAGAAAAACCATATTGAGTCGTGGAGACCGTCTAAGGTGGGAATCTCCCCGTTTATTGTCATGGGAGGTATTTATATATTTTGAGGAAGGGGGGTGGGAAGAGGGGATGAGAGAAAGGTATAAGGGCCAATAGTATTTCACTACATCAGCAGCAGCTGGGTGGAGGCAGTTTCAGCTTAGGTTCTGAGTCACTTCAAGGACACGTCACCAAACTCTACTCAGGCTCTGGAAGCTCAACTAGGCCTCACCGGGAGTAGGCCAAGACTGGCTGGGCTAACCACTCGGCTTCACATCGGGCAGGGCCCAACACCATGGTACCTTCTGAATCATCCCAAGGTGGCCACCATCTGAAAAGAGAAGCTTCTCTAACCAAAAGTGAGAGTAGCATTAATATATGCATGTGAACATTAAGAGAAGTGCTTACTGGGCAGTTTGGTGAGCACATTTATTCAGACAGCAGCAGTTGTTACACTCCTAGGGCTCATGACTACCCTGTTGTAGGTTTTCAGTATCAGGTATGTATTCCCTGCCATGGAGTGGGCCTCCAGTCCAGTTAGAGAGCAGTTGGTTTTTCCCATAACAGACATGCCACTGCTGCACCCACTGGGGAGCCAAATTAGTTTTAAGGGCTGAAACCCTATTAATCCGAGCTCTTTGAGGTTAGTCCTGAAGCAAGCCAAAGGCTTGTCCTTTGGAACTGATAATTTGGAACCTATTTTGGAGTAAGGTTGAATTGAGAAGAAGTGTTCTATCTCACACTGGGATGCCTCTGAGGTTTAGGTGGGCAGTGAAAAGGAGAGAGATCTCAAAGATTAGGAGGAGGCATCCCTGACTGTGGGGTCCACCCTCCTGGGGAATCTGCTGCCCTGCTTGACTTACATGACCAAGGATTGTTTGCCTAAGAACGTCTGTTTCCACTCCTATTTTATGGCCTAACCACGAGTTCCGTTTGCCCCAGGTGGCTCTTACTTACAGTAAACAATAGGTGGCTCTTGCTTAGAGAACATTACCTTCTGACCCTGGTACATTTCCACAGTGCTGTAAGGCTGTATATATACCGCCCTATGACTTCAATAAATGGATTCTTGAGGCATTCTTAAAGCACGAATGACCCAGTGACTGTCTCTTCAATCCTCGGCACCTCACCCAGCTCGGGGTCATGGTGGTAGCATGGGCGCTACAACTGGAGGTCCCCACCGAGATTGGGAAAGAAGGAAAACTGCTGAAGGATCGCTCCTGAAGGCTGGCCAGCCATAGAAGAGGTAAGAGAAGAGCGTATTGAAAATGGGTACCACTAGCTCTCATTCATTGCTTGTAGATCAGTTAGTTGAATTGCTAAGGAAACAAGGAATTGCTAAAGAAACAAGGAACAGGCATTAAACGTATTACAGCAAGACAATTTATTAAGACTTTGCATCTTGATTAATGTTTTGGATTGGGAACAAGTAATCCAGAGAAAGCCAATTTATTAAGATTTTACAAAAGGCAAGCCCTTCATTTTGTTTCGGGGGGCCTTAATGTTTTGGATTGGGAACAAGTAAAACTTGATTTCGCTATGCATTCCTGATCGAGAGAAAGCCAATTTATTAAGATTTTACAAAAGGCAAGCCCTTCATTTTGTTTCGGGGGGCCTTAATGTTTTGGATTGGGAGTAAGTGAAACTTGATTTCGCTATACATCCTGATCCAGAGAAAGCAAATTTATTAAGACTTTGCAAAAGGCAAGCCCTTGGTTTTTGTTTCGGGGGAGTCTTAATGTTTCTGACTGGGAACAAGTGAAACTTTATTTCCAAAAGATCCTTCATAGGGAGGGACCCAAGAGCATTCCTATAGCTACCTTCTCATTGTGGAGCTTGGTTAAGGATGCTCTCGTTAGTGATAAAGAAAAAATAAAAGAGCAATTGGCCAAGGCGGAACAGCTTTTCACTGAAACTCAAGAACAGGAGTCAATTAAATCTTTACAAAATTCTGATAAGTCCTCCTCTGATTCTTTGCTTTCTTCGAGCAATGAGGACTCTGGGGAAGAGAAAAATTTAGAAAACGACATAAAAACCTTAAAGAAAATTAAAAGGCTCACTCCCGTGGATGGGCCTACACCGCCGCCTCTCACATCTCTCACAGAACATCCTCCTGCTTATAACTCTAACTTCTCTACCTGTCAGCCATCCACCCCTTTAGAGGGACCTGAGGGAGGGGTGGCATACCCCGTTATAGAAACTACTAATGCACAGGGATAAGTACAGAGAGAATATATCACTCTAAATTTTAAAGACATTAAGCAATTAAAGGAGGCTGTGACAGCATACGGGCCCCATGCTCCTTTTACTCTGGCTATTTTTGAATCTTTTGGAGCTCTAAATTGCACTCCTAGTGACTGGCAACAGCTATGCCATGCCACATTGTCTGGAGGTAATTACCTATTGTGGCGAGGAGAATTCCAGGAGCTCTGTAAACAGCACAATGTAATGAGGCCGCTTGATTCCCCGGTAGAAATTTGGACATGCTAACAGGAGCCGGGCAATATGCCGATTTGCAGCAACAAATTTTATATGACCCTGCTGTATATGCACAAATTAATATGGCTGCCACTAGAGCCTGGAAGACCTTGCCTAATAAGTCTGCTGGAGATCAATTATCTAAGGTTCTTCAAGGGCCCTCCGAGCCATATTCTGAATTTGTCAATCGTCTTCTTCAATTAGCCAGGAGAATGTTTGGAGACGCAGAGACAGCTATGCCTGTAGTAAAACAGCTGGCATTTGAAAATGCTAATAGATATTGCAAGGAGGCTCTGAGACCTCATACTAGCAAAAGTCTCAATGATTTCATTTGTATTTGTAGAGACATAGATGGGAAACATAATGGGTCAGGTTATAGCTTCTGCCATGAGACGATCTGACAGGAGAACTGATTTAGGAGCCAGGCCTAAGACATGTTTTGGTTGTGGGCAAGCTGGACATTTTAAAAAGTATTGCCCTCAAGGGGGTGCAGCTCCTCCTGCACCTCCACAACCCCCACCCGGATTATGCCCTAAATGCCGTAAGGGGCATCATTGGAGCAGTGAGTGCAGATCAAAGTGGGATGCAGCAAGCAATCCGATTCAGGGAAACGGGAGGAGGGGCCTGCCTTGGGCCCCTCAACAGCAGGTGTACGGGGCCATGGACACGCCTGCTGCTCACCCTATTCAGTTTGTTCCCAACAGAAATCCTTTTGTATCCAAGATCTTGTCAGAGGCACCCCAGGGAGTGCAGGATTGTACCTCTGTTCCACCACCCGAGCAATACTAACTCCTCAAATGGGCCCTCAGGCTCTAGGCACCGGGGTCAAGGGCCCTTTACCAAAGGGATCCATCGGATTAATACTTGGAAGAAGCAGCGCTTTGATGAGAGGAATTAAGGTTATACCAGGAATTATCGATGAGGATAGCCAAGGAGAATTAAGATCATGGTCAAGGCCAACAAGGGAATTACAGTTATACTGCAAGATGCTAGGATTGCTCAGTTGATATTATTACCAAAATTTGCTACTAACAATCCTTTTAGAAAAAGGGAGAGAGGGGAAGATGGTTTTGGCTCTACGAGCGATCCTATGGCCTGTTGGGTGTCCACTCTTGACTCCAGACCTATGATGGAGCTCATAATTGATGGCCAGCCATTTCAAGGGTTTTTGGATACCGGGGCTGATACTTCTATCATTTCCTTGAAACATTGGCCTAATTCCTGGCCTTCTCAGGACTCTAATGCCAATTTGCAAGGAGTAGGCATCACTACAGCACCCCATCTTAGCTCTCGGCTGTTGCCCTGGAGGGACCGAGAAGGTCATTCAGGCTTATTCCAGCCCCATATTCCCATTAACCTTTGGAGAAGGGACATATTAGATGGAATGGGAGCCGTCTTTACTACTCAACTGGATCAAGATATGTTGAAATTGCAAGGTTACTGCCCAGGAAAAGGCCTAGGAAAAGATTTACAAGGAAATCCACAGCCTGTAGCAGACAAGGTGCTCATTCAGAGAACCCCAGGAGATAAGATAGGACTAGGACATTTTTCCTAGGGGCCACTGCTCGTATGCCTCCAACAATTCTACCCATTCCCATTACTTGGAAGAATGATGAGCCTATATGGGTAGAACAATGGCCCCTTACTACTATCAAATTGGAGGCTGCCCATGCACTAGTGCAGGAGCAACTTCAGGCGGGACATATTGTCCCCTCTACTTTGCCTTGGAATACTCCTGTTTTTGTAATTAAGAAAAAATCAGGCAAATGGAGGCTGCTCCAGGATTTAAGAGAAGTCAATAAAACTATAGTGTTAATGGGAGCTGCTCAGCCTGGCCTTCCCTCCCCTGTGGCTATCCCAAAAAATTTGGAATCTGCTTGTTATTGATTTAAAAGACTCTTTCTTTACTATTCCTCTGCATCCAAGTGATAGCCCTAGGTTTGCTTTTAGTCTGCCATAGGTTAACTTAAAAGAACCTTCTAAGAGATATCAATGGGTTGTCTTACCTCAGGACATGGCCAATAGTCCTACTATTTGCCAAACATATGTATCCATGGCAATTGAGCCTGTTTGCAATAAGTATCCTCAGCTATATATCATTCATTATATGGATGATATTTTGTTAGCTGCCGAACAGGAACATCTCCTATTGGAAGCCTTTGGAGATCTCCAGAAAACACTACAACTAGCTGGGTTAAAAATTGCCCCAGAGAAGGTTCAGAAAGACTTTCTCTACCAATATTTGGGTCATCAGTTACTTAAGAACGGTGTCTGCCCTCAGAAAGTTACACTCAGGCTGGATGCACTAAAAACATTAAATGATTTTCAAAAGCTTTTAGGGGCTACTAACTGGATAAGGCCTTGCCTTAAAATTTCCACAGGGCAGCTTCATCCTCTCTTTGATATCCTGCAAGGGGACTCAGATCCAACTTCCCCTCGGGCTCTCACTAGAGCTGGACGAGAGTGTATTCAACTTATTCAAAAAGCAATAAATGAGGCTCTTCTAAATTATGTAGACTATTCTAAGCCTTTGTTTCTGCTAGTATTTTGCTCTAAGCATTCCCCTACTGGAGTTTTCTGGCAAACAGGACCTATTCTGTCCACTCACAAGCATCTCCCCCTAGGGTAGTGATGTCCTATCACAAACAGTAATTGCCTTATTATTCAAAGCCCAAAAAACATGCTTACAAATCTTTGGCAAGGAACCTGAAAATATTGTTAGACCCTATTCTCTTAGTCAGCTAGAATGGCTTCAAAATAATGATGATGACTGGACTATCTTTTTGTCTTTAATGTCCAGCGTCTTTGATAACCATTATCCCCCTGATCCTCTGGTTACCTTTTTTTAAGATACATCCAGTCATTTTCCCAAAGATTATGGTCCTGAATCCTATTCCAAAAGCATGAGTAGTTTTTACAGATGGCTCCTCTCATGGAATTGCTGCCATTGTTTCTCATCCAGTTATAAAAAGAATACCAGTATCACAAAGATCCGCCCAGGTGGCAGAAATTTTGGCCATGATTTTAGCCCTACAGCTCTTTCCACATGAACCTTTAAATATCTACACTGATAGCCAATACATAGCTCACATTGTACGTCCTTTGGAGATGTTGCGTCAGTCTCTAAAATTCAAGACCATCTTTTACAATAACAAGCTTTGCTTTGGAAATGCTCAGAGCCAGTTTTTGTGGGGCATCTTAGATCCCATACACCTCTGCCAGGGCCTCTTAGTGCAGGTAATTGCATGGCAGATCTACAGACTCAAATTGCTGCCCTTAGTATTTCATCTGATTTTGATAAGGCTCAAATTCTTCATCAACGTTTTCATCTTCCTGCAGGATCACTCTGCTTCCACACAGGCATTTCCAGAGAACAAGCCATTCAGATAGTCAAACACTGTCCTACCTGTGTTGAATTCCTCAATGTTCCTCATCTAGGTGTCAACCCCAAAGGTCTTATACCCAACCATGTCTGGCAAATGGACGTAACTCATGTCTCTGCCTTTGGAAAACTACAATTTGTACATGTTTCTGTAGACACTTATTCTCATTTAATTTTCGCCTCAGCTCATTCAGGAGAGAAACTTAAAGATGTGAAATCACATTGCTTGCAAGCCTTCTCTTACATGGGTCTGCCCAAACAAATTAAGACAGACAATGGGCCAGCTTATACCAGTGCAGGCTTTTCAAAATTTTGTACTGATTTTGATATTTTACATAAAACAGGCATCCCATATAACCCTCAAGGTCAAGCCATGCTGGAACGGGTTCATCGGACCCTCAAAACTTATTTAATTAAAGTAAATAGGGGGGACCTAGGGGATCACCTTGGTTCACCTCATTCCTTTCTCTCCTTAACATTATACATTTAAAATTTTTTAACGGTGGATGCTCATGGCCACTCAGCAGCTGATTGTCATTGGTGTGCACCTACGCAAGCTAAGCCTCTGGCTAAATGAAAAGAACTTTCTACGGGAAAATGGAAAGGGCCAGATCCAGTGTTAATTTGGGCCTGAGGGTCTGTTTGTGTTTTTCCACAGGATGGAGAAAATCCAATTTGGGTTCCTGAGTATTGTGTTCGGGCTGTTGTGGACCCTGCCATTGAGTCAACCAGGGACCTATTGGGCATTTGTCAAGAACCTGCCGATACTGATGCCAGTGGCCTGGAATGCCCAGGTTTGGCCTGGGTTTGTGAGTACTAATTTACACCTAAGAACGCCTGCTATGCATCTTGATCCAGAGAAAGCCAATTTAACTCGCATCTATTCCCTTAGGAATTCCATATGCTTTGTTCTCAAGCTTAACTATTCTCAGTTTGACTCTTCCAATTCTTTTGATGATTCTACTGGATGCCTTACTATTAAATCACCTGCATGTGTGATGTCGCCTTTTTTTTTTATTGTAACTAATGAAACTCCCTCGGGAGATATCCTCAATTGTTCTTCACAGGACTGCCACCTAAAGACTTGCTGGGCCCAAGAAAAACTGGCATTGGTGGTATGGATCCCTGGCATTGTTCCCCTTCCAGTGGAGCACGATGGACAGATGCAGCTGATTCTCACCAGGCAGAAAAGAGACTTTGGCGTATCTGCAGCTATCGTTGCTGCAATTGCCACCACTGCCGCCGCAGCTACTGTTGCTGGTGTAGCCCTTTCCTGATCTGCTGTTACAGCGAGCACTGTGGATTTGCTCTCAGGGGAAGTAGCTTCTGCACTCAACACTCAAAATCATTTAAATTCTCTCATACAATTGGGTATACTAAATTTAAATCAACAGACAGCTCTACTACAAGAGCAAATAGATTTACTTTGGGAAACCCATATGGTGACCTGAACTCATCTATACCACAACATTTGCGTTACGCCAGCCAAGGCATCAAATGCTTCTGTGCAGGCCATTTCTTTAAGGAATGGAGTGGGTCTATGGCCCTAGGGCCAATCGCCCTGGGTGGTGTAGCTTTGTCCTTGGTCTGTCTCTGCCATATAGCAAAAACTCAAGCCCAGTGCCAATTTCAGACCAAACAGTTCTGATGTCTCTGGCAGCAGATAACCCCACTGCTCAAGTATGGCTGAGCTTACAAGATAAATGAGTAATCAATGACGGATAAGACCTGGGGGACTTTTATCAACCTAAGACAGAGAGTCTGCGGGGCCTGGGCAGGCTTCTCCATGACGGGTAAGATAAATGTCAATGTCTGAGGCAACCTAAGACAGATGCTCATTTATATTTAAGGAAGGGGGACCTGTGGGGTCCACCCTCCCGGGGAATCTGCTGCCCTGCTTGACTGACATGACCAAGGATTGTTTGCCTAAGAACATCTGTTCCCACTCCTATTTTATGGCCTAACCGCAAGTTCCATTTGCCCCAGGTGGCTCTTGCTTACAGTAAACAATAGGTGGCTCTTGCTTAGAGAACACGACCTTCTGACCCTGGTACATTTCCACAGTGCTGTAAGGCTGTATATATACTGCCCTATGACTTCTATAAATGGATTCTTGAGGCATTCTTAAAGCACAAATGACCCAGTGATTGTCTTTTCAATCCTCAGCACCTCGCCCAGCTCGGGGTCATGGTGGTAGCGCGGGCGCTACACCTGACACGTGTAATTTTCAGGGTGCCTATGGATTAGCAAAGAGAGTAGGCTTCAGGAGCCTCCTTTGAAATTGCACAGGCAGAGTACAGCCTGGGGGATTTTCAGAGTCTCCATTCAGGGTGTGGCACCTCAAACACAAACTGAATGAATTTTACCTTGTCCTGAAGGCTTAGAGGTTTGGAGTGGGGAGTGAGATGTGATCAAATGGTAAGTAGCTTTGCCTCTGGAGTTCAAGAGTCAGGGGAAGAGAGAGAGCGGAGAGAGATGGAAAGTGAAAACAAAGGAAAGAGCCAGAACTCAGGCTGGGTTTACACAAAAAATATGACACCTGGCCCATAAGGGTGAATGGGACCTGAACCTCTCATATGGGCAAAGGCCAAATAGGTCGAAACTGAAGGCTGTTTAATCCTTTAGTGGGCAAGGCAAGTGTTTGTGCTTCCAAGGGAGTGAGCAGCTGGCAGCAAGGAGTGGGCTTCAGCCCTGAAAACCTTCAAGGGATGATGTGGGGTTTTGGTACCAATAAATGTAAGGAAAGTTGAAGAAAAAGACAGCAGACTCAGACTGTGACAGAAGGAAACTGTTTATTGCAAAATGGTGAGGACAGAGACCTCTGTATGGGCTAGAGGCTCTCTGAGTCTGACCAGAGATGAGATGAAGCTTATAAATGTACAGCTCAAAGAAGCAGGTGTGGGTGGGAGTCTAGAGGCTGTTGAGGGTATTTTTGGAGAAGTGATTTGGGGAGTATGGTTTCAGAAGTTGTAATGCTCCAGAAGTTTCAATGTGGTTAGAGGATATGGATTGATTTTTTTTTTTTTTTGATTTATGGATGGCTTAAGTCAATGTTTGTTCATGGGTCATGAATTCAAGGGCACCCTGTTTTTCTTTTGGGTCCAGAGGAGAATCCTTCAATGTTGGCATCCCACTTGCTACTCTTTATCTTATTCACAATTGCATTATAAACCCAGGAGGAAATGAAGGATATTATTTGTTCAGTACAGTCTTAATGACAGTAACATTTCATTGGTAGGGAACTGTAAAATCTTACACAAAAAGATAAGGTGTAGAATTGAGGGAGAGCAAAATAATCATGCAGAAGGACTTTTAATCAAGCTAGGAAATTGTGATTATGACTGCTTAATTGTTTTAAGTACAAAAGGCATTTTGATCTTGATTGTTTGGGTGCTTACTGGCCATGGTCAAGGCAATGGATGGAAGGCTGTAAGCTGACAACATGCTTTGGTGAACTAGATGAGTGACTGGAACCTATAAGTGGCTTGTTTCATCCGTTTGAGAATATGTCTCTAGAGAGAAGTCATATTGGATTCCCTAGTGCTGTTTATAGCATCTTAAACTATGGACTGCTACCCCTCATGAGGCCACAAAAAATTTGGCAACAGTAAGCATTTTCTAAATGTGTAACAGCCCAAAATGAATTCAAACACTTAATGAATTTGAGTTATTTCTGCCAATTTCTAAAATGGCCCTAAGCAGTCTACTGTTATTTTGTACCACATGTATATGTGAAGGACAATCTCAGATTTGGTGATTATAAAATCAAAATATATGTCAACTGAAACACATTGAGGATGTTCTGTGTCTTTAGGTAGTAAATAATTAACCGAGATTTAATTATTCTTCTTTATTTATTTGTGTATGTGTTTATGCGTGTGCACATACATGTGTGTGCATGTACATGTGTGCCACAGTGCCATGTTGAGGTCAGAGGGTAACCTTAGTGTGTTGGACCTCTCATTTCATGTTGGTTCTGACAGAGTCTTTTTTGTTGTTATTTGTTGCTGTGTGTCCCTTCCATTGTCCTATGCATGTTGGGATTACAGACACATGTGCCACATTATGTCAAACTCTATGCTGGGAGTCCAAACTCTGGTTGCCAGACTTACAGAGCAAATGCCTTTAACCACTGGCCCAAGATTTTAATTCTTTATGTAAAAATATCACATCTCCTCACTTGTATGCAAACTTTCTTTTGTCTTAATGAATGGTAAAATTACATGTATTTTTATTTTAAAGTGAATTTGTGACATTAGCAAATGTTGAATTTTTTTATATGTTTGCTTGTTTTCTGTTTCTGGAGCTTGAGCTCAGGATCTTTTTTTTAAAAATTTTATTTATTTATTTATTTATTTATTTATTATGTCCCAAATCAACAGAAGTCTTTTATTGTTTCAATTTAAAAAAAAAAAGTTCTTAAGATCCAGGATCTTGTTTCTGTATGTAGCTGGATAACTTAGATCTTACTCATCAGCCTGCTGCACTGTTCCTTTTTCAGAAACATAGATAGCATCCAAAAACTTTCGGATATCCTTGTTCTTAACTGTGGTGGCTTGTTGAATCAAAGCAGCTGAATTTGAAACAAGTTCAATGTTATTTCCTTCAAGGATTAACTCATCTTTCTGGGCCTGAGACACAGAACAAGCAACACCTGTCTTCATCCAACCCTGTGGATGTACTTGTCACCCAAGAAATTTTGGATTTCGACAAGAGATCCATTTTCCTGAATCATGACTTTGATGGGGAAGTTAGCATACACGGACCTCATCTTGTAACAGAAGCCAGTGTAACACCCTTGATCATGTTCTGGACATGACTACAGATAGTATGAAGAGTAGCCAGTTCCTTTCTATTTCCCCACCATTTCTCAACGTGTATCCTCTTCTTTTTCTTTCCTAGGAGACTCAGCTCTACATTGATGTGGTTGAAGTCCCTCTGGAGGGTTCCTCTGGGACCCTTCACAATAACTGTGCATCCCTTCAGAGTGATGTCGACATTTTTCTGGGATGTCAACAGTCTGGTTGCTGAGAATGATCTTCATCCTCACAACAGATGCAGCAAAGAGTGAACTCAGGATCTTGTGCAATACTAGGAAAGTACTCTACCACTGAGTTACAATCCCAGCCATAATGACTGATTTGTATACCTATTTTATATACCTGTTATGGCATTCTCAGCTGTAGCAGACAGCTTCAGGTTCACTGAGATGAACTTCCAGACCAGGCACAGTTATGGAGGAAGGGATATTATTTATTGAAGCTTACAGATCCAGGGGAAGTTCCATAAGGGCAGGAGAAGCGACTTGCTCTCACAGGGCCAAGCAGAGAGAGCAAAGTCCACCAGCCACCACAGCACACAGAGCAAAACTACAGCCAAAAGGTCACACAGCACACTTCAGGAACTCCTGCTAGGCACATTTTCATATCTTTACAATGGAATCTCAAACCCACACCTTAAGACCGGCCCCCAGTGACATTGCCTCTAGCAAGGTGATTGCAGATGCAAACTATAACTAATGAAACACTGAATATATTGGGGGACATATACTCAAACTACCACATCAGCTATAAATAAATCACAACTGGCAAAAGTTTAAAAGGCCCTGGTTTACAACACCTATTAGTACACTTTTTTTAAAAAGCAGGGCCATATTTGAGGAAGGTTCACTATAGCCAAACCATAAATTCAACACTATGCCACTACTACTTAGGAACATTAAAAAAAAAAAAAACTAATGAAATTCCTTCTGTGTCTTTGTTACAGTTACCCAACATACACCAGAGTTCAGCAGCTGCCTGATTCTGTGTAGTGATATTCAGAAATCATTTATTGATCACTTATCTTGTGTCAGGTTCTCCCCAGAGAATAAATCAATCAGTACCCTGAGCACACACTGCTTCCAGCAAAGACCACTGCAACACAAGATGTCCAATGCTGTGGATCAACAGGAAGAATCCTAATGGCAACTTATTTGAGACAGGTTAGCTAGAATTCTCATAGGGAGGAGACATACTACCTGAGTGTTCAAGGATTAGAGGAAGAGATCTGAGAAAAGAGGGCTAGAAAGGGGAGAACCACTCCAGAAAGAAGGGGCCATTGTTTCTCAGAGGAGATGAATTGAAGGAGTTGTCTGGAGGAATGGGGCATGACAAGGAGTAAGAGAGGAGCAAGAATAGAATGAATGCAATTCTCTTGCTATATAATTGAATCAGGGAGTGACAAAACTATACATGCATCTAAGATAACACTTGCTGCAGTACAAGAAGCCAGAGACAAGTATGCCATTCAAAAACAGCTGCTGTAATCCAAGTAAATGTGGTGTTAGCCTGAAATAGGGAGCCATGAAGTTCTTTTTCTCTCTCTCTCTTTAACTGTGCTTTCATTCAACAGGTACTATTTGACTGCCTATTATTATTATTATTATTATTATTATTATTATTATTATTATTTGTAGTTCTTTTTTTAAAAATTAAATATATATTTTTTATTTATATTATTCTGATTTTACATTCATAGTATTGGTTCCATTGTCCTCCTCTCTGTCCTCCCACTTTCAAAGGGACCCTCATCAATGGGGAATGTGGGTCATGCATTGTGAGGTTATTGACTGCCTATTATTTATCAGGCACTGTCCTACATATTAGAGATCTAGTAGGAAGCATTAGGGAGAAGGGGTGAAATAAATATGTTATATGTGGAGTAGAAATGAGTACTATAGAGAAAAAGTAGAGTAGATAAATAGTTCTATGACTATGGTTGCTGTTAGATTGGTGAATAAAGAAGGTTGGCATCTTAGTTGAAGTGAAAGTTGAAGTGTGTGTGTGTGTGTGTGTGTGTGTGTGTGTACTATACATGGGCTTGGAAAGAGGTGGTAGTAGAAAGAAAATGAAATGCTATTGGATCTCAAATTTCCAGTTTCAGAGAACATGTGGTCTAGAAGTATCACTGATAATCAGAGCCAATCGAAGAGATCTCATAACCTCCAATGGAGTTTCAAACGCTCAATTTCATGTGACACAGATAAAAAACACAGGTGAGAACTAACTAGTAATGATGCTAATAGCTGCCTGTTAAATTTTCTGCTGCATAGCCAGTATAACTAGCTATCAGTTGTAGAATGTTGACTGTGTAGCAGTTCACACTCAGAGATCTAAAATAATATGCTAGTATTACACAGGAGAAAACAGTATATATATCCCAAAGTGTGTTCTTCTAAAGTCTTAGTTTTTAGTGACCTTACTCTCCACCAGCTATATCTAAGACTAAGATGCTAAAGTAAATCCTTGTGTCTGCTCTCACCATCAAGGACCCAGCTGAGGATATTGATAACTCTGTCAATGTATACACTAGGGGATGATTATCATTTAAACTCAAGTTTGTATGGCAGAAGATCAAGAAGCCTACAAAGGAAGTAATTTGTACTCTGCTTTAAGGAAACCTTGTGCTTTATTTGAATGTCAATAGACTCTAGAGCAAAGCATGAGCATCACAGAAGACCAGTGTATCAGTTGTCTTTCTTGTTGCTGAGTCAAAATACCTGACATAAAGGGCAGAAGAGTTTATTTAAATTCACAGTTCCAGGTTATAGTCCATCTTGGCAGGGAAGGCAAGGCGGCAGGAGCTAGTCACAATAAATCCAACAATGAGGACACAGGGAGTGATGCATGCTGCTCTCAACCAGCTCTCTCCTTTTTTATGTAGTCCAGGATCCCAGCTCATGGAATAGTGCAGCCCACAGTTAAGGTGAGTCTTCCCACCTTAGTTAACCTATTGAAGATAATCCCTCACAGATGGGCATAGAAGCTAACCTAATCTAATCTAGATAATCCCTCACAAGTGATTCTAGATCCTGTCAGGTTGACAATCAATGTAAACTATCACAAAAACTTAAAAGAGATAAGGATAAAACAATGTTGGAGTCTCTTGGTGGCATGAGAAAAGAGCATGTTCTGGTTGAGTTGTAATGATAATTTTTTCCTCCTTTTGGATAACATCCATTCTCTAGGTTACTCAAAGAAGTATAACTTAGGTTGAAGAAATGCTTCAGGGGATAAAGCACTGACTATTCAGACACAAAGACCCTAGACCCCATATAAAAGCCAGATTAAGTAAAGTATATTTGTAATCCCATTAATCTGATAGTGAGATCAGAGGTAGAGACAGGAGAATCCTCAGAAACTTGTAGGCACCTAGCCTGGCATACTCAGGGGTGAACAACTAAAGATTGCATTTCAAACAAAGTGAGGACCAGTACTCAAGGGTGTCCTCTGACTTTCACTTGAGCTGTATGGCATGGATGTGCGAGCGCGCGCGCACGTGCACACACACACACACACACACACACACACACACGAGAGAGAGAGAGAGAGAGAAAGAGAGATAGAGAGAGAGGGATAGAGATGGTTAAAAACTTACCTTTTGTTTAACATGCTTTGGTGCCAGAAGATGATGTCTATGCCTGGGCACCATTTAAAGGGTAGAAACATAATCTGTTTCCCACATCCATTCTAAGTCTTATGATCTCATAGCACATGGGTGATTTCTATAGCCACAGTTGAGAAATGATTCTGATGCAGTATAAAGACTGACAGGAGAAATGGTCTATGTTTGCTTGTAGATGTTTATGTCACTAGTGAGGGGACAGAGACACAGCTTCACAGTCATCCCCAGCATCTGTAGGGTTTCCTTTAATATTTTAGGGACCTCAGCTCAGGAAAACACAGGATTCCTAGCTTCCATGCAAAAAATAATCTTAGCACTAGCCAGTATGAAACTGAGTTGGAGCTTTTAAAAGATGTTTTCCAGTTTTTGTGTTTCTCTAGGGATCCTGGTTTTCCAAACACCTATAGGAATGTCCTTTCCTGCTCTGCTAATAGCATTCCAGGGCTTTTCTAGTACAATGTTTAAACTCTTCCACATGCCTCCTTGAAAATCAGTTCTAAATGCCTACAAACATAGTCAGTTTTATCACTATAATGATCCCACTCCTTATATCAATTTTTTGTACCAGTTACTCTTCTTGTTACAAAGTATTTGACAAAACAAGTCAAGTAATGAAGGGTTTATTCTGGCTCATAGTCCATCATGGGAAGAAGAATATGGTGGCTGAACATCTGAAGATGGATTGTCCATACAGGACAATCATTATGGTATGGTATGGCATGCCTTACTGATGAATGGAGCCCCCAGGAATAAGATGATTCCCTAAACATCTGATGGGATAGAGTGCGAGAAGGAAGAAAATGAGGTGTAAACTAGAGATGATAACTCTGAGGTTCAACTTTTAAAAAATCCAATTCATAAACATGGGGTGTGGTCTTCCCATCCTCTCATGATTTCATCAATTCTGTTCTTCAGTGTTTTTATATTTTCATTGTAGAGGTCTTTCACTTCCTTGGTTAGGGATATTCCAGAATATATAATACTTATGGTTATTGTAAATGGCACTATTTCATTAATTTCTTTCTCAGAGTGTTTGTTATTTTTATATCAGAAAGTGACTAATATTTGTGCGTTTAATTTAATAGCTTGCCACTTTTCTGTTAGTATCAGCTCTAGGAATTTTTTGTGGAATCATTAAGATCTCTTCAGTACAGAATCATATAATCTGTGAATAAGGCTAGTTTTTCTCCCTTTTTAATTTATGTCCCTTTTGTTTCTATCTCTTGATGTTCAAGGTAAGACTTCATGTACTATGTTAAATAGCAATAGGGAGAGTGGACATCCCTATATTATTCCAAACCTTAGTGGGAATGCTTCAAGTTTTCCCCCATTTAATATGATATGGGCTTTAGCGCTGTTATATAATGCCCTTATTATGTTGAGATAACATCACTCTATCCCTATTCTCTCCAGTTATTTAATCATGAAGAGTTGTTGCATTTTGTCAAATAATTTTCTACATTTATTAAAATGATCATATGATTTCTGTCCTTAAATCTATTTATGTTTTGTTTACCTTATGTTGAACCATCCCTGCATTCCTGGAATAAAACCTAACTTTATTGAGGTGGGTAGGCTCTATGTGTTGTTAGATTTGATTTGAAGATTTTTTACATCTAAGTTCATCAGGAATATTGTCTATAATTTTATTTTCTTGTTGTGTCTCTGGTTTTAATATTAGTATAATTCTACCTTCATAGAAGGAGTTAGGGAATATTACCCACTTTTAAATTTTGTGAAATAACTTGAGAAGCACTGGTTTTAGTTCTTCTATAAAGGTGACCCATCTGAGCCAGAAGTATGTTTGGTTAGGAAGATTTTAATTATTACTTTAATCACTTTAGAAATTATAGCTCTACTCAGATAACTTATCTGTTTTGGGTTTTACTTTGGTAGACTATATGAGTCAAGAAATTCATCCATTTCTTTCAGATTTTCCAATTTGTGGAATATGGGTTTTTGAAATACGTCCTTTTGATTCTCCCAATTCATTGGCATCTTTATAACATCTCCCTCTTCATCTCTAGTCTTGTGAATAGAGTCTTCTTTCTTTTCAATAAGTGCCTGCCCACTCCTGGCCTGCCAGCCCACCATGTATTTTCTCCTAACCTCTAATGCTCTAGCACCCCCTTCCTCAACTTCTCACAACCTGCTATGATATCTACTTCACCCCATTTCTATCTAGAGCATCTCATTCCTCAACTTATCCTAGTCCAACCAGTAAGCAGTTTCCCAACTCACTCTAGTCCACTACTCACTGCCCTGTCAGTACTCACTTTATTCCAACTCGCCCTATACCTGGACTAATTGGGGTATTCATTGCTCCCCTTTTAGTGTATTGAAAGCCTCCTTTCTCCACCCAATGCACCACATTCCCCACCTGAACTTTGTCCTCTTATTTCCAAGGCAACTTGCTTACATAGTTCATCTCACCCTAGTCTAACCTGCCTGCCATTCTCAACTCTGATCCATCTAGACTGATATGTTCTCATGGCTCTCCACAGCTGCCTGTCCTTCTGCAGAACACCTTTGCCACGTCACCACAGTTGACCAATTCCTGTACTTCTACCCCAAAAGTTTACTAATCTCACCCTATAGCACCCAATTTGCTATTTTACTTATTAGCTTTATCTACTCTGCATGTCCTGTTGCCTACAACACTCCATCTGCTATTGCATATCTGCCAGCCTGACTGATTGTACCAGAACAACTCTGTAACTGCTAAGACTATCACCTAGTTCTCCATATTTCCCCCTTCAGATTCTTATTTTTCCCACCTCACCATAATTTGCCACTCAATCAAGTCAACAGTCACCAAAACCCTGACCTATCTGCAACTCACACTAGAGCAATCAGAGGATCTTTTAACACCAATTTAATACCTTGCAGCTTGGTTGTCCAGCTCAATGTGTGTTTCAACTCATATTGGCCTGCTCCATTGCTTGCCCATGCATATCCCCATTAGCCCTTTCCTTTTGCTCCTCACCCTAATCTGTCCCTATCTAGCCTGCTTGTCTGCGGGGATCTCAGACATCTTAGTACACTCATTCCTCACAGTTCCCCACCTAACCCCAGTCTACTGCTTGTCCAGTAATCCACTATCATTAGTCCACCTCTGCTTGATATGACAGCACATTCGTCCCCTCTTTCCCTAGTTTTCCCTCTCTGACCCATTCATAATCCCACCCTATATCTGCATCCACCTGTCTTTTCAGTACCACAGTTCTCATCCTAAGTCAAACCAAATGCTCAGATCTGCAACTAAGTTCTACCATAACCTGACCTTCAAGTCTTTTCTGTTCTAATTGCACAAATGTGATACCAGAGAAACCAGATTCTCTATTGGCTTACTCCACTGCCACCAGCCTGTCAAACTGCAGTATTCTCCATCTTGTCTTCTCATCTACACCCTAGCTTGTGAGCCTGCATTGTCTACATTTCTACACGGTTCTTTGCTGAAAGGATTCCCAAGATCTGGTGCTCAGCTCATCCTATAGAAGAAAGAATTTTTTTAGATCCAGGTGTGGTGGCACATACCTTTAATCCCAACACTTGGGAGGTAGAGGTAGGAGGATTGCCATGAGTTTAAGGCTACCCTGAGACTACATAGTGAATTCCAGTTCATCGTGGGCTATATTGAAACTCCACCTCAAAAAGACAAAAAAAGAAAGAAAGAAAGAAAGAAAGAAAGAAAGAAAGAAGAAAGAAAGAAAGAAAGGAAGAAAGAAAGAAAGAAAGAAAGAAAGAAAGAAAGAAAGAAAGAAAGAAAGTTTATGTACTCCAACCTCAATCTTGTTACCTAGTACATGATGTTCCACAAACCATCGTGATTCTCAACTTCATGGCCTTTAATGCTACATTGTCTCCCTCATCCTGTTCAATTCTTTGCCTCCTGCCCCCCAGTGATGCTAGTCTGCCTCTACCTGGACCATCAGCCAGCCTGCATCCATTCTCAGAATATTCCATGCAACCAGCCTGCTTCTGCCACATATACTCTTGACCCTGCCAACCTCATACCCAACCCTAATCTGCTCCCAACCCTCCATCATCCACATGGCACTCCCATTTCTGCACTTTATCCTAGTTTACTGTTGCCTGGCCTATGCCCTGCTGCATTTATCATCTTACCTTAGTTGTATACTCTGGTATGCCAGCCTGCCATGTTGCCTATCTGAACCTGTTCCAGCCCATTCCGCAATAATCCAGTTTGTTGTTGTCTGTCCTTCCAGACCACACTGTGCCCCACCACGTGCTAGTCTAACCAGCATTCCTGACACTTCAATTCATTCCAGGTCCCAGCTGCTTGGCATTCCAGACCATATTGTTCCCCAACTCATCCTTGCCCCCCAACATATGACCAGCCTGCCTAAATGCTTCCCTACACATTGTGCTTTTCCAGCACCCCTTTTGTCACATCACTGCAGAACTTGGCAACCTCTTCTGCAAAACCAGCTAATCCCCAGATTAATCCAGGTTAATAGTCTGTGACCACATGACCTGCCAGTTTGTTTAGTCTCCTAGCCTCCACTGGTGTTAAGGACCTTCCCAGTTCCTAACTTACCCTAGAATGCAGCCACATAGCCTAACAGAAAACTGTGTACTCTTACTCCACCCTAGTCTACCCTTCCTTTCCACTTGCCCAACTCTCTGCACCACTTTTGCTACTGTGTCCTTGATGGGCTGCCTGCCCTATGATTTAAAATTCAGTTCACTTGATAAATGGTTCTTACAATTGGGGGTTTATGGCCTTGAGGACCTAAAATTCCCTTCAGGACTCTCCCAGTTTTCAAGGTTCTTCCTCTATAGCTGTTCCTTAACTCAGAGGACACAGGAGGCCTCATGTGAAAACTCATCTGTGACCAAAAGTCTAGGACCACTTTGGGTAGGCTCCAGCATTGTTGGATGGTTCTCTTTTGAAAGTGGCACTCCATTTTCTTCCTAAGTTCACTACTGAGGGAGAAATCTGAAAGAGGGATGTACCTGGGAACATGGGCCCTGGAGGACTCCTTCCTCAAAGAGAACTTGGGCACTGGAGGACAAAATTCTTGCTGGGATTTTTTGACCACTAAGGGTAAATCCCACACCTTCTCCTATTCTTTTATCAAGATGTTGTATTTCTGGTGGTGGTTTTGAGATTGTATTAGAGGTTGTGCTTCATCGTGGGAACTAAAGAAACTCACCGCAAGCCCTTCAACTGGGTGATAGGAGAAGATGGCAGGAATAGGATTGGGGATTGTGGTGGGACTTGGGTCTTGGCAGAAGCGACCCTTTGAGATTGATATTGGGCTAAGGACTCTGGTTGACTTTCAGATGAGAAATTTGTAGAATTCTCACCAGAGCCAAAGGCCACAAGATTTAGAGACCTGCTGTGTATAGAAGGATGACCAAAGAAGAGCTCCTTTTGTTTGTGCTCTACCTGCTCTTCAGAGGCTTTAGGCTCTAGGTTCTGCTCTTATATTGGCAGCTCCTCTTTCATGAGAATGAGAGACTTCCAAGTCCTATGGATCAGCATCTGACTCTGATTATATGTGGGGAGTGTTACATAGTTTGTGAAAAAAATCTGATATCTTTATATTTTTATTTGAGATAAGGAATTAGTTATTTGTTTGGTCTTGTCTCTCAAGTGGTGGCAGGTCACCAAGGTTGATAGACAACTGGTTTCAAGGTTCTACTGGGAAGGTTGTGGTTTCACACCCCCAAAAATCTTTCCAATGAATAAATGTCATGAAGCTCTTGTTTACACAAGATTGTACTGAATTTGGTAGTGACAGGTTGTGATCAACAGTCTGTTGTTGAGAGGATTTTGCTATTGTACATATTACGCCATCTATGTCTTTGGTTGTTTGGACATCAGTGGACTTCTCACTTGGTCTACAAACAGAGACTGAGTGGCTTGTGGTTGGAGAACTGGGTCTGTGGCATATCATGTTGGAGGAGGGAAAGAGGGAAGGTGATGGAGTGGGTTATGTCCAACTGAGCATTTAAGTTTCAAGAGAGAAACAGACCCTGGTGGCACAGAGTAACCCACTGCCTTGGCTGTACTTTTTCATGTGCATGCAAGAGCAGAGAATGGACTCTGAAAATTGTCTGAGGTCTTCATATCTGTGTGTTCCTCTCCTCTGAGGGATCTGTTTTCTGAAATAGACTGTGTCAAACAATTGACTTCCTCATGTTAAGGGTCTCACACCTTATCAAAATGACATGCTATGCAAACCTAAAGTGTTCAAGTCCAACTGGCAGGAACCTACCTTTAAATGTTGGCTTCCTTCCTTTTTTAGCTCTGTCCTGTGGCTATGAATAGAAAGAATAGAATGAGAACCTGGGCTTTATGTCCATTGTTTCTAGGATGTTTAGGCCTCCATTCACCTATATTATTATAATCTGGTCAATAGAGTTATCAAGATTTATTCATTTTTTGAGGTAGGGTCTTGCTCCAGACAAAGATAAATAGAATTCATTATGTAGTCTCAGGTTGGCCTCAAACTCACAGTGATACTCCAACCTCTGCCTCACAAGTGCTGGGATTAAAGGGCTATGCCACCCGCCCAACTTCTTTATTTAAAATTAATTTTTTATTCATTTGCAAAGAAATGGAGAAAGTGGGGAATGATCCAATGAGTATGAATGGCCTGGAACCTCTGCAAACAATCTCCAAATACATACGCCAATTTGTGCATCTGGCTTTACATTGGCACTGTATCAAACTGAATTAGGCTTTACAATCAAGTGTCTTTACTGCTGAGCAATCTCCCCAGCTTTACTTCTTCCTTTTAACTTTTAAATGTGTTATATAATATTCTCAGTTTACCCTTCTTTTGGAGACTTGAGGAGGATCTTGTCTTTGAGATCCACACTTGGAGTTATAATTCAGTAGTCTTATGTCCAATATCTCAGAATCTGATGTCACAAATCACAGCAGAGCTCCCTCTGATGACTGTGTGTCCTAAGGCCAAAGCTCAGACTCAAGGCTCTAAAGAGGCCATCAGTACTCAGCACTGTTCTCCTATCCACCAGACATGGTTCCAGGAAACTGGTAAAGGAAAACACAAGGTGGGCAGTGGGACATGTTCTTAAGTGTCAGGAGAGGCTGTTTTACAGAGAAGCTACCATCTGGAACTAAGCCAATAAAACCATAACTCAATGATTGTTGACAGTTTATACACAAACTTTCAACCACACCCCTGAAGGTAGGCTGTGGGCTCCAAATGAAACCATATCCCTCCATATGTTCCTCCCAGCTAGGCTCAGGCTCCAGTACCCTGGTGTTCTGTTCTCTCCTCAGTGTCCCATCTCCAGCATCTCTGAAACAGGGAAACACCTTCAGTCACCTAAGACTAGAAATGCTGAACATGATAGAGAATCATTCTAGGAGGCTCACCATACTCCTTTATCTTCCTGATGTCTTTAGTTTTACACAGCAAAAATGGCTTCAATGCTGTACAGAAGAAGCAACCCTGCTCCAATGAAAAAGGTGGAGTTGGGTTTAGCATCCAGCTCAGCCATGGCTCAGTATGGGTCTTCAGGAAAGAGAGAAACTTCTCTGTAGTCTGACTCACACAGCTGCCTGAGGCAAATGAATTCTGAGTTGGCATGAGCCTGACCTAACCCCAGGTCTGATCACAGAGCAGGACTGAAGGACTGACCCCTACAGAGCCCTTTGTCTAAGGTTGTTGGTCTGTTTTCCATATTTTTCTCATCTCACATTCCTCAGGAAACCTTCCCCTTGTTTCCAGCTAGTCTTTACTCAGTTCCCTTTACAGTTTGGAGCTCTTGATTTGGATCAATCCATTTCCCTGTGTAGAAAGTCTAACCTGAAGCTTGGAATTTTTGGCTTGGGTCATGCATTTAGTCTCAGGAGCACAAATGTCCTCCAGTATATTTATTTATGGAATTATTCCCTAAATCTAGCATAACAACACAGTTTCTTCTACACTTACTTGTATGAATTTACCATAGCAAACTTTTGTGTGTTTCAGGAAGCCTCAAATGGTAGGCTCTAATCACAAAACATAAATAAACACAAAATAAATATATATGATTAAAACTTGAAGTATGTTTGTCTGTAGGGTTATACAATTTTCTTTTCTAAAGTTAGAAAATGTTTAAGCATGCTTGGAACTTACATGTAACCTTTTACATATGAATATATTGTTATCATATCTAAAAAGAATCAATATTTCCGCTCTTTATTTCAGTCCCTTGTTTTGAGCCCAATTCTTCCAAGTTCACCTAAAAGACAGATACACAAACAAAACCACTTCAAAAATTTCATGAGAGTTACATGACTCTCTCTAGCCAGTAGTAACTGAAATAGGCTAAGGGATAAATTCCTAATCCTTGTGATCAGGGTGGATTTCATGAGTGGGATATCTTTAGTTAAGATCCTGAGATTGAGAACCCTCTTTTCATTACTCATTCATGTCATATAAATCTGATCTTTTTCCTAAGTTGATATTGATATGAACAATATTTAAGAATGTCTGTATTATTGTGTTCCTAATATATTAACTGAATACCCTGTCAAGAGAGTGCTGGTTAATTGTTTAATCATTTTGTATGAGGTGTAAATAAATTCCACATACCCCCACACTCCTCACACACCTGTACTTCTACACTCAGTCCTCTTGTTAACTCTCTACTCTTTTCTCCTGACTCCTTGAAGCCCTGAATCCTTTCACCCTGTGTCATGTCCACCCTTTTCCTGATTTTCTTCAATAGATAGAAAGGGTCTTAAAGTCTGTAGCTTTATAATCCACCTATGATTCTGGAAAGTAGAGGAGTGAAAGTAGATGGAGGCATAGGACTAATCTATGGATCTCCTCTAACAATTGACTGGTCACTTATATTTAGGCCAGTAGTTAAGCAAATGGCCACAGAAGTAACCTATTTATAGGTAACCTGAGACAGTCTCAGTGAAGTCATATAAGGCACAAGATAATGAGATAAGAACCTTAGGCTAAAGGACTGAGACAGAGACTGGAAAATCTTCAGGACAGTTTCAGAAGCTGGAATACAGTGTGAGTCTGGTTTAGACTAGCCATGGAAAGAGCAGAGGACACCTGATTCCTCTTGAGCTACAGGGATTCTCCCTTAAATAGCAGCACAAAACTCCTTTGAGTTGTTAGGTCATGTTCTTTCTGAAATCAGTTTGGGTGTTTTTTCCACTGGTGAGCCTGAAACACTTTTCTAGACAAAGATGTATGGGACTCATAAAGAACTTGATAAATGTCTAACAAAAGCTCTCTCTGGAAATTTAAAAATAGTCTGGAAAAGATACAAATCCCAGCCCCAACTCACTGCTATCAAGTTCAAGATGCTGGTCACAAGACCCTGCCATAGAATTTGTCTGTTCTTTAGGAAAAGACATAGTACTTTTCTTGGAGCAAATCTACTATGTCTTAAGAATCTCATCTTTGATTTCCCTGTGATAAAAGAACTGTTATCAAGTTGTCTAATGAGTTAGCCAGAGAATTTCTGAAATGTAAGAATGATATGGGGACATATCATGGAAATGGGAACAGAAACATTGAAAAAATATCCTGTGATGGTTGTTTTCTTAGGTTTTATTTTATTTTATTTTATTTTATTTTATTTTATTTTATTTTTTTATTTTTTAGGCAAGCACAACAGACTGGCCTTTTTTATGCGAGGGAGAAAGAGTGAGGCTGAGAGTAAGAGAGAAAGAAATTAAAGAAAGAGAGAAGAAAGAACAAAAGAAAGAAAGAAAGAAAAGAAAGAAAAGAAAAGAAAAGAAAAGAAAAGAAAAGAAAAGAAAAGAAAAGAAAAGAAAAGAAAAGAAAAGAAAAGAAAAGAAGAAAGAGAGTTGGCATGCCAGGGCCTCCAGCCACTGCAATTGAACTCCACACATGTGTACCACTGTTGCAGTCAGTTTCACATTGCTAGCAGAAAACACCCAACCAAGAGAAGCTGTGGGGAAACGGTTTATTCTGGCTTATAGACCAAGGGGAAGCTCCATGATGGCAGGGGAAAATGATGACATGAGCAGAGGGTGGACATCACCTCCTCGCCAACATCAGATGGACAACAACAACAGGACAGTGTGCCAAACACTGGCAAGAGATATCTGACTATAATACCCATAAGCCCACCTCCAAAAATTCACTGCCTCCGGGAGGCTTTAATTTTCAAATTGCCATCAGCTGGGGACCTAGCATTCACAACATTAAGTTTATGGGGGACACCTAAATCAAACCACCATATTCTGTCCCTGGCCCCCATAAACTGATAACCATCCATGATCAAAGTGCAATGCATTCAGTCCAAATTTAAAAGTCCCCATAGGGGCTAGAGGGATGGCTTAGCAGTAAAGGCACTTACCTGCAAAGCCAAAGGACATAGGTTCGATTCCCCAGGACCCATGTTACCCAGATGCATAAGGGGTCTGGAGTTCATTTGCAGTGGCTGGAAGCCCTGGCATGCCCATTCTCTCTCTTTCTCCCTCTTTCTCTGTTAAATAAATAAATAAATAAATAAATAAAAATAAAATATTTTTTTAAGTCCTCATAGGTTTTATCAAACCTAATGATGATCAAACACATCCATAGTCTGAGAAAAATCCCCCCAAATCCCATAATGACACAGAATAAATACACTGCAAAAGATGGCACTGGGCATAGGAAAGAAATATTCAACCAATACAAGATTTAAACAGGGCAAACATCAAACTCTGTAGCTCCAATTTGTTAATCCAGGGGGAGTAAAACAGAGTTTGAAGAACAGGACACTCCTTCAGCATTCAGGTCCCTTCAAAAGACTGCATTCTTCCTGTAGTTCCAATGCAGGCCAGCTGGCCCAATCTCAGTGGTTGTAATCTCTCAATTAAAGCTGAACAGGCAGAAGTTTCAGCCCAAAATTTCTTTCTGTGCCATATCTCTCTGGTCACATCAGTCTGTTTCTACACAAAGCAACCCTGCACAAGTTCTCAGGACACAGACATAACAGCATGCCTCTCACACAAACTTCTAGCCCAGTCCAGGTAAAGCTCTTTCTCACCCTCACAGTCTATAGATCTTACTGCATTGAGGTCTTTCAACTCTGACCAGAATAGTCCATCAAGCTGTACTTATAGCAATGCAAGGTGTCTCTTAGGCCAAGGTTTCAAATCTTTCCACATTCCTCTTGAAAATCAGCTCCAAAAGGCCAAAGCCACACAGTCAGGTTTCAAGCAGCAGTGATACCACTTTCAGTACCAACTTTACTGTTGCAGTCAGGTTTGCATTGCTGGCAGAAAACACCCAACCAAGACCAACATCAGGTGGACAACAGCAACAACAACAAACACTGGCAAGGGGAAATTGGCTAATAAGCCCACCCCCAACAATACACTGCCTTCAGGAGGCTTTAATTTCCAAATTGCCATCAAATGAGGACCTAGCATTCAGACCATCTAACTATGTGGGACACCTGAATCAAACCACCACAGCCACATTCTGTACATGTGCAACCTTGCATACTTGCATCACTTTGAGCATCTGGCTTTCATGGCATATGGAGAGTAGCACATGGGTCCTTAGGTTTTGCAGTCAAGCACCTTAACCACTAAGCCATCTCTTCAGAACACTTCTTTTTTTTTATTAGTTTTTTTTTTTTTTTTTTTTTGGAGACAGACACAGAGAGAGACAGGGGTGGGGGGGAGAGGAAGACAGAGATGGGCATGCCAGCAGTGTCTCAGCTGCTGCGAACCAAATCCAGATGTGTGTGCCCCCTTGTGGTCAAGTGCAGCATTACGCCCTTGCGTCACTTTGCATCTGGCTAAACGTGGGACCTGGAGATTGGAACCACTGGCAATTGGAACCAGTGTTCTTAGGCTTAAGAGGTAGGCACCTTAACCCCTAAGCCATCTCTCCAGCCCATTATTTTTTAGTTTAATTTTTATTATTTTATTATGGACATACTTAGTATGGATACATCATGTGTTGGTACCATCTTTTCCCTCATCCTTGCCCCCTTTCAACTGGAGGCCCTTCTCAGTGGTGTTTCAGATATTCCCTATGAGGTTGTGGGTTATGTATTGTGGGAGGAGCAGTCAGATATTGAGGGGAGGCAATGCTTCTGAACATGATGTCCCAACCTGTTGCTCTTAGACTTTTTTCACCCCCTCTTCAACAAAATTCCCTGAGCCATGGTGGGTGTGTTGTAAGTCTATTTCAGTGATGAGCTCTTAGGAGCCTCTGAATCTCTGCTTTGGTAAGTGTTGAGTATGCTAAGCATCAGTATCTTTCACTCTTATGCTGATTGTCAGACTCACCATGGAGGTAGCATTCTTGCTCATCTCTCCAGTTCCTCTGTGGTTTCATCTGAGGCTTGGCTGAAGTGTGAGGGATAGATTGTCTCCTTGGGTATTGTTACCTTCTGAAAAAAAAAAAACAGATATTCCAATGGAGAGTTAAGTCAGCATAGGTTAAATAGGATAAGCATTATTAATTTAGGGAGAATTTTATGGATGTAGCCCTCTTTTTGCCAAAGACTACTTGGGGCTTGACATTGGAGAGCATAATCTTTGTCTCCATAGGATTATGACTTGGTTCCCAATTCCTTGAGTGATATTTTAGCCAATCATAAAGCTATTAGTTAACCACAAAGGCTGTGGGCCACCATTGCAGTGAGGTGTACGTCATGTCACTTTCCCCCAGTAGCTCATGTAGCACTTTCCAGCACTAAATAGACTAGCAGTCTAGGGACTGACTCTCTTCCAGATTCCAGCCAGGCCTGTGTTCTGTGCTGGCAGCATATGGTATCTTCAGCAATAGAGTCTTGCCTTTTATGTCAGGCAGGTAAACAAGTAAATTGACAAAAGCCTGTTTTGTTTTTGGGGACCTTGTTGGTTTCTCTGTTCAACAGCTCATTGTGGGTAGCAAACAATTTCTGGTACAGAAATTACAGGTCAGAGTCAAAAAATATTTTAAGGTTAGGCTTTATCTCACTCTCTCCAGGGCCCTTTTTCTCAGGTGCTTCTCCCATACTTCTGTTGAGGGTGCAATCCTTTAGTCTATCTTCAAGGATAAAGGTTTCTATGGTACTAGTTCATTTTGGGTTTCCTTTTGTGTTTGTTCTCCCCACCCTCCCATTTCCCTCTCACCAAGCCCTTCCATCCCTATTGTCTGGGCCTCATGTTACCTATCAGGTATGTCATCAACTCAAACTGATCCAGGTTAGGAACTTCAGATGAGTGAGACCATGTGGCATTTGTCTTTCTGTGATTGTGTGAGTTCATTGAAATATGGTCTCTTCCAAGTCTGTGCATTTTTCTACAAATTTCATTGTAACATTTTTTTCTTACTGCTTAGTAGAATTTCATTATGTAAATGTACCATAACTTCGTTATCCATTCATCCAACTGGGTTGCTTCCAGTACTTACTCTTATAAATTGAGCAGCTATAAACATGGTTAAGCAAATATCTCTGTAGTGAAGTATGTAGCATTTAGGGTAGATGCCTAGTAAGAGAATAACTGGGTCTGTTGTTAGCTAGAGCTAGCATCCTTTTCAAGAATCTCCATATTGATTTCCATAGTGGTTGTACCAGTTTAAATTCTACCAATGGTGAATGAGGGTTCATCTTTCTTTATATCCTTGCCAACATTTGTTGTAGTTTGACTTTTTAATGATTGCCATCCTTACTGGAATAAGGTGGAATGTCATGGTTGTTTTAAATTGCATTTTCCTGATGGTTAGAGATGTTGAACATTTTCTTAAGTGTATGTTATCCATTTGTATTTCTTCCTCTGGGAATTCCCTATTCAGTTCTCTGCCCCACGTTTTGAGTGGGTTATTTATTTTTAATTTTTTGACTTCTTTGGAGATTCTAGATATTAGGCCTCTGTCAGTGGCATAGCTGGCAAAATTTTTCTCCCTTTCTGTGGGTAATCTACTGGCTATGATTATAGTATATTTGATCATGCCAAAGTTTTTTAGCTTTATGAAATCCCTTTGGTTGATTGATTCTTTAATTTCTTGGGCTACTAGGGTTTCGTTCAGCAAGTCTTTCCTCACTTCAATATCATAAAGAGTTCCACCAATTTTTTCTTGCAGTAGACAAAGAGTTTCAGGTCTTATATTGAGGTCTTTAATCAATTTGGCTTCATTTTTGTGTATGGTGAGATGAGTGGATCTAGTTTTATTTAATACATATGATTATCCCATGTATCCAGCACAATTGATTGACAAAGCTGTCTTTTCTCCAGTCTGTGTTATTGGCACCTTTGTCAAAGGTAAGTAGGTCTTCAATTCTGTTGTGTTGGTCTATATTTCTGTTTTTATGGCAGTACTATGCTGATTTTGTTACTATGGCTTTATAAAATAGCTTTATACTGGATAGGCTGTTTTTTTTTTTTTTTTGGTTTTTTTTTTTTTTTTTTTTTTTTTTTGCTGAGGATATGTTTAGATATCCAAGGCCTGCTGCCATTCCATATAACATTTGAGATCATTTTTTTATTTCTGTGAAGAATAATGCTGGAAGTTTTGTTGGTATTGAATTAAATATGTACACTACTTTTGATAGAATTGCCATTTTCACAATATTAATTCTACCTATTCATTCCAGGTGTGGTAAAATCAGAGCTGCAGATCTCTGGAGCACTCCAGGCCTCTGCAAGGTGATTCAGAGTGGTAGGTATGTACATAATTATACCATCAAGACATGTTCCCTTCAGATATGTGGCCTTCTTTATCTGAAGATGGTGAATCCAGAGTGGAACCTATAACTTTAATAGCAGTTATAGGGATGTTTTACAGTATAGGGTCAGTCCAAACTACCTAGAGTGGTTCCTTCTTCCAGTCTTTTATTTAGATAATATCCCTGGGCTGGTGAAAGTGTGCCCAGTTTCTTAGGGGTTAAGTGGGTCTCCTTGTGTTACAAATTCCAAGGGAACGCCATCTGACAACCAGCATTAGCAGTAATTTTATTTTTTCCTTTTTATTGATAGCTTTCATATTTACAGGCAATAAACCATGGTAATTCCCTCCCCTCCCCCACTTTCCTCTTCATAAATCTACACTCCATCATATCCCCTCCCTCTCTCTATTAGTCTCTCTTTTATTTTGATGTCATCATCTTTCCCTCCTGTTATGAGGGTCTTGTGAAGATAGTACTAGGCACTGTGAGGTCATGGATATCAAGCCCAATTTCTGTCTGGTTGATGTCATTGTAAGCAGTCCTACCCTTCCTTTGGCTCTTACCTTCTATCCACCACCTCTTCCACAATGGACCCTGAGCCTTGGAAGGTGTGATAGGAATGTTTCAGTGCTGAACATTCCTCAGTCATGTCTTCTCAGAACTATGGTGCCTTTTGGGTCATCCAGTGGTCACCACCATCTGAAAAGAGAAGCTTCTCTAGCCAAAAGTGAGAGTACCATTAATTTATGGATATGAACATTAAGTAAAGTGATTACAGGGCAGTTTGGTGATACATAATATATGTATTTGGCTAGATAAGAGCAGGCATTACATTCTTATGCTCATGACATCCCCCACCATAGGCTTTTGGTTAGGTTTTCAGTACCAGGCTTGTATTCCTTCCCATAAAGTGGGTCTCCACTCCAATTAGAGAGCAGTTAGTTTCCCCTATAACAGACATGCCACTATTACACCCATTGGCTCCTTTGGCCTGGATGGCCAAACTTGAGGCTTGCAGTGTCTACTGTTTACACCATTGATGGCTTCTGTCTCCTATAAGGCTGCATGCAGTGCAGCTTTTATCAGCTTTCTGTCAGCTGGTCTACCGAGAGAAGGTTTTCGGCTCATCCCCAGTTTGATTTCTCAGTGATCTTGTAGCCTAGGCATGTGAAGTCTTCAGCAGTAGGGTCTTATCATCTATTCCTGGTGAGAAACCAAAAGCATTGGCAATAGCCTGTTATGTTTTGGGGGCATCAGGGACATCCCTGGTCATTAGCTCACTGGAAGGTATCCCACCCTGGCACTGAAGTTTTTCTAGTAACAGTCTATGGCTTCTGGGTGTGCCATTATCCAAAGAAGCAGACATTTTAGTGAAACATCCAATGTATATGACACCAAAATTATATGTCCTTTAAATTGATAGGCAGTTGATAGTGGCATGTGCAGTACTATTTTGTACTTCATTTGAAAGGACAGTCATGAAGAGGACTTCTTACTTTTGACAACCATAGGGCAAGCAAAGGACTCCTAAAAGGATAATGTGTAATGAGAAGGCTGAGTTAAAAGCTCATTTTTTTTTTTTCGAGGTAGGGTCTTACTCTAGCTCATGCTTACCTTGAATTCACTATATAGTCTCAGGGTGGTCTCAAACTCACAGTGATCTTCTTACCTCTGCCTCCCAGATGCTGGGATTAAAGGCATGCACCACCACACCCAGCAAAGCTCATTTCTTGAGTATAACTTTTGTGATTGAGTTATATTGGTTTTATGTCTGTATTTATCATAAAGATATTCAGATAGTGAAAAAAGTTAAACCCATCTGGAGATGGATTTTGGGTTATTTTTATTTAAGACAAAATATTTTGTAGAGTGAATTTCACCTGCCATTATTCAACCTCATCACTATTCCTTGCATGTGTAAATTGAGCCAGTGGTAGCTCCAATTACAAAATAATTTGATTATGTAATAAATACTAAAATAAATATGAAGTTCATATGCATGTAAAATATGCAGTTGGATAACATATTTAGATGGATACTAGAAACACCTGTTTTAAGGCAAACTAACAGTCTCAACTCTTCTCCCAAAAAGTCCAAGTAGTCATCAAATTCAATTAATTCTAATACCTAACTTCATCCCCCATTTACGTGCTCCTGCCTCTCCAGTTCAATACTCTCTCTTGCCACTAAAATTAGTGGTCTCTGAGGAATACCATTATCTTTTAGATTCAGACATCCATAGTTAGGTTTATTCCAAGGTACTTTATTATTTTTTTTTCAATGCAATTGTGAATGGGAGTGATTCTCTGATTTCATCCTCTATGTGTTTGTTGTTAGCACATACGAAGGCAACTGAATTCTCTGTGTTTATTTTGTATCCTTGTACATTGTTATAAGTGTTTAATAGCTCTAACAGTTTGCTGGTAGAGTCTTTAGGGTCCTTTATGCATCATCTGCAAATAATGATAACTTGATTTCTTCCTTTTAAATTTGTATTCCTTTTATGTGTGTCTCTTGCCTTATTTCTATGGCTAAGATTTCCAGTATTATATTAAATAAAAGTGGGGACAGTGGACACCCTTGTCTTGTTCCTGATTTTAGTGGACAAGCTTCAAATTTTTCTCCAATTAGGATTATGTTGGCTGTAGGTTTGTCATAAATAACATTTATTGTGTTGAGATATGTTTCTCTAATCCCAGTTTCTGTAGGACTTTTATCATGAAGGGATGTTGGATTTTTAGAAAGCTTTTTCTGCATCTATTGAGATGATCATGCAATTTTTGTCCTTCAGTCTATTTATATTGATTTGCATATGTTGAACCATCCCTTCATCTCTGGGATAAAGCCTACTTGGTTGGTGTGAATGATCTTTCTGATATATTCTTGTATTCTGTTTGCCAATATTTTGTTGAGAATTTTTGTATCTATGTTCATGGGGGAGATTGGTCTATAATTTTCTTTTTTTTTCTTTGTCTGGATGTTGGCTTCATAGAAGGAGTTTGGTAGGATTCCTTCCTCTTCTATTTTATGGAAAAGTTTGAGAAGCAGTGGTATTAGTTCCTCCATAAAGGTCTGGTAAAATTCACCAGTGAATCCATCTGGGCCTGGATTTTTTAAATAACTACTTGGATCTCCATACTTGTTATATAGGTCTATTTAAGTGATTAATCTCATCTTGGTTTAATTTCTTTCAGATTTTCAAATTTAGTGGAGTATATGTTTTTATAGTATGTCCCTATGATTTTTTTAATTTCTCTGGTATCTGTTGTGATGGTGATTCTTTCATCTCTAATTTTATTAATTTGTGTCTCTTCTCTTTCTTTTGGTCAGATTTGCTAAGGGTTTATCATTTCAAAGACCCAACTCTTTGTTTCATTGAGTATTTGGATTTGTTTTTGTTTGTTTGTTTGTTTGTTTGTTTCTATTTCATTAATTTCTGCCCTAATCTTTAAAGCTCCATTCCCTACATTGCCTGTTCAGTATCATCCTTATGTAAAATAGATCTGATCTTGTCACTGCTGGCAAAAATGCTTTAATACCTTTAAGGGTAAGCCACAAAATCTTTATCATGACATAAAGTGCTTCCAACCATCTTTGAAATCTGGAAATTTCTCCAAGCTCTGTGATTCACCCATACTAAACATCCTAATGTTCCTAGCACACGTCAAGCTCTCTTGCCATGATCACCTTTATATTATCGGGCATCCCATTCTATTCCTCCTTCATGAATCAAGTAAACTATCACCTAGCCTGTTTGGTCACTTTGTTATACACTGTTTGGGGCTTCTAGAAAATTGACACATCTCCTTATTTTATTTATTTTGGTTTTTCAAGGTAGGGTCTCACTCTAGCCAGGCTGACCTTGAACTCAGGGGGATCTTCCTACTACTGCCTCCCAAGTGCTGGGATTAAAGGAATGTGCCACCACGCCTGGCTTACATCTCTTTACTTTTGAATGGTTGCTTCTCTGCCATTCACTCCTCCTTTCTCTTACCAATAGTCTCTTTGAGATCTGTCCTTTCTCTGTTGCTAGCTGTTGGATTGGGATTGGTTTCACACTCAACACAGATGATGTGCTCTCCTTCACTTCAATTGATCCATTTTCCTGTTCTGATTGGTTCTAGAGTTATTTAAGCATTTCCAATCATAGTGAATCATGAACTTCACTATGTTGTAATACACTGAGATCATTTCTCTGTGGGTTTCATGGTTTAATATTGTAAGGCATTGATTCTATGAATCATCCTTTCCTAGAAATAAAATCCTCCTCAAGAGCCAAACTATAAGAAGTAAAATAAACCCATCATAGCTAAGAAAGGGCACCTAGAAACATCAGTGAACTTCACAGCTACTTTCTGGTTCTACCTTCTGGGTGGACATCTTCATGAACCAAACACACGCAAAAATTAAGGGACTACCATTATTTTTGAAGAAGCCAACATAAATTATTTATATTTATTTTTGTATTTTGTACTTCAGGGTACTAGGGACATATTATTTATTCAATAAATGTTTGTGAAAAGATGGGAAGAAAAGGAATTATAGATTCTGGAAGTACTTTATGCTCACCTATGTGACTAGCAAAGCTATACTTGGATATTTGGGATTTCAAACTTTTATTTCTTGAAAAGTCTATAAAATGTATAAGTAAAAACAAGGCCTTACCCAAGAGAGGGAAGCCAGAAATTTCTATTTCTCATTAATTGCATTCTTTAAAAATAAGAGACATATTGGAATTTGGGGGACTGGAGTTTGCCTAGTATTGGAAGGCACTGAAAATTGAGGCATTCAAACTGAATTTGTCTCCGTTATAGGTAAAACAAAGTATTAAATTTATATTGTTGAAATAAGCTTCTGATTATGTCCAGTTCTCTTCTGTTTGTTTTTTCTTATCTCTATTCTGATCCCTGACCCACAAGGATCATCTTCATGGCTTATAGCAAAGAGAGCCATGTCCTTGCCTTGGCCAGTAAAAGTCCCAGGGGTGAGAACAGGGAATGAGGTTAGTGTCTATGTTATGATTGCGGGGACTCACATCATGCTGACTACTGTCTTGATCAAAGGGAATTTTCATTTCACAGTGGTCATGTGTCAGCCTTCTACTACAGCTTTTCTATGCACAGGTTCTGACAACCAGTTCCTGCTTATTGTCACTACTCATCTTGGATCTGTAATGTGACACCTTATAATTTTTCTATACTTTGCAAATAAACCTATTTAAATCACTTAATTCAAGTGTAGCATCTGTATTCTGTGGAAAACTAGATTATACATAAATATTTCATAAGTAGAAAAATAAACATAAATAATTTGATTCAAAGATTTGTTCCTGAAACAAGAAAGATTTTAAGACTGATGAAAATTTACAACCCATGCTAACTGCATCCATAGACAAAAATTCACAGAGAACAAGGATTAATAATGCAGGTTCTCCCTTTCTATAGCCTCAGGCTCAAAATTATTGGATAATTCAGGCTAACTTTAGACAAATTCGAGTACTAGAGCCATCTCTGCTAAGTAGAAAAAGAATGAGAAAATATCTGGTAATTTTGTCTATGAGAAATCATGTTTAAGCTCATACCACCAAAAGAGCCACAGAAAGAAAAATAAATCCTCAAATAATTTAGCTATGTTGGGTATATATTTTCTCCTATAGTGTAAATGTCCTAAAATAATCAAGAATGTGCCAAAGTAAAAAGTTTTGGCTTGGAGGCTTTGTTTACAACAGAGCACACAGTGGCCTCAAAGCCTTTTCCAATACTAGTAGGTAAAACTTCCCATTTGCTGAGACTTTCTATGCTGAATCCTTGACTAGTTCTGGGCTCCAGTCTGGAACTTTTCCATTTTACATATGGAGGGTTTGGAAATGGGCTGCTAACCTAGATCTCCCATTCCTGAGGGTTCTATCTGGTTCTCCTTCTCTGAGGAGTCCTTCAAACTCCTCTTTCAATGTCTCTCCTCCATCACACTCTTTCTTTCTCCCTGCCATGCTCCCCATACTCTGAACAGAGCTGCATCTCTATTTCAGCTTGGCTTTCTCTAAAGTGCAGCTGAAGCAATGCAAAGTTAAAAATAACACCATCTTGGGAGACTAGGAGGAAGGATGGGAGGGGCAACAGAAAGCTTATTCATTGGGAATTTTTCAATTTCAGAAGGCCCTGCCTGAGTCATTAACAGTCTTGGTTAAGAAAATAGTTGGCAACTCTGACCAGGAAGGGGATGTTCTCTGTTGTGCTCTCTGTGTATTATGATTTTTTCTGATACTAAGGAAGGAAAAATGCTTGCCCATGCTGACAGTGATCTAAAATCTATGCTGTGAGTAACTAGAACAAAGTGTTAATATCCATGTAAGTCAGCTGTGAGAGAAGCCTTTGTCCTGTCCACCCTAGTATGTATTGCAATGATCAGGAATTAGCCAGCACTGTTATCTTGTAGGAACAGAAAGACTGTGTAATGAAACATCACACATGTAGTAACTGGAGTGAGAAACGTTCTCACTTACTGAGAAGTCTCAGCTATATGTTAAGTTATTTCAGGTATATAGTTTGTTTTTTTGTTTTTTGGGGGTTTTTTGTTTGTTTTCAAGGTAGGGTCTCACTCTAGCTCAGGCTGACCTGGAATTCACTCTGTAGTCTCAGGGTAGCCTCAAACTCACAGTGATCCTCCTATCTCTGCCTCCCAAGTGCTGGGATTAAAGGCGTGCACCACCACACCCAGCTATTTCAGGTATATAGTTTTTAAGAAGGTATAACAGGAATACATAATAAGCAGATATTCTCCTAGCCATGTTTTAATAGATTATAACACCATGCTATTTATGTGTTCAATGCTAACAGAGGGAAAGATCGTTTTTAAATTTCAAAAGGATTAAAATGTGGAAGTAGAGGTGATAACTGTCATTATCAATGCATGTGATATTAAAGGTGTTCAGAGAAGTCCCAGTCTCTATGTTGGTGGGATGATGGGCAAGAGCCAGGCATGAATTCTGGAAGGGATGAGGAAGTTGAATAGGTATTAGAATGGGATGGGCATTCTAGACAGAACAAATACTATGTGCAAAGTTATCAAGTCAGGGAAACACACGGCACTAAGGTGTATGTTTATTATGTTTGAGATTTATGTAAAATAATAGAAAATGCTGTCCTTTGGAAAGGGGATACTCAAAGGGCTCTTTCCAATGAAAAGGCTTATACTAATTAATAAGTCCATGCCATGTCAGTGAACTTGAGGATAAGAACAGAACTTCAGCAAAGCCATAGCTGAATCCACAGAGAAAAGGGGAGATAAGCAAGAGTGCTGCATTCATTCTGTTCCTGATAATCAGTGCCAGGGTGTAGGAGACAGGCCCTGAGGATACTCAGCACCAATCAAAGTAGAGATCCAGAGGCTCCTAAAAGCTCATCACTGAAATAGACTTAAAACTCACCTACCATGCCTCAGGGAATTTTGCAGAAGAGGGGACAGAGAGATGGTAAGAGCCAAAAGTTGAGACATCATGCCCAGAGGGATTACCTACTCCAAAAAAATAACTGACTACTGTTCCCACAACACACAAACTACAACCCTAGGGGAATACCTGCAACTGTACTGAGGAGCATCCCCATGGAATGGGGACAGGGAAGAAGGAAAATCGGGTATCAACACATGATGTATCCATAGTAAACATCTTGTTAATAATAATTAATAATAAGAAGATTTCTGGTCAAGATGGTGTCTGCCTAACCTCGCCTCACCTCACAGGGAAGTACAGGCAAGACCTTTAAGGTTCAAGGGATTTTTTAGGGGTTTGCTGACTCTAGTACATTCCCAGTGGGAGGGTATGGATGAGCAAAATAGGGTATCCATTGATTCCCAATCTCTTGGGCAGCCCAGCAGTTCCCTAATCCCCTCAAGTAGCTGTCCCAGCTGGAGGACCCTCCTGCATTAACCTCAGGCCAGTTTACTCAAACTAGCAAGCTAGGACCTTGGCCCCAGGCTTTCCCACCATCATGCAGAGCTCCACAGCCATGCCTGTCCTGCCCTAGCCTTTCTGAAATCCGCACGCAATCACAGTCCCACTCACTGATCAGGTCCCACCCTAGCCTGCCTGAGCCCTGGGGCCATTGACAGTCAGGTCCCACTCTAGCCTTCCTGAGACCCACTCAGATGATCATGGTCCCCTCCTCCTCCAACCTCCAATCAGGGATCCAGGTCAGCAGGCCAGGGTTCCCACCCTAGCCTTCCTGGGCCCCCCACAGGCAATCACAGTCCCAGTTGCCAGTCCCCCTCCCTTCCCCACTCCTGCTCCCATTGCAGATCAGAGACCCAGGGCAGCAGGCCAGAGTTCCTGCCCTAGCCTTCCTGAGCCCTGATAGGGCAATAGCAGTCCCCTCCCCCTCCCACCTCTGATCAGGTACACAGACCAGCAAGCCAGGGTTTCCACCCTGGCCAATCTGAGCCCCATGAACCCTGCATGTGTGATTGCATTCCCAGTCACAACTCTCCCCTCCCACCCCCAAACAGGGACCCAGGCCAGCAAGCTAGCATCCCACACCCTAGGCTTTCTGAACCATTGTTATGAGCAGACCACAGCAAGAAAGAAATAGCATGAAAAATCATATGCAAGTAAATCCAGCTAGACTGTCCAGTCCCACAATGGATATCTCTAATCAAATCATAGAAAAGACAATAGGATCAGAAATCCAAAATGAAGAGACAAGCTTTGCAACCCTGGCCAAGCAAATAGAAGAACTTTCAGAAACTCAATAAAGAGCCAATAATTGTATGAATGGTATCCTCACTAGATTAGACCTAATAGAAAAAAACCAGGAAGGGTTCCAAAGACATTTAAATGATCTGAAGGAGAAAAAAAAAGAAGAGGACCTCAATAACCAGCTGGCTATGAGCAATGAAGACATTAAAAATGCAAGTATGAACTCCAAGAAGCATTAAGAAAATCAGAAAATGACATGAAAAGGGAACATGACAGAGGCATGGAAACTATAGATTAAAAAGCAGTAGAAAATATGAACCAAACTGAACAAGGCCAAAACTCTATAGAAGCTCTAAAGAATAGAGTCAGGGGCTGGAGAAATGGCTTAATGGTTAAGGTGTTCTCCTGCGAAGCCAAAGGATCCCGGTTCAATTCTTCAAGACCCATGTAAGCTAGATGCACAAGGGGGCACATGCATCTGGAGTTCGTTTGCAGTGGGTAGAGGCCCTGGCGTGCCCATTCTCTCTCTGTCTGCCTGTCTTCTCTCTCTCTCTCTCTGCTTGAAAATAAATGAATTTTTAAAAAAATTAAAAAAAAAAGAATAGAGTCAGCCACATGGAGGATAGAAACTCAGAACTGGAAAACAAAACAGAAGAAACAGTTTGTGAGTACAAAACTTTCAATAATTTCAAAAATTTCTGTGAACAGAATATGAGGTAAATGTGGGATACCCTTAAGCATCCCAACATTAGGATCATGGGTATACTAGAAGGAGAAGAAACACAGACCAGAGGCATGGAGAACTTATTCAACAAAATTATTGAAGAAAACTTTCCCACTCTCTCAAAAGTAAGTACCATCAAGTTACAAGAAGCTAGCAGACTCCAAACAGACTGGACCAAAGGAGAAATTCTCCAAGACATATTATCATTAAGACTCTAAACATCAATCACAAAGAAAAAGTCCTAAAAGCAGCTAAGGAGAAGCAACACATTACTTATGAGGGAAATCCCATCAGAATTACTTCAGATTTCTCAATGGAAACCCTAAAAGCCAGAAGGACCTGGAATGGAACACTGCAAAGTCTATGAACTTATGGCTTCTGACCTCAACTACTCTACCTAGCAAAAGTATCCCTCATAATATATGATGAAAGAAAAACTTTCCACAATAATACTCAGCTTTACAACTATATGAACACAAAGCCAAACCTACAGAGAGTATTCAGGGAATTCCACACACAGAAGAATCAAATAACCAATCTCAAGTGCCCCTGAGAAGAAGACCATAACAACCAAACTTCGATAAGGCAAAAAAAAAAAAAAAAAAAAAAAAAAAAAAAAAAGACCAAGAAAACACCAAACCACATAAAACACCACAATATGGCAGGTATTAAATTAAACCTCACAGTTATTACCCTGAAAATTAGTGGCTTTAATTCACCCATCAAGAGACATAAGCTAACAGGGTGGATCAGAAAAATAGACCCCTCAATCTTCTATCTTCAAGAAACCCACCTCACCACCAAAGACAGACACCTCCTCAGGGTCAAAGGGTGGAAAGTGATATTTCCAGGCAAACACAAATAAGAAACAAGTATACATAACTATACTTATATCAGATAAAATAGACTTCAAAGCAAAAGTAATAAAAACAAAAGACAAAGAAGGCCACTTCTTACTTATCAATGGAACAATCCAACAAGAGGATATCACAATCATCAATCTTTATGCACCAAATACTGGTGCACCACAATTCATAAAACAAACTTACTTGACAACAAAACAGAAATAACCACCAGCACCATCATAGACAGAGACATCAATACTCCACTATCTGCAATAGACAGATCATCCAAACAAAATTAACAGGAAAGTAAGAGAGCTCAACAACACCATTAAACCTAACAGACATATATAGAACATTCTACCCCAAATCCACAGATTACACATTCTTCTCAGCAGCACATGGAACTTTCTCTAAAATAGATCATATACTGGGTCATAAAGGCAGCCTCCAAATATTTAGGAGCATCAACATAATTTTCTGCATGGTATCAGATCACAATGCTGTATTGCAAGAAATTAATGACAAAATATGACCTAGGAACTCAACCAACTCCTGGAAACTGAACAACACACTCTTAAACAATAAATGGGTAGTGGAAGAAATAAAATATGAAATTGCAAAATTTCTAGAAATGAATGACAATGAAAACACCAAAACTTATGGGACACAATGAACGCTATCCTCAGGAGAAAATTCATTGCTTTAAATGCCTTCATAACAAAGACAGAGAGATCCCAAATCAATAACCTAACCATCCACCTAAATCATTGGAAAAAACAAGAAGTATCCAACCCAAAAAAGCTCCAGACAGAAAGAAATAATTAAGATCACAGCAGAAATTAATTAATAGGAAACTACAAAAACAATTTTAAAAATTGATCAAACAAAGAGCTGGTTCTTTGAAAAACTAAACAAGATTGATAAACCTCTGGCCAATTTGGCCATGAAGAAAAGAGACAACTCAAATTAACAAAATTAGAAATGAAAAATGAGAGATCACAAGAGACATAAGTGAATTGGAAGAATTGTCAGGACTTACTTCAAAAACCTCTATTCCATAAAACTGGATAATAGGTGAAAATGGATGAATTCCTGGACAGATACCATCAACTAAAGCTAAAACTCAGCAGATTAATCTCCTGAACAAATGCATCACAACCATCAAGATTGAAAGGGTAATCAAAACCTCCCTAAAAAGAAGAATCCAGGACCAGATGGCTTCTCAGCAGAGTTCTAGCAAACCTTCATGGAAGAACTGAAACCAATTATTCTCAAGTTGTGCCACACAATTGGAGAACAGGGAAAGCTCCCCAACTCCTTCTATGAAGCTAGTATCACCCTAATACCAGAATCAGGCAGAGATGCCACAAGAAAAGAAAACTACAGGCCTATTTCCCTGATAAACTTAGATGCAAAGATCTTGAACAAAATCCTGGGAAACTGAATTTAACAGCACATCAAAAGCATTATCCACCTGGATCAAGTAGGTTTCATCCCAGGAAGACAAGGGTGGTTTAATATATGGAAATCTGTCAATGTAATAAACCACATAAACAAGCTTAAACACAAAAACCACATGATCATCTCCATAGATGCAGAAAAGGCCTTTGACAAAATACAACATCAATTCCTGATCAAAACATTGGAGAGAACAGGCATGGTCAGTCTATATTTCAACATAATAAAGGCTATATATAAAGATCCTAAAGCCCAAATAATACTTAATGGGGAGAGATTGAAGGAATTCTCATTGAGATCAGGAACAAGACAGGGGTGTCCACTCTCACCTCTGCTCTTCAACATAGTACTGGAAGTACTAGCTCAAGCAATAAGAAAGGAGAAAGAAATAAAAGGGATACAAACTGTAAAGGAATAAGTTAAGTTAGCCTTATTTTCAGATGACAGGATTCTATACATAAGTGATCCAAGAACCTCCATCTCAAAACTCTTAAAGGTGATTAACTCCTTCAGTAATGTAGCAGGATACAAAATCAATGCACAAAAATCAGTCACCTTCCTATAACGCAAAGACAAAGATACAGAGAAAGAAATAAGTGACGTCCCATTTTCAATAGCATCAAAAAAAAATATCTTGGAATAACATTAACCAAGAAGGTGAAATACCATTACAATGGAAACATAAAAACACTTAAGAAAAAAAATGAGGAGGACTTGAGAAAATAGAAAGACCTCCCATGATCCTGGATAGGCAGAATTAACATTGGGAAAATGGAAATCTTACCAAAAGCAATATTTAGATTTAATGCAATACCAATAAAAATCCCAAAATCTTTCTTCACGGAGATAGAAAAAATGATCTCAAAATTCATATGGAAGGGCAAAAGGCCTTTCCTCAGCAAAAGAAACCCCTCTGGAGGCATCACCATACTTGATCTAAAGATATACTACAAAGCCATAGTAATAAAAACAACATGGTACTGTAATAAAAACAGCATTATAGACCAATGGAACAGAATCAAGTACCCAGACTTTGGGTCAAGTAACTACAGCTAATTGATATTTGACAAAGGCCCAAATAATGTAGACTGGAACAAAGACAGCATCTTCAACAAATGGTGCTGGACAAGCTGGAAAACCATATGCAGGAAATGGAAAATCAATCTACACATTTCACCATGCACAAAAATCAAATCCAAATGCATCAAAGACCTCAATTTAAGACTGGATACTTTTCTACTACTGGAAGAAAAAGTAGGAGGAACTTTCCATGATATAGGAGTGGGAAAAGACTTCCTGAACTATACCCCAATAGCTCAGGAAATTAAACAATCACTCAACCATTGGGATCTCAGGAACCTGAAAGGCTTTTTCACAGACAAATATACAATAAACAGAGCCAGTAGATTACCCAAAGAATAGGAGAAAAATTTTGTGTGGGATACACATCAGATGAAGGCCTAATTTCTAGAATCTACAAAGAACTAAAAATCCTAAACAATAAAACTTATACAATCCACTCACAAAATGGGGCAGAGAACTGCACAGGGAGTTCTCAGAGGAAGAAATACAAATGGCAAACACACACTTAAGAAAATGTTCAACATCCCTAATCATCAGGCATATGCAAAGTAAAACAACTGTGAGATTCCACCTTACCCCAGTAAGGATAGCAAATATTAAAATATCTACTGACAACAAATGCTGGCAAGATTGTGTAGAAACAGGAACCCTCATTCACTGTTGGTGGGAATGTAAGCTCATACAACTACTATGGAAAGCAAAATGGAGACTCCTAAAATGGATGACTATAGAGATAACAACTGACTCAGTTATTCCCTTACTGGGCATTTACCCTAAAAGCTCCAAGCCCCAGTTCAGAGATATTTGCTCAACCATGTTTATAGCTGCTCAATTCACAATAGCTAGTAGATGGAATCAACCCAGATGCCCATCATTAGATGAATGGATAACTTAGATGTGGTATATCTACACAATGGCGTTCTACATAACATTAAGGAAAAATGACACAATGCAATTTGAAGAAAAATGATCAAACTTGGAACAGATTCTCAGCAAACTCACCCAATCACAGAAAGTTAAGCTTTGCATGATCTCACTCATCTGTGGCTCTTAACCTGAATTTGCCTGAGATGGGGACACATGTAATAAACATTTCTTGGAATGGACAATAGGGATGGTGGGGTGGGAAGGGAAGGTTAGGGGGACAAAAAACTGAATCCAATTGGAAATGGTAACACAAAATCCTATATCCTGAAAGACATACTAAAAGGCTGAACCTTCATCAGGTGCTTAGAGAGAACACCTGAAGCACAGGGGCCTGGAGATAGTAGGATGAAGACTAACCTCAACCTTTTCCTATTCCTCTCTCACACTCTCTCTTCTTTCTCTTCTCTCTCTCTCTGTCTTTTAATTTCATACTACCTATCTTTTTCTTCCTTCTTTTCCCCTTGGCACTGACCTGTAACTCCCAGTACCATGATGTGGTCAACATCCACAATGAGCTCTTGATCAGTGAGACCTACAAGGTTTCCCAAAAGAAGACAGATTTCTATCACAGTACTTGATGACCCACCAAAGCTTAATGGTAAGACCCTACTGCCAAAGACAACAGTTGCTGTTGGGATGGAACATGGAGTGACCTGGCTGGAATCTGGAAGAGAGTCAGTCCCCAGACAGTTAGCTTGTCTAGTACCAGAGGGTACTACATGAGGGATTGGGGAAAAATGACCAAAATCTGTCAAAGCAACTCGTGGTCTAAACTACTCAGCAGCAATCAACCTGACGTGATGCTCACACAAGTGCAATAGTGGCACATAGCCATGGTGGGTTACCAACTGCTCTTGATTTGGCTAACGGATTCTCTCAGTGGAATGGAACCCATACCTGGAACTGGAAAACAAGTCAGAACCATATCCAAATATGAGTACACTCTCCAATATCAAGGTCCCACCAATAGTGGGCTATAAGAGGGCTTATACCTATTTAATTCTCTCTAAAACAATAATTGTTATCCATTTATTTTGCACTGACCTTACTCTCCGTTGGAGAATTTGCTTCTCTTTTTCAGATGGATATAGAACCTGAGGAGAGAATCAGCCCATCATACCTCACCAGGGCACCAGCTAGTGCTGCTTTCTTGGTGAACCTGGTATCAGCACAGGGGTGAAGGAGATATACACAGACAACAGTCAGCTCCTACCAAACCAAAAATCCAGAGATACAGAGTTCTATGACCTCATCACTGAATTAGACCTAAAATGAACCCAACAGCTCTTAAGGAAATTAACAGAAGATGGGGCAGAAAGATTGTTAGAGCCACAAGTTGGGTCATTAGGCACAGACATTGCCTCACCCCCTTAACTTATGGCTAACCCCACAATGCAAGACCCACAATCCCCAAGGAGGGAGGACAGGGAGAAGGCTAACGATGGTACCATCATGGCTGTATACACATTATATAGATATCTAACAAAATAAATAAATTCAAAATAATAATTTTTTTTAAAAAAGAACACAACCCTTTGAGAGAAAGCATCCAAACACTTACTAAACTTAAATGATATATATTATGGACCTGATGCTTTAAACAAACCACATGTATTTAATTCATACTTCCTACAATCTGGGTATGTAAACATACCATCTTATCTCACATGATAAATCACACAAGAAATTTCACCATAGCCCAGAAGCATAAGGGAACACGGGGGCAATGGCAAGCATGCTCATTATTATTGCATCTGCAAGCCTGCTACTCCTTTCAAAGTTTATTCTCTTGTCCAAGTCAAAACCCAGAAGCAACATTCATGCCATCTATTGCCTATTAAACTTAAGTCAGGAAGATAAATTCTTGAGTAAGTTATGGGAACCAGTATAAACTAATCTCTCACTCATTGACTCTATATTCCAAATTGAAGAAAATTTATTAAAGAGAACTAAAAAACATTGTTACATAGTTATTTCTTTAAAACTATTAAATTCACAGTAACTTATTCTGATTCCCTTTTCTGCATTGGCCATGGATACTCACCAAGCAACTGTCCAGGTGTGTTTAGTTACTGAATTTTAATGGACTAAGGCATATGCTGAAGTCCTATTGGTGAGCTGACAGTGTGTGCGGCTTCTTGACCAAGAATGCCTATGTTTTCTCTTTTTTCTTCAAAAACAAAATTGATCCAGCTAATAGTTGCCCTTCCTCTGTACTTTGGGAATGAAATTTAGGCTAAATCTAAATGTGTGCTAATTCTACCATTACTTCTCACACAGCCCTGTATGATAATACTGGGTTATATTTATAGCAAAGAACATGTGAATGACTCATCTTAGTTGTTTTTCCAGTGGTTGGAGAACTTCCAGACATGTAGTCAATGTAATGGGAAATCAAATGTTGCCTCTCATGAATCTTGTCAGAAGGTCACAGTTGTCTTTCAGTCATAGCGTAATTGTCTCAATAACTCCCTCAGTTAGTAATCTTATGTGGCTTGTTGAATGCTAAGGTGGATTTCAGGCAGAGGTTATGAGAACACTGAGGTTGGCAGAGGTGATTCCTGATGTGAGAGTGGGCAGAAGGGAAGGAGGTAGGTAAAGTTCAGAGTAGGTCATGTCTTTTCTGTTTCATCTTAAAGGGCCAACAGACATGTGACAACTAGATGACATGGAAAGGGAAATCTGTGTAGAGACAGCAGGTTAATCAAATGGTGGAAGATGAGAAAACTGCTTAGGAAACAGAAGCTTCACTCTGTAGTTATTTTAATCTGAAACTTAATTAAACTTCATCACTTCAGGGTAATCCAGATTGGTGGTATGAATGACTGAATTTCTAGTATCTATAGACAGAAGAGTAGCTGGGAATTGAAGAGTAAAGAAAGTTCTTGATGCTAAGAACTGCTGGCTATTGTAGTTGGCCATTGAAAACTGTCAGGCATACAGATAATCCCTACAATCCTGGGGCTTGCTTACATCTCTTCATTCATCAAAGGTTTCTTGAGTCTAAATATTTCATTAGCAATACAGGTACTGGGGAAATGATTAGAAACAGGACATATATGTTTGTATATATAGTTGTAATGGGAGTTTTGGTGTTATTTGCCAATATACCAATATGCCAAAGTACCAACAAATTTAGGGGAACCCAGATTCTTGTCTTATGAATTTAAACAAATAAAATTCACACACCAGAGGGTGAGATTTAAAGAGACTTTACTAGATTAAGAGAATGAAAAAGGAGAAAGTACAGAGAGTTCCTCCCATGTGGCTGTCAGTAAGGAGTAGACAGCCTATGTGGGAGTAGGGTGTCCCACCCCACAATCTCTGGTAACCACAAAGGTGTACAGAGCCCTTGAGTTTTAGGCTATAAGTAGAATAAAGAAGACATGATAAAATTGTTCAGAGATATTTCATGCTGCTAACAGTGCATGACCAGGACAGAACATGTTCTTTCTAGGGAGAAAGGGTATGATAGAAGAGACAATAACATTTGGTAGAACCTACTTAGGGCCAGACATGGGACTATGGATGCTCATTTCCTTTCAGCACCACCACCTGTGAGCAAGTTAGGCAAACTGCCGAATCAATGATAAAATTGATTCTAGGACAAATTAAGAAAATTGCTACTGGTTACTTAGAAGAAAGGTGGAGGAGCAGTTGTAGTCTGATCCAAAGTCTGAACCTTCCCCATCAGCCTCCCCAACACAAAAGTGGTTTTAGATTTTGCATGAAGAGCTGGGCAAATCAAATGCTTATTTGTCCATATGCTTTTATTCTTTTCAGCCCAAATGAAAAAATGAGAGGATAATCATAACAACTTGTTGACAATAGCAACACAAGCTGTAGAGATGTAATGTGTCAAGGCTAGGGGATTGACATTTGTTGAAGGCATGAAAATAGTTTCTGAAACACAAAGTAACGATGCTGTGGCATTCCTGCATATGAAGCAGACTCCAAGAGGATTACTAAGAGAATTAACAATGATTGCATTGAGTCAGCAAAGATGATGCTCATTTGGTCCTAGCTTTGATGCATTGGTAGAAAATGCATCCCAAACACTGCTATCAATTGGTGACATGATCATTACCTTGCCTTCTCTATCCTGCATATATGAACAGGAATAACAGCAACAATGTTTATATGATTTAGAACTCCATGTCACATTCTGTTTTGAGACACACAATCAGGGAACTGAAGTAGTATGTGCAACAATTTTCAATTCCTATATTAAAATGAGTTTCTACACATCTGAATAAGAAGAAAAGGTACTTATATGACCATCCCCTCTGAAAGATTTTTTTAAGTCACTGAAGTTTCATCATTGTTTGATGTGAGCTCAAAAACCAGAAACCTAGGAGAGATGGCTTAGCAGTTAAGGTGTTTATCTGCAAAGCCAAAGGACCTCAGTTCGAACCCCCAGGATCCATGTAAGCCAGATGTACAAGGTGGCACATGTGTATGGAGTTTGTTTGCAGTGGCTGGAGACTTTAGTGTGCCCATTCTCTCTCTCTTTCTCTCTCTCTCTCCCTCTCTCAGTCTCTCAAATTAATTAAATTAAAAAAAAAAACAGAAACCATTCACTTGCTTAATGCTAGAGATGTCTAGACCTTGCTCTTCTTATCTTCTCAGAAGTTCTCCAATCTGAGCTATGTGGGTATTCTTTAATCATTTGACTCACCTATGCCTCCCTCCAGGGCATGGTAAGGGCCTGATCAAAGTTCTGAGAACAGACAGGTCATAATATCACATAAGATATGCATTTTGCTAGGGCTTGGGAACATGTGTTTACCTAGAATGAATACTCTGGGGACAGGTGATAAAAATTTTATCTCAAAAGCTGTGGACAGCCTTCCATATTTTGAGGTACTCCTTTAATCCTAGTTTCAGAAAGTACTCCACAGGCAAGCTCTGCTTGGCCCGCTTCCTCTCTATTATGTAAGCTCTGCCATAGCCCTGTCAGTCTTGATTAGCTCTGTGCACAGAGATCCAGAAAGGATGGTGACTTTAGGGCAAATCAAACTGTGGTGGAGTATAAGCAGAGACATAGGAATAAACATTTATTAAAGATCAATGCACAGAGCTTAGAGAGTGTAGATAAAGCATAGAAAAAAAGCACATAATTAATAATTTCTAACCACATATCAAAAGCTCTGAGGATGATCAAGTACTTTGGAATTTTTCTATTCAATAGTATTTAAAGGTTTGTAAAATCTGAATGTGGCTTTGTGACAATGTTTAAAAAATTACCCATTAGGCCTTTGTGGGAAAAGTGTAGTCCTTTACTCTATGGATTGGTAGCTAATGCAAGGAAAAGTTATTTATTATTCCTGTACAACAAGAGTCTATTTTGTTTTAGTGCTGACCATTTGTGAGAATACATGCAATTCTCTCTCTGGCACAGAAATGGGCTCCTCATTGGCATTCACAGTACTCATTTCCTACTGCAAAGCCCAGCTGCCACCTTCCAGTATGCCGGTCCTATTCAGAGCTCTTCTGGCAAGCTATGTGTCCTCCTTGAACCCAGCTTTTCTGTCTATGCATGGCCTTTCTGCCTTGGGCCTCTCCTGTCATGTTAATAGCATGTTGTCTGCAGAGAACCAGTACATGACACACTTAGCACACTTAATTTACTTACTTGGTCATGGAGCTCAGAAGGCACAGAGGACATGGCAGAACATAGTTTTTAACATACTTTCCAGTTGGATAAAGCTGAACTTAAACATCAGAAATGCCCTCTCCTTTAAGGTTTCAAACAAGTATTTTCTAACTAAAGTGCTTATATGGCAACTCTCCGTTTATTGACTGGTCCATCACAGACATCTTTATTGTGCACCTGCCCTTGGGCCAGTAACTGCACTGGTGGGAAGACAGACAGTGTTCTTTCCTCAGACAGTGCCTAGTATTCAGGGGAAGGGATAGGAGGAATGAAGCAGCTACTTATGAAGAAATGGGACAGGGACAAGACCTTGGATGCTTTGATTCATAGAAAGATTAACATCTCTTGTCCCTGGCCCTAACATGGGCTTTGAACACAACCAGCATTCAATTGCTTTTCTCTGTGTAACTCTTGCAGGTCCAGTTCCTATGGAAGTCCATAAACAAGCCTGATGAGGCTTCATCATTTCCAAAAATCCTTCAGTGCTGCTTCAGAGGTGCAAGGATAATGGGGAGGAAATGCACCCTCAGGCTGCTGATGACACAAAACTTGAGGCTTTGCAGTACCCCTTACCTGAAAACATCTCCATGAGCACATTCTTAAATGTCTTGTCTTTCCTTCTTACCTCGACTTCCAGCCACTGCCTGCTCTTTCATGTGGCCATTTCCAGTGCTTTGCCACTGTTGAACTTATTGTTCTGTCTCTGCAGAAAATACCCCCAAAAAAGTCAAAGGAAGAGATGCTTTCTGTCTCACAGCTGCACAGGGTTCAGTTCATGGTTACTTATCTCCATTGTGTCTGTTTGTGGTGGGGCACAGGATCAAGGGGAGAGAATCTGGTGGAGCAAGGTTGCATACCTCATGGCTGCCAGGAAGCAAAAACAGACAGAGAAAGAGAGAAGAAAGGGCCAGGTCCAAGACGCACTCTTCAAAGACATGTCCCCAGTGACCTGCTTCCTCCAACTACAACCACTCAAAGTTTCCACGACTTCCCGATAGCCCATTACATTATGAATCAAAGAATGATTCATCAAAGCCCTCTCCAAAGACCTGCCAAAATTAAGGCCAAGCCTTCAATACATGAGGCTTTGGGGACAGTTAATATTCAAAGCAGAATAGTGAGCATAGTGTCTGGTTGTTGACACAGTTCTGCCTGAAACTAGAAATGTTTATTTTCCAGCATTACATGCCCATTACCATATTGTGTAGTATTACCACCTTTATGAGAAGATAGGTTTATGTAGCATTCAGCTTCATGTTACTGGGATGAACTTCAAAAAACCAGGCAGTTTATAGGAGGAATAGAATTTACTTGAAGGGGGGAGGGTTCCAGTCAAGATAGCGACTGTATAAGCATGCCTCATCGGGTGCCTGCAACAAAGGCAAGTCCTTTAGGGATCTTTAGCAGTCTTTGGGGAACACGGGGATCTGGGAGGGCACTGAGGAATCTGTCTCTGGAGTTGTTTGCAGTGGCTGGAGACTTTAGTGTGCCCATTCTCTCTCTCTTTCTCTCTCTCTCTCCAAAATTAATTAAATTAAAAAAACAGAAACCAATCACTCACAACTCCCAATCCCATGGGTAGCATCGCCACAGCCCCATCCCCCACCCCCATATCCCTGACGGGTAGCCCCGTATTCTTTGTCATTTGACTCCCTTCCTCATCCCCACTGGGTTAGGAACCCAATTCAGCTGGTCCACAGCGCCACAGCAACACTCCACCCATCCTCCCCACCCCTGATGCCCTACCCAGGGGGAACCCATCCACCCCCCCATGAGAACCCCACTCTGGGGACAGGTGAGGTTTTATCTCAAAAGCTGTGGACACCTTCCAGAAAACACTCTTACCCACTCCCCAAGCCCTGTCTGCCTCTCTGGCAGGTAGATCCAGAAAGGATGGTGACATTCTTGTCAGTCATTAACTGCTGTGCACAGAGATCCAGAAAGGATGGTGACTTTAGGGCAAATCAAACTGTGGTGGAGTATAAGCAGAGACATAGGAATAAACATTTATTAAAGATCAATGCACAGAGCTTAGAGAGTGTAGATAAAGCATAGAAAAAAGCACATAATTAATAATTTCTAAACAAAGCTCTGAGGATGATCAAGTGTTCCCCTTTCAATAGTACCCTCTGCCTTTGGCATGTTTAAAAAAGGGCCACCTTTGTGAAAACACTATGGATTGGTAGCTAATGCAAGGAAAAGTTATTTATTATTCCTGTACAACAAGCCCCCCACTGACCATTTGTGAGAATACATGCAATTCTCTCTCTCCTTGCCATTCACAGTACTCATTTCCTACTGCACACTGAAGATTCAGAGCTCTTCTGGCAAGCTATGTGTCCTCCTGCTGCCCTCCTTGCCCAGCTTTTCTGTCTATGCATGGCCTTTCTGCCTTGGGCCTCTCCTGTCATGTTAATAGCATGTTGTCTGCAGAGAACCAGTACATGACAACAGCACCCCTTACTTGGTCATGGAGCTCAGAAGGCACAGAGGACATGGCACTGTGAACTTAAACATCAGAAATGGCAGAGCACAGCACAAAACTAAAGTGCTTATAACATGAATAACCAAATGCAAACCTAAATAACTGCACTGGTGGGAAGACAGACCAGTGCCTAGTCCCAAGGGATAGGAATACATGAAGAAATGGGACAGGGACAAGACCTTGGATAGTTCAGAAAGATTAACATCTCTTGTCCCATGGGCTTTGAAGATAACCAATTCAAATGCTTTTCATTCAATTGCTTTTCTCTGTGTAACTCTTGCAGGTCAGTTCCTATGCAAGTCCATAAACAAGCCTGATGAGGCTTCAATTTCAAAAAATCCTTCAGTGCTGCTTCAGAGGTGCAAGGATAAGAACTTGCACCCTCAGGCTGCTGATGACACAAAACTTGAGGCTTTGCAGTACCCCAAAAACATCTCCAAACATTCTTAAATGTCTTGTCTTTCCTTCTTAATGCTGTCCTTTCATGTGGCCATTTCCAGTGCTTTGCCACTGTTGAACCTAATGTCTCTGCAGAAAATACCCCCAAAGTCAAAGGAAGAGATGCTTTCTGTCTCAGCTGCAAGGGCTCAAATTGTGTTAAATGGATCAAGAAGAGGAGCAAAAGGTTGCATACCTCATGGCTGCCAGGAAGCAAAAACAGACAGAGCTGGCTAAACTAAAAAGGTGACATAAATAAAGTGCATGTCCCCAGAGGACCTGCTTCCTCCAAAGATGCACCACTCAAAGTTGATAGCCCATTAAATGAATCAAAAAATGAATGATGACCTGCCAAAGGAACCAAGCCTTCAATACATGAGGCTTTGAGGAAGTTAATGGAAAAAGCAGAATAGTGAGCATAGTGTCTGGTTGTTGACACAGTTCTGCCTGAAAATAGAAATGTTTAAAATACAAATTACCAAATTGAACAAACCCAAAACTCCTCAGCTTCATGTTACTGGGATGAGAAAAGTCAGGCAGTTTATAGGAGGAATAGAATTTACTTGGAAGATAAGAAACAAAGGCAGAACTGGGAGACAAAACAGAAAGGAACTTAACTGAGGGACAGCCATGTGGCTACAACTCCCAATCCCATGGGTAGCCCCACAGCCCCATCCCCACCCCATATCCCTGACAAAAGGTTTTAATAAGTTCAAAAATTTTTGGGTTAGGAACCCAGAACATGCAGGAAATGAGGGATATGCCCTACCCAGGGGGAACCCATCCAACCCATGTTCCAACAGTTAGGATCATCTTTACCCACCCCTGCCCTCTGGGAAGAAATTCAGACCAAAGGAACCCTCTGCCTAGGCAGGTATTCAACCAGGAAACTTCCCTGCTCCCAGCCCCTGCCTCTTCAGATACAAGCCCCCAAACTTTTGCCCTCAGTCTCTCAAAACTGTGATGGGCAGATCACATCAAAAAGGTAACAAATGCAAATAAATCCAATAAGACCACCCAGTCCCAAACAGACTCTAACAAAACATAGTAGAATTACTCAGATTCCCAAATGACATATAATCAATGCAACCTCCAAAAAATAAGAACTTGATAACAAAGGGATAAATGTTCTAAAAGAGACCTAATAGAAAAGGTCAGGAAGGGCAAAAACAGTTAAATGACCTGAAGATAGCAAAAAGAGGACCTCAGTAACCAGCTGGCTAAACTAAAAAATGACATAAATAAGTGCAAGAGAGAATTCCAAGATGCACTGAAAAAATCAGAAAATGATGTGAAAAAAGGAACTCAACATGAGAGGAAACTATATAAAATAGTAGAAAATACAAACCAAATTGAACAAACCCAAAAACTCCAAAAGCTCTCAAGAATAGTCAGCTATGTGGAAGATAGAAACTCAGAACTGACAAAACAGAAAAACACTGTTTTAATAAGTTCAAAATTTTTTGTGAACAGAACATGCAGGAAATGAGGATAGCCTTAAACAAAACGTTAGGATCATGGGGATACCAGAAGACAGACTGGAATGGAACTTTCTGCAAAGTCAAAAGAAAGTCCCATCAAGGTTTTCAAGAAATTAACAGAACTCCAAACAGACTGGACCAAGGAGAAACCTCCAAGACATATTATCATAAAAACCCAAATATTATAAAACCCAGGAGAGTTCTAAAAGCAGCTAGGAACACAACACATTACATATCTAAAAACCCCCAGTAAATTACAGAAGCACCAGAGACCTCAGAAACACTCAAAGCCAGAAGACCCTGGAATGGAACACTGCAAAGTCTAGAAGAATTTTCAAAATAATCTACCCAGCAAATTTATCAAGAATGATGAAAGAAAAACCAAAACCCACCAGCTTTATCCTCAAAACCAAATCTCAAAGAGTACTCAAATGTGGAAGAAGAAATAATGGCAGAGACCTACAAAATACACAGCTTCCTCGCTTCAAGAAATGGGAAGAGGATGGCACGACCAGGAGCAAGCTTGTGAGACAGAAGCAGACAGACTTCAGCCACCATCCACAGCCTCCCCTCTCCCATCACCAGCACAAGTTCCAGCAAGCACCAGAGACCTGGGGAAAAAAGCTCACCTACCAAGCACCTGGCAGATCAGAAAGAAAAAAAAAACAGCAAAATACACTTTTCTACTAAAAAGTGAGGTGTATAGTAAATTATCAACTGCACCAGAGAAGTAGGAGAGCCCCAGAGCATCTAGAGCCCACAGAAGCAGGCAGAAGTGGCTCCAATGTGGTGGCGAGTTCCACATGGCTGCAGCGGCCAGGCTCTGCCTGAGCTGTGGGATTTTAAATTCAGGTGAGGGGATTGTCCAATCATACCATCTTCCTCACAAACTCAAGAAACATGGAAGGAGGACAGCAGAGACCAACAGAGCAGCTTGTGAGGAAGAGGATAGCATGGATGAGCAGACGGACTTTAGCCACCATCCACAGCCTCCCCTCCCCCACCACCAGCACAAGCACCAGCAAGCACCAGAGGCCTGGGGAAGGGGGCTCACCTACCCAGCACCCAGAACAATCAGAGCACTGACCCACAGATGCAGCCAGCCTTCCTGAGCCCACAACACAGCAAAGAAGGACCAAAGCAGCCATGCAACATAGCTGAGATCAAAGCCATCCCAAAAGGTAAATGGGATTACACCAGGTCAGTACCCACCAAATAAGCCTGGTGTATAGGCTTGCATCAGAAAGACTAATTGCACCTTCCATGTCAGGGTAAATTATATGTTAAACCTGATGGAAGGTCAGATCTGACATTCATAAATAAGCTATATTTGGGGATGTTCATTTGTTGCTTCCTGATTTATAGTGCCTTTGTTTCCTCTTCTGTCATTCATTGCGAAGGGTCTCACTTGGTCACTAGCTGACCTTGGAACCCTCTACAGACCAGAATCTTAGCCTCCCAGTTGACAAGATTAAGGGTGTGGAGCAACACACATCCTTAGGGACTGTGACTGTGTTAAAGGATCTGTTTGTCATAATACCTACTTTTGCACAAATACTCTGTGCTGCATCTCATTGAATGGGTACATTGTTTAGTTAAATTTATAGAATTTGACTGTATTCTGTTCCATTCTGCTCCTACACTGAAGATGTATAACATCAGGTTGATTAGATTAATGCATCTAATATTACTGCAGATAATTAGGAAACCCAAGCATTAAATTAATACAAGATACAAAAATCTCTATAAGAAACACAAAAAATCAAGACAATATAAATCCACCAAAAAGAATTAATGTATCAGAAATGACCTTCAGTGAGACTGAATTAGAGGAAATGCCTGAGAAAGATTTCAAAAGAATGATTATAAATATGTTCAAAGAACTCAAAGTGGAAATGAAAGGGTTCAAAGACCTCAAAGAGGAAATCAAAGGATTCAAAGAACACACAGGAAACCAATTTAATGAAATAAGGAGGTCAATACTAGACATAAATAAAGAAATAGAAATAATAAAGAACAGCCAGTCAGAAATACTAGAAATAAAGAACACAGTCAGTGAAATAAAAAACTCTGTAGAAAATCTCTCTGGTAGAATGGATGAAGGAGAGAACAGAATATCTAAACTAGAAGCCAGGTGGCAGATCTAATACATTCCAACAAAGAGAAAGACAAACTAATAGGAAGGTATGGATGGGAATTTCAAGATATTCGGGACACTATGAAAAGATCAAACACAAAGAATTCAGGGTATAGTAGAAGGAGAAGAATGTCACTCCAAAGGCATAGTAGGTATTTTCAACAAAATCATAGAAGAAAACTTCCCCCAAATTGGGAAAGAGATGCCAATGCAGATACAGGAAGCCTTTAGAACACCAAACAGGCAAAACCTGGAAAAAACATCTCCCTTCCATACCCAAAGAAAATATATTGAAAGCAGCTAGAGAGAAAAAGCAAGTCACCTACAAAGGCAAGCCCATCAGAATCACAGCAGATTATTCAACACAAACCTTAAAAGCCAGAAGGGCTTGGAGTGATGTATTCCAAGTTCTGAAAGATAACAACTGTCAACCAAGGTTACTTTATCCTGCAAAGCTATCCATTCAAATAGACTGAGAAATAAGGACATTCCACAACAAAAGCAGGCTAAAGGAATATTTGAAGACAAAACCAGGTCTACAGAAAATACTTGAAAGGATCCTCCATGCTGAAGAGAAAGAAAAGCACACATATAAGGAACCTGGAAAAAACAAACCATACTCCAATACTAGTTAATACAAGAGAGCAAAGGTAAAACTGGAAGAACTACAAAACAAGAAAAATGGCAAAAATAAATACACACCTTTTAATAATAACTATTAATATCAATGGCCTGAATGCCCCAACTAAAAGACATAGGTTTGCAGACTGGGTTAAAAAGCAGGATCCTTCAATTTGTTGCCTCTGAGAAACTCATCTTTCTACAAAGGATGGACACTATCTTATAGTGAAAGGCTGGAAAATGGTGTTTCAAATAAATAGGCCTAGAAAACAAGCAGGGGTTGCTATCCTAATATCTGACAGGGTAGACGTCAAAGCAACATTAATTAGGAAATATAAGGAAGGTCGCTTTATATTGATTAAAGGAACGTTCCAACAGGAGGACATTACAATCCAAAACATATATGCACCTAACACGGGGGCTCCCAATTTCATCAAACAAATGCTATTAGAACTAGGGTCACAGATAACACCAAATACATTTGTAGTGGGTGACTTCAACACCCCACTCTCACCAATTGACAGGCCATCCCAGCAAAAAATAAACAGATATGCTTCTGGATTAAATGAGGTCATAGAACAAATGAACAAATGAACCTAACAGATATATACAGGACATTTCATCCAAATGCTGAAGAACACATTCTTTTCAGCAGCACAATGGACATTCTCTAAAATAGACCATATATTAGGACACAAAGCAAACCTTAATAAATATAGGAAAATTGAAATAATTTCTTTCACTCTATCAGATCACAATGGGATCAAACCTCTAATCAATAACAAGAAAAGCTATAGAGCATACACAAAATCATGGAAACTAAATACTACATTACTAAATGATGGATGGGTCAACTAAGAAATCAAGAAGGAATTCAAAAAATTCATGGAGTCAAATAATAATGAGAACACAGCATACCAAAACCATTGGGACACAATGAAGGCAGTCCTAAGAGGGACATTTATAGCTTTAAGTGCCTATATTAAGAAATTAGAAAGGTTGCAGGTAAACAACTTAATGCTGCACCTTAAGGCCTTGGAAAAAGAAGAACAAGGCAAACCAAAAATTAGTAGATGGGCAGAAATTAATGAAATAGAAAATAAAAAAAATACAAAGAATCAATGAAACAAAGAGTTGGTTCTTTGAAAGGATAAACAAGATTGATAAACCCTTAGCAAATCTGACCAAAAGAAAGAGAGAACAGACACAAATTAATAAAATCAGAGATGAAAAAGGCACCATTACAACAAATACCAGAGAAATTAAAAACATCATAGGGACATACTACAAGAACATATACTCCACTAAGTTTGAAAATCTGAAAGAAATGGATGATTTCCTTGATTTATATGACCTACCTAAATTAAATCAAGATGAGATCACCCACTTAAATAGACCTATAACAAGTATGGAGATCCAAGTAGTTATAAAAAATCTCCCAACTAAAAAAAGTCCAGGCCCAGATGGATTCACTGCTGAATTTTACCGGACCTTCATGGAAGAACTAACACTAATGCTTCTTAAACTTTTCCATAAAATATAACAGGAAGGAACCATACCAAACTCCTTCTATGAAGCCAGCATCACCCTGATCCCAAAATAAGACAAGGATAGAACAAAAAGGAAAATTACAGACCAATATCCCTCATGAACATAGATGCAAAAATTCTCAATAAAATATTGGCAAACAGAATACAAGAATATAGTAGAAAGATCATTCACCCTGACCAAGTAGGTTTTATCCCAGAGATGCAGGGATGGTTCAACATATGTAAATCAATAAATGTAATACATTATACAAATGGACTGAAGGACAAAAATCACATGATCATCTCATAGATGCAGAAAAAGCATTTGACAAAATCCAACATCCCTTTATGATAAAAGTCCTACAGAGACTGGGAATAAAAGGAACATATCTCAACATAATAAAGGCTATTTATGACAAACCCACAGCCAACATAATACTAAATGGAGAAAAATTTGAAGCTTTTCCACTAAAATCAGGCACAAGACAAGAGTGTCCACTGTCCCCACCTTTATTTAATATAGTGCTGAAAGTCTTAGCCATAGCAATAAGGCAAGAGACACACATAAAAGGGATACAAATTGGAAAGGAAGAGATCAGGTTATCATTATTTGCAGATGATATGATTCTATACATAAAGAACCCTAAAGACTTTACCAGAAGACTGTTAGAGCTGATGAACTCTTATAGCCATGTAACAGAATACACAATAAATACACAGAAATCAGTAGCCTTCCTATATGCTAACAACAAACACACAGAAGATGAAATCAGAGCCTCACTCACATTCACAATTGCATCAAAAAATAAATAAATAAAGTACCTTGGGGTAAACCTAACCAAGGAAGTGAAGTATCTCTACAAGGAGAACTTTAAAACACTCAAGAGAGAAATTGCAGAAGACACTAGGAAATGGAAAAACATCCCCTGTTCTTGGATAGGAAGAATCAATATTGTGAAAATGGCAATCCTACCAAAAGCAATCTACACATTTAATGCAATCCCCATCAAAATTCCAACAGCATTCTTCACGGAAATAGAAAAAACAATCCAAAAATTCATTTGGAAGCACAAAAAACCTCGGATATCTAAAATAATTATGAGCAACAAAAATAAGGCTGGTGGTATCACCATACCTGATTTTAACTTATATTACAGAGCCATAGTAACAAAAACAGCATGGTACTGGCACAAAAACACACATGTAGATCAATGAAACAAAATAGAGGAGCCTGATGTAAGTCTGGGTAGTTATAGCCACCTGATCTTTGACAAAAATGCCAATAATACTCATTGGAGAAAAGACAGACTCTTCAGCAAATGTTTCTGGGAAAACTGGATATGCAACTGTGGAAGGATGAAAATAGATCCTTATTTCTCTCCATGCACAAGAATCAAGTCCAAATGGATCAAAGACCTTAACATCAGATCTGAAATTCTGAAACTGCTAGAGGAAAAAGTAGGGAAAACACTTCAACATATTGGTCTTGGCAAAGACTTTCTGAATATAACCCCAATCACTCAGGAAATAAAACCACAGATCAACTGCTGGGAACTCATGAAATTACAAAGCTTTTGTACAGCTAAGGACACTGTGAATAGAGCAAAGAGGCAACCTACAGAATGGGAGAAAATCTTTGCCAGCTATAAATCTGACAGAAGGTTAATATGTAGGATATACAAAGAACTCAAAAAATTAAATTACAAGAAATCAAACAACCCAATTAAAAATGGGCTATGAAACTAAATAGAGAGTTCTCAGAAGAACAAATACAGATGGCATATAAACATCTAAAAAAATGTTCTACATCCCTAGTCATCAGGGGAATGCATATTCAAAGTACCTTGAGATTCCATCTCACTCCTGTCAGATTGGCTACCATCATGAAAACAAATGACTATAAATGCTGGCAAGGGTGCAGAAGAAGAGGAACCCTTCTACACTGTTGGTGGTAATGCAATCTGGTCCAGCCATTGTGGAAATCAGTGTGGAGGTTCCTGAGACAGCTAAATATAGATCTACCATATGACCCAGCAATACCACTCCTAGACATATATCCTAAGGATTTGTCTCATTACCTTAGAGATACTTGCTCAACCATGTTTATTGCTGCTCTATTCACAATAGCTAGGAAATACAACCAGCCTAGATGTCCCTCAACTGATGAGTGTATAATGAAGATGTGGCACATTTACACAATGGAGTTCTACTCAACAGTAATGAAAAATGACTTTATGAATTTTGCTGGAAAATGGATGGATCTAGAAAGGATTGTACTTAGTGAGGTAATCCAGACCCAGAAAGCCAAATGTCACATGTTCTCTCTCATATGTGGATCCTAGCTACAAATCTATGTGAGTAAAAATAAAACTCAGTAGCAGAAGCCAGTAAGCTAGAAAGGGGATATAAAAGGGAATAGAAAAGGAGGAATGGGGGACTTAATAGAATGGTATCGTATATATGTAAGTAGAAGAACAGATTAATGGGGGTGAAAAGGCCTAAGTGAGGTGAGGGGAAGGGAATAAGTAAAGGAATGGTGGAGGGAAGGCTAATCAAAATCTAAGAGGATATAAAAAAGTCATACAGAAGCCTACTTTTCTGGACAATGGAACACTAAGAAGCCATAGATTATTATTTAAAATTTTTCAGTGTCGGGGATGGGATAGCTTCCAATGAGTTGTTGGCCAGGGCAGTCACAGATACCCCCAAAACATTATAGACCATTTCCAAGGCCCTTGGTTTCCCACCATGATTAGATGGTAAGACCCTATTGCTGAAGACTCCACATACTTGGGTGGCAAGTCCACTGACAAAACCTGCTGGAGCTGAGCTGAAAGCCTCCTCCATGTAAACAAGCTGAGAGAAAGCTGGAAAAAGCTACACTACATGCAGTTCAATGAGAGAGAGAGAAAACACCAGTGAAAATATTCAACAGTAGACACCGCAAGCTTCAAATTTGGCCAGCCAGGCCAAATGAGCCAATGGGTACAATAATGGCATGTCTGTAATGGGGGAAACCAACTACTCTCTAATTGGACTGGAGGCCCACTCCATGGGAGGGAATACATCCCTGATGAGTAGTCATGAACCATAGGGGTGTAACATCTGCTGGTGTCTGGCTAAATGTATATACTATGCTCACCAAACTTCCCAGTAAGCACTTCTCTTAATGTACACACCCATATATTAATGCTACTCTCACTTTTGGTTAGAGAAGCTTCTCTTTTCAGATGGTGACAAACTTGGGATGATTCAGAAGGCACCATGATGCTAAAAAGAAGTGACACAGGAGTGCTCAGCACTGAAACATCTCAAACCTACCTTCCAAGGCTCCGGGTTCATTGCCAAAGAGGGAGCGGAAAGAATGTAAGAGCCAACAGAAGAGTAGGACTCCTAATGGCATGATCCTCCAGACACAAAATAGCCTGGATATCCATGACCTCACAGTGCCTAACACTACCTACATAAGACCATCATAATAGGAGGAAAAGATCATGACATCAAACTGAAAAGAGAGACTTATTGAGAGGGGGAGGGGATATGATGGAGAGTGAAGTTTCAAAGGGGAAAGTGGGGGGAGGGAGGGAAATAACATGGGATATTGTCTACAATTAAAGAAATTGTCAATAAAAAAAATTTAAAAAGAACCTACAAGAGGCAAATCACAATAACCAAACTCAGAGAAGGCACTCAAAACAAAACAACCTCTCAAAGTCCAAAAACAACAAGCAGGGATTAAATAAAACCTCACAGTTCTCACTCTAAACATCAATGGCCTTAATTCACCCATCAAGAGACATAAGCTGACAGGATGGATCAGAAAATTAGAACCCTCAATATGCTGTCTTCAAGAAACCCACCTCACCACTAAAGATAGATACCTTCTCAGGATGGAAAAAGATATTCCAAGCGAACGGAAATAAGAAACAAGCAGGTGTCCCTATACTAATATCAGATAAAATAGACTTCAAGACAAAAGTAATCAAAAAAGACAAAGACACTTTTTACTTATCAAGGGACCAATACAAAAAGAGGATATCACAATCACCAATTGTTATGCACCAAACAGGTGCACCACAATTCATAAAGCAAAAACTACTTGGCAATAAAACAGACATAACCACCAACACCATCATAGTTGGGGACTTCAATAATCCACTATCAACAATAGATAGCTCATCCAAACAGAAAATTAACAGGGAAGTAAGAGAGCTCAACATCACCATAGAGCAAGTAGGCCTAACAGACATATATGGAACATTCCACCCAAAATCTACAGATTACACATTCTTCTCAGCAGCCCATGGAACCTTCTCTAAAATAGGTCATATATTGGGCCACAAAGCCTGCCTCCATATTTTCAAGGAAATTGATATAATTTCCTGCATGATATCAGACCACAATGCTATAATGCTAGAAATTAACAACAAAAAGTATGCTAGGAATCCCTCCAGCTCCTGAAAACTTAACAGCATAACTTTAAACAATAAATGAGTTGTGGATGAAATAAAAAATGAAATTGAAAAATTTCTAGAATTGAATGACAATGAGAACACATCATACCAAAACTTGTGGACACAATGAAGGCAGTCCTTAGGGGAAAAAATGCCCTTATAACAAAAACAGAGAGATCCCAAATCAATAACCTAACCATCCACCTAAAAGTATTGGAAAAAGAAGAAGCCAACCAAAAAAGCTCCAGACGGAAAGAAATAATTAAGATCAGAGCAGAAATTAATGAATTGGAAACTAAGAAGACAATTAAGAAAACTGATGAAACAAAGAGTTCTCTTTGAAACAATTAACAAGATTGATACACCCCTGGCCAATCTGATCAAGGTAAAAAAAGAAATGTTTCAATTAAGAAAATTAGAAAAGAAAAAGGAGAGATCACAACAGACATGAATGAAATAGGGAGAATTATCAGGACTTATTTCAAAAACCTCTATTCCATAACACATAAGAACATGGAGGAAATGGATGAATTTGTAGGCACATACCACCTACCACAGCTAAACCCAGAGCAGATTAATCTCCTAAACAAACCCATCACACCCTTCAAGACTGAAGAAGTAATCAAATACCTCCCCCAAAAGAAGAGTCCAGGACCAGATGGTTTCTCAGCTGAATTCTATCAAACCTTCATGGAAGAACTGAAACCAATTTTTCTCAAACTGTGCCACACAATTGGAGAACAGGGAGAGATCCCCAACTCCTTCTATGAAGCTAGTATCACCCTAATTCCAAAACCAGGTAAATTATAGCCCCATTTCCTTGATGAACATAGACGCAAAGATCCTAAAGAAAATCCTCGCAAACTGAACTCAACAATACATCAAAAGCATTATCCACCTTGATCAAGTAGGCTTCATCCCTGGAATGCAGGGGTGCTTCAACATATGGAAATCTGGCAATGTAATACACCACATAAACAAGCTTAAACACCAAAACCACATGATCATTTCAATAAATGCAAAAAAGGCCTTTGACAAAATACAACATCACTTCATGATCAAAACATTGGAGAGGGGCTGGAGAAATGGCTTAGTGGTTAAGCACTTGCCTGTGAAGCCTAAGAACCCCGGTTCAAGGCTCGATTCCCCAGTACCCATGTAAGCCAGATGCACAAGGTGGCACATGCATCTGGAGTTCGTTTGCACTGTCTGGAGGCCCTGGTGCACCCATTTTCTCTCTCTCTCTCTCTCTCTCTTCTCTTTCTCTCTCTCTCTCTCTGCCTCTATCTCTCTCTGTGTCCATGTTGCTAATAAATAAATAAAAATAAGACAAAAATAATTAATAAGAACATTGGAGAAAATATGCATAGACAGTCCATATCTCAACATAATAAAGGCTATTTATAAAGCTCCTAAAGCCCAAGTAATTCTTAATGGGGAGAAACTGAAGGAATTCCCATTGAGATCAGGAACAAGGCAGGGGTGTCCATGCTCACCTCTGCTCTTCAACATAGTGCTAGAGGTATTAGATCAAGCAATAAGACAGGAGAAAGAAATCAAAGGAATACAAATTGGAAAGGAAAAAGCTAAGTTAGCCCTATTTTCAAATGACATGATTCTATACAAAAGTGACCCTAGAACCTCCATCTCAAAACTCTTAAAGGTGATTAGCATCTTAAGCAAAGTAGCAGGATATAAGATCAATGCACAGAAATCAGTAGCCTTTCTGTATGCAAAAGACAAAGATACAGAAAAAGAAATAACTAACATTGTCCCATTTTCAATAGCAACAAAGAAAATAAAATACCTTGGAATAACCTTAACAAAGGAAGTGAAGGATCTATACAATGAAAACATAAAAACACTCAAGAAGGAAATTGAGGAGGTCCTACAAAAATGGAAAGAATTCCCATGTTCCTGGATAGGTAAAATTAACATTGTGAAAATGGCAATCTTACCAAAAAGCACTATATAGATTTAATGCAATGCCAATAAATATCCCAAACTTCTTTCTTCACTGAGATAGAAACAACTATCTCAAAATTCATATGAAAAGGCAGAAGGCCTCGGATATCCAAGCATATCCTCAGCAAAAGAAACACCTCTGGAGATATCACCATACCTGATCTAAAGCTATACTACAAACCCATTGTAATAAAAACAACATGGTACTGGCATAAAAACAGGAATATAGACCATTGGGACAGAATAGAAGACCTGGATTTGGGTCACATAACTACAGCTACTTGATATGTGACAAAGGTCCTACCAATGGAGAATGGAAAATAGACAGCATCTTCAACAAATGGTGGTGGACAAACTGGACAACCATATGTAGGAAAATGAAACTTGATCCACACATCTCACCATGCACAAAAATCAAGTCCAAATGGATCAAAGACCTTAATGTAAAACCAGAAACTCTGCTAGTACTGGAAGAAAAAATAGGAGGAACCATCCACAACATTGGAGTGGGAAAAGACTTCCTGAATAAAACCCCAGCAGCTCAGGAAATTAAACAATCACTCAACCATTGGGATCTCATGAAGCTGAAAAGATTTTTTAGTGACAAATATACTATAACCAAAGCCAGCAGATTACCCACAGAATAGGAGAAAATTTTAACCAGCTATACAACTGACAGAGGCCTAATTTCTAGAATCTACAAAGAACTGCAAAGCCTAATCCATAAATCATCAAACAACCCACTCACAAAATGGGGCAGAGAACTGCACAGGGAGTTCTCAGAGGAAGAAATACAAATAGCAAACACACATTTAAGAAAATGTTCAACATCCCTAATCATCAGGGAAATGCAAATTAAAACACCTATGAGATTCCACCTTACCCCTGTAAGGATGGCTAACATTAAAAAAAAAAAAAAAAAAAAAAGGAAAAAAATGCTGGTGAGGCTGTGGAGAAATAATAACAAGCTTTCACTATTGGTGGGAATGTAAAACGGTTCAACCATTATGGAAACTATATGGAAACTCCTGAAAAGGATGACCATAGACCTGCCAACAGATCCAGTTATTCCCTTATTGTGCATTTACCCTAAAGGCTCCAAGCCTCAGATCAGAGACATTTGCTCAACCATGTTTATAGCTGCTCAATTCATAATATCAAAGAGCTGGAATCAACCCAGATGTCTATCATTAGATGAATGGATAACAAAGATGTGGTTATATCTATACTATGGAATTCTATGTAGCAGTAAGGAAAAATGAAATAATGAAATTCAAAAAAAAAATGGCCAAACATGGAACAGATCATCCTCAGTGAGCTTACCCAATCACAACAAGATAATTGTCTCATGATCTCATTTATCTGTTGCTCTTAACCTGAATCCACCTGATATGCTGCCAAACCTAATAAGCACCCTGAGGACCAGACAATAGGGAGGGTGCAATAGGGAGAGGGTAAGGGTGGGAGGGAGCGAGATGGGGGAGGAAGGACAAGAATGGGGGGGACACAAATAGTGACCCAAAAGGAAATGATACTATAAAACCCTTTATTCTCAACAACAGGCTAAAACATTGACCTGTCAGCAGGCCCACAGTGGGAACACTTGAACCACAGGAAACTGGAGAGCACATCATGAAGACCAACCTTAATCTTTTCCTCCTTCACTCTCTCTTCTCTTTCCCTCTCTTGCTCTCTCTCTTTTTTATTATCTTTTTCTTCCCTCACCTTCCTAGGTGCTGACTTATAACACCCAATACCACCACAGGGTTCACTTTCACAATGAGCTGTTGATCCAAGGAACTTAAAAAGTTTCCCCAAAAAGACAGATTTATGTCAGAGTTCTTGATGACCCACTAAAGGTTAATGGTAAGACCCTACTGTCGAAGACAGCATATGCATTTGAGACCAAACATGGAGAGACCTGGTCAGAATCTGGAAGGGGTCAGTCCCCAGACAGTTAGCTAGTCTAGTGCTAGAGGGTGCTACAGAAGCAACTAGGGGGAAATGGCCAATATCTTTCCAAACAATTCGCAGTCTAAGCTACCCAGCAGGAAACAACCTGACATAATCCTCAAACAAGTGCAGTAGTGGCACACAGCCATGGTGGGTAACCAACTGCTCTTGATTTGGCTAATAGATCCATTCACTGGAATGGAACTCATTGCTGGAACTGGGAAATAAGTCAAAACCATGTACAAAAAATGAGCTCAGTCTCCAAGATCAAGATACCACCAAATGTGGGCTAGAAGAGTGCCTATGCATATAAAATTCCCTCCAAAATATCTATAGCCATCCCATCTATCTAGTACTAACTTCTCTCTCCATTGGAGAATTTGTTTATCTTTTTCAGATGGATGACGAACCTGAAGGGAGGATCAGCCAATCACACCTCACCAGGGCCCCAGCTGAAAACATAGAGTAATGCAGGGGAAGGACAAGAGTACAGCATTCTTGGTGATCACAACATCAAAAAAGGCTGAAGGAAACAAACACAGACAACATCTAACTCCTACTGAGCCAGATATCCAGAGACACAGAGGCTCCCAAAGCCTCATCACTAATGTAGAGCTAAAATGATCCCAATGTGGCTCAGGGAAATTTGCAGAAGAGGGGGTGGAAAGAATGTTAGAGCCACAAGTTGGGGCATTATGCACAGAGACTTGGCCTATCCCCGTAACTCTTGACTAACCCCACAATGCATGACCCACATTCCCCACTGATGAGGGTCCCTTTGGAAGAGGGAGGACAGGGAGGAGGATAATGGAGTCACCATTATGAATGTAAAATTAGAATAATATAAATTTTAAAATTATTAATAAAAAAAGAATTTATTTGAAGCTTACAGATGCAGGGGAAATTCCATAATGGCAGAAGGTGGCCCCTTCACATAGATCCAAAGAGCAAAGCAACCACCACCTATCACAGGCGAGCACACTCCAGGAAGCCAGGAAGAGCTCAAACACTCTGTGTATCTTAGGCTGGAAGTCAGATTTGCCTTAGGGCTAGACCCCAGTATTTGCCCTCAGGGACACCTCCTCCAGCCGGTAAACTTAAATAAAACTCCTAAGTATATTGGGGGACATCCATTAAAACTACCACAGTTTGAGTCCTTAATTATTTCCAACACATTCAGTTCAATAATACAACTTTAAGAATTCTGTAAGTGCAGCAGAAAGAACTAAGACCTGGCCAAAGGTTAGGATGAAAGAATATTTTTAGAGCATGACAGTGCTACTGTTCTTAAGTGATGGTGGTACCCTGAAGCTAGACTTCTTGTCTAGGATGCATGCAGGAAACTATTTGTGGTCAGTATACCTAGGGAAGAGAAGATAGCCAGAAAACAACTTATTTGTTATAGCTGGTGATGGGACTAGTGACTTTTTCTGAATTGCTATGAAACAATTTAATGTCATAGACAACAACAAAGTGAACTTCAGTCCATTCTGTATGAAATTTCCTCAGATTTTTGAATTTAAAAAAAGCTAAGTGAGGGCCAGAGAGATGGCTTAGCAGTTAAGATGCTTGCCTGCAAAGTCCAAGGACCCAGGTTCAATTTCCTAGTGCCCATGTAAGCCAGATACATGCAGAGGCTAGAGACCCTGGAGCACCGATATTCTGTCTGTCTGTTTCTCTCTCTCTCTCTCTTTTTCTATCTGCCTCTTTCCTCCCCTCTCTCTCTCTCTCTCTCTCTCTCTCTCTCTTTCTCTCACACACACACAAATAAATAAATAAATAAATAAATAAATAAATAAATAAATAATGAAATAATGTTTTTTTACCAAGTGAAGTTGGCTTGATTAATCTTATTATTCTTAATATAAGTGGATCTTTCAGGACAGTTGTTTGTATTACATTTGTAATTAAAGTTAATTGTAGAAGAATTGAAAATTATAAAACATGTAAAGAAGCTAATAAAAATTGGTTTTTCAGAGGCTGGGGGAAACACTTAGTGGATAAAGAGCTTGCTGTGCAAGCATGAGTACTTGAATGTGGGTTCCCAGAACCCATGTAAAAAGCCAGACTCTGTGGCAGGTGTCTGTATGCCCAGCATGCCTACAGTGAGGAGTATAGAGACAGGAGACTCTTCCCAGAATCTTCCAGACCAGCTAGTCTGGTGAATGCCACATGAACAACAAAATGAGGGATGCTGCCTCATGCAAGGTGGAAGATGAAGACTGACATCCAGAGTTGACCTCTGACTTCTACTTGCTTATCCTGGCATGCACGTCTGCACTCACACACATGAGCACACAACCCTACAAATATTTTAAGCCATCATCCTATTCTTGTCTATTATGAAATGACTATTGACACTTTGGAGACAGCATTTCAGATTTATAACACACATACACACACAAACACACACACACAACTTCTATTCTGTAACTTGTAAAAACAATGGTTTGGAAAATTGGAAATAATTTGCAACTAGTTTTACTGCTCCTCTCTGCCATTTTAGGACTTTTTGTATATGTGTGACCATTGAAGTGATTTACCTACCATGGTCATATGACCTTTTTCTTCTCATCATGCCTCAGGTCAAATGTTACATTCTCAGCCATTCCTTTACCATTCATAGACTATGAAGTCACCTCATTCCAGAGCCATTTCTAGTTCAATTATCTGGTGTCTTCCACCTTTGTCATAGTTTATTCACTTGTCTCCTGTCTTCTCCATCACAGTGCAAGTGTTGACAAACCCAGGGTTCTTTCCAGTGTCTTCCCATATCTTAGAACAACTGGCCCAGAGGAGGGGTTTCATTGCTATTATAAGGAAATGAGTAATTTGAGTGAATCAGTAGGATTATGGGTGTGTGGAAAGCAGAGGCAGTGCTGAGAAAGTGAGCTGAGAACTGATGTTGGGTCAAGAAGCAAAAACAGGGAAGTTGAAAGAGGGCTGATTTACATAGTCCCAGAAAGATCTTAAAGGCACTGCTTGCCCCTAACAAATGACAACTAGCAAAATCTAAAAAAACATTTCTTGGTCACTGATTGAATGTTTGGTAAAATTTAAATGATTCTATACTTATCTTGGACATTCCAGATTGTTGCAGTCAGGTTCACACTGTGGGCAAAAAAACACCTGACCAAGCATGTTGGGGGAAGGGTTTATTTTGGCTTACAGACTGGAGGAGAAACTCCATGCTGGCAGGGGAAAATGATAGTATGAGCAGAGGGTGGCCATCACCTCCTCACCAACATCAGATGGACAACAGCAACAGGAGAGTGTGCCCCACAGTGGCAAGAGGAAGCTGATTATAATACCCATAATCCCATCTCCAACAAATTTACAATTTGCCATGAGCTAGGGACATGGCATTCAGAACACCTAAGTTTATGTTGTTCTGAATCAAACCACCACATTCCACCCCTGGACCCCATAAACTGATAACCATCCATGACATAAAATGCAATCCATTCAGTCCAACTTTAAAAGTCCCCATAGCTTTTTTAAAAAATATTTTATTATTTATTTATTTGAGAGAGAGAGAGAGATACAGAAATAGACAGGTAGAGAGAGAGAGAACGGGCACACCAGGATCTCCAGCCACTGCAAACGAACTCCAGATGCATGTGCCCCCTTGTGCATCTGGCTAACATGGGTCCTGGAGAATCGAGCCTCAAACCGGGGTCCTTAGGCTTCACAGGCAAGCACTTAACCGCTAAGCCATCTCTCCAGCCCCCCCCCCCCATAGCTTTTTTATCAATCCTAAAGATGTTCAAACATTCCCATAATCCAAGGTCTTTTAACTGAGCCATAATACCAAAAAAAGAATCACTAAAAACCCATGATGGCACAGAATGAACATATACATTACAAAAGATGGCATTGGGTATAGAAAAGAAATATTCAGCCAATACAAGTTTTAAAACAATGAAGGCAAGCATCAAACTCTGTAGCTCCAAGTCCAACAAATATAGCCAATGACAAGTCTGCAAGTCTGATAATTTTCAACAGTAAGTCTCTGGAGTTCCAATTCTGCCCCTGCAGCTAGGTTACTCATGGTCCTGGAAAACTTTATCTGGAGCTGCAGCTCTCCTTAGCAGCCATATCATGGTCCCAACATCTCCATTGGGTCTCCACTGCAACCAAAGGTTCATTCTCATGGCTCCATTAGCAGACCTGCTTCACACTGCCCATGACCATTTCCAAAACAAAAGACCATGTTGCAAATTCAATGACTCTCTTTCCTGCATTTCATATACCCCATAATACCATGTAGGGTAACAATTTGTTAATCTAGGGGGGAACAAAGCAGACTTTGAAGTATAGGGCACCCCTTGAGATCTACATTCTTCCTGTTGCCCCAGGCAGAAGTTTCAGCCCAAAGATTTCATTTCTGTGCCATATTCCTCTGCCCACAACAGTCTGTTTCTATGCAAAGCAGCCCTGCACAAGTTCTTAGGACACTGGAATAACAGCAAGCCTCTCTCACACAAAAAGTGCTTCTAGCCCTGTCCTAGCAAAGCTCTTTCTCACCCTCAAAAGCCAAACTTCACAGTTCATAGTTCTTACTACATTCAGATCTTTCAACTCTGACCAGAATAGTCCATCAAGCTGTTCTTACAGTGCTGCAAGGTATCTCTTAGGCCAAGGATTCAAATCCTTCCACATTCCTCTTGAAAATCAGCTCCAAAAGGCCAAAGCCACACAGTCAGGTGTCTAGCAGCTATCCCACTCCTCTGGTAACAACTTTACTGTTGCAGTCAGGTTCACATTGCTGGCAGAAATCACCCAACCAAGAACAGCTTGTGGGGAAAAAGGTTTATTTTGGCTTACAGGCTTGAGGGGAAGTTCCATGGTGGCAGGGGAAAATGATGGCATGAGCAGAGGATGGACAACACCTCTTGGCCAATATCAGGCGGACAAAAGCAACAGGATAGTGTGACAAACACTGGCAAGAGGAAGCTATTTATAATACCCATAAGCCCACCCCCAAGAATACACTGCCTCCAGGAGGCTTTACTTTCCAAATAGCCATCATCTGGGGACATAACATTTAGAACTCTTAAGCTTATGAGAGACACCATTATCAAACCACCACACAGATTAATAATTTCCTTGCTTTATGTTAATTTTGCATTTTTCAGAGTCACTGTTTGGATTGAAAATTTGTGGTCACTCACCAATTTCTAGCAGTTGGCTTGTGATATACAGGAGTATTTTTCCAAATAATATTGTTTTCTGTGTCTGAGCACACTAGTGCATCCTTGTCTAGAAACATAAATTGTGACTGAAGGGTTAATGACTCTCCCTGAAAACCAGAGGGAACTAGAGGGTTAATGACTGTCCCTAAGACTAGAAGGCCTTAGAGAAACATCAGAGGCAGCCATTACCAGACTAGCATTCTCAGGCTAGCTTGATAACTACCATGATTGATGTACTTCCCTTAACTCAGAAGGCCTGGAAGAAACCATCTGAGGTATCCTCCCTTAGATAATTCTTACTGATAAAAAAGCCTATTCTGTGCAAAGACACAAATAGCTACAAGTTCCTTATCTACTTCCCTTGGACCTGTACCTGCTCCAGTCTGTTTTTCTTAGGATCCCTTTTTTTGTTGTTGTTGCTTGTTTGTCTTGTTTTGTTTTTTGAGGTAGGGTCTCACCCTGGATCACAATAATGTGGAATTCACTATGTAGTCTCAGGGTGGCCTCAAACTCACAGTGATCCTCCTACCTCTGCCTCCTGAGTGCTAGTATTAGAGGTGTGCACCACCATGCCCGGCTAGGATCCTTCTTATAAGCTTGAACCTCAACCTAGCTCAGTGCTTCCCACAGGATGGCTATAGCCCCTCACTATGCTTCAGTGAACAATATGTCTGTTGAGATCAAGTCCAGTGTTTTCCTTTGCTTTTCTCTTTCACTTTCCTTACAGTGACAAATGAACTACTATAAGCCAGCTAGCTGTGAGAATGGCTACAGTAAGACTTTGATTTCTTCTAACATAAGTTCTGGAGTGAAGATAGAAAAGGAATTAATCTATTTAAATAATATGGGGGCTGGGGAGACTGTTTAGTGGTGAAACGTGCTTACCTACTGTGATGGTTAAGTTTGTGTCAACTTGATTTGTTTAGGAATCCACAGACATTCCTCATAAGTGTGTTTCTGAGGCTGCCTCTAGGAAGGATTAACTAAAGGAAGAATCCTTCCCCCAGGGGTAAGCCTTCCCCCAGAGTGGGCGGCCCAGAGTGGGCGGCCCCTCTTGGAGGAGGGGGCTGGTTGATAAAAAGGAGTTCTGGGAAGAAAGGCTCTCTCTCCCACCTGGCTGCCGGTGCTACTAGCTGCTTGGTGTTTTCTGCTTGGTACCTGCTGCTTGGTGTTGCTGCTCTCCAGTGTGGACTGAAGACCAGGGTGGACTGAAGAGCAGTGTCTCTCCAGGAAGCCTCCAGGCCTTCAGTGCTGGATTGGGACTGCTGAGGCCTCTAGCCTCGTGCACTGAGCAGCTACCGGGTTTCTTCACTCTCGGACCTGCAACCTGCTATTGCTGGACTGTGTAAGCTAATCCAATAAATCCCCTTTTAATACAATTCATTCTGTCCATTCTGTTCCTCTAGAGAACCCTGACTAACACAGATTCTGGTACCAGGAGTGGTTCTAGAGAAACAGAATTGTAAGGATGGATTTCCCTAGTAGGCTTGGTGCTCTGTGGAGTTGGTTCTCCAACTCTAGTACCACTAAAGGCTCTGCTGGTAATAAGGAGAGCACTTTAAGTGGTAATAAGGAGGGCACTAATAATCCATGGTGTGAACTATTTAACGAACTCCGTGAGATAGATGTATTTAGTGATTCTGAGTCATATCTTGTGAGGAGCAAGGAATTTAGTGACTCTGTATCTAGAACTTTTGAATATTTGTGGAAAAGTAAGACGAATGATGATGCTGGATGGTTTCTTCTGGCATCTCTACATAAACTGTTGAGAGAAAAGCAGAAGCTCCAAAAGGAAAATTCCAAGCTTAAGACCCACGTACATGATCTGAAGGTTTCTAAGGGTGCCCTGGAGGAAAATCTCCTGACTAGTCAGAACAGGGCTCGAATTGCAGAAAACCAAACTCAAGCTCTCATTGTAAGATTGGCTAACTTGCAGCGTAAGCTCAATTCCCAGCCTCACAAACTATCAGAAGTTAAAGTGAGGGCATTGGTTGGAAAAGAGTGGGATCCCATGACTTGGGATGGGGATGTATGGGAAGACCCTGAAGAATCTGGGGACATTGAACTCTCAGATTCTGAAGAAGTTGTTTTGCATGAGAATGTGGCTTCCCCTCCTTTAGCTGCAGGTGCACCCCCACCCCCTGAGGGAATCACTCCTTTGTCTGAGGAAGCAGTAATGACCCTCCCTGCAGGATGTGCTGATGCTTCTCAGAGCCCACCCATCTTTGCCTCAAGGCCTATAACTAGGCGTAAGGCTAGGCATGCCCCTAAAGGGGAGTTAGAAAGCATGACTCAAGAGGAAGTGAGATACACCCCTAAAGAACTTCAGGAGCTTTCTAACTTGTACAGGCAGAAGCATGGGGAATATATGTGGGAATGGATTTTAAGGGTGTGGGATGATGGAGGAAGGAATATAAAATTAGATCAAGCTGAATTTATTGAAATGGGCCCACTAACCAGAGATTTTAGATTTAACACTGCAGCTCATGCAGTTGGAAGAGGTGCCAAGAGTTTATTTGATTGGTTGGCTGAAGTATGGATCCAAAGATGGCCTACTGAGAATGAGCTTGAGCTGCCTGATATCCCTTGGCTTAATGTTGATGAAGGGATTAAAAGGCTCAGAGAACTTGGAATGCTGGAGTGGATTTACCATGTAAACTCATCTTTAAGCCTGCAATGGGAGCATGCAGAAGATGTGCCCTTCACTAAGACTATAAGAAACAGATTTGTGAGGGGAGCACCAGCACACTTAAAGTCCCCAATCATTGGTCTTTTATGTAAAGAAGACATCACAGTGGGAGCCGCAGTTGCTGCATTAGGTGACTTAGATGCAATGGGTCTAGCTGGCTCTCCGGGTAACAAGGGCCAAGTATCAGCACTGAATCGCCAAAGGCAAGGTGAGCGTGTTTACCATAATGGACAGCGCAGGCAAAACAATGCTCTTAACAGTATGACTCGTGTAGACCTTTGGTACTGGCTGCTTAATCATGGTGTTCCCAGAAGTGAAATAGATAAAAAGCCTACTAAGTTCCTGCTTGATCTGTATAAGCAGAAAAGTTCCAGAGCAAAGAACCCAAAGGCCACTTTGAATTATAGCAACAGAGAATCAAGGCCTCTTAACCAGTTTCCAGACTTGAGCCAGTTTACAGATCCTGAACCCCTTGATTGAAGGGGTGGCCGGGTCCCTTTGAGGAAGGACCCTCCCATAATCCCCAAAAGTTTCAATATTAAGCTTAGTCCTATCCTTCCTCAGAGGGACCTACGGCCTTTTGCTAGGGTAACTGTACACTGGGGAAAGGAAATAATCAGACTTTTCGGGGCTTACTGGATACTGGCTCTGAATTGACATTGATTCCAGGAGACCCTAACCGGCATCGTGGCCCTCCAGTTAAAGTAGGTGCTTATGGAGGTCAGGTGATCAATGGAGTTTTGGCAAATGTTAGACTGACAGTAGGTCCAGTGGGTCCCCGAACTCATCCTGTGGTTATTTCCCCAGTCCCAGAATGCATAATTGGGATAGATATACTTAGGAGCTGGCAAAACCCCCACATTGGTTCTTTGACTTGTGGGGTGAGGGCCATTATGGTTGGAAAGGCCAAATGGAAGCCATTGGAGCTCCCTCTACCAAGGAAAATAGTGAACCAGAAACAGTATCGCATCCCTGGAGGAATTGCAGAGATTAATGCCACTATAAAGGACTTGAAGGATGCAGGGGTGGTGGTTCCACCACATCCCCTTTAACTCCCCTATTTGGCCTGTTCAGAAGACAGACGGATCTTGGAGAATGACAGTGGATTATCGGAAACTTAATCAGGTGGTGACTCAATTGCAGCTGCTGTACCAGATGTGGTTTCTTTACTTGAGCAGATTAACACATCTCCTGGTACCTGGTATGCAGCTATTGATCTGGCGAATGCCTTCTTCTCCATACCTGTCCATAAGGACCACCAGAAACAATTTGCCTTCAGCTGGCAAGGTCAGCAGTACACATTTACTGTGTTACCTCAAGGTTATATTAACTCTCCAGCCCTGTGTCATAGCTTAGTTTGCAGGGATCTTGATCGTCTGTGCCTTCCACAAGGTGTCACATTGGTCCATTATATCGATGACATTATGCTGATTGGATTGAATGAGCAGGAGGTGGCAGCCACTCTGGAGTTGCTGGTACAGCATATGCGCATCAGGGGATGGGAAATAAATCCATCCAAAATTCAAGGACCTTCCACCTCTGTGAAATTTCTAGGAGTCCAGTGGTGTGGGGCTTGCAGGGACATTCCTTCTAAGGTGAAGGATAAGTTGTTGCACCTGGCCACCCCTACCACTAAGAAGGAAGCACAACGTCTAGTGGGCCTATTTGGATTTTGGAGACAGCACATTTCTCACTTGGGTGTGTTACTCCGTCCCATATACCAAGTGACTCGGAAAGCTACTAGTTTTCAGTGGGGTCCAGAACAAGAGAAGGCTCTTCAACAGGTCCAGGCTGCTGTGCAGGCGGCTCTGCCACTTGGGCCATATGATCCAGCAGATCCAATGATACTTGAGGTGTCAGTGGCAGATAGGGATGCTGTTTGGAGCCTTTGGCAGGCCCCCATAGGTGAATCACACCGGAGGCCCTTGGGATTCTGGAGCAAGGACCTGCCATCATCTGCAGACAATTATTCTCCCTTTGAGAGACAGCTCTTGGCTTGCTATTGGGCCTTAATAGAAACTGAACGCTTGACAATGGGCCATCAAGTTATTATGCGACCTGAACTGCCCATTATGAGCTGGGTGTTATCTGACCCACCAGGCCATAAAGTTGGACGTGCACAGCAGCAGTCCATCATCAAGTGGAAGTGGTATATCCGTGATCGGGCTCGAGCAGGCCCTGAAGGCACAAGTAAGTTACATGAGGAGGTTGCCCAAATGCCTATGGTTGCTACTCCTGTTTCAATGCCTTCTGTCCCCAAGCATGCACCTATGGCATCATGGGGTGTGCCCTATGATCAGTTGACTGAAGAGGAGAAGACCAGGGCATGGTTTACAGATGGTTCAGCATGCTATGCGGGCACGTCCCAGAAGTGGACAGCTGCAGCATTACAGCCTTTCTGGGACAACTCTGAAGGACTGTGGTGAAGGGAAGTCTTCACAATGGGCAGAACTACGGGCAGTACACATGGTTGTGCATTTTGCTTGGAAAGAAAAATGGCCAGATGTGCGGTTATACACTGATTCCTGGGCTGTGTCCAATGGTTTGGCAGGATGGTCCGGGACATGGAAGGAGCATGATTGGAAAATTGGTGAAAAGGACATTTGGGGAAGATGTATGTGGATAGAGCTCTCTGAATGGGCAAAGGATATAAAGATACTTGTGTCCCATGTTAATGCTCATCAGAAGGTGACCTCATCAGAGGAGGACTTTAATAATCAAGTAGATAAGCTGACACGTTCTGTGGACAGTGGTCAACCTCTTTCCTCAGCCACCCCTGTCATTGCCCAATGGGCCCATGAACAAAGTGGCCATGGTGGCAGGGATGCAGGTTATGCATGGGCCCAACAACACGGACTTCCACTAACTAAGGCTGACCTGGCTGGCTGCTGCTGCTGGTGCCAAATCTGCCAGCAGCAGAGACCAACTCTGAGCCCCCGATATGGTAGTATTCCACGGGGTGACCAGCCAGCAACTTGGTGGCAAGTCGACTATATTGGACCTCTTCCATCATGGAAAGGGCAGCGTTTTGTCCTTACTGGAATAGACACTTATTCTGGGTATGCATTTGCTTTTCCTGCACGTAATGCTTCTGCCAAAACTACTATCCGTGGGCTTACAGAATGCCTTATCCACCGTCATGGAATTCCACACAGCATTGCTTCTGACCAAGGAACTCACTTCACAGCCAAGGAAGTACAGCAGTGGGCTCATGATCATGGAATTCACTGGTCTTACCATGTGCCCCACCACCCTGAAGCAGCTGGCTTGATAGAGCAGTGGAATGGCCTTTTAAAGAAACAGCTGCAGTGCCAACTAGGTGGCAATAGCTTGGAGGGCTGGGGGCATGTCCTCCAGCAGGCTGTATATGCTCTGAATCAGCGTCCTATATATGGTGCTGTTTCTCCTATAGCCAGTTCACGGGTCCAGGAATCAAGGGGTGGAAATGGGAATGGTACCACTTACCATCACCCCAAGTGACCCATTAGCCAAATTTTTGCTTCCTGTACCCACAACCTTACGCTCTGCTGGCCTAGAGGTCTTGGTTCCAGAGGGGGGAGTGCTTTCGCCAGGAGGCACAAAGAACATTCCATTGAACTGGAAGCTGAGATTTCCCCCTGGCCACTTTGGGCTCCTGATGCCCTTGAGTGCACAGGCTGAGAAAGGAGTTACAGTGTTAGCAGGGGTAATTGATCCAGATTACTAGGGGGAAATTGGACTGCTCCTCCACAATGGAGGTAAGGAAGAGTATGTCTGGAGTGCTGGAGATTCTCTAGGGCGTTTCTTGGTGTTACCATGCCCTGTTATCAAAGTCAATGGACAACTACAACAACCCAATCAAGGCAGTGTGATAAATGGCCCAGATCCTTCAGGAATGAAGGTATGGGTCACCCCTCCAGGTAAAGACCCAAGACGTGCTGAGGTGCTTGCTGAAGGTGGAGGAAATACTGAATGGGTAGTAGAAGAAGGCAGTAACAAATACCAGCTAAGGCCACGGGACCAGTTACAAAAACGTGGTCTGTAATTGCCATGAGTGTTCCTGTCTTACCTTGTTAAGAGTGCTTGTACATATGTATACCAATATTAAGATGTTTTGTTCTTCCTCTACTTCAATATTAGGTAATTAATACTGATTAAGATCATATTGCTAGTTAACCACTGTTGAATTTATATTTGACTTGTTATATGAGACTAAGCCTTCCTCAAGGAACTTGCTTTGTGTGTGGGGGGGGGATGATTGTGCGTTTCCGGTTGTACGAGGGATAGTTATATCATGTTAGGCGGAATTATGACCTTGTTACTGTCTTCATTTGGAAATTAAGTAGAATGTAAAGATATATGGTTTGGTGTCAAGTTGACAAGGGGTGGACTTGTGATGGTTAAGTTTGTGTCAACTTGATTTGTTTAGGAATCCACAGACATTCCTCATAAGTGTGTTTCTGAGGCTGCCTCTAGGAAGGATTAACTAAAGGAAGAATCCTTCCCCCAGGGGTAAGCCTTCCCCCAGAGTGGGCGGCCCAGAGTGGGCGGCCCCTCTTGGAGGAGGGGGCTGGTTGATAAAAAGGAGCTCTGGGAAGAAAGGCTCTCTCTCCCACCTGGCTGCCAGTGCTACTAGCTGCTTGGTGTTTTCTGCTTGGTACCTGTTGCTTGGTGTTGCTGCTCTCCAGTGTGGACTGAAGACCAGGGTGGACTGAAGAGCAGTGTCTCTCCAGGAAGCCTCCAGGCCTTCAGTGCCGGATTGGGACTGCTGAGGCCTCTAGCCTCGTGCACTGAGCAGCTACCGGGTTTCTTCATTCTCGGACCTGCAACCTGCTCTTGCTGGACTGTGTAAGCTAATCCAATAAATCCCCTTTTAATACAATTCATTCTGTCCATTCTGTTCCTCTAGAGAACCCTGACTAATACACCTACAAAGCCTGTCTGTCCAGGTTCAACTCCCCAGTACCCATGTAAAGTTGGACAGCTATTTATTCGCAGCAGCAGGAGACCCTCATTTGCAGCAGCAAGAGACCCTCATGCACACACTAACACATGTGAGTGCACACACACATTTGAAAGTAAATACTTTCTGTTAAGATTAAAAAATTGAATTGGATGGTGTGCAGGAGGGCACAGCATGGAATGAGTAATTCAGATCCCTGCTTCCTGGCTCCTCCCAGTTCCCTGGTCCAGGTTCCCTGTGCCAAAGGGTGTGTGGGCAGGCGTGGTGGCATGGAGTGAGTAGGCCAAACCCTGCTTCCTGGCTCCTACCAGTACCCTGGTACAGATTCCCTGCACTGGACAAGGAGTGGACAGGCATTGTGCCATGGAGTGAATAGGCCAGATCCTTGCTTCCCTGCTCCTCTCAGTTCCCTGAAGGCCTGATCCCTGTGTGGGCTGTGGAATCAGGCCTTTTGATCTGGTATCCTGACTGGCCACTGGGTACCTACATCCCTCTTTGCCTTAATCAGAGGGTGCACAGGCCAAAGTACAAAAACTTGCTTCCTCCTCGATAAAATAGAGTCTCTCTAAAAAAAAAAAAAAAAAGTCAGAAAACTGAGAGAGCCCCACCAAGGATGCTTCAGCAGACAGCTTCAGGTTCACTGAGATGAACTTCCAGACCAGACAAAGTTATGGAGATATTTATTGAAGCTTACAGATGCATGTGAAGCTCCATAATGGCAGAAGAAGGTGGCCTGCCTTTACAGGACCAAAGACAGAGAAAGAAGACACAAGGCAAAAGCCTAAAGCCACACAGCACAGCACACTTCAGGAGCTCCAGCTAGGCACCCTTTGCATATCTTTAGATTGAAATCTCAAACCCACCACCACACCTTAAGATCCGCCCAGTGACATTGCCTTCAGCCAGGTGGATGCAGATACAAACTACAAACTAATAAAACACTGAATATATTGGGGGCCATCTATTCAAACTACCACATTATGCCCCTGGCCCCCAATAGATTTATAACTATCACACATTGTAAATTGTGCTCAGTCCAATTTCAAAGGTCCCCACAGTCTTTACCAACTTAATAGTTCTAAAGTCCCAAGTTTCATCTGAGATTTAACATTGTCTCTTAGCTGTGAGTTCTGTAAAACCAAACGAGTTATATACTTCCAACATATAAAGGCACAGAGTAAACATTTTCAACTGGTTTAAGGCATAGCAAGGAGAGACTAGAACAATGCAAGCTCAACCACCATCAGCAATCATCAAACTTCTCCAGTTCAAGTTCAATATAACCAGAGACTGATAGTCTCCAGGTTTTCCAATTACACCCCTTCAGCTGGGCAGAGTAGCCAAGGAAAACTTCCATCCCAGGCCAGCACTGCACTCCATGGTAGCTGTTGCATAGTCCTGGTGCATCCTAAACATCTTCAGGTCTCCATGCAAACCACAGTTCATTTTCCAAAGGCTCTCCAGCCTATCAGGGCATCATGCCCTGCCTCATGCCACATCTCAGCAGTGGTTCCCAGAACCATGTGCAATTCATGACCACTTCATGCATTTTTCATGCTTCCAAAACTAATGCCAGTTGTGAAGGACACAGCCATATTCTTAATTCAGGGACAAAATAAATCATAACCTTCAAAAGAAGGTTCCTTCTCCACTGAACTCTTTCCCAGAAGAGTCTGCATTTCTATCATAGTCTTTCCTCAGGCATCCTCTCCATTGTTTTAATGAAAGAAGTTGGGCCATCTTCCTTAAGATTGCTAATGTGTTTGACAATAGCAGCTTCAGTAACCTAAAACTAGTCTCAGTGCCTGTGATTTTAACTTGCTTGAGGTTTTTCAACTTCAAATCTTAAATCTCTCAGTCCAATATCTTTAGCCAAGCATATCAGTCCAGTACAAATTCAAACTCTTTGGGCCTGGCCAGCAGAATGCAGCCATCCCTTATGCCAGTAGCCCAGTTCCAACAAAGTCCTCAGCAGTCTTTCCTTCCCCTTAGAAAGCTCATAAGTCAAGCCTCAAAGTTCAATACTGTCTGCATTCTCAAACTCTCATCAGAATAGTCCATAATACTTGGCTTACCACTCCAGAAGGCGTCTTCAATTGCAAGCACCAAATCCATGCCCAATCCTCCAAAACAAAGGTTCCAAAAGACCAAAATCCACATGGTCAGGTTCATCTCACCCCACTCCTGGTACCAACTTGTGTAGCAGACAGCTTCAGGTTCACTTAGATGAACGTCCAGACCAAACAAAGTTGTGGAGATATTTATTGAAGCTTACAGATCCAGGTGAAGTTCCATAATGACATAAGAAGCTAGCCTGCCTTTACAGGACCAAACACAGAGAAGCCACAAAACAGTAGCCTAAAGCCACACAGCATAGCACACTTCAGGCACACGTTGCCTCTTTAGATTGAAATATCAAACTCACAACCACACCTTAAGATCTTCCCAGTGACATTGCCTCCAGCTGGGTGGATGCAGATACAAACTACAAACTAATAAAACACTGAATATAATGGTGGCCATATATTCAAACTGTCACAGATGCCTAAACCTATAATGGAGCCCTGTGATTAAATCATAAAGAAATCAACAGAAATTCAGTCCCAAAATGAAAACACAACAACCAATGAGACCCTGATCAAAAGAATCAATGACCTGGAAGCAAACTATCAAAGAACCAACAATCATATCAATAAAATTTAACAGAATCATCTCTGAGAGCATTCAGCTTTTGAAAGTAGGCTTAACTTGATTGAAGAAAATGTTAGATGCTCAAAAGAGATATGCATAAATTGAAGGTGAGTGAAGAAATGGAATATCTCAACAACCAGTTGATTAAGCTTGCTGAATACTTGATCAAATGCATGAATGAATTCCAGGAAGCATCAAGAAAGTTAGAACTCAAACTGAAATTGTACCTCAAAACAGAGATGGACATGATGCAAAATAACACAACAGAAAACAAAAATCATCTAGAACCACAGAGTTACTTGTGTGAAAGACAGGACCTCTGGCTTAGAAGCAGATAGAAAAAAAATGATTGGGAAGCCAAAAATGTTGCTAATTTTAAGAAAAGTGAACAGAATACAAAGGAACTGTGGGATACCCTAAAAGACCAAACATTCAGATCGTGGGTATACCAGAAGGAGAGGAAATCCAGACAAAAGGCATACAGAACATGTTCAACAAAATTATTGAAGAAAACTTTCTGTATCTCTCAAAAGAGAGGTCATCTATATACAAGAATCCCACAGAACACCAAACAGGACCAAAGAAGAAACTCTCCAAGGCACATCATAGTTAAAACTCTTAAAAATGAAAACAAAGAGAGGGTAGTAAAAGTAGCAAGCAAGAAACAACTCACAACATACAAAGGCAATCCCATCAGAATTATGTCAGATTTCTTGATGAAAACCCTGAATGCCAGAAGGGCCTGGAATGAAACACTTCACAGTCGAAAAAACTATGGCTTCCAACCCAAGCTATTCTACCCAGCAAAAGTATCCCTCATGTTAGATGGTGAAAAGAAAACTTTCCATGAAAAAAGTCAACTCTATGACTATATGAGCTCAAAGTCAAACCTATAGAGAATGTTTCAGGAACTACTAAACACAGAATAGATAAACAACCAATCTCAAGAGCCAATAAGTTCACAAAAACCAAAAATAGACCAGGCTCAAAATAGTACAAAACACAAGAGAGCACCAAACCTCATAAAACACCTCATCATGGCAGGGATTAATTCAAACCTCACAGTAATAACCTTAAATATTAATGGACTTAACTCACCCATCATAAGACACCAGTTATCAGGGTGGATAAAAAAAATGGATCCTTCTATCTGCTGTCTTCAAGAAACCCACCTCACCACTAAAGATAGACACCTCCTCAGAGTGAAAGGATGGAAAATGATATTCCTAACAAGTAGAAATAAAAAAAAAACAAGCAGGTGTTGCTATATTCATATCTGATTAAATAGACTTCAAACCAAAAGTAATCAAAAAGGACAAAGAAGGCCACTTCTTACTCATCCAAGAAATGATTCAACATGAGCACATCACAATCATAAATATATACACTCCAAATACAGGTGCACCAGAGTTTATAAAACAAAATCTACTTGACAACGAAACAGAAATAAACACCAACACCATCATAGTCAAGAGACTTCAGTACTCCCCTATCACCAATAGAAAGATCATCCAAGCAGAAAATCAACAGCGAAATAATAGAGGTCAACAATATCATAGATCAAGTAGATCTAACGGACATCTACAGAACTTTCCACCCCAGCTCTACAGAATATACATTCTTCTCAGCAGCCCATGGAACCTTCTCCAAAATTGATGATATATTAGGACATAAAACGTGCTTCCATAAAGTCAGGAAAATTGAAGTAACTTCCTGTACTATGTCAGATCACAATGCTTTAAATCTAGAAATTAACAAACAACACATCAAGAACTCCACCAACTCCTGGAAACTAAACAACACACTTTTAAACAATGAATGGGTCATGGAAGAAATCAAAAAAGAAATTGTAAAATTCCTAGAATTGAATGATAAAGAAAACACAACCTACCAAAACTAATGGACACAATGAAGGCAGTCCTAAGGGGCAAATTCATAATGCTAAATGTCTTCTAAATCCAACCCAAAGAGCTCCAGATGGAAAGAAATAATCAAGATTAGAGCAGAAATTAATCAGTTGGAAACTTAAAAAAATTTTTTTAAATAAATGAAATGAAGAGCAGTTTTCTTTGAAAAAATAAACAAGATTGACAAATCCCTGGCCAATTTGAACAAAAAAAAAAAAAAAAAAAAGTAGTCTCAAATTAACAAGATTAGAAATGGAAAATGAGAGATCCCAACAGACATCAATAAAATTGGAAGAATCATCAGGGCATACTTCCAAAATCTCTACTCCATAACATTGAATAATCTTGAAGAAATAGATAAATTCCTAGAGACATGCCACCTACCAAAACTAAACTCAGAGAAGATTAATCTCCTAAACAAACCTATCACATCCACAGAGATTGAAAAGGTAATAAAAAAAAAAAAAAACCTCCCAAAAAAGAAAAGACCAGGACTGAATGTCTTCTCAGTTGAATTCTATCAAACCTTCATTGAAGAACTGCAACCAATATTTCTCAAACTTTTTTGCATAAAAGGAGACCAGGCAATACTCCTCAACTCCTTCTATAAAGCTAGCATCATCCTAATACCAAAACCAGACAGAGATGCAAGAAGAAAAGAAAACTATAGGCCTATATCCCTGATGAACTTAGATGCAAAGATGCTGAACAAAATCCTTGCAAACTGAATTCAATAACAGATCAAAAGAATTATACACTTTGACCAAGTAGGCTTCATCCCAGTGATTCAGGGATGGTTCAATGTATGGAAAATGGTCATCGTGTTACACCACATGAATAAACTTAATCACAAGAACCACATGGTCATCTCAATTGATGCAGATTGCCTTTGAAAAAATACAACACCACTTCATGATCAAAACACTGGAAAGACCAGGCATGGAGAGTTTACATCTCAACACAATAAAGGCTATATTTAAAGCTCCTAAAGCCCAAATAATACTTATTGGGGAAAAACTCAATGAGTTCCCACTGAGATCAGTGGTCTCCATGCTCACCACTGTTCTTCAACATAGTACTAGAATTACTAGCCCAAGCTATAAGACAGGAGAAAGAAACTAGAGGGATTAAAATTGGAAAGGAAGAAGTCAAGTTAGCCCTATTTGCAGATGACATGATCCTATACATAAGTGACCCAAAAGTCTCCATCTCAAAACTACTAAAGGTGATTAATTTCTTCAGTAAAGTGGCAGGATACAAAACCAATGCACAAAATCAGTAGCTTTTCTGTTTGCAAAGGACAAATGTACAGAGATAGTAATCAGTAAGGCTGTCCCATTTTCAATGCTAACAACAACAAAAAAAAACTTATATACCTTTGATAAACAGCACTAACCAAGGAGGTGAAAGGCCTATATAATGAAAACATTAAAAAAAAAAAAAAACTCAAGAAAGACATTGAGGAGGACTTGAGAAGATGGAAAGACCTCCCATGCTCCTGGATAGGTAGAATTATTATTGTGAAAATAACAATTCTACCAAAAGCAATATACAGATTTAACACAATACCAATAAAAGTACCAGCATCATTCTTCACAAAGATTGAAAAAATGATTTCAAAATGTATATGGGATAGGAGCAGGCCTTGGATATACAAACATATCCTCAGCCAAAAAGAAAAACAAACAATAAAAACACTTCTGGAGGCATCACCATACCCTGTTCTATATTACAAATCCATAGTGGAAAAAAAAAAAAAACAGCCTAGTACTGGCATGAAAACGGAAACATAGACGAATGGAACAGAATTGAAGACCTTAGGTCAAATAACTAGAGCTACTAGATCTTTGACAAAGGTGCTAATAATGTAGACTGGAAAAAAAAGACAGCATCTTCAACAAATGGTGTTGGACAAATTGAATGACATATGTAGAAAAATGAAATTAGATCCACTGATTTCTCCATACACAAAAATCAAGTCCAAATGGAATAAAGACCTCAATATAAGACCTGTTTCTCTTCAACTACTGGAAGAAAAAATAGGAGGCATGCTCTATAATATAGGACTGGGAAAAGATGTCCTGAACAAAATCCCAGTAATCCAGGAAATTAAACAAGCATTCAACCAGTAGAATTTCATGAAGCTAAAAAGCTTTTGCACAAACACACCACGAGTAGAACCAATGGGGGAAAATCATTGCCAATTATACCAGTGAAAGAAGCCTAATGTCTAGAATCTACAAAGAACTACAAAAAAAAAATTTCAAAAATAAAAGATCAAACAACCTAATCCAAAAATGGGGCAGAGAGCTGAATATAGTGTTCTCAAAGGAAGAATTACAAATTGCTAACATGCACTTAAGAACATGTTAAACATCCCTAACCATTAGGGAAATACAAATTAAAACAACTATGAGATACCACCTTACCCCCGTAAGGATAGCTAACATTAAAAAAAATCAAATGAAAACAAATGCTGGCAAGGCTGTGGAGAAATAGGAACACTCATTCACTGTTGGTGGGGGGAAAAAAGCTGGTACAACAGCTATGGAAATCAATATGGAGATTCCTGAAAAGGATGAATATAGAGTTACCAACAGACTTTGTTATTCCCTTCTTGGGCATTTACCCTAAAAGCTCCACATCTTAGTTCAGAGATATTTGCTCAACCATGTTGATAGCTGCTCAATTCATAATGGCTAAGAACTGGAATCAACTGAAGTGCCCATCATTGGATGAATGGATAACCAAGATGTGGTATATCTGCAAGATGGAATTGTACTCAGAAGTAAGAAAAACTGACACAATGAAACTTGTAGAAAAATGGCCAAACTTGGAACAGATCATATTAAGTGTACTCACACAATCACAGAAAGACAATCATTGTATAGCATCACTCATCTGTGGTTCCTAACCTGGATCAGTCCGAGTTGCTGACATACCTGAATGGCATCTCGAGGCTTGGGCAATGGTTGGGCTTGGGGGAAGGGGAAGAGTGGGGGGACACAAAACTGATCCCAAATGGAACTGGTACCATAGAAACCTATATCTTGAAAGTTAGACTAAAAGGTTGAACCTTCAACAGGACCTTAGGTGGAGCACCCGAATCGAAGGGCCATGGAGAGAGTGAGATGAAGCCTAACCTTGAATTTCTCCTGTTTCTCTTTTTTTATGTCTTTTTGTTTTTTCTTTTCCCTTGGTGCTGGTCTGCAAATCTCTGCACCAGGACTCTGTTAATGCCCACAATGAGCTGTTGATCAGAGAGACCTACAAAGTCTCCCAAAACAAAGAAGACAGACTTCTGTCAGAGCACTTGATTACCCATCAGAAGTTAATGGTAAGACCCTACTGCTGAAGACAGCATATGCTGTCAGCATGAACCATGGAGAGAATACAGAAGAGAGCTAGTCCCCAGACATCTAGTGCTGGAAGGTGCTACATGGCCAACATCTGTCCAAGCAACTCAAAGTCTAAACTACTCAGAAGCAAACAACCTGACATGATGCTCAGACAAGTGCAATAGTGGCACACAGCCACAGTGGGTAACCAACTACTCTTGGATTGGCTAACAGATCCACTCAGTGGAAAGGAAACCATTTCTGGAACTGAGAAACAAGTCAGAATCATATCCAGACAATGATTTTGCTTTCCAGTGTCAAGCTCCTACTAATCTTGGGCTATAAGAGGGTCTATACCCCTTAAATTCTCTCTAAATTAATAATGGTTATCCCATTTAACTGGTTCTGACTTCACTCTCCATTTGAGATTATGCTTCTCTTTTTCTGATGGCAGTGGGACCTGAGGAGATAAATGACCCAGTGCACTTCACACTGGCCCCAGCAGAAACCACAGAAGAATTGTGGAAATGATCAAGAGTGCTGTTTTCTTGGTGAATCTGATATCAGCACAAGGATGAAGGAGATAGACACTGAGGACACTCAATACCCACCAAAGCAGAGATCCAGAGGCTCTTAAGAGCCCATCACTGAAGCAGAATTAACATGCACCCAATATGTCTCAGGGAATTTTGTGAAAGAGTGCATGGAAAGATTGTTAGAGCCACTATTTTAGTACATGCGAGTAGTAATGCTGTTAAAACCAAGAGGACTATCAATATCAAGTAATATTAAGGGGTTCATATATCAAAATAACTCTTTGTTGCCACCTATCCATTCTTCTGACTTTCCCTTTCTAGAGACAAGTGCTTTTGATTCTTTAAGCTTTCCTTCTGAAATTTATAGATCTCTGTGCTCATAATTGACATGTGAACATAGTACTCTCATAATTCATCAGTTTGACAACTAATCTACTGGGTTTTCAGTGTGGTAAATAAGGACTTAAACTACTACTACCACCATCCCTCATCCCTCACTTCTATTCTATTCTCCTGATATGATAATAATCTAAATCTTATTCAATACATTCTCAGTGCTGAATATATATATATATATATATATATATATATATATATATATATATATATATTCTCACAGACTAAAACTGTAATATATGGGCTTTCCAGGAGTAGATCCAGAATAGGATTCAGATACAAGCAGTTTACTTGGGAGGAAGAGGTAATATCTGTAGGGGAGGAAGGAAATGAGAAAGCGAAAGAAAGGCAGTAATAAAGGGTGCATTATTAAGTGGTTACCACAATGGATAACTGAAGCTTAATCCAGTGAAGGAATTGTGGGGAATGTTGTGGAACACAGGTTCAGTGTCAGTAATATATGAAGGGTAAGTGATCCTGGGAAGAAATACCAGGTCAGGGAAGTCTTTTGTTGCCATCACGAAGCTTCCTGTCTGATGCAAGTCAAAATAAAAAACTTTCCTTCCAACAGCTTCTTTGGGTTCCTGTTTTGTCCCAGCAACAAGAAGGTAACTACAGAAAATTCTCATGCCCATTAGAGGCTTCTATGTGTGGCCTGGTCACACAATGGAGAGATCCCAGAAAGCTAATAATAATGCTGGTTAGCCATGCTTTTCCCTACCTGACTGATTTGCTAGATCAATTTCCCTCAGACCTCTCTCTTGGGTAGGACCCAAGCCAAGTCCCTGGACCACCTCCCCATACAAGGCAATGGCAGAATGGCTACCTCCTTCCTCCCTATATTTGCTCACTCCATCCTGTCTTGTTCCAGCACGTTCTTAAAACCTCCCATCTCCAGGACACATAAGCAATGCCACAAACCATGGGCTGTGCCAAAACCAGCAGGTCAACAGCACAAATTTTCTCAGTGTGCACACTGCCTGGAGACCTTAGAAATACTAATTTACCCTTTTGAGACTCAGCAACTGAACAAAACTCCCATCCTTGCCAGAACACCTTGCCTAAAATTTCAGCTGCTTTATAAGTAAGGGATTAAACTGTTCTGCCTTGTTGCTGCATGGAGATGCCATAGCAAGTTTTCCCCTATGCTTTAATTGTCTAAGAGTCAGTGGTCATGTGACTGGGTCAACATGGCCACAACCACAAGACTTAACAAAGATGGCTAAGACCAAATGACTTCAGGCCACACTTGGGTGGAGACTAAATGATGATTTTACCTACCATTCAGGGAGTGAAGGCCTCTCCCACATGTCAGAATCTTCTGGGAGGCAAAGAAAAAAAAAGTCACTTTTAATTTCAAGCTACAGAGTCAGTCCATTTGGTCTTTGTTGGTTTTTTTTTTTTTTAACTTTTATATGTATCTAGCCTATATTGCTGTATTGGCTTAAAAAAATGAGTGCTCATATAAATTAAGAAATATCAAATTACCTCAATACCCCCTCCCAGCAAAGCATAAGACCCATGTTTGACTTTCCAGATCCCACTTAAGCCAGCCAGGTGCACAAAGGTGAGGCAAGCACAATTTCGTGCTTACCCACTAGGTGGCACAAGCATCTGGAGTTATAGTGCAGTGGCACTCCAATTCTCTCTGTCTCTCACTAAAAGGAAAAAGAAAAAAAAAATGCCTGTGTGTTTCAGGTAGTCTGTCTTTATATGGTAGGAAATATTTGACCATTAAATATTCTGATTTTAAAGTGTACATGTGTACATATTGTGTTTTAAGATGCTAAATAGCTAGAAATAGGTTTACAATATATGTAACATAATCCACCACTGCTCTTTAGCTTTATGTTTCTTCTTGCTAACTCACCACTTATTCTATGCACTCTATAGTAAGATTTTATAATAATAGAAAGAAAATTTCTATGCAAAATGCTGAATTGTCTATAATGAATCAATAAGATGTTTTCTAACAAATGGATTTTAAGTGGTTCTAATAAAACAAGTTAAACCAAGATATCTGGCAAAGATTTTAACTGATTCTGTGATCTAATACTGAGATAGAATAGTTAAATGGTCACTAAAAACATTTGTTATACATATGTAAAAAGTCTAAATAAATTAAAATGATAATGTAAAATGGAGAGGCATGACATATCTTTGTGTTCCAGATTACAAATGCATGAATAACACACTGAGTTCTATCACTTTTTTCTTGTTTGTGGTAATGTAAACTATATTAATAAAAACTGTCACATGCTATTTAAAAGTAATTAGTTTGCTGTCTTGTTGAACTGAATGATGCTAATTCTACCAAATGGTCATCACTGGATTTTACAATTTAAGCTCTATAAAATAAATAATTTAGTTTCAATCATAGTAAATTTGTTCTTAAAAGAGCTAAAGGGACTCCCCATGTTCTGAAATAACCTTTGTGTTTAGAGTCACGTTACAGAACAGGATCCTCTCAATTTCCAGCCAAAGTGAGTTAACCCCAAGTTGTAACACCAGAGCCTGTTATGGAAAATCAGTGTTGGTACCATTTAGACATAAACTGTTACTAAGCTTGACCTATTTTAGCAGTCATGAGGTAAAACATAAAAGTTACTATATGTTAATTAAAAATGCATATAATGTGCATCTGTTGGGCATTGCTAAAAACAGGCTGGGACTGTGAGGAGGCTGGCCTGAACTGTTGGACATGGCCAGGGACCTTGGGCTGTGGGGTTGCAGCTGGCCCTATGGTCAGGAGCCCCTGGCAATGGTGACTGGCCTTCCCTACATTGTAGGTTGTAGTGTGCATCGCCCAGAGTGGGCAGAACTGGTGAGGCCCTCCCTTGGACCCCAAAAGGCTCTGACCATTCCATAAGTCAGACTTTGCTCCCCCCACAGTTTCTGACCTTGTGGCTAGCTGCCCAAGAGACCTTTATGTGGCTGAAGTCACATAGCCTTTCCACCATCTCTCTCACCCCCACAGCTTTGAAGTCACAGCCTTCTGCCATCTCTTTCGCAACTCCTCCCCCCACAGCTCTGAAGGCACAATAGCTGTCTCTCAGCTCCTGCCTCACAGCTTTGAAGTTACTAGCTTTTCCACCACTTAGATAGCAATCCATAAACTATGCATCCAATCGCCATAAAGTCTGTATGTGCCATCTCAACCTTCCCCAAGTGTTTATAAACCCACTTCCCTTTTGAATAAACAAGTGCAGTCCATCAGATGGTCTCCCAGGTGTCATTGTCGTCACACTCACCTGCTGCTCCAGGATGGACCCTGTTTCCCACCAAACTCCTCCCTCCCTTGCCCAGGATGTTGGTGGCCAATGACCCCTGGAAACAGTAAAGACCCACATGCATCAAAAAGGAATAATATTGTGCAAGATTTCTTAGAGAATTTATTTTTGTTTTGTTTTGTTTTTCAAGGTAGGGTCTTAACTCTAGCCCAGGCTGACATGGAATTCACTATGTAGTCTCAGGGTGGCCTCAAACTCACAGAGATCCTCCTACCTCTGCCTCCTAAGTGTTGGGATTAAAGGCATGTGCCACCACACTTGGCTGAAATAGCATTTTTTAAATTATTTTATCTTATTTTTTTGGAGAGAGAGAGAGAGAGAGAGAGGGAGGAAGACAGAGATGGGCGCACTAGCAGTGTCTCAGCTGCTGCGAACGAAATCCAGATGTGCGCTCCCCCTTGTGGCCAAGTGCGGCATTGCGCCCTTGCGTCACTTTGCATCTGGCTAAACGTGGGACCTGGAGATTGGAACCGCTGGAGATTGGAACCAGTGTTCTTAGGCTTAGGAGGCAGGCGCCTTAACCCCTAAGCCATCTCTCCAGCCCTGAAATAGCATTTTTAAACAGAGACAAAAGCTAGCTCAGTGCTTGAACATCAAGATGGAGTGAGGCTAGGGTTAGAGGGGATACTCACTTAATAGCTTTATGAATAATTTTTAAGGAACCAAAGGCATATATATATATTTCATATCTTTCTCTAGAGATCATTGATTCACTACAAAGAACTAATAATTTTGTTCAATTATGTAATAACAGGTGTTTATAAAGAACTTGGAAAGTAGCTATCATTGCTTCTTTGATAAACATAAAATGTTAAAAAAAAACAGTAAAAGGGAGCAAATGTAGTTCACATGGATAATTACATAGAATGTTTAAGCCAAGTGGATCTTATTTTACCTATGTTTAGCAAGAACATTTATTAGTCAGCCCAGAACTGGACACACTGAGCATCCCTCAAGGTCAGGCCCTGGCCATAGAGATGGGGCCATTAACTCCATACTGAGTTCTTTACAAAGTCCCTGTCTCTTTTCCCAGGATGATGGACAATGGCATTGTTTGGTGCTGGGTTCATCATGCTAAGGTAGAGGGTACCTAGTATTGTATTACCATCTGTTCAGTGGCAATGGATGGCCAGAGAGCAGCATTTACAGAACCCAAGTCCTTCTTGTTTTCAGTTCTTCCCAAGTTTATCTGAAGTCACATTGTTGATCTGCAAAGAGTGTCACAGTATTTAATATTTAGTCACAAAAGGTCACTATCAAATATTTTCCTGTTTTCTGAAGGGCTCCCAAAGTACAGGAAGTGTTGATTGCTAAGAGATGGCAGAGAAGTCTGAGTCCCTTTCCATCTGTAGTCAGCTCTGTGGTGGGTAGTCTGATTTCACTGCTTTCCATCCCACAGACTTCTATAACTGTAAAATCTGAAAGCATTTTCTGACTTGGCCTCTGGGGTAAGGAAACATAACCTATAAAGCAAGCCAATTGATATTCTTTCTTGTTGTTTTTAATACCAGTTTCACAGATCAAAAGGAGATTTCAGTGAGCTTTCTTACAATGGCTGGATGTTCAGATTAATTAGCAGGTTCTGTCTCTTTTTCCAGTGTACTGAATGTGTAGAGAATTCTCATTGACTTATGGAGCATTCAACCCAATAGTTGTAGGCCCAGCAACATGGCCTCTCTATCCCTGCATGACAATTTATAGGACACTTTGTTCCAACAAACCATTTTCATTCCAGCTACTTCACCTGAAATTGTTAGTATTTAACTATTCCCATTATCGATGAGGGTGCTGTGTACCACATCTTATTTACAAATTGAGGACATTAATGTGATTTAATGGCATCACTTTAGAGATGAATGCACTATACATGTTGTCACGGAAACAAATTGGAAAGATTGGAAGTATAAGATAGAATTGCTATAGACCAATGATGTGTTCAAAATTAAACTCAAAAAAAAAAAATGGATGTGACATTCTTCCCAACCAGACACAGCAGCTGTCAGAGGTCCATTTGTCTCCTAAAGTGAGGTAAGCTGGCATTTGACTCAAAGCTCTCAGGATTTGATTCAATGCTTTTCTCCTGCTCCATCTTACTCTCACCAACTCATGCAACTGACTGGACAGCCTGGCCAAGGTCTGCATCTGCCCATTGTTTCCTGCCTCCATGTCTGTCATGCTATTCCTTGAGCTAAAATGCCTTTGTCTTATATGACAGTGGGCTCTGGTGTCTCTAACAATATTCTGCTCATTTTTCAGGGTTCAGAGGAGATATCCCTCCTCTACTCAGGCTTCTCTGGTTTCCTTTCAGTCATAATGAAAACCTCCCAGGCACTCCCCCTTTGGTTTTCCCAACCTTCCTATAGCATCTGTTTCATTCTGCTGTATAGTATGGTTAGCTATTTTATGCCTGTCTCTCTCATTAGGCTTCAAGCTAGTTGAGAGAAAGTGAAGTCTTAATATTTACGTTCCTGCTGTTCCCCACAAGAACAGGACTCAAAGTGTCATAGCTGCTCAGTACACATTTGTGTAAGGGAGAAACTAATGTGGCCTCTTCCATATTAGATTGTCCCTGAAAACAATAGCAGTGCTATTTGGACTGCTAAGTTTGAGCAATTTCAGTCATATTATCTGTGTCTTGAATAGGATACTTAAATTAGCAACTGTAAAAGTTATCTTTTTATTAAAATATGTTATTTATTTATATATTCATTTAATTGAGAGAGAAAGAAAGAGAGAGACATATACAGAAAGTGTGAGAATGGGTGCACCAGGGCCTACAGCCACTGCAAATGAACTCAGACACATGTGCTACCTGTGCATCTGGCTTATGTAGGTTCTTGGGAATTGAACCTGGGTCCTTAGGGTTTGCAGGCAAACACCTTAATCACTAATCCATATTTCCAGGTCAATGTTATTTTTAGCACACTTGTATTCCAATTTTAATCCAAATGCAAGACAATAGTCTCAGAACTCTATTGTTTCTGTTATTTTTCATGTCTTACTTTTCAAGTACAATGTTTCTCAGCTAAGTAGTTCATGGAGGGAATGTCAGGGTCCTTGTCCAATAGCTCTTAGAAATGCCTAGAGGAAGGTGTTGCCCAGTGGTACCCTTTGAAACAAATTATTCAGGGTCACCATGTATATCCTGTACTGCTGTGTTTTAATTCCTGGCAGTCCCAGGCAGGATGTGAGCTCCCCACCAGAGTGAGTGGATATTCCTTGAGTGCTCAGGCATTAACTTCTGTTTTATGTCTAAAGTAGAATTTCCTCTGCCCCCTGAGATAGACTCAACAGCAAGTCATGATATATTAAGGTATTTTTGCCTACAAGAGAAAATTTAGCTTGCATACTTTCCCTCATATGTGCTGAATATTTATCACTTCCTTATTCAAGACCTTCCTTTCTTATATGCTTTATGCTCCCTTGTGGTTACCCTGTGTTTCTGTGACCTTAGACTTTGAGTAAAATGAGTCATTTGGAAGGAGACTACAGGGTGGATAGAGAGATAATAAGCATTTTCATTCTCTAGGCTCCTTTTCAGTGGACTACCTTTATCTCCCTACTGATGATTCCAAGTTCAACCAGATGTTCCTAACTAAAGATCTCCTCAGTGTTGAGTTTCTGGCAGCTATTCCTTCTAACTGCTTCTTCAAGCTGAGGAAAGGTGACAGGTCCCCCTAGTATTTAAATGAGGAATACAGCCACTCTTGTGGCTTAGGGGTATATATACCTGCCTTCAGAGATGTCCCCATTGTATACTCTCAATAGCATGTGTATTGAACTCTCCTTATATGACCCATGGGTGTCCACCTTTGAATTGGTCACTTTCCACCACTGCTATAACAGAATATCTGACAGAAGCAACTTAAAGAAAGAGAGGTTTATTAGAGTCCATCATGGTCAGAAGCCATAGTGGCTGTGGGAACATCAGCAGAGCAGGAACCAAACAGAGCTATCCTGGACCAAGGAGTGGGTGAGAACTCTCAAAGGATTTCCCCTACTGGCCCACATCCACCAGTTAGGCTTCACCTACTAAAAATTTTATAGCCTTTCAAAATGGCACCATAACTGGGAACCAAGTCAGGTATACAAATACATGAGTTTGAGAATATTTTACATTTAAACCATAAAATTCTGCATCTGGCCCCACAGGTTCATGACCATCTCATAATGCAAAATGCATTCTTTAATCAAACTTAAATGGTTCCAGAAGCTTTAACAGTTCCAACACTGTTCAAAAATGCAAAGCCTAGGGCTTGAGAGATTGCTGAGTGGTTAAAGGGACTTGCTTGCAAAGCATGCCATTCCAGGTATGATTCTCCAGCACCAAGTAAAGCAAGATATATGAAGTGGTCCATGTAATTTGTAGTTCATTTGCCTTGGAAAAGGTCCTGACATGTCCTCTCTCTCTCTCTTTCTCTCTCTCTCTCTCTCTCTCTCTCTCTCTCTCTCTGTCTCATAAATATACAAAATCTTTTTAAATGCAAAGTTCATAATTGTTACTAAGACTCAAGGCCAACTCTACTCTGAACCCTTGAAACAAGGATTGTAGACTACGTCAGCAAAAGACAGAATGCATGAAATTATCTGCTTGGTAAGTTACTTCAGCAATATTAACCAATCAGTTTCAACCCTAATACAAATCCACACACATAATTGAAAGGAACTTTTAAAATAAACATAAAATTGGAATGAATCTTGGAAATCACATGTGGAGAGGTCTGAGATTGCCTGCCTCCTCCATGTCTATACCCTCATTCTGAGGACAGCTTCAAGAAAGAATTTGAAGCAGGCTCCTGTTCCTATCAGGTTGGTGCCATCTCACTAAAATGAGCACAGAAGTTCTTTGCATTGTCATGCTAATAAGGGAATAGATCCAGAACTTGTTCCTTACACAAAGATAGTCTTCTATGGCCAATCATGAGGGCCATGGTTGGTTTTTGAATTACACACAGATAGTGTAGTCATGTTGGGGTCCCTCTTAGGGCCAACCCAGGAGGGGATGCAGGGTCTCCTCTGGGTAGGGGGTGAGAGTCATGGAGTCACAACACAGATACCAGGAGTTGGGTAGAAGCAGGCAGAGGGCAAGCTGCTGCAAACTCGTTTATTCAAGGAAGTGTAGGGGATTTTAAGGGTTTGGCTGGCCAATTGTTATATGAGGTGGTTCCCTTCTTGTGACTAATGACAGCCTGTATCCAGATAGATCATCTCAGAGCAGGTTGCTCTCAGGCATGGGGATGTAGCTGTTGTCATGCCAGGCCTGTGCAGAATGCTACATCCACAGAAGCCACTTCCTGGTTCCTCCTAGCAGGCAACTTGGCTAGGGCCTGAACTGCACTGTGCCATACATATAAGCAGGCTGCCTGGCTAGGGCCCGACCTGCATTGTGCCATACATATCCTCTTTTTCGTTTTTATTATTGGTGTCCCTGGGAGGCATAGTTCTTTGCCAAGCCATTGTTGACCCCAGACCCCAAAGGATCACCTCATGTAGCAGTGCCTGTCTTAGATTGCTCCATCTCATGGGATCTTACCTGTCATTGACTACCCACCATCCTGGTGAGAAATCCCAAGAGGTGTGGCTGTCACCTAGGAGGCATGGCAGGTCCAAGTAGAGGTAGTTCTGTGGCATGTGAATAGTCCCGGTGAGAATCAAATATTGAACCTGAGAAAGACTGGGGTAGGACAGGTTTACAAATGAGAAATGGCAGATAAGATATCATATGGTGGTTCATGAGGGGTTGCCCTTGCCAATTGATAAATGGCTCCTTGTAGTAGAACCTGGTTTGTTTGGATGGCAGTGATGCACCGAGAAAAAGTTCTGAGACATCTGAAAATGATCATCATGATGGTGAGAATAACTAGGATTCCCGCCAGGATAAGAAGTGAGGAAGGGCTAAAGATAGGAATGTAAAGTTATCATCAGGAGAAACAGCTGCAAAGCCAATTGGCACCTGTCTAACAATAAAATGAATGTCAGCACGAATAGTCATGAAAGGGCTCAGTCTACAACTAAGGAGGGAGCAGTTGAGAAAGCCCTCAGAAAAGAGTCAAAAGGTGGAGGCATTGAGTGTTGGGGCCAAGACAAAATAATAGGGGGGTTTAACATAAACAGGTTGTTGGGGTGACTGTTGTGTGCTCACCCTTAGCACCATAAATAGTAGCATTGAGTGTCCTTAATGGTAGCAGATCAATGTAATCAAAGGAGTTGCAAAGGAATTTATGGCTAGTTGGAGGGTAGCATTACCATAAGAGGCATTAATAAACAAAAAGACAAAGGTGTGGCTAAAGAGAAGTACTTGCGTGAAGGGGGAGGATCCTTCCAGCAGACTAAGGGTAAGGCCATTGTAGTTGGTTGGGATCTCCAATGTTTATAGGCTGGGGAGAGTCCTGCCTTGTCAAAGGTGAGAAAATTGAGGGTGAAGAGAGCTTCCACCAGGGCCAAGTGAGGAACCTTTGGTAACATAGTGTACTTTTGTTTTATAATTAGTTCCTTTAGGGTCTGATTAGTTCTCTCCACTATGGCTTGTCCTTGTGGGTTGTATGGGATCCCAAGGGAGTGTTTGATACCCCAAGATTCCATGAATGATGTGAAATGGGCAGATGTGTATGCAGGGCCATTATCAGTTTTAATTGACCAGGGTATGCCCATGACCAATATGGTGGTTTTTGTCACCTTAATGATGTGGAACGCCTTCTTTCCTGAGAGAGCAATAGCAAAAGTAAGCTTAGAGTAAGTGTCCATGATGACATGGACATATTTGAGGTTACCAAAGGAAGGTATGTGGGTAACATCCCTCTGCCAGATAGAATTTGGGGTAAGGTCTCTAGGATTGACTCTTTGAGGCTGTAGAGGGCCCAAAGGGGCTGGGGGTGTATGCCTTACAGGTTTGGGTTAAATGTTTGCATTGGCTAAGTGACAGCTTGGGGTATAGGGTCCATAGGTTAGTGGGGGATAGATGGAAACTTTGGTATAAACATCTAGCTTGTTCTAAAAGTGGCAAGGAGGAGACAGCAATAACTTGTCTACCTGTGAATTCCCAACAGCAATAAAGCCAGGCAGACCAGTGTGTGAGCGAATATGCTCAATAAGTCTGAAGTTGGAAGGCCCATTTAAAAGGACTTATTCAAAATAGGAGGAGTCAACACAGGATTCCTGGGCCACCTTACAGATGAGAGCCAGATCAGAGAGGGGGGTGGGGTACCAGGGCCTGACTGTTGCATCCAGCCCTATGGCCCTACATTAATGGGGAAGGCGGTGAAGGGTGGGGCAATGGGGCGTGTCAGCGAACTGTCAGCTGCTTGGGTATGTCCAGGACAGAGTGGGTGGAGGTATTTCCAAGGGTAAAGAGGGGGAAGGGTGGTTGGTTTTTTTTTATCATTGAAGGCAGGTGTGAGAGCAGCTGCCGCAAGCAGTGGTTGGGATGGCAGTCTTTTATCTTTGAAGGGCTGGTTTTCCTCCTCATCTGAGTTATCCTAAGAGGGGGCTGGGAGGGATGAGGTTTGAAGAGCCAGTTTCAGTTCTTCCTTACAACTTTTTTTTTATGGACGGAAATGACTTCCTCCATGGAGGAGCCTTTAAGGCTGGCAATTGTGGCAAGAACAATAGGAAAGAATGGGGTGGGGATTTGTGTTCATCATGAACCTCACGTTTCCTTGCAAGGAAGAGAACTCAGGACCAAATAGAAGTGTCCCAAATGTTCTCAGGACTAATCCAATGGGGCTAAAACAAGAGTTTCATCCCAAAAGCCATGGAGGTCCTTTTGTTTCACTTTAAAGCCACCTTGCAGGAGAAGAGCCTTAAGAGCCTGCAATTGTGGCATCTTCTGATGGGAAGGGATGTTTCCCATTATTTTGTGGTGGTTTCTTTGGGGGGTGGGCTAGGCTGTGACACCCCTGAATCAAGCAAGGAGAGTGAGAAAATGATAACCCAGATCAAAAATGATCGCTCAGCCGGGCGTGGTGGCGCATGCCTTTAATCCCAGCACTCGGGAGGCAGAGGTAGGAGGATCGCCATGAGTTCAAGGCCACCCTGAGACTACATAGTGAATTCCAGGTCAGCCTGGACCAGAGTGAGACCCTACCTTGCAAAAAAAAAAAAAAAAAAAAAAAAAAAAGATCACTCAGAGGATAATCATGCAAACCACAACACCTATTGCTGGGGCCTGCTGAGACATACAGACAGAATGTTTAGGACCTAAGTGTCTTGTACTTAGTGGGGGACTTCTGTGGGTCATCACTCCATGGCTATATGCCCACACAGTGTCTCTGGGGAAACTCAGCCAATGGCCTCACCTTGGTTCCGAAATTGGGTGGGTCAGACCCTTATGTGATTTCACTGGGACCAACTGAGAGTGGAGTGGCCAGCATGGGCTTTGGGATCATGTGGCCTTACTGCTGGGGAAAAGGACAAACAAAAGGAAAAGGGAGGAGGGGGGGCTGCCCAATCACCCTCGAGCAGCTGTCAGCACACAGAACAGAAAGGGGCCTACTCACTGACGATCAAGATGGAGGTGTCTTGCCAATGCTGAGGGGGTGGAGGGTCCCTGTTCAGGCACCAGATGTTGGGGTCCCTCCTAGGGCTAGCCAAGGAGGGGATGCAGGGTCTCCACTGGGTAGGTGGAGTCACGACACAGACAACGGGAGTTGGGTGGAAGCAGGCAGAGAGCAAGCTGCTGCAAACTCATTTATTCAAGGAAGTGTACAGGTTTTTTAAGGATTTGGTTGGCCAATCATTGTAAGGGGTGGTTCCCTTCTTGTGATCAATGACAGCCTGTACCCAGGCAGATCATCCCACAGCAGGTTGCTCACGGGCATGGGGCTGTAGCTGTTGTCATGCTAGGCCCGTGCAGAATGCCACATACACAGAAGCCACTTCCTGGTTCCTGCTAGCAGGCAGCCTGGCTAAGGCCCAACATGCACTGTGCCATACATATTAGCAGGTGGCTTGGCTAGGGCCCAACCTGCATTGTGCCATACATAGTCAGGTTCTTTTTCTTGGGAAATTTTTATTTTAAATTTATTTTAAATGTAACCTCAGCTGTCCTAGAGCTTGCTATATAGTTAAGGCTGGCTTGAACTCATGATTCTTCTACCTCAGTATTAGTAGCACTTGTCAAACACATGTGCAATAGCACATTCAGCACTCATTTGGGAAATTTCAATAGGAGGTATACAATTAAGTAATAATGTCTTTATTAAAGAGACAAGCCCGTGCCTGTAGCCTTGGAAGTAGTAGAAACAGAGACTAAAGAGATAAGACATTGTAGAAGCCTGTGTCACTAAAACATATTCTCACCTTAATGACTTCCATAATACTCAAGAGGCCCATTCCTTCCAATACCCATGTTTTCAGAAGAGAGTGGTCTGGACAGACCAGGAAAATGTATCCAGGTCATATGAGGGCATTTCAGTTCCTTACTCCTGGAAAGGGTCCAACCAACACAACTACCACTCAGAGAAGCAAATCCTGCAAACCCTCATGTTGGGTTCTGACATCTCAGCCTGTGATCTTGATTTGAATGCTTCAGGTTACAGCAAGCTCACCAGGTAGCAGCCTAAAATTCAACTGAGCAATATACACAGTCAATAAAAACAAGCACAGAGGTGACTTCCAGTTAAGATGGCTGTATAGGAGTCACATCAATCCAGCCTAGGGAGGGATTTAAGCAAAACCACAGCAAAATGCACTCTTCATCTGAAAAGTGACAGTGTATAGATTTTTACTGGCCACAGTAGAGAAGCAGGAGAGACTAAGATCTATAAGAAAGGAAGAAAATGGCTAGATTTCCAGTGAGGCACTTGAGGACCTGACCCAATCCATGTAGATTTGCACACCCGCCCAGAGCCCAACTGCAGGAGCAGAGACCAAACAAGAAAAATTTCCAACTTCATCAGCCTCCTTTCAAAGTCAACAAACCTGAGGGGGAGACAGCAGAGATTAGCTGAGGAACTGCTGAAGGGGACACAGGAAGGACCAGCTGAGATTTGAAGCAACCCCAAAAACTAAAAAGGCTGAATGACAAAAAAAATCAAGTACATGGGCCTTCACTGGAAGTGCTAATCTCTCTTTGTGTGTCAGGGCAGGTTATGGGTTACATATTCTTGGTTGGCTTTACCATTCTCAATCAAGCTGCATTTGGGGTTTGATTAATGTTGCCTTTGATGCTTTCAAATTCATAGGGCCTTTGTCTTTTCCTCTGTCATTACTGGGGACAGGTTCAGATTCAGGCACAGGCTGACCTTGAACCCATTTCAGAACAGAAATCTCAACCTCTCAGCTGAAAGGATTAAGAGTGTAGAGCAACACACACCCTTAGGGATTGTGGATTTATAAGGTTATCTGTTTGTTTTAATTCCCACACTTGCATACTCTGTAGTGGAAGCTTAGAATTTGCCAGTTAATTGCTCCATCCTGCCCACTAAATGATTTTATCTATAGTTAAATAAATCAAAGAAGAAATCAAAGGAATCAAAGATGAAAACAAAGGGATTAAGAAGAAAATGAACTCCTGAAGGAATTCCAAGAGAACACAACAGACCAGCTTAATGAACTAAGGATGTCATTACAAGACATGAGTAAGGAAACAGAAATACTGAAGAAAAGCCAGGAAGAAATTCTAGACCTGAAAAACAAAGTTCGTCAAATAAAAAACAACAACAACAAAAAAAAAAACTCTGTACAAAGTCTCAACAGTAGAATGGAGAAAAGAGAATATCTAAACTAGAAGAGCTGGTGGCAGATCCAATACAGTCCAACAAAGACAAAGACAAGCTAGTGCAAAGCTATGACTGGGAATTTCAAGATATCTGAGACACTATGTAAAGATCAAATATAAGAATTCAGGGTATAATAAAAGGAGAAGAATTTTAATCCAGAGGCTTAGTAGGCATTTTCAACAAAATCATAGAAGAAAATATTCCCCAAATTGGGAAAGAAATGCCAATGCAGATACAAGAAGCTTTTAGAACACCAAGCAGACAAAACCTGGAAAGGTACTTGCGGGTAAGATGACAGCATAGGAGCCATGCCAAACCAGCCCAGGGAGGGATTTAAGCAAAACTACAGCAAAATACACTCTTCTTCTGAAAAGTGCAGAATAGGTTTTTCTTAGACACAGCAGAGAAGCAGGAGATGGCCAGAATCCCACTGAGGAGCTTGCAGCCCCATCCGCAGCAGCCCCGATCCATGGAGGCCCTGATCTGAGTGATATGTGCACCAGGCACCACCCACCAGGTATGCCTAGCAGCAGCAACAGAGACAAAACAAGGGGACATTCTAACCTCATCAGCCTCCTTGCAGAGCCCAGAAACCTAAAGAAAAGTCTGCTGAGCTACTGAAAGAGATACAGGGGAACAGTGCCAGAAACTACAGGATTTCTGAACTCTCCCATCCTCCAACCATCAAAACTGCAAAACTCCAGCATTCAGCCCCCAGCAGCAGCGTATCCAGCTCAGCTGAGCCAAGCTCAAGCTCCACAGCACAACATGGAGGGAATGAGGTGGGCACTCAACATTGATGAGATTGGAAGCCACACCAAAAGGTAACGAGGCTGACTGACAAAAAAAAGGTACATAAGCACATAAGCCTGCATTGGAAGTACTAATCTCTCTTTCCATCCATGTCAGGGAAAGTTATGGGTTACATATTTTTGGTTGGCTTTACCATTTTCAAATAAACTGTACATGGGGTGTTGAATATTGCTATCTGTAATGCTTACAGATTTATAGGACCTTTGTCTTTTGCTTTTGTCATTATTGGGAGCAGGGTCTAATCCAGATCCAAGCTGACCTGGTACCCAATTCAGAACAGATTCTCTTCCTCCTAGCTGAAGGATTAAGGGTGTAGAGCAACACACACCATTAGGGATTTTGGCCTTATAAGACTATTTATTTGTTTTAGTCTTTGCTGGTTCTTATTGAATGTGTATATTTCTCAGATGAATTTTAGAATTTGCCAGTATATTGTCCCACCCAGTCCACTAGAATAATTGTTTAGCAAGAAAACTCAACATCTAAGATTACTTCTGTGTTTGGATTGGGGTAGAAGTGCTACAATTGGCATCTTAAACTCATATCCTGAAAGTATATAAAGTTGGATCACCACATCTAAGAACACTGCAGATAAGTAGAAAGCCCAAGCATCAAACAAATTTAGGATGCAAAAGTCACTACATTATAATACAAGAAATGCAAAGAATCAAGACAATGCAGATAATATGATTCTATACACAAAGCACCCTAAAGACCCTACCAGCAAACTGTTAGAGGTGATAAACATTTATAGCAATGTAGCAGGATACAAAATAAATGAACAGAAATCAGTAGCTTTCCTAAATACTAACAACTAATATGCAGAGGATGAAATCAAGGAATCTCTCCCTTTAACAATTGTCTCAAAAAAAAAAAAAAAAAAAAACCTTGGAATAAACCTAAGGAAGGAAGTGAAGGATCTCTACAATGATAATTTTAAAACACTCAGGTGAGAAATTGCAGAAGATACAAGGAAATGGAAAGATATCCCATATTCTTGGATTGGGAGAATCTTGGATTGGAAAACATAAATCTTACCAAAAGCAATCTCCACATTTAATGCAATCCTCATTAAAATTCCAATGGCATTCTTCACAGAAATAGAAGAAACAATCCTAAATTCATTTGAAAGTACAAAAAACCTTGAATAGCCAAAACAATTTTGAGCACTAAAACTAAGGCTGGTGGTATCACCATACCCAATTTTAAGCTATATTACAAAGCCATAGTAATAATATAGCATGGTACTGGCATAAAAACAGACACATAGATCAGTGGAACACCATAGAGGACCCAGATGTTAATCCCAGCAATTGCAGCCATCTGATTTTTGACAAATATGCCAAAAATATTCAATGGAGAAAAGACAGCCTCTTCAACAAGTGGTGCCGGGAAAACTGGATATCTATATGTAGAAGGATGAAAATAGATCCTTTTCTCTCTCCATGCACAAGAATCAAGTCTAAATATATTAGGGACCTTAATATAAGACCTGGAATTCTGAAACTGCTAGAGTAAAAGATAGGGGAAACCCTTCCATCCACATATTGGCATGGGCAATGACTTTTTGAATATAACCCTAATTGCTCAGGAAATAAAACCATTAATCAATCACTGGCATCTCATGAAATTACACAGATTTTGTTCAGCAAAGGACTGTGAATAAAGCAAAGAGGCAACCTACAGAATGGGAGAATATCTTTGCCAGCTATATGTGTGACAGAGGATTACTATCCAGAATTTACAAAGAACTCAAAAAACAAAACAATTAGAAGTCAAACAACCCAATTAAAAATGGGCTATGGGGCTAGAGAGATGGCTTGGCTGCTAAGGCGCCTGCCTGTCAAGTCTAAGAACATGAGTTCCATTCCAATCTCCAGGTCCCACATTTAGCTTGATGCAAAAAGTGATGCAAGGGTGCAATGCTGCACTTGCCCACAAAGTGGCACATGCATCTGGAGTTCATTCACAGCAGCTGAGAGGCTGCTGGGATGCCCATTCTCTCTCTCTAGCTCTCTCTCTCTCAAAAAAAGGGGGGGACTTTGGATCTGGGTGTGGTGGTGCATGCCTTTAATCCCAGCACTCGGGAGGCAGAGGTAGGAGGATCATTATGAGTTCAGGGCCACCCTGTGACTACAAAGTGAGTTCCAGGTCCACCTATACTAGAGTGAAACCTTACCTCAAAAAACAAAACAAAAAAAAATTGGGGGGTATGGAACTAAATACAGAGTTCTCAAAGAATAAATACAGATTCCATGTAAACATCTGAAAAAGTGTTCTACATCCTTAGCCATTGGGGAAATGCAAATTAAAACTACTGTGAGATTCCATTTGACTCCTGTCAGAATAGCTATCATCAAGGAAACAAATGACAATAAATTTTGGTGAGGATGCACAGGAAGAGGAACCTTTCTACACAGTTGGTGGGAATGTAGTCTGGTACAGCCATTGTGGAAATCAGTGTGGAGGTTCATGAGACAGTTAAAAATAAAATTACCATATGATCTAGCTATATCACTTCTAGGCGTATATCCAAATGACTCTTCCCAATACCTTAGAGATACTTACATAACCGTGTTTATTGCTGCTCTATTCATAATAGCTAAGAAATGGAACCAGCCTAGATGTCCTCCATTAGATGGATGGATAATAAAGATGTTGTGCATTTACACAAAGGAATTATATTCAGCAGTAATGAATAATGAAGTTATGAAATTTTCAGGGAACTGGATTGATCTGGAAAGGATTATACTAAGTGAAGTAATCCAGGCCAAGAAAGGAAAACATCACATATTCTCTCTCATATTTGGATCCTAGATACAAATGTTTGGACGTGTGTGTGAGCTGGAACCAAAACTTTTTAGCAGAGGCCAGTAATCTAGAAAAATGCTATAAGGGAGGGAGAAGAGGAAAGGACTTTGGGGATGGTCTTGTATATATGTAAGTAGAAGAACAGATTATAGGGAGTGGAATGGCCTAAGTGAGGCCAGGGTAAGAGATTGAGTAAGAAAAGTGTGGGCATGGTCAATCAAAATTCAAGACATTCTGAATAAGACATAGGAAAGCCTACGTTTTTGGATAATGGTACATCCAGAAGCCATAAATTGCTACTAGAAATTTTTCAGTGCCAGGGGTGAGGTACCTTCCAGTGAGTTGTTGGTCATGGAGATCCCTGCTATCTCCACAACATTACAGACCAAGACCCTTGGTTTCCCATGAGTAACAGATGGTAGCCCTATTGCTGAAGACTTCACGTGCCTGGGCAGCAAGGTCACTGAGAAATCAAGCTGGTGCTAAGCTGAATACCTTTGCCCTGTAAACCAGCCAACTGTCAGCTTGAAAAATCTGCACTGCATGCAACCTTATGGGAAACAGAAATCATAAGCATTGAAAATAGTGGACACTGGAAGCCTCAAATTTGGCCAGACAGGCCAAATGACTGAACAGGTGCAATAGTGGCATGTCTGTTCTAGGAGAAACCAACTGCTCTCTAATTGGACAGTCGGAGTACTCTATGGGAGGGAATATATGCCTGGTACTGAATACCTAATCAAAAGCCTATGGCAGGGGAGGTCATAAGCCTAAAGTCATATACCTTAGGGGTATAAAGCCTGCTCTTGTCTGGCTAAGTGCATATATTATTCTCACCAAACTATCCTGAAAGCACTACACTTAATGTTCATATTCATATATTAGTGCTACTCTCACTTTTGGTTAGAGAACCTTCTCTTTTCAGATGGCGGTGACCACTGGAATGACTCAAAAGGAAATATAGTGTTCAGAAGTGACAGAGGAGTGTCCAGCACTGAAACATCTCTATCATACCCTCCAAGGCCTAGGGCCCTTTGTGGAAGAGGTGGCAGAAAGAATGTAAGAGCCAAAGGAAGGGTACCATTCCTTACAATGCACCTGTCCAGACAGTAGCTGGCTTTGATATCCATGACCTCATGATGCCTAGCAATACCTTCACCAGACCCTCCTAATAGGAGAAAATATGATGACATCAACATAAAAAAGAGACTAATGGAGAGAAGGAGGGGATATGATGGAGAGTGGAGTTATGAAGGGGAAAGTGGTAGAGGGGAGGGAATTATCATGGTTTATTTCTGTAAGTATAGAAGTTATCAATAAAAATTTTAAAAAACAATACAGAGTATGCAAGTGAGGGGATTAAAACAAACAGATAATCTAATAAAGCCAAAATCCCTATGTGTGTGTGTTGTTCTACACCCATAATCTTGTCAGCTGTGAGGTTCAACTTTCTGTTCTGAAATGTGTTCCAGTTCAGCTTGGGTCTGAATCAGACCCTTCACCCAGTAATGACAGAAGAAAAAGACAAAGGCCCTGAATCTGAAAGCATCAAAGGCAACAATAGTCAACTGGTAAATACAGCTTCATTGAAGGTGGTAAAGTCAACCAAGAATGTGTAACCCATAAACTGTCCTGACATGCAAAGAGAGATTAACACTTCCAGTGCAGGCCTATGTACCTATACTTTTGTGAGTCAGCTTAGTTACCTTTTAGGTGGCTTCCAATCTCATCAATGCTGAGTGTCCACCTCAATCCTTCCTTGTTGTGCTGTTTATGTGGTGTTCTTATCAACTGTGCTGGATGCCCTGCGGTCAGGGGCTGAATGAGTTCTCCTGGAGGTTTGCGGTTCTGATGATTGGGGGATGGGAGAGTCCAGGAAGCTTGGAGTTGTGCTGGAACTGTTCAGCTGATCCCACCTGCATCTTCTTCAGCAGCTCTTCAGATGATTTCTGCTGTCTCCCCTTCAGGTTGCTTTACTTTGCAAGGAGGTTATTATGGTTGGAAAATGACCTTGTTTGGTCTCTGCTCCTGCAGCTTGGTGCTGGGATGGTTGGGAACATGGATCCACATGGATCAGGGCCATAAGCACCTCAGCAGGGGCAGAATTCTGGCTGTTTTCCTCTGTTCTGGTAGGTCTTGGTCTCGCTTCTCTGCTATGGCTGATAGTAACTTATTCACCTTCACTTTTCCGAAGAGTGTATTTTGCTGAGGTTTTGCTTTAATCCCTCCCTAGGCTGGTTTTTCATGATTCCTATGCCACCATTTTACCTGGAAGTGGAAGGCCATTTTTTACTCATCAAGGGAATGGTCCAACTTGAGGATATCACAATCATTAATCTATATGTGCCAATCACAGGAGCACCACAGCTTATATATAAAAAGAAAAAAGAAATAAACTCCAACACCATTATAGTTAGGGATGTCAATACTCCACTATATTCAATAGACAGATCATCCAGGCAGAAAATCAACAGGGAAATAATAGAGCTCAACAACACCATAGATCAACTAGACCTAACAGCCATCTACAGAACTTTCCACTCTAACTCCACAGAATACACATTCTTCTCAGCAACCCTCACCAACTTCTCCAAAATATGTTAGGCTACAAACCATGACTCCATAAATTCAGGAAAGTTAAATAAAGTTAGAAATTAACCACAAGAGACATATCAGGAACTCCACCAGATCTTGGAGACTGAACAACACACTTTTAAACAGTGAATTGGTTGTGGAAGAAATCAAAAACTAAATTGTAAATTCTTATATTGAATGATAAAGAAAACACAACTTGCCAAAACTTACAAGACACAATTAAGGCTATCCTAAGTGGAAAATTCATAGCCTTAAATGTCTTCATAACAAAAGCAGAGAGATCCCAAATTAATAACCTAACTGTCCACCTAAAGACATTAGAAAAACAAGAAGAATCCTACAGAAAGAGTTCCATTTGGAGAGAAATAGTCAAGACCAGAGCAGAAATGAATGAATTGGAAACTAAGGAAACAATTAAGAAAATTGATGAAACAAAGATCTGGTTTATTAAAAAAATAAATAAACAAGATTAATAAATCCCTGGCCAATTTCATAAAGCAAAAACAAAACAAAAAAACTGAGAGGTCTCAAATTAACAAAATCAGACATGAAAAAGGAGAGGTCACAACACACATCAATGAAATTACAAGAATCACCAGAATATAGTTCCAAAACCTCTACTCCAAAATAGTGGATAATCTGGAAGGAATGGATGAATTCCTAGCCACATACAACCTACCAAAATTAAACTCAGAGTATATTAATCTCCTGAACAAAACTATCACATTCATGGAAATAGAAAAAGTATTCAAAAACCTTTCCAAGAAGGAAAGTCCAGGACTGGATGGCTTCTCAGCTGAATTCTATCAAACCTCCATTGAAAAATTGAAACCAATTTATCTCAAATTGTTTCATGTAATCAGAGAGGAAGGAATCCTCCTCAACTTTGTTTATGAAGCATCACACTAATACCAAAACCAGATAGAGATACAAGAGAAGAAAACTATAGTCCTATATCCCTGATGAATTTAGATGCAAAGATCCTAAACAAAATCCTTGCAAACCAAATTCAACAACACATCAAAAGTATTATCCTCCTTGATCAAATAGGCTTCATCCCAGGGGTGCAGGGATGGTTCAGCATATGGAAATCAGACATTGTAATATACCACATAAATAAACTTAATCACAAGAACCTCATGATCATCTCAATTGATACAAAGAACACCTTTGAAATTATACAATACTACCTCATGATCAAAACACTGGAGAGAATAGGAATGGAGGCTTTATATCTCAACACAGTTAAGGCTATATATAAAGGACCTAAAGCCCAAATAACATGAATTGGGGAAAGACTCAAGGAGTTCCCATTGATATCAGGAACAAGACAGGAGGGCCCATTCTCACCACTCTTCAACATAGTATTAGAAGTCCTACTCCAAGCAATAAGACAGGAGAAAGATAAAATATGGATACAAATTGGAAAGAAAGAAGTGAAATTAGCCCTATTTGCAGATGTCATGATCCTGAACATCTGAAGGTGATTAATTCCTTCAGTAAAGTAGCAGGATACAAAATCAACACACAGAAACCAGTAGTGTTTGTATATGCACAGGACAAATAGATAGAGAAAAAATCAGCAGGAGTGTCCCATTTTCAATAGCAACAAAAAATTAAATACCTCAGAATAACACTAACCAAGGATGTGATAGACCTATATAATGAAAACATAAAATAAAACTCAAGAAAGAAATTGAGGAGGACTTGAGAAGTTTGAAAGAATTTCCATATTCCTGGATAGGTAGAATTAATATTGTGAAAATGTCAATTCTACCAAAAGCAATATACAGATTTAATGCAATACCAATAAAAATTCCACCATCATTCTTCATAGAGATAAAAAAAAGTCCTCCAAATTCATATGGAATGGCAGCAGGCCTCAGATATCCAAACATATCCTTCACAAAAGGAACACCTCTGGAGGCATAACTATACACAATCTAAAGCTATATTACAAAGCCATAGTAATAACAACAGCATGATACTGTCATAAAAACAGAAATATAGACCAATGGAACAGAAGACCCAGGTTTTTATGTCAAGTAACTATAGCTACTTGATCTTTGACAAATGTGCCAATAATGTAGAGTGGAGAAAAGACCACATCTTCAACAAATAGTCCTGGACAAACTGGATAACCATATGTAGAAAAATGAAACTAGACTCACTCATCTCACCATACATGAAAATCAAGTCCAAATGGATTCAAGACATCAATATAAGACCTGAAATTCTTATCCTACTGGAAGAAAAACTAGGAAGAACTCTCCATGATGTAGGAGTGGGGAGAGACTTCCTGAATAAAACCCCAGTAGTCCAGGAAATTAAACAATCATTCAACCAATGGAATCTCATGAAGCTTAAAATATTTTGCACAGAAAAACATACTATAAACAGAGGCAATAGCTCACTCATTGAATGTAAGAAAAATTTTGCCAGCTATACCACTGACAGAAGCCTAATATCTAGAATCTTCAAAGAACTCAAAAAACTAAACAATAAAAAAAATCAAACCACCCACTTCAAAAATCAGGCAGAGAACTGAATAGGGACTTCTCAAAGGAAGACATAGAAATGGTTAACATACACTTAAGAAAATGTCCAACATCATTAAATATTAGGAGAATGCAAATTAAAACAACTATGAGATTCCAACTCATTCCTGTAAGGATGGCAACCATTAAAAATCAAACAACAGGGCTGGAGAGATGGCTTAGTGGTTAAGGCGCTTTTCTGGGAAGCCTAAGGACCCAGGTTCAATTGCCCAGTACCCACATAAGCTAGATGCACAAGGTGGCACATGTGTCTGGAGTGTGTTTGCAGTGGGACACCAATTCTCATTTGCTATGTCAACAACAAATATTGGTGGGTATGTGGGGAAAGAGGAACCCTCAACAACTGCTGGTGGATATGTAAACTTGTACAACCACTATAGAAATTAATATGGAGATTCCTGAATGAGATGAATATAGAGCTATCAACCCACCCACTTACTTCCTTAGTGAGCATTTATCCTAAATGCTCCATGCTTCACTACAGAGATGTTTGCTCAACCATGATTATAGCTCAACTCATTATATCTAAGAACTGAAATCAACCCAGGTGCCCATCACTGGAAGAATGGATAACAAAATTATCCATTCATGTGGCACATTTACAATGTGATACATTTACAGAATGGAATTCTACTCAGCAGTAAGAAAAAATGATACAATGAAATTTGTAGAAAAATGGACAGGCTTGTTTCAGATCATAGTTAGAAAACTCACACAATCACAAAAAGACAAATGCTGCATAGTCTCATTTATCTGCAGTTCCTAACCTGGACAAGTTCGAGTTGCTGACATACCTTATAGGCAACTCAAGGCACAGACAATAGGGATGGAAAGATTTGGGGGAGAGAAAGGGAAGAGTATGGAAAAACAAACACAAAACTAAATCCATAATTAACTGGTACCATAGAAACCTTAATCCTTTTGAGACAGACTACAAGATATAACCCTCAACAGGAATAAGGGGGGAGCAATTGAAAGGAAGGGCCCCGGAAAGAGTGAGAAGAAGCATAAGCTTAAAACAATATTTTTGTCTCCTGTAACTTCCAGTACCAGAAATTGATTGCTATCCATAGTGAGCTGTTGATTGAAGAAAGCTATGAGGTTCCCAAAATAAGACAAGTATCTGTCAAAGCACTTTTTTACCCACCTGAGGCAAAAGATAAGACCCTGTTGCTGATGAAACCATATGCTGCCACCACAGGACGTGTTTGGAATTTTGAAGAGAGCCAGTCCCCAAACATTTAGCCTGTCTAGTGCTAGAAAGCACTACCTGAGCTACTGGGGGAAAGTGTTTAACAATGGTCCCAGCAACCAGCTACTCAGAAGCAAACACCCTGACAGGATGTACACACCAGTGCAATAGTGGCAGACAGCCTTGGTGGGTAACCAATAGCTTTCTGATTGGCTAAGAGAACTGCTCCTTGTAAGGGAATCCATACCTGGAATTGAGAATCAGTTCAGATTCCTTTGAAGACAAAGATTATGCTCTCCAGTGTCACTAGTCTTTGGCTAAAAGGGGTTACATATATCAAAATTCCCTGAATTAATAATACTGACTTCACTCTCTATTGAAGAATATGTTCTTCTTTACAGAAAGTAGAACGATCTGAGGAGATAAACTACCCCTAACAATTCAGCCAAGCCACAGCTGAAACCATAGAGGAACTGGGCAAGAGAGCTGCTTCCATGGTGAACTGGACAATCAGCACCAGGGTGAAGGAGACAGACCCTGAGGATACTCAGCACTTACCAAAGCAGAGATTTAGAGGCTCCTAAGAGCTCATCACTAAAGTAGACTTAAAACTCACCCATCACAGCTCAGGGAATTTTGTAGAAGAGGGAATGGAAAAAAATTGTAAGAGCCACAGGTTGAGACATCACGCATGCTGAGAGGCATGTCCTTTCCCATCAAAAAAAAAAAAAAAAAAAAAAAAAAAAAAAAAAAGGACTTAGTGGTTAAGGCGCCTGCCTCCTAAGTCTAAGAACACTGGTTCCAATCTCCAGGTCCCACGTTTAGCCAGATGCAAAGTGACGCAAGGGTGCAATGCTGCACTTGACCACAAGGGGGCACACGCATCTGGATTTTGTTCACAGCAGCTGAGAGGCTGCTGGCACATCCATCTCTATCTGTCTCCCTCTCCCTCTCTCTCTGTCTCTCTCTGTGTCTCTCTCCAAAAAATAAATAAATAAATAAAAACAACTGCTGCCCAGACAAGGTATAACCCACAACCCAATAGGGAATACCTGCAACCCCACTGAAGAGGGTCCCCAGAAGAATGTGAATAGGGATGAGGGAAAAGAGGGTACCAACACATGATGTATCCATAAAAAATATGGTATTAATAATAATAAAAAATAAAAGAAGCAGAAAATGATGCATGTTCTTTCTCAGCTTGCATTCTCCTTTTCATTCAATCCAGAAACCCAACCCATAAGATGGTAACACTTATATATATGATAGATCCTACTATCAAAAAATGTCAGTGCCATCCTCCCAGCTCCCAGGTCTGAGTTCCCTGTGTGGACAGTGTACAGCAAGCAAGGTGGTGGGGAGTGAATAGGCCAGACCCCTGTCTCTGGGTTCCTCCCAGCTCCTCCCAGTCTCCTGGTCCTGGTAGTTCCCATTGTGCTTCACTTGGGGAAGCCTGTTCCCTGACTGAGCTGTTGAATCAGGCCCTTTGTTCTGGTATCCTAACTGGCCACTTGGTACCAACATTCCTGCTCACCTGAGTCAGAGGGTGCATGGGCCAAAGGAAAAATATTTGTTTCATCCTAAGTAAAATAAAGAATCTCTCTAACATGGGTAGACAACAATGCAAAAAAGCCAACAAAAGTTAGAAAGCTGATAGATCTCCTCTAAGGATGCCTAGTCCTATAGTGGAAGCATCCAATGAAATCATAGATGTTAGGGTCCCCGTTCAGGCCAGCCCAGGAGGGACAGCAGGGTCTCTGCCAAGTGGGGGTGTGAGGCGCGGAGTCATGACACAGACTTCAGGAGTTGGGTGGAAGCATCAGAGGGTGAGCTGCCGCAACTCATTTATTCAAGGAAGTGTAGGGGGTTTTAAAGGGCTTGGCTGGCCAATCATTGTATGGGGTGGTCCCCTTTTTGTGAACAATGATAGCCAGTCTCTGGACAGATCATCTCATAGCAGGTTTCTCATGAGCATGGAACTGTAGCTGTTGTCACACCAGGCCTGTGCAGGATGCCATGTTCATAGAAGCCACCTCCTGGTTTCTTCTGACATGCAGACTGGCTAGGGTCAGACCTGCATTGTGCCATACAGATAGAGAAATCAACAGAAATTCATTCCCAAAATGAAAACACAGCAACCAATGTGACCCTGATCAAAAGAATTACTGAACTTGAAGCAAACCATCAAAGAACCAACAATCATATCAATGAAATTGAACAGAATCATCTCCTAGAGTGTTTAGCTTTTGACAGTAGGCTTAACATGATGGAGGAAAATATTAGAACTCTCCAAAGAGATATGAATAAATTGAAGGTGAGTCAAGAAATGGAAGATCTTAACAACCAGCTGATTAAGGTTAATGAAGACTTGATCAAATGCAAGAATGAATTCCAGGAAGCATCAAGAAAATCAGAACTTGAATTGAAATTGTACCTCAAAAAACAGATGAACACAATGCAAAATAAAACATCAGAAAAAAATCAAATAGAAATTATAAAATATTCTATATTGCTCACCAATAGAGTTACTCATGTGGAAGACAGAACCTCTGACCTGGAAGACAAGAGAGAAGAAATTGATTGGGAGGCCAAAAACTTTGCTAAGCTCAAAAAATCAAGTGAACAGAATATAAGGGAACTGTGGGATAGCAGAGGCCAGTAACCTGGAAAAAAGCTATAATGGAGGGAGGAGAAGGAAGGACTTTAGGGGATGATATTGTATATATGTAAGTAGAAGAACAGATTATAGGGAGTATAATGGCCTAAGTGAGTCCAGGGGAAGAAATTGATTAAGAGAAGTGTGGGGGGATGGTGATTCAAAATTCAAGATATTCTGAATAAGACCTATGAAAGACTTCTTTGGATAATAGCACATCCAGAAGCCAAAGATTGCTACTAGAAAATTTTCAGTGCCAAGGATGGGATACCTTCCAGTGAGTTGTTGGCCAGGGAGGTCCCTGTTGCCTCCAACACATTATAGGCTTTTGCCAAGGCCCTTGGTTTCCCATGAGTAACAGATGGTAAGACCCTATTGCTGAAGACTTCACATGTGTGGGCAGCAAGATCATTGAGAAATCAAGCTGGTGTTTGAAGCTGAAAACCTCCTCCCTCTAGACCAGCCAACTGAAAGCTGGAAATAGCTGTACTGCATGCAGCCCTATGGGAGATAGAAGTCATCAATGCTGAAAACAGTGGACACTGGAAGCCTCAAGTTTGTCCAGACAGGCCAAATGACTAAACAGGTACAATAGTGGCAGGTCTGCTCTGGGGAAAACAAACTGCTCTCTAATTGGACTGGAGGCCTGCTCTATGGGAGGGAATACATGTCTGGTACTGAAAATCTAATCAATGGCAGGGGAAGTCATGTGCCTTAGGGGTGTAAAGCCTGATCTTGTCTGGATAAATGCATATATTATTCTCACCAAGCTGCCCTGGAAGCACTATACTTAATGTTCATATTCATATATTAATGTTACTCTCACTTCTGGTTAGAGAAGCTTCTCTTTTCAGATTGAGATGACCACTGGGATGACCCAAAAGGCAACATAGTGCTGAGAAGAAGGGATGGAGGAGTGTCCTGCACTGAAACATCTCTATCACACCGTCCAAGGCTCAGGGTCCATTGAGGAAGAGGTGGCAGAAAGAATGTAAGAGCCAAAAGGAAGGGCACCACTCCTTACAATGCAACTACCCAGACAGAAATTGGCCTCAATATTCATGACCTCGCAGTGCCTAGCAATTCCTTCCCAAGACCCTCATAATACGAAAAAAAGACAATGACTTCAAAATAAAAGAGAAGCTGGGCATGGTGGTGCATGTCTTTAATCCCAGCACTCAGGAGGGAGAGGTAGGAGAATTGCTGAGAGTTCAAGGCCACCCTGAAGAGTACATAGTGAATTTCAGGTCAGCTGGGGCTAGAGTGAGACCCTACCTTGAAATCCCACCCCCAAAATAACCAAAATAAAAGAGAGACTAATGGAGAGAGGGAGGAGATATGAAGCAAAGTGGAGTTGTGAAGGGGAAAATGGGGGTGGGGAGAGAAATATAATGGTTTATACACTGTAAGTATAGAAGTTGTCGATAAAAAAAAAGGAAAAAGAAATGAAATCAATACAAATCAGAAAGGAAGAAGTCAAATTGACCCTACTTGCAGGTGGTATAATCTATACATAAGTGACTAGGAAGACTCCACCAAAAAACTCCTAGAGCTGATAAAATTAACACAGAAGTCAGTAGCCTTAATATTTACAAATGACAAACATACAGGAAAATCATCAGGGAAGCATTCTCATTTACAATAGCCCCAATAATGTCTTGAAATATCCTTAACCAAGAATATGAAAGACCTCTATAATGAAAACATTAATACACTGAATAAATGGAGGAACACACAAGGCTATGGAAAGACTTCCAATTCTGATGGATTGGAAGAATTAATACCATGAAAATAGCCATCCTACCAAAAGGAATATGCAGACTCAATAAAATTCCAAGCAAAATTCCAGCTCCATTATTCAGAGAAATAGAAAAAAATAGTCCTATAGTTCATATGGAAGCACAACAGGCTTCAGATAGCCAAAAATACTCTCAGCTAAAAGAAGAATACTGCTGGTGGTATCACCATACCTGATTTCAAGATATACTACAAAGTCATAGTAATGAAAATACCATGATATTGGCACAAAACAGACCTATAGTTCAATGGAATAGAATAAAACTAGATATAAGTTCTATTAACTACAGCAACATAATCATTGATTGAGGCCAACTATGCCCACTGAAGAAAAGAATACTTTCAATGAATAGTGTTGGAGAGATTGAATAACCACATTTGGAAGAAGGAATCTAGACTCTCACTCTGCACAAAAATCAACTCCAAATAGATCAAGGACCTCAACATAAGATGTGAAATTCTCAATCAACTAGAAGAAAAAATAGGAAGAAAACTTCAAAATATCAGCATAGAGAAAGACATTCTGAAAAAGTCCCTAGTAGCCCAGATAATTTGAGAAACACCCAGCTATTGGGATCTCATGAGTTTAAAAAGTTATTGTACAGACAAGCAAATCATTCTCAGAGTCAATTGACAATCTATAGAATGGAGGAAAATTTTTGCCAGCTGTATATCTGACATAAGTTTATATCTACAATATACAAAAAGAGTCAAAAATTGAGCAATAAAAACAAATCAACCCACTCAAAATGGGCTATAAAACTAAACAAAGAAAGAAATACAAATGGCCAATAAACATCTAAAAAGATGTTTCACATATTTACCCACCACAAAGATTCAAATTAAACTACTTTGAGATTCCATCTCACTCTGGGTTACCATCAAAAAATCAAATGAAGTCTGAAGAAATGGCTCAGCAGTTAAGGTGCTTGACTGCAGAGCCTAATGACCTGAGTTCAATTGCACAGTTCCAACATTAAGCCAGATGCACAAGGTGGCACATGCATATGGAGTTTGTTTGCAGTGGCTAGAGGCCCTGGCACACACGTTTTCTCTTTCTCTCATTCTCCCTCTCTCCTTGCAAATTTATATATATATATATATATATATATATATATTTTCCTTAACAAATTACTTTCTAAACAATCCTGGTGAGGGTGTGGGGAAAGAAGAACACACTGTTTGTGGGAGTGTAAATTTGTACAGCCTCAATGGAAATCATTATGGAGGCTCCTCAAGAATATAAAAGCAGACCTACTATTTAATCTAGCTAAACCATGCCTGGACTTTACTCACTCTTAGCACCTACTCAGCCATGTTCATTGATGCTTTATTCATAATAACTAGTGAATGGAATCATCCAAGATGACCATCAATTAATGAGTGGATATTAAAGGTGTAATATATTTCCAACAGTAGAATTCCACTCAGCAGTGAGGAAAAATGAAATAATGAAATTTGCAGGAAAATTTTTATGCTTGGAAAAATCATACTAACTAAGTTACACAGCTCAGGAAGGCAAATGCCCCAAGTTCTTTCTCATATGTGGTTCCTAAGATGGAACACTTTGATTTTTTTATATGTTTTAGTAAGCATCAGTAGTATTAAAGCTAGAAAGAGTGGATGAGACATGGGTAAGGGAAGGTAGGAGTGAGAAATACACAAAACTAATGAAACATGAATCAGTACCATAGAAACCTTCCTTCTGGTTAACTAGTTAGAAGACATGACTCTTAATAAGAGAGGTGGGGGAATAGTTTGTGCAGTAGAATCCTGTAGGGGTTAAGAAAGCTTCATCCTAAAATCTGGTAAATCTCAGTGCCAGAGCTGGGTGAGCCCTCATAGTGAGTCAGAGAGGCACACAAAGCACCCAAACACTACAAACCATTGCCAAAGCACTTGGTTACTCGAAAGATAACTATAAGATCTTAGTGCTTACTGTGGCTAACTGGATGCTAGGGGAAATGCATACAATTTCTAGGAATGATCTTTGAATAGAGATACACATATATCTTTGTCTTTACTTTTTATTGTTGCTCAAAATGTAAATATGTTTGAAGCCCATATAACTATCTTGGATTACAGGGTGAAGTCCCATATTATAGATGGAGAACAATCAAAATAGAAGAAATCTTAATCCATAAGTCAATATTTCAGTCCCAGAAAGGGCACTTTTATTTATTTATTTATTTTTATTTTTATTTTTTAATTTTTTTTTTTGGTTTTGCAAGGTAGGGTTTCACTCTGGTCCAGGCTGACCTGGAATTCACTATGTAGTCTCAGGGTGGCCTCGAACTCTCAGCGATCCTCCTACCTCTGCCTCCCGAGTGCTGGGATTAAAGGCATGCGCCACCATGCCCGGCTTCAAGAAAGGTCACTTTTAAACTTGATTTATGTAAAGGAAGAAATCCAGAGGCTTAGTAGAAGTTTTCAACAAAATCATAGAAGAAATGCCAGTGTAGATACAAGAAGCTTTTAGATCACCAGACAGACAAAACCTAGAAAGAACCTCTCCTTGCCATGTTATAATTAAACTACTAAACATGCAAACCAAAGAATATATATTTTGAAAGCAGTTAGAGAGAAAAAGCAAGTCACCTACAAAGGCAAGGCAATCAGAATGACAGCAGATTACTCAGCACAAACTTTAAAAGCTAGAAGGGCTTGGAATGATATATTCCAAGTTCTGAAAGATAACAACTGTCAACCAAGATTACTTTATACAGTGAAGATATCTATCCAAATTGATGGAGAAATGAGGACATTCCACAACAACATCAGACTAAAGGAATTTATGACAACTAAACCAGCTCTACAGAAAATAATTAAATGCATCCTTGATGCTGAAGAGAAAGCAAAACACACACAAGAGGAAATAGGAAAAAATAAACCATATTCAAATAACAGTTCAAACAAGTGAGTAAAGGGAAAGCAGTAAGCTCTACAAAACAAGAAAAATGGCAAGAATAAATACATACCTTTCAATAATAACTCTTAATATCAATGGCCTCAGTGCCCCAACCAAAAGATACAGGCTTGCAGAGTGGACTAAAAGGTAGGATTCTGCCATTTGTGGCCTCCAGAAAACTCATCTCTAAATAAAAGATAGACACTGTCTTAAGGTGAAAGGATAGAAAATGGTATTTCAAGCAAATGGGCCAAGGAAACAAGCAAGGGTTGCTATCCTAATATCTGACAGGACAGACTTCAAACCAACATTAATGAGGATGCAAAAAAGGCAATTAATAAAATCCAACATCCATTCATGGGAAAAGTATTACAAAAACTGGGAATAGAAGGAACATATCTCAACATAATAAAAGCTATTTATGACAAACCTACAGTCAACATAATACTAAATGGGGAAAAACTTGAAGCTTTTCCACTAAACTCAGGAGCAAGACAAGGGTGTCTACTGTCCCCACTTTTATTTAATATCATACTGTAAGTCTTAGCTATAGCAATAAGGCAAGAGACACTCATAAAAGGGATAAAATCTGAAAGAAAGAGATCAAATTCTCATTATTTGCAGATGATATAATTATATACATAAAAGACCCTAAAGACTCTACCAGCAAACTTTTAGCACTGATAAACACTTTTAGCAATGGAGCAGGATACAAAATAAACACACAGAACTCAATAGTTTTTCTATATACTAACAACAAACATGCAGAGGAAGAAATCAGGGAATCTCTCCCATTCACAATTGCCTCAAAATAAGCAAATAAAGTATCTTGGAATAAACTTAACCAAAGAAGTGAAGGATCTCTACAATGAGAATTTTAAAACGCTCAAGCGAGAAATTGCACAAGACACAAGGAAATGGAAAGACATCTGTGGTAGTTTGAATAGATGGCCCCCAATATATTCAGTGTTTTATTAGTTTGTAGTTTGCATCTGCAGCCTGGCTGGAGGCAGTATCACTGGGAGGATCTTAAGGTGTGGTGCTGGATTTGAGATTATAATCTAAAAATATGCAAAGTGTGCCTAGATAGAGTTCCTGAGGTGTGCTGTGCTGTGTGGCTTTTGGTTTGTGGCTTTGTTCTCTGTGTTTGGTCCTATGAAAGTAGGCCAGCTTCTTCTGCCATTATGGAACATCCCCTGAATCTGTAAGCTTCAATAAATCCCTTCCTCCATAACTGTGCCTGGTCTGGAAGTTCATCTCAGTGAACCTGAAACTGTCTGCTACAACATCCCATGAATTCCAAGAAATGTTAAGAAAATCAAAAATGACCTGAAATTGGAACTCTACAAAAGGATGGATGAAATACAGAAAAATGCAACAGAAAACACAAACCAAATTGAACTAATGAAAACCTCACTACAATCCATCAAGTACAAAGTTAATCTTGTGGAGGACAGAACCTCAGAGCTCGAAGACAAAATAGAAGAAACAGTTTGGGAGTCCAAAAACATGAATAAGTTCAAAAACATGAGAGAATGGTGGGATACACTAAAACATCCTAATATTTGGATCATAGGTATATCAGAAGGGGAAGAAATTCAGACCAAAGGCATGGAGAGCTTATAGAACAGGGTAATAATAAAAAAGAAAAAACTTACCCACTCTCTCAAAAGAGAGTCCTATAATGATACAAGAAGTTAATAGAACTCCAAACTGACTGGATCAAAAAAGAAACTCTCCAAGGCACATCATCATTAAAATTCTAAACAATGAAAACAGAGAGTGATAAAGGCAGCAAGCAAGAAAAAAACACTTTACATGCAAAGCAATCCCATGAGAATTACCTCAGATTTCTAAATGGCAAACCACTTCAATGTCTAAAACACTATGGCTTCCAACCCACACTACTGTTCCCAGTGAAAATATCCCTCATAATAGACAGTGAAAGAGAAACTTTCCATGACAAAAGTCAGCTCCATGATCATATGTATACAGTCAAACCTACAGAGAATACTTCAGTGAATTCTTCACATAGAAGAGACAAACAACCTATCTCAAGAGCCTGCAAGAAGATCACAATAACCAAAACTAGAGCACACTCAAAAAAACACAAAATCCAAGAAAACACCAAACCCCATAAAGCACCCCAATGTAGCAGTCATTAAAAGAAGCCTCACAGTTATAACTGTAAATATTAATGGTCTTAACTCACCTATCAAAGAGATTGGCCTCAATATCCATGACCTTGCAGTGCCTAGCAATACCTTCACAAGACCCTCAAAATAGAAGAAAAAGATGATGACATCAAATTAAAAGAGAGACTAATGGAGAGAGGGAGGGGATATGATGGAGATTGGAGTTCTAAAGTGGAATGGGGGGAGGGAAATATATGTTTTTTGTATGTAAGTATAGAAGGTGTCAATAAAAAATAATAATTTAAAATAAAAAACACAAGTTAACAGGGTGGATCAGAAAAATGGACCCTTCTATCTGCTGCCTTCAAGAAACCCACCTCACCACTAAAGATAGACACCTCCTCAGGGTGAAAGGATGGAAAATGATAAGCAAATGGAAGTAACAAACAAGCAGGTGTTGCTATATTAACATTTAATAAAATAGACTTCAAAAGTAATCAAAAAGGACAAAGAAGGCCACTTTTTACTCATCAAGGGAATGAGCCAACAAGAGGATATCACAATCATAAATCTATATTCACCAAACACAGATACACCACAGTTTAAAAAACAAAACTTACTTGACAACAAAACAGAAATAAACACAACACAATCATAGTTTGGAACTTCAATACTCTACTCTCATCAATAGATACATCATCCAAACAGAAAATCAACAGGGAAAAAATAGAGCTCCACATAGATCAACTAGACTGAATGGCAATGTACAGAAATTTCCACCCCAATTCTATAAAATACAAATTCTTCTCAGCACCCCAAGGAATCTTCTTTATATCTTAACACAATAAATTTTTATATAAAGCCCTTAAAGCCCAAATAATACTTAATGGGGAATGACTCAAGGAGTTCCCATTGAGATCAGGAACAAAACAGGGGTGCTGCTCTTCAACATAATACTAAAAGTCCTACTCCAAGGACTAAGACAGGAAAAAGAAACAAATGGGATACAAATTGGAAAGGAAGAAGTAAAGTTAGCCCTATTTGCAAATGACATGATACTATATGCAAGTGACCCAGAAGTGTCCATATCAAATCTTCTATAGGAGATTAATTACTTTAGTAAAGTGGCAGAATACAAAATCAACACACAAAAATCAGCCTTCCTATATACAAAGGACAAAGTAAATAAACAAACAAATAAATCAGCAAAGCTGTCTCATGTTTAATAGTAACAAAAAAAATTAAATACCATGGGATAACACTAACCAAGGATGTGAAAGACTTATATAATGAAAAAAAAAAAAAAACACTGAAGAAAGAAATTGAAGAAAAATTGAGAAAATGGAAAGACTTCCCATTCTCCTGGATAGGTAGAATTAATATTGTGGAAATGACAATTCTACAAAAAGCAGCATACTGATTTAATGTGATAACAATAACAATTCCAGCATCATTCTTCACAGAATTAGAAAAAATGATCTCAAAATTCCTATGGTATGGCAACAGGCATCAGACATCAAAACATATCCTCAACAAAAGAAACACCTCTGTAGGTGTCACCATACCCAATCTAAAGCTATATTACATAGCCATAATAACAAAAACAGCATGGTACTGGCATTCAAACAGAAATACAGACCAAAGGAACAGAATTGAAGACCTGGACTTTAGGTCAAGTAACTACAGCTACTTGATCTTTGACAAAGGTGCCAATTATATAGACTGGAGAAAATATAGCATCTTCAACAATGGTGCTGGACAAATTGGATGACCATATGTAGAAAAATGAAACTAGACCCACTCATCTCACCATAAACAAAAATCAAATCCAAATGTATTAAATACCTTAATATAAGACCTGAATCTCTTCTCCTACTGGAAGAAAAGATATTAGGAATTCTCCATGATATAGGAGTGGGGAAAGACTTCCTGAGCAAAACCCCAGTAGCCCAGGAAATTTATTACTTAACCAATGGAGTCTCATCAAGCTAAAAATCTTTTGCACTGACAAACTTACCATAATAAGGGCCAATAGATTGCTCACAGAATGGGCAAAAAATTTTGTCATCTATACCACTGACAGAAGCCTAATATCTACAATTTACAAAATACTCAAAAAACTAAACAATAAAAACTCCACTCAATCCACTCAAAAATGGGGCAGAGAATAGGTAGTTCTCAGAGGAAGAAATACAAGTGGCTAACACATACTTAAGAAAATTTTCTAAATCCCTATTCATGAGGGAAATGCAAATTAAAACAACTATGAGATTCTACCTTATTCCAGTAAGGATGACAATCCAAAAATCAAACAATGGGGCTGGGGAGATGACTTAGTGGTTAAGCACTTGCTTGTGAAGCCTAAGGACCCTGGTTTGAGGCATGATTCCCCAGTACCCACATAAGCCAGATGCACAAGGTGGTGCATGCATCTGGAGTTCATTTGCAGTGGGTGGAGGCCCTGGTGTGCCCATTCTCTCTCTCTCTCTCTCTCTCTCTCTCTCTCTCTCTCTCTTTCTCTGTAGCTCTCAAATAAATAAATAATAAAAATAAACAAAATTTAAATAATAAAAAAATCAAACAACAAATGGTGAGGATGTGAAGAAAGAGGAACCCTCACTCACTATTGGGGGAATGCAAACTTGTACAATCACTATGGAGATTCCTGAAAAGGATGAATACAGAGCTACTAACAGACCCAGTTATGTCTTTACTGGGTATTTGCCCTAAATACTCCATGCTTCACTATAGAGATATTTGCTTAACCATGTTTATCACTGCACAATTCATAAGAGCTAAGAACTGGAATCAATCCATGTGCCAATCATTGGATGAATGGATAATGAAGTTGTGGTACTTTTACATAATGGAATTATACTCAGCAGTAAGAAAACATGATACAATGAAATTTGTAGAAAAATGGTTGACTTGGAACAGATCATACTCAGTGAACTCACACAATCACAAAATGACAAATGCTGCACTACAAGGTCTTACTCATCTTTGGTTCCAAACCTGGATCAACTCAAGTTGCTGACATAGCTGATTAGAAACTTGAGGCCTAGACAATAGGAATGGAAGTGTTTGGGGAAAGGGTAAGGGGAGGATGGTGGAAAAGATACAAAACTAAACCCCAAATGAACTGGTACCATAGAAACATTTCTCCTGGATAGTAGACAAAAAGATATAACCCTCAACAAGAGTATGGGAGTTTACCTGAAAATTAGGGCCCTGGAGATGGTGGGATGAAGTCCAACATTAAAAAAAAATTTTGGCATTAGCCTGTAACCCCCAGTACCAAAAATCAAATTTTAAAGTTTTTCAATTTAGTTATTAAACAAATAATGAAAGTGTAAAACAGAAGATTTATTTTACCATATTATCAGATTTATAGGGAAAAATATATATCTAGAAGTTTTTAGCCCACTTTTGAACCCCCACTGGTGATTGGTAGAAGATAGAGCTACAACAGCAGCAATTTGAATGAGCTATATGAAATCCATATCTAAGGTTTCCCATGAGTCACCTAACCTTTCTCTTAGTTCTATTCCTCAGTACTTTCCTGCTTTTCCTACACATGCATTCAGAGATTTACAAGAAATACTATGTAGGGCTATGGTTCAGTAGCAGACCATTGATCTAGCATGTGCAAGGCTCTGGATTTGATCCATAGCACCAGGAAAGAAGAAAGAAAGGAAAAAGGAAAGAAAGTAGGGACTTCCTGCATAAATGATACTAGATTACTTCAGTACAACAAATAATCTGTATCATTCACCTTAATAAATTCTGACACTTTAACAACCCATAGAATTATTCATAGTTTCCTAAAAAATTATCCTTAACAAAATGTTAAATCATGTATTCTTGGGCTGGAGAGATTTCTCAATGGTTAAGGCACTTGCCTGAAAAGCCTAAGGACCCAGGTTCAATTCCCTAGTACCCATGTAAACCAGATGCACAAGGTGGCACATGTGTCTGGAGTTCATTTGCATGGGCTACAGGCCCTGACATGCCCATTCTCTCTCTTTCTATCTGTGTCTCTCTCTCTCTCTCTCTCAAATAAATAAATAAATAAAATATTTTAAAATGTATTCTTCATAATAATTATTTTTGTTTTAAAATGTGCCACACTCTATGAATTTAAAATAATCTGTACAGTTAGTATCTCCAAACTGAATGAATCCATGCTGCAAAATTCTCAGGCTCATTTTAGTACATGAGTGTGACAATTAAGATCATGAATGATGAACATTAGTAGAGACAAAAATAAAAATCTGAGCTGGAGAGATGGCTTAGTTGTTAAGGCGCTTGCTTGCAAAGCCAAAGGACCAAGGTTCAATTCTCCAAGACCCATGTAAGTAAGGTGGCACATGCATCTGGAGTTCCTTTGCAGTCCTGGTGTACCCATTCTCACTCATTCTCTCTCTCTCTCTCAAATGAATAAATATATACAATAATAAAAAATAAAAATCTTGGGCTGGAGAGATGGCTTAGCAGTTAAGGTACCTGCCTGGTAAGCCTAAGAACCTCAGCACTTGCCCACAAGGAGGCACACACATCAGGATTTTGTTCACAGCAGCTGAGAGGCTGCTGGCCTGTCCGTTCTCTGTCTTCCTCTCCCTCTGATTCTCTCTGTCTCTCTCTCTGTCGCTCTCTCCAAAAAAAAAAAAAAAAAATCTGGGTTTTATTCCAGATACTGCTTAACCAATAAGTATTTGCTTTGCACAATGCTGTCGAATTATTGTGCCTAGAGATGTCAACATCTACACTACTGGCTCAGCCAGCTGTGGCAAGAAATTCAAGGAGAAATGTCTCAAATCACCTCTAAATAGGCCTGAATTCACACTTGCTAAAGTGTGACTGACAGTAACCAGGAGCAGCCAGCCACACCTCCACCATCCATTTTTGCCTCTGAAGCTTATCTCAGCCTCTGCTGAGCTCATTATTTGCAGCAATTTCCATACACTTCATTTGCATTTATTTATAAATTAGTATCCAGAACAATATTCTGAGATACCGGAGGTAAATAATATAACCCTAGAACTCTTGAAGCAGCAACTGTTAATGATGATCCCCCTGATCCAACATTTCCTGCCAGATATTTTCCAGGGCTGTTTACTTCCCACCCTATTAGGAATACCAAAGCTATCTCCATTGCTTTGGAGATGGTGAAGCATGTATCAAAGATCTCTCATTAATCTCCTTAAATGTGTGAGTCATGGTTTTCATCCAGTGGAAATCCCAGAAGTTAAATCTGTAAAGAAAATAGCTCTGTGAGGCACTGGTTGTTGGGAGTGTCTTTTTAATGAAAAGGAGCTTTCAGGTGGAATGAGTGGTGAGAGTACTTTGCCAAAAGAGCAGCCAGTACTTCAATTGACCAAGTATGTTAATTTTTCATAAATGGTATCAGAATCTTGCAAGAATCAAATGTGAGTCAATATCACTGTTGATTACTTATCTTGGGGAGCAACATTTTGTGTATGTTCTTTCCTGTAGATCGTTGGTAAGCTACAATTCTTTTTGATTGCAAATTATCTTTTTTCATAAAAGTATTCTTGGGCTGGGGAGATGGCTCAGCAGTTAAAGGCACTTGCTTGTGGAGCTTGACAGCCTGAGTTAGATTCCCCAATACCCACGTAAAGGCAGATGCACAAAGTGTCTGGAGTTTATTTGCAGTGGCATAAGACCCTGGTGCTCCTATACACTCCCCCCTTTCTTTCTGTCTCTCTCTCTCAAATAAATAAATATTAAAACAATCAAATCCACAAAAACAGGTATTTAACAACCTTCAAAACATGTTTTCCCTGTTCATTGGAAATCTCTAATACCATATAATATTTTTATGCACTGGAGGGAAGGCTAATCAAAATCTAAGAGGATATAAATAAGTCATATTGAAACCTACTTTTCTGGACAATGGAACATGCAAAAGCAATAGATTGTTACTAGAAAATTTTCAGTGCTAGTGATGGGATACCTTCCAGTGAATTGTTGGCCAGGGAGGTCCCTGTAGCCTCCAAAACATTAAAGGCTATTGCCAAGGTCCTTGGTTTCCCTTGAGAAGAGAAAGCATTAGAGACAGAGGCCTTCCTGCAGCTGAAAGAGTTTTGCCACAAACACTAGCTCAGAAATAAATCAATGTTCCTATAGTGCATACTTTGACCTGAGGAGAGTTTTAGTTCATAACAACTGACAAAGAAGTTGCAAGCTTATTTAACTCTGCATCAGCACTTCTCAAGCCTTAATGAGCACATGATTCAATAGGAGATCTTGTCAGAGAGTAGGTTCTGGCTCATCAGATCAGGAATGCAGGAACCGATTCTTACTCCCAACAAGTTCTTCAAAGATGCTTGCCTACAGGGCACCCTGGGTAGTAATATTCTGCAGCATAGAAAACTTTCCATTTTTCTGTCTGAGTTATAGAAGTAGGGAAAGATCCATATGGCACTGTTTCTTATTTCTAAGCAATCCAAGAATGCTCACTTTTGAGAAACTAAGTCCTAGAAACATGAAGTATCTATTCTGAGTCAGATAGTGGTACAGTAAGATAGCATTAAGGGTGAAGCTAGAGACCCAGACTCTATGCTCACCACTCTTCCTCTATCACCTACAATTGATGTGCAAAGTAGAGTAAACAAGGGCCTACCCTTCACACTTGGCTGATACTTGTTCTCTATCAGAATCATTTGTTGGAATGGTTCTGGAGTGCATAGGAAACAGTCCTCCAATAACCATTTATTTTTGGCTTCTACAAATCCAGTCAAGTTAAGTTTACACAGAAACTCACATGTACATTGAGTTCTGTTCAGTCCATAAAAATGTAAAAAATCCTAGAGCCAAGCATTTCTTTCTGTTGCCCATTTTAATAAGGTGCATTTAAGGAAAATGACTATTGTTGAATGTCAAATATTTTAATGAAGTGTTGGGGTCCCTCCTAGGGCCAGCCCAGAAGGGATGGCAGGGTCTCTGCCAAGTTGGGGGTGAGAGGCGCAGAGTCATGACACAGACTCTGGGAGTTGGGTGGAAGCAACTGAGGGTGAGCTGCAGCAAACTCGTTTATTCAAGGAAGTGAGGGGGTTTTAAGGGGTTTGGCTGGCCAATTATTGTATGGGGTGGTCTCCTTATTGTGGCCAATGACAGCCGGTCTCCGGGCAGATCATCTTGTAGCAGGTTTCTTGAGAGCATGGGACTGTAGCTGTTGCCATGCCAGGCCTGCGCAGGATGCCATGTTCACAGAAGCCACTTCCCGGTTTCTTCTGCAATGCAGTCAGGCCTGCATTGTGCCATACATATCCTCCTTTTTGTTTTTATTATTGGCAACCCTGGGAGGCATGGTTCTTTGCCAAGCCATTGTTGAACCCAGGCCCCAAGGGATCATCACATGTGATAGTGCCTGTCTTAGGTTGCCCCATCTCATGGGGTCTTACCCATCATTGGCTGCCCACCAATCTGGTGAGAAAACCCGAGGGGTGTGGCTGTCGCTTAGCAGGCATGGGAGGGCCAAGTGGTGGTGGCTCTGTGGTGTGTGAACTGTCTCAGCGAGTGAGAATTAACTATAGAACCTGAAAAAGACTGGGGTAGGACAGGTTACTGGGTGACTGTCATGAGCTCACCCCTAGCATCCTAATTAGTAGCATTGAGTGTCCTTAATGTAGCAGATCAATGTAATCAAAGGAGTTGCAAAGGAATATATGGCTGGTTGGAGGGTAGCATTACAATAAGAGGCATTAATAAGCAAAAAAGGCAAAGGCGTGGCTAAGGAGAAGTATGTGCGTGAAGGGGGAGAAATACAGCAAAATAGAGTGGCTAAAATAAAGCCTAGGAAAAGTATGGGAATATAGGCTCATCACACCAAACAAGCATGGCCTAAGAATTGTCCAAAATGGTTTCTGGGAAGTGGTAGTAGGGAAAAAGTAGATAAAAGGAGAAAAGGAGGGAATAAGTTTAAGTCCCATATCTGGCCTGAGGGGTTTGGCATCATCCTCTTTATCAAGGTTGATCCTGAGTCAGTGGCTGGATGGATGTTTCTGACAGGGACCCAGATCAGGATCTATGAAGTTTCTGGAAATACACAAGCATACCCTCGGCCCTGCGTTAAAACTTTTATTTTATAATTAGTTCCTTTAGGGTCTGGTTAGTTCTCTCTATCATGGCTTGTCCTTGTGGGTTGTAGGGGATCCCAAGGGAGTGTTTTATTCCCCAAGATTCCATGAAGGATGTGAATTGGGCAGATGTGTATGCAGGGCCATTGTCAGTTTTAATTGACCAGGGTACACCCATGACCAACATGGTGGTTTTTGTCACCTTAATGACATGGGATGCCTCCTCCCCTGAGAGAGCAATAGCAAAATTAACTTAGAGTAAGTGTCCACGATGACATGGACATATCTGAGGTTACCAAAGGAAGGTATGTGGGTAACATCTATCTGCCAGATAAAATTTGGGGTAAGGTCTCTAGGATTGACTCCTTGATGCTGTAGTGGGCCCAAGGGGGCTAGGGGGCACATGCCTTACAGGTACAGGTTAAATGTTTGCATTGGCTAAGCAAGAGCTAGGAGTATATGGTTCATAGGTTAGTAGGGGATAGATGGAACCTTTGGTGTAAACATCTAGCTTGTTCTAAAGGTCACAAGAATGAGACAGCAACAAACTTGTCTACCTGAAAATTCCCATCAGCAATAAAGCCAGGCAGACCAGTGTGTGAGTGAACATGCTCAATAAATCTGAAGGTGGGTGGCCCATTGTAAAAGGACTTTTTCAGAGTAGGAGTCAACACCAGATTCCTGGGCTGCCTTGCAGATGAGAGCCAGATCAGAGAGGGGTTGGGGTACCAGGGCCTGGCTGTTGCATGTGGCCCTAGGCAGCGAAGGGGCTTATCAGGGAATTGGCAGTTGCCTGGGTGTGTCCATGATGGATCAGGCAGAGGTCCTTCCAAGGGTAAAGAGGAGGAGGGTTGTTTGTGAGCACGGCTGCCTTAGGTGGAGTTTTGGGTGGCGGTCCACTACATAGGGAGAGGGTCAGGTGATCTATGTAGTGGTGGGAAGAGGTATAGGGTATGAGTCATAGGGGGATGGGCTGTGTAACAGCTGTTGGCTGTTACCATATAAGGAGTTTCCTAGGTAACTGGCCAAATGTCACAGGCCTATAAGCAAAGCCTAAGTCTTACCAGGATGTCCAGGAACCCTGGACTGGGGGGAGGGAGAAGTCCTCCTCTTGCCAGTCTTGGGGCTTGAGGTTTTTCCTGGGGTTCAGGCTTACTGTGACCCCTGGGAGGGGGGAGGGGCCTTACTCCTGCTGGTTCCCAGGACCCAAGATTTGTCCAGGTTCCAGGCTGCTGCGATCTCGCCATAACCTGGGGCCCATGTCTGATAGCTTAGGCAGGCTTTTAACCTGGGGCCCTGCCTGTGTCTGACAAGATATCATTTTGCATTTGTGTTATGCCATTTTTATTAGTGTGGTGGTAACAAACTAATTCAATTTTCATTACCTCTTCAATGATTAGGATGCTAACAAGCTAGCTAAGAAAACTTTTTAAGGCCTCAGAGCTTTGTCTACTGAGTTGGCTACTGAGTTGTATCACCAGCTCTTTCTGCTCCTTTTCTTGCTTGGCCCTGCTCAGGGACAAATCTCTTTGTCTAGCTTAATTTAACCTAACTCCCAGTGTCTGAGTCTCCTTCTCTGCCCATTTTCAAACATATCTGCCAGAATTACAAAATTATAGAGTATATTCAGAATAAAATCCAGAGCAAGTATCAGTCAGCATTATGAAAAATGTGTACATTATTTGATCATGGCATTTTATTCAAAAACATTTTTTCTCAAGGAAGCAACAAATGTGATGTATATGTTTTATTTATAAAAGCAAAAATGGAATAAGCTAAAAGAACAAGGTAGGAAATTTTATAATCAATTATGATCTAGTTAATCTAGTTACAGATATCTTAAGATCATGCTCTAGAAAAACATTTCCTTGCAAAAGAAGAACTCACAATATTCTTAAACTAATGATAACAGATAAGACAGCATACAAAATTGCATCATTAATTTCTAAAAGTTACCAATATTTTATACCTATCCTTCGCCATTGTACTTCCTTTAAAAGGATTAGAAAAAGCCATTTGTGGTAGTTTGAATATATGTCCCCCAATATATTCAGTGTTTTATTAGTTATATTTTGCATCTGCAATCACCTTCCTAGAGGCAATGTCACTGGGAGCCGGTCTTAAGGTGTGGGTTTGAGATTCCATTGCAAAGATATGCAAATGTGCCTAGCAGGAGTTCCTGAAGTGTGCTGGGCTTTTGGGCTGTAGTTTTGCTCTGTGTGCTGTGGTGGCTGGTTGGCTTTCTCTCTCTCTGCTTGGCCCTGTGAAAGCAGGCTGCTTTTCCTGCCTTTATGGAACTTCCCCTGGATCTGTAAGCTTCAATAAATAATATTCCTTCCTCCATAACTGTGCCTGGTCTGGAAGTTCATCTCAGTGAACCTGAAGCTGTCTGCTACACCATTGCAACCTAGAAATTACAAAGGGGGGGGTAGAAATCTTCTGTCCAGGCCAAATCATTTTCATGTTTATACATTTATTTCCAGCTCAAATCAATACTCATGCAATACTTTTGGTATAATTTTTAGTTTTCTTCTTTGTACTTCTCTATATTTTCTCATAAAAATCTACATGATTTCTCATATGTCTTTAATAAATAAAAACATACTACTGTTAAGAAAGCTCTGCCCTTTTCTATCTTTCCATCTCCATACATGCTTTCTCACCTATAGCTCCTCAACACACATACATTTTCCACCATGATACCATCGGTATTACTGATCTATTTGGCCATAACTCATTGTACACATGATGTATCTTTTTTTTTCACCTAATCTCCAGTGTAGGACTTCTCATTTGTGTGTCAGTCTAAACTCCCAATAGCCAATCCCAGTGAGGGATTGATTCCAAAAGACAGTCTCTCAATACTAACTCATTGGTGAACTTGGGAATCCATACTACCTTCTCATAGCCTGTCTCACCATCACAAATGACCTTGTGGATGACACTCCTAGTCCTGACCAAGTGGCATCTAGGTCTGTCAAATGTCTCAACACTACTCATTTTTTAAAGTGAACATGCCCCATCTACCCCCACCACACACTTTCAAAATGTTGTTAAGACTTAAGGAAGAAACATTCTCTGCAGAATCCTTCCTAGATGTGCTTCAGAATTTAGCTTTATAGAAACAAATGGCACACTGATTGACAGACCACTCCTCACTGCTCACAGCCTGAGAAGCCCTCCCTTGGACTACAAGGGTATAATCCATTGCCTTCCTCAGACTGTTCAGAATGATTCCTCACTCATGTTTGATTTACCTTTCTTACCAGAAGGCAGCTATTTCTGAGCAATTACCCTTTTGTTGCCAAGGATATCATTTGGCAAAAGGTATGTTTATCACTCATGCTGATTGGCCTTAATCCTCTAAGGAAATGATATCCTAGAGATGATAAAATACATTAACACATAGTAACTTATATAAATTTTAAAATAGCATTTTACATCTCAGTATTTGTTTTCACATAACTCATTCTTCCTCTAGGTCAGGAATTAGATTTCATGTTTTTATGTGTGTTATTAGGTTTTTGTAAATCTTAGAATTGTATATTTAAGCAGGGCCACAGTAATTGCATCCCACAAATATCATATAATTAAGACAAGTCAAAGAATAAAAAAAAAATATGGAGGTTGGGGAGATGGCTCAGGAGATAAAGCACTTGCTGCACAATTCTGAGTACCTGAGTTTGGTGCCCCAGATCCCACATAAAAGCCAAAAGCTATGGAGGAATCCCATAATCCTCATGCCTGGATGCAGAAATAGGAGAATGGAACACTAAACAGCAATGAGATTGTGCTTCAAAATTACTTAGAAGGGGGCTAGAGAGATGGCTTTGTGGTTAAGGTGCTTGCCTGAGAATCCTAAAGGACCCACATTGGACACTCCAGCTCCCACTTAAGCCAGACACACAAAGGTTAAGCAAGCACAAGGTCACACATGCCCACTAGGTGGCCCAAGCATCTGGAGTTTGATTTCAATGGCTGAGGCCCTAGCATGCCAATTCTCTCTCTCTTAAATAAAAAAATAGTTAGACGGTGAGGAGGACAAGCCCAAAAGTTGTCCTCTGACCTCCATATGTGTTCTGTGGCATGCATTCACCAGCACTCATACAGATGAACACACACTGATTATTTTGAAAAATAGAAAGCAATCTCTGTGTTATTATAACAGAGGAACTTATGAAATGTACAATGATGGTTGCTCAACATTGCATTTTGCCTTCATTAACTCCTCAGGTGACTGCTATTGTTTTCACTTCACAAATGAAGGAACACTAGATCAAATGGTTAAATGCATGCTAAAGTAGTGATACCAAAGACTATGCCTTGTCTTAGACCTCATAGAAAGAAAGGACATGGATCATGTCCAGGGGGATATATTCTAGCTCCTGCTTCTTCATTGGTTGACTCTTCCTTTCCTGGAATCTCAAGTTCTTTATCACACAGCAGGATGGATTAGGCCAAGCATCTTTTCCTGGAACTCTGAATGTCCTAATGAAGCAGCAATGTTCTGGCTCTGAGTGAGTCTTTTCAATGCTCACATTCAATGGCACCTTAATAACAATGTTGTCAAAGAAAGCCTAACAGGTTGTTTACTACCTATCAAAGTGGAATTGTTCTTTGATAGTACTGAAGGAACATAGGCAAAAGCTAGCTTGTTTTTTGTTTTTGTTTTTGTTTTGTTTTGTTTTTGTTTTTTGAGGTAGGGTCTCAATCTAGCCCAGGCTGACCTGGAATTCACTCTGTAGTCTCAGGGTGGTCTTGAACTCATGTGATCCTCCCATCTCTGCCTCCTGAGTACTGGGATTAAAGGCATGCACCACCACGCCCAGCTAACGCTAGTTTTTTTAGGCAGTATCAGTTAGGGATTGAGGCTCAAGGAGAACCAGTAGGTGCCAGCTTGCTTGCCCTGGAACCAGAAGCTGTTGGCAAAACTGTCTGATTGAGACTGATCCACAACTCCCCTACTATCCACAGTCTACTGCATTACCTGGGTGGGCTGACCCAACTGGGCTGACCTTCAGGTTCATCCTCCAAATTTACCAATCAGGTCTTCCCTTTACATACCTGAATCTGATGCTATAAAGGCTGTGGTCTTCCAGCCCCTCTCTCTCTCTGGACAGGACCCTCGGTGTGTGTGTGTGAGTGGCTCCCTCTTCCCTTCCCCCAACCCCGTGGTTCCTACTCTGTGTCTTGCCTCCAAGCATTGCATTTTTTCTTGATTTAAACTTTTCCACTTGCCTCTGCTTTATAGTTTGGAGTAACTTCTCACTTTAATTACATATATGTATATCATTTTCTGATCTCCAAGTCTACCATTTGGGTGCTTTCCAGACTCTAGACTTGTTACCTGTGTACTTGCTCTAAACTGGGGTAAACATGAGTATAACTCTCTTCATCACTCATTTCTCCTCTGAATTTCTCTTCTTCTGCTTTGATACTTTCCCTCTTCAGGAAAACATATGGCAGATACCACATGTGTGCTTTCTGAGTCTCACTATACTTTCCTTCTTCAGGAAAGCACATGGCAGATGCCATGCATATGCCTTCTGAGCCTCACTACATATACATCTAAATGCTACTTTCCATGTACTTACAACTCTGTTCCAGTCCTTTTCTAAAGACCTCAATTTTTCTTGAATGAACCTTATAAGCTATACAGTGTTTCCACTATACCGTGTTTCCTAAAACCCACAATTTGTGATTTCCTCCTATATAAATTAACAATTCATAATTTATCCTTCTTGAGTCCATCTTTATTAATTCTTTACTAAATGCAGTATAGAATCCAAAACTTGGGGTTCACAAACTCTGTGGGACCCCTCCTGAACTTGCAAATCCTGCATCAGTACTTTGAACATTCAAAAATGTGGATTTAGCTGAAATACACCGGATGAATAATGGTGCAAATGGCCCTGGTGTTTAAACCCATGTCCCCACCCAGACTCCTACATCTGCAGTGGTTTCCTCACTCTCCCATAGCTGTGTGATTCTTGCAGTTCTTCAAAGTTCCTCTTCCAGGAACAGTGACAGATTCTGTTCAGACTTGTCTCCCTTCAAGCAAAGAAAACACCTAAGACCATAAAGGTTTTGATCTTATCAACAAAGACTCTGAGTATTGAAAGGGTTTCCTGGGAAAGCTCCTGCCCCCAATTCGCTGTCAATGAATTCAGCTGGATGCTTCTGAGAAGCCAGAGCTTAACAGCCATCAGGTATCTCATGCTGGATCACGTGGCCTCTGTCAGACACACTTGTCAGGTGCTACTTGGCTTTTACATTTCTCAGTGCTATTCCCTCAGTTTTATTATTATTTTTTGAATCTTGAGTAATACTTGGGCCATGATGGCAGATGAATGGACACAGTAATGTCATTTATCCTCTTATTTCTTCTGCTTAACTTTGCTTCTAATCAGCAAATAAATGAACACCACAGTTATATGTGTTTAAATTACTTCTTTTAATTTAGGAATGTAATTCAAATTACTACTTGTAATTTTAATTTTGTAACACTGTTACATTATAGCTTACTGACATCTTATGAGAAGAAAAAAATACAACTTGTTTTCTTTGCATGTTGTTATCAAGTTCTCAAGAAGTAGGCTTTTGGGTTCTTAACACATTAATATCACTGTATTGGAAGTAGTTCCTCCTCTGTGTAGCTGTGTGGAAAGACACTGAGACACTGCAGGCAGAATAGTTTAAGCATCTTTCTTGCTGGATGGAGCCGCAAGTTGCTACCTCGTCTGCTTCATCTATTTTCAGGGAAACCATTTGGCAGTCTGACTAATCACCTGCCTCAAGATCTGCTGACAAGAAAACAGCAGACTCTACCATATAGAGCCTCTACTTTTTCTCCTTGGATGGCCCACATTTTACATAGCTGCAGCAGTGTGCTATGGCAATAACAGAAATTGTGAAGGTAATAAGTTTATGGTTGGAATATTAGTACCTGGTCTCCAAATGGCTATGCTATTTTGGAAAGTTCTGTAAACTTCAGGAAGTGGAGTATAGCTGGATGAAGTAGGCTATTAGGGGCATGACTTAAAGAACAACCTCTTCCCAGGCCTCCTTGCCTTACTGTTTCCTATCTACCACAAGGTAAAGGTCCTTCCCCACCATGCTCCGTCTACCATGATGTTCTGCCTAAGCACATGGGGTTAAGTGATTATGGATTAAACTTTCTAAGCCAACATGAATATTTTTTCCTTGAAATTGGTTTCTCAGGTATCTCATAACTATGCAAAAACAACTAACATAGTAAACAGTTGAGTAAAGTTAGCAAGCTACTACAATTCTAGACTTGTAGGGAGTAAACATTTACTTTTGATATGAAGAAAATTAGCCAGATTAAAATCTGAGCTGAAAAATTTAATGTATCTTCCTGCCTTCAATTCTTGGCAAAGCTGGAAGATCTTTCAGCGACCTCCTAGAATGCCTGTAGCCTGACAGTCTGTGCTACTGCTCTGTTTTTAGAATTTTTGGAATTATAATAAGTATACAGTTGCTTATTTTTGCTTTCAAAAAAATAAAATATATTGTAAAAATAAATAAAGAAGCAGAGTTTTGCTCTGCATTCAGTGTGCTTCAACAGCCTTCCTGGTCCCCTCACTTCTCCCACATTCACCGACTCCACACATCCCCTTTGAGCCCTTGAACCCTGTGATGGTTAAGTTTGTGTCAACTTGACTTGTTTAGGAATCCACAGACATTCCTCATAAGTGTGTCTCTGAGGTTGCCTCTAGGAAGGATTAACAAAAGGAATAATCCTTCTCCCAGGGATAAGGAATAATCCTTCCCCCAGGGATAAGCCTTCCCCCAGAGTGGGCGGCCCCTCTTGGAGGAGGGGGCTAGTTGATAAAAAGAAGCTCTTGGAAGAAAGGCTCTCTCTCTCTCCCACCTGGCTGCCGGTGCTGCTTGCTCCTTGCCACTGGGTGCTTGGTGTTTTCCGCTGCTTGGTGTTGCTGCTCTCCAGTGTGGACTGAAGACCAGGGTGGACTGAAGAACAGCGTCTCTCCAGGAATCCTCCAGGTTTTCAGTGCCGGATTGGGACTGCTGAGGCCTCCAACCTCGTGGCTTGAGCAGCTACCGGGTTGCTTGACTCTCGGACCTACAATCTGCTATCGCTGGACTGTGTAAGCTAATCCAATAAATTCCCTTTTAATACAATTCATTCTGTCCATTCTGTTCCTCTAGAGAACCCTGACTAATACAGATAGTGGTACCAGGAGTGGGGTTGCTGCTAGACACCTGACTGTGTGGCTTTGGCCTTTTGGAGCTGTTTTTCAAGCGGAAGAACTATGGACTGTGAGGTTTGGCTTATGAGGGTGAGAAAGAGCTTTATTTGGACTGGGCTAGCAGTTTGTGTGAGAAGTTTGCTGTTATGCCCGTGTCCTGAGAAGTTGTGCAGGGTTGCTTTGCGTAGAAATGAACTGGTGTGAGCAGAAGGATATGGCACAGAAAAAATGAAATCTTTGGGTGAACTCTACCTGTTCAGCTGCAATTGAGAGATTACAACCTTTGAGATTGGGCCAGCTGACCTGCAATGGGGCAACAGGAAGAATGCAGACTCTTTTGAAGGGGCCTGAATGCTAAAGGAGTGTCCTGTTCTTCAAAGTCTGATTTATTCCCCCCTGGATTAACAAATTGGCACCCTACCTGGTATTATGGAGTATAACAAATGCAGGAAAGAGAGGGTCATTGAGTTTGTAACGCGGTCTTATGTTTTGGAAATGGCCATGGGCAGTGTGAAGCAGGTTTGCTGGATGCCTGCATGGAGATCCCATGGGGCCATGAGGATGGACCGTGAGTTGCAGTGGAGACCCAGTGGAGATGCCGGGACTATGAGATGGCTGCCAAGGAGAGCTGCCGGCCCTGGATGAAGTTTTCCAGGATTGTGAGTAGCCTAGCTGGAGGGGTGGAATTGGAACTCCAGAGACTTGTTGCTGCTCAAGTATCGGACTTGGAGATTTGTCACTGACTAGTTGTTGGATTGGAATTACAGAGTTTGACGTTTGCCCTGGTTGTTTAAAATCTTGTATTGGTTAAGTATTTCTTTGTTTTGCCCAATGCCATCCTTTGCAGTGTGAATGTTTTATTCTGTGCCATTATGGGTTTTTTGGGGGATATTTTTGGTATTATGGCTCAGTTAAAAGACCTTGGATTATGGGGATGTATGAACATCATTGGAATTGATAAAAACTATGGGGACTTTTAAATTTGCATGAATACATTACATTTTACATCATGTACGGTTATCAGTTTATGGGGGCCAGGGGCGGAATGTGGTGGTTTGATTCAGGTGTCCCCCATAAACTTCAAGTGTTCTGAATGCTAGGTTCCCAGCTGATGGCAACTTGGGAATTAACACCTCCTGGAGGCAGAGTATTGTTGGGGGTGGGCTTATGGGTATTATAGCCAGCTCCCCCTTGCCAGTGTTTGGCACACTCTCCTGTTGCTGTTGTCCACCTTATTTTGACCAGAGAGTGATGTCCACCCTCTGCTCATGCCATCGTTTTTCCTGCCATCATGGAGCTTCCCCCTCGAGCCTGTAAGCCAAAATAAACCTCTTTTTTTCCCACAAGCTGCTCTTAGTCGGGTGATTTCTGTCAGCAATGTGAACCTGACTGCAACAAACCCTGCTGGGGATGGACCAGAATCTTGTTGAAATGTCATCGTTGATATGAGTATCTGATTTAAGAATACTATCATTTTGGGCAGTTTTACAAGTGTTTGCATGTGCTTAAATATTTTTACCCCTCTTTATAAAATTTTCAGGATTTAGAGAGCATAGTTTTTCTGCTTTTTCCCAGTGTTTTCCATAAACTATTGTTCCTGCTTATATGTGTACAATCACTTTTGTAATGGTAAATAATGGACTCTCAGAATGTCCATGTATTAATCCCTAGAATTTAGGTCACATTATATATCAAGAGACTTTGAAAGTGTCATTAAAGTCAAGGATTTTAAAATAGGAAGATATCATCTGTTACTCAGGTGGGTCCAATGACATAATCACAAATATGATGATAAGTCAAATGCAGACATAGGTTATACAGCAGAGAAGACATTATGAGTAAGCAGGATTAGGATGCTGCACCCTCTCCAAGCTATGAGAACAGGGATATGGATCTTCCCCTTCAAGCTTCCAGAAAGAAGTAGGTCTGCGGCACCTGAGCTTTAGTTTAGTGATACTGATTCCAAACTTATAATTTCAGAAATTTATAAATCTGTGTTCTTTAAAAAAGAATTACTTATTTACATATATGTGTATATTCACATGTGTACAGCTGGGTCTCTTATCATGAACTCCAGATGTTTAAGCCATTTGTACATCTGGCTTTATATGGGTGTTGGGGAATAGAATCTGAGCCAGCAGGCTTTGCAAGCAAGTGCCTTTAACTGCTGAGCCATCTCCCTAACCCACAATTTTATGTCCTTTTAAGCCACTAAATTAGTAGAAATTTGTTACAGCAACAATAATAATACAATAGTAATGAGTTGGGAAGAACCTAAAATCCAACAGAAGGAGCTAGTAGGAAATATCCTAGATATTTATTAATTTTAAACTTTTTATCAACAACTTCCACACATTGATAGTATACCATGATCATAATCCCCTCCAATTATGCTCCCTTTTTTCCCCTCCCAAGTCCCTCCTCCACTGAACACTTCTTCTTTCCAACTAGTCAGTCTTCTTTCTATTTTAATGTCATCAATTGTCCCCCTTCCATCTTCACAGTCTTGTGTAAGTAGTATCAGCTACTGTGAGGTGATTAGTGCCATGCTACATTGTATCTGGATGACAGCATTGTAAGCACTCCTCTCTTTCCTTTCACTCTTATGTTTTTTCTGTTAACTCTTCCTCAATGGTCCTTGAGCCTTGAAGGGTGTGGCAGAGATGTCTCATTTAGTGTGGTACACTCCACTGCCACATCTTCTTAGCACATGAGTTTTGAGTGGTCACCACCATCTGAAAAGTGAAGCTTCTCTAACCAAAAGTGAGAGTAGCACTAATATATGAGCATAAATATAAGTATTTATAATCAGTTTGGTGGGCAGAATATTTAGCCAGACAACAGTAGGAGAAATTATGACCTCCCTACCATAGACTTCTGATTAGATTTTCAGTACCAGGTATGAATTTTCTTCCATGAAGTGGGCCTCAAATCCAATCAGAAAGTAGCTGGTTTCCCCCATAACAGACATGCCACCATTTTACCAGTTGGAACATTTGGCCTGGCTTGCCATCTGTAAGAGTTGCAGGGTATACTTCTGTTTAAGACCATTGATGATTTTTCTCCCCAAACATGCTGCATAGCTCTTTCCAGCATCATGACAGTTAGTCAACAGGGAGAGGTTAATTGGAAACAACTGAAATGTTCACACTGTGGAATCAGTTATAAATTTCAAAAGAACAGGTGTAGCTTAATGCCCTTTTAAGTATGTGTGAAAATGATCTAGAAGGCTATCTACCAAGTTATTAAAGCATGAATGTGTACACTTTATGCATTGTTTTCTGGTTTGTCTTCTTGAGGTAAGGTCTCACTCTACCCCAAACTGACCTGGAATTTACTATGTAGTCTCAGGGTGGCCTCAAACTCATGGTCATCCTCCTACCTTCTCCTCCCAAGTGCTTGGATAAAAGGCATATACTACCATGCCTGTCTATATATTCATTTAAAAAAATTTAGGGCTGGAGAGATTGCTCAGTGGTTAAGACACTTGCCTGCAAAGCCTAATGACCTAGGTTCTATTCACAAGTATCCACATAAACCCAGATGCACAAAGTGGCACATGCATCTGGAGTTCATTTGCAGTAGCTGGAGGCTCTGGTGTATCCATTCTCTCTGTCTCTCTTCTCTCTGTACTTGCAAATAAATAAATAAAAATAAAAATATTATTTGTGAGGAGAGAGAGAGAGAGAATACATTAGTAAACTAGGGCCTCTTGACACTGCAAACAAACTCCAGATGCATGCTCCACTTTGTGCATCTGGAAACCGAGCCAGCATGCTTTGCAAGCAAGCACCTTTAACCACTGAGCAACCTCCTCAACCCTTTATCACTTCTTTTAATAGGTCTTGATTTTATTGTAGTGATCCTAAGGCTGTCCTTTTTTTGTAGTCAAGATAATAAAAGAAAGGTAAGTAATGAAACCAATAATAAGAAAATATAAGGAAAAGATTTGGAACCTTTAAGATCCTAGGTGATTGTTTTATTTCTTAATTTCTAATTTATATGTATGCAGTTTTCCTTATACTATTTGTTCAACAATGTTTTCATTAACTTTTCACCTGGTAAATTACATGATACTTAGCTAAATTAAATTAAACTAAAAACGTTTATTATTTAAACTGTCAAATTCTGAAAGGAAATATTACAAATTCTGCATTCTAGCATGGACTACTTAGTTGCTAACTAATCTGGTCTATTCTGAAAATCTTTCTCAATTATGGTATACAAATTTAAAAATATTGAAATATAGTTTGAATTACTATCATAGAACCAAACTCATGATTCCAATGTGCACTGAAGCAACTTCTGTTTCCATAGGTGTTCTCATTTGCTTCAGTGTGGGCTGGATCTAGTTCTCAGCTGACCATTAGAGTTGATATGATGCTGGGGAGGAAAATTTGATTCTGCCAAAGAAGAGCAATAGCTGCACTTTGACATCTGCCTACATTAGTCTATCTGGTTATTCAAACAGTTCAGGAAAACAAAATAAGAAATATATCTCACTTACAGTCATGTTCTCTTAATAAAAGTGTATTGAATAACAAGATTCTATTAATAACACAACTATGTTGAATCAACTGCAACTCTCTAAAAACTGTCAATTTGTTTTAGAGATTTTTTTAAAAAATTAAGAACACACTTTCTATGGATACATCATGTATTGGTACCATCTTTTCCCTCTTCCCTGCCCCAATTCTTTTGGGGACCCTCCTCCGTGGGGTTGCTAGTATTCCCCATGGGGTTATGGGTTATGGGTTACGGGAGAAGCAGTCAGTTATTGGCAGGAGGAAGTGCCAACCTGTGGCTCTTACACTCTTTTTTCCACCTCTTCCACAGAATTCCCTGAGCCTTTGTGGGTGTGTTTTAAGTCTACTTCAGTGATGAGCTCTTAGGAACCTCTGAAGCTCTGCTTTGGTATGTGTTGAGTATTTTCAGAGTCTGTCTCTTTCACCCTGGCACTGATTGTCTGGCTCACCATGGAAGCAGCACTCTTACTTGTCTCCCCATTTCCTCTGTGGTTTCATCTGGGCCTTGACTGAAATGTGCAGGGTGGTTTATCTCCTCCAGTCTTCTTACCTTCTGAAAAAGAAAAACAGATTTTCTAATGGATAGTGAAGTCAGCATAGGTTAAATTGGGTAAGTATTATTAATTTAGGAGATTTTGATGGGTGTAGCCCCTCTTTAGCCAAAGACTAGTGGGAGCGTGGCATTGGGGAGCATAATCTTTGACTCCATAGGATTCAGACCTGGTTCTCAGTTCCAGCTATGGGTTCCTTTCCACTGAGTGAATCTCTTAGCCAATCAGAAAGCCATTGGTTACCCACCAAGGCTATGTGCCACCATTGCACTGCTGTGTAATTCTTGTCAGGCTAGTTGCTTCTGGGTAGCTTAGACCCCTGATTGCTAGCACTGTTGTTAGACACTTTACCCCAGAAGCTCATGTAGAGCTTTCAAGCACTAGAGGGGCTGTCTGGGGACTGGTTGTCTTCCAGATTCCAGCCAAGTCTCCCCATGTTCTGTGTTGGCAGCATATGGTGTCTTCAGAAATTGGGTCTTATCTTTTACCTCAGGTGGGTAATCAAGTGCTCTGACAGAAGCCAGTCTTGTTTTGCAGACCTCATAGGTCTTTCCAATCAACAACTCAATGTGGGTATCACCTATTTCTGGTACTGTGAGTTATTGGTCAGAGCCAAACCTTTTTAAGGTTAGGCTTCATCCCACCCTTTCCAGGGTTCTTCTTTTGGGGCTTTCCCCCCAATAATCCTGTTGAGGGTTATATCTTTCAATCTAACTCCGAGGAGAACTGTTTCTATGGAAATGGGCAATGGTCTTCAGAGATCTGTGGCTGTGCATGATTTCCTTCTGCCCATTTGTACTCTCCACATTCTCCTTGTCCTTTTTGTTGTTTTCAAAGAGATTGGGGCTTGGAACGTCCTGGCCTTGTAGAGTTCAGTTCATTTTTGTTCCACTTGAGACACCATGTCCCTTCTCTACCTTCCTCTGTGGGCAGACCCAGAGATTGCAAGGCTTATCATGAGTCCCTTGTGTACAAGTTAGCCAGCCTCTTTTGGGACTATAATTTGAGCACTACTGGGGACCCATTCCCTTGCACATGAATAGAGGCAACACACTAGTTTTCTTAAGTCAGATCTTTAAAATCTTAGGTCAGTTTCTGAAAGAACAAGACAGAAAGAAAAAGATTCCATCCTTCAAGCACCTAGTACTGTTTGAGGTAATCAGGTGTAGACTTTTTGTAGACTGGGTTGAAATGGACTTAGTATTCTTCAAGGAAAAGAAACATCAGAAGAACCTAGGATACAAGAAGAATTACAAGGTCCCAGATCCTGGGCATCCACTAGTGGGCCCCAGAGACATAACTGGTGAGGTACTCAGGGTGTAACAGAGAGGAGGCAGTGAAAGACAGGGTATCTAGGCCATGGGTAAGTGTGTAAACCCCATTACCTGGGTCTAGGTTTTCACAGGAATGACCAAGACTGCACTGCTTTTTTCCTCTAGATGTAATTTGAGCTTCCCTTCTGATATTTTATGGGGATTATAGATGAATAGGGCAACTCATCCTAGTTCTTTCTCCTTCCCTATAGATGGGTTCTTACTGTTCAAGATCCACAAGAGGTTTCCAAAAGGGTGTGATGAAGACTAGCCTCAATCTTCTCCTGTTTCTCTCTACCAGTCCTTTTCTCTCTTCTATCTCTCTCTTTCATATTACCTATGCTTTTTCTTCCTTCTTTTCCCTTGGCACTGACCTGTAACACCCAATACCAGCATGTGGTTAACATCCACACTCAGCTGTTTATCAGTGAGACCTATAAGGTTTCCCAGAAGAAGACATTTCTGTCAGAGTACTTGATGACCCACCAAAAGTTATTGGTAAGACCCTACTGCTGAAGACACCATATGCTGTTCGGATGGAACATGGAGTGACCTGGATGGAATCTGGAAGAGAGCCAGTCCACAGACAGTTAGCTTATCTAGTGCCAGAAGGCGCTCATTAAGTGACTGGTAGAAAACAACCAACATCTGTCTAAGTAACTCGTAGTCTAAGCTACTCAACAGCAAACAACATGACATGATGCTCACACAAGTGCAGTAGTGGCATACAGCCATGGTGGGTTACCAACTGCTCTAGATTTGGCTAACAGATCTGCTCAATGGAACAGAACCCATACCTGGAAATGGGAAACAAGTCAGAACCATATCCAAAAAATGAGCCTGCTCTCCAATATCAAGCTCTGGCCAATAGTGGGATACAAGAGGGCCTACACTTACGAAATTCTCTCTAAAATAATAATGGTTATCCATGTATCTTCTACTGACCTCTCTCTCCATTGGAGAATCTGCTTCTCTCTTTCAGATGGATGCAGAAACTGAGGAGAGAATCAGCCCATCACACCTCAACAGGGCACCAGCTGAAGGGGAAATGAGCAAGAGTTCTGCATTATCGGTGAACCTGGTACCAGCACAAGGGTGAGGGAGATAGACACAAAGAACACCCAAGCTCTACCAAATCAGATATCCAGTGACACAGAGACTCACAAAACCTTGTCACTGAAATAGACGTAAAATGAACCCAACATGGCTCAGGGAAATTCGCAGAAGAGGGGGTGGAAAGATTGTTAGAGCCATTAGTTGGGTCATTAAGCACAGAGTCATTGCCTTTCCCACATAACTGATGGCTAACCCCATAAGGCAAGACCCACATTACCCATGGGGGGAGGACAGGGAGAAGGCTAACTATGGTACCATCATGGCTGTATATATACTATCTATGTAACTAATAAAAAATATTTTAAAATAAAAATTAAAAAACTATTTTGACACAAATTTCAGAGGTGAACATGTTAGTATGACTGCTTTTGTGAGACGAGAAAAAGGGCAGGAAACAGATGATTTAGACTATTCCCTTCAGACAGTACCATGGCCTGTGTGACAAGCAAAGATCAAAATGACTAGATCTTACCTTGACCCTGTCCTTGTTATACTCTCAGAACAATGAATCCTTACTGCTTGGCCTTTAACCTCAAAATTCTCATTCAGGTAAATTTTATGCCTAACAAAAGTTTAGTGGCCTGTTTTGGGGATTAAGACAATTATTAGACAATAAGTTATGATTTGTTTATGCATATTTCTCTGCTTTGATAAAGTTTGTAATGCATACATGTTAAAAGAAGGATTTTATACTTTTTGATTTAGTTGTTAAGATTGTGTAAAGAATATCATAAAGTTCTGTTTTACATGACAATGACTTATGCAATAAGATGAAGCATATTTTGGAATTCCAAAGCACCCTTAAAATTTTACATATAATATGCTTCTAGGTTACCATTTCATGAACATTTGGAGGTAATGAACGGAAGACATTTATCAATTTAAAAAAAGTGAATAAACTAGATTTCCAAGCCCTCAAGCAAAAGTCCTAATTTTCTTATAATGAGGCCTGGTCTCAGGTACTCCTTAGAGGAAAGAGAATCCTGAACCCCTTAAGGGAGCTTGAATTACAAAATCATCCACTAGTTAGATCTGCTCTGTAAGAAGGAAGGGAAATGGAAAAAAAAAAAAAAAAAACTTTGTACAACTCTTTTTCTATCTCAGAAACCACTCCAAACTATCTAAAGACTATAGTATGAACCCATCCACCCTAACCTTTGTGTGCTTGATCCCTCTAAACAGAAGAAACAGGGGAAACCTAAGTCAGCTCCAGATCCCATGGCTGATATCCATGAAACTGCCCCTAAAGTCTTATCAGGACTTTATTCTAGTCTTATTATGGACTCTCTGCCCAAATCATGCCTCCTTCTCCTGAGGACCACAAAGTCCCTAAAGGACAGGGAGGAAAAACTAAGAGGTTTCCTATCCCTGCCCAGGAATGTCTGTTATGTTTCCTATCCAGGCAGTACCTGGCAGGGAATTATGACCTAACTTTGTTCACAAGCCTTTTGCCTTGTCTGAACTCAAAGAAATAAAGTGAGACTTGGGGAGCTACACCAACAATGCAGACCAAAATGACCAGACCTCTCAGAAATTATTCAGCCTTTATTATATGTAGGAAAGATATCATGGTATTACTAGATTAGACTTTAATCTCTTTAGAAAAACAGTGGGTAATAGACCAACAGTGCCTTTACAACACCCCAAGTGGGATATTGGAGATAAGAGAGTTAACTGGGAGAGAAACAATTTCCTACATTGCATGACAAAAAGACCAAGTAAGGCAAAAATCAAGCTGCCATAATTTTAAACTGGTTTCAGTTTGTCAAGGAGAAAAGGAATCCCCTGTAACATTTCTTCAGGGGCTTTGGAAAATGTGCTGATTTGAAACAGATATCCCCACTAAACTCATGTGTTTTGAATACTTGGTCCCTAGTTGATGACAATTTGGGAGGTGGAGCCTTGCTTGAGGAGTTGTGTTGTTTGGGCTTAGGGGATGTTATAGCCAGCTCCCCCTTGCTAGAGTTTTGCTGGCTCTCCTGCTACTGTTTTATGCCTGCTATAGCAGAGGTGATGTCTATCCTCTGTTCATGCCATGCTTTCCTCTGCCATTATTAAGCTTACCTTCAAGAATGTAAGCCAAAATACACTTTCCTCCCATCATTTGCTTTTGGTCAGCTGCTTTGTCCCCAGTAATGTGAAGGTGACTACAATAGGAGGCAATAAGAAAAATCTACCAATATTGAGTCAGGATTCCTAGAAGAGGATATTGCCCTTAAAGATATTTTTTAACCCAGTTGGCTCCAGATGTTTATAGCAAACTAAAAATGCAAGCCAGGCAAATCTATGGATCATTGGTCCAAACTACCACTGTGGTATATTATAATCAGGATTTGGAAAAAGAAAAAACAAAACGTAAATGCTATGTAGAGATACTGGAAGTCATAAAAGCTATCCAGTACAGACCCAACCCAAAGGGACCAGATGGGGCTTGTTGTGTTCAGTGGGGTTACTTCAAGAAAGAGTACTCCCAGAGGGAGAACCAAAAGAGGGACTTCTCTAGGCCTCTGCAAGACCCTTTTCCTCTCTGCCAAGGAAACTTTTGGAAGGCTAGATATCCTCAGAACCTCAGGGGATCGAGGCCATCACCAGTCCAAAAACAATGATGGGTTCTGGGGCTGCCTCTCAGGGCTCCCATTGCTCCAGTCCAACTTGAAGAGCCCTGGATAACTCTATAGGTAGGACATCTTTCTATAATCTTCCTATTCAACTCAGGACTGTACTTCCAAATGTTGCCCTTTTTGCCTGGATCCAGATCCAAAAAGAAGGTTACCAATTGGGGCATATCAGACCAGCCCCTTGAGCATTATTTTACACAACCACTTGCCTGATAATAGGACAATCACCTCTTCTATTTAAAGAAAGGCCCAGTTATGCCAGCCTAAAGAGACATACATGGGGGTGATTCTTAACCGAGAAACTAGGGCTTTGGGGGCTGACAAAACCCAGCCAGTCCTTTCCTTCCCCCATCCATGAACCTTAAAGAAGCTGAAGGCCCTTTGAAGGGGGTGACAGGCTATTGTTGAATATGGATCTTTGGTAATGTTAAGAAGGCTAGATCTTTACACTAAGTTCTTAAAGAGGGCAAGTTGGGGGGAGGTGAGGGCATAGGCAGGAAGGTAATGGGCCTAGTGGACTTCAGACACAGGAGAACAGAAATGCAAACAGTCAAAAATATGAATAATTTATAATTGACCACCAAGACAGAAAATCATAAAAGCAGAAATTAGGAAAGAAAGAAGAAAAAAAACTTAAAATGGCCAGCTGTTTTAAAGGCCATTGCCTTATGTGTCTTGGGGAGGGAGCTAAAGGGATGAGCTAAACCTGAATCCCTCATTACTATGACAGGAGGTGATGAGGGAGACTCAAACCCTATAAGAGCCAGTCACCAAATCCACCCCTACAGACTCCCAGCTCTGAGACTCCTCCCTTCTCAAAGGGAACTTTTGCTTAAAGCCAAATACAAAGTTTGCTACTTTCACTTTTCACTGCATTTCTGAGTCTGTCTTCATTTCTGGAGCTCCCAAATCTTTGTTAGCTTTAAGGGGGAAGCAGAATCATTTCTTAGCCCACATAGAATGAACTCCAGAAGCTGAGCATTCTTTCAAATAATCAAAAGCTTCTCTTGAGCAGGGGATGATGTCACACTCCTTTAATTCCAGCACTCAGGAGGCAGAGGTAGGAGGATTGCCATGAGTTCGAGGACACCCTGAGACTACATAATGAATTCCAGGTCAGCCTGTACTAGCATGAGACCCTATCTCAAAAAAAAAAAAATCTGCCCTTTCCTGTTTTCCTGTGGTCAAGTGTTGGTTATGTCCACCAAGTCTAAATTTTCCCTGTATGTAACTAAAATAAAGAGAACAGTTCTCTTAGTTCAGGTATAATACCTAGGACTTGCCCCCCAACCTTAAGGTATCTAAGCAGAGAATTAGACCAAGTGGCCAAGGGATGGCCAGGTTGGCTCAGACCAATAGCAGAATTGGAATTTTGTTGATACCTGAGGTACAAAATCTTTGCTTAGACTAGTCACTTACAGTGGTTACTCCCCATGATATTGGAGGCATTTGTTATTGTTGTTGTTGTTTGATTTTTCAAGGTAGGGTTTCACTCTAGTCCAGCCTGACCTGGAATTCACTATATAGCCTCAGAGTGGCCTTGAACTCCCAGTGATCCTCCTACCTCTGCCCCCCTAGTGCTGGGATTAAAGGCATGCGCCATAACCCCGACTCAATATTGGAGACATATTAAACTCTAAGAGCCACCAATGGATATCCAACAGCACCCTAGTAAAATACCAATACCTAATATACTATTAAGAGTATATTCAAACTTAACCCAGCAGCCTACCTCTCAGAGGAAAAAGGGCCCTGATGAAACTTCAGGGAGCTATATCTTGCAGCCAAAAAATATCTGCAACTATACCTGATCTTAGTAATCACCCATTATAATACTTTAACCTTCAACTGTGCACAGATGGGAATTCATTTGTCCAAGATGGAACATGGAGGACCAGATATGCTGTGGTAACTGATTATGAAGTGTTTGAGTCTGACTCCTTGCCCAACAATACCAGTGCACATGTGGCACTAACTAGTGCACTAAAGCTAAGTCAGGGACAAGGGGTCAACATTTATACAGACTCCCAATATGCCTTTCTGATAGTCCGTGCACATGCTGCCATCTGGAGGGAGAGAGGTCTGCTGAACATCTCAGACTCATCCATTAAGCATGTCAAGGAAGTCTTAGAGCTACTCCTGCCAAAGTGGCTATTATGCACTGCCATGGACCTCAGAAGAGAGAGGACCCATGAATCAGAGCAACTTAAGGTCAGATGCTTGCACCATAGCAGCAGCTCTGAAAGAGGAAGAAATGTTTCCTCTATTCTAGGAAGATTCTCTAATTCCTAATGGGAGACTCAATCATACAAATGAAGAGGCAAAGGAGGCCCAAAAGGCAGATTTTCCTCTAGACTGCTGAAGCTAGTATGCCACTTCAGATCATCATTTATGGCTACAAGAGCCTTCTCTTTCATGGAAAATTTAATGGTTCTAGGGCTGGAGAGATGGCTTAGCAGTTTAGGCACATGCCTGCTAAACCTAAGAACACTAGTTCTAATCTTCAGGTCCCACATTTAGCCAGATGCAAAGTGATGCAAGGGTGCAATGCTTCACTTGCCCACAAGGGGGCGCACGCATCTGGAGTTCTTCACAGCTGCTGAGAGGCTGCTGGCGCTCCCATTTCTGATCTGTCTCCCTCTTCCTCTCCCTCTCTGTATCTCTGTCACTCTCTCAAAAAAAGTGGTTTTAGATTATGAGATTTGTCAAAGAGTAAACCCCAGTAACTGACACCTGGCCCTCCTTGGGACCCAGATGCCCCTGGGAAAATTTGGCAACTAAATTTCACTCACATCCTGGGGGCTTCTGTTGGTATGGTTAGCTATATTCATGTGGTGGGTAGAAACATTTTCATGCGGTACTGGAAAAGCCCAAGAAGTAACCAAAACCCTTCTCTCTGAAATCATTCCCCACTTTGGGATTCCCAAGAGTCTTCAGAGTGACATACAGCCTTTAAAACATAGGTAACCCAGATGGTATCCAAGGCACTGGGATTACAGTGTAATCTCCATCATGTAAGATATCCACACCTCACTAAACTCTTGCAAGAAATTCAGGCCACCTGGGTTAAACTCCAGCCTCTGCCTCTAATCAGGCTAAGGAAAACTCCTGGCTGATTGGAGCTAACACCTTTTGAGGTCTTTCTTTCCCATTCTTTACTATAAGATTAAATAGCTAACTCTGCTTGCCAAATTTCAACAGACCTTGTCAGCATTTCAGCATAAGGGTAGGAAGGAACCCAGGTCAGTCTTGCTTCTTTAACCTTTCTGTAAATTTCTCTTGGGAGGGTGTCTTTCCTATCATCTTGTCTATACCCATTGCTGTGAAGGTCACAGGTTAGTACTCTTGGATTCACCACATCAGGATCAACTGTTGGAAACAAGACCAAAATAATCTCCACCTCTCTTACCACCCCAGAATTACAACCAATACACCTATAAACATGTTGAGCACTTGAAAGTTCTCTTCAGGGGATCACCACAGACATCAACAGAAATAGATGATGCTTAAGATAAGTGTCACATTCTGGGAAGCTATGGTCTAGTATCAACCACAGCAGTTTTTGTTTTTGTTGTTTTCTCTGTGGGATTAATGGTCACTCAACCAGAAGATTGGACCTGGAGTCAGAAAAGACTGCTTGGTAGCTGGGCATGGTGGCACATGCCTTTAATCTCAGCACTTGGGAGGCAGAGGTAGGTGGATCACTGTGAGTTTGAGGCCAGCATTAGACTACATAATGAATTCCAGGTCAGCCTAGGGTAGAAATGAGACCCTAAAACACACACACACACACACACACACACACACACACACACACACACCACAGAAAAGACTACATAGGATCTTCTTCCTCACATGTAGTGGTTTGAATTAGGTGTACCCCATAAACTTACATGTTTTGAATGCTTGGTTACAGGCTGATGGCCATTTTGAAGGTGGAGTCTTGCTGGAGGTGGTGTGTTGTTGGGGGGGTGGATTATGAGTGTTATAGCCAACTCCTCCTTGCTAGAGTCTGACTCAGTCTCCTGCTGCTATTTTCCACCTACCGTGGCTGAGGTGATGTTGAGCCTGTGCTCATTCCATGCTGTCCCCTGCCATCATGAAGCTTTCTCTTGTGACTGTAAGCCAAAATAAAAAACTCCCCCTCCCAGCAGCTGCCTTTGGTTGGGGCTTTATCCAAGCAATAAGAAGGTAACTGCAGGGTGGGAGGATGGCTTAGCTGTTAAGGAGCCTGCCTGCTAAGCCTAAGAACACTGGTTCCAATCTCTAGCGGTTCCAATCTCCAGGTCCCACGTTTAGCCAGATGCAGTGATGCAAGGGCACAATGCTGCACTTGCCCACAAGGGGGCGCACGCATCTGGATTTCTTTTGCAGCAGCTGAGAGGCTGCTGGCAAGCCCATCTCTGTCTTCCTCTCCCTCTGTTTCTGTCTCTCTCTCTGTGTCTCTCTCCAAAATAAAAATAAATAATAAAAAAATTTAAATAAAAATAAAAAAGAAGGTACCTGCAGCATCTTGTTAAATTCTCTCTCACATTCCTCTACCTGTAACTCTCTTTGTTATAAGGTTTATAGTTCTTATACTTTAGACATTATTACTTCTCCAACTACTTAATGATGCCATTTTTATACTTAGTGGCCCCCTCAAGGTTTCTACCTTTTACCCCCTTTGTGATCAATATCCCTTATGTGAGCCATGTGTTTTCAGTCATAGAAATCAGGACTGTTGGACTTGTGATATCTGGTACCAGAGCTCAGTTCCAGGTCTCATGCCTTGCTACTGATACCCAACCCTCTGTGCCATGTGTCCCATTAAAATTTCAAGAATAAATTCCAGAGATTCAAATCCACTTCACTCCTATGCCAGTTGGTAGCATGGCTGGAAATACTAGGTTCTTAATATCCAATAAAAGTTATCTAGATCTTCATAGAAGTAATGTATTTAGAGGGATAATCTTCCACCAAGGTCAAAGAAATCTCACTAGAAGCAGTAAGATCATGCCACTTAGCATTCCTGGTGTAGGAGATCTTCTTGAATGGCAAAACCCAGTTCAAAATTTTCAGTGTGTCACCATCAGCCTGGAAAGGCTAGATGATAATCGTCTCCCAGGCCAACAATAGTTGGGTATGCCAACAGCAGTTCATTGTAAAACAATGCCTGATAATCATCCTGTCATGCATCTGTGGGATGATACCCCACATTTCTGGATCAAACGTCTAAGTTGTTGGGAATAACTTGGTGGACATATTACCCATTTAACACTAGTCTATCCCTGAGTCCAGGACAAATATATGAGCCCTTATGGCAGATTCAGAACACAGCTAAGGATGAGCTGCTAGACCTTAAGTCTTTGGAAAGTGGGGCAGAGAATTTACAGGTTTTGGATTCATATGTGTATTTCAACTGCACTGAGGCTACATCTACCCAAAGAAAACAACTTTATTCATGACTTTCTCAAAATTGGTCCACAAGCCCAGATGATCAGACCATAGAAAATTAGGTCACATTCTGTATTAGTCAGGGTTCTCTAGAGGAACAGACCTGCTAGAATGAATTAGATTTAAAAGGGAATTTATTGGATTAGCTTGTGGTAGTTCAAAAGCAGTTGCAGGCCAAGAAGCAAGGAGCTGGGTAGCTGCTCAGTCTACTTGGCTGGATGCCTCAGCTGTCCCAATCCAGCCCTGAAGGCCTGTAGGCTTTCTAAGGAGCCACTGGTCTTCTACATGGGTCTTCAGTTGATGCTGGTCTTCAGTTGGCGCTAGAGGGCAGCAGCAGTTCTGGTAGCCAAGTAGAAGGAAGGGGGCTCTTTTCACTCAGAGCTTCCTTATATAAAGCCCCCCTCTGAGTAAGGCTGCCCACTATGGGGAAGGGTTCACTCTAGGGGAATGACTTTCTCCTTCAGTTAATCCTTCCTGGAAGTAACCTTGGAGACCTACCTGAAAGGGATTTCTTTCGATTACTAAACAGATCAAATTGACAACACCTTAACAATCACAAGTCCACCCCTTGTCAACTTAACACAAACAATATCTTTATCTTCTTACATCATACTTGATTTCCAAATGAAAACAGTTACAAATTCATAATTCCACCTAATAGGGTATAACTATCCCATGTACAACCGGAAATGCAAAATATTCTCCCTGACACAAAGCAAGGTTGCTTGAGGAATGCTCAGCCCCTAATATAATAGATCTAATATAAATTCAACAACAGTAAGCTAATGATATAATCTTAATATTGGTGTAGAAATGTACAAACACTCCATATCAAGGTAGGCAGAAACATGGCATTTACAGTTCTAATTTTTGTAACTGATTATGTGGCCTTAGCTGGTATTTGTAACTACCTTCTACTACCCATTCTGTATTTCTTCTACCTTCAGCAAGCATCTTCAGCAGTTCTTGGTTATTTTAATTAAAAAAATATATGTTATTTATTTATTTGAGAGAGAGAGATAGAGAGGAAGAGGCAGATAGAGAGAAAGAGGATGGCCATGCCAGGGCATGGAGCCACTGCAAATGAACTTCAGACGTATGCACCCCCTTGTGCATCTGGCTTACATGGGTCCTGGGGAATAGAACCAGGGTCCTTAGGCTTTGCAGGCAAGTGCCTTAACAAATAAGCCATATCCCCAGCCCCAGGTCTTGGTTATTTACCTGGAGGGGTGACCTATACCTTCATTCCTGAAGGATCTGGGCCATTTATCACACTGCCTCAATAGGATTGTTGCAGTTGTCCATTGGCATTGATAACAGGTCATGGTAACACTAAGAGATGCCCTAAAGGATCTCCAGCACTCCAGACATACTCTGTCTTACCTCCATTGTGGAGGAGAAGTCCAATTTCTCCCTGGTAGTCTGGATCACTTACCCCCGCTAATACTGTAACTCCTTCCTTAGCCTGTTGACTGGAGGGCATCAGGAGCCCAAAGTGGCCAGGGGGAAGTCTTAACTTCCACTTCAATGGAATGTTAGTTGTACCTCTTGGCAAAAGCACTCCCCCCTCTAGCACCAAGACCTCTAGACCAGCAGAGTGTAAGGCTGAGGGATCAGGAAGCAAATATTTGGCTAATGGATCATTTGGGGTGATGGTAAGCAAGACCATTCCCATTTCCATCCCTTGATTCCTTGACCCATGAATCTGGGCTATAGGAGAAACTGTACCATATATAGGGCACTGATTCAGAGCATATATAGCCTGCTGGAGGACACTCCCCCAGCCCTCCAAGCTATTGTCACCTACTTGGCATTTTAACTGTGTCTTTAAAAGGCCATTCCACCATTCTATCAATCCAGCTGCTTCAGGGTGGTGGGGCACATAGTAAGATCAGTAAATTACATGATCATGAGCCCACTGCTGTACTTCCTTGGCTCTGAAGTGAGTTCCTTGGTCAGAAGAAATGCTGTGTGGAATACCATGATGGTGGATAAGGCATTCTGTAAGCCCACAGATAGTAGTTTTGGCAGAAGCACTATGTGCAGGAAAAGCAAATGCATACCTAGAGTAAGTGTTTATTACACTAAGGACAAACACTTCACGTTCCATGATATAAGTGGTCCAATGTAGTCAACCTGCCACCAAGTTGTTGGCTGATCACCCCTAGCAATGCTCAGAGTTGGTCTCTCCTGCTGGCAAATTTTGCACTCAGCAGCAGCCATAGCCAGGTCAGCCTTAGTTAGTGGAAATCCATATTGTTGGACCCATGCATGACCTGCATCCTTGCCACCATGGCCACTTTGTTCATGGGCCCATTGGGCAATGACAGGGATGGCTAAGGAAAGAGGTTGACCACTATCCACAGAATGGGTTAGCTTATCTACTTGATTATTAAAGTCATCCTCTGATGAGGTCACCTTATGATGAGTATGAACATGGGACACAAGTATCTTTACATCCTTTGCCCTTTCAGAGAGTTCTATCCACATACACCTTCCCCAAATGTCCTTCTCACCGGTTTCCCAATTGCACTCCTTCCAGGTCCTGGACCATCCAGCCAAACCATTGGCCACACAGAACCAGTGCACATCTGGCCATTTTCTTTTCAAAGAAAAGTGCACAACCATGTGCACTGCCCATGCTTCTGCCCATTGTGAAGACTTCCTTTCACCACAGTCCTTCACAGTTGTCCCAGAAGGGGACTGTAATGCTGCAGCTGTCAACTTCTGGATGGTGCTGCATAATGTGCTGAAGCATCTGTAAACCATGCCCTAGTCCTCTCCTTCTCTGTCAATTGATGATAAGGCACACCCCATGATGCCATAGGTGCATGCTTGGGGACAGAAAGCATTGTAACAGGAGTAGAAACCATAGGCATTTGGGCAACTTCCTCATGTAACTTACTTGTGCCTTCAGGGCCTGCTCATGCCTAATCATGTATATACCACTTGATGATGGACTGCTGCTGTACATGTACAACTTTATGGCATGATGGGTCACATAACACCCAGCTCATAATGGGCAGCTCAGGTCACATAGTAACTTGATGGCCCATTGTCAAACGTTCAGTTTCCACTAAAACCCAATAGCATGCCAAGAGCTGTCTCTCAAAGGGAGAATAATTTTCTGCAGATGATGGTCTTGCTCCAAAATCCCAAGGGCCTCATCTGTGATTAACTGATGGGGCTTGCCAAAGTCTCCAAACAGCATCCCTAATCCATCACGGACACCTCAAGTACCATTGGATCTGCTGGATCATATGGCTCAAGGGGCAGAGAAGCCTGCACAGCAGCTTGGACCTGTTGAAGAGCATTCTCTTTTTCTGTACCTCACTGAAAACTAGAATCTTTCCAAGTCACTTGATATATGGGATGGAGTAAGACACCCAAATGAGGAATGTGCTGTCTCCAAAATCTGAATAGGCCCACTATACATTGTGTTTCTTTCTTCGTGGTAGTAGGGACCAAATGCAACAACTTATCCTTCACCTTAGAAGGAATATCCTTGCATGCCCCACACCACTGAACTAGACATTTCATTGCGATGGAAAGTTCTTGAATTTGGATGGATTCATTTCCCATCCCCTGATGCACACATGCTGTACCAACAACTCCAGAATGGTTACCACTTCCTGCTCATTTGATCCAATCACCATAATTGTTATCTATATAATGGACCAATGTGACACCTTGTGGAAAGGACAGGCAATCAAGATCCCTGTGAACTAAGCTATGACACAGGGCTGGAGAGTCAATATAACCTTGAGGTAAAACAGTAAAGGTGTACTGCTGACCTTGACAGCTGAAGGCAAATTCATAAGTAATGAGGTAATCTTCATATTTAATATTCTAATCTTTACTTCTATAATCTGTGCTTACTTCAACTTCCTTTCTCTTTCCTTCCATTTCCGGTTTGCCGCCATTTCTAAACGAGTACGTTCATGGCGGACACACCACGTGGACAGACCTAAAGGAGACTTTAAACGCTTTGCCTCCTCATTTAAATAAAAAAAAAAACTCTGTCCCAAACTTCAAGATCTCTTGTTCTTTTCTCTTTCCTCTCATTTTTGGGTTTCCGACAGACCGCTTCTGCGGTGCATGCCATTGTCCTGCCCCATTTGAATGGGGCGCCATCTTAAAGCACCACGTGGGCAGACCTAAAAAAGAGAAACTCACCACGTGGGTAGAAACTCACTACGTGGACAAACCTAAAAAAAAACTCACCACGTGGGTAGACCTAAAGAAAACTCACCACGTGGACAAACCTGAGGAGGCTCACCACGTCAAACCTGGAGAACTCTCAAAGTGTCCTGCCCCTCATTGGAGTGGGGGCCCATCTTAGAAAAATTCTACAACATGTTTAGCTACTTTTTGGGACCTTGTGCTTGTGTTGTATTCTTATGCATTACTGTTACCCTGATGTTAAAGATACTCTTCCCTCAACTTTATAACATGGGACAATCCTTATCTAAGCTAAATCCTGCCTTAGGGTCACTACAGATTCTACTCAAAAGTAAAGGCCTTAATCTATCTGATAATCAGGCCCTCCAGATATGGGGCTGTTTACTCAAGATTGCTCCCTGGTTGCGGAGAGTAATCTTTTGACTGGGACACCTGGGATAAAATTGAAGATCTGATAAAAAAGCTCAGATAGAAAAGGGAGATCCACCCTTTGGAGGCCCTCCCGGCTGTGTTGGCCTTAAAGGGCTGTTTTCCACCTCAGCCTCCGAGGTCGAAAGGCGACACCCTGACCCAGGAAGGGACAGAGAGCAATCTCAGCCCCTCGGCCCAGCCTGAGCCCTCAGATTCACCCCTAAATCCTTTTGAGAGTGCCCCTCAGCCCTCTAAAGGTCCATCGCCTCAGATCCCCTACTAATCCATTTCTGAGCGCCTCTGCCCCTCCGCCCTACCATGGGGAGGACGGCCCCGGGGAAGAATAGTCGATCTCTTCCCTGTTAACGTTAATCTGGCCGGTAACCGCCCTGCAGCCTGGTATCCTTGGGAAGCTCACAATTTAAAAGATCTTAAAAGGCTGTCTCAGAGGACGGGCCTAACTCCCCTGGGCAGAGACCATCCTTCAGGGTTTAGTTCATTATCATTGTACCACTCAAGATTGGAAAAACCTTGCTAAAGCTGTTCTCTCTGGCTCGCAGTACATAAAATGGTGTGCTTTTTCAGGATGAGTGTCGCCTTCAAGCTGAGCGAAACCAAGTCGCTCAGCCCCAGTACCAATCACCTTTGGAATGCTCTCGGGCACTGCTGACCAGTTCTCTACCGGTCTTCAGCAGGCTGCCATTCCTGATCCATATCGAGATCAAGCGGGCTTTGGGAATGGCTGCATGGAAAAAGTTAGAGGAGGGCCCCTCTGAACCCCCATTACAGGAGTCACCCAAAAGTCCGGTGAGGATTTGGCCACTTTCATAGAGAGAGTCGAAAAAGCCTACAAAGAAAGTTCCCCTGGCCCCCTGCGAGACCAATTTGCAAAAATGCTGGTCTGGGAAGGCATGACAGCGATCATAAGTTGGCCTGCGCTGGACTCAAGGACCGCTCTATGAGTAGATGGGTTGTAGCCACCCAAGATGTAGGGTCCCCCTCTCATCAGATCAAAGTTATGACATCAGCCTTACAGGCTTCTGCGCCGTGAGGACATGGCTGCACTAGAATGTACACTCCAACAGGTCTCAGGGGAGGGGACAATCTTGCTTTGAAACGGCAAAGAGGTCATTTTAAAAAGGAATGCCCCAATAGGAAAAGCACCCCAATAACTCCCTCAACCCCTAACTTGCCCATTGTCCTCGATGCAAAAAGGACTTCACTGGGCCAGAGATTGCAAGTCCAAGTTTAGCCTTCATGGTGAACCTTTAAACTTCCCCAGGGGCTATCCCCAGCCCCGTTAAATAAGGGGAAAAAGGTAATCAAAACACACTGGACTGTGCCTTTGACACCCGGACTTAGACCAAAAATGAACCTAACAGTCGGTGGAAAAACTTTCAAATTTCTCATCGACACTGGGGCTGACCGTACTGTGATAAGAAAAGAGGAGGTCCCTCCCTCCTGGCAGTTAGTCCGGGTCCACCCCTACTGGGTGTGGGCGGACAATCTACGTCATGGGAAACTGCTAACTGGCAGACCTGGATTGACCCTGACAATAATAGTGGGGAGGTGCGCCCTCTAGTGGTGTCAGGCCTAACAGCCAACCTCCTAGGCCAGGATATACTTGGGGAAGCTGAGGCTTATATTACTACTAATCATAGGGCTTTCTGTGAAGATAGACTTGACCAGAAAGAAAATAAACAGTTTAAGGAAGGAAGGACCTACCATCCTAACTATAGAGATGATCCTCATTTTGAAAAAATTAAACAAAAACATTCTCAGGTTCACCCCCAATCCTAAGGGCCACTGCTCACCCCAGTTCCTAAGATTCAATGGGTGCCTGGGGACCCGTATGGGTCGAGCAGTGGCCTATACCTACCCCTAAACTAAAACAACTTCATATACTCGTTAAACAACAATTGGCTTCAGGACATGTGCGACCTTCAACAAGTCCTTGGAACTCTCCGGTTTTTATTATAAAGAAGCCTAATGGCTCTTGGAGACTTTTACATGATTTGAGAAAAATAAATGAGAGAATGATAGCTTTTGGGACCCCCCAGAGAGGGCTCCCTGGATTCCAGCCATTCCCAACACCCATTACTTAACCATTATCGATATTAAAGATTGTTTTTTCTCTATTCCATTACATCCAGATGATATAGAAAAATTTGCATTCTCCATACCCTCAACAAACTTTCATGGACCAGACCTAAGGTTTGAATGGACCGTCTTACCTCAAGGCATGGCTAACAGCCCCCCCATTTGTCAATATTACATGTCTCATATCTTTTCTTCCTTGATTAATCATCCTAACATTTTATTCTACATTTATATGGATGATATTATTTTAGGTCATTCCAACCCATCTGATCTCCAAGACCTTACTGCTAAATGCCTTGCCATTTTACAGGCCAATGATTTTAAAGTGGCTCCAGAAAAGGTACAGACTGCCTCTCCTTCAAGATTTTGGGCTCCAGGTTATCTCTTGATACTGTTTCTCCTATCAAACCCCAGCTCCATATTCAAAAATCCTATACTTTGCCTCAACTCCAAAAGGTGCTGGGAGAAATTAATTGGATGAGGCCCTGGATACCCATAACTACTGAGGAACTGTCCCCTTTATTTGACCTCTTAAAGGGTCTTACTCTCTCCTCTCAGATAACCTTGCCCCCTCATCATGAACAAATTCTACATAAGGTACAACGGGCCATTGATGCTGCTGTCCTAAGAGGTTTGATCCTAACTTACCTATCTCCCTCTGTATTTTCTCTGGAGAAACATTATGCACTGCGCTGTTGGCCCAGGAAGGAGAACCCATCCAATGGATTCACCTCTCCCTTGGTGGAGTCCCCAGAGTTTACTCTATAACTAACCAGATTGCAGACTACATTATAAAGGGCAGGGACACCTCTGTCCGATTGTTTGGCACGGAGCCTCATGTCATTGTCACCCCCTTTAAGGTAACAGACTTCAATTGGCTTCAGAGAAATAACAACAGGGTTGCTATGGCCCTCGAGGGGTTTCTGGGTATAATTGATTGTCACTATGGTCCTTATAAATGGATGAGCTCCTTCTCTAGGTTGGAATGGAGACCCCCCAGACTTTTTTTATCTAAACCCAACCCTGATTTCCTTACCGTATTCACTGATGGGGGGCGCTTGGGAGCTTCCCTAGTTGTTTACCCTCCCTTAAGGAGGGGAGAAAAGTCTATACCCATAAAGTCTATCTCCCATGAGGTCACAGGATCAGCACAATTTAAAGAACTATTTGCTGTCGTTTTGGCTTTGGACACTATTCAGGAGCCATTTAACTTATTTTCTGACAGCCTTTATGTTGTTAACCTGTTACCCAACCTAATTGAGGCCCATATTAGACTGGACTCCAATATTATAACCCCATTAATGATTCAAGCCCGCTCCCTACTTAAACAAAGAATTAACCCCATTTTTCTTCAACATCTCAGAGGCCATCAAAATTTACCAGGATTCCTCTCTAAAGGAAACAATTTGGCTGACAAACTGGCCTCTCAGCCTCAATGTAATACAGTCTCAAAAGCTACACACTTCCACTTATTAACTCATATAAATTGGAGGGCCTTAAACATAAATATCCCCATGTGCCAGTCAAGGACCTTAAAAAAATTGTCCGAACTTGCAAATCCTGTCAGCCTTTCTTCCAGGTACTCAGGCTCGACTAGGCCTTACCGGGAATAGGCCAAGATTGGCTGGGCTAACCACTCGGCTTCACACCGGGCAGAGCCCAACAGTGGTCCTCATGGACAGGTATGGAGAAGAAAGCATTTGCAAGATCAATAGCTGCATACCAGGTACCATCAGTTGTGTTAATCTTCTCAAGTAAATAAACCACATCTGGTACAACAGCTGCACTTGGAGTCATCATCTGATTAAGTTTCTGATAATCCACTGTTATTCTCCAGGATCCATCTGTCTTCTAAACAGGCCAAATAGGGGACTTAAAGGGAGACATGGTGGGGACCACCACCCCTGCATCCTTCAAGTCTTTTATAGTGGTATTAATTTCTGCAATCCCTCAAGGGATGCAATACTGTTTTTGATTCACTATTTTCTCCAGTGGTAGGAGTTTCAATGGCTTCCATTTGGCCTTTCTAACCATAATAGCCCTCACTCCACAAAGTCAGGGAACCAATATGGGGGCTCTGCCAACTCCTAAGTATATGTATCCCAATTATGCATTCTGGGACCCGAAAAATAACCACAGGGTGAGTTCAAGGATGACTGGGCCCACTGTCAGTCCAACAGTTGCCAAAACTCCATTGATCTCCTGACTTCCATAAGCACCTACTTTAACTGGACAGCCATGATACTGTTTGGGGTCTCCTGGAATCAATGTCAATTCAGAGCCAGTGTCCAGTAGGCCCCAAAAGATCTGAATATTTCCTTTTCCCCAGTGTACAGTTTCCCTAGCAAAAGGCTACAGGTCCCTCTGAGGAAGGATAGGCATAAGCTTAATATTGAAACTTTTGGGGGTTGTAGGAGGGTCCTTCCTTGAGGGTACCTGGCTACCCCTTCAATCAAGGGGCTCAGGATCTATAAACTGGATCAAGTCTGGAAACTGATTAAGAGGACTTGATTCTCTATTGCTATAATTCAAAGTGGCCTCATGTTCCTTTTCTGTGGCACTTTTCTGCTTATACAGATCAAGCATGAACTCAGTAGGCTTCTTATCTATTTGACTTCTGGGAACAGTATGATTAATCAGCCAGTGCCAAAGGTCCATAGGAGTCATACCTTTATGTACATTATCTTGCCTATGCTATCTATTATGATAAACATGCTCACCTCACCTTTGGCAATTCAGTGCTGCCACTTGACCCTTGTTACCCCAAGATCCAGTTATACCCATTACATCTAAGTCACCTAATGCAGCAACTACTGCTCCCACTGTGATGTCATCTTTACATACAAGACCAATGATTGGGCACTTTAAGTATGCTGGTGCTCCCCTCACAAATCTGTTTCTTATAGTCTTAGTGGAGGGCATATCTTCTGTATGCTCCCATTGTGGGGGTAAAGATGAGTTTACATGGCAAATCTACTCCAGCATTCCAAGTTCTGTGAGCTTTTTAATCCCTTCATCAACATTAAGCCAAGGGATATATCAGGCAGCTCCACCTCATTCACAGTATGCCATCTTTGGATCCATACTTCAGCCAACCAATCAAATAAAACTCTTGGCACATCTTCCAACTGCATGAGCTGCAGTGTTAAATCTAAAATCTCTGCTCAATGGGCCCGTTTCAGTAAATTCAGCCTGATCGAATCTTATGTTCCTTCCTCCTTTATCCTACATCCTTAAAATCCATTTCCACACATATTACTCATGTTTCTGCGAATACAAGTGAAAAAACTCCTGAAGTCCTTTAGGGGTGTACCTCACCCCCTCTGTGTCACACTGTCTATTTCACTTTTAGGGGCCTGCCTAGCCTTATGTCTGGTTATAGGCCTAGAGACAAAGATGGGTGGGCACTGAGAAGCATCAGCACCTTCTGCTCATTTCTCAAAGAAGGATTAATTCCCTCAGGCAAGGGTGAGAAGGTAGTATTTCAGAGTGTGGAGGTGGGGATACAACTGCTGCTAAGGGAGGGTAGGTCACATTTTCATGCAAAACAACTTCTTCAGAATCTGAGAGTTCAGTGTCTCCAGATTCTTCAGGGTCTTCCCACACATCACCATCCCAAGTCATAGGATCCCATTCTTTCCCAATCAGTGCTCTCACTTTAACTTCTGATAGCTGGTGAGGCTGGGATTTGAGTTTACATTGCAAGTTAGCCAATCTTACAATGAGAGCTTGGGTTTGCTTTTCTGCAATTTGAGCCTTGTTCTGGCTAGGGAGGAGACTCTCCTCCAGGGCACCCTTAGAAACCTTCAGATCATGTATGTGGGTCTTAAGCTTGGAATTTTCCTTTCTGAGCTTCTGCTTTTCTCTCAATAGTTTATACAGAGATGCTTGAAGCAACCAGCATCATAATTTGTCTTACTTTTCCACAAATATTCAAATGTTTTAAATAAAAGGAGTCACTGAATTCTTTGCTTTTCACAAGACATGACTAAGGATCACCAGATACATCTATCTCATGTTCTTTAGTTCACTCCATGGATTATTAGTGCCCTTCTTACTAGCAAAGTAAAAATGTTTTCCTTATTACCAGTAGGGCCTTTAGTCACACTAAAATTGGAGAGCCAACCCCAGATAGCACCAAGCCCACCAGAGAAATCTGTCCTTACAATTCTGTTTCTCTAGAACCACTTCTGGTACCACAATCTGTATTAGTCAGGGTTCTCTAGAGGAACATAACTGCTAGAATTAATTATATTAAAAGGGAATTTATTTGAATAGCTTACAGTAGTTCAATAGCAGTTGCAGGCCTAGTGGTTGCTCTGTCCACATGGCTAATAGTCCCAATCCAGCACTGAAGGCCTGTAGGCTTCCTGAGGAGTGGCTGGTCTTCAATCCATGTGGATCTTCAGTTGATGCTGGTCTTCAGTCTGTGGTGGAAGGCAGCAAACAGCTCTGGCAGCCAAGAGGAAGGAAGGGGGATCTTTTCACCTGAGCTTCCTTATATAAAGTTTCCCTCTGAGAGGGGCCACCCACCATGGGGGAAGGGCACACTCTGAAGGAAAGACTTCTTCCTTCATTTAATCCTTCCTGGAAGCAAACTTGGAGACCCACCTGAAAGGGATTTCTGTGGATTGCTAAACAGATCAAGTTGACAACACCTTAACAATCACACCGTGCTTCATACACACACATGAAACCACCAAAAGCTCTAAAAAGAAAAGGGACATCCTCCAAGGAATATGCAAAGGCATAGGAGTTGTGGTCAAATTGAATTGGCACAAAATGAAGATAAACCTTTCAAGAAAAGGGCATAATTTCTAATATAGGATGAGAAGTTGGCCTATTAGCACAAGAAGTGGGGTGGGGCTGGACCACTCTGACCAGAGAAACAATGGGCTTTGAAAAAATTATTACATTATTATTATTATTATTATTATTAACATATTTATTATGGATACATCATGTGTTATTACCCTCTTTTTCCTTGTCCTTGCCCCCCCCATTTGGTTGGGGATGCTCCTCAGTGGGTTGCAGGTATTCCCTATGGGGTTGTGGTTTATGTGTTGTGGGAGCAGCAGTCAGTTATTTTTTAAGGGAGGGAATGCCTCTGGGCATGATGTTTCAACCAGTGGCTCTTACAATTGTTCTGCCCCCTCTTCCACAAAATTCCCTGAGCCATAATGGATGAGTTTTAAGTCTACTTCAGTGATGAACTCTTAGGAGCCTCTGGATCTTTGCTTTGGTAAGTGTTGAGTATCCTCGGGGTCTGTCTCCTATACCCTGGCACTGATTATCAGGAACCAATGGGCTTTTACACTGGGTCAAGTCCTTCTCCATAATTCTCAGAGCTTTTTTCCAAAATATAACTTGTAACAAAGCTTGTATCCAAAGCCACAGGGCTTGATGACTGAATCAATTCAAACAGAATCTATGCTGGCCATTAGTCATTGGCCTATCCTCCTAACTACTGACTGCATAGCCCACACAACCTGTTTACCACCTATAGAAAGCCTTTTCTTTGGGATTTCACTGATTCTAGACATAGCATCACTATGTGTCCTTTAACTTCCTTCATCCCTATATTAACAGAAATAACTAAACACTCCATTATCAAGTTCACAGGTTTGGAAGAGAGTGTCTATGACACCAGAATGGTGCCCATTGACCATTGATTGGCCATCTTACATAATGAGATCCACTGAAATTTTATTTCATTTTCAGATTGTCACTTAAATCATGATATTTGGTTGTGCCCACAATAAGAATAGAATCAAGACTTCACTTAGGTTAGGCCCTTTGTGGTAGTTTGAGTTAGGTATCGCCCATAAACTCATGTGTTTTGAATACTTTTTTCCCAGCTGATGGCAATTTGGGATTTGGAACCTTGCTACAGGAGGTGTGTTGTTGAGGGCAGGCTCATGGATATTATAATCAGCTTCCACCTGCCATTGTTTGGCACACTCTTCTGCTGCTATTGTCCACCTGTGGTTGGCCAGAAGGTGACGTCCAATTTCTGCTTATGCCATGTTTTCCCTTGCCATCATGGAACTTCCCTTGGAGTCTGTAAGCCCAAATAAGCCCTTTCCTCTCGCAAACTGATTTTTGTCAGGCACTGTATCAGCGACAGGGCAGAATAAAGCTGACTTTGAAGAATGGGACACTCCTTCAGAATTAAGGCCCCTTCCAAAGAATTTCCACTCTTCCTGTTGTCTCATCACAGGTCAGTGGGCCCAAATCTCAATGGTTGTAATCTCTGAAACAATTGCAGCTGAATGGGTGGCAGTTTGGGCCCAAAGGTTTCATTTTTTCTGTGCAATGTCCCTCTGCTCACACCAGTCCATTTCTATGCAATGCAACCCTGCACAAGTTCTCAGAATGAAAGAGTCAAACCAATACCATGACAGGCTTCAATCAGATATTTCCTAGCTAGGCCTAAGTTTCAATTTCTCAAGAAGCCTGAACTAAATTCTGGGAGAACAAAGAACCAAGTCATTTCCTGGAAGGTTTCAGGGATGTCATAAGGCCATTCCCCTCTTTTTGGCCCTGGCCAATCAGAAGTAAAAGAATGTGAGATATGTTTACTAGCTGCTTAACTGGCCACATTAGGAAACCTTACCTTCCCTAGAGCCCCCCCTACTTTAGCCTCCCTTAGCCTGCACACACAAAATTATAACAAGTCAAGAGTGCACAAGTACTATATCGTTCAAATTAGCCAATTATGTTATGTTGTTTAGCTGTCCTTAAAAAGAGCCAGCAAGCTCTTCCTGGGGTCACCATTTAGTGTAAATGATGGACCCCCGCATGCTGGACTTCTCTGCACAATAAACACTCTATGTTTTTACATGCTGTATGAGTCTGAGTCTCCCTTCAGCAATTTTCGGACCCTAACATTGGTGCATTGGCCAGGAAATGCTGAGGACCCCAGACTCAATAGCAGAGCGTTCTAGGGAGACTGTTGGTTCTCTGCCTATCAGTGAGTGTGTGAGTGAAGTGTGTGCTACAGGTCTGTATCTAACTAGTCTACCTGTCAGCTTCTAACAGGTCTGGAGTCAAGACTCAATCTGGAGGCCCAAGGAGGTAAGGCTGATGAGCCGCATATTACCTCAGGGCAGGGGGTTTCAGAGGACCCCTGTCTGGTGGAGCTAGGCTCCTCACTGTCAGAGCCAGAAGGCTCCAATCTGAATTTAGTGCTGGTGGGAAACAATGGGTTGCACCATCTGGTGGAGCTCACTTGCGAGAAAGGCTACCATCCACAGCTTTTTGGTTTCTTGTTTCCTAGGAAGTCTGTTCTTGTGTCTGTGTCTATTTTGTTTTCATTTACTTGTCATGGGACAGACCACAAGTTCTACTCCATGACACTTGGTTCTGACCCATTTTAAGGACTTCCAACATATGGTGGAAAGTCTAGGCTTAATAGTACAATCAGGAAAACTAACCATCTTTTGCAGGAGCGAGTGGCCAACTTTCAAAGTGAGATGGCCAGAAGGGGGAACCTTCCATCTCCCCACTATCTACAGCATTAAGGATATTGTGTAAGGGGAACCCTGGCCACCCAGATCAGGTCTCTACATCAAGGTCTGGCAATGCTTGGTGGAGAGACCCCACTACTGGCTAAGTCCCTTTTTGCTATCAACACCTGCAGTGTAAGGGAGTCAGGGCCACCAAAGGACCATAAACTGACAGTCCTTCCCCCCTCTGTTCCTGAAGAAGATCTGTACCCACCTCCCTACATGCCTTCCCCTGAGCTGGAACCCATGCAACAGGCCGCCGCTGTCACTGACCCGGGACCGCGGGAGATGAAAACGTGGCAAGTCCTCCCCACATGCGGGCCTGTACCACAAGGCAGGTGGATTTCACAGTTGCATTGCCATTGTGAGCTATGGGACCTCCAGGTCCTGGCGGACAGCAATTCATAATTTACATTCCCTTTTCCACTAGTGATCTTTATAATTGGAAAATGCAAAACCCAAAGCTTTCTCATAAGCCTTCAGCCCTGTTTGATATGCTAGATTCCATAAAGATAACCCACCAACCCACTTGGGATTATTACCAACGGCTTTTACAGGTTTTCTTCACTGTGGAGGAAAGGGAACAAATTCTGGCGGCTGCTCTCAAACTGGTCTTGGGAGCCAACAGACAGCCTGCAACCACCCTGACAGAACTAGACAATGCTTTCCCTTTAAGCCACCCAGATTGGGACCCCAATTAATATGTAGGTAAGGAGAGACTAAAGTCTTACAACCAGCTTCTAATGGGGGGTCTCCAGGGGGCTGCAAGAAAGCCAACAAATTTGTCTAAGGTAGGACAGGTTATACAAGGTAAGGAGGAAATCCCAGGAGCATTTCTAGAGAGACTGCTGGAAGCAGACCTACCTACACACCCTTGGACCCAGAGGCCAGAGAAAACCAGTCTGCAATTAACATGCCATTTGTCAATCAAGCCACTCCAGACATCCAAATAAAACTCCAATGACTCTATTGTTTCACGGGTAAGCAAATGTCTGAGTCGGTGGCCATGGCAGAAAAGGTCTATAACAATAGGGAGACACCAGAAGATAAGCAGACAAAGGGGCTAGCTAAGATATTGTTGGCCACCACAGGGAAGTCTGACCAGGGAGAATTAAAGGCTTTGGATTTGGGGGAAGGCAGAAACAAACTAGCTACAAGGCCGAAAAAGGAAAAACAGTGCCGACCCCAACTCCAGAAGGACCAATGTGCCTATTGTAAGGAGATAGGACATTGGAAAAATGAATGTCCCCAGAGGCCAAAGGATAAAAATAAAGCCCCCAAATTTCTGGAGATTGGAGAGCTTGATGATTGAGAATGTCTGGGCTCATGTCCCCTCCATGAGCCCTGGGTGGAGGGGAAGCCAGTGGCTTTCCTGGTTGATACTGGGGCTCAACATTCAATTTTAAAACAACCTATGGGGCCCTTGTCCACTAAAAGAACATGGGTCCAAGGAGCCACTGGAACCAACCAATATTCATGGACTACCCAAAGAGAGGTGGACTTAGGAATGGGACGGGTAACCCATTCATTCATGGTCATCCCTGGGTGCCCCTACCCACTCCAGGGACAAGACCTCTTAAGCAAAATGGGAGCACATATTTATTTTAGCCCCAAGGGGGGTCCAAGTTTTTAATCAGAAGGGCCTTGTGCATGTATTGACTGTAGCTTTGGAGGAAGAATATAAGCTCTACACATCCCCATCAAAGGGCCTTCCTGAAAGCCCATATCTTAGAAAGTTATGGGATGAAATTCCAGGTGTCTGGGCAGAAAGGAACCAGACTGGACTAACTAAACATTGGGCCCCAATTGCAGCCGAGATCCGAGCAAATGCCAGTCCCATCAGGGTTCGCCAATATCCAATGCCCCAAGAAGCCAAGCTCGGTATAACACCACATGTGAACCAACTTTGGGTACAAGGGATATTGGTCCCCTGACAGTCTGCCTGGAATACTCCCCTCCCGACAGTAAAGAAGCCCAACTCTAATGACTACTGTGCAGGATTTAAGAGAAATTAATAAACAGGTGGACGACATTCACCCCACAGTGCCGAATCCATACTCTGCTGAGTGCTCTACCACCTGAGCACAATGTGTACATGGTACTGGACCTGAAGGAGGCATTCTTCAGCCTACCACTGGCCCCAGCCAGTAAGCCTCTATTTGCCTTTGAATGGAGTGATCCAGAATGTGGATTCAACAGAGAGCTGACATGGACAAGATTGCCGCAAGGATTCAAGAACTCTCCCACTCTCTTTGATGAGGCACTTCATGAAGACTTGGGTGAGTACCACAGAACCCACTGCCAAATAACCCTCCTACAGTATGTTGATGACCTCATAGTGGCCCCAGATGAAGAAGCTTGCTGTTCAGTCACAGAAGCTCTACTGAGAGAACTGGATTACATTGGGTATCACGTCTCAGCCAATGTTGGGGTCCTCTCTAGGGCCAGCCCAGGAGGGGAGGCAGGGTCTCTGCAAAGTTGGGGGTGAGAGGCGCGGAGTCAGGACACAGACTCCAGGAGTTGGGTGGAAACAGCAGAGGGTGAGCTGCCACAAACTTGTTTTATTGAGGAAGTACACCAAGTTTTAAGGGGCTTGGCTGGCCAATCATTGTATGGGGTGGTCCCCTTTTTGTGACCAATAACAGCCTGTCTCCAGACAGATCATCTTGTAGCAGGTTTCTCGCAAGCATGGGACTGTAGCTGTTGTCATGCCAAGCCTGCGCAGAATGCCATGTTCACAGAAGCCACTTCCTGGTTTCTCTGCCATGCGTTCTGGCTAGGGCCAGGCCTGCATTGTGCCATACATATCCTCCTTTTTGTTTTTATTATGGGCAACCCTGGGAGGCATGGTTCTTTGCCAACCCATTGTTGAACCCAGGCCCCAAGGGATCATCACATGTGACGGTGCCTGTCTTAGGTTGCCCCATCTCCTGGGGTTTTACCCATCATTGTCTAACCCGCCAATCTGGTGAGAAAACCCAAGGGGTGTGGCTGTCACCTAGGAGGCATGGGAGGGCCAAGTGGTGGTGGCATGTGTGAATGGTCCCAGTGAGTGAGAATCAACTATAGAACCTGAAAAAGACTGGGGTAGGACAGGTTGCTGGGTGACTGTTGTGAATTCACCCTAGCATAATAGTAGCATTGAGTGTCCTTAATAGTAGCAGGTCAATGTACTCAAAGGAGTTGCAAAGGAATTTATGGCTGGTTGGAGGGTAGCATTACCATAAGAGGCATTAATAAGCAAAAAAAGTAAAGGTGTGGCTAAGGAGAAGTACTTGCTTGAATGGGGGAATACAGCGAAATAGAGTGTTTAAAATAAAGCCTAGGAAAAATGTGGGAATCTTGGGCCCACCACACCAAACAAGTATGGCCTAAGAAGAATTGTCCAAAATGGTTTCTGGGAAGTGGCAGTAGGAGAAAAGGAGATAAAAGGAGAAAAAGGGGAAATAAGTTTAAAGTCCCGTATCCTGCTTGAGGGGTTTGGCATCATCCTCTTCATCAAGGTCGATCCCTGAGTCAGTGGCTGGACAGATGTTTCTGGCAGGGATCTGTGAAGTTTCTGGAAAGACAGAAGCATACCCTCGGCCCTGCATTAAAACTTTTGTTTTATAATTAATTTCTTTAGGGTCTGGTTAGTTGGCTCCACGATGGCTTGTCCTTGTGGGTTGTAGGGGATCCCAAGGGAGTATTTTATTCCCCAAGATTCCATGAAGGATGTGAATTGGGCAGATGTATATGCAGGGCCATTATCAGTTTTAATTGACCAGGGCACTCCCATGACCAACATAGAGGTTTTTGTCACCTTAATGACATGGGAAGCCTTTTCCCCTGAGAGAGCAATAGCAAAAGTAAGCTTAGAGTATGTGTCCACAATGACATGGACATATTTGAGGTTACCAAAATAAGGTATGTGGATAACATTCATCTGCCAGATAGAATTTGGGGTAAAGCCTCTAGGATTGACTCCTTGAGGCTGTAGGGGGCCTAAGGGGAATGGGGGGGCACATTCCTTACAGGTAAGGGTTAAATGTTTGCATTGGCTAAGCAAGAGTCCAGGGTATAGGGTTGTTAGGTTAGTGGGGGATAGATGGAACCTTTGGTGTAAACATCTAGCTTGTTCTAAGGGTGGCAAGGAGGAGATGGCAATAAATTTGTCTACCTGCGAATTCCCATCAGCAATAAAGTCAGGCAGACCAGTGTGTGAGTGAATGTGCTCAGTAAGTCTTAAGGTGGGTGGCCCATTGTATGTAAAAGGACCTGTTCAAAGTAAGAGTTAATGCCATATTCCTGGGCTGCCTTGCAGATGAGAGCCTGATCAGAGAGGGGGGTGGGGTACCAGGGCCTGGCTGTTGCCTCCAGCCCTACATTAACAGGAAGGCGGCAAAGGGTGGGGCAATGGTGTATGTTAGCAAACTGGCAGCTGCCTGGGTGCGTCCAGGATGATCGGACAGAGGTCCTTCCAAGGGTAAAGAGAGGGAGGGGTGGTTGTGAGCGCGACTGCCACAGGCAGCAGTTGTGGGCTGAAAAGGCAGGAGGCCGGTGGTGGTTTGGGTGGTGGTCTTGGGAGGGATGAGATTTTAAGAGCCAGTTTCAGTTTTTTCTTACAGCTTTTGTTATGGGCAGAAATGACTTCCTCCACAGTGGAGCCTTTAAGGCTGGCAATTATGGCAAGGAGGATGGGACTAATTCATGGGGCTAAAATCAGTTTCATCCTCAAAGCCATGGAGGTCCTTTTGTTTCACTTTTAGCCACGTTGCAGGAGGAGGGCCTTAAGAGCCTGCAATTTCTGTGTCCTCTTGTGGGGAGGGAGGTTGCCCATTACAGGGTGGTGATTTTTTTTGGGGGGGGGGCTAGGCTGGGACACTCCTGAATCAAGGAGACTGAGAAAATAATAACCCAGATCAAAAATGATAGCCCAAAGGATGATCATGTAAAGTACAACTCCTAATGCCAGGGCCAGCTGAGACAAACGGATAGAATGGTTAGGACCCACATGTCTTGTGCTTAGTGGGGGACTTCCGTGGGTTGTTACTCCATGGCCATATGCCCACACGGTGTCTCTAGGGAGGCTCAGCCAAAGGCCTTGCCTTGGTTCTGAAATCGGGTGGGTCAAACCCTTATGTGATTTTGCTGGGATGAACCAAGATTGGAGGGGCTGACACGGGCTTCGGGGCTGTGCAGCGGTATGTGCCTTCCTATGGGGGGGAGGACTTACAAAGGAAAAGGGGGGATGAGGGGCTGCCCACTCACCCTTGGGCAACCGTCAACACACAGAACAGCAAGGGGCCTACAAACCAGATGATCAAGAAAGGGGGTGTCTTGCCAAATGCCGAGGGGGCTACTCACTGACGATCAAAAACTGGGCATCTTGCCAACACCAAGGGGGCAGAGGGTCCCTATTTAGGCGCCAGATGTTGGGGTGCCCCCTAGGGCCAGCCCAGGAGGGACAGCAGGGTCTCTGCCAAGTTGGGGGTGAGAGGCTCGGAGTCACGACACAGACTCCGGGAGTTGGGTGGAAGCAGCAGAGGGCAAGCTGCCGCAAAGTTGTTTATTGAGGAAGTACATGGAGTTTTTAGGGGCTTGGCTGGCCAATCATTTTATGGGGTGGTCCCCTATTTGTGACCAATGACAGCCTGTCTCCAGACAGATCATCTTGTAGCAGTTTTCTTGTGAGCATGGGACTGTAGCTGTTGTCATGCCAAGCCTGCACAGAATGCCATGTTCACAGAAGCCACTTCCTGGTTTTTCTGCCATGCGGTCTGGCTAGGGTCAGGCGTGCATTGTGCCATACAAGCCAAGAAGGCTCAACTGTATGTATTTGGGATACATACTCAAGGGGGGACAATGCTTGTTGTCCCAAGCCCAAAAAGAGACAATCCTCAACATCCCCTTCCCCAAGTCCCAATGGCAGATTCATGAATTTTGGGGTCAGCAGGATTCTGTAGACTCTGGATGCCATGGCTTAAAGAGATTGCCAAGCCTCTCTATGAGGCAACCCGAGGATATGAGAATTCCCTAGAATGGACCTCTGAGATGGACAAGGCCTTCCTCCAACTAAAGGAGGCTCTTCTAAAGGCCCCAGCACTGACTCTACCAGATCTACACATACCCTTTCATCTATACATAGATAATAGTAAGGGCATAGCTAAAGGAGTACTGACTCAGACTCTCGGCCCCTGGAAAAGGCCAATTGCATATCTGCTAAAGAAATTGGAACCAGTGGCAATGGGATGGCTACCATGCCTCCGAATAATTGCTGTCACTGCCCTGTTAGTGAAAGACTCAGATAAATTGACTTGGGGCCAGACTCTGAAAGTGACTACTCCCCATGCCATCGAAGGAATACTAAAACAACCCCCAGACAGATGGCTAATGAATGCCAGACTGACTCATTACCAGGTTCTTCTCCTCAACCCTCCCTGAATTCAGTTTACTGCCAGCCAGGCCCTCAACCCTGCCACCCTACTGCCAGACCTGGATCTGGACAGTCCCATGCACAACTGCTCAGAAATTCTGAGCAGTATACAAGGGACTCAACCCAACCTCAAGGATGTTCCCCTTAAGGAGGCAGAACTAATTTGGTATACAGATGGTAGCAGCTTCTTCAAGGATGGTGTCTGGTATACAGGGGCCATGGTGACAACAGAAGAAACAACTGTATGGGCAGGAGCCCTTCCATCAGGTATGTCCACCCAAAGGGCTGAATTAATAGCTCTAACCAAGGCCTTACAACTAGGAGAAGGGAAAAGACTTAATACTTATACTGTCAGCTGATACACATTTGCAACTGTACATATACACAGGGCCATTTATAAAGAAAGGGGACTATTGACAGCTGAGTGGAAAACTATTAAAAATAAGCAGGAAAATTTGGATCTCCTACAAGCCATATGGCTACCCAGGGGAGTAGCAATAATACATTGTCCTGGGAACCAAAAAGGAGAGGAACCCACTTACAGAGGGAACAATAGGGCTGGCTGAGTGCACGAGAGGCAGCCCTCCAGGTCGCTACCACCTTAATGACAAGACTGCCCCTTATGGTGGAACTGACTTTGCCAGAGACACCAAACAAGAATGGTATAAAACTCCAGATGGAAGGATCATCCTTCCTTCTGACTTTGCTGACTAACTCATTGGACAAATACACTGGAGCACCCACTTAGGTCAACAGAAGATTGAAGACTTACTCAGACAGGCCCATCTTAAAGTTTTTGATTTAAGACAAAAGACTGCAGAAGCCATAGCCCGATGCCAAACCTGTCACCTAGTAAATACAAAGAGTGGAACTTCCCAAATGGGAACTAGGGAAAGAGAAACTCAATCCAGAGTAAATTGTGAGGTTGACTTCACAGAGATAAAACCTGGTTTATATAGATATAAGTATTTACTGGTGTTTATAGACACTTTTTCAGGATGGACTGAGGCTTTTCCAACCAAAAATGAGACTGCCACTACCGTGGCTAAGAAGTTACAAAATGACATCATTCCAAGGTATAGCTTACCTGTTCTTTTGGGATCAGATAATGGACCAGCTTTCATCTCAAAGGTAATGCAGGCTGTAGTCAAAATCGTGGGGACCAATTGGAAACTTCATCGTGTATATCATCCCCAGAGTTCAGGGCAAGTAGGAAGGATGAATCTGACCTTAAAGGAGATTTTGACTAAATTAACCCTTGAAACTGGCAGTGACTGGGTGTCTCTCCTTCCTTTTGCCATTTTTTGTGTGCAAAATTCATCTTATACTATGGGTTTGACTCCCTTTGAGATTATGTATGCAAGACCTTCCCCTCTGTTGCCAAATATAAAAGCAGAATTGTTAACTGAATTTGATGATGAGAGGTCTCTCTCCTCCTTACAAGCTTTGTTTCAGGTGCAAGAGCACCTCTGGCCACAATTGAAGGCTATCTATGACAAGACTCCACCACCCACACCTCATAGATTTGAGCCAGGAGACCTGGTCTTCATCAAGAGACATCAAAAAAAGACCATCAAACCCAGCTGGAAAGGACCCCATACCATGATCCTGACCACTCCAACTGCAATCAAGGTGGACAGCATACCAGCCTGGATACCTCACTCCCACGTGAAACCCGCTGATCCACCCACAGACTCTGACAACACATCCCAATGGACAGACCATAAGTGTGGAGAGCATCCTCGCATCCGCAAGATCCATTTGAACTGAAGATCTGTAAACTAGAGACCTAATGATGATCAGGTTTGCTACTGATGTGACTGTTTTCTGCTGCTTATTAATCCTAAATATTTTTAAACCACACCAAGCTATCACCACCAAATGGGTATTACTAAGTCCTAAGACTTAGGAACAAGATCTAGGAAGGTAAATGCTAACCCTAACACTGACCAGACCAACAAGTACTACTTTCCCAGTCTTCCACTTGGATCTTTGTGCCTTGGCCAGCCCCATATGGAAAGAGCTAAACCACAGATACAAATGGGGAAATTGTCCAACATATCTAATTGAAGAATACAGGGCTAATTGCAGTGACGACTGTCAGGAGTAAAAGACTTGCCACTGTACAGTTTTATATTTGCCTGGGGAGAAGTGATTATGGAGCTTGTGGGGGACAAAAGATTCCTTCTGCTAGCTGGGCGTGGTGGCGCACGCCTTTAATCCCAGCACTCTGGGAGGCAGAGGTTCCTTCAAGGCCACCCTGAGACTATAAATGGGGATGTGAAACCAATGCCCCCCTCAGTAAAGGATAATCAGGACCTGACCCACATTGCTAGAACAAAAAATCAAATGTCCCGAGGCAAAAGGAATCCAATCTCCATCTCCCTGACTCAAAAGGGACAGACAAGCAGGGAATGGGGAATAGGGAAAATTGGGGGCCTGAGGATATACGAAAACCAAATTAGAGGGGATAGGAGGCTCCTCTTTCAGATTCAAAAACAGGTCATACAGGCAGGTTCCCCAACAGTGGCTATAGGGCCAGCAGCACCAGCTGTGCCCATCCTAAAGCCAGCAGCACTGACACCCATAGTGTCAGGCATGATCACCCCTCCAGCCCCTGATCCCCCTGTTATATTTGAGTTGCTAAGCTTTAACTCTGACTTTCTTAGATTCACCACTAACCTGACTAAAAATGAATGCTGGCTCTGCCTAGATCCACGACCCCCATACTATACTGGTTGGACTACTACGGGAAGTCTCACAGCCCCAACAAAAATCATTCCCCGATGCTCATGGGCAAGTCTCCAGTCCTCAACCTATAATCTGTAACTGGAACAGGGTTATGTGTAATGGGTGCTGGGGGGAGACTAGAAAACTTCCTCCATCTTAAACACCTTTGTAACCATACTCTCACAGCTTATGCTAGCAGTTCCTATCTAGTGCCCCCTAATGGGACATGGTTTGCATGCAGCACAGTCTTGACCCCACGTATTCACCTGCAAGTCCTTCAAAACTCTAGCTTATGTGTCTTAATTAACCTGTTACCTCAAGTTTATTACCTCCCCTTTAACACATATATAAATTACATGAGTACCTCTGAATATATCCATCACAGACAGAAGTGTGATTTTGGGGTGTCAGCTACTCGACTCATGACTTTAATTGGGGCAGGGGTAGTTACTGGAGTTGGAACAGATACCACAGCTATAATCAAGGAAGATAGAACATAACAGGCCCTTACTAACCTAATAGATAAAGATCTTGCTAAGATAGAAAAATCTGTCTGTCATTTGGAGCGATCACTGGACTCCCTAGCTGAAGTGGTACTACAAAATAGAAGAGGACTAGACCTGCTCTTTTTAAAACAAGGAGGACTCTGCCAAGCCTTAGGAGAACAATGTTGTTTTTAAGTTAATAATTCAGGTGTCATTCGGCAAAGATTAGCTATAGTCCAGAAAAGATTAGAAGACATGGCTGAAAGTAGACAAGACAATCAGAACTAGTATGAGTCTTTGGTTGATTCCCCTGGTTGATGACTTTAGTTTCTGCTACTTGCCCTCACTTGTGGGCCATGTATTATTAATGCTCTGGTCAAATTTGTTAAACAATGATTGGCTACTGTCCAACTAATGGTCCTAAAACAACAATACTAACCTCTAGAGACATCTCAAGGTATTGAGATGAGGCAGCTCTCAAGGGGGGAATGAAAGAGTCAAACCAACACCATGACAGGCTTCAATAAGATATTTCCTAGCTAGGCCTAAGTTTCAATTTCTCAAGAAGCCTGAACTAAATTCTGGGAGAACAGAACAAAGAGCAAAGTCATTTTCTGGAAGGTTTCAGAAATGTCATAAGTCCATTCCCCCCTTTTAGGCCCTGGTCAATCAGAAGTAAAAGAATGTGAGATATGCTTACTAGCTGCTTAACTGGCCACATTAGGAAACCTTGCCTTCCCTAAAGCCCCCCTCCCTTAGCCCACACACATGAAATTATAACCAGTCAAGAGTGCACAAGTACTATATCACTCAAATTAACCAATTATGTTAGAGGTCTTTGTTTAGCTGGCCTTAAAAAGAGCCTGCAAGCTCTTCTCGGGGTCTCCATTTAGTGTAAATGGTGGACCCCCAAATGCTGGACTTCTATGCACAATAAAAGCTCTATGTCTTTACATGCTATATGAGTCTGACATAGGCATAATAGCAAGACTTTCACACAGACTGCTTCTAGCCGAGTCCAATAACTCTCTTTCTCACCCTCATAAACCAAACATCACAGTACATACTTCTTATTGCATTCAGGTCTTTCAACACTGATCAGAATAGTCCAACAAGCTGAAATTACAGCATTGCGAGTTGTCTTTTAGGCCAAGGTTTCAAATCCTTCCAAATACCTCTTGAAAATCAGCTCCAAAAGTACAAAAGGGGCTGGAGAAAAGGCTTAGCTGTTAAACACTTGTCTGTGAAGCCTAAGGACCCTGGTCTGAGGCTCAATTCTCCAGGTCCCACATAAGGCAGATGCACAAGGGGGCACACACATCTGGAGTTCATTTTCAGTGGCTGGAGGCCCTGACACACCCATTCTGTCTCTCTCTACCTGCAATAAATTAAATTAAATTAAATTAAATTAAATTAAATTAAATTTAGTTAAATTAAATTGAATAGTATAAAAGCCACAGAGTCAGGTTTCTAGCAGTAATAATCCCACTTCTTGGTACTAACTTTACTGTTTCAGTCATCTTCACATTGATGGAAGAAAATACCTAACCAAGAGCAGCTTGTGATGGAAGAGAGGGTTTATCTTGGCTTACAGACCTGAGCAGAATCTCCATGATGACGAGAAAATGACAACATGACCAGAAGTTGGATATCCCTTCTGGACAACAGCAGCAGGAGAATGTGCAAACACTGGCAAGATGAATTTGGCTATAACACCTATAATCCCACCCTAACAATACACTGACTCCAGGAGGCTTGAATTCCCAAATTGCCATCAGCTAGGGACCTAGCATTCAGAACACACATAAGGGTGGGGAGCACCTGAATCAAACCACCCCTCCATGATAGCAAGTTTTGAAAAGAAAGGAATATTAGGTGAGGCCTTCATTGAGAACAAATCAAGAGTGGGAACCAACTGGCGTCCAGCAATACTGCACTGTCACTGGCATACTGGACCATGGTCAGTAGTAGCTGCCTGAGAGGGGCTCTTATTTCCTGGACAAGATACCATATAGATGGAACCATCCCAACCACTGTCTGTATGAATGAAACATGTGAGTATAAGAAGTTCACTGTTAAAGTTAGCTTAGTCTTGCTGATTAGCGTAGCCAGAAAGAGATCAGCCAGGGAAAAGTAAACATTAGCAGGTGGGTCTCCCACACATCCATAGACTACAATCACAGGAAGCCAGGTATAGAAAGAATGATTGCCCAAATACCAGTGATGAAGATGGAATTGGCAGGTGAAACTATGAGGTTTTGGCATAAAGCAGACTTCCAAACGGAAATTTCACTGATCAGGAAGTATCTAACAACAATGATGGTTAATGTAGTTGTCAATTTCACAGTATTTAGAATCACCACTGAAACAAATTTCTGGCCATATCAGCAAGGGATTATCTAGATTAAGTTAATTGAAGTGGGGAGATCCACCCTAAATGTGTGTAGTGATAGTCCATGGGCTAGGTTCCTGGATTGGATAAAAATGAAAGCAAGCTGAGCACCAGCATTCATCACTTTCTGTGTCCTCACTGTGGACTGAATGTGAACAATCTAAAAGAAGGAAGAGAACAATGTCTGGGATGGTTCTTGTGCCAAAGTAAGCATACAACCAGAAACCTGTCTGACATTTCTTAAACTATATTCCCTGGTACCCAGTGGTTCTACCTACCTCATGACCACCCATACCTCCAGAAATGTCCTCCCTTCCCTTACTTCCCTTTCATTTGTTTCACTGGATACCTCCCCTTTTCATGTTCTCCTAATTGTCTCCCTGGAAGTAATATTTTCATTTTTGCATTCTATTTTTCCTTTGTATAGTTCCAAGAACAAACTGTTCCTAGAAAAAGCTTTGACCTGGGTATCAAAGCTTTCTAAGAGCTGAGGGAAGGTGGGAGGCTGGCAAGACTGAGGGTAATCACACTTTGGCTCAAATGCCTCTTTATCTATGGTGCTGAAGAGTAGGGCATTCAGGCAGAAAGCTCAGTTCAAGGTGTTTTCTGTTATTTTCTTAATCACTTGGTCACACCTGCATGAGCCAGAGGTAAAGTCAGTGCAGGATCAGCTTTACCCACTCAGGCTTTTAGCCATTTCCCAACAAGCTTCCATTCAGTTCTTCATCATTTCCAGCCAAAGGCCAATGCATTTATTAAATTGCAAAGCAAGATGTGTCTCACTTCATGGCCCTTTTAGCAGACTCTTCAAATAAGATACAAACCAGTCTTCACCATGTAATATTTTCTGAAACAAGTCTATTCTGGACTTGTCTATCCTGCAAGCAAACCACTCAAGTATCAAACACCCTTCAAAAGGCATCACATCTAGTTGTCAGAACAGGAACATTCAAAACAGCCCAAGAGTGACAGACTATGGCTTCCCTGCTAATATCTAGAAAGCTGGTGGCATCAAGTGGCAGAGGTGTGAGGTGGAATAACACTGCTGTTATTCTCTGCTGTTGCCTATCAAACTGGCAAAGGAAAATATCTGAGAATAGTATTTTTCCTTTTGGCTCATATGGTGTAATCTTCAAGCCTTTGCAAAACAGACACTGTTGAGGATGTTTTGGTTTTTCCCTCTGACTTGAGCCACAGCTCATGGGAAGAGCCTGAAATCAAACTTGGCCAAGAGTCCAGCAGGGGGAGTTTATATTCACAGTGATGTTATTGGAAAGAAACAAGGGGGTTCACAGGGTGACCAAATGTCTAGGTTTACCCAAAAACTGAGGAGCATACCAGTGCCAAACTGAAATACTTGAGGGCCAGCCATGATCGGTGTTCCTCTAAAAGTGGATTGAAGTGGCTGGAATCATTTGCTGAATATCTAAGAATTTGTTGGGCCTGCTAGAAATGGGCTGGACCTGTGAGAAGGCTGGCCTGAACTATTGTACATGGCCAGGGACCCTGGGATGTGGGGTTGCAGCTGGCCCTCTCATCAGGAAGTCCCTGGCGACAGTGACAGCCTTCCCTATGTTGTAGGTTGTACTGTGCTGTCATCGCCCAGAGTGGGCAGAACTGGCAAGATCCTCCTCCTGGACCCCAAAAGGCTCTGACCATTCTATAAGTCAGACTTTGCCCCCCACAGCTACTGACCTTGTGGCTAGCTGCCCAAGAGACCCTCCTGTGGCTAGAGTCACAAAGCCTTCTCACCATCTCTCCCCCCCCCACAGCTTTCTGTTAATATCCTCTTCTGCCCTTCCCCTTCCCTTATCCTTCCCCCATAGCTTTGAAGTTACTAGTCCTTCTGCCACCTAGATAACAGCCCATGAACTATGCATCCGATTGCCATATAGTCTGTATGTGCCGTTTCAACCTTCCCCAAGTGTTTATAAATCCACTCCCCTTTTGAATAAATGAGTGCTGTTCATCATATGGCCTCCCAGGTGATCATTACCCATCATCTGCATCGTCGCACTCACCTACTGCTCCAGGACCCTGCTGCTTCCCTCCCAACTCCTCCCTCCCTGTCCCAGGATGTCAGTGGTGGCCAATGGCCCCGGGAAACTGGAACAGAATGAGACCCACAAAAATTCATGCAAAAAGCTTTCCAGACAGATAATGTACAGATCACCTCATCCTTAATGAAAACCACAGGGATAGCTAATCTGTACATTTATATAAAATTCAAGTTCAATTTTGGAATTTTGGAATTATTGGAAAGTTGATATTATAGCTATCCTCAGCCCCACATGAGGTGAGAAAGTGCACACTGCTTGCTGCCTATAGCTGCTCTCTGTGAGACTCTGCTGGATCCTTTCCCCCGGCAGGTAGAGCTGAAGAGAGAGCCGGGCCAGCGGCTCTTCTTGAGGCTGAGCAGGAAGACGGGTGTCAGCGGCTCAGACCTTTCCCCAAAACACCAGAGAGAAAAAACACACTGAGGCAGGAGTCATGTCGAGGCAGGAACTCGTCTTATTGAAATGAGAGGGTGTATATATTAGTTTTGAGAAAGAGGGTGGGAAAAAGGTGTAAGGGCAATATTACTTCACCACATCAGCAGTAGCTGGGCAGAGACAGTTTCGGCTTAGGCCTTGCTGAGTCACTCTTAAGTGGAAGTAGGCCAAGGACAGGTCGCTAAACTCTAGTCAGGCTTAGGAAGTTCCACTAGGCCTCACAGGCCAAAGACATGTCGCTAAACTCTAGTCAGGCTCAGAAATTTCCACTAGGCCTCACACCCGGGCCTCTTAGGGCCCAACATATCCCCCTTTTGTTTTTGTAAGAACAGTGGAAAGCATGGCCCCTGTCTTAGGCTGTCCCGCTCTGGGGATCTTACCCATCACTGAGTACCATGCCTCTAGCCCGTTGAAAATCCACTCCATGACCTGTCTTAGGTTGTCTCAGCCTGTCTGAGATCTTACCCATCATTGGTTCAATGGAGGGCGGGGGAGGGACGCTTGGTGGACAGCCAGTAGGAAGAAGAGTCCAGCTTCTGAGTTGCGAACCTGTAGTATTTTGATCTGATGAAGTTTAATTGTGACCTGATGAAGTTTAATTGCCTCTAGCTGTTGCTGAATGAATTGTGTAATCTTATTAATTACACAGGGCCTGATAGTGAGGATAAGAAGGAGAAGGAGGAGTCCAAGGAGAGGGAGAAGGTAGGGGAAAATGCCATGTAAGCCCGTCCACAGCGGGTTGTCTTGGAAGTCCCATCTCCTCTTTTTCATATCTTTCTGGAGCTTTTCTGGCTTCATTTGGGTCTAGCAGCATCCACACCTCCAATCGTTCCTGGGGAAGAAACAGAGGCACAGTTCTCAGGGGTGGAACACTCCCTGGAGAGTTGATTGCTATTGTCCCCTTGTTGGGGTAAATATTTTAGGTCTCTTGCTGGTACCCAAATGGGTCTTTTTTCCTCTTGAGGAAAGACATATTTAAATCCTCTCCCTGCTGTGAGGAGGGGGTCTGGTTTTCTCCAGGCCCCAGTCAATGGGTCCCTCCATTTGACCCAGATGGAGCTGTAACAGCTGCGGTCCAATGTTTTTGAAAAGTGGACAAGTGTCTATCTTCTTTAGAAAAAATTTAAAATATTAAGGGTTAATAATGCCTTTTTTAGTTGGTCGTGTGGGGGTAGGGATTCCCCCTTTTGTTTTTGTAATTGAGACTTGAGAGTTTGATTATATCTTTTTATGATGGCTTGGCCCCGCAGGTTAATAAGTGGAAGCGTGTAGCTTCTGAGACTGTATTACACTGAGGTAGAGAAGCCAGTTTGTAAATTTTGATGGCCTTTGAGATGTTGAGGCTTACAGATCTAGGGGAAGTTCTATAATGGCAGAAGAAGTTGGCCTGCCTTAGGGCTAAGCAAAAGAGAAAAAAAAATTAATTAGCCACACAGCACACAGAAGCAAAAATTACAGCCAAAATCTTCAGTATACTTTAGGAACTCCTACTGGGCACACTGCATATCTTTACAATGGAATCTTAAACCCACCATTAACACCTTAAGATTAGCCCCCAGTGACATTAAGTAGGAAGCGGGCTTAGTCCCATGCTCTACTGACTGAGCTAGTTGGGCTTGAATTATTAAGGGGGATGGATGGAACATTTGGTATAAACCTTTAGCTTGTTCTAAGGGTGGCAAGGAGGAGACAGCAATAAATTTGTCTACCTGTGAATCCCCATTAGCAATAAAGTTAGGCAGACCAGTGTGTGAGCTAATGTGGTCAGTAAGTCTGAAGGTGGATGGCTCATTGTATGTAAAATGACCTGTTCCTGGACTGCCTTACGAATAAAAGCCAGATTGCCTCTAGCCCTACATTAATGGGAAGGCAGCGAAGGGTGGGACAATGGTGTGTAGGACATAGCCACATTCTTAATTTAGGGACGAAATAAATCATAGCCCTGAAAAGCAGGTTTTTTCACCTCTAGTGGTGCAATACAAATGCCCCTGGCCGTCCCTCTTAATCATGGCCTCAGTTTTGAAAACCAACAAAATAGAACCGTGGTCTTATTTTATTATTTTTAGCTGCAGTATTTAGGCGGCTGGGGCCTGCTTTGAACACTCTAATTTTTTTTTTAAGTAAATGCTTCGGGCCCCTCAGGACACTCAGCTAAGAGCATCGAGGGGGCACTGAGAGGCAAGGGGTGGAGACAGGCGGTGACTCGCCTCATGGTGGACTGCCCACCCACTCCCAAGATATTTTTAACAGTCTTTCCTCAGGCATCTTCTCCATTGTTTTAATGTAAAGCAGTCAGGCCACCTTTCTTTCTCTTCCTTAAGATTGTTAATGTGGTTGACAATAGCAGCTTAGTAACCTGAAATTAGTCTCAGTGTCTCTATAATTTTAACTTGTTTGAGGTTTTTTAACTTAAAATCTAAAAATCTTAGTTATCTTTAGTCAAGCATATCAGTCCACTATAAATTTAACCTTGATCAAACATTTTGGGCCTGGATAGCAAAATGTCCCTTATGCCAGTAACCCAGTTCCAACAAAGTCCTCTGCATTTTTTTCTTCTAAGGCTAAAGAGGGGGAGGGGTGGTTGTGAACGCTATTGTCGTAGGTGTGGTTATGGGCTGAAAAGACAGCGGGCGGTGGTGGTTTGGGGGTTTGGGTGGCGGCCTTGGGAGGAACGAGATTTTAAAAGCCAGTTTTAGTTTTTCCTTACAGCTTTTGTTAAGGGCAAAAATGAACTCCTCCACTGAGAAGACTTTAAGGCTGGCAATTAAGGCAAGGAGGATTGAATTATCCATGGAGCTAAAACAAAAGTTTTGTCCCAAAAGCCATGGAGGTTTTTTGTTTTACTTTTAAGCCACATTGTAGGAGGAGTATTTGTAAGATCAGGGCAACAGTAATACACATGAGTACAACACAAGCATAAAGGCCCAAAAAATAGCTAAACATGTTGTAGAATTAAGTTTAGATTTAGATCTGTGATGGCCAGACGAGCCTGTGTCCTTAGGGGATGGCTCAATGATACCAAACACAGTACAGTACATCTCCCCAACAGGTTTGTTTTGTCTTTTGACATGGAGACCCCACTCAAATGAGGGGGCAAAAACGCTTAAGAGTCTCCTCTAGGCCTGCCTATGTGGTGAGTCTCCTCCAGGTCTGCCCACATGGTATGACCCATTCAGAAATATAGGCGCCACAGATGCAGTTTGCTGGCAACCCAGAAGTGAAAAGAAAGAGAAAGGAACGAAAAGATATTGAAGCAAGCACAGGTTACAGAAGCAAAGGTTAGAACGTTAAATATGAAGACTACCTCATAATTTATGAGGGTACACCTGTCCGCAGTCCAATTAGCCCGTCAGCGTACTTCTGTGTTTTTCCATCCTCACACAGGGCGCCAGTCTGCCAGTTCCTTTCCCCCGGCAGGTAGAGCTGAAGAGAGAGCTGGGCCAGTGGCTCCTCTTGAGGCTGAGCGGGATGACGGGTGTCGGCGTCCGAGACCCCTCCCCCCTAAAACACCGGAGAGAAAAAACACACTGAGTAGGGAGTCATGTCGAGGCAGGAACTTGTCTTATTGAAATGAGAGGGTGTATATATTAGTTTTGAGAAAGAGGGTGGGAAAAAGGTGTAAGGGCCAATATTATTTCACCACGTCAGCAGTAGCTGGGTGGAGGCTGTTTCGGCTTAGGCCTTGCTGAGTCACTCTTAAGCGGAAGTAGGCCAAGGACAGGTCACTAAAACTCTAGTCAGGCTTAGGAAGTTCCACTAGGCCTCACAGGCCAAAGACATGTCGCTAAATTCTAGTCAGGCTCAGAAATTTCCACTAGGCCTCACACCGGGGCCTCTTAGGGCCCAACAAGACTCCATGTACCCCTGAGCCCATCTATGACCTTTCAGAAAGACCTCATGTCTCCCTCATTGGATCACATCTAGCATCTTATCAAAGACTTAAATCTAGTCACCAGCTTACAAAGTAAAATAAAGTGCCTAAAAGATCACCTAGTGAGAGGCCTGCCCAATGGTGCCCATCTATGCTATGGGCTTCTCCTCTCAACATAATGCTTAGCTTGGGGCCTTAGAGCCACAAAGGCTAGTTTTCATTGAGGCTCCACATCCACTGCATGGTAAGCAGCTATGCTCATAGTGGTCACTGAGGGAATCTTGATGTGGCTGACCACATTGTCGAAGTGAAAAAGAGAGTCCGACAGAACCAATTCCTCACTCCAACAAGAGATACTGGCCCCTTCTAACTCAACAGCCAGAATCATTCATGGGGCTACTCCTAACCACAAGGGAGCCACAAAGGGCAAGAGTATCTGGTTCCCAGAGACAGTGAGACAGGAAGCATAGAATGTGCATAGTCTAAACAAAACAAAAATCCCCTAAACAACAAGAACAAAAAAAAAGAATCAAATTATGGCTGTAGCTCAGTGGTAGAGCATTTGTAAAGTGTGTTCAAGGTCCAGCAACCCATCCCTAGTCAGAGTGGGGAGGAAGAAAAGGGGCGGGAATACAGAATGTAGGTTTAATTCCTAGCATTGTCAGGTACTTGAGGAGGAGGTGGGGGGTTGAGACCAGATATGTTATGAATCAACATATATTATTAATATGTCCAAAGATTTGGAGCTGAACTGTAGGCTTTTGGGCAGGGGAGAAAATAGTTAATAGGAACAGCTCTGTAGCCTTAAGGGAAGAAAAGGATCCAGGGATTCTGCTGGAATCCTGCCTGGGTACCTCAGAGTTGGCTGGTGGTTGGAGTATGCTGGGTGGTCAAGAGGAGGTTGAGAGAGGCCCCACAGGTATATAACTGGAAGGAATTTCCAGTCTGATCCCAGAGAGGGTTGGATAGGGTGAGGGGCATCCCACAAAGGGAGGTTGAGGCAAAGAGAGGGAGAGATTTGGGGTATCTCAAGGCACACAAGCTACAGGCTGATAAAGGGTGAGATGAGAGACAGAATATGAGAGAAGGATTAAAAAATGTAAGAGAGAGCCAGAGACAGAAAAGGCAAACAGAGAAAATAATGACTGAAATATATGTACTAGGTTTCAGACGAGACAGGAGGAAAAAAAAAGGTGAGGCTTGTGTCAGAAGGGCTTATATACTCATTGGAGCATTGAGCTGCTGGCCAGTGGGGATGGAGATCTAAGGGACCAGGTTGTCTGGGTCCACCACTGTGAGGGGCAATGTGAGGACCTTTGAAGTATCCCAGTTTGGGTGGGGGAAATTTGAGACTGACAAATATTTCTCGATATTGTGATTCAGTGGATCTCAGTGTAGACTTTAAACTGCCAGAATGCTGGGATGGGCAGCATGTTGGGTCCTTCACAGGTAATGTTAGCTGTGGCTTTGCAGCCCATGCAGCCACTTCAGGATAGATTCATAATCTATCCTGGATACACAATCTATCTAGCCTGGCTGCACTACCTCCTCTGGGCCTGATTCAGCATTCCCTTCCAGGTAAAGGGACAAATCCTTGATGAAACATGAACCATCTGAGCAAGGCCAATGGGCAGAGCTCTGGGTCTTGTCACATTATTGAAGAAATACCATATATCTAATGTTTCTAGCTTACATTAGTTTAGAGGGAATACAATTAATGTATCTATAAGAAATTAAAATGTGCCTAGGACTTTCAGTGAAGCAACAGATGTTGTACTCCCTTCTTCTGAAACTGCAGTGGGGGAGATTCCTCTGATGGTAGCTAACAAGAATTCTGTGACTCTGAGCCTGACCCCTTTGCACAATATGTAACTACCTTATCTTAGGAGACAGTTTCCTGTACTTAATCTTATTTGGCATAACCCTACACTCATGGATGTAAATCTCTCTCCAAGAATGGGAGAATTCAGACAACAGATTGTAAAAGATAGATAACTCCAACAAAAGCCTAGTACAGGACCTCTGTCTTTCTGGAATTAGCTAGCAGAGATCCATGCGTGAATAAAGGCACTCTCCCTCTCTCTGAAGTGGATGTTTGCCTGATTTCGTACAATAATTCAATTATTTCCTATAACATCATGAGGGGACAGGTCTTAGAAGTGTTACCTAGGCTTCAACTTTCCTAAAGGCAAGTGGATGTGGAGTGAGCAGAAATGAACCTGGCAGCTGTAGTTGCTTAGATCCACTCTCCTGTTTCCTGAAGGCACTCAATGTTCCTGAATAGATCCTTTCTGAATTTTTTTTCAGGGGGGGGGCAAGCTGGTTATTTTGTCTTCCAAATCTCAAAGTGTTTGAAGAGTCTGATAAGGAAATCTGTGGTAAGGCCCTCACTGTGTCTCCTTGGAGGAACACCTGTATGACCCTGGCTTTGAAGAGTCCCAGTGCTGGAGGATCCCCCCTTCCACCACAGGGCCTGGCTCACTTCCAAGTCCTTGAAGTACTGCTAAGATCCCCTTGGTTTTGGAAACTGTGCTTCTCTCTCAAATCACCATGTACTTTAGTTAGCTAAAAATGTTCTTCTCATTTTCCAAAATTTCCATCCTTTAACCAGCCAGCATAGATGCCAGCACCTGACTCAAGATTCCCCAACACCAAGAAACACTCAGCATTAGATGCCCCTTCTTCTTCTTCCAACTTCTGCATTATGACTCTCCTAACCCAGACCTTCTCTTCCTCCTATAATTATAGCTTTATTGGAGACTGATGTCTCCCTTGGAGTATTATGTCTAACATGGTACCAATTTTCCTCATTTTATTTATTAGCTGTTCTCCCTCAGATAAACTATAAGCCCTACAAGAGCAGTAGGCAAAGTCCAAGCAAGGACCACATCTCTCCCAATGATACTGAAGGCTGTTCCACTCAGCTCTGTGTCTACTGGGAAGTCAAAGAAGGATGGAATCTGCCTTTCCCACCAGAAAGGTCAGTGTTCCTATTGCAATTTCCATAAGGCTCTAGGAGAGACACTACCTAGTACTAGGAATTAAACTTCAATATAAGTGAACCTTCTCCACAATGCTGTTTGACAAATAAGCACTTGCTATGTGCAAACTGTCCAGAAGAGGAAGCTTCCCAAAGCAAACAAAAGTTATCAGGGTTTGGGTTCAAATGCTTAAATGTCTCAAGCCAAGTGAGTGAGAAGAGAAGACAAAGTCATTCCCAACTTCTCTCCATCCCTTTATTTCTCACAACTTGAACAAATACCTTCTTAGGGATACCCGATCCTATCCTCTTGTTTTCTAAGAAATTGAGACCTAGGAGGTTATGTGGGATTTCTGAGGACACTTAGCTGGTGTACAATTGATCACACTGCCTTTTGGCTGGTGACATTTAAGAGCTAAACTACTAAATATTTACAACCATATAGAAACTTTTCTCATCATTGTACACATGAAGAAACAGGTATAGGGAGATTAGGTGATCGGTCCACCGAGGGCAGAGCTCAGCATAACCCTGGCTGTTTGGCTCCTCTTCACTACTTCCTTCTGGATCACCTAGGAACCAGCTCCTAGAACAGATAGTCGTGGAGGTGGTCCTTTCCCTAGCCTGTGCTGATAAGCTGACTTACCACAGAAGGACCAGAAGGCTCTTTGAAAGGCTTATATCCACAAAGGCCCTCAGACTTAGCCTGTTGGCCATTCCTTTACTGAGGTGACACACAGTCTCAGAGAGACTTGAGGCTGATGAAACAAACTTCATCATAAAGCCCAACAACACAGTTTATCTTAAAAAAGAAGTGTGGCTATGTGTTTATTTTATAAAATTTATTTTATTATTGTAAAATTAATCCAACTATTTTACACTTTTTGATAAAAGGGTGGGTTTACTGGACATAAATATTTAAAATGTACTTAAGGTTTTGTAACCATTGCTCTACATATCTCTCCCTCTCTCTCTCTCCATATATATATATTTTGGTTTTCCGAGGTAGGGTCTCACTCTGGCCCAGGCTGACCTGGAATTAACTATGTAGTCTCAGGGTGGCCTCGAACTCACGGTGATCCTCCTACCTCTGCCTCCTGAGTGCTGGGATTAAAGGAGTGCACCACCATGCCCGGCTTTTCATATCTCCGTATTTTTAAAACATTGAATTCTCTTTTGAAGTTGGAGGGGCCTTGACTCTCACTTCCATGAAGCCTCTCCACACTTTTCTTTACAGAAATAAGTAATGAAAATACTACCCGTTTAAAGATCAACTGCACCAATGGTGATTAAATCTGTTCAAAGATTATGTGGCCTGGCTCTCAGGAAATTTCTGAAGATGTGGTGGTTTGATTCAGGTATTCTTCATAAATTTAGGTGTTCAGGATGCTAGGTTCCCAGCTGATGGGATTTGGGAATAAATGGTTCCTGGAGACAATGCATTTTGGGGGGCAGGCTTATGGGTATTATAGCCAGTTTCCCCTTGCCAGTGTTTGGCACACTCTCCTGTTGCTGTTGTCCACCTGAGGTTGGCAAGGAAGTGATGTCCTCCCTCTACTCATGCCATAGTTTTCCCCTGCCATCATGGAGATTCCCCTCAAGTCTGTAAGCCAAAGTAAACTTTTTTCCCACAAGCTTCTTTTGGTAAGGTGATTTCTGCTAGCAATGCAAACCTGACTGCAACAGTAAAGTTGATACCAGAATAATGGGATTGCTGCAAGACACCTGACTGTGTGGTTTTGGCCTCTTGGAGCTGATTTTAAAGAGGAATGTGAAAGGACTTGAAACATTGGCCTAAGAGATGCCTTGCAGTGCTGTAAGTACAGCTTGATAGACTATTCTGGTCAGAGTTGAAAGAACTGAATACAGTAAGAACAAAGGACTGTAAGGTTTGGCTGGGCTAAAATCAGTTTGTATGAAAGGCTTGCTCTTATGCTGAGTCCTGAGAACTTGTGCAGGTTGCTTTGCATAGAAACAGACTGATGTTAGCAGAGAGATATGGCACAGAAAACAAAAATGAAAACTTTTGACTGAAACTGCTGCCTTTTCAGCTGCAATAGTATGAGAGATTACAACCATTGAGATTGGGACAGCTGACCTGCATTGGCACAACAGAAAGAATGCAGTCTTTTGAAGGCACGGGAATGCTAAAGGAGTGTCCTATTCTTCAAAGTCTGCTTTATTCCCCCCTGGATTAACAAACTGGCACCATGAGGAATGCAGGAAAGAGAGGGTCATTGAATTTGCAACATGGTCTTGTGTTTTAGAAATGGCCATGGGCAGTGTGTAGCAGGTTTGCTGGATTGCCTGCATGAAAACCAAGTAGAGACCTGAAGATGAACTGTGGGTTGCAGTGGAGACACAGTGGAGACCCAGTGAAAATGTGGGGACCGTGAGATGGCTGCTAAGGAGAACTACTAGCCCCAGATGAAGTTTTCCAGGACTGTGAATAGCCTAGATGGAGGGATAGAATTGGAACTCCAGAGACTTATTGCTGGTTAGAATGATCAGACTTGGAGGTTTGTCATTGACTAGAGTTGTTAGACATGGTGCTACAGAGTTTGATGTTTGCCCTATTTAAATCTTATATTGGTTGAATATTTCTTTACTATGCTCAATGCCATCTTTTGCAGTGTGAATGTTTATTCAGTGCCATTATGGGTTTTGGGGAATTTTTTGGTGTTGTGGCCCAGTTGGATTATGGTGATGGATAAGGAAAACTATAGGGACTTTTAAAGTTGGACTGAATGCATTGTATTTTATATCATGTATAGTTATCAGGCCAGGGGTGGAATGTGGTGGTTTGATTCAGGTGTCCCCCATAAACTTAAGTGTTCTGCATGCTAGGTTCCCAGCTGATGGAGATTTAGGTAGTAAGCCTCCTGAAATCAGTGTATTGTTGAGGACAGGCTTATGGGTATTATAGCCAGTTTCCCTTTGCCACTGTTTGGCATACACTCCTGTTGCTGTGATCCACCTGATGTAGGTGAGGAAGTGATGTCCACCCTCTGCTCATGCCCTCATTTTCCCCTGACATCATGGAGCTTCCCCTAGAGTCTATAAGCCAAAATAAACCTTTTTCCCACACGCTGCTCTTGCTCAGGTGATTTTTTGAGTTTTAAATACTAGTAGTTTTATTTGATGTAATTTATTATGGGGTATATTTTTCTATATATTTCATAAAACACATTTCCATTATTATATATAAGTTATTATCCAATATTGTTCTTAATTCTAGCTAGATGTCAGTTGTATGCAAATTAACTTCTTCTTCTTAAAAACTCAAAACACGCTTCAATAGTGAGGCATTCAAGTTGTTATTTTTAGACATAAATATTGCTGATTTTATATTTGCTGAAATCATGCTGTACAGGACAATTTCCTTCTTCCTTAGAGAATAAAATAAAAGTGAAGTTTTCTTTCATTTTTTCCTAAAGACTTTTTCTTAAGGCCTTAGAATACACACACACACACACGTGTGTGTGTGTGTGTGTGTGTGTGTGTGTGTGTGTCTCCTTCTGCCTTTAATTTTTCACTTATTTTTATTAGATATGGACATATTTATTGTGTAAACAACACATGTTGGTACCATCCTTTCCCTCCTCCTTGCCCCTGTTCTGCAGAGGCCTTCCTCATTGGGGATGCAGGTCAAACCCATGGGGATTGTGGGTAATGCATTATGGGGACAGCAGTCAGTTATGGGGGACAGGCAATGTCTGTTCAAAATATCCCACTTGTGGCTCTAACAACCTTTCTGCCTCCTCTTCCACAAAATTCCCTGAGCCATTTTGGGAGCATTTTAAGTCTACTTCAGTGATGGGCACTTAGGAGCCTCTGGATCTCTGGTTTGGTAGGTGTTCAGTGTCCACAGTGTCCCCCTCCATCACCCTTGTGCTAATATCAGAATCACTAAAAAAGTAGCACTCTTGCTCATTTCCCCAATTCCTCTGTGGTTTCAGCTGAGCTGGGGTGGAATGCACTAGGTCATTTATCTACACAGGTCCAGCTCCTGTCTGCAAAAGAGAAGTAGATTCTCCAACAGAGAATGAAGTCAGCACCAGTTAAATGGCATAAACATTATTAATTTGGAGAGAATTTAAAGGGTATAGACCCTCTTATTACCTTCCACCATCATCCCATGCCCTTAAAATCCATTCCCACACATATTCCCCATGCTTCTGCTGGTACAAATTGGAAAACTCCTGAAGTTATTTAGGTGTGTACCTCACTTCTTCTTGAGTCATGCTTTCTAACTCACCTTTAGAGGCATGCCTAGCCTTATGCCTTGTTATAGACCTAGAGGCAAATATTGGCGGGCACTGGGAAGCATCAACACCTCCTGCAGGGAGGGTCATTGCTACTTCCTCAGACAAAGAAGGAGTGATTCCCTCAGGCAAGGGCGGACAGGGCAATACTTTAGGATGTGGAGGTGGGGATGCAACTGCCCCTAAAGAAGGGGAAGCCACATTCTTATGCAAAACAACTTCTTCAGAATCTGAGAGTTCAATGTCCCCAGATTCTTCAGGGTCTTCCCATACATCCCCATCCCAAGTCATAGGATACCACTCTTTTCCAATCAGTGCCCTCACTTTAACTTCTGATAGCCTGTGAGGTTGGGAACTGAGCTTATGCTGCAAGTTAGCCAATCTTACAATGAGAGCTTGGGTTTGGTTTTCTGCAATTTGAGCCTTGTTCTGGCTAGAGAGGAGATTCTCTTCCAGGGTACCCTTAGAAACCTTCAGATTATGTATGTGGGTCTTAAACTTGGAATTTTCCTGTTTGAGCTTCTGCTTTTCTCCAAATAGTTTATCTAGAGATGCCAGAAGAAACCATCCAGCATCATCATTCATCTTACTTTCCCGCAAATATTCAAAAGTTCTAAATACAGAGTGACTAAATTCCTTGCTCTTCATAAGATATGACTCAGGATCACCGAATACATCTACCTCACGGAGTTCTTTAAATAGTGCACACCATGGATTATTAGTGCCCTCCTTATTACCAGTAAAAGTGCTCTCCTTATAACCAGTAGATACTTTAGTGGAACTGAAGTTAGAGAACCAACTCCACAGAGCACCAAGCCCACTAGGAAAATCTGTCCTTACAATTCTGTTTCTCTAGAACCAATCCTGGTACCAAAATCTGTATTAGTAAGGATTCTCTAGAGGAACAGAAGTGATAGAATAAATTGTATTAAAAGGGAATTTATTGTATTAGCTTATAACAGTCCAGGAATAGCAGGTTGCAGGCCTGAGAGTAAAGGAATCCGGTAGCTGCTCAGTTCAGGAGGCTGGTTACCTTAGCAGTCCCAATCCAGCACTGAAAGCCTGGAGGCATCATAGAGAGACACTGCTCTTCAGTCCATGCTGGAAAGCAGCAAGCAGCAAGCACCAAGCCTCAAGCAGAGAGCAGCAAGCAACACTGGCTGGCAGCCAGGTGGGAAGAGAGAATGCTTCTCTTTCCAGAGCTTCTTGTGATAAACCAGCCTCCTCCTCTGAGAAGGACCACCCACTCTGGGGGAAGGGCTCACCCTGGGGGAAGGATTCTTCCTTTGGTTAATCCTAGAGGCAACCTCAGAGACACACTTATGAGGGATGTCTGTGGATTCCTGAACAGATCAAGTTGACACAAACTTAACCATCACACCCACTTTTTTGAATAATGGCATATCCAGAAGCTATAGATTGTTACTAGAAAATTTTCAGTGCCTGGGATGGGATACCTTCTGGTGAGTTGTTGGCCAGGAAGATCCCTGTTGCCTCCATAACATTACAGGCTATTGCCAAGGCTCTTGGTTTCCCTTGAGAGAAACAGATGGTAAGACCGTATGGCTGAAGACCTCACTTTCCTGAGTGGCAAGGTCACTGAAAAATCAAGCTGGTGCTGAGCAGAAAACCTTCTCTCTGTAGACCAGCCAACTGAAAGCTGAAAAAAGCTGCACAGCCATGTGGGAGACAGAAATCATCAGCAGGGAAAACAGTGGACACTGGAAACTTCAAGTTTGTCCAGACAGGCCAAATGACCAAAGAGGTGCAATAGTGGCACGTCTACTCTTGGGGAAACCAACTGCTCCCTAATTGGATTGAAGGCCCACTGTATGGGACGGAATACATGCCTGGTACAGAAAAAAACTAATCAAAAGTCTATGGCAGTGGAGGTCATGAGCCTTAAGGATATAAAGCCTACTCTTATCTGGCTAAATGTACATATTATTCCCACCAAACTGCCCTGAAAGCACTACACTTGATGTTCATATTCACACATTAATGCTGCTGTAACTTCTGGTTAGAGAAGCTTCTCTTTTCAGATGGCGATGACTAATGGGATTACCCAAAAGGCAACATATTGCTGAGAAGAAGGGACAGAGGAGTGTCCAGTACTGAAACATCTCTATCACACCCTCCAAGGCTCAGGGTCCACTGTGGAAGAGGGAGGCAGAAAGAATGTAAGAGCCAAAGGGTATGACTCCTTACAATGCAACTGTCCAGGCAGAAGTTGGCCTTGATATCCATGACCTTGCAGTGCCTAGCAATACCTTCACAAGACCCTCATAATAGGAGAAAAAGATGATGACATCAAATTAAAAGAGATACTAATGGAGAGAGGGAAGGGGTATAATGGAGAGTGGAGTTCTGAAGGGGAATGGGGAAGGGGAGGGAAATAATATCATTTTTATTGTCTATAAGTATAGAAGTTGTCAATAAAAAATTAAATTATAAAAAAATGGAATTTTGAGGTGGAGGTTCTTGGGTCACTGGCTTACTTAACTTCTTTCTTTTCAATTTGTATCCCTTTTCTTTCTTCTGTCTTATTGCTTGAGATAGGACTTCTTCTAGTACAAGGCTAAAGAACAGAGGTGAGAGTTGACATCCCTGACTTGTTCCTGATCTCAATGGGAATTCCTTCAGTCTCTCCCAATTAATTATTATTTGGGCTTTAGGAGCTTCATACATAGCCTTTATTTTGTTGAGATGTAAACCATCCATGCTTATCAACTCCAATGTTTTGATAATGAAGTGATGTTTTATTTTGTTAAAGGCCTTTTCTACATCTATCAAAATGATCATGTGGTTTTTGTGTTTAAGCTAATTTATGTGGTGTATTACATTGACAGATTGCTGTATGTTGAACCACCCCTGTGTTCCTGGGATGAAGCCTACTTGATTGAGGCCGATAATGCTTTTGATGTGTTGTTGAATTCTGTTTGTGAGGATTTTGTTCAGGAACTTTGTGTCTGTGTTCATCAGGGAAATAGGGCTATAGTTTAATTTTCTTGTGACATCTCTGCCTGGTTTTGGTATTAGGGTGATACTAGCTTTATAGAAGGAGTTGGGGAGCTTTCTCTGTTTTCCAATTGTGTGGCACATTTTGAGAAAGATTGGTTTCAGTTCTTCCATGAAGGTTTGATAGAATTAATCTGAGACGCCATCTGGTCCTGTACTCTTCTTTTAGGGGAGGTTTTTTATTACCTTTTCAATCTCTATAGGTGTGATATGTTTATTTAGGAGATTAATCTGCTCTGAGTTTAACTTTGGTAGGTGGTATATGTCCAGGAATTCATCTATGTCCTCCACATTATCTATTTTTGTGGAATAGAGATTTTTGAAATAAGTCCTGATGATTCTCTAACTTCACTTATGTCTTTTGTGACCTCTTCTTTTCCAGTTCTAATTTTGTTAATTTGAGGCATCTCTTTTTTTTTTTTTTTTTGCTTGATCAAATTGGCCAGCAGTTTATCAATCTTGTGCATTTTTTTCAAAGAACCAGCTCTTTGTTTCATCAATTTTCTTAATTGTTTTCTTAGTTTCCAATTCATTAATTTCTGCTCTGATCTTCATTATTTCTGTCTGGAGCTTTTTGGATTGTACTCTTCTTATTTTCCCAATGCCTTTAGGTGGATGGTTAGGTTATTGATTTGGGATCTCTCTGTCTTTGTTATGAAGTCATTTAGTGGTGTGAATTTTCCCCTGAGGATGGCCTTCATTGTGGCTCATAAGTTTTGGTATGATGTATTTTTATTGTCATTCATTTTTTTTAGAAATTTTACGATATCATTTTTAAAATTTTTTTCCACTACCCATTTACTGTTTAAATGTCTGTTGTTCAGTTTCCAGGAGCTGGTTGGATTCCTGGTGCATCTTTTTTTGCTAATTTCTAGCAATACAGCACTGTGATCTGATATCATGTAGGAGATTATGTCGCTCTTTCTAAATATATGGAGGCAGGATTTATGACCCAGTATGTAATCTAATTTAGAGAAGATTCCATGGGCTGCTGAGAAGAATGTGTAATCTGTGGATTTTTCATAGAATGTTCTGTAGATGTCTGTTAAGTCTACTTGGTCTATGGTTTTGTTGAGCTCTCCTACTTCTCTGTTAATTTTCTATTTGGATGATCTATGCATTGCTGATAGTGGAGTATTGAAGTCCCCAACTATTAAGGTGTTTATTTCTGCTTTGATGCCAAGTAGGTTTTGTTTTATGAATTGTGGTGCACCTGTGTTTGTTGCATAAAGATTGATGATTGTGGGGGCTGGAGAAATGGCTAATCAGTTAAGGTGATTGTCTGCAAAACCTAATGACCTGAGTTTAAGGTTCCAGTACCCATGTAAAGCCAGGTGCACAAGGTGGTACATGCATTTGGAATTCATATGCAATGGCTGAAGGCCCTGACATGTCCATTCTCTCTTTCTGTCTCACTTCTCTCTCTGTCTCTCTCTCTGTCTCTCTCTCTCTCTCTCTGCTTCCAAATAAATAAATAAAATATTTTTTTAAAAAAATTGATGATTGTGTTATCCTCTTGTTGGATCATTTCTTTGATAAGTAAGAAGTGGCCGTCTTTGTCTTTTTTAATTATTTTTGTTTGAAGTCTGTTTTATCTGATATTAATATAGCAATGCCTGCTTGTTTATTCTTTCTGTTTGCTTGGAATATCATTTTCTATCCTTTCACCCTGAGGAGGTGTCTGTCTTTAATGGTGAGGTGGGTTTGTTGAAGACAGCAGATTGAGGGATCTAATTTTCTGATCCATGCTGTAGGCTTATGTCTCATTATGGGTGAATTAAGGCCATTAATATTCTGGGTAATAACTGTGAGGTTTGATTTAATTCCTGCCATATTGTGATGGTTGATGTGGTTTGGTGTTTGCTTGGACTTTGTTTTTTTGCCTTCTCTCAGTTTGGTTTTTGTGGTCTGCTTCTGGTAGGCACTTGAGATTGGTTGTTTGATTCTTCTATGTGGAGAATTGCCCGAAGTATTCTCTGTAGGTTTGGCTTCATGTTCATATAGTTATAAAGCTGAGTTTTAGCATGGAAAGTTTTTCTTTCATCATCTATTATGAGGGATACTTTTTCTGGGTAGAGTCATTTTGGTTGGAAGCCATAAGTTCTTAGACTTTGAAATGTTCCATTCCAGGCCCTTCTGGCTTTCAGGGTTTCCACTGAGAAATCTGAAGTAATTCTGATGTGGTTACCTTTATATGTAATGAGTTGTTTCTCCCTAGCTGCTTTTAGGAGTTTCTCTTTGTTTCAATGTTTAGAGTTTTAATGATAATATGTCTTGGAGAACTTCTTTGGTCCAGTCTGTTTGGAGTTCTGTTAGCTTCTTGTAACTTGATGGAATTTTCTTTTGAGAGAGTGGGAAAGTTTTCTTCTATAATTTTGTTGAATGAGTTCTCCATGCCTTTGGTCTGAATTTCTTCCCTTTCTGGTATTTCCATGATCCAAATGTTGGGACATTTAAGGTATCCCATGGTTCCCTCATGTTCTGTTCACAAAATTTTTTGAATTTATTGAAACTTTTGGATTCATGAACTGTTTTGTCTTCCAGTTCTGAGTTTCTATCCTCCACATGGCTGAATCTATTCTTGAGAGCTTCCATAGAGTTTTGGGCATGTTCAATTTGGTTTGCATTTTCTACTGCTTTATGTATAGTTTCCATCTCTTTGAAGTTCCCTTTTCACATCATTTTCAGATCATTTAACTGTCTTTGGGACCTTTCCTGGTTCTTTTCTATTAGGTCTAATCTAGTGAGCACAGCATTCATAATTATCGGATCTTTGTTTATTTTGTGTATGTTCCACTAATTGATTGGCCAGAGTTACATAGCTTATACTTCATTTTGGGGTTCTGATCCTATTGTCTCTTCTGTTTTGATTAGAGACTCCATTGTGGGACTGGGTGAACTTGTTGGATTTATTTGCATTTGACTTTTCATGTTATTTCTTTTGCACAGTGGTCTGCCCATCACAGTATAGGAATCTTATTTAATTTAGAAGGAAGCTGTAGTTTACCCTTGAAATGTCCGTGATTATTCCCATTTATGCTTGCCTTGATTAGGCTTTTGATGATAATGGGCCTGTGTGTTCATAAAGAAGGAGCCCACGAGGTTTTGTTGGGGCCCAAGGACTTTATGAAGGGGCTTGTTGGTCAGTTTTTGGTGAAAGGGACTGTGTGGTCAGGTGGCCCAAGGGGACAGTGGTAGGGGGGGAATGGGACAGAGCAGACTGGTATACAGTGGGGTGGCAGAGGAGAAAGAATGGGATTGCATGGTCCTGCAATGCTAAAGAGTGAGGGGGTGGGACAGTGGGGTCTGTTGGGACTGTGTAGCAGGGGGTGGATGGGACTGCCTGGTCTTGTGACAAGGTGGAGCAGGGAGATGGGGCTGCTGTGGGTCAGGTGACATGCAGGTCAGGGGATGGGTGGTAGTTCCGGTGGCAGGAAGTGGGGGGGAACTGAGGTAGTGAAGGGGGTGAAGGCTAGCCTGCTTGCCTGGGTCAAAGTAACCTGCAGGAAGTGCAGGAGGACCTGGTCCACACCAGTAGCTGGGACTGTAGTTCCAAGGAGATCTTGATGGTGGAAAAACTGAGGGAGGGAGAGGGAACAGTAGCCTGCTGGCCTGGGTCTGAGTAGCCTGCTGGTAGTGCAGGAGGAACCTGGTCCACATATGACAGGGTAGTGGCTGGGGCCATGCAGGGAGATTGGTGACAGGAAAGGCTTGAGAAGGAGGGGGAATGCTAGCCTTCTGGCCTGGTTCTAGGTAGCCTGCCAGTAGTGCAGGAGGAACCTGGTCCATGCACAGAGGGGTGGCTGGGAAGGCAGCTGGGATGGCTGCTTGAGGAGTTTGGGGGACTGGTGGGCTACCCAAGAGTGTGGGAATGAGCAGATTCCCTACTTTGCTCCTCAGTGCCCTCCCACTGGAGGTCTACTAGGATCTACAACCCCTAAGAACCTCAAATATCTTGCTTTTCCTTCCCCGGGAGATGAAGCATGGTTAGGTGGATGCCATTTTGACCAGAAGTCTCTGAGATCTTCCATTTCTTGATTCACCTTCAGTTTATTCATATCTCTTTGGAGGGTTTTAACATTTTCTTCCAACAAATTAAGCCTACTGTTAAAAGATGAATGCTCCAGGAGATAATTCTGTTCAATTTCACTGATATGACTGTTGTTTCTTTGATGGTTTGCCTCTAGTTCAGGAATTTTTTTGATCAGGTTCTCACTGGTTAATGTGTTTTCATTTTCAGAATGAATTTCTGTTGATTTCTCTATGATTTAATTGGATACTTCCATTCTAGGACTAGGTATCTTTGATGGATATCCCTCAGTTTTCTGACTTTCATTGGCTTTTTTGCATTGTTGTGTGCCCATTTTAGGGAGCATCTTTATTTTATTGAGGAGGAAGCAAGTTTTTGTCCTTTGGCCTGTGAACCTTCTGACTCAAGTGAATAGGAATGCTGGTACCCAGTGGCCAGTCAGGATACCAGAGCAAAAGGCCTGATTCCACAGCTCACTCAGGGAGCAGGTCTCCCCAAACAAGGCACAATGGGACCTACAGGACAAAGGGACTGGGAGGAGCCAGGAGATAGGAGCCTGGCCTACTCACTCCATACCACAGCGCCCACCTGCACACAGTCTGTTCAGGGAATGCAGGAAACCCAGGTTAGAGAGCTGGAAGGAGCCAGGAAACAGGGGTCTGGCCTACTCACTCCACACCGCTGTGCCTGCCTGAACACAGTCTGCACAGGGAACCCAGACCAGGGTGCTGAGAGGAGCTGGGAGACAGAGGTCTGGCCTAGTCACTCCATACCACAGCGACTTCCTGTAACACAGTCCATGCAGGGAACCCAGACCAGGGTGCTGGGACAATCCAGGAAACAGGGGTCTGGCCTACTCACTGCACACCACACCCACCCGCACACAGGTGGTCAGGTGCTTTCTGCAACCAGTGTAAATCTGACTGCAACAAAGGTTTTTGTGGCCTTCCCATAGCTGATTATAATTGGTTTCTGGTAGATACAATGGCTTTGTGGATTTTCCCTATTCTACTGAAGTGAAATAATAAAAGGAGATAGTTTCAGGGGCTTAGCTGCCTTGAAGTCTCGTGTTTGGCTCAAAAGCTCAGGGACTACCTGTGTTTTCCAAGTCAGTGGTTGCTAACTGGTCAGTCAGCTGAAACCTTTTGTAACCTACGTCAATTAGTCAATCAAACCTTCTCTGACTATATTCACTCAGCCCACAAGCATTTACTAATAATTCACTGTGTGCTTGGCATTAGGGATGCCTTTGCATGCCCTGTAGTACCTGAAACTTAAGAGATATGACCTGAGAGAGGACAGAAATATAGAGATGCATTAGATCATCATCTTGTCTGTGGCACTCATAGACATGCCACAACTCTCCCCCTACATTCTCTCACAGCCTCCTGTTGGCCTCCCCTAACCACAATATAACAATATTCCAGCTACAGCAAATCTAATTTATCCATGAAACATCATTCCACTTATTTTGGCTACTGTCTCTTCTCATATGAATACTCCTATTCACTCCTTAAACTCAACTCATAAGACACAAATGATAGCTCACACTGTTTACCATGCTCAAGGATTGTTTAAAGCTCCTCACTTGCACTAACTCAGTAGTTCTCACTATGTGGTGTCCAGTCTACCAGCACCACCATTATTTGAGAACTTACTAGAGGCCTACTCTAAACCTACTGAACCAAAATCTCTGGGAGTGGGGAATATCAATAATTGTGTTAATAAGTTCTTCACCCAAGTGTGATGTATGTGCAAATTTGAGAGCCACCATTGTAACTTGATTCCAAATAACCCCACTGGTAGATTGTATTCTCTTCTTTTTACAGTGAGGTTCATGGATGCACAGAGAGGTTAAGAAGCACACCAAAGGCCACCCTTCTTGGGCCCAAAGTCACCTTCTTCTACTGTGCAATAAGCTCCTTTCTCAGAATTCTATTTTCTTCATGAAGCAAGTCCTATGTGTCATGAATTACTGTTTTCTGTATTGCCTGGTGTGTTGTATACAATCTTCCTCTTTACATCACATTACATGGTGAATAACTGTAAGTCTCTGGTTTGCCTGACACCAGTGATGTATTCTGGTCCAGGGATGCTGCAAGTAATTCCCTTCAAGCTTGGACTGATAAAGTTTGCTTATAACAACTGAACAAAAAGTGAATCACAAGGTTTATCAACAACTGTGCTGCAATAAATTCAGTTTAAAACTTTTTGGTATTCTCTACAGAGCAAAGATTAAAGATTCATCATGCTCATTTCATCACCTTCTGTTAGTTTTGGGGAGTAAAATTGTCCTGGGCTGTGCTTTTATTACTGCAGAGTCAGAGTGACCATTCCAGTCTGTCACATAATAAACAGATTATTATGTGACAAAACACTGAACTACAAAGGACATATTTAATTGGCTCTTACCAAAACTGATTAAAAATGTTGCCAACTCTCTGTATTATAGTTTTATTGTTACTGTTTGTCATTTATATTGGAAAACATTCCACAAGCCCTTCAGACTGTGTTTCTCTAACTTCAAAATCCAGTGAAACCAGTTTGCAATATGTTTAGATATTAAAGTTTTCAATTAAAAAATCTGGGGCTGGAGAGATGGTTTAGTGGTTAAAGAGCTTGCCTATAAAGCCTTAGGACCTACGTTTGATCTCTTTCCAGATCCTATGAAAGCCAGATACACAAAGGTGAGGCAAACACAAGGTCACACATGCCCACTGGGTGGCACAATTGTCTGGAGTTTGATTTTAGTGGCTGAAGCCCTGGCACACCAATTCTGTCTCTCTCTAAAAAGTAAAAAGAAAAAAGTCTGGTGAGGATGGCAGTCTGCAGCATGCTGGTTTTCTCTGAATGAAAGCAAGTGTGGGGAATGGAGGAGCAGCACCAGCAGGTGAGAAGATCTCAGGAGGAAGAAAACAAGTCCTCATCTTCTGGAGCACTAGAGCAGAAAATAGACCCCAAAGGGGATCGTGGAGGCAAGAGCCAGCTCCATGAACCTCACCCTGTGACTTCCCCTCCAGTACTCCCATGGTGACTCCTGTTGACCTCACTTCTCAGTCAAGGAAACTGAAGCACCAGAAGTTACTGACTGTACCACAAGGTTGCCGAGCTGGGAAGTGGTAAGCATGAGGCTTGAACCTGGGTGGCTGCACCCAAGGCCACACTATCTGTTTAAAGTTTCCAGGATGACTATAAGCAGGCATAGGAGAATTATAGTTCAGTTAGTGCCTTGATTCCTCAATTTTGCAGGTCAAACACACCCTTTGATCTATTTGGCATTGTGTCTTATTCCCTGTGCAGTGCCCTGCCAGGGAATGAGGGATCTGTCCACCATATCTAGCCAGATACATTTTAAAGAACAAATGCCACTCTAGGAATCATCCTGCTTCATAGTGTGAGGCAGGATGTGTCCCCAAAGGCTTAATCCTATAATCTTTGTGCAATGGTTTTGACATTTCTATTTCAGAGCTAAAAAATATTTTCAGCCATAATAATGCACCTCACAACATGTAGCTCCTGACCACAGTGTAGTCATATGCTGATATCCCATCTGGTCAGAAATATGGCCAATTGAAAACATATCCAGTGTGCCTCTCCTGCAGCTGTCCCAGCAGCAGCACATACTGCTGTGCCAGAACTGTTCCCCTGGGATGTCTGCTGCTAGGAGTTGGGTGAGGCCTCACTGCATATGTCCTTTCTGGGAAATGATATGTTTCTACTGAGTGTGTATTGCTTTTTCATTATTGTAAAGTCAAAACCATAAAAGTGATCCCTCATTTATTGAGGAACCTCTGACTTTCAAGTGATTGTATTTTTCTTCCATATCCTAAATTTCTTGGAGCTTTATTCTGCTATATCTATTCTTTTTCTCTAGGAAGTTCACTGTGGAAATGTAACAGGATACTAAGGGTGCAGGAAAGTCCTTGAACCCCAAACACTAAGTTCATGTCTTGTTTTAATGAAATAATTGAATATTAAATTATTATATTTATTGAGATAAGTACAGAACCAAGAAAAGGAGAATGAATACACCAACATAGCTTGAGAACCCATGTGTTTGGCCCGGAAAAACAGCAGAAAGAACATATAAGAGAGCACAAAAAGCTCTTGCCATGTGGAGAAAGGGCCCATGTGGAAAGCAGGGGCTAGGGGGCTTCCAGGGGCCAAGCTGAGCTGAGAGGAACCTCACTAGCAGTTGGAGGTTCACAAGTGGTAAGCCAGCTCAGAGATCTTGTTCTCCCCTTGCAAATGTATTTATAACCTTATGGTAGTAGGCTCTACCTTCTGTCTCAGGATTATTTTGGGCTAGGGGATGTCTCAGGAAGAGGCTAGCCATGGTGCCCAGTACTGGGGCCTGAGCTTGACCAACCACAATGTTAGGGTTAGATTTAAATCCTAGGAGACACCTCCCTCCAAGGAGAGGCCCAGGTTGTTTGTGGAAAATAGATATCCTTTAGGCAGGAGATAAGAAATCAGATCACACTTTGATCTCTAGTAAGCAAAGACTACAAGTATAGGCCCAAAGACATTCCCATTTCTTACTTTCAGGAGCATAGTCACCTTAACTGCCTAAAAGAACTACCTGACCCCGTCCCCCCAGAAAGCCCAGATCTAAGGGCTTAGTGCTGATGTTAGATGAGTAGAAGTGATGGTGACCAGCAAGGATAGTACCTCTCTCCTCTTCAGGGCCAGAATGCAGCCTGCGTCTCACTTCAACCAGCAAAGGAACTGGAAGCCTGAGCCAGTTAACTGCTGCAAAGGCAACAAATACCTGATGTCTGCCAAGAAAAGTTGCACGAGCCGGGTTTTTATTGTTCATTTTTCCTTACATTTTCCTCCTCTAGTTTCAAGATTATAAGTCTTATGTTAAGATATTTTTTATGTATAATTTTATTGACAATTTCTATACTTACAGACAATAAACCATGATAATTCCCTCCCCCACTTTCCCCTTCACAACTACATTTTCCATCATACCCCCTCCCTCTCTCCATTAGTCTCTCTTTTATTTTGATGTCATTGTCTTTTTCTCCTATTATGAGGGTCTTGTAAAGGTATTGTTAGGCATTGCAAGGTCGTGGATATCAAGGCCAATTTCTGTCTGGACAATTGCCTTGTAAGGAGTCATACCTTTCCTTTGGCTCTTACATTCTTTCTACCACCTCTTCTGCAATAGATCCTGAGCCTTGAAGAGTGTGATAGAGATGTTTCAATGCTGAACACTCCACTGTCACTTCTTCTCAGCAGTATGTTGCCTTTTGGGTCATCCCAGTGGTCACTGCCATCTGAAAAGAGAAGCTTTTCTTACCAAAAGTAAGAGTAGCATTAATATATGAATGTAAACATTAAGTATAGTGCTTACAGAGTAGTTTGGTGTGCATAATATATGCATTTAGCCAGACAAGAGCAGGATTTAGACCCCTAAGACCTCCCCTGCCATAGGCTTTTGATTAGGTTTTCAGTATCAGACATGTATTCCCTCTCATAGAGTAGGCCTCAAGTCCAATTAGAGATCAGTTGGTTTCCCCCAGAGCAAACATGCCACTATTGCACCTTTTTGGTCATTTGGCCTGTGTGGCCAAATTTGAGGCTTCCAGTGTCCACTGTTTTCACTGCTAAAGACTTCTGTCTCCCATAGGGCTGAATGCAGTGCAGCGTTTTCCAGCTTTCAGTCAGCTGGTCTACAGGGAGGAGGTTTCTGCTCAGTGCCAACTTGATTTCTAAATGACTTTGACACCCAGGCATGTGAAGTCTTCAGCAATAGGGTCTTACCATCTGTTTCTCATGGGAAACCTTGGAAATAGCCTGTAATGTTTTGGAGGCAATAAGGATATGTTAAGATATTTGATGCATTAGAAATTGATTTCTTCCACAGAGTAAAATATAAAGACCTAGTTTCAGTTACATGTATTTGCTAAAGAGGCTTCCCCCCCTCACATATATTTGGAATCTTGGTCAAAAGTCAGGTGGCTATGGATATATAGGATTCTGGCTGGGAGAGGTTCAACAGGTTCCTTGGTCTTAGAAAAAGAAATTTTATAGACATATAGACAGTAACAAGAGCAGGGATATCTTATTAAGAGATTGCATACTTTCAAGGGGTGGGGACTACATATGCTACTAAATTGTTAATTGGGGTGGGGGAATAAAGACAACTTTAAAGAGTAGGAAAACTCCTTTGAGCATTATGGCCCCCTACTTTCAAAAAAGTTAGCACGCTTCCTGTTGTCACAATGCAGAATAACTGGCATCCAATGTCAGGGTGGAAATCTCTCAAAAATTTGCAGCTGAACTGAGATGTTATCTCTGACCTGAAACATTCATTTCTTTCTGTGCCATATCATCTGTTCATACTAGACAATTTCTTCTAAACTCAACCCTGCTCAAGTTATTAGGACACAGACAGAATGCAGCTAGTGTCTCACACAAAGTGTCTCTAGCCCAGTCTAGACAAAGTTCTTTCTTCTTCTCATAAGCCAAGCCTGCACAGTATACAGTTCTTACTGCATTTAGGTCTTTCAACTCTCTGACCACAATGATTTCATCAAGCTCTATTTAGAGTAATGCCAAGAAATTTTGTAGGCCAAGATTTAAATTCCTTCCACATTCTTCCCATAAATCAGTTCTAAAAGGCCAAAAGCCACATTCAGGTTTCTAGCAGCAATGACCCACTCCTCTGGTACCAATTTTCTGTTGCTATTATCTTCTTGTAGCAGAGACAAAGCACTGAACAAAAAGCAGCTGATGAAAAGAAAGAATTATTTTGGCATAAATTCTTGAGAAGAAGCTGCATGATAGCAGGGAGAAAGATGGCATGAGCAGAGACTGGACATTACAATCTTGCCACAACAGGTGAAAACCAGCAACAGAAGAATACACTGACCTCTAGCAAGGGGGAACTGGCTAATAACACCTATAAGCTCACATCCACCAACATACTTCCAGTAAGGCTCTGCCTCTCCAATTGCCACCAGTTGGGGACCAAGCACTCAAAACACAGTTTATGAGAGACACCTGATTTAGACCACCACAAAGACTTATCCAATTTTCATTGTCCATAGTAATATTAAGAAGGGAAGAACTACTCTGTCCTATTCAGAGGACTGAGCCTAGACATATAAAAGAGAATATATATATTCAAAATTAAAAAGTTTGGGCTAGAAATATGGCTCAGACATTAAGGGTGCTTGCTTACTTGTAAAGCCTGATGACCAGGATATGATTCTCCAATACTCCCATAAAGCCAGATACACAAAGTGGTGCATGTGTCTGGAGTTTGTTTGCAATGGTATGAAGCCTTGGTGTACCTATTCTCTCTTTCTTCCCAAAAACAAATAAATAAAAACATTTTATAAAAAAAAATAAAAAAAAAGTTAAATATAATGTCTATATCAAATATATATTAAAGTTCTGATTGAGATTATATTATTAGAAGGTATTATTATTATTAGAGAATTTATGCAATCAAAAATTCAAGTTTTATTAAATGTGTGTCTGCTGTTAAGAAATTGCTATATTTTTGCTGATGCTTACAAAATTGTTTACAAGCAGTATCTTTAATTTATATAATAGGCCTTTATTTTATGTGATATAACATGTTTCTCTGTCTGCAACAATAAAGTTCCTTTCTTAAATATTGTAAATATTGTTTAGCTTTTATGATTTGAAACTTCCAATAACCTCTAAATTATGTCTAAATGCTAAGCTTGTATGTTTTCCCATTGGGTAAATCTGTTATTTGCTCAATATAACACCTGAATCTCTATGCTTAGATATTGCTTTGATTTCATGTGACTTCCTGCAAAATTAAACCTTACTTGTTTAATATTAATTAAAAATTGATTCTAATAATAGCCAACATTAGTCCTAATTATACAAAAGTTCATGGCTACAACAACTAAAGAAACAACTGAAAATATTAATCAAAGCTTTTAGCTTTTCCAGCTTGACATACTGTCACTAATTCTGAATCTGAGAACTGTTGCCCGTACCAAGTAAATAAAGGCTTTTATTTCCAAGTTAAGAATGCCATCTTCCTCACTTCTACATGCAGCACTCTTTGTTTCATTACTTACCACCTGTGCTAATCAACACATGTTACTGTCTATATGTCTGTAAAATTTCTTGTTCTACGACCAAAGAACCTGTTGAACCTCTCCAGGGGTGCCCACTAATCTCTGCTATCCACTGAGAGTCAGGGGCCAATATGCATGCTGGCAATTTCAGTGGGGACTATCATGCCCAATGATAGTCTTAGAAGATCTGAAATTCTATCTTATCTTTTGTAGCTTTTTAAAAATCATTGTGGATGTGTGCATATGTGTGTTTATATCATTTATGTGTATAATGTGTTCCTGTGTGTGAGTGCAGGAACAGCATGCCATGGGGCACATATGGAAGTTAGAAGATGACCAAGGGTGTCAGTCCTCCCCTTCCACTTTGCTTGAGGACAAGTCTTATTATTTACTTCCATATACTATAGGCTAGTTGGCCTATGGGCCTCTAGGTATTGTCCAGTCTCTGCCTCTTGTCTCATGATAGGCACACTGGGAATACAGGCTTATACTACTATGTCTTACTTTATATAGTGTGATATTTAAGTTCTTTTTTTAACTTTATCATATTAGCAATCAAGAAAGAGACATGCCTCTTGATCAGGTCTGCTAGAATGTTTCTGGGAATAAGTAACTGAAGTAGGAAGTCCTTCCCCAAGAAAGGGCAGCCCTTCCAGTGGTGGACTAAGTATAAATAAACTTTATTAGCCTGGCTTCCCATGCTACTCACCAGTTCATTTATCTACCCTGTTTTAGCTATCCTTCATGGACACTGTAACCCAGCTTAATCAGACTTCCAACGCGGACTGAAGATCAGATTGGAGCTACTCCGATTCTTTAGCTCTCCAGCTTATTGATAGCTATTGTTGGACTTCCTGGAAACTGAAATATGATTTAATCAAGAACTTAATGTTTATATTATAGTTTATATTATTTCACTGACTGTGGTAGGAGTAGGTATCACTCACCCAAGTTGCTGTCAGGTGCTAATGAAACCCAAGATCTCTGGTTTTCACACAGCATTTAAAAATATTATTTACTTGCATGTGTATATATGTGTATAGGCAGAGTGGGATTTCCTGCAGCAGCAAATGAATGCCTGTCCCCTTTACATGGGCAACTCAAGAGTTGAATCTGGGGGTGGCAGGTTTTGCAAACAAGTACATTTAGCTGCTGAGCCATCTCCACAGCACTCCCTTTAAAACTCCTAGTTTTCAAATTGTACCCTTTCTCTGGATTATCTATGCAAAGGATATAGCAGAATGCAGCATAAGTCAAATCTGAAATTAATGTGAGATTTTGTTATCTCTGGCTCCACAAAGGCCACTCTGGGTCTCTAAATAAGTTTCCCTTTGTGGTTGTGTAAATCTCTGCAAAAGTATCTGTTACAGATTTAGCTAAGGATGGCTAGAAAACAAATGTTTTAAACATCTTTAGCAATGATGTAATCCTACAGAGACGAGGTTGGGTTATAGGAGAGGGACTCTGGTATGTGAAGTAGATACCAAGAGGAATCCTCTATCTTGTTGGCTCTGTCCTTACAACTTAAAGAAACAGAGTTCCTTGAACTTCCCCCTCAATTGACAGAGTGTCTCTGGTGTGTTGTGGTGAGGTAAGTGTTTTATTTGAAGGGAAAGAAACAAACAGTCTATGGCCAGATCATAATAAAATATGAGTGTGTGTGTGTGTGTGTGTGTGTGTGTGTGTGGGGGGGGAGATTGTTACATCTTATACCCTTATCCACCCACATAAAACCTTGCTCTAAAACTGTGGATTCTCTTACAAGTTGGATAGATGTTCTTGTTTCTTAATACATATATTAAAGGTCCTTACAGTGAATTCCTTTGCTGGTTAGGAAGTGGGTTCATGCTACAATAAATGAGAACTTTCAAATGGAAATAAGAACAGAAAAGGCAGCCATGTTTTTTCTTATCTAGGAGTATACATTATTTCTTATCTAACAATAAAGAATTTTACTTCTTTACTTTTTCCACTGTAGGGTCTCACTCTAGCTCAGGATGACCTGGAATTCACTATGTAGTATCAGGATGGCCTCAAACTCTTGGCAATCCTCCTACCTCTGCCTCCTGAGTGCTGGGATCAATGACATGCACCACTACACCTGGATGAGAATTTTACTTCTTGCATGACAACCCTAGAATTCTAGTGCATGTAATGCAAGAGTTTACTGTCTCCTCCTTATACAAATTCACTTGTTAAAAACTACCAGGGCTGGAGAGATGGCTTAGCAGTTAAAGCACTTTCCTGAAGAGCCTAAGGACCCAGATTTGACTCCACAGAAGCCACATAAGCCAGATGTATATGATGGCACATGCACACATGCTTCTGGAGCTTATTTGCAGTGGCTAGAGGCCCTGGTGCTCTCTATCTCTCTCTCTCTCCCCTCTCCCTAATAAATAAATAAAAATAAAAAACAGGCTGGAGAGATGACTTAGTGGTCAAGACATTTGCCTACAAAGACAAAGGACCCAGGTTTAATTCTCCAGGACCTATGTAAGCCAAATGCACAAGGTGGTGCATGCATTTGGAGTTCGTTTGCAGCCACTGAAGGCTCTGGCACATCCATTTCCTCTCTCTCTCTCTCTCTCTCTCTCTCTCTCTCTCTCTCTCTATATATATATATATATATATATATATATATATATATATATATATATATATATATATATGTATGTATATCTTTGTCTCTCTGAAATAAATAAACAAAATATTTTAAATAAATAAATAAGCCAAAGTTCATTTTATCCCAGGCTGACCTGGAATTCACTATGTAGTCTCAGGCTGGAATCAAACTCACAGTGATCCTCCTACCTCTGCCTCCTGAGTGTTGGGATTAGAGGTATGCACCACCACACCTGGGTATAAATTTTTAATAAAAATATTTAATGAATTGTAAGAAGTAGACAAGTAGAACTGTCCAATAAAAATATACTGTAACTATGCATGCAATTAAAAATTTTCTAGTAGCTATATTGAGAAAAGTAAAAAATAAACAGGTGAATTAAATTTAATAACATTTTATCTGATATGCTATATACATATCATTTCAGTGTATCCCATTAGCACATGATTCATAATATATCATCTCAGTGTGTGACCCATTATTCCATGATGCATAGATAATGTCAATGTGCACATAAAAATTACCAAGGCACACCTCTTTGTCATTTAAATCTACAAAATGTGGAAAGTAAATCTAATATTTTATAGTTGAGGAAATTCAATTTGGTTGTTAAAGTCTCATCAGAAATCCATAATATATATTTAGATTTCATAAGATTATTCATGAAATAGTGTATGCACTTTGCCAAGTTATACTAGACAAACCAAGCATGACCTTTAGCTTAAATTAAATAAAATTCAATAGTATTAAAATAAGTTCCTCAGTTGCACTAGCATTATTCCATGTAAGTAGCAGCCAGTTGGGCTGGCAGGTACCTTATTATACAAGGCTTGGACCAGTGAATCCATGCTATCCTGTGAGCTACCATGCACCTCCTAGTAAATGGATTCATTTTAAATGATTACAACTTTTGCAAAATGAGGCATGAGAATTTTCCTTGATTATTCCATATCATCCCTCCATTTAAACACCACCAACAAAGCTAAAGTTGTGACATAATTTTGGTTGGTCATTTCTGTTCATCCACCAGCCAGCTGCTGTCAGGGTAGCTTGAGCCCATTTCTTTTATGGGCTGCTTTCTAGAGAGGGAAGAAGAGTGGGGAGGAGAAAAGGGGAGCGAGGACAGAACAGGGACACCAAGGAAGCCACAGAGCATCTCCCACACACTTGCAGTAACTTAGCCCTCTGGAAATTCAGCTGTAGTATACCAAGGAAGATGGGAGGTTTTCCTGCCATGTAGAAAGCACTACATACACTGCTGAGATTCTTACAGTCAGTTATCCTTGGTAGTTGTGTTTTCTTTCCATTAGTTTGAAAGGAAAGGTTGAACTGGTGCTGTGCAGACTTTTGGTTTCCTCTCTTCCTACCTATGTGTCTGAAAACTTGGCTTAATTCTCCATGGGTGAAACATGATTTCAACAAAATTAAATGAATTTGCATTTAAAGGACCTTGAAGGGAATCAGGTGGATTAAAAAAAAAAAAAAACTCCCATTAAACAAGAGAGCTTTAGACTACAGCTCCTTATAAAGCTTATTAACAAATAACTGTATACCACTATACAGAGAAAGGTTAGCCCCTCCAACAGTACCCAAAGCAGTAATGCTATTTTCATATTCATATTAAAAAATAGGGCATATTAAAAAATAGTGGCATAGGAGCCACGCCAAACCAGCCCAGGAAGGGATTTAAGCAAAACCACAGCAAAATATACTCTTCTTCTGAAAAGTGCAGGAGTATAGGCTTTTCTCAGACATAGCGGAGAAGCAGGAGAGATGACCATCCACCAGAAAGGAGGAAAATGACCAGAATTCCACTAAAGAGCTTGCGGTTCCAAACCCAGCATCTGCGATTCTCATGCGAGGCAACACCCACCAGGCACACCTAGCAGCAAAAACAAAACAAGGGGACTTTCCAGCCTCATCAGACTCCTTTCAGAGTCAAGGAATCTAAAGGAAAGTCAGCTGAGATCAACTAAGGAGCTATGGAAAGAGATACAGATAGGACTGTGTGAACAACTCTGGGTTTCCTGAACTCTCCCATCACCCACCGATCAGGACCTCAAACTTCCAGAATTCAGCCCCCAGTGGCAGTGCATCGAGCACAGCTGAGCTGAGCTCCAGCTCCACAGCAAAACACAGAGGGATCGAGGTAGGCACTCAGCACTGGTGAGATTGGAAACCACACCAAAAGGTAACGAGGCCAACTGACCAAAAATAAAAAATAAAAATAAAAACAGGTACATAGGCCTTCATTGGAAGTGCTAAGCTCTCTTTCCATATCAGGGAAGGTTATGGGTTACATATTTTTGCTTGGCTTTACCATTTTCAAATAAGCTGTACTTGGGGGGTTGAATATTGCTGCCTTTAATGCCTTCAGAATTATAGGGCCTTTGACTTTTGTTTCTGTCATTATTGGGGGCAGGGTCTAAGCCAGATCCAGGCTGACCTCAAACACAATTCAGAACAGTTTCTCTACCTCCTATCTGTCAGGATTAAGGGTGTAGAGCATCACACACCCTTAGGGACTTTGGCCTCATAAGACTATCTGTTTGTTTTATTCCCCATACTTGTATACTCTGTGCTGGTTTTTTATTGAATGTGTATATTGCTCAGATTAAGTTTAGAATTTGCCAGTAAATTGTTCCACCCAGGCAACTAGAATACTTGCTTAGCAAGCAAACTCAACACCTAGGATTACTTCTCTTCTTGGATTGAGGGACAAGAGCTACTCTTGGCACCTTAAACTCATATCCTGAAAGTATATAAAAGTGGATCACTACATCTAAGAACACTATACATAAGTAGGAAACCAAAGCATCAAATCAATCCAGGATGCAAAAGTCACTACATTATAATACAAGAAACACACAGAATCAAGACAATACAATCCCATGAAAAATTACAAATCCATCAGAAATGTTCACCAATGAGACTGTTTTAAATGAAATTCCTGACAAAGATTTCAAGAGAATGATGTTATCTATTCTAAAAGAAATGAAAGAGGAAATGAAAGGAAACAGAGAAGAAAACAAAGGAATTAAAGAAGAAAGCAAACTCCTGAAAGAGAACACAGGAAACCAGCTTAATGAAATAAAAAGGTCATTACAGGACATGAGTAAGGAAATAGAAATACTGAAGAAAAACCAGGCTGAAATGCTAGTTCTGAAGAATACAGTCAGTGAAATAAAAAACTTTGTGGAAAGGCTCACCAGTATAATTGATGAAGGAGAGAACAGAATATCTAAACTAGAAGACCAGGTAACAGACCTAATACAGTCCAACAAAGAGAAAGACAAGCTAATAGAAAGGTATGAATGTGAATTCCAAGATATCCAGGACACTATGAAAAGAACAAACATAAGAATTTTGAGTATAGTAGAAGGAGAATTTCAATCCAGAGGCTTAGTAAGCATTTTCAACAAAACCATAGAAGAAAAATTTCCCCAAATTGGGAAATAAATGCCAATGAAGATATAAGAAGTGTTTAGAACACCAAACAGACAAAACCTAGAAAGAACCTCTCTTCGCCATGTTACAATTAAACTACAAGCACAAAAACCAAAGTAAATATAATGAAATCAGTTAGAGAGAAAAAGCAAGTGAACTTCAAAGGCAAGCCCATAAGGATCACAGCAGATTACTCAACACAAACTTTAAAAGCCAGAAGGGCTTGGAGTAATGTATTCCAAGTTCTGAAAGATAAAAACTGTCAACCAAGATTACTTTATCCTACAAAGCTATCTATCAAATTGATGGAGAAATAAGAATATTGCACAACGAAAAGAGGCTAAAGGAATTTATGAGAACTAAACTAGCTCTATGGAAAATATTTGAAGGAATCCTTCACACTGAAAAGAAAGCAAAACACACACAGGAGGAAATAGGAAAAAATAAACTATACTCAAATAACACTTAAAACAAGTGAGTAAGGGGAAAACAGGAAGCACTAAAAAGCAAGAAGAATGGTGAGAATAAATACATATCTTTCAATAACAATGCTTAATATCAATGGCCTCAATGCCCCAACCAAAAGACACAGGCTTGCAGACTGGATTAAAAGGCAGGATCCTGCCATCTGTTGCCTGCAGGGAACTCACCTCTCCATAAAAGATAGAAACTTTCTTAGGGTAAAAAGGATGGAAAATGGTATTTCAAGCCAATGGGCCTAGGAAACAAGCAAACCATAAAGAAGGTCATTTTATACTGACTAAAGGAACACTCCAACAGGAGGACATTACAATCTTAAACATGTATTCACCTAACATGGGGGTCCCAATTTCATCAAACAAACGCTATTAGAATTAAGGCCACAGATAACACCAAACACAATTATAGTGGGTGACTTCAATACCCCACTCTCATCCCTTGACAAATAATACCAGCAAAAAATAATCAGAGAGACATCTGGATTAAATGATGTCATGAAACAAATGGACCTAACAGATATATACTGAACATTCCATCCAAATGCTGCAGAATATATGTTTTTCTCAGCAGCACATGGAACATCTCTAAAATAGACCATATATTAGGACACAGATCAAATCTTAACAAATACAGGAAAATTCAAATAATCCCTTGTACTCTATCTGACCACAATGGGTTTAAACTGCAAATCAGCAAAAAGAAACACTACAGAATATACAGAAATTCATTGAGACTAAACAGGACACTACTGAATGATGAATGGATCATTGAAGAAATCAAAAAGGAAAACAATAAATTCATAGAATCAAATGATGATGAAAATACAACATACCAAAATGTTTGGGACACAATGAAGGCAGTCCTAAGAGGGAAATTTATAGCTCTAAGTGCCTATATTAAGAAATTAGAGCTGGGCATAGTGGACACACCTTTAATCCCAGCACTTGGGAGGCAGAGGATCACCATGAGATTGAGGCCACCCTGAGACTACATATTGAATTTCAGGCCAGCCTGAGCTAGAGTGAGACCCTACCTCAGACACCAAAAAAATAAAAGAAAGAGAGAAAGAAAGAAAGAAAGAAAGAAAGAAAGAAAGAAAAAGAAGAAAGAAGAAAGAAAGAAAGAAAGAAAGAAAGAAAGAAAGAAAGAAATTACAGAGTTCACAAATAAACAATTTCATGCTTCACCTTAAGGCCTTGGAAAGAGAAGAACAGAGCAGACCAAAAATCAGTAGATGGGAAGAAATAATAAAATTAGGACAGAAATTAGTGAACTATAAAACAAAAAAGCAGTCCAAATAATCAAGGAAACTTAAGAGTTGGTTCTTTGAGAGGATAAACAACATTGATACACCCTTAGCAAATCTGACAAGAAGAAAGAGAAAGAGTCAAAAATTAATAAAATTATGGATGAAAAAGGCACCATTACAACAGACACCAAAGAAATTCAGAAAATCATACAGACATACTTTAAGAATATATATGCATCCAAATTTGAAAGTCTGAAAGAAATGGATGATTTCCTTGATTCATATGACCTTCCAAAATAAATCAAGATGAGATAAACCATTTAAATAAACCTATAACAAGTATGGAGATCCAAGCAGTTAGAAAAAGTCTCCCATTAAAAAATGTCCAGGCCCAGATGGATTCACTGGTAAATTTTACCAGACATTCATAGAAGAACTAACACCACTGCTTCTCAAACTTTTCCATAAAATATAAAAGGAAGAAATTCTATGGAACTCCTTCTATGAAGCTAGCATCACCCTGATACCAAAACCAGACAAAGACAGAACAAGAAAAGAAAATTACAGACCAATCTCCCTCATGAACATAGATACAAAAAAATCTCAACAAAATATTGGCAAACAGAATATAAGAATATATCAGAAATATTATTCACCCTGACCAAGTAGGCTTTATCACAGAGAGGCGGGGAGGTTCAACATATGCAAAATGATAAATATAATGCAACATATAAATGGTCTGAAGGACAAAAAGCACATGATCATCTGAATAGACGCAGAATAGGCTTTTGACAAAATCCAACATCTCTTCATGGTAAAAGTATTACAGAAACTGGGAATAGAAGGAACATATCTCAACATAAGAAAAGATATTTATGACAAACCTACAGCCAACATATACTAAATGGGGAAAAACTTGAAGCGTTTCCACTAAATGCAGGAATAAGACAAGGGTGTCCACTTTCCCCACTTTTCTTTAATATAGTACTGGAAGTTTTAGCTAGAGCAATAAGGCAAAAGACACTGATAAAATGGATACAAACTGGAAGGGAAGAGATCAAATTATCATTATTTGCAGATAATATGACTCTATACATAAAAACCACTGAAGACTCTACCAGCAAACTGTAAGAGCTCATAAACAATTTTAGCAATGTAGCAGGAAAAAAAAAAAAAAAACATAGAAATCAGTAGCTCTTCTATATACTAACAACAAACATGCAGAGGATGAAATCAGGGAATCTCTCCCACTCACATTTGCCTCAAAAAAAAAAAAAAAAAAAACCTTGGAATAAACTTAACCAAGGAAGTGATGGGTCTCTACTGTTGGGGGTCCTTGCTAGGGCCAGCCCAGGAAGGACAGCAGGGTCTTTGCTGAGTAGGGGGTGAGAGGCACGGAGTCACAACACAGACTCCAGGAGTTGGATGGAAGCAGCGGAGGACAAGCTGCTGTAAACTCGTTTATTCAAGGAAGTGTAGGGGGTTTTAAGGGCTTTGCCTGGCCAAACATTGTATGGGGTGGTCCCCTTTTTGTGACCAATGAAAGTCTGTCTCCAGACAGATCATCTCGTAACAGGTTTCTCGTGAGCATGGGACTGTAGCTGTTGTCACGCCAGCTTGCACAGGATGCCATGTTCACAAAAGCTGCTTCCTTGTTTCTTCTGGCATGTGGTCTGGCTAGGGCCTGACCTGTATTGTGCCATACACTCTACAATGAGAACTTTAAATCACTCAAGTGAGAAATTGCAGAAGACACAAGGAAATGGGAAGACATACCATGTTCTTTTTTTTATTATTGTTTTTTATTGACTTTTATACTCACATACAAAGAAAAAACCCACGTGATATTTCCCTTCCCTCCCCCGATTCCCCTTCAGAACTCAAGTGTCTATCATATCCCCTCCCTCTCTCCATCAGTCTCTCTTCTAATTTGATGTCATCATCTTTTTCTTCTATTTTGAGGGTTTTGCAAAGGTATTGCTAGGCACTGCAAGGTCATGGATATCATGGCCAGTTTCTGTCTGGACAGTTGCATTGTAAGAGGTTATACCCTTCCTTTGGCTCTTCCATTCTATCCGCCCTCTCTTCCGCAATGGTCCCTGAGCCTTGTAGGGTGTGACAGAGGTGTTTCAGTGCTGGGCACTTCTCCATCCCTTCTTCTCAGCACTATGTTGCCTTTTGGGACATCCCAGTGGTCATCACCATCTGAAAAGAGAAGCTTCTCTAACCAGAAGTGAGAGAAGCGTTAATATGTGAATATGAACATTAAGTGTAGTGCTTTCAGGGCAGTTTGGTGGGAATAATATATACATTTAGTCAGATAAGAGCAGGCTTATACCCCTAAGGCTCATGACCTCACCTACCAAAGACTTTTACTTAGGTTTTTCAGTACCAGGTATGTATTCCCTCCCGTAGAGAGGGCCTTCAGTCCAATTATGGAGCAGTTGGTTACCCCAAGACTAGACCTGCCACTATTGCACCCATTCAGTCATCGGGCCTGTCTGGCCAAGCTTGAATATTGAACGTCCACTGTTTTCACTGTAGATGACTTCTGTCTCCCATACGCTGTGTGCAATGCAGCTTTTTCCAGCTTTCAGTTGGCTGGTCTACAGGGAGAAGATTTTCTGCTCCACACCAGGTTGCTTTCTCAGTGACCATGCTTCTCAGGCATGAGATGTCTTCAGCAATAGGGTCTTACTATCTGTTTCTCTAGGGAAACCAAGGGCTTTGGCGAGAGCCTTTAATGTTTTGGAGGCTACCGGGATCTCCTTGGCCAACAACTCACTGGAAGGTATTCCATCCCAAGTACTGAAAATTTTCTAGTAACAGTCTACAGCTTCTAGACGTGCCCTTATTCAAAAAAAAATTTTTTTACATATGTCTTATTCACAATATCTTGAGTTTAGATTGATCCTCCCCCTGCCCTTCTTGTATGCATTCTCTTCCCATGGCCTCACTTAGGACATTCCCCTCCCTGAAATCAGTTCTTCTACTTACATATGTGCATTACCATACACTTAAGTCCTTCCCTTTCCTCCCTCCCTTATAGTCTTTTACCAGCTTACTGGTTTCTGGTACTTATTTTTGGTTCCAGTTCACACACAAGTCTATACATTGGTAGCTTGGATCCACATATGAGAGAGAACATGTGCCGTTTGGATTTCTGACCCTGGGTTACCTCACTTAGTATAATCCTTTCCAGATCCATCCATTTCCCTGCAAATTGCATAATTTCATTTTCTTTACAGCTGAATAGAACTCCATTGTTTAAATGTACCACATCTTTATTATCCACTCATCTGTGGAGGGACATCTAGGCTGCTTCCATTTCCTAGCTATTGTGAATAGAGCAGCAATAAACATGGTTGTGCAAGTATCTCTAAGGTAGTGAGAAGAGTCCTCTGGATATATGCCTAGGAGTGCTATAGCTGGATCATATGGTAAATCTATCTCTAGCTGTCTCAAGAACCTCCACACTGATTTCCACAATGGCTGGACCAGCTTACATTCCCACCAATAGTGTAGAAGTGTTCCTGTTTTTCCACATCCACGCCAACACTTATTGTCATTTGTTTTCTTGATGGTAGCCATTCTGACAGGAGTGAAATGGAATCTCAAAGTGGTTTTAATTTGCATTTCCCTGATGGCTAAGGATGTGGAACACTTTTTTAGATGTTTATATGCCATCTGTATTTCATCTTCCGTGAATTCTCTATTTAGTTCCATAGCCCATTTTTTAACTGGGTTGTGTGAATTCATATTATTCTGTTTTTTGAGTTCTTTGTATATTCTGGATATTAATCCTCTGTCAGATGTATAGCTGGCAAAGATTTTCTCCCATTCTGTAGGTTGTCTTTTTGCTCTATTCACAGTATCCTTTGCTGTACAAAAGCTTTGTAATTTCATAAGGTCCCATTGGTTGATTAGTGGTTTTATTCTCTGAGCAATTGGAGTTATATTCAGAAACTCTTTGCCTATTCCAATATGTTGAAGAGTTTCCCCTACTTTTTCCTCTAGCAGTTTCAGAGTTTCAGGTCTGATATTAAGGTCTCTGATCCATTTGGACTTGACTCTTGTGCATGGAGAGAGACAAGGATCTATGTTTATCCTTTTACATACAGATGTCCAGTTTTCCCAGCACCACTTGTTAAAGAGGCTATCTTTTCTCCAATGAATATTTTTGGCATTTTTGTCAAAGATCAGGTATCTGTAGCTGCTTGGATTAATATTTGGGTCTTCTAATCTGTTCCATTGATCTACCTGTCTGTCCTTGTGCCAGTACCATGCTGTTTTTGTTACTATGGCTTTGTAGTATAACTTAAAATCGGGTATGGTTATACCCCCTGCCTGATTTTTGTTGCGCAAAATTGTTTTGGCTATTCGAGGTTTTTTGTGTTTCCAGATGAATTTTAGTATTGTTTTTTCTATTTCTGTGAAGAATGCTATTGGAATTTTAATGGGGATTGCATTAAATGTGTAGATTGCTTTTGGTAAGATTGACATTTTCACAATATTGATTCTTCCAATCCAGGAGCATGGAATGTCTTTCCATTTCCTTGTGTTTTCTGTAATTTGTCGCTTGAGTTTTTTAAAGTTCTCATTGTAGAGGTCCTTCACTTCCCTGGTTAAGTTTATTCCAAGGTATTTTTTTTTTTTTTTGAGGCAATTGTGAATGGGAGAGATTTCCTGATTTCATCCTCTGCATGTTTGTTGTTAGTGTATAGAAAAGCTACTGATTTCTGTGTGTTTATTTTGTATCCTGCTACATGGCTAAAAGTGTTTATGAGCTCTAACAGTTTGCTGGTATAGTCTTTAGGGTCTGTTATGTATAGAATCATATCATCTGCAAATAATGATAATTTGATCTCTTCTCTTCTGATTTGTATCCCCTTTTTGAGTGTCTCTTGCCTTATTGCTATGGCTAAGACTTCCAGTACTATATTAAATAGTAGTGGGGAAAGTGGACACCCTTGTCTTGTTCCTGAATTTAGAGGAAAAGCTTCAAGTTTTTCCCCATTTAGTATTATGTTGGCTGTAGGTTTGTCATAAATAGCTTTTATTATGTTGAGGTATGTTCCTTCTATTCCCAGTTTCTGTAATACTTTCACCATAAAGGGGTGTTGGATTTTGTCAAATGCCTTTTCTGCATCTATTGAGATGACCAAATGATTTTTGTCCTTCAGACCATTAATATGGTGTATTACATTTATGGACTTGCGTATGTTGAACCATCCCTGCATCTCTGGGATAAAGCCTACTTGGTCAGGGTGAATAATCTGTCTGATATATTCTTGTATTCTGTTTGCCAGTATTTTGTTGAGAATTTTTGCATCTATGTTCATGAGGGAGATTGGTCTATAATTTTCTTTTTTGATCTGTCTTTGTCCGGTTTTGGTATCAGGGTGATGCTGGCTTCATAGAAGGATTTTGGTAGAATTCCTTCCTTTTCTATTTTCTGGAAAAGTTTGAGAAGAATTGGTGTTAGATCTTCCAGGAATGTCTGGTAAAATTCAGCAGTGAATCCATCTGGGCCTGGGCTTTTTTTAGTTGGGAGACTTTTTATGACTGCCTGGATCTCTGTGATTGTTATAGGTCTATTTAAATGGTATATCTCATCTTGATTCAATTTGGGTAGGTCATATGAATCAAGGAAATCATCCATTTCTTTCAGGTTTTCAAACTTAGAGGCATATATATTCTTAAAGTATGTCCGTATGATTTTCTGAATTTCTTTGGTATCTGTTGTGATGTTGCCTTTTTCATGTCTAATGTTATCAATTTTTGTCTCTTCTCTCTTTCTTTTGGTCAGATTTGCTAAGGGTTTGTCAATCTTGTTTATCCTTTCAAAGAACCAACTTTTTGTTTCATTGATTTTTTTGATTTTTTTTGTTTCTATTTCATTAATTTCTGCCCTAACCTTTATTATTTCTTCCCATCTACTGATTTTTGGTTTGTCTTGTTCCTCTCTTTCCAAGGCCTTAAGGTGGAGCATTCAATTGTTTAGTTTTGAACTCTCTGATTTCTTAATATAAGCACTTAGAGCTATAAATTTCCCTCGTAGGACAGCCTTCATTGTGTCCCATAGGTTTTGGTATGTTGTATTCTCATCATCATTTGATTCTATGAATTTCTTGATTTCCTTTTTAATTTCTTCAATGACCCATACATCGTTCAATAATGTACTGTTTAGTCTCCATGAATTTCTGTATGCTCTGTAGTTTTTCTTGTTGTTGATTTGCAGTTTAATCCCATTGTGGTCAGATAGCATACAAGGGATTATTTCAATTTTCCTGTTTTGTTAAGATTTGATTTGTGCCCTATCATATGGTCTATTTTAGAGAATGTCCCATGTGCTGCTGAGAAGAATGTATATTCTGCAGCATTTGGATGGAATGTTCTGTATATATCTGTTATGTCCATTTGTTCCGTGATATAATTTAATGCAGATGTCTCTCTGTTTATTTTTTGTTGGGTAGACCTGTCAAGTGGTGAGAGCGGGGTATTGAAGTCACCCACTACTATTGTGTTAGGGGTTATCTCTGACCTTAAGTCCGATAGTGTTTGTTTGATGTAACTGGGGGCCCCCGTGTTGGGAGCATAAATGTTTAGGATTGTGATGTCCTCCTGTTGGAGTGTTCCTTTAATTAATATAAAGTGACCTGCTTTATCTTTCCTCACCAATGTTGGTTTGAAGTCTATCCTGTCAGAAATTAGGATGACAACCCCTGCTTGTTTTCTAGGTCCATTTGCTTGATATGTCTTTTTCCATCCTTTCACCCTAAGAATGTTTCTATCTTTTAATGAGAGGTGAGTTTCCTGGTGGCAACAGATGGTAGGATCCTGCTTTCTAATCCAGTCTGCCAGTCTATGTCTTTTGGTTGGGGCATTGAGGCTATTGATATTGAGAGTTATTATTGAAAGATATGTATTTGATCTCTCCATTTTTCTTGTTTTGTAGTTCTTCCTGGTTCTCGTTTTACTCACTTGTTCTAACTGTTGAGTATGATTTCTTTTTTCCTATTTCCTGCTGTGTGTGTTTTGCTTTTTCTTCAGCATGAATGATTCCTGCAAGAATTTTCTGTAGAGCTGGTTTAGTTGTCATAAATTCCTTTAGCCTGTCTTTGTTGTGGAATGTCCTTGTTTCTCCATCAATTTGGATAGAAAGCTTTGCTGGATAAAGTAATCTTGGTTGGCAGTTTTTATCTTTCAGGACTTGGAATACATTAATCCAGGCCCTTCTTGTTTTAAAGTTTGTGTTGAGTAATCTGCTGTGACCCTGATGGGTTTCCCCTTGTAGGTCATTTGCTTTTTCTAACTGCTTTCCATATATTTTCTTTGGTTTGCGTATTTAGTAGTTTAATTATAACATGGCGAGAAGAGGATCTTTCTAGGTTTTGTCTGTTTGGTGTTCTAAATGCTTCCTGTATCTGCATTGGCATTTCTTTCCCAATTTGGGGAAAATTTTCTTCTATGATTTTGTGGAAAACACCTACTAAGCCTCTGGATTGAAATTCTTCCCCTTCTGCTATACCTTGAATTCTTATGTTTGATCTTTTCATAGAGTCCCGCATGTCTTGGAGTTCCCATTCATACCTTTCTATTAGCTTGTCTTTCTCTTTGTTGGACTGTGATAGGTCTGCCATCTGGTCTTCTAGTTTAGATATTCTGTCCTCTCCTTCATCTATTCTACTAGTGAGACTTTCCACAGAGTTTTTTATTTCACTGACTGTGTTCTTCAGGGCTAGGATTTCAGCCTGGTTTTTCTTCAGTAGTTCTATTTCCTTATTCATGTCCTCTAATGACCTTTTTATTTCATTAAACTGTTTCTCTGTAATCTCCTTCAACAGTTTGTTTTCTTCTCTAATTCCTTTGTTTTCTTCTCGGATTGCTTTCATTTCTTCTTTTATTTCTTTGAGTATAGATAACATCATTCCTTTGAAATCTTTGTCAGGAATTTCATCTAAAACTGTTTCATTGGTGAACAATTCTGATGGATTTGTAATTTTTGGTGGGATTGCATTGTCTTGATTCTTTGTGTTTCTTGTATTATAATGTAGTGATTTTTGCATCCTGGATTGATTTAATGCTTAGGGTTTCTAGTTATCTGCAGTGTTCTTATGTGTGGATATGGGTTTAAGGTGCCAAGTGTTGCACTTGTACCCAGGTCCACCTCAGAGGTAATCCTAGATGTTGACTTTGCTTGGTAAGCAAGTATTGTAGTGGACTGCTGGAACAATTTAGTAATTGAGCCAAATGCACAGTCAATTAACATGAGCACAGAGTATACAAGTGTGGGAATTGAAACAAAGAGTCTTATAATGTCAAAATCCCTAAGGGTGTGTTTCTTCCACACCTTTAATCTTGTCAGCTAGGAATCAGACCCTGCCCCCAATAATGACAGAAGCAAAAGATAAAGACCCTTTAAATCCAAAAGTATTACAGGCAGCAATATTCAACACCTCATATTCAGCTTATTTGAAAATGGTAAGGCCAACCACCAATATGTAACCCATAACCTGCCCTGACCTGGAAAGGGAGGTTAGCACTTCCAATGCAGGTCTTTGTTACCTTTTGGTGTGGCTTCCAAACTCACCAATGCTGAGTGCCCACCTCGTTCCCTGAGCTGTGGAGCTTGACTTAGCTGTGCTGGGTCAGGTGTTGGTGATGTAGTACAGGCTGCTGCTAATGGTTGAATTCTGCCAATTCGCTGGGGATCTGATGGTTGGGGGATGGGCGAGTTCAGGAGGCTTGTAGTGGCTCACCATGTTCTCCTGTAGCTCTTTCAGTAGTTCAGCAGACTTTTCTTCACTTTCTGGACTCTGAGAGGAGACTGATGAGGTTGGAAAGTTCCCCGTTTATTTATTATTTTTGTTGTTGTTGTTGTTTGTTTCTGCGGCGGCAGCGGGAGCTGCAGCGGGAGCTGCAGCGGCAGCAGCAGCGGCTGCAGGGGAAGCTCAGCGAGTCTCAGCTGATCTGAGCAGCGGCTTAGTGCCGTGGATTGGGGTGGCTGCTCCAGCTGCTGTGGAGCGTGTCGGGCCACAACCCCCAAAGTGAGATTTCCGCTGTTTCCCGGAAAAAAATATTCTGATCTTTTCCGAAGAAGAGTGTAGTTTTGTTTAAATCCCTCCCTGATCTGGTTTGGCGTGGCTCCTATGCCGCGATCTTACCCCCATGTTCTTGGATTGGAAGAATCAATATTGTGAAAATGTCCATCTTACCAAACACAATCTACACATTTAATGCAATCCCAATTAAAATTCCAATGACATTCTTCAAATATATAGAAAAAAACATTCCTAAAATTCATCTGGATGCACAAAAAAACCTCGAATGGCCACGAAATTTTGGGCAACAAAAATCAGGCTGGAGGTTTCACCATACCTGATTTTAAGTTATATTACAAAGCCATAGTAACAAAAACAGCATGGTACTGGCACAAGGACAGACATGTAGATCAATGGAACAGAATAGAAGACCCAAATATTAATCCAGGCAGCTACAGCAATCTGATTTTTGACAAAAATGCCAAAAATATTCATTGGAGAAAAGACAGCCTCTTCAACAAGCAGTTCTGTGGTAACTGGATATCTGTATGTAGAAGGATGAAAATAGATCTTTGTCTCTCTCCATGCACAAAAAACAAGTCCAAGTGGATCAGGGACCTTAATTAATATCAGACCTGAACTCTGAAACTGCTAGAGGGAAAGGTAGGGAAAACCCTTCAACATATTGGCATAGGCAATGACTTTCTAAATATAACCCAAATTACTCAGGAAATAAAACCAGTAATCAACTGCTAGGATCTCATGAAATTACAAAGCTTTTGTACAGCAAAGGACACTGTAAATAGAGCAAAGAGACAACCTACAGAATGGGAGAAAATCTTTGCCAGCTATACATCTGACAGAGGTTTACTATCTAGGATATAAAAATAACTCAAAAAATTAAATAATAAAAAATCAAACAACCCAGTTAAAAATGGGCTATGGAACTAAATAGAGAGTTCTCAGAAGAAGAAATACAGATGGCATATAAACATCTAAAAAAGTGTTCTACATCCTTAGCCATCAGGGAAATACAAATTAAAACTACTTTGACATTCCATCTCACTCCTGTCAAAATGGCTATCATCAAGAAAACAAATGACAATATGTGTTGGTGAAGATGCAGAAAAAGAGGAACACTTCTACACTGTTGGTGGGAATGTAAACTGGTCCAGCCATTGTGGAAATCAGTGTGGAGGTTCTTGAGAGAGCTAAAAATAGGTTTACCATATTATCCAGCTATAGAACTCCTAGGTATATATCTGAAGGACTTTTCTAACTACCTTAGAGATACTTGCACAACCATGTTTATTGCTGCTCTATTCACAATAGCTAGGAAATGGAATCAGCCTAGATGTCCCTCCACAGACAAATGGATAATAAAGATGTGGTACATTTATACAATGGAGTTCTATTCAGTGGTAAAGAAAAATGAAATTTGCAGGGAAATGGAGGGATCTGGAAAGGGTTATATTAAGTGAGGTAACCCAGGCTCAGAAAGCAAAATGTCACATGTTCTTTCTCATATGTGGATCCTAGTTACAAATATATAGACTTGTGTGTGAGCTGGAACAAACATTGGTAGCAGAGGCCAGTAAGCTAGAAAAAGCTTATAAGGGAGGAAGGATAAGGAAGGACTTAAGGGGATGGTATTGTAAATATGAAATAGAAGAACAGATTATAAGCAGGGTAAAGGCCTAAGTGAGACCAGGGGAAGAGAATGTGTAAAGAAGGACAGGGGGAGGGTAAATCAAAATTCAAGATATTCTGAATAAGACTTATGTAAACCTACTTTTTTGAATAATGGTACATCCAGAAGCTACACATTGTTACTAGAAAATTTTCAGTTCCTGGGATGGCATACCTTCCAGTGCTTTTTTGGTCCCTGTTGCCTCCAAAACATTACAGGCTATTGCCAAGTCTCTTGGTTTCCCTTGAGAAACAGATGATAAGACCCTATTGCTAAAGACATCACTTGCCTGAGTGGCAAGGTCACTGAGAAATCAATCTGGTGCTGAGCAGAAAATCTTCTCCCAGTAGACTAGCCAACTGAAAGCTGGAAAAAACTGCACTGCACGCAGCCCTATGGGATACAGAAATGATCAGGGGTGAAAACAGTGGACACTGGAAACCTCATATGTGGCCAGACAGGCCAAATGACCAAACGGGTGCAATAGTGGCATGTCTGCTATTGGGAAAACCAACTGCTCCCTAATTGGATTGAAGGCCCACTTTATGGGAGGGAATACATGCCTGGTACAGAAAAAACTAATGAAAAGTATATGGCAGGGGAGGTCATGAGCCTTAGGGGTCTAAATCCTGCTCTTGTCTGGCTAAATGTACATATTATTCCCACCAAACTGCCCTGAAAGCACTACACTTAATGTTCATATTCACATATTAATGCTACTCTCACTTCTGGTTAGAGAAGCTTCTTTTTTCAGATGGAGACGACCACTGGGATGACCCAAAAGACAACATAGTGCTGAGAAGAAGGGACAGAGGAATGTCCAGCACTGAAACATCTCTATCACACCCTCCAAGGTTCAGGATCCATTGTGGAAGAGGGGGACAGAAAGAATGTAAGAGCCAAAGAAAGGGTTTGACTCCTTACAATGCAACTTTCCAGACAGAAATTGGCCTTGATATCCACGACCTCACAGTGCCTAGCAATACCTTCGCAAGGCCCTCATAATAGGAGAATAGATGATGACATCAAATTAAAAGAGAAACTAATGGAGAGAGGGAGGGGATATGATGGAGAGTGGGTTCTGAAGGGGTATGGGGAAGGGGAAGTAAACATCATAGTTTATTTTCTATAAGTATAGAAGTTGTCAAGAAAAAAATCTTAATTTATTCTAATAGACAAAAATGGGCCTCATTTTACAAACGTTCATGGTTCCTATGATTAAATAAACAACTGGCAATAATAATTGTTAAAAATTAATCAAGGCCTGGAGAGATGGCTTAGTGGTTAAGTTGCTTGCCTGAGAAGCCTAAGCAGCCATGTTTGACTGTCCAGATCCCATGTAAGCCAGAGGCACAAAAGTGAGGCAGGCACAAAGATTGTACATGCCCACTAGGGTGCGCAAGTGTCTGGAGTTTGATTGTAGTGGTTGAGGCCCTGGCACACCAGTTCTCTCTCTCTCTCTCTATCTCGTGTGTGCCTTTTCTAAAATAGTAAAAATTAATCAAAGCTTTTAGCTTTTACAGCTTGACATACTGTCACTAATTCTTTTAAATCTTAGATCTTTAGCCAACATCAAGTAAGTAGAAGATTTATTTAATGAGTAGTTTCTTTTGCTTCCTACCTTACCTAAGAGTTCTAAATTTATTGACTCTCAAGACATTTTTATCTCCTCCAGAATTATAACCACATGCTGAAACCAATTGCCTTCTTCTGAGCTCTGTGTTGTCTGACTCCTAAGTTGTCTGCCTCCAAAAAGATCCAACACTGGACATGCTTGCCTCTAAAGGTATACAGGTTAACAAATACATATATTTTACACAGAAACACCAAGATGTTATCATATTTCTAATTGCCTTAACTAACAACTTTCTAAGTACCTGCTATTGTCTATTTAAATAAATTAATTATAAATGTGTCTAAATGTAACTGATAAATATATATGTCTTTTATCAAGTTTTTACTTAAAAGTATTTCAAACCAGGGCTGGAGAGATGGCTTAGGGGTTAAGGCGCGTGCCTCCTAAGGCTAAGAACGCTGGTTCCAATCTCCCGTAGTTCCAATCTCCAGGTCCCACGTTAATCCAGATGCAGTCACGCAAGGGTGCAATGCCGCACTTGACCACAAGGGGGCGCACGCATCTAGATTTCGTTTGCAGCAGCTGAGAGACTGCTGGCGCGCCCATCTCTGTCTTCCTCTCCCTCTCTCTCCAAAAAAAAAAAAAAAAAGGATTTCAAACTATCGCTGACTTTCTGGGTTCGTTTTCAATACCCCCCAAAGCTTAGCCAATAAGAGTAAAGAGCCCACAAACCCCTCTCGATGTCTGTCCATTTGAGTCTTAACCCTTCAAAGGAGACAATGATAAAGCAACCCCAAGAATAACAGACCCTGATCGCCAGACCATCTGCCTAGAGATTACAAATGGCCCACAACCTTGAGCAATGAGAAACAGCTTGCTGTCCTGTGACCCCCAGGGGAACTAGTTTAACTAAAGACATGGTTTGCTTTTCCTACTCTTTGATACTTTGGTGGAATTGATTAGAGTCTGGCAGCTTGTATTCCTATTGTATTGATACAGCTTTAGCTAGGGCTATTTCTTCCTCAATGGCTCAAAACCCATATCAAAATAAATAATAAATTAAATAAATAAATAAATAAATAAATAAATAAATAAATAAATAAATAAATAAGAAATAAAAAATAAAAAACCCTAACCCTAACCCCAGGCTGCTGGGTGATGAGCGCGCGAACATGCGGAATTTGGCCCTGGCTGCACTCACCACATTGGGAGCTGCGGAGCTCTGCTTGTTCAGAAGTGGGTGGTCCCATTGCGGCTCTTCAGGTTGTGTTCTGTGCTGGAGATGGAGACTTGCATTGCTCCCAGGGCAGCGCATGGTGCTCTCAGAACCGCGACATAGGCGGCCAGGACCTACTGGACCGGCCAGCATGGGAGGGATTCCGCTCCAGTCTAGGTCCCATGGCTGGCCCGTCCGGGGGGGGGGGGTGTTTAGAGGAGACCTGACTGCTGACTTCAGAGTGGTTATGGTGCAGGACAGAGTACGGGGGAGGGTACCCATTGCAGTAAACAGACAAGCACAAGTTGTCCCAGCAGCTGGAGCGTGGATCAGCCACCCAGTCTTCCTGGCTGTAATCCAAGTTGATCACACAGTCGAATCCCAGCGGTCAGGAGGTCGTGGCAGGAGTCCAGCGCCGAGCATCCCTGGTGACCGCACAGCCCTGCGGAGCCACTCCGTGGAGCCCGAAAGCAGCAGCTGCTGTGGGCGCTTGCTCGGATCAGCGCAGGCAACCGCGGAGTGCGCTGCCGCTGGCAGCCCGGGGCCACGGGCAAGAGGCTCACAGGGGCGCTGAGCAGCCCCCAGGCAGCTGATCTCGAGAGTCCCCGCCGACCGGTGGTCTCCATCCACCGGCTACAAGCTCCCTCCCAGGCCCTCTGTGGAGGCGCCTCAAGACCCCTTCCCACTCATTCTAAGGCAGAAGCTGGGGTGGCTGAGCCTGCACAGACTGGGATTTGCAGCTGCATGGAGAAACTCGCGGGTGTCTTTAAGAGGCAATGCCTTGCCTTTGTGTGTGGTGGGAAGCCAGTATCGCCCTCACCTCTCCTGCTGCCACAGAAGGCCAAGCTGCTCCACAGGGCTCTGCCCAGACTCGGACCCAGTCTAGCTGCAGCAGCGCAGTTGGAACAAGAAGAGACTGGAAGGGGCTCAGCTTCTTGGCTGAACACATCAGTAAATTATTAACACGTGAATACTGTCACTGATTTGGCTAGAATCCAGCTTGCAATCATCCCCTGCTACTAGCCTTGTCAGGTTTTGGTTCCCCTCTGCATGCTATTTTCAAAGCAGATAAGTTCTAGATTTCAGGACAAAAACACAGTGTAGACTTCTTTGGTGTCAAATCTGCTAAGTTACTGCAAACCTATTCTGGATAGTCAAGGAGGGGCGGTGATGAGGCAGGGGGTCTCACCCCGCGGGAGGGGCTGCACTGGGGAGCAGCAGGTCTGCATTGCCATACAGAAGGTCCAGGAGGGCAGCAGGAGCCACTCACACAGCCCCTCAGCATCCCTGTGGTGCTGGTGGGGTCAGGCGCTGCCCCACTCCAGGGTTGTGCAGCAGCAAATGAGCTGACACTGAGCCCACATGGGGCAAAAACCTCCAGACTCGGTGTCAGACCCAAAGTCTTTCCCCAATAACTTGTTTGGACCAAACTAAGCACAAATTGTCTATAAATAATGTTTCATTTGAAACATCAGAAACAACCTCTTCTGATGCATTTACTTACAACAAAATTATGACTTCTACAAAATCAGCTTTCTAAATGTAATTCCAACAGATGCTGCTGTTACAAAAATAGAAATAGCATTCAGTAAATATTTTTGTGGCCATTATCTCTGTGTTTGTTTGGCGTAGAGATCAAGGGGTGGGGATGAAACCCTGACCCCCTGAGAAGGGGCAGGCAACATTGGTGGGAGGACAAAGCATTCAGTTTTCAGGGGCTAAGTATTAATGTTGGACATCATATGGTGACATACCCAAATGAGTGGTACAGGCACCACCTTCACAGGCATGAAGCAGGGAGCTTGCAGAGGGCTGGACAGAGTTCTTCCTTTTGATCCCTTCCCTACACTTCTACTGAACTCCTATATTAGTACTTGATTCTGCTGCTGGATGCAAAGGTGTTGGGTCAGTGGCTGGGCCCTGCTGGTACAGGTGGAGCTGGAGACTCAGTGATCCATCCAGAGGTGAGCATCTTCATCTGTTTTATGAAGAATGGCTCTGATTTAACTAGGACACACACTCTGGCTATGTCTATTGATTTAAAAGGTAAAACAACTGGTCTGACCATGTTTTCCCAATGAAAAAGGTTGTGCAAATTAGACTTTCAAGTAGACTATGTGCCTAAACTGAAATTATTCCAGACATGTATCTTAACAGTTTATAACTACAGGCAGGATTTAAAACCACATTATGGAATTACATCCTTTGGCTTCCATACCTCTCTACTCCTTCCTTTAACAAAATAATATGTTGATAAATGATTAATGAATGGAAAGAAACTTTAATATGAGTAAGGGTGTTAGAAAGGGCAAATGAGCTGTGGACTCCTTGTCTGTACCCTTGCATCCAAGGCAGGAATTCTGGGAGCAGTCTTCATTGCTTGTAATAAACAACAGTGGGTAGAGAGGAAGCAGATCATAGGAACCATTATTTCTGCACACTAATCTAGTTCATCAGAGATGATCGATGTGAATTGGGAAAGGAATCAAAATTAGAAGAGGAAGAAGTAGGTTGAATCACCAATAATAGCTCTTGAAAAGGGAAAAAAATAAATCACCCTGGTAGACAAGAGAGTGAGTTGATAACCATTGTGCCAGAGGGGGCCTGAGCTTGGGCTTGTACTTGGCCACTTGGTAGGAAGGAACATGGGGTAGTTAAGGCAAAGCTGAGAGTGCTGCCTATTTTACAGAAAGAGCTGACAACACTGAATGGAAGAGAGGGATAGACTTGTTAACTAATGTGACACTCAGCTTTGCCACAGAACTGGCAGAGCAAAACCAGAAAGCAGAAGCAAGACCTGAATAGGGAATCAAGTTTTTAGAATGAAATATGCAAGGGAGAGTGCCTGTGAGTCACCTCTCATCCTCTAAAAGACCACACAAGCCAGCACTATAAGTAATTGAGAGAAGATAAAGAAACAAAGATGGAAGGGGAGAGAGGTAGATGGGGAGATGCCATTTACTGAATAAACTTGATTCCTTGAAAACAAAAACCAAAGGAAATCATGTGCCTCCTAATTTAAACACAGCCTGATCACTTAAAAGATTGTCCCACATTCTCTTCTTTACCTCTTCTGTGCAGTCCAGTGTCCCATCCTTTGGTTTATGCCTTAAAGAGAATCTAAGACCTGAGGTCTGAGAATTCTCACAGTGAAAGTCTCTATCTTGCTGCCCACAGGGGGCCTTTTCAGCTCTTAACCACAAGGACACTCTGACAGGCAGCCAGCATCTCAGTGGATCCTTCCAGGTGTCCTCACCCTTCTCAGAATTAATGGAGCACTTGTTCTCAGGAGCCTGGAAATTAGATCACAGTTGCCTGTGAGAGTGCCCATTCCTGATAATTTGGAGATGTTCTCACTGTGATCATTTCAAATTAAAATAAGTCTCACAAATACCTACATATAGACACATACACACATACACTGTTATTGACATGTAGGTCCATAACGGTGAGCTTTAATCCAATATGACTTGTGTTCTTACAAAGAGAAGAGACAAGGATGTAAACAACCGAAACATGTGAAGACACAGAGAACAAGGGTTATATATAAGACTAGTAGAGCCTGCAGAAGAAGCCCACCATAACCCTACCATTACGTGGATCCCAAATTTTCCATGTTCAGAACTTAGAGAAAATAAATGTTTGTTGTAGCTGCCCAGCCTGTGTTATTTTACTATGGAAGCCTAATAAATCAATATATGTATAGATGTAATGATTTTAATTTAGGTCATCATAACTATTGGAATTTTTAACAGAAACTTCTGTCATTTGATCATGATGAGTATCGTTAGCATGCCCTTCCACACATGCTAAGCTTCCCTTACAAGTGTGCTCTAGGAAAATTGCCCCGGTTGGCGGGGGTTCAACAAAGGGCTCGAGGGGAGGCTAATCCTGGATGGGAGAGACAAACAGACACAAAGAAGGAGGCCATGCCTCTGGTCAAGGCCTCAAGTTTATTATTATCCATACAGAGGTATATATAGGGGAGGCAGGAAGAAGGTATGTGGACAAATGGAATTTATGGCTGCCAAATGGATTTTATGGCTACCAGATGCTCTGATTGATGAGGAGAGAGGGGCGGGGGGTCTCTTGAGTGATGGGCCTCACGGATGTTTACAAGAATGTCTGTGTTGAGATTACAGGCAGGGCAGAGTTACATCAATCCTGTTTGCTAAGATACATATCTTTAGGTTACACCTTGTTCTTATCTACAGATCAAAGTAGGCTCTTTGGGAAGGCTTGGTAATTTTCACAGGAACTCAGGAAACTGAAATCTAACACAAAAGTGGAGGCTTCTTCCTCCAAATGGCTGCAGTTTGGCTCAAGGTCCCCAACATCTCCTCCCTTCTTTTATACAAGACAGGGGGAGGCCTGCAGTCAAGCGGTGGGCTTTAACCAAGTGGGGGAGTAGTGACCTGGCTCCTCCCATGGGTCATTTTTACCGCCCACAGATTTTGGCCCTTGGTACCTTTTGGGGAGGGGAGGCAGGGCCTATATAATTATTATGTATGGTACCAACCTCCATGCAAGTCAGGTTTTTTCTCTCAGGGAATTCAGATGTGGTCAGGAAAGGACCTTCCCTTGTGGTTTTTCCACACCCACGTTGGTACCCATCCCCCTAGGGGTGCATAGGTCTGAATGCTCATGCAGTTCCTGGAGGCTTGGAGTATTGAACCTTGTCCAACATGCCTAGAATGATTATAAAAAGTAAATGAATTTGCAGGGCTTACAGAGGCTATAGGGTTTACAGAGACTATAGGTTTTACAGAGACTATAGGTTTTACAGAGACTATAGGTTTTACAGAGACTATAGGTTTTACAGAGGCTATAGGGTTTACAGAGACTATAGGTTTTACAGAGACTATAGGTTTTACAGAGACTATAGGTTTTACAGAGACTATAGGTTTTACATTCATTGTTAGGGGAGGGTCTCAGCCGGAGGCAGGTCCTCAGTCACGATTCCTCGGCTTGCCAGCTCCAGTCTGTGATGGTGGACCTGTAGAGGTTGCATCTTTATGGCTTCAATCTGGAGTGCAACTCTCGATTAAGTGTCTGTAGATTTTTTACATTTTCCTCTATGATCCCTGATTAACATAAAAGCAGCATTCCTCCTGAAGGGCTAAACAGGTTCCCCCTTTTTTTTGCTGTAAGGAGGTCAAGGGCTCGTCTATTTTGTAGGGTGTCTGACTAATAGAAGCCAAATGAGAATCTGAGAAAGAAAATGCTTGGGAGATACTTAAGGCATCAAAAAAAAAAATCCTTTTGTAGCCTTAGCAAGATCACCAAAAGACAAATGACTATATGAAATAACAGATATTTTCTTTTGTAAACCTTGTACATCTATGTTAAGATTATTATGGTTTGAAATACCCCAAATATGATTTTTAACCTTTCACTATTCAGTAGCAGTCCCATTGTAGGATAAAGGAGTAATATATATGAATTGATAATTTACATGACAGAACAATTGCTTTTGAACCACCAGATTGACAACCTGTCTTTTAAAATACATAACAGCATTTTCTAGAGCATCTAACCTGACTGACAGCTTTTTATCAATATCTATATGTGATGAAAAAGTTTGAGAAAATTTTTAATCAGTCCAATAACATAGCTTTTGGGGAGTTTTCATACCTGTAGGACCTTTTAGAGATGCTCATCCATGGGGGCCTCTGGTCCTTGTAACAGACAAATTTTGCAAACCATTTATTGACCTGAGATGTAACTCCCAGTCCCCACTCCCTCCCCCACACAAGAATTGGGACCGAGGCTTCAGCGGTGGGCTTGATGTCTCTTTTGGCTGTGGCTGCCAGCACCTGTGAAGAAAGGAGTGAAAAAAGGGGAAGGCTTTTATCTAAGGGAGAGGTTTTTTAATTAAAATTTTCCAGGTCATGATGTATGGGATCTGGTCTGGATGTCTGTTCCTAGGACAGAAAACATTCTTTTTAATATTTGAATGAAGGGTGTCCTCTGATAGTCATTTAGAGGAACAGAAATAGATACTCCATTTTTCTGAGCAATGTCCTTGATTTTTGTCCTAAAGAGGGGGAAGGGAACTGTCCCATGTTATTAAGTCAAGGGAGAAGCCTCCGTCCATAGGGAAACAATTAACATATAGACACACAAATATGACAGAAATATAGGGCCCAATAACACAGACACACGAATATGACAGAAACATAGAGGGCCCAATAACACAGATACATGAATATGACAGAAACAGAGGGCCCAAGAAAAGCTATGTGTGCTTCAGAACCAAATTTACAAAGGAGAAAGAGAGAGAGAGAGAGAGCGTGCTCAGGTACTCATCAGACTGGTCTGAGTGCTGGGGACCCCCAGGGTTGGACGTTTTGAAAACACAGTTGGATAGGAAACAATTATCACAGGTTACATTAAAGGTCTTGGGTAACTACTGGTGTGCCAATGGAGGGAGATGTTAGGAATTTTTTGTATATTAGCTATATTAACCATGTGAGAGAATTAAATATTAATGAGTCAATTTTAACCTTAAGATATAGTTAAAATGTTGACAAATAGGAACTTAATTAACTTTATTGGGTACTCTAAATTTAGTCTTTTTTAACCATCATCATGACCAGATTAATATCAACAAGTTAAAGTTTTAATTTTACAAACTAAATACCATAGTAACTTGCTATCAGCTAGAGCCATGCTTTTATTAGTCTGATGTAAGCCCTAGGTTAATAATCACTTTATTGTATCTTAAAAGATCTGTAATCTGGTTAAGTGTTTTGTCTTTAACCTTTTGTTTAAGTTTACTTAATATCTACAGTTACATATTTTTATCTTACAAACTATGTAACCACTCTGTAATAATCTATTTCATTAAATAGTTACCAACATTTAAAGTTTTTTTTCCAGTTTAACTTTTTTAGTCAGTTTATCTTATTATTACCAACATTCAAAGTTTTTTCTCCAGTTTAATTTTTTTAGTCAGTTTATCTTATTACCACCAGCGAAAACTTATTGTTTTTACCATGAGGCTTTTAATAAAAGGCCTTGTGAAATATCTTTAAAGAGTAGATCAGACTTGACTTTTGAAACACATTTAAATTATGAAAGTAGATTTGAACATTATTAAAAAATTTTTAACAAATTTAGTATTAAGCACATATTCAAATTTAAATATAATTCTTGAGACTCTTTCTTTGTTAGTAGTCCCAGAAAAGCATAGAGAGACAAAGTGAGCTTAAAACAGTTGTAAATACTTATAAGAAGTCCATATCTACTTGTAGTAATTTGGAATTTACCCATATTTTGAGATTTTGTTAGTAGTCCCAGAAAAGCATAGAAAGGCAAAGTGAGCTTAAAACAGTTATAAATACTTATAAGAAATCCATATCTACTTATAGTAATTTGGCATTTACCCATATTTTGAGATTTTGTTAGTAGTCCCAGAAAAGCATAGAAAGGCAAAGTGAGCTTAAAACAGTTGTAAATACTTATAAGAAGTCCATATCTACTTATAGTAATTTGGCATTTACCCATATTTTGAGATTTTGTTAGTAGTCCCAGAAAAGCATAGAGAGGCAAAAGTGAGCTTAAAACAGTTGTAAATACTTATAAGAAGTCCATATCTACTTATAGTAATTTGGCATTTACCCATATTTTGAGATTTTATGTGTTTGTAGTCCCCAAACTCTGCAAGCCAGGGAAGCTAAGAAAGAGCCTCTCTCTCTTTTTTTAATCTATTATCTCCTTGTTTACCCTGTTGGGTGGTGGGCGGGTGTGGCTGGAGGCCCTCTGAGCCCAAGTGGGGTAGGCATGCCCCTGGATCCTGGGCTTTGCACCCAGCTGTGAGCGGAGAAGCAGGGGGGAAGGGACTTATCTAATAGTGAGACTGAAGGACATTATTAATCAGGTTTCAATAGGAGAAGGTGATAAAAATCCTTTAAACAATCACCCATGTGACCCCATCATTCCTCATCGATAGTGTCTTTTTGGGGGAACCATGGACAAACATTTTTCTAAGAGATCAAAAAATTTAACTTGGGCCCCCTGCATCTTGAGAGATTCCTTAAGCCCTTGAATAAACAATTCCTGTTTGTTTTACATTTGGCACATGTTGAAAAGAGAAGTCTGCAGGAGCCTGAGCCCTGTCCCCTTGATTCAAGCCCACGCGATGGCTTGAACTGAAAATAAAGAATGAAAGAAGAAGACAGTGTTTGAGAGGGAGATTTGTCTTTTTCTTTGAGAAGGAAAAAGTCTGTTTTTCTTTACATTACACCTCACCTGATCCCTCACTGGGGAGGCGGCCACTGCAGGCCTGTTGATTTGCCTTTCTCTGATGGAGAAAGGGAAAGTTTGTTTTTTCCCTAACTGGGGAGGCAAACTTTGCCTAGTTTTTTAATGGGGAGGCAACCATATGAAACCTTGCCTAGTCTGTCAGTGGGGAGATGAATTTCGCCTAGTTCCTCACTGGGGATGCGGCCACTGGGGGCCTGTTAGTCCCAGGGGGAGGATGTCCCCAAGGGATCACCCAATTTTCTTTGTGCCTTGAGGTTCATAAACTATGAACATATATGGTTTGTCCCGAGACATGAGTTGCCATTCTTACCTTACCCGGGTCCATATTACAGGTGGGCTTTCCTGCAGTGACCCACTGCGGATCTTCACTCACCAACGAAGTGGCGATCCAACACTGAAGGGACGGCCATCCTTCCATGTGATGTCCAAGTTAGTCCTCGTACCTCAAGCCCCACGTTTCGGCGCCACTTGCCCCGGCCGGTGGGGGTTCAACAAAGGGCTCGAGGGGAGGCTAATCCTGGATGGGAGAGACAAACAGACACAAAGAAGGAGGCCATGCCTCTGGTCAAGGCCTCATAGGGGAGGCAGGAAGAAGGTATGTGGGCAAATGGAATTTATGGCTGCCAAATGGATTTTATGGCTACCAGATGCTCTGATTGATGAGGAGAGAGGGGCAGGGGGGGTCTCTTGAGTGATGGGCCTCACGGATGTTTACAAGAATGTCTGTGTTGAGATTACAGGCAGGGCAGAGTTACATCAATCCTGTTTGCTAAGATACATATCTTTAGGTTACACCTTGTTCCTATCTACAGATCAAAGTAGGCTCTTTGGGAAGGCTTGGTAATTTTCACAGGAACTCAGGAAACTGAAATCTAACACAAAAGTGGAGGCTTCTTCCTCCAAATGGCTGCAGTTTAGCTCAAGGTCCCCAACAGAAAATGGTGTGTTCAAGGCTATCCTGGGCTAAAAAGTGAGACACTATCTCAAGAACAACACAAATAAGCAAATCTCAAATACCTGTTCATCTAGGAAAGCTACCCAAATAAATGTGCCCCAAAGAAAGTTTCCAAATAAACTTCATTTATTACTGGCCATAATGTCATAAAGTTCTATATGGTGGCCTTTTTTATTTGCATGAAATTTCATATACATATTTGTCATACTGTGATCATACCCCATTTAATCTCTCTTATCCCCCCTCTCACTATCTTCCTTCCTGTAGTCCCTCTTCTTTCATGTTAGATGATGACTCCTGATATGGCAGTTTTTCCCACAATCAGTCATTTCCATTATGTTTAATCACCTCATTCTGCAAACTTGACTTTCACAGGCTTTCTTTTTACTGCCTGGTCAGAAATCAGAACCCTCAGAGTTGTCAAGGGGAGTGGAGAGCAGCAAAGCCCTGGGTTCCCAAGCCTGCAATCCAAGAGTAGCATTACCACTGTCTTCAAACTGCTTCCTATTAGCTGGATTGAGGTGGGGGTACACATTTATCTCCTCTCCATTCCCTCATTCTGTGGATGCTATGCAATATTTCTCAGAGATTATAGCATAGCATATAGTTGAATCATCACTTTTCAGTTTTGCCTGGATTTTGGCTGATCCCCATGCATTATCAGCTATGTGGAGCTCTTTTAAATTAATGTCATCCAAATTTGTCACAGTAACAGAACTATTTGAGAACAGATCACAGGGCAGGAAACTTGCATCCCAATGGCCATTGTCCTTATACTACCCTTAGTCTTCCTGGTGACCCAAGAGACTTAACAAGAGGTGAAGTCAGTTGAAGTTGCATGTGATCCTCAGTCCTCTTATGCCTCCTTCTTCTCCTGTGCCACTGAGCAGGATGCTTATCCTCCTGGAGCCTCAGTTCCCTTACTGGCAACAGTGGTGCAAAAGTGGGGCTCCCCAGAGCAGGTGCCTCCATCATGAGCTCCATTCAGTGGGTGAGGTAACTTGAGATGCAGAGAAGTTGAACAGCCTGTCCAAGGAGACATAGGCAAGGGAAGGATTTGACTAGGGACACTTTACCACAAGGCTGCCTCATCTGAAGGGCTGTACACAGTGCCGTTTTATGAACACAGTTTAAAAAGAACCCTATTCCTATTATTAGTGAGAAAGTAATTCAATTTAGAACATTTTTACAGCAATGAGATCATTCATGCTTGGGAGTTTTTGAGTATGTCTTTTATTAACTGTTTAAAGATATTTTGTGATCCTTTATTTGAATTACTATAAATATATTTTTCTAAATTACAGAAAAATTTTTGGTTAATTCAATTTCCTCCCAGTAAATTCAGAACCAAATAGTTTTTACTGACCCCACTTAGAACTATACTGGACTACAATATGCTTTTTTTTCCTTTTTAATTTTGTTATTATTATTATTAACAAGATGTTTTGTATGGATACATCATGTGTTCATACCCTCTTTTCCCTTGTCCCTGCCCCCATTCCATTGGGGACACTCCTCAGAAGGGCTGTAAGTATTCCCTGTGGGTTGCAGTTTATAGGTTGTAGCTTATGCATTGTAGGTGCAGTAGTCTGTTATTTTGGGGGAGGGAATGCCCCTGGGGCTGATGCCTCAACCTCTGGCTCTTACAATCTTTCTGCCCCCTCTTTTGCAAAATTCCCCAAGCCCTGATATGGGTTCCTTTACATTCAGCAGATCATTTAGTCTATCAGAAAGCTATTGTTTACCCACTGAGGCTGTGTGACACTGTTGCACTCTGTTTTCATCATGACAGGGTGTTTGATTATGAGTAGCTTAGACCTTTAGTTGTTCAGATCATTTTTGGCCATTTTCTCCCAGTAGAACAGGTAGTGCTTTCCAGCACTAGACTAAGTTAACTGTCTAGGGACTGGCTTTCTTCTGAATTCCAGCCCAGTCTCTTTGTGCTCTGTGTCAGCAAGCATATAGTGTCTTCAGCAATAGGGTCTTAGCTTTTCCTTCAGGCAGGTAATCAATTACTTTGACAGAAAGCTGTCTTGATTTGGGGACCTTGTAGGTCTCTTTGATCAACAGTTCAATGTGGGTAGCAACAAATCTCTGGTACTGGGAGTTACAGGTCAGAGCCAACAATTATTTTTTCTTTTAAGCCTAGATTCATCACACCCTCACCAGAGCACTACTTTTCAGGTGCTCCCCACTTACTCTTTTTTGAGGATTATATCTTTTATGCTATCTCCAAAGATAAAGTTTTGTATGGTCTCAGCTCATTTTGGATTTAATTTTGTGTCTGTTTTCACTCTCTCCCCTTTTCCTCCCCTCCCCCAAATCGTCCATTCCTATTATTTGGGCTTTGAGTTCCCTATAAGGTATGACAGCAACTCGAGAAGGTCCAAGTTAGGAACTGCATGAGACATCTGTCCTGTGATTGTTGAGTTTCCTGAGTCTGATCTGTTCCAAGTCTGTCCATTTTTTTTTTTTTTTTTTTTTACAAATTTCATTGTATCATTTTTTAATGCTCAGTAGAATTCCATTGTGTAACGCTTTCTAAACGTATCGACTTACAATGATTATATCTAAAATTTGATGTGCTGTAATCATTCTGTTACATAACTTAGGGAACTAAGAGACAAATTAAACTAACTTGCAAACTAACTCCTGGTGCTAAAAATAAGAATGACTTTTAGACTTGTTAAACTCAATATCATAACTTAATAGAAAGAAATGTGTAATATGTTTGCTTAGTTCGGTTGAATGAGCATTTCTAACAGACACCACTTGTAATACTTGTATCATACTATGTATGAGACAATATAAAGGGCAATTTGTACGCTACTGTATTTGGAGAATAAACCCTGAAATGACAGTTGCTTATGAACTAGCTACTTATTCTAATAACCCTGAATATGTCTTCGAGAGATGAAAGGCAAATCAGCACAAACAGAAAGCACTTCTGACTCCATATTCAGTTCATAAAGAAAACTTACGCAAACAAATAAACTGACAATATTTTTGAAAACAAAATGCTTCTGTTTTGCAATGATTATGTTACATAACATAGAGAACTAAAATAGAAAAGAAATTAATTTCCAATACTAGAACTAACACTAAGCCAGGCATGGTGGCACATACCTTTAAATCCAGCAATCGGGAGGCGATGTATGAGGATCACTGTGAGTTCCAGGCCACCCAGTAATGCCAGGTCAGTCTGGACTAGAGTGAAACCATACTGTGAAAAGTCAAAACAAACAAACAAACAAAAAACCCTAACACTAAAACTTAACATTAACATTGACACTAAACTCTAACACTAATGCTAAAAGTAATCTTAAAAGTAACAAACCCCAAATCTAACAATAATGCTAACCCTAATCCAAGCCATAATCCTAACCCTAAAACTAGCACTTACCATAACAAAACATTAAACATAATACTAGCCCTAACCATAACCATAAATCTAACACTAACCCTAATCCTAAACCTAACCATCGCTCTAACACTAACCCTAATAATAACCCTAGAAATGACCTAACTCTAAACCTAACCATATCCCTCAATAAACCCTACCAATAAATCTAGAACTTTCCGAAAACCTAGACCTAGCCCTAGGCCAAATCATAAACCTAAGCCTAGCCCAAACCCTAACTAACATTAACACTGACGAGGATCCTAGCCCTAACTCTAACTTACCCCTAAAAATAACCATAACCTTAGCCATAGGCCTAAATCTAAGCATAGCCCTAGCTGTAAGACTACTCTAAACTTAACCCTAGGACTATAACAAATCCTAAACCTAAAAACCCCTAACCCTAATATTAACCCTAATCCACACCCTAGATTAAACCTAAGATTAAAACAAACTCTGGCCTTAACCCTATTCCTAAACCTAACACAAACCTTACTCAAATTCAAAACCTAACACTAGAGCTAGGCCTAGCACAAACCCCAAACCTAACCATAGATATAACCCTAAAACTATGCCTAACACTAACCAGTTTATAAAACCAAACCATAACACTAAGTCTAGAACTAACACTAACCTAAAGCCCTAAAACTATTCCTAATTCTAAACATAATGCAAACCAAAACCCTACACCATAGCCATAGCCAATACCTAACCATAGCCATAAGCCTAACCCTAACCATACCCCTAACAATAACCAAAATGCCTAAACTATTCTTAATGTTAAATCTAACCCAACCCTTAGTCTTAATCGTAACCCTAGCCATAACCCTAAACCTAATCATAATCCTAACACTACTACTAACCCTAACCCTAACCCTAGCCATAATCCTAAACCTAATCATAATCCTAACACTACTACTAACCCTAACCCTAACCCTAGCCATAACCCTAAACCTAATCATAATCCTAACACTACTACTAACCCTAACCCTAACCCTAGCCATAACCCTAAACCTAATCATAATCCTAACACTACTACTAACCCTAACCCTAACCCTAGTGTTAGCTGTAACCCTAAACTAAACATAACAATACCACTAACCTTAAAACTAACCCTAATACTTACATAGCTGTGACCCTAGCACTAGCCCTAACCCTAACTTTAACCCTAAACTTAATTGCAACACTGGCCATAGCCCTAACAAATATCCTAGTGCTAGCCCTAGCCCTAATCCTAAACTTAACACTGATAATAACACTAACTACAACTCTAACACTAAACTTAACAAAATTCCCAACACTATCCCCAACCCTAACCCTAGTCAGAGCCATAACCCAAACCCAACCATAGCCCTAACCTTAATATTAATTCTAGCCCTAACATTAGTAATAGCACTAAATTTAAACCTAACCTTATCCAAACCCCTAACTCTAAACACACCCTAGGCCTAACCATAGCCCTAGCCCAAACCAGAACCCTAACCTTAACACTAATCCTAGCCCTAACCCTAACCAGAAAACAAACCCTAGCCATAGCCCAAGTACTAATGCTAACCCTAACACCAACCCTACTCCTAACCTTTACCCTAAACCTAATCCTAACCTTAGCTATATCCCTAACATTAACCCTAACACTAACCCTAACTTTGGCTCTAGCCTTAACCCTAAACACTAATCCTAAGCCTAACCATAGTAATAGCCCTAACCCTAAACCTAGCCATAGCCATAAACCTAATCCTATACCTATCCCTAGCTTTAACCCTAATCCTAACCCTAAACCCAACCCAAGCTCATTGTACCTTTCCTATGTGAATTTTACCTTTAGGCATTTTCTGTCCTTTGTTTTCCCCTTTAATTTTTTTTTTATTTGAAGGCAAACAGTTACCAATTAATCAAGGCTAGACATAGGCAGAAGAAGGTGTAAGTTAACATAAAAGCTTAGTAATATAAGCCAATATCAAACAAAGGAACATAATAGTCTGAATGAATTTTCATTTATGTTGTAACATTTTGTGGCTATATTCTTTTACTGGGTGTTTAAGACCATACAGGCAGCCATAATTAATGATATATTGTATTTTAGAGATTAGTTATAGATCTGTAGAAATCTTTTTTGCCCATTAAAAATATTTTTATTTATTAATTTGCAAGGGAGGGGGAGAGAGAGAAAAAGATTATGGTTATGCCAGGGCCACTTGCCACTGCAAATGAATTCCAGATGCATGTGTTACTTTGTGAATCCATCTGGCTTTACATGGGTACTGGGGAATTGTACCTGGGCTGGAAAGATTTGCAAGCAAGTCCCTTTAACTTCAGGGTCATCTACCCAGCCTGCCTCCCGAGTGCTGGGCGCAGGTAGAGCAAAAGAGAGAGAGAGAGAGCCGGGCCAGCCGTTTCTCTCTTGAGGCTGAGCGAGAAGACAGGTGTCGGCGACTCAAACCCCTCCCCCCACTAAAACACCAGGGAGAAAAACCATTGAGTCGCGGAGAAACGTCTAAGGTGAAACTCGCTGCTTATTGTCAGGGGAGATATTTATGTGCTTTGAGGAAGGGGGCGGGAAGAGGGGATGAGAGAAAGGGATATATAGGGCCAATATACTTTGAGGAAGGGGGTGGGAAGAGGGGATGAGAGAAAGGTATAAGGGCCAACAGTATTTCATCACGTCAGCAGCAGCTGGGTGGAGGCAGTTTCAGCTTAGGTGCTGAGTCAAGGGCAGGTACTCAGGCTTGACTAGGCCTTACCGGGAGTAGGCCAAGATTGGCTGGGCTAACCACTCAGCTTCACACCGGGCAGGGCCCAACATCTCCCCCTTTTGTTTTTGTAAGAACGGTGGATGGCATAGTCCCTGTCCTAGGTTGTTCCCCTCTGGGAACCTTACCCATCTCTGGGCACTATGCCTCTAGCCCGTTGACCACTCCACGCCCTGTCTTAGGTTGTCTCAGCCTGTCTGAGAGCTTACCCGTCATTGGTTCGATGGAGGGCGGGGGAGGGATGTTAGGTGGATAGCCAGTAAGTGGAAAAGCCATTGTCTTTGAGTCGTAAACCTGTGGTGCCTTGGCCTGATGAAGTTTAATTGCCTCAAGCTGTTGGTGAATGAATTGTGTAATCTTATTAATTATACAGGGCCCGAGAGTGAGGATAAGAAGAAGGAGGGGTTCAGGGGGAGGGAGAAGGTAGGGTAAAGAGCAAGAAGAAGGAGGGGTCCAAGGGGAGGGAGAAGGTGGGATAAAAAGCCATGTAAGCTCGTCTACAGCAGGTTGTCTTAGGAGTCCCGACTCCTTCTGTAAATCTTTCAGGAGCTTTTCTGGCTTCATTCAGGTCTAGTAGCATCCACACCTTCAGTTGTTCCTGGGGAAGAAACAGAGGCATAGTTCTCAGGGGTGTGACACTCCCTGGAAAATTGATTATTATCATCCCCTTGTTGGGGTAAATATTTTAAGTCTCTTGCCGGTACCCAAATAGGTCTTTTTTCCTCTTGAGGAAAGACACATCTAAATCCTCTCCCTGCTGTGAGGAGGGGGTCTGGTCCCCTCCAGGCCCCAGTTAATGGGTCCCTCCATTTGACCCAGATGGAGCTGTAGGTGACAGCTGAGGTCCAATGTTTTTGAAAAGGGGACAAGTGTCTATCTTCTTTAGAAAAATTTAAAATATTTAGGGTTAATAATGCCTTTTTTAGTTGGTCATGTGGGGGTAGAGATTGTTTTTGTAATTGAGATTTGAGAGTTTGATGATATCTTTTCATGATGGCTTGGCCCCGCGGGTTATATGGGATGCCTGTGGAAAGTGAGATTTTCCAGGTTTGGAGGAAATCTATAAAAGTTTTGTTTACGAAGCAGGGACCATTATCGGTTTTGATTTGATCTGGCAATCCAAGGGTGGCAAAGCATTGAAGCATATGGCTAATAGCATGTTTAGTTTTTTCCCCAGCATGTGCTGATGCCCAGCAAGCATGGGAGAAAGTATCAACTGAGAGAAAAATATACTTAAGTTTTCCAAATGGAGAATAGTGAGTAACATCAATCTGTCAAAGGTGATTAGGGCGTAGTCCTCGAGGATTGGCTTCTGTAGTTTGAAGAGGAGGTACCTGGAAGAAAGGCTGACAGGATTTGTAAGTTCGGACAATTTTTTTAAGGTCTTTGACTGGCACATGGGGATATTTATGTTTAAGGCCCCTCCAATTTATATGAGTTAATAAGCAGAAGTGTGTAGCTTTTGAGACTGTATTACATTGAGGCTGAGAGGCCAGTTTGTCAGCCAAATTGTTTCCTTTAGAGAGGAATCCTGGTAAATTTTGATGGCCTCTGAGATGTTGAAGAAAAATGGGGTTAATTTTTTGTTTAAGTAGGGAGCGGGCTTGAATCATCAATGGGGTTATAATATTGGAGTCCAGTCTAATATGGGCCTCAATTAGGTTGGGTAACAGGTTAACAACATAAAGGCTGTCAGAAAATAAGTTAAATGGCTCCTGAATAGTGTCCAAAGCCAAAACGACAGCAAATAGTTCTTTAAATTGTGTTGATCCTGTGACCTCATGGGAGATAGACTTTATGGGTATAGACTTTTCTCCCCTCCTTAGGGGAGGGTAAACAACTAGGGAAGCTCCTAAGTGTCCCCCATCAGTGAATACGGTAAGAAAATCAGGGTTGGGTTTAGATAAAAAAAAGTCTGGGGGGGTCTCCATTCCAACCTAGAGAAGGAGCTCATTCATTTATAAGGACACCCAGAAACCCCTCGAGGGCAATAGCAACCCTGTTGTTATTTCTCTGAAGCCAAGTGAAGTCTGTTACCTTAAAGGGGGTGACAATGACATGAGGCTCCATGTCAAACAATTGGATAGAGGTGTCCCTGCCCTTTATAATGCAGTCTGCAATCTGGTTAGTTATAGAGTAAACTCTGGGGACTCCACCAAGGGAGAGGTGAATCCATTGGATGGGTTCTCCTTTCTGGGCCAACAGCGCAGTGCATAATGTTTCCCCAGAGAAAATACAGAGGGAGATAGGTAAGTTAGGATCAAACCTCTTTAGGACAGCAGCATCAATGGCCCGTTGTACCTTATGTAGAATTTGTTCATGACGAGGGGGCAAGGTTATCTGAGAGGAGAGAGTAAGACCCTTTAAGAGGTCAAATAAAGGGGACAGTTCCTCAGTAGTTATGGGTATCCAGGGCCTCATCCAATTAATTTTTTTCAGCACCTTTTTGGAGTTGAGGCAAAGTATAGAATTTTTGAATATGGAGTTGGGGTTTGACAGGAGAAACAGTATAACCTGGAGCCCAAAATCTTGAAGGGAGGGGTAGTTTGAATCTTTTTTGGAGATACCTGTAAAATGGCAAGGCATTTAGTAGTGAGGTCTTGGAGATCAGATGGGTTGGAATGACCTAAAATAATAATAAAATAGTAGGATGATTAATCAAGGAAGAAAAGATATGAGACATGTATTGTTAGGGTCAATCCAGGGCTGACAGTTAGTAGCTTTCCATGATGTTGAAGCTTATAGATCTAGGGGAAGTTCCATGCTGGCAGAAGAAGTTGGTCTGTCTTTATAGGGCCAAGCATAAGAGAGAAGAAAGAAATTAATTAGTCATATAGTACACAGAGCAAAATTATTGTAGTTAAGTCACAGTAAGGTTTAGGAATTTTTGTTAGGCACACTTTGTATATCTTTATAATGGAATTTTAAATCATTATTACACCTTAAAATTGGCCCCCAGTGACATTGTCTTTAGTAAGGTGATTGTAGATGTAAACTATAAGTTAATAAAATATTGAATATATTGGGGGACATATATTTAAATTACCATATTTTGTCCCTGGCTTTTAATAGATTTATAATAATATTTACAATAATAATAAAATCAAATAAGTTAATTGGTATAAGGCATAGTAAGGAGAGACTAGAAAAATTTAAATTTAATTATCATTAGCCGTTATTAAACTTTTGTAATAACCAGAGACTGATAGTTTTTAGGTTTTTTTTTTAAATTTTGTCCCTCCAGTTGGGCAGAGCTGCCAGAGAAAACTTTAATCTCAGGCCAACATTGTATTACCGATTGAGTTAGTTGGGCTTAGTATGAATTGAGGTAGGCGGGTAGAGAGAGAATGGGCATGTCAGGCCTCCAGCCACTGTTTACATGGGTACTGGAGAATTGAGCCTCGAATCAGGGTCCTTAGGCTCTACAGGCAAGTGTTTAACAATTATTTTTTTATCTTTATGTTAATGGGAAGGCAGGGAAGGGTGGGACAATGGTGTGTAGGATATAGTCATATAGTCTTGAAAAACAGGTTTTTTTTTTTTTTTTTTTTTTTTTTTTTTTTACATTTAGCAGGGCAATACGAATGTCCCCAGCTGTTTTTTTTTTTTTATTTTTAAAAGTAAATACTTTGGGCCCCGCGGGACACTTAGTTAAGAGCATAGAGGGAGCGTCTAGAGGCAAAAGGGGCGGGGACGGCAGCAGCTTGTCTCATGGCCTCATGGCGGATTGCCCGCCCATTCCTAAGATATTTTTAAAGCAAGTTAGGAGCCCGCCTATTTGCCTCCTTGTTGTTTGGTTGGCCTTTTATTTATTTATTTTTGATAAAAGTGACCAAAAGTGACGCCTGGAGGTGCGGGCGAGGCACAGCCAGTGAGGCTCGGGGCAGTGCTCGGGCCCGGGCCGGAGTTGTCCCATTTGGCCCGCTCCCTGCAGGAATGTCGGTGGAGCCTGGTGGACCAGTGACTTGTGTTCCACGCCCGTGAGGAAAGTTAACCTCGGTTTGTATTTGATCACAGTTTACATTCACAGAAAGCTACATGGCGGAGCTGTCCTCCACCAGGGGTTTGAGCACATTTGTCTTAGGCAGTAGTTAGGGGCTGAAAAGAGCTGAAAAGATAGCTGCCGGGTGGCGGCTTGGGTGGCGGCCTTGGGAGAAAGGAGATTTTAAAAGTCAGTTTTAGTTTTTTCTTACAGTTTTTAAGGGCAAAAATGAACTTTTCCCTGGAAAAGCCTTTAAGGTTGGCAATTAAGGCAAGGAGGACTGAATTAATCCATGTGGCTAAAACGAAAGTTTTGTCCCAAGAGTCACACTGTAGGAGGAGTAGGGCAATAGTAATATATATGAGTACAACATAAGCATAAAGTCCCAAAAAATAGTTAAGCATGTTGTAGAATTTTTTTTTTAAGATGGCGCCCCCACTCCAATGAGGGGGCAGGACACAGAGTTCAGGTTTGAGTTCTCCAGGTTTGCCCACGTGGTGAGCCTTCTTTAGGTCTGTCCACGTGGTGAGTTTTTTTTTAGGTTTGTCCACGTGGTGAGTCTCTACGTGGTGAGTTTCTTTTTTAGGTTTGTCCACGTGGTGAGTCTCTACCCACGTGGTGAGTTTCGTTTTTAGGTCTGTCCACGTGGTGTGTCCGCCATGAAATGGTGTTTCTAAGATGGCGCCCCCATTCAAATGGGGGCAGGACAAAAATGGCGGCACCGCAGAAGCGGTCTGTCGGAAACCCAAAAATGAGAGGAAAGAGAAAAGAACAAGAGATGTTGAAGTTTGGGACGGAGTTTTTTTATTTAAATGAGGAGGCAAAACATTTAAAGTCTCCTCTAGGTCTGTCCACATGGTGTGTCCGCCATGAACGTACCCGTTTAGAAATGGCGGCAAACCGGAAATGGAAGGAAAGAGAAAGGAAGTTGAAGTAAGCACAGATTATAGAAGTAAAGGTTAGAATATTAAATATGAAGATTACCTCATAACTTATGAGGATACACCCGTCAGCAGTCCGATTAGCTCGTCAGCTTAATTTTGAATTTTTCTTCGCCACGCCAGCAGTCCATAGTACGTTTTGAATCCTCACACGTCCTCACATGGGGCAGTAGTTGCTGTGCCCCACGTCTGGGTGCCAAAATGCCGGGGCTTTTTTCCCTCACCACTGGCAGGTAGAGCAAAAGAGAGAGAGAGAGCCGGGCCAGCCGTTTCTCTCTTGAGGCTGAGCGAGAAGACAGGTGTCGGCGACTCAAACCCCTCCCCCCACTAAAACACCGGGGAGAAAAACCACATTGAGTCACGGAGAAACGTCTAAGGCGAAACTCGTCGTTTATTGTCAGGGGGGAGATATTTATGTGCTTTGAGGAAGGGGGCGGGAAGAGGGGATGAGAGAAAGGTATAAGGGCCAATATACTTTGAGGAAGGGGGTGGGAAGAGGGGATGAGAGAAAGGTATAAGGGCCAATATACTTTGAGGAAGGGGGGTGGGAAGAGGGGATGAGAGAAAGGTATAAGGGCCAACAGTATTTCATCATGTCAGCAGCAGCTGGGTTGAGGCAGTTTCAGCTTAGGTGCTGAGTCAAGGGCAGGTACTCAGGCTCGACTAGGCCTTACCGGGAGTAGGCCAAGATTGGCTGGGCTAACCACTCGGCTTCACACCGGGCAGGGCCCAACATCATAGTATACATACAGCCATGATGGTACCATCATTAGCCTTCTCCCAAGCTCATTGTACCTTTCCTGTGTGAATTTTACCTTTAGGCATTTTCTGTCCTTTGTATATAACATATTTTTATCATACTCCCACCTGCTTTCTTGTCTTCCTGCCCCTGTACCCCTTTCAAAGAATCCTTACTACCTCCAATCAGTAGGGTTTCGCTTTAGACCAGGCTGATCTGGAACTCACTACGTAGTCACAGGGTGGCCTCGAACTCATGGTGATCCTCCTACATCTGCCTCCTGAGTGCTGGGAATAAAGGCATGTGCCACCACTCCAGGCTTTTATTTTTTTTAATAATTTTTTTCTTAGTTATGTATATAGTATACATACAGCCATGATGGTACCATCATTAGCCTTCTCCCTGTACTCCTCCCATGGGTAATGTGGGTCTTGCCTTATGTGGGTAGCCATCAGTTATGTGGGAGGAGGCAATGACTCTGTGTATAATGACCCAACTCATGGCTCTAACAATCTTTCCACCCCCTCTTCTGTTAGTTTCCCGGAGCCATGTTGGGTTCATCTTAGGTCTATTTCAGTAATGAGGTTTTGTGAGTCTCTGTTTCTCTGGATGTCTGATTTGGTGGGTGTTGAGAGTTCTTTGTGTCTATCTTCTTCACCCTTGTGCTGGTACCAGGTTCACCAATAAAGCAGCACTCTTGCTCATTTCCCCTATAACCCAATGTCTTCATCTGGTGCCCTATTGTGGTGTGATGGGCTGATTCTCTCCTCAGGATATGCATGCATCTGAAAGAGAGAAGCAGATTGTCCAACAGAGAGTGAGGTCAGTGCAAGATACATGGATAACCATTATTATTTTAGAGAGAAATTAATAGGTGTAGAACCTCTTGTATTCCATTATTGGTGGGAGCTTGATATTGGAGAGTGGGCTCATTTTTGATATGGTTCTGACTTGTTTCCCATTTCCAGGTTCCATTCCACTGAGCAGCTCCACTAGCCAAATCTAGAGCAGTTTGTAACCCAACATGGCTGTGTGCCACTACTACACTCATGTGAGCATCATGTCAGGTTGTTTGATGCTGAGTAGCTTAGATCATGAGTTGCTTAGACAGATGTTGGCCATTTCCCCCAGTCACTTATTTAGCACTTTCTGGAACTAGACAAGCTAACTGTCTGGGGACTGACTCTCTTCCAGATTCCATCCAGGTCTCTCCATGTTCCATCCAAACAGCATATGGTGTCTTCAGCAGTAGGGTCTTACCAATAATCTTTGGTGAGTCATCAAGTACTCTGACAGAAATGTCTTCTTTTGGGAAACCTTGTAGGTCTCACTGATAAAAAGCTCCTTGTGGATGTTAACCACATGCTGATTTTGGGAGTTACAGGTCAGTGCCAAGGGAAAAGAAGGAAGAAAAAATATAGGTAATATGAAAGAGAAAGAGAGAACAGAGATGAAAGGAGTGCTAGAGAGCAACAGGAGAAGATTGAGGTTAGTCTTCACCATACCCTGTCCTGGCCCCAGTGATTCAGGTGTTCACTCCAAACACCTAATGTAGGTTTGACCTTTTAGTATGTCCTTGAATATAGGATTTTATGGTACCATTTCCATTTAGGTCCAGTTTTTGTCCCCTCACCCACCCACCATTCCTCTGCTTTCCCACCCAACCATCCCTATTGTCCAGTCCTTGAACTGTTTAGTAGGCATGTCAGCATCTCAGGAGAATACAAATCAGGAGCCATAGATGAGTGAGACCATGTGATGCTTATCTTTCTGTGATTGGATGAGTTCACTAAGAATGATCTCTTCCAAGTTTGACCATTTTTCTTCAAATTGCTTTGTGTCATTTTTCCTTACTGCTGTGTAGAATTCCAATGTGTAGATATACCACATCTTAGTTATCCATTCATCTAATGATGGATAGCTGGGTTGATTCCAGCTCTTACCTATTATGAATTGAGCAGCTATAAACATAGTTGAGCAAATATCTCTGAACTGAGGCTTGGAGCTTTTAGGGTAAATGGCCATTAAGGGGATAGCTGGGTCTGTTGGTACCTCTATAGACATCCTTTTTAGGAGTCTCCATATTTCTTTCCATAGTCATTGTACCAGCTTACATTCCCACCAACATCCTCGCCAACATTTGTTGCCATTAGATTTTTAAATTTTTGCTGTCCTTACTGGGGTAAGGTGGAATCTCATAGATATTTTAATTTGCATTTCCCTGAGGATTAGGGATGCTGAACATTTTCATAAGTGTGTGTTTTCCATTTTATTTCTTCCTCTAAGAAATCCCTGTGCAGTTCTCTGCCACATTTTGTGAGTGGGTTGTTTAATTTTCATTGTTTAGGTTTATGAGTTCTTTGTAGATTTTAGAAATTGGGCTTCTGTCTGATGTGTATCCGGCAAAAATTTTATGCCATTCCTTGGGCAATCTATTGACTCTTCTTTTTGTATATTTGTTGGTGAAAAACTTTTCAGCTTCATGAGATCCCAATGGTTGAGTGATTGTTTTATTTCTTGAGCTACTGGGGTTTTGCTCAGGAAGTCTTTACCCACTCCTATATCATGGAAAGTGCCTCCCACTTTTTCTTCCAGTTAGTAGCAGTGTTTCTGGTCTTATATTGAGGTCGTTGATTCATTTGGTTTTGATTTTTGTGCATGGCGAAATGTGTGGATCAAGTTTAATTTTACTGCATATGGTTATCCAGTTTGTCCAACACCATTTGTTAAAGATGCTGCCTTTATTCCAATCTACATTGTTGGGGCCTTTGTCAAATATCAAGTAGCTGTAGTTACTTGCCCCAAAGACCAGATCCTTGATTTTGTTCCATTGGTCTATCATCCTGTTTTTAACCCAGTACCATGTTGTTTTTATTACTATGGCTTTGTAGTATAGCTTTAGATCAGGTATAGTGAGGTCTCCAGAGTTATTTCTTTTGCTGAGGATATGTTTGGATGTCCAAGGCCTTCTGCCATTGTCTATGAATTTTGAGGTTATTTTTTCTATCTCTGTGAAGAAAGATGTTGGGATTTTTTATTGGTATTGCATTAAATCTGTATATTGCTTTTGGTAAGATTGCCATTTTCACAATGTTAATTCTCCCTATCCAGGAGGATGGCTGATCTTTCCATTTTCTCAAGTACTCATCAATTTCTTTCTTGATTGTTTATATGTTTTCATTGTAAAGGTCTTTCACCTCCTTGGTTAATATTATTCCAAGATATTTTTTTGATGCTATTGAAAATGGGACAATGTTGCTTATTTCATTCTCTGTATCTTTGTCTTTTGCATAGAGAAAGGCTACTAATTTTTGTGCATTGATTTTGTATCCTGCTACTTTACTGAAGGAGTTAATCACTTTTAAGAGTTCTGAGATGGAGGTTCCTGGGTCACTTATGTATAGAATCATGTTGTCTACAAATAGGGCTCACTTAACTTCTTCCTTTCTAATTTGTATCCCTTTTATTTCTTTCTCCTATCTTATTGCTTGAGCTAGTACTTCTAGTACTACTATGTTGAAGAGTAGAGGTGAGAGTGGACACCTCTGTCTTGTTCCTGATCTCAGTGGGAATTCCTTCAGCCTCTTCCAATTAAGTATTATTTGGGCTTTAGGCTCTTTATATATAGCCTTTATTATGTTGAGATATAGACTGACCATGCTTGTTCTCTCCAATGTTTTGATCAGGAATTGATGTTGTATTTTGTCAAAGGCCTTTCCTGCATCTATGGAAATGATCAGGTGGTTTTTGTGTTTAAGCTTATTTATGTGGTTTATTACACTGACAGATTTCCTTAGGTTGAAACATCCCTGCATTCCTGGGATGAATCCTACTTGAGCCAGGTGGATAATGCTTTTGATGTGCTGTTGAATTCAGTTTGCAAGGATTTTGTTCAGGATCTTTGTATCTAAGTTCATCAGGGAAATAGGACTATAATTTTCTTTTCTTGTGGCATCTCTGCCTGGTTTTGGTATTAGGGTGATACTAGATTCATAGAAGGAGTTGGGGAGTTTTCCCTGTTCTCTGATTGTGCGACACAGTTTGAAAAAATTGGTTTCAGTTCTTCCATGAATGTTTGATAGAATTCAGCTGAGAAGTCATTTGGTCCTTTCAATCTCGATGGTTGTGATAGGTTTCTTTAGGAGATTAATCTGCTCTGAGTTTAGCTTTGGTAGGTGGTATGTTTCCAGGAATTCATCCATTTCCTCCATATTATCCAGTTTTGTGGAGTAGAGGTTTCTGAAGTAAGTCCTGATGATTCTCCCAATTTCACTTATGTCTGTTGTGACTTCTCCTTTTTCATTTCTAATTTTGTTAATTTGAGTTGTCTCTTTTTTCTGCTTGATCAAGTTGGCCAGGTGTTTATCAATTTTGTTTATTTTTTCAAAGAACCAGCTCTTTGTTTGATCAATTCTCTTAATTGTCTTCTTAGTTTCCAATTCATTAATTGCTGCTCTGATCTTAATTATTTTTATCCATATGGAGCTTTTGGGGTTGGATACCCCTTGTTTTTCCAATGTTTTTAGGTGGATGGTTAGGGCATTGATTTGGGATCTCTCCATCTTTGGTATGAAGGCATTTAGCACAATGAATTTCCCCCTGAGGACCACCTTCATTGTGTCCCATAAGTTTTGGTATGAAGTGTTCTCATTGTCATTCATTTCCAGAAACTTTGCAATTTCACTTTTTATTTCTTCCACTGCCCATTTATTGTTTAGGAGTGTGTTGTCCAGTTTCCAGGAGCTGGTTGGGTTGCTGGCACAACTTTTGTTGTTAATTTCTAGCAATACAGCATTATGATCTGATATCATGCAGGAAATTAAGACAATCCTCCTAAATATATAGATGCAGCTTTATGACCCAGTATTTGATCTATTTTAGAGAAGGTTCTATGCACAGCTGAGAAGAATGTGTAATTTGTGGTTTGGGGGTAGAATATTCTACAGATATCCATTAGGTCCAATTGATCTATGGTTTTGTTGAGCTCTCTTACTTCCCTGTTTATTTCTGTTTGGATGATCTGTCTATTGCCGATAATGGAGTATTGAAGTCCCCAACTATGATGGTGTTTGTGGTGCACATATGTTTGGTGCATAAAGATTAATGATTGTAATATCCTCTTGTTGGATTGTTCTCTTGATGAGCAAGAAGTGGTCTTCTTTGTCTTTTTTGCTTACTTTTGTTTTGAAGTCTATTTTATCTGATATAAGTATAGTTACACCTGCTTGTTTCTTGTTTCTGTTTGCATGGAATATCATTTTCCACCCTTTCACCCTGAAGAGGTGTCTGTCTTAATGGTGAGGTGGGTTTCTTGAAGACAGCAGATTGAGGGATCTTATTTTATGATCCACCCTGTTAGCTTATGTCTCTTGATGGGTGAATTAAGGACATTAATATTTAGGGTAATAACTGTGAGGTTTGATTTGATACCTGCCATATTGTGGTGGTTTATGTGGTTTGGTGGTTTCTTGGTCTTTGTAGTTTTTGTACCTTCTCATGGTTTGGTTAATGTCTTCTACTTCTCACAGGCACTTGTGGTTGGTTATTTACTTCTGTGTGTAGAATTCCTTGAAGTACTTTCTGTAGGTTTGAATTTGTGTTCATATAGTTGTATAGCTGACTTTTATCATGGAAACTTTTATTTCATCATCTATTATGAGGGATACTTTTGCTGGATAGAGCAGTTTGGGTTGGAAGCCATAGGTTCTTACAGTTTGCAGTGCTCCATTCCAGGCCCTTCTGGCTTTTAGGGTTTCCATTGAGAAGTCTGAAGTAATTCTGATGGGGTTTCCTTTATAGGTAATGTGTTGTTTCTCCCTAACTGCTTTTAGGACTTTCTCTTTGTGCTTGATGTTTAGAGTCTTAATGATAATATGTCTTGGAGAATTTCTCCTTTGGTCCAGTCTGTTTGGAGTTCTGCTAGCTTCTTGTGTCTTGATAGGACTTTCTTTTGAGAGAGTGGGAAAGTTTTCTTTGATAATTTGGTTGAATAGGTTTTCCATGCCTCTGGTCTGCATTTCTTCCCCTTTTGGTATACACATAATTTGAATGTTTGGGCGCATAAGTATATCCCACATTTCCCTCATGTTCTCTTCACAGAAATTTTTGAACTTATTGAAACTTTTGGACTCATGAACTGTTTCTTCTGTTTCTTCTGTTTTGTCTTCCAGTTCTGAGTTTCTATCCTCCACTTGGCTGACTCTATTCTTGAGAGCTTCTATAGAGTTTGGGGCTTGAACAATTTGGTTCATTTTTTCTACTGCTTTTTCATGTACAGTTTCCATCCCTCTGTCAAGTTCCCTTTTCACATCATTTTCTGGTTTTCTTAATGCTTCTTGGAGTTCATCCCCTCATTTTTTAATGTCTCCATTGAGCTTAGCAAGTTGGTTATTGAGGTCCTTTTTTTTTTTTTTTTTTCCTCTCTTTCAGATCATTTAACTGTCTTTGGAACCCTTCCTGGTTTTTCTATTTTGTCTAATCTAGCAAGGATAACATTCATACAATTATTGGCTCTTTGTTGAGTTTCTGAAAGTTGTGCTGTTTGCTTGGTCAGGGTTGCATAGCTTGTCACTTCATTTTGGGGTTCTAGTCCTATTGTCTCTTCTATGATTGATTAGAGACATCCATTGTGCGACTGGAAAGTCTAGCTAGATTTACTTGCATCTATTTTTTTTCATGCTATTCCTTTTTTGCTGTGGTCTGCCCATCACAATGGTTCCGAGCCTAGGGTGTGGGATGCTAGCCTGATGGCCTGGGGTGGAGGGTTGCAGTGGTGTGTGGCAGGTAGATGGCCCCTGGAATTCATAAAGGCTGGGGTGGGGGACACTGGGCTGCTAGCCTTGGTCCCCAGTCAGAGGTGGGAGGGAGAGTGGGAGGGGACTGCAATCACCCTATCTGGGTTCAGGAAGGCTAAGGCGGGAACCCTGGCCTACTGTCCTGGGTCCCTGCTCTACCATGGGAGGGATAGTGGCAGCACCTTACTGGCAATGGGGCTCAGGAAGGCTAGGGAGGCACCTGACCAGTGATGGGGATCTTGCTGGCTAGGGAGGGACCTGACCTGTGATGGCACCAGGTCTGGCCAGCAAGGGCAGCATATGATAAGTGATATGTAGGAGAGAATCTTAAGAACCTGCAAAGAGCTCTAGGACTCTCATTATAATGTCATCTGCTAGGATGAGTGAAGGCTATTCAGACCATGTGGCTACCTTTAGAAGCATCTGTAGTTACTCTTCTCCAGGCACCTTGTTAATACCTATTATGTTTCTATTAAAATTGATTATTATAAATGTGTCCAAATGTTAAGCTACATTTAAATATATTTACCTTTTATCAAGCTTTATGTAGAAGTTATTTATTTATTTATTTATTTATTTATTCATTCATTCATTTGAGAGAGAGGGAGAGAAAGAGAGAATGGGCACACAAGGGCCTTGAGCCACTGCAAATGAACTCCAGATGCATGTGCCCCTTGTGCATCTGGCTTACGTAGGTCCTGGAGAGTTGAACCAGGATCCTTTGGCTTTGCAGGCAAACACCTTAACCACTAAGCCATCTCTCCAGCCCTAAAAGTTATTTTTTTGAAGCAGTATTTTCACCAGTAGTATTACCACCAGTTTTCTAAGATAAGCATATTATTTTTCTTGTTATGATCATTCCCCTCTGTAATATAATAATTGTACATTATATAACATTTATTAGGATCAGATCAATGTAATAAATTTTGCTAACAGGATACATTACATATTACCTTGTGGGTCTTGTTTGTTCCCGTTCCCGGGTTCATTGGCCACCAATGTCCCAGGTGAGGGAGAGAGGAGTTGGGAGAGAAGCAGCAGGGTCCTTCCTAGAGCAGCAGGTGAGTGAGACAACAACAAACATGATGGGGCAATGAGCACCTGGGAGACCGTCTGATGGACAGCACTCATTTATTGAAAAGGGTGGTGGGTTTATAAACACTTGGGGAAGGTTGAGATGGCACATATAGACTATATGGCAATTGGATGCATAGTTTATGGCCTGTTATCTAGGTGGAGGAAGGACTAGTAACTTCAAAGCTATGGGGGAAGGATAAGGGAAGATAAGGGGAAGGGCGGAAGCCTATGACTTCAAAGACTGTGGGGGATGAGAGAGAGATGGTGAAAGGCTACATGACTCCAGCCACATGAGGGTCTCTTGGGCAGCTAGCCACAAGGGCAGGAACTGTGGGGAGCAAAGTCTGACTTATGGAATTGTAAGAGCCATTTGTGGTCCAGGGTGAGGGCCTCGCCAGTTCTGACCACTCTGGGTGATGATAGCACACTACAACCTACAATGCAGGGAAGGCTGTCACCATCATCAGGGACTTCCTGATGAGATGTCCAGCTGCAACCCCACAGCCCAGGGTCCCTGGCCATGTCCAATAGTTCAGGCCAGCCTCCTCACAGGTCCAGCCCATTTCTAGCAAGGCCCAACAACTCCCCCTTTGTTTTTTAAAATGGGACAGTGTCATCTTGGATAAGTTTTTTGTGGCTTAATGTGGGTCCAGTTAGAGCCAGATGGTGTATAAGGACCCAATTGGTCAAGATTTGTTTATATTGTTTAAACCCTAATGTACACATGCAGGGGATAATGTATAAGAGTAGTAGCAAGGTGCCTGACACCAATAGTAGCCAAACAAAAATCTGAGAAAGAAACTGTTTGGGGAATAATTTTTGTAATATGCTCTGTAAGGCACCAAAAAATCCTTTTGCTGCCTTAGCAGGATCATCAAAAGACTAGTGACTATGTGAAATAGCAGATATCTCCTTTTGTAAACTTTGTAAATCTATGCTAAGAGTATTATGATTCCAAATACCCCAAATATGATTTTCAAGCTTCCACCATTCAGTAGCAGTCCCATTATAGGGTAAAGGAGTAGTTCATATTAATTGATAATTTGCATAACAGACCAATTGCATTTGCGCTGCCAAATTGGCCACCCGTTTTTTTAAATACATAACAGCCTCCTCTAGAGCATCTAACCGGACTAACACCTTTTAATCAATATCTATCTGTGACAAAAGGGCTTGATATATATTTTTAGTCAGTCCATTAACATTATCAGCTGTCTTCATTGATTGTGCCAGGGATACTGCTGCTGTGGTGGAAGAGGCAATGAAGGTGATTGTAGCAATGATCCTCACAATTAGCCATTCTATGAATCTTCTTTTCCATGTCATCAATCTGTTGAGCTGCTGGAACACTTGAGCTCTGAAGCTGGAGTACCAGGGCTCAGTCATTTTGACTGGCATAATTAAGTAAGGAGGCCACACGATAATAAAGACTACATTGGAGGAGTAATCTGCAGTTGTGTCTCCCTTAGAATTGATACAATTGGTGGTAATACACCAGGTACAATTAAGATAGTAAATTTCATTTGGGTGATTGACCCACCTAGGTCCAACTACGAAAAGATAAGGGAGGGGCAGACATGTACAAAACTTAAAATGATGTTTTTAGGGTTACTATTACTTTCCATAATTCTGGTTGAGGCCGCCCTTGGGGAGTCAAGATGGGTGGTACTACTGATTGTTTACTTTCCTGGGGACCCATCTGTAATCGTAAGTTATATTTATTTTGGTATTCACCATCCATAATTAATGGGTGGTTTGGATATATTAAATAACATCCTTCATGAAACCTATTGCTTGAAAAGCAGATAGGTGGCTCTGCTGCAAGAGAGGTCCAGCTAATTGGTTTAGTCACTTCTTGTAGGAATTCTAGGTCAGGCAGTGATAAGGGAAGCATTGGAAAATATCTTAGGTAAGGGTTCTTCCCAAAGAGCAGCCCTAGCTAGAGGGGGGTCAGGTACATAAGCCCAATATGCTTATTGAGCCTTTGCTACTTTTAAGGTCAGGATAGCAAGTAAGGATATAAACAGTGTCTCTCATGATAGAGGCTGTTGTGAATTTCATACCAGCATGATTCCTTGCTGCCAGAGGGCCTGAATTTGGCCCCAGGTCAGCATGTTTTCCTCCTGGGGGGCCTTGAATGCTTCCTTTTCAGTCAGAGGAGCCATCTCCTTGGATTTTGATGTTTTGAGCTGGGACCCAGGCAGGCCTAGGCTGATCCTGTGAAAATAGAAGCAAATCCTCTCCCCCTTGTGAGAAGGGTGTTAGGCCCCTACCATATTTCATCTAAAGGATTTTGTCATTGCACCAGAATAGAGAGGGCAGCTACTGGTGTGCCAATGGAGATAGGGGGATGTTGAGAATTTTTTGTATATTAGCTATATTAACCATGTGAAAGAATTAAGTACTAATGAGCCAATTTTAACCTTAATAAATAGTTAAAACATTGAGAAATAGAGGAATTTAATTAACTTGGTTGGGTACTCTAAATTTAATCTTTTATAACCATTATCATGACCAGATTAACATCAACAAGTTAAAGTTTTAAAATTTCAAACTGAATACCATAGTAAACTATTACCAGCTAGGGCCATGCTTTGTTAGTCTGATGTAAGCCCTAGGTAAATAATCATTTTATTGTATCTCAAAAGATCTGTAATCCAATTAAGTGCTTTGTCTTTAACCTTCTGTTTACATTCATTTATACCTTCATCTATATACTTTTACCTTACAATCTATGTAACCATTCTGTAACAATCTTTTTCATTAAACAGTTACCAACATTTAAAGTTTTCTCTCCAGTTTAACTTTTTTAGTTAGTTTATGTCATTACTACCAGCAAAAACTTTCATTGTCTTTACCATAAGGCTTTTAATAAAAGGCCTTTTGAAAGAACTTTATAAAAGAGTGGATCAGACTTGACTTCTGAAACACGTTTTTTTTTTAAATATGAAAGTGGATTTGAACATTATAGAACTTTTTTTTTTTTACAAATTTAGTATTGAGCACGTTTAAATTTAAATATAAATCTTGAGATTGTTTTATGTTAGTAGTCCCAGAGAAGCATTGAGAGGCAAAGTGAACTTAAAACAGTTGTAAATACTTATAAGAAGTCCACATCTATTCACAGCAATTTGACATTTACCCAGATTTCAAGATTTTATGTGTTTGTAGTCCCCAGGCACTGCAAGCCAGGTAAGCTAAGAAAGAGCCTCTCTCTCTTTTCTTTTTCCAGGGAGGGTTTTGGACTTTTTCCCTCAGGCTATAAGGCAACTTTCTGATCTTGCCATTTTAACTTTTTAAAAATCTATTATCTCCTTGCTACCCTGCTGGGTGGGTGTGGCTGGAAGGCATCAGGCTGCCTGTGCCTGAGCCCATGTGGGTCAGCCAGGCCTCTGGAGCCTGGGTCTTGAAACCAGCTGTGCCTCCCAGTTCTGTCAGGCCTTTTCCCAGTTCTGCTCAGGGGGCAGAAACCCTGGGCAAAGATTATTCACAGCCTCACACACAGATACACACACAAACATACACACACACAGCACTAGGACACAGCACAGTGCCTGCCCCCTTACCTGCTGTGGTTGTTTGAATATATGGCCCCCAATATATTCAGTGTTTTATTTGTTTATAGTTTGCATCTGCAGCCACTTTGCTAGAGGCAATGTCACTGGGCGGTTCTTAAGGAGTTGTGGTGGGTTTGAGATTGCATTGTAAATATATGCAAAGTGTGCCTAGTAGGAGTTCCTAAAGTGTGCTGTGCTGTGTGGCTGGTGGCTTTTCTCTGTCTTGCCTGGTCCTGTGAGAGCAGGTTGCTTCTCCTGCCAGTATGGAACTTCCCCTGGATCTGTAAGCTTCAATAAATATCCCTTCTTCCATAACTGTGCCTGGTCTGGAAGTTCATCTCAGAGAACCTGAAGCTGTCTGTTACAAAAGTGGTACCGAGGAGTGTGGGGTGAGATGAACCTGACCATGTGGATATTCGTCTTTTGGAATCTTTGTTTTGGAGGAATGGGCATGGACTTGGTGCTTGCAACTGAAGATGCCTTCTGGAGTGGTAAGCCAGTTTTATGGACTATTCTGATGAGAATTTGAGAATGCTAAGTGCAGACAGTATTGAACATTGAGGATTGGCTTATGAGCTTTCTAAGGGGAAGGAAAGACTGCAGAGGACTTTGTTGGAACTGGTCTACTGGCATAAGGGATGGTTGCATTCTCCTATCCAGGCCCAGAAAGTTTGATCAAGGTTAAATTTATAATGGACTGATGTGCTTGGCTAAAGATATCGGACTGAGAGACTTAAGATTTTAAGTTGGAAAACCTCAAGCAAGTTAAAATTAGAGGATGAGACTGGTTTTAGGTTACTGGAGCTGCTATTGTCAAACACATTAGCAATCTTAAGGAAGGCAGAAGGAAGGTGGCCTGACTGCTTTACATTAAAACAATGGAGAGAATGCCTGAGGAAAGACTGTTAGAAATGCAAACTCTTTTGAAAATAGTGTTGACTGGAGAAGGAACCTGCTTTTCAAAGCTATGACTTGTTTTGTCCCTGGATTAAGAATATGGCTGTGTCCTGCACACCTGGTATTAGTTTTGGAAGCATGAAAAATGCATGGAGTGGTCATGAATTGCACATGGACCCAGGAGCCGCTACTTAGATGCGGCATGAGGCAGGGCATGAAGACCCTCAGGAATAGGCTGTAAGAGCCTTTGGAAGAGGGACCGTGGTTTGCATGGAGACCTGAAGATTTTGGATATACCAGGACTATAAAAGGGCTACCATGGAGTGCAGTGTTGGCATGGGATGAAAGTTTTCCCTGGATACTCTGCCCAGCTGGAGGGGTGGAATTAGAAAACCTAGAGACTGTCAGTTTCTGGTTATATTGAACTTGAACTGCAAAAGTTTGATAATTGCTGATGGTGGCTGAGTTTGCATTGTTCTATTCTCTCCTTGCTATGCCTTATACAATTAAAAAAGTTTACTCTGTGCCTTGACATGTTGAAAGTACTTAACTTGTTTGATTTTACAGGACTCACTATCTTAAGTTGGTCAAGACTGTGAGAACCTTTGAAATTGGACTGAGTACAATTTCAAATGTGTGATAGTTATAAATCTATTGGGGGCCAGGAGCTAAATCTATTGGGGGCCAGAGGCAGAATGTGGTAGTTTGAATATATGGCCCCCAATATATTCAGTGTTTTATTAGTTTATAGTTTGCATCTGAAGCCACCTTGCTATAGGCAGTATCATTAGACAGTTCTTAAGGAGTGGTGGTGGGTTTGAGATTCCATTGTAAAGATATGCAAAGTGTGCCTAGTAGGAGTTCCTAAAGTGTGCTGTGCTGTGTGGCTGGTGGCTTTTCTCTCTCTTGCCTGGTCCTGTGAGGGCAGGCTGCTTCTCCTGCCATTATGGAACTTCCCCTGGATCTGTAAGCTTCAATAAATAATATCCCTTCCACCATAACTCTGCCTGGTCTTGAAGTTAATCTCAGTGAAGCTGAAGCTGTCTGCTACACCTGCATACACATGGATTCAGGTTTCTCATATACATTCACATACACACATACATTAAGAGGCATCACAGTGCTTTCCCCTTCTTGGGACCCCCACCTGGTTTCAGTGACACAGGACAGAAAAGGAATGGGGTTGCCACCTTGGAAGGAAGCCATTCAGATGCCTATCTGTCTGTGTCCTGGAGGAACTTTGGCAGTGCTTGGATGTACTTGGTTCAGCTTGTGACTTGCAATTGGATATTATTCCAATCCCACCATGACACCTTATGCTACTTACCCCAGTACTGCAGGATGAGACCACTCAAATCCTGTGGCCTTAGTAAGGATATTAAGGATACCCAGACATAAGACTAAAAATTCAAAATCAAAGCACTTTGTGGACTGAGTCACCCATTCATTCACACATCCATAGACAGGACAGATTACAGATCCCTCCCCCATTATGGGAATTCCCTGGTATGTTAGTCAGGGTTCTGTAGAGCAACAGAACTGCTAGAATGAATTATCTTAAAAAGGAAATTTATTGGATTAGCTTATGGTAGTCCAATAACAGTTGCAGGCCCAAGAATCAAGGAACCTGGCAGTTGCTCGGTCCACATGGGTAGAGGCCTCAGCAGTCCCAATCTGGGACTGAGGGCCTGGAGGCTTCTTGAGGAGCCCCTGGTTTTTAATCCTCACAGGTTTTCAGATGATGCTGGTCTTCAGTCGGTGCTGATCCTCGTTCCACACTGGAAGGCTGCAAGCAGCTCCAGCAGCCAGCTGGAAGGAAGGGGAAGGGGCTCTTTACACCCAGATCTTCCTTATATAAAGTTCCCGTCTATGAGGGGCAACCTGCTCTGGAGGAAGGGCTCACTCTGTGGGAAGGACTTCCTCCTTCAGTTAATCCTTCCTGGAAGCAACCTCAGAGGCCCACCCAAAAGGGATTTGTAGCATACAGCTTCAGGTTCGCTGAGATGAACTTCCAGACTAGGCACAGTTATGGAGGAAGGGATATTATTTATTGAAGCTTACAGATCCAGGAGAAGTTCCATAATGGCAGGAGAAGTGGCCTGCTCTCACAGGACCAGGCAGAGAGAGAAAAACCAACCAGCCATACAGCACACTGAGCAAAGCTGCAGCCAAAAACCACAGCACACTTCAGGAACTCCTATTAGGCACACTTTGCATATCTTTACAATGGAATCTCAAACCCACCACCACACCTTAAGATATGCCCCCAGTGGCATTGCCTCTAGCAAGGTGATTGCAGATGCAAACTATAAACTAATAAAACACTGAATATATTGGGGGCTATATATTCAAACTACCACAGGATTTCTGTGGATTACTAAACAGATCAAGTTGACAACATCACAACCATTTCAAGTCCACCCTTTGTCAACTTGACACCAAACCATATCTCCTTACATCATACTTAATTTCCAAATGAAAACAGTAACAAGCTCATAATTCCACCTAACATAGTATAACTATGCTACGTACAACCAAAAATGCAAAATCTTCCCTCCAAAACAAAGCAAGGTTCCTTGAATAATGTTTATTTCTCTAATATAATAGATCTAATATAAATTCAATAACAGTTAGCTAGTGATATAATCTTAATATTGGTGTTGATATGTACAAACACTCTGTATCATGGTAGGACAGAAACATTGCAGTTACAATCCTCATTTTTGTAACAGTCATGTGGCCTTAGCTGGTATTTGTAAATACCTTCTTCTATTACCCATTCTGCATTTCCTCCACCTCCAGTAAACACCTCAGCAAATCCTGGTTATTTACTTGGAGGGGTGACCCATACCTTCATTCCTGAAAGATCTGGGCCATTTATCACACTATCTCCATTGGGTTGTTGCAGTTGTCCCTTGTCTTTGATAAAAGGGCATAGTAACACTAAGAGATGTCCTGAAGGAACTCCTGTGCTCCAGACATACTCTTCCTTACCTTCATCATGGAGGAGCAGTCCAACTTCCCCCTGGTAGTCTGGACCTGCTAACACTGTAACTCTTTTCTTAGTCTGTTGACTAGAGGGCATCAGGAGCCCAAAGTGGCCAGGGGGAAGTCTTAGCTTCCAGTTCAATAGAATGTTCTTTGTGCCTCCTGGCCAAAGCACTCCCCCTTCTGACAACAAGGCCTCTAGACCAGCAGAACATAAGGTTGAGGGAACAGGAACCAAACATTTAGATAATGGGTCCGTTGGAGTGATGGTAAATGTGAACATTCCCATTTCCAACTTTTTATTCCTGGACCCATGAACTGGGCTACAGGAGAAAAAGTACCATATATAGGACATTTATTCAGAGTATATACAGCCTGCTGGAGGACACTCTCCCAGCCCTCTGAGCTATTGCCACCTAGTTGGCACTGTAGCTGTTTCTTTTAAAAAAATATTTTTCAAAGATTTATTTTTATTTTATTAGAGACAAAGAGAGAGGGAGAGATAGAGACACAGAAAGTGAGAATGGGCAAGAGGCAATTCCATCATTCTATCAAGCCAGATGCTTAGAGTGGTAGGGCACATGGCAAGACCAGTGAATTCCATGATCATGAGCCCACTGCCACACTTCCTTGGCTGTGAAGTGAGTTCCTTGGTCAGAAGCAATGCTGTGTGGGATACCATGATGGTAGTTAAAGCATTCTGTAAGCCCACAGATGGTAGTTTTGGCACAAGCACTACATGCAGGAAAGGAAAATGCATACCCAGAATAAGTGTCTATTCCAGTAAGGGCAAAACACTGCCCTTTCCATGATAGAAGTGGTTCAATGTAGTAAAACTGCCACCAAGTTGCTGGCTGGTCACCTCAAGGAATACAATGATATTGGGGGCTCAGAGTTTGACTCTGCTTCTGGAAAATTTGGCACTCAGCAGCAGCCATAACCAGGTCAGCCTTAGTTAGTGGAAGTCCATGTTGTTGGGCCCATGCATAGCCTGCATCCCTGCCACCATGGCCACTTTGTTCATGGGCCCATTAGGCAATAACAGGGATGGCTGAGGAAAGAGGTTAGCCACTATCCACAGAATGGGTCTACTTATCTACTTGATTATTAAAGTCACCCTCTGATTAAGTCACCTTCTGATGAGCATTAACATTGGGACACAAGTATCTTTACATTATTTGCCCATTCAGAGAGTTCTATCCACATACACCTTCCCCAAGTCACAGGACCCCACTCTTTTCCAATCAATGCCCTCACTTTAACTTCTTTTTTTCAAATTGACAACTTCTATACTTACAGAAAATAAACCATGATATTTCCCTCCCTTACCCCATTCCCCTTCAGAACTCCACTCTCCATCATATCCCCTACTTCTCTCCATTAGTCTCTCTTTTAATTTGATTTCATAATCTTTTCTCCTATTATGAGGGTCTTGTGAAGGTATTGCAGAGACTGTGAGATCATGGTTATTGAGGCCAATTTCTCTCTGGATAGTTGCATTGTAAGGAGTCGTACCCTTCCTTTGGCTCTTATATTCTTTCCACCACTTCTTCTGCAATGGATCCTGGCCCTTGGAGGTTGTGATAGTGATGTTTCAGTGATGGACACTCATCTGTCCCTTCTTCTCAGCACTATGTTGCCATTTGGGTCATCCCAGGGGTCATCACCATCTGAAAAGTGAAGCTTCTCTAACCAGAAGTGAGAGTACCATTAAAATGTGAATATGAACAGTTAGTGTAGTGTGGTTTCAGGGCAGTTTGATGGGAATAATATAAACATTTAGCCAGATAAGAGTTATACCCCAAAGGCTAATGACCACCCTAGCCATAGTCTTTTAATTAGGTTTTCAGTATCAGGCAGGTATTCCCTCCCATAGAGCTTGTCTTCAGTCAAATTAGAGAGCAGTTGGTTTCTCCCAGAGTAGACATGCCACTATTGCACCCATTTGGTCATTTGGCCTGTCTGGCCAAACTTGAGGTTTCCAGTGTCCACTATTTTCACTGCTGATGATTTCAGTCTCCCATATGGCTACATGCTGTGCAGCTTTTTCCAGCTTTCCACTTGGCTGGTCTATGGGGTGAAGGTTTTTTACTCAGCACCAGCTTGATTTCTCAGTGACCTTGCTGCTCAGGCAAGTGAAATCTTCAGCAAGAGTCTTGCCATCTGTTACTCAAGGGAAAACAAGGGCCTTGGCAATAGCCTGTAATGCTTTGATGGAATATGGACTGCCCTGACCAACAACTCACTGGAAGGTAGCCCATCTAAGGCACTGAAAATTTTCTAGTAACAATCTATAGCTTCTGGATGTGCCATTATTCAAAAAAGTTGGTTTACTTCAGTCTTATTCAGAATATCTTGAATTTTGATTGACCCTCCCCCACCCCCACCCTTTTTTCCACATTCTCTTCCTCTGGCCTCCCTTAGGCCTTTCCCCTGCTTGTAATCTGTTCTTCTACTTTCATATATACCATACCATCCCCTTAAGTCCTTCCCTCTCCTCCCTCTCTTATAAGGTTTTTCTAGCTTACTGGCCTCTGCTACCAATTTTTGGTTCCAGCTCACAGACAAGTGTATACATTTGTAGCTAGGATCCACATATGAGAGAAAATATGTGATGTTTGGCTTTCTGAGCCTGGGTTACCTCACTTAGTATAATCCTTTCCAGATACCCCCATTTACCTACAAATTTCACAATTTCATTTTTCTTTACCACTGAATAGAACTCCATTGTGTCTTATTATCCATTCATCTGTGGAGGGACATCCAGGCAGATTCCATTTCCTAGCTATTGTGAATAGAGCAGCAATAAACATGGTTTTACAAATATCTCTAAAGTAGTGAGAAGAGTTACTCAATATATGCCTAGGAGTGCTATAGCTGGATTATATACAAATCTATTTTTAACTGTCTCAAGAACCTCCACACTGATTTCAACAATGGCTGGAGTAAATTACATTCCCACCAACAGTGTAGAAGGGTTCCTTTTTTTCCGCATCCTCACCAACACTTACTGTCCTTTGTTTTCTTGATGGTAGCCATTCTGACAGGAGTGAGATGGAAACTCAAAGTAGTTTTAATTTGCATTTACATGATGGCTAAGGACGTAGAGAACTTTATTAGATGTTTATATGCCTTCTGTGTTTCTTCTTCTGAGAACACTATTTATTTCCATAGCCAATTTTTTTGAGAGACACAGAGAGAGAGGGAGACAAAGACAGATAGAGATGGGCACACCAGCAGCCTCTCCACAGCTGTGAACTGGGCTACTGGCATAAGGGATGGCTACGTTCTGCTATCCAGGGACAGAAAGTTTGATCAAGGTTAAATTTGTAATGGACTGATGTGCTTGGCTGAAGATATCGGACTGAGATTTTAAGATTTTAAGTTGGAAAAACTCAAGCAAGTTAAAAGCAGAGGCACTGAGACTGTTTTTAGGTTACTGGAGCTGCTATTGTCAATGCATTAGCAATCTTAAGGAAGGTGGAAGGAAGGTGGCCCGACTTGATTTACATTAAAACAATGGAGAGGATGCCTGAGGAAAGACTGCTAGAAATGCAAATTCTTTGGAAAGAGTTGACTGGAGAAGGAACCTGCTTTTCAAGGCTGTGATTTATTTTGTCCCTGGATTAAGAATATGGCAGTGTCCTGCACACCTGGTATTAGTTTTGGAAATGTGAAAAATGCATGGAGTGGTCATGAGTTGCACACGGTTCCAGGAGCCGCTGCTGAGATGTGGCATGAGGCAGGGCATGAAGACCCTCAGGAATAGGCTGGAAGAGCCTTTTGGAAGATGGACTGTGGTTTGCATGGAGACCTGAAGATGTTTTGGATATACCAGGACTGTGCAAAAGGGCTACCATGGAGTGCAGTGTTGGCATAGGATGAAAGTTTTCCCTGGCGACTCTGCCCAGCTGGAGGGAAGCAATTGGAAAACCTGGAGACTGTCAGTCTATGGTTATATTGAACTTGAACTGCAGAAGTTTGATGACGGCTGATGGTGGTTGAGTTTGCATTGTTTTAGTTTCTCCTTGCTATGCCTTATACCAGTTAAAAAAATGTTTTACTCTGTGCCTTTACATGTTGAAAGTATTTAACTTGTTTGATTTTACAGGACTCACTATCTTAAGTTGATCAAGACTGTGAGAACCTTTGAAATTGGACTGAGTACAATTTACAATGTGTGATAGTTATAAATCTATTGGGGGCCAGGAGCTAAATATATTGGGGGCCAGGGGCAGAATATGGTAGTTTGAATATATGTCCCCCAATATATTCAGTGTTTTATTAGTTTATAGTTTGCATCTTCAATCACCTTGCTAGAGGCAATGTTACTGGGGGCCGGTTTTAAGGTGTGGTGATGGTTTGAGATTCCATTGTAAAGATATGCAAATGTGCCTAGCAGGAGTTCATGAAGTGTGCTGTGTGACCTTTTGGCTGTAGTTTTTGCTCTGTGTGCTGTGGTGGCTGGTTGGTTTTTTCTCTCTCTTGCCTGGTCCTGTGAAGAGCAGGCTGCTTCTCCTGCCTTTATGGAACTTCCCCTGGATCTGTAAGCTTCAATAAATAATATCCCTTCCTCCATAACTGTGCCTGGTCTGGAAGTTCATCTCAGCGAAACTGAAGCTGTCTGTTACACACCTTAACTGCTAAGCCATCTCTCCAGCACTCCATAGCCAATTTTTGAACTGGATTGTTTGATTTCTTACTATTCTGTTTTTGAGTTCTTTGTATGTTCTGGATATTAATCCTCTGTCAAACGTATAGCTGGCAAAAGGTCGTCTTTTGCTCTATTAACAGTGTCCTTTGCTGTACAAAAACTCTGTAATTTCATGAGATCCCAGTGGTTGATTAGTGGTTTTATTTCCTGAGCAATTGGGGTTATATTCAGAAAGTCATTGCTTATGCCAATATGTTGAAGGGTTTCCTCTAGCTTTTCCTCTATCAGTTTCATAGTTTCAGGTTTGATATTAAGGTCCCTGATCCACTTGGACTTGATTCTTAGTCATGGAGAGGGACAAGGTTCCATTTCATCTTTGTACATATAGATATCCGGTTTTCCCAGCACCACTTGTTGAAGAGGCTATCTTTTCTCCAATGAATATTTTTGGCATTTTTGTCAAAAATAAGATGGCTCTAGCACCCTGGATTAATATCTTGGTCCTGTATTCCGTTCCATTGGTCTGCATGTCTGTCTATGTGCCTGTACCATGCTGTTTTTGTTACTATGGCTTTGTAATATAGCTTAAAATAGGGTATGGTAATACCACCAACCCCATTTTTGTTGCTCAAAATTGTTTTGGATATTTGATGTTTTTTGTACTTCCAGATGAATTTTAGGATTGGTTTTTCTATTTCTGTGAAGAATGCCATTGGAATTTTAATGGATCTTGCATTAAATATGTAGATTGCCTTTGGTAAGGATAACATTTTCACAATATTGATACTTCCAATCCAAGAACATGGGATGTCTTTCCATTTTATTTTGTCTTCTGCAATTTATCCTTATGGGTTTTAAAATTTTCATTGTAGAGACCTTCACCTCCTTGATTAAGTTTATTCCAAGGTACTTTATTATTTTTTGAGGCAATTGTGAATGGGAGAGATTCCCTAACTTCATAATCCAAAGGTTTGTTGTTAGTATATAGAAAAGCTACTGATTTCTCCCCCCCTCTCTGTGTGTGTGTGTGTGTGTGTGTGTTGTATCCTGCTACATTACTAAAAGTGTTTATCAGCCCTAACAGTTTGGTGGTAGAGTCCTTAGGGTATTTTATGTGTAGAGTCATATCATCTGCAAATAATGATAATTTGAGCTCTTCCTTTCCAATGAGTGCCTCTTGCATTATTGCTATAGCTAAGACTTCCAGTACTATATTAAACAAAAGTGGGGAAAGTAGACACCCTTGCCTTGTTCCTGAATTTAGTGGAAAAGCTTCAAGTTTTTCCCCATTTAGTATTATGTTGTCTGTAGGTTGTCATAAGTAGCCTTTATTATGTTGAGATATGTTCCTTCTATTACCACTTTCTGTAATACTTTTACCATGAAGGGATGTCGGATTTTGTCAAATGCCTTTTCTGCATCTATTAAGATGACCATGTGATTTTTGTCCTTCAGACCATTTATATGGTGTGTTACATTTATCAATTTGCATATGTTTAACCATCCCTGCCTCTATGGGATAAAGCCTACTTGGTTGGGGTGAATAATTTTTCCAATATATTCTTGTATTCTGTGTGCCAATATTTTGTTGAGAAATTTTGCATCTATATATATGGGGAGATTGGTCTGTAATTTTCTATTTTTGGTCTGTCTTTGTCTGGTTTTGGTATCAGGGTGATGCTGGCTTCATAGAAGGAGTTCCATAGAATTCATACCTATTCTAATTTATGAAAAAGTTTGAGAAGCAGTGGTGTTAGTTCTTCCATGAATCTCTGGTAAAATTCACCAGTGAATCCATCTGGACCTAGATGTTTTTAGTTGGGAGACATTTTGTAACTTCTTGGATCTCCATACTTGTTATAGTTCTATTTAAATGCTTTATTTCATCTTGATTTCATTTTGGTAGGTGATATGACTTAAGGAAATAATCCATTTCTTTCATATTTTCAAACTTAAAGGCATATATATTCTTAAAGTATGTCCGTATGATTTTCAGCATTTCTTTGGTATCTATTGTAATGGTGCATTTTTCATCTCTAATTTTATTAATTTTTGCCTCTTCTCTCTTTCTTCTGGTCTGATTTGCTAAGGGTTTATCAATCTGGTTTATCCTTTCAAAGAACCAACTCTTTGTTTAATTGATCCTTTGGATTGTTTTATTGGTTTCTATTTCATTAATTTGTGCCCTAATTTTTATTATTTCTTCCCATGTACTGATTTTTGGTTTGCTTTGTTCTTCTCTTTCCAAGGCCTTAAGGTGAAGCATGAAATTGTTTACTTGTGAACTCTCTAATTTCTTAATATAGGCACTTAGAGCTATAAATTTCCATCATAGGACTGCCTTCATCGTGTCCCAAAAGTTTTGGTATGTTGTATTCTTCATTGCAAAAAACTGAAATAAGCTTGTTAACTCAGGAAATGGTATCATTTGAGTGATTTGCTTATGTACGAAGAGGGTTCAATACAGCAAGTTCACAGTTGCTTGATTTGTACAATCTAATAAGATGTGTAACTCAGTAAGTTCATTTTGATTCCCAAGTTCTTTGCTAAGGAAAGAAATGTCTTCATTCCCAAAACTGAAATAAGCATGCTAACTCATCAAATGGGTGCAATTTGAATGCATTGCTTTTGTACCAAGAGGGTTGAGAACAGCAACTTCAAACTTCCTTGGTTTGTACAATCTAACAAGATGTGTAACTTAGTAAGTTCATTTCATTTCCAAAGTTTTTTGTAAGTAAATAAACATCTTGATTCCTGAAAAATGTACTGATCAAAATAAGCTTGCTTACTCAGAAAAGTGTGTGATTTGAATGAGTTGCTTTTGTACGAAGTGGGTTGAATTCAGCAACTTCAAACTTCCTTGGTTTGGACAATATATCACATTGTATATTTCAGTAAGTTCATTCTGTTTCCAAACTAGTTTCTTAAGTAAAGAAACATCTTCATTGCTGAAAAGTGTAACAACCTTGCTAAGTCAGCACATGAGTGCTACTTGAATGAGTTGCTTTTGTACGAAGAGGGTTGAATACAGCAAGTTCAAACTTCCTTAGTTTGTACAATCTATGAAGTTGTATAACTCAGTAAGTTCACTTCGATTCCAAAGTGGTTTGATAAGAAAAGAAACATCTTCATTGCCCAAAACTATACTGTTTGAAATAACTTTGCTAACTCAGCAAATGAGTGTCATTTGAATGAGTTGCTTTTGTACAGAGAAGGTTGACTACAGCAAGTTCAAACTTCCTTGGTTTGTACAATCTACCAAGTTGTATATTTCAGTAAGTTCATTCCATTTCCAAAGTAGTTTCTTAAGTAAAGACACATCTTCATTGCCAAAAAGTGCAATGAGCTTGCTAACTCAGCAAATGAGTGTGATTTGAATGAGTTGCTTTTATAAGGAAAGGGTTGAGTACAGCACATTCAAACTTCCTTGGCTTGTACAATCTAACAAGTTGTATATTTCAGTAAGTTCATTCCATTTCCAAAGCAGTTTCCTTTTTTTTAATATATACATTTTATTTATATTATTCTGATTTTACATTCATAGTATTGGTTCCATTGTCCTCCTCCCTGTCCTCCTTCTCCAAAAGGGACCCTCATCAGTGGGGAATGTGTGGTTAGTCAAGAGTTCTGGGGGGTAGGCTCTGGTCTCTGTGCATAATGCCCCAACTTGTGTCTCTAACAATCTTTCTGCCCCCTCTTCCACAATTTTCCCTGAACCACATTGGGGTCATTTTAGTTCTGCTTCAGTGATGAGGTTTTGGGAGCCTCTTTGTCTCTGGATATCTGGCTTAGTTGGAGTTGGATGTTCTCTGTGTTTATCTTCTTCAGCCTTTTTCTGGTGTCATGATCACCATGAATGCTGTATTCTTGCCCTTCCTTTGAGTTGTTCTATGGTTTCAGCTGGGGCCCTGGTGAGGTGTGGTTAGCTGATCCTCCCTTCAGGTTCATTGTCCACTGAAAAAAAGATGAGCAAATTCTCCAATGGAGAGAGAAGATAATACTAGATAGAAGGGATGACCATATATGTTTTGGAGGGAATTTTATATGCATTAGCTCTCTTCTAGCCCACATTTGGTAGTATCTTGATCTTGGAGACTGAGCTCATTTTTTTGTACCTGGTTTTGACTTATTTCCCAGTTCCAGCAATGAATGAGTTTCATTCCACTGAGTGGATCTATTAGCCAAATCAAGAGCAGTTTGTTACCCGCCATGGCTGTTTGCCACTACTGCACTTCTATGAGCATTATGTCAAGTTGTTTCTTGCTGGGTATCTTAGACTGCAAGTTGTTTGGACCAATGTCAGACATTTTCCCACAGTTGCTCATGTAGCACCCTGTGGTACTATACCAGCTAACTGTCTGGGGACTGACCTTCTTCCAGATTCTGGCCAGGTCTCTCTGTGTTTGGTCTCACACACATATGCTGTTTTCGACAGTAGGGTCTTACCATTAACCTTTGATGGGACACCAAGAACTCTGACAGAAGTCTGTCTTTTGGGGGAAACCTTGTAGGTGTTTCAGATCAATAGCTCATTGTGGAAGTTAACCCTGTGCTCTCCCTGGGAGTTATAAGTCTGCACCTAGGAAGGTGAGGAAGGAAAAAGATAGATAATATAAAAGAGAAAGTGAGTATAGAGAGGAGAGGGAGGGAGGGAGGGAGGGAGAGAGAGAGAGAGAGAGAGAGAGAGAGAGGGAAGAGAAAGACAAGCAGGACAAGATTAAAGTTGGCCTTCATGATGTTCTTTCCAGGTTCCTGTGGTTCGGGTGTTCCCTCTGTGGGCCTGCTGAAGTATCAATGTTTTAGCCTGTTGTTCAGAGTAAGGGTTTTATTGTACCTTTTCCTTTGGGATCCCAATTTGTTCCCCCCCCTTGTTTTCCTTCCCACCCTCTCATTCCCTCCCACCCTTACCCTCCCTCCATCCCACCCTCCCTCTTGTCTGGGCCTCAGAGTGTTTTTTAGGTTTGTCTGCTGAAAGGATAGCATAGCCTGACCCTTCTCAGACCCCAGCCTTGAATACCTCAAATTTCAGGCCCGCCCTGCTTACAGTAAATGGGAACTCACCTTGCTGCCAGTAAGTGGGTAAAAGGTCACATTCCTTGCTGTTTCAGAGCCCGATTTCTATGTGAAGTTAGGTAAAAGAATGTAGGCTAGGCTCATGAATACGTGGCTCTGACCAAGTAAATACCAGGAAATAAGATGAATAACCGCTTATTTGGCTTCTGTAAATAGCTGCTTGCACCATGAAGGGAAAAGAATGTACAGGGGAATGCCCAGTTCAACCCAAGTCCTACTGACCTGCTCTGACCACAATTCGTCACCCCACCCAAGAGGCCACGCAAATACAGACCTCTAAGGCTGCAGGGAAGAACCTTGGTGTGTTACAACATGATTGGTGTACAGTGCGCAGGCTTGGGCAATTTAAAATGATTGGTCTAAGAACTATGGGGTGTTACAAGTTGATTGGTCAGCACTGTGCGGGCTTCTGATGATTTTGAAATCATTTTGGGTTTCCCTCTGACTCACCCCACCTGGGATTACAACACAGCTGAAGGTAGGGAGAGCTTGAGAATCTATTGCCAGGCTCTGGTGGCGGGTCTCCGAGGGGCCTCCAGAAGGCCCACCAATTTGGCTAAGGTAAGAGAGGTGATACAGGGACCAACCGAACCTCCCTCAGTATTTCTGGAAAGGCTTATGGAAGCCTTCAGAAGGTTCACTCCTTTTGATCCTACCTCGGAAACTCAGAAGGCCTCAGTGGCCCTAGCCTTTATAGGACAGTGAGCACCAGATATCAGGAAAAAACTTCAGAGACTGGAGGGGCCACAGGAGGCTGAGTTGCATGATCTAGTAAAGGAGGCAGAAAAGGTGTATTACAAAAGGGAGACAGAAGAAGAAAAAGAACAAAGAAAAGAAAAAGAGAGAGAGGAAAGAGAGGAAAGACGTGATAGACGGCAGGAGAAAAATTTAACTAAAATCTTGGCCGCAGTAGTTGAAGGAAAGAACAACAGAGAGAAAGAGAGAGACTTTAGAAAATTTAGGTCAGGTCCTAGACAGTCAGGGAATCTGGGCAACAGGACCCTACTTGATAAAGACCAATGTGCTTATTGTAAGGAAAAAGGACACTGGGCAAAGGACTGCCCTAAAAAGAAAAACAGAGGACCAAGGATCCTAACCCTAGGGGAAGATGAAGAATAGGGGAGATGGGGTTCGGACCCCCTCCCCGAGCCCAGGGTAACTTTAAAGGTGGAGGGGCAACCAGTCGAGTTCCTGGTTGACACCGGAGCAGAGCATTCTGTGCTACTACAGCCATTAGGAAAATTAAAAGACAAGAAATCCTGGGTAATGGGTGCCACAGGGCAACAACAATATTCATGGACTACCCGAAGAACCATTGACTTGGGAGTGGGATGGGTAACCCTCTCATTCCTAGTCATCCCTGAGTGCCCAGCGCCCCTCCTGGGTAGGGACTTAATGACTAAGATGGGAGTTCAAATTTCTTTTAGAAAAGGAAAACCAGAGGTGTCTGCAAATAACAAACCCATCACTGTGCTGACTCTCCAATTAGACGAAGAGTACCGACTATACTCTCCTCTGGCTAAGCCTGATCAAGACATACAGACCTGGTTGGAGCGGTTTCCCCAAGCCTGGGCAGAAACAGCTGGGGTACGCCTAGCAAAACAAGTTCCCCCACAGGTTATTCAGCTGAAAGCCACTGCTATACCAATATCAGTCAAACAGTACCCCTTGAGTAGAGAAGCCCAAGAGGGAATCCTGCCCCATATTCAAAGACTGATCCAGCAGGGCATCTTGGTTCCTGTGCAATCCCCTTGGAACACTCCCTTGCTACCAGTAAAAAAGCCTGGGACAAATGATTATCGACCAATACAGGACTTGAGGGAAGTCAATAAAAGGGTGCAGGATATACACCCAACTGCCCCAAACCCCTATAACCTCCTGACTGCCCTTCCACCTGAACGGAGCTGGTACACAGAACTGGCCTTAAAAGATGCTTTTTTCTGCCTGAGATTGCACCCCACTAGCCAACCACTTTTTGCCTTTGAATGGAGGGACCCAGGTACGGGAAAAACTGGGCAGCTCACCTGGACCCCACTACCCCAAGGGTTCAAAAACTCCCCGACCATCTTCGATGAAACCCTACATAAGGATCTGGCCAACTTCAGAATTCAACACCCCCAGGTGACCCTCCTTCAGTATGTAGATGACTTGCTCCTGGCGGGAGCCACCAAACAGGACTGCCTGGAGGGTACAGAAGCGTTGCTGCTGGAGCTATCAAAACTGGGCTACCGAGCCTCAGCCAAAAAGGCCCAGATTTGCAAAAGAGAGGTAACGTACTTGGGGTACAATTTACGGGACGGGCAACAATGGCTGATGGAGGCACGAAAAAGAACAGTACTCCAGATACCAGCCCCAACCACGGCCAGACAGTTAAGAGAGTTTCTGGTGACTGCTGGGTTTTGCAGGCTATGGATTCCAGGGTTTGCAACCTTGGCAGCCCTGCTTTACCCACTGACCAAAGAAAATGGGGAATTCCTTTGGGCTCCTGAGCATCAGAAGGCTTTTGATGCCATCAAGAGGGCCCTGCTGAGCGCACCTGCCCTAGCCTTCCCTGATGTCACCAAACCTTTCACCCTCTATGTGGACAAACGTAAGGGGGTAGCTCGGGGAGTGTTGACCCAATCTCTGGGGCCATGGAAGAGACCTGTTGCTTACCTATCCAAGAAACTTGATCCTGTAGCTAGTGGATGGCCTGTCTGTCTGAAGGCTGTTGCAGTTGTGGCTGTATTAGTCAAGGATGCTGACAAATTGACTCTGGGACAAAATATAACCATAATAGCCCCCCATGCACTGGAGAGCATCATCCGGCAGCCTCCAGATTGATGGATGACTAACGCCAGCATGACCCACTACCAGAGCCTGCTTCTCACAGAGAGAGTCACCTTCGCACCACCTGCCATCCTCAACCCTGCCACTCTTCTGCCTGAAGAGACTGATGAACCAGTGACTCATGATTGTCACCAATTACTGATTGAGGAAACTGGGATCCGCAAGGATCTTACAGATATCCCGCTGGCCGGAGCCCAAGCCTGGTTCACTGATGGAAGCAGCTACGTGGTAGAAGGTAAGAGGATGGCTGGGGCTGCAGTGGTGGATGTGACCAACACAGTCTGGGCCAGCAGCCTGCCAGAAGGAACTTCAGCACAGAAGGCTGAACTCATAGCCCTCACGCAGGCCTTGAGGCTAGCCGAAGGAAAATCCATAAACATTTACATGGACAGCAGGTATGCTTTTGCGACTGCTCACGTGCCATTTATAAACAAAGGGGACTGCTCACCTCAGTGGGGAAGGAAATCAGGAACAAAGAGGAAATTCTAAGTTTACTAGAAGCCTTACACTTGCCAAAAAGACTAGCCATTATACATTGTCTTGGGCACCAGAAGGCTAAAGATTTCATCTCAAAAGGGAACCAGATGGCCGACCAGGTAGCCAAGCAGGCAGCTCAAGGTGTTAGCCTCCTGCCTGTAATGGAGACATCCATAACCCCAGAACCTGGATGACAGTACACCCCAGAGGACTGGCAAGAGATAAAAAAGATAAACCAGTTCTCCAGGACCCCAAAGGGAACTTGCTATACCTCAGATAGGAAGGAAATCCTACCCCAAAAAGAAGGACTTGAATATGTCCAGCAGATGCACCGTCTAACCCATGTAGGGGCCAAACATCTACAAAACCTGATTAAAACATCCCCATATCATGTTCTGGGATTACCAGGAGTGGCTGACTCAGTAGTCAAACACTGTGTGCCCTGCCAGCTGGTCAATGCAAATCCTTCAAGAATGCCCCCTGGAAAGAGACTGAGAGGAAGCCACCCAGGCGCTCACTGGGAAGTGGACTTCACTGAGGTAAAGCCAGCCAAATATGGTAATAAGTACTTATTAGTTTTTATAGACACCTTTTCAGGATGGGTGGAAGCTTATCCTACCAAGAGAGAGACCTCAACTGTGGTAGCCAAAAAGATACTGGAAGAAATTTTCCCAAGATTTGGAATACGTAAGGTAATAGGGTCTGACAATGGTCCAGCTTTTGTTGCCCAGGTAAGTCAGGGATTGGCCAAGATATTGGGGATTGATTGGAAATTACATTGTGCATACAGACCCCAAAGCTCAGGACAGGTAGAAAGAATGAATAGAACCATTAAAGAGACCCTCACCAAATTGACTGCAGAGACTGGCATTAATGATTGGATAGCTCTCCTACCCTTTGTGCTTTTCCGGGTTAGAAACACCCCTGGACAATTTGGACTGACCCCCTATGAATTGCTCTTCAGAGGGCCCCCACCACTGATAGAAATTGCCTCCATACACAGTGCTGATGTGTTGCTTTCCCAGCCTTTGTTCTCTAGGCTCAAAGCACTTGAGTGGGTGAGACAACGAGTGTGGAAACAGCTACGGGAGGCCTATTCAGGGGAAGGAGACTTGAAAGTCCCCCATCGCTTCCAAGTTGGAGATTCGGTCTACGTTAGGCGCCACCGTGCAGAAAACCTTGAGACCTGGTGGAAGGGCCCCTACATCGTGCTGCTGATCACACAGACCGCTTTAAAGGTTGAAGGAATCCCTACTTGGATACATGCCTCCCATGCCAAGCTTGCTCCACTGCCGGGCCCAGAATGGAGAGCCGAAAAGACCAACAACCCCCTCAAACTTAAGCTTCGTCGTATGGACACTGCTCCTTCAGCTAAGTGACTCTGCTAATCCCCACGCTCCCCAGAAACTAACTTGGCAGGTGATCTCCCAGACTGGAGATGTAATATGGAGCGTCTCTAAAGAGGCTCTCCCCTGGACCTGGTGGCCATCACTGCACCCAGATCTCTGCCAACTAGCAGCAGGCTTAGAAACTTGGGACATACCTGAGGTAGACCCCAACGAGTGGCAGAGCATTCCGATATGCCTATCTGGGAGCTGCCCCTGCGTGTCCCAAGGAATAGCAGGAGGAATAGGCTGTGGTCACCCTAAACTCAGAGCAGAGCTCCGAAAACAAGATTTTTATGTCTGTCCCAGAAATGGAAGGGATCGCGGTACAGCTGTCAAATGCGGGGGGGGGAGCAGAACAATACTTTTGTAAAAATTGGGGATGCGAAACAACTGGAACTACCTACTGGAAGCCCAAGTCCAATTGGGATGCCATTACTCTTAATCGGGCATCCTCCAATGAAAAAGAGACTCCCGGCCTCCAGAGATCCCATTGCTCGGGGAACCGGGAGGCCACAAGGCTCTGTGCAAGCCCCCTTAGTCCCAGTGGCCACCACTGTAGACCCGGGGTCTGGACAGGTGATGGGCTCTGCACAAGGTTTGAATGTAACCCTCTAAACATCACCTTTACTGAGCCTGGGAAAAGGACTAGAGACTGGATCAAGGGAAGACAATGGGGATTACGACTATAATTGTCTGGCACAGACACAGGCCTCCTCATGACCATAAGACTAAAAATAGAAAGCATTCCACCATTACCCATAGGGCCTAATCCAGTTCTGGCTGAGCAAGGCCCCCCAGCCCCATTGCCACCGCTGCCTCCACCTCCCCAGAAGCCAGCCCTTAATCCCACTACTGTCAGTATAGTCCCAGGACCCCCAACAGCTCCCACTGGGACTCGCCTACCCCCAGGACACACGGGACAAAGATTATTCAACCTGGTGCAGGGAGCCTTTCAGGCCCTCAATGCCACTAACCCGAAGCCACCTCCTCATGCTGGCTTTGTCTGTCCTGGGGCCCCCCTTATTACGAAGGCCTGGCAATGACAGGAACTTTCAATATTTCTGACCATTCTGCAGGGCGATGCCCCTGGGGGTCCAAGAATAAGCTTACTCTAACTGAAGTATCAGGGAGGGGACTCTGTATAGGTAAGGTACCCCTGACCCACCAACATCTTTGCAACTCTACTGTAGCTCTTGACAAAGCAGAGCCTGACAAGTACCTGGTACCGGGGGATAATTGATGGTGGGCATGCAATACCAGACTAACCCCTTGTGTCTCTACTTCAGCCTTTGATCAATCTAACCATTTCTGTGTCATGGTCCAACTCGTCCCTTGAGTTTACTACCATCCTGAGGAAACGGTCCTCAATGAATATGACTATCATCCCACCCACTCTAAGAAAGAACCTGTGTCCCTCACCCTGGCAGTAATGCTTGGGCTGGGGGTAGCCGCGGGTGTAGGAACAGCAACCACGGCCCTAATCATGGGACCACAACAGTTAGAAAAAGGGCTGAATGAACTACATGCTGCCATGACTGAGGATCTCCAAGCTTTAGAAAAGTTTGTTAGCAATCTAGAAGAATCCCTCACTTCTTTATCTGAAGTGGTCTTGCAGAACCGGAGGGGATGAGATCTACTGTTTCTAAAAGAAGGTGGGTTATGTGCAGCCTTAAGGGAAGAATGCTGTTTTTACATAGATCATTCAGGAGCTATCAGAGACTCTATGAGTAAGCTCAGGGAAAGACTGGAAAAACAACGAAGGGAGAGAGAAGCTAACCAAGGATGGTTTGAGGGATGTTTAGCAAGTCTCCCTGGATGACTACCTTGCTTTCTGCTCTGATGGGACCCTTAATGATTTTACTCTTGTTGCTTACAGTCGGGCCCTGCATAATTAACAAGTTTATTGCTTTTGTTAGGGCACGAGTGAGTGCAGTCCAACTCATGGTGCTTAGACAACAATACAAGGGTATTCCAAACCACCGGGAGGAAACTAACTCCCAGTTCTAGGATTAGAACTATTAACAAGAGACAAAGTGGGGAATGAAAGGATATCATAGCCTGACCCTTCTCAGACCCCAGCCTTGAATACCTCAAATTCCAGGCCCGCCCTGCTTCCAGTAAATGGGAACTCACCTTGCTGCCAGTAAGTGGGTAAAAGGTCACATTCCTTGCTGTTTCAGAGCCCGATTTCTATATGAAGTTGGATAAAAGAATGTAGGCTAGGCTCATGAATACATGGCTCTGACCAAGTAAATACCAAGAAATAAGATGAATAACTGCTTATTTGGCTTCTGTAAATAGCTGCTTGCACCATGAGGGGAAAAGAATGTACAGGGGAATGCCCAGTTCAACCCAAGTCCTACTGACCTGCTCTGACCACAATTCGTCACCCCACCCAAGAGGCCACGCAAATACAGACCTCTAAGGCTGCAGGGAAGAACCTTGGTGCGTTACAACATGATTGGTCTACAGTGCGCAGGCTTGGACAATTTAAAATGATTGGTGTAAGTACTATGGGGTGTTACAAGTTGATTGGTCAGCACTGCATGGGCTTCTGATGATTTTGAAATGATGGGTCCACGATACATGAGCTTTGTTGTAAACCCTATAAAAACTGCCTTTACCCTGCATTTGAGGTCCACAATCCTCTACCCCTGCGTGGTGTATGACTGCGGGCCCCAGCACGCTGGAATAAAGTCCACTTGCTGTTTGCATCAAGATCGTTTCTCGTGAGTGATTGGGGTGTCACCTTTCCCGGCCTGAGCGTGGAAGGTCCCCGCTGTCTGGGGTCTTTCACTGCATGTCACATGGATTCAGGTTAGGAGTGACAGATAAACAAGACTATGTGACGATTATCTTTTTGTGCTTGGGTGAGCTCACTGAGTATGATCTGTTCCATGTTTGACCAGTTTTTTCAAATTTCCTTATTTCATCTTTCCTTACTGCTATGTAGAATTCCATAATATAGGTATACCACATCTTTGTTATCCATTCATCTAGTGATGGACACCTGGGTTGGTTCCAGCTCTTTGCTATTATGAATTGAGCAGCTATAAACATGGTTGAGCAAATGTCTCTGATCTGAGGCTTGGAGCCTTTAGGGTAAATGCCCAATAAGGGAATAACTGGATCCATTGGTAGGTCTATGGTCATCCTTTTCAGGAGTCTCCATATAGCTGTCCATAGTGGTTGAACCATTTTACATTCCCACCAGCAGTGAAAACTTGTTCCTATTTCTCCACAGCCTCGCCAGCATTTGTTTTCTTTTCTTTTCTTTTTTTTTAACATTAGCCATCCTTACTGGGGTATGGTGGAATCTCATAGTTTTTTAATTTGCATTTCCCTGATGATTAGGGATGTTGAAAATTTTCTTAAATGTGCGTTTGCTATTTGTATTTCTTCCTCTGAGAACTCCCTGTGCAGTTCTCTGCCCCACTTTGTGAGTGGCTTGTTTGGTGATTTATTGTTTAGGTTTTGGAGTTCTTTGTAGATTCTAGAAATTAGGCCTCTGTCAGTTGTATAGCTGGTGAAAATTTTCTCCCATTCTGTGGGTAATCTGCTGGCTTTGGTTATAGTATATTTGTCAGTGAAAAAGCTTTTCAGCTTCATGAGATCGCAATGGTTGAGTGATTGTTTAATTTCCTGAGTTGATGGGGTTTTGTTCAGGAAATCTTTTCCCACTCCTATGTCATGGAAGGTTCCTCCTATTTTTTCTTCCAGTAGTAGCATGGTTTCTGGTCTTATATTAAGATCTTTGATCCATTTCGACTTACTTTTTGTGCATGGAGAGATGTGTGGGTCGAGTTTTATTTTTCTACATATGGTTGTCCAGTTTGTCCAGCACTATTTGTTGGAGATGCTGTCTTTCCTCCATTCTGCATTGGTAGGGCTTTTGTCAAATATCAAGTACCTGTAGTTACTTGAGCCAAAGTCTGGGTCTTCAATTCTGATCCATTGGTCTATATTCCTGTTGTTATGCCAGTACCATGTTTTTTTTTTTTTTATTACAATGGCTTTGTAGTATAGCTTTAGATCAGGTGTGGTGATGCCTCCAGTGGTGTTTCTTTTGCTGAGGATGAGCTTGGATATCTGAGGCCTTTTGCTTTTCCATATAAATTTTGAGATAGTTTTTTCTATCTCATTGAAGAAGGAAGTTGGGATTTTTACTAGCATTGCATTGAATCTATAAAGTGCTTTTGGTAAAATTGCCATTTTCACAATATTAATTCTACCAATCCAGGAGCATGGAAGGTCTTTCCATTTTTGTAGGACCTCCTCAATTTCTTTTTTGGGAGTTCTTATGTTTTCATTGTATAGGTCTTTCACTTCCTTAGTTAATGTTATTCCAAGGTATTTTATTTTCTTTGATGCAATTGAAAATGTGATGATATTAGTGATTTCTTTTTCTGTCTCTTTATCATTTGCATACAGAAACGCTACTGATTTCTGTGCATTGATTTTGTATCCTGCTACTTTGCTGAAGGCGCTAATCACCTTTAAGAGTTTTGAGATGGAAGTTCTCGGGTCACTTATGTATAGAATCATGTCATCTGCAAATAGGGCTAACTTAACTTCTTCCTTTCCAATTTGTATCCCTTTGATTTCTTTCTCCTTTCTTATTGCTTGAGAGAATACTTCTAGCACTATGTTGAAGAGCAGAGGTAAGAGTGGACACCCCTGCCTTGTTCCTGACCTCAATGGGAATTCCTTCAGTCTCTCCCCATTAAGAATTACTTGGGCTTTAGATGCTTCATATATAGCCTTTATTATGTTGAGATACGGGCCATCCATGCCTATTCTCTCCAGTGTTTTGATCATGAAGTGATGTTGTATTTTGTCAAAGGCCTTTTCTGCATCTATCGAAATGATCATGTGGTTTTTGTGTTTCAGCTTGTTTATGTGGTGTATTACATTGACAGATTTCCATATGTGGAACCACCCCTGGATTCCAGGGATGAAGCCTACTTTATCAAGGTGGATAATGCTTTTGATGTACTGTGGAATTTGGTTTGCAAGAATTTTTTTCAGGATCTTTACGTCTATGTTCATCAGAGAAATGGGCCTATACGAGAACACATCATACCAAAATTTATGGGACACAATGAAGGTAGTCCTTAGGGGAAAAATCATAGCACTAAATGCCCTCATAACAAAACAGAGAGATCCCAAATCAATAACCTAACCATCCACCTAAAGGCATTGGAAAAGCTAGAAGAAGCCAACCCAAAAAGCTCCAGATGGAAAGAAATAATTAAAACCAGAGCAGAAATTAATTAATTGGAAACTAAGAGGACAATTAAGAAAACTGGTGAAACAAAGAGCTTTTTCTTTGAAAAAAATAACAAGATTGATACACCCCTGGCCAATTTGATCAAGTGAAAAAAAGAAACACTTCAAATCAACAAAATTAGAAATGAAAAAGGAGAGATCACAACAGACATGAGTGAAATAGTCAATGAGTGTGATTTGAATGATTTGCTTTATTAAGAAGAGGGTTGAGTACAGCAAGTTCAAACTTCCTTGGTCTGTAAAATCTAACCAGTTGTATAATTCAGTACATTCATTCCATTTCTAAAGTAGTTTCTTAACTGAAGAAACATCTTCATTGCCAAAAAATGCAATAAGCTTGCTAAGTCAACAAATGAGTGTGATTAGAATGAGTTGCTTCTGTATGAAGAGGATTGAGTACAGTAAGTTCAACCTTCCTTGGTTCCTACAATCTATCAATTTGTATAACTCACTAAGTTCCCTTTGTTTCCAAAGTAGTTTCTTAAGTAAAGAAACATTTTAATTGCCAAAAACTGTACTGTTGGAAATAAGCTTGCTAACTCAGCAAATCAGTGCAATTTGAATTAGTTGCTTTTATAAGGAAAGGGTTGAATACAGCACATTCAAACTTCCTTGTTTTGTATGATCTAACAAGTTGTATAATTCAGTAAGTTCATTGCGTTTCCAAAGTAGTTTCTTGGAGCCGGGTGTGGTGACTCATGCCTTTAATCCCAGCACTCGGGAGGCAGAGGTAGGAGGATCACCATGAGTTCAAGGCCACCCTGAGACTACATATTGAATTCCAGGTCATCCTGGGCCAGAGTGAAACCCTACCTCAACCCTCCCCCCAAAAAAAGTAGTTTCTTAAGGAAACAAATATCTTCATTGCTGAAAACTAAAATAAGCTTGCTAAGACAGCAAATGAGTGCGGTTTGAATGAGTTGCTTTTGTATGAAGTGGGTTGATTACAGCAAGTTCAAACCTCCTTGGTTTGTACAATCTGTCAAGTTGTATAACTCAGTAAGTTCACTTCGTTTTCAAAATAGTTTGGGAAGTAAAGAAACATCTTCCTTGCTGAAAAATTGTACTATTCAAACTAAGCTTGCTAACTCAGCAAATGAGTGCAATTTGAATGAGTTGCTTTTGTATGGAGACTGTTGAGTACAGCAAGTTCAAACTTCCTTGGATTATATAATCTATCAAGTTGTATAACTCAGTAAGTTCACTTCGTTTCCAAAGTAATTTGATAAGTAAAGGAACATCATCATTGTCGAAAACTGTACTGTTCAAAATAAACTTGCAAAGTCAGCAAATGAGTGTGATTTGAATTAGTTGCTTTTGTACAGAGAGGGCTGAGTACAGCAAGTTCAAACTTCCTCTGTTTGCACAATCTAACCAGTTGTATAATTCAGTAAGTTCATTTCGTTTCCAAAGTGGTTTGCTAAGAAAAGAAACATGTTTATTGCTGAAAACTGTAGTAGCTTGCTAATTTAGCAAAAGAGTGTGATTTTAATGAGTTTCTTTCATATGAGGATGGTTGAATACAGCAAGTTCAAAATCCCTTCATTTGTACAATCTATCAAGTTGTATAAATCAGTAGGTTCACTTCCTATCCAAAGTAGTTTGATAAGTAAAGAAACATTGTCATTGCTGAAAACTGTACTGTTAGAAATAAGCTTGCTAAGTCAGCAAATGAGTGCAATTTGAATGAGTTGCTTTTGTACAAAGAGGGTTGAGTACAGCAAGTTCAAACTTCCTTGGTTTGCACAATGTAATAAGTTGTATCAGTCAGTAAGTTAATTTTGTTACCAAAGTAGTTTGCTAAGTAAAGAAACATCTTCATTGCCGAACACTGTACTGTATGAAATAAGCTTGCTAACTCAGCAAATGTTTGTGATTTTAATGAGTAGCTTTCATACAAGGATGGTTCAGTACAGCAAATTCAAAACTTCTTTGGTTTATACAATCTAACAGGTTGTATAACTCAGTAAGTTCATTTCATTTCCAGAGTAGTTTGCTAAGTAAAGAAACATCTTCATTGCCAAAAACTCTTCCTGTTTGAAATAAGCTTGCTAACTCAGGAAATGAGTACCATTTGAATGAGTTGCTTTCATTCCAGGATGGTTGAGTGCACCAAGTTCAAACTTCCTTGGTTTTTACAATCTAACAAGATGTATAACTCAGTAAGTTCATTTCTTCTCTAATGTAGTTTGTAAGTAAACAACTTCATTGCCAAAAAGTACTGTTCGAAATAAGCTTGCTAACTCTGCAAATGAGTGTGAATTGAATGAGTTGCTCTTGTACAATGATAGTTGAATACAGCAAGTTCAAACTTCCTTGTTTTGTACAGTGTATCAAGATGTATAACCCAGTAACATCATTTCATTTCCAAAGTGGTTTGCTAAATAAAGAAATATCTTCCTTGCACAGCAATGTACTATTCCAAAAAAGCTTAACTCAGAAAATTAGTGAGATTTGAATATGGTGCTTTTGTACAAATAGGGCTGAGTAGAGCAAGTTCAAACTTTCCTAATTTGTGCAAATTAACAAGTTGTATAATTAGTAAGTTCTTTTCATTTCCAAAGTGGTTTGCTAAGTAAAGAAACATCTTCATTGCCCAAAAGTGCACTGTTGGAAATAAGCTTGCTTACTCAGCAAATGAGTGTGATTTGAATGAGTTGCTTTCGTAAGAGGGGGGTTGAGTACAGCAAGTTCAAACTTCCTTGGTGTGTACGATGTATCATGATGTATAACTCAGTAAGTTCATTTCATTTCCAAAGTAGTTTGCTAAGTAAAGAAACATCTTCATTGCACAACAATGTACTGTTGGAAATAAACTTGCTAAGTCAGCAAATGAGTATGATTTAAATGAGTTACTTTTCTACAAGGAGGATTGAGTACAGGAATTTAAAACTTCCTTGGTTTGACAATATAATAAGATGTATAACTTGGTAAGTTCATTTCATTTCCTAAGTAATTTGCTAGGAAAAGAAACATCTTCATTATCAAAAACTGTACTGTTGGAAATAAGCTTGTTAACTCAGCAAATGAACTCAATTTGAAGGAGTTGCTTTCATACAAAGTGGTTTGAATACAGCCTGTTCAAACTTTCTTAGTTTGTACAATCTAACAAGGTGTATAACTAAGTACATTCATGTCATTTCCAAAGTAGTTTGCTAAGTAAAGAAACATCTTCATTGCTGAAAACTGTACTGTTTGAAATAAGCTTGCTAACTCAGCAAATGAGTGTGATTTGAATGAGTTGCTATCACATGATGAGGGTTGAGTACAGTAAGTTCAAACTTCCTTGGTTTGTGCAATCTAACAAAATGTATAACCCAGTAAGTTCATTTCATTTCCAAAGTAATTTCCTATGAAAAGCAGCATCTTCAATGCCAAAAACTGTAATGTTCAAAGTAAACTTGCAAATCAGCAAATGGGTGTGATTTTAATGAGTTGCTTTCATATGATGAGGTTTGAGTACAGGAATTTCAAACTTCCTAGGTTTGTACAATCTAACCAGATTTATAACTCAGTAAATTCATTACATTTCCAAAGTACTTTATTAAGTAAAGAAAGATTTTCATGGCCAAACACTACTTTTGAAATAAGCTTGCTACCTCAGCAAATCTGTGTGATATGAATGAGCTGATTTTGTATGAAGAGGGTTGAATACAGGACTTTCAAACTTCTTTCATTTGGACTATCTAACAAGATGTATGACTCAGTAAGTGCATTTCATTTCCAAAGTAATTTCCTAAGAAAATCAACATCTTCATTGCTGAAAACTGTACTGTTCGAAGTAAACTTGCTAACTCAGCAAATGAGTGTGATTTTAATGAGTTGCGTTCGTACGATGAGGTTTGAATACAGGAATTTAAAACTTCCTTGGTTTGTACAATCTAACAAGATGTATAACTCAGTAAATTCATTTAATTTCCAAAGTAGTTTGCTAATAAAGAAACATCTTCATTGGGAATATTGTACTGTTGGAAATAAGCTTGCTAACTCTGCAAATGAGTGCAATTTGAATGAGTTGCTTTTGTACCAAGAGGGTTGAATACAGCCAATTCAAATTCCTTGTTTTATAAAATCTAACAGGATGTATAACTCTGTAAATTCATTTCATTTTCAAAGTCCTTTGCGATGTAAAGAAAGTTCTTTATTGCCTAAACCTGTACTGTTGGAAATAAGCTTGCTAACTCAGCATATGAGTGCAATTTGAATGAGTTGCTTTTGTACAAAGAGGGTTGAATAAAACAAGTTCAAGCTTCATCTTCATTGCCTAACACTGTACTCTTTGAAATAAGCTTTTTCAACTCAGCAAATGACTGTGATTTGAATGAGTTGCTTTTGTATGATGAGGGATGAGTACAGCAGGCTAGAACTTCCTTAGTTTGTGCAATCTAACAAGATGTATTACTTAGTAAGTTCATTTCATATCCAATGTAGTTTGCTAAGTAAAAATACATGTTCACTGCCAAACCATGTACTCTTCAAAATAAACTTCTTCAACTTAGAAAGTGAGTGCCATTAGAATGAGGTTCTTTCATACAATGAGGGTTTTGTACAGCAAGTTCAAACTTCCTTGGAAAGTACAATCTAACAAGATATATAACTTATTCAGTTCATTTCATATCCAATGTAGTTTGCTAAGTAAAGAAACATCTTCATTGTCTAATGCTGTACTGTTTGAAATAAGCTTGTTTAACTCAGCAAATGAGTTTGAATTGAATCAGTTGCTTTCGTACAATGAGGGATGAGTATAGAGGCTTAGAAATTCCTTGGGTTGTGCAATGTGACAAGATGTATTACTTAGTCAGTTTATTTCATTTTGCTTGTAGTTTGCTAAGTAAGCAATCATCTTCATTGCAGAAACACTGGACAATTTGAAATAAGCTTGTTAACTCAGCAAAGCAGTGTGATTTGAAATGAGTTGCTTTTGTATGAAGAGGGTTGAATAAAGCCAGTTCACATTTCCTTGGTTTGTACATTAAAACAAGATGTGTTACTTTGTAAATTCATTTCATTTCCAAAGTAGTTTGCTATGTAAAGAAACATCTTCATTGCCAAGCACTGTACTGTTTGAAATAAGTTTGTTCAACTCAACAAATAAGTGTGATTGCAATGAGTTGCTTTCATATGATGAGGGTTTAGTACAGCAAGTTCAAACTTCCTTGGTTTGTTAGATTAACAAGATGTATAACTTAATAAGTTCATTTAATTTCCAATGTATTTTATAGGTAAAGAAACATCTTCATTGGCGAACATGGTACTGTTTGAAATAAGCTTTTTCAACTCAGCAAATGAGTGCAATTTTAATGAGTTGCTTTGGTACGACAAGGGATGAGTATAGCAGGTTAGAATTTCCTTGATTTTTGCAATCTAACAAGATGTATTACTTAGTAAGTTCATTTCATTTCACTTGTAGTTTTCTAAGTAAAGAAACATATTGATTCCAGAAACATGGTACTGTTTGAAATAAGCTTGTTAAATCAGCAGATGGCTGTGATTTGAATGAGTTGCTTTCATATGATGATGGCTGAGTAATACAAGTTCAAACATCCTTGTTTTGTGCACTCTCAGAAGATATATAATGTAGTAAGTTCATTTCATTTCCAATGTAGTTTGCTAAGTAAAGAAACATCTTCATTGTGGAGCACTGTACTGTTTGAAATAAGCTTGTTCAACTCAGCAAATGAGTGTGATTTGAATGAGTTGCTTTCATACAATGAGGGTTGAGTACTTCAAGTTCAAACGTCCTTGGTTTGTACAATATCAGAAGATGTATAATGTAGTAAGTTCATTTCATTTCCAATGTAGTTTGGTAAGTAAGGAAGCATCTTCATTGCTGAACACTGTACTCTTTGAAATAAGCTTGTTAACTCAGCCAATGAGTGTGATTTGAATGAGTTGCTTTTGTACAAGGAGGGATGAGTATAGCAGGTTAGAGCTCCCTTGGTTTGTGCACCCTAACAAGATGTATAACTTAGTAAGTTCATTTCATATCCAATATAGTTTGCTTAGTAAAGATACATCTTCATTGACAAACACTGTACTCTTTGAAATAAACTTTTTAAACTCAGAAAATGTGATTTACATGAGGTTCTTTCTTACGATGAGGGTTTTGCAGAGCAAGTTCAAACTTCATTGGTTTGTACAATCTAACAAGATGCATAACTTAGTAAATTCATTTCATATACAATGTAGTTTGGTAAGGAAAGAAACATCTTCATTGGCTAACTTGGTACTGCTTGAAATAAGCTTGTTCAACTCAGCAAATGAGTTCAAAATCAATCAGTTGCTTTAGTCCAACGAGGGATGAGCATAGCAGGTTAGAACTTCCTTGGGTTGTGCAATGTAACAATATGTATTATTTACTATGTTTATTTCACTTCACTTGTAGTTTGATAAGTAAGCAACCATTTTCATTGCAGAAACAGTGGACAGTTTGAAATAAGCTTGTTAACTCAGCAAATGAGTGTGATTTGAATAAGTTGCTTTTGCATGAAGAGGGTTGAATACAGCAAGTTCAAATTTCCTTGGTTTGTGCAATCTAAAAAGATGTATAACTTAGTAAGTTCAATTCAATTCTAATGTACTTTGCTACATAAAGAAACATCTTCATTGCCACACACTGTACTCTTTGAAAGAACTTGTTAACTCAGAAAATGAGTGGGATGTGAATGAGTTGCTTTCGTACTATGAGGATTGAATACAGCAAGTTCAAATGTCCCTGTTTTGAACAGTCTAACGAGATGTATTACTTAGTAAGTTTATTTCATTTCAGTTGTAGTTTGCTAAGTAAACAAACATCTTGAATCTGGAAACACTGTACTGTTGGAAATAAGCTTCTTAACTCAGCAAATGAGTGTGATTTGAATAAGTTACTTTTTTTGGAGAGAGAGACAGAAAGAAACAGAGAGAGAGGGAGAGGAAGACAGATAGACATAGGGGCACCAGCAGCCTCTCAGCTGCTACAAATGAAATCCAGATGCATGCGCCCTCTTGTGGTGAAGTGTGGCCTTGCACCCTTGTGTCACTTTCCATTGGCTAAATGTGGGACCTGGAGATTGGAACCCCTGGAGACTGGAACAGGCATTCTTTTGGCTTAGGAGGCAGGCAACTTAACTGCTAAGCCATCTCTCCAGCCCATGAATGAGTTACTTTCAATCAAAGAGGGTTGAATACAGCAAGTTCACACTTCCTTGGTTTGTACAATCTAACAATATGTGTTACTTCATAAGTTCATTTCATTTCCAAAGTAGTTTGCTAAGTAAAGAAACATCTTCATTGCTGAATACTGTGCTGTTTGAAATAAACTTGTTCAACTCAGTAAATGAGTGTGATTTGAATGAGTTACTTTCGTATGAACAGGGTTCAATAGAGCAAATTCAAACTTCCTTGGTTTGTTCAATCTAACAATATGTATTACTTCATAAGTTCATTTCATTTCCAATGTAGTTTGTTAAGTAAAGAAACATCTTTATTGTGGAACACACTTCTGTTTGAAATCATCTTGTTCAACTCAGGTAATGAGTTTGAATTGAATCGGTTGCTTTTGTATGATGAGGGATGAGTATAGCAGGTTAGAACTTACTGGGTTTGTGCAATCTAACAAGATGTATAACTTAGTAAGTTCATTTCATATCCAATGTAGTTTGCTAAGTAAAGATACCTCTTCATTGCCAAACCCTGTACTCTTTGAAATAGGCTTGTTCAACTCAGAAAATGAGTGTGATTTGAATTAGTTTCTTTCGTACAATGAGGGTTTAGTACAGCAAGTTCAAACTTCATTGGTTTGTACAATCTAACAAGATGTATAACTTAGTAAGTTCATTTCGTATCCAATGTAGTTTGCTAAGTAAAGAAACATCTTCATTGCCAAACACTGTACTCTTTGAAATAAGCTTTATAACTTAGCAAATGAGTGCAATTTGAATGAGTTACTTTCATACGAACAGGGTTGATTACAGCAAGTTCAAACTTCCTTGGTTTCTACAATCTAACAAAATGTATTGCTTCATAAGTTCATTTCATTTCCAATGTAGTTCGTTAAGTAAGTTAATATCTTCATTGTGGTACACTCTTCTGTTTGGAATCAGCTTGTTCAACTCAGCACTTGAGTACAATTTGAATGAGTTGCTTTCTTACAATGAGGGTTGAATACAGCAAGTTCATCCTTCCTTGGTTTGTACAATCTAACAAGATGTATAACTTAGTAAGTTCATTTAATTTCCAAAGTAGTTTGCTAAATAAAGAAACATCTTCATTGCCAAACACTGTACTGTTTGAAGTAAGCTTGTTCAACTCAACAAATTAGTGCGATTGGAATAAGTTGCTTTTATATGATGAGGGTTGAGTGCAGGAAGTTTGTATAACCTAACAAGATGTATACCTTAGTAAGTTCATTTCATTTACAATGTAGTTTGCTAAGTAAAGAAACATCTTCATTGTTGAACAGTGTACTATTTGAAATAAGCTTGTTCAACTGAACAAATGAGTGCGATTGAATGAGTTGCTTTAGTATGATGAGGGTTGAGTACAGCAAGTTCAAACTTCTTTGGTTTATATAATCTAACAAGATGTATAACTTAATATGTTCTTTTAATTTCCAATATAGTTTGATAAGTGAAGAATCATCTTCATTGGAGAACATGGCACTGTTTGAAATAAGCTTGTTCAACTCAGCAAAATAGTGAGAGTTGAATGAATTGCTTTTGTCCTATGAGGGTGGAGTACAGCAAGTTCAAACGTCCTTGGTTTGTACCATCTAACAAGATGTGTTACTATGTAAGTTCATTTCATTTCCAATGTAGTTTGCTAAATAAAGAAACATTGTCATTTCCCAAAACTGCACTATTTGAAATAAGCTTGTTCAACTCAACAAATGAGTGTGATTAGAATGTGTTACTTTTGTATGATGAGGGTTGAGTACATCAAGTTCAAACTTCCTTGGTTTGCATAATCTAACAGGATGTATTACTTCATAAGTTCATATAATTTCCAAAGTAGTTTCCTAACTAAATAGCCTCATAGCCAAACACTGTGCTGTGATTGGAATGAGTTGCTTTCGTATGATGAGGGATGAGTATAGCAAGTTAGAACTTCCTTGGTTTGTGCAATCTAACAAGATGTATAACTTAGTAAGTTCATTTCATTTCCAATGTAGTTTGATAAGTAAAGAAACATCTTCATTGTTGAACATGGTACTGTTTGAAATAAGCTTGTTCAACTCAGCAAATGCATGCTATTTGAATTAGTTGCTTTCGTACGATGAGGATAGAGTACTGCAAGTTCAAATGTCCTTGGTTTGTACAATCTAAGAAGATGTATAATGTAGTAAGTTCATTCATTTCCAATGTAGTTTGTTAATTAAAGCAACATCTTCATTGCCAAATACTGTACTCTTTGAAATAAGCTTGTTAACTCAGCAAATGGGTATGATTTGAATGAATAGCTTTCATACAATGAGGGATGAGTATACCAGGTTAAATCTTCCTTGGGTTGTGCAGTCTAACAAGATGTATAATTTAGCAAGTTCATTTCATATCCAATCTATTTTGCTAAGTGAAGATCCATCTTCATTGCCTAACACTGTACTCTTTGAAATAAGCTTGTTCAACTCAGAAAATGAGTGCAATTTGGATGAGGTTCTTTTGTATGATGAGGGTTTACAGCAAGTTCAAACTTTATGGGTTTGTACAATCTAATAAGATATATAACTTAGTAAGTTCATTTCATATCCAATATAGTTTGCTAAGTAAAGAAACATCTTCATTGGTTAAAATGGTACTGTTTGAAATAAGCTTGTTTAACACAACAAGTGAGTTCGAATTGAATCTGTTGCTTTCATACAATGAGGGATGAGTATGGCAGGTTAGAATTTCCTTGGGTTGTGCAATGTAACAAGATGTATTACTTAATAAGTTTACTTCACTTCCCTTGTATTTTGCTAAAGAAGCAATCATCTTTATTGAGGAAACACTGTACAGTTTGAAATCAGCTTGTCAACTCAGCAAATGAGTGTGATTTCAATGAGTTGCTTTTGTAAGATGAGGGATTTGCACTGCAAGTTCAAATGTCCTTGGTTTCTGCAATCTAACAACATGTACCTCATACTAAGTTCATTTCATTTCCAATATAGTTTGCTAAGTCAAGAAACATCTTGATTGCCAAACCATGTACTCTTTTAAATAAGCTTATGTACTGAGCAAATATCTTCTATTTGAATGAGTTGTTTTCATAAGAAGAGAGTTGAGGATAGCAAGTTCAAACTTCCTGGGTTTGTAACAATCTAACAAGATGTATAACTTAGCAAGTTCATTTCATTTCCAAAGTAGTTTGCTAAGTAAAGAAACATCTTCATTTCTGAACACTGTACTGTTTGAAATAAGCTTTTTCAACTCAGCAAATAAGTCCTATTTGAATGATTTGCTTTCGTACAATGAGGGTTGAATACTGCAAGTTCAAACGTTCTTGGTTTGTACAATCTCAGAAAATGTATAACGTAGTAAGTTCACTTCATTTCCAATGTAGTTTGGTAAGAAAGGAAACATCTTCATTGCCAAACACCATACTCTTTGAAATAAGCTTGTTAACTCAGCCAATGAGTGCAATTTGAATGAGTTGCTTTCATACAAGGAGGGATGAGTATAGCAGGTTAGATCTTCTTTGGTATGTGCAGTCTAACAAGATATATATATATATATATATATATATATATATATATATATATATATATATATATAAAATTTCATATCCAATGTAGTTTGCTAAGTAAAGATACATCTTCATTGCCAAAAACTGTACTCTTTGAAATAAGCTTGTTCAACTCAGAACATGAGTGTGATTGGAATGGGTTGCTTTAGTATGATGAGGGTGTAGTATAGCAAGTTCAAACTTCCTTGGTTTGTACAATCTAACAAGATGTATAACTTAGTAAATTCATTTCATATCCAATGTATTTTTCTAAGTAAAGAAACATCTTCATTGGCTAACATGGTACTCTTTGAAATAAGCTTGTTCAACTCAGCAAATGAGTTAGAATTGAATCAGTTGCTTGCATATGATGAGGGATGAGAATAGCAGCTTAGAACTTCCTTTGGGTTGTGCAATATAACAAGACGTATCAAAAGTTTATTTCTTTCACTTGTAGTTTGCAAAGTAAGCAATCATCTTCATTTTGGAAACAGCGGACAGTTTGAAATAAGCTTGTTAACTCAGCAAATGAGAGTGATTTGAATGAGTTGCTTTTGTATGAATAGGGTTGAATACAGCAAGTTCAAACTTCAATGTAACAAGATGTATAACTTAGTAAGTTCAATTCAAATGTAGTTTGCTAAGTAAAGAAACATCTTCATTGCCAAACATGGTGCTCTTTGAAATCAGCTTGTTAACTCAGAAAATGAGTGGGATTTGAATGAGTGGCTTTTTGTACTATGAGGGTTGAATACACCAAGTTCAAACATCCTTGGTTTGTACAATCTAACAAGATCTATTACTAAGTAAGCTCATTTCATTTCACTTGTAGTTTGCTAAAGTAAACAAACTTCTTGAATCCAGAAACAGGTTACTGTTTGAAATAAGGTTCTTAACTCAGCAAATGAGCATGATTTGAATGAACTTTCACACAAACAGGGTTGAAAGAGTTTTAGTAAGTTCATTTCATTTCCAATGTAGTTTGCTAACCTCAGCCAATAAGTGTGATTTGAATGCAAGTATGAATAGGAGCAAGTTCAAACTTCCTTTACAAAGCGATCTAACAAGATGTGTTACAAAGTTCATTTCATTTCAAAGTTTGAAATGAAACATTTTCATTGCCCAACACATTACTGTTTGAAATAAGGTTGTTCAACTCAGCAATGATGATTGGGTTGCTGTAAATTTTAGTAAGTTCAAACTTGAGTAAGAAAGATGAAACATTTAAGTTCATTTCATATCCTGAAAGAAAAGAAATTTCATTTTAAAATAAGCTTTTTCAACTCAGCAAAAAGTACACTTCAAGTTCAAACTTCTTGGTTTGTACAATCTAAGAAGATGTATAACTTAGTAAGTTCTTTCAATGTAGTTAGAAAGGAAACATCTTCATTGCCAAACACCATACTCTTTGAAATAAACAAACTCAGCCAATGAGTGCAATTTGAATGAGTTGCTTTCATACAAGGAGGGATGAGTATAGCAGGTTAGATCTTCTTTGGTATGTGCAGTCTAACAAGATTCAAAGATATCTATATCTATATCTATATCTATATCTATATATATATATATATATATATATATATAAAATTTCATATCCAATGTAGTTTGCTAAGTAAAGATACATCTTCATTGCCAAAAACTGTACTCTTTGAAATAAGCAACTCAGAACATGAGTGTGATTGGAATGGGTTGCTTTAGTATGATTGTAGTATAGCAAGTTCAAACTTCCTTGGTTTGTACAATCTAACAAGATGTATAACTTAGTAAATTCATTTCATATCCAATGTATTTTTCTAAGCATCTTCATTGGCTAACATGGTACTCTTTGAAATAAGCTTGTTCAACTCAGCAAATGAGTTAGAATTGAATCAGTTGCTTGCATATGATGAGGGATGAGAATAGCAGCTTAGAACTTCCTTGGGTTGTGCAATATAACAAGACGTATCACTTAGTAAGTTTATTTCATTTCACTTGTAGTTTGCAAAGTAAGCAATCATCTTCATTTTGGAAACAGCGGACAGTTTGAAATAAGCTTGTTAACTCAGCAAATGAGAGTGATTTGAATGAGTTGCTTTTGTATGAATAGGGTTGAATACAGCAAGTTCAAACTTCTTTGGTTTGTGCAATGTAACAAGATGTATAACTTAGTAAGTTCAATTCACTTCCAATGTAGTTTGCTAAGTAAAGAAACATCTTCATTGCCAAACATGGTGCTCTTTGAAATCAGCTTGTTAACTCAGAAAATGAGTGGGATTTGAATGAGTGGCTTTTGTACTATGAGGGTTGAATACACCAAGTTCAAACATCCTTGGTTTGTACAATCTAACAAGATCTATTACTAAGTAAGCTCATTTCATTTCACTTGTAGTTTGCTAAAGTAAACAAACTTCTTGAATCCAGAAACAGGTTACTGTTTGAAATAAGGTTCTTAACTCAGCAAATGAGCATGATTTGAATGAGTTACTTTCACACAAACAGGGTTGAATACAGCAAGTTCAGAGTTCCTTGGTTTGTACAATATAACAAGCTGTAAAACTTAGTAAGTTCATTTCATTTCCAATGTAGTTTGCTAGGTAAAGAAATATCTTCATTGCCAAACAGTGTACTGTTGGAAATAAGCTTGTTCACCTCAGCCAATAAGTGTGATTTGAATGCGTTGCTTTCGTACAATGATAGGTGAATAGAGCAAGTTCAAACTTCCTTGGGTTGTGCGATCTAACAAGATGTGTTACTTCATAAGTTCATTTCATTTCCAAAGTAGTTGCTAAATAGAAACATTTTCATTGCCCAACACATTACTGTTTGAAATAAGGTTGTTCAACTCAACAAATGAGTGTGATTGCAACGAGTTGCTTTAGTACAATGAGGGCTTAGTACAGCAAGTTCAAACTTGCTTGGTTTGTATAATCTAACAAGATGTATAACTTAGTAAGTTCATTTCATATCCTATGTAGTTTTCTAAGAAAAGAAATTTCATTGGCTATCACGGTACTGTTTGAAATAAGCTTTTTCAACTCAGCAAATGAGTTCAAATTGAGTCAGTTGCTTTCATACAACGAGGAATGAGTATAGCAGGTTAGAACTTCCTTGGGTTGTGCAATGTAACAAGATGTATCACTTAGTAAGTTTATTTCATTTCGATTTTAGTTTGCAAGGTAAGCAATCATCTTCATTGTGGAAACAGTGGACAGTTTGAAATAAGCTTGTTAGCTCAGCAAATGAGTGTGATTTGAATGAGTTGCTTTTGTATGAAGATGGTTAAATACAGCAAGTTCAAACTTCCTTGGTTTGTGCAAACTAAGAAGATGTGTTACTTCGTAAGTTCATTTCATCAAAGTAGATTGCTAAATACAAAAACCTCTTCATTGCCAAACACTGTACTGTTTTAAGTAAGCTTGTTTAACTGGGGAAACGAGTGTGATTTGAATGAGTTTCTTTCATACTATGAGGGATGAGTACTGCAAGTTCAAACTTACTTGGTTTGTACAATCTCAGAAGATGTATGATGTAGTAAGTTCATTTTATTTCCTATGTAGTTTGCTAAGCAAATATGCATCTTCTTTGCCGAACTCTGTACTGTTTGAAATAAGTTTCTTCATCTCAGCAAATGAATGTGATTTGAATGAGTTGTTTTTGTACGATGAGGATTGAGTACTGCAAGTTCAAACATCCCGGTTCTACAATCTAACAAGATGTATAACTTACTAAGTTAATTTCATTTCCAATGTAGTTTGCTTTTGTACGACAAGGGATGAGTATAGCAGGTTAGAACTTCCTTGGTTTGCGCAAACTGAGAAGATGTATTACTTAGTAAGTTCATTTCCCTTTGATTATACTTTGCTAAGTAAAAAAAAAAAAATCTTCAGTGCAGAACACTTTAATCTTTGAAATAAGCTTGTTCAACTCAGGAAATGAGTGCAATTTGAATGAGTTTCTTTCCTTAGATGAGGGTTGAGTACAGCAAGTTCATACTTCCTTGTTTGCACTATCTAACAAGATGTATAATTGAGTAAGTTCATTTTATTTCCAATGAAGCTTGCTAAGTAAAGTGTCATCTTCATTGCCAAACACTTTACTGTTTGAAATAAACTTTTTCAATTGAGCAAATGAGTGTGAGTTGCATGAGTTGCTTTCGTGTGATGAGGGTTGAATACAGCAAGTACAAACTTCCTTGGTTTGTACAGTCTAACAAGATATATAACTTATTAAGTTCATTTAATTTCCAATGTAGTTTGAGAAGTAAGGAAACATCTTCATTGCAGAACACTGTACTCTTTGAAATAAGCTTGTTCAACTCAGAAAATGAGTGCAACATGAATACGTTGTTTTCGTATGATGTGCGTTGCTTACAGCAATTCAAACTTCCTTGGTTTGTACAAGCTATCAAGATGTATAACTTAGTAAATTCATTTCATATCCTATTTAGTTTGCTAAATAAACATCTTCATTGCCAAACAGTGCACTGTTTGAAATAAGCTTGTTCAACTCAGCCAATAACTGTGATTTCAAGTCATTGCTTTCATACAATGAGTTCTGAACACAGCAAATTCAAACTTCCTTGGTTTGTGCAATCTAATAAGATATATAACATAGTAAGTTCATTCCCAACGTAGTTTTTTAAGTAAAGAAACAGCATTGTAGAGTGCTGTATTATTGAAATAAGCTTGTTCAACTCAGCAAATAAGTGTGATTGGCATGCGTTGCTTTCATATGATGTGGGTTGGGTACAGCAAGTTCAAACATCCTTGGTTTGTGCAATCTAGCAGTATGTACAACTTAGTAAGTTCATTTCATTTCCAAAGTAGTTTGCTTAGTAGAGAAACATCTTAATTGGCCAACACTGCATTGTTTGAAATAAGCTTGCTCAACTCAGCAAATGAGTGCATTTTGACTGTGTTGCTTTCGTACAATGAGGGTGGAATACAGCAAGTTCAAACTTCCTTGGTTTGTGCAATCTAACAAGATGTATAACTTAGTAAGTTCATTTCATTTCCAATGTAGTTTGCTCAGTAAAGAAATATATGAATTGCTGAACACTGAACTCTTTGAAATAAGCTTGTTCACCTCAGGAAATGAGTGCAATTTGAATGAGGTTCTTTTGTTCAATGACAGTTTTAGTACAGCAAGTTCAAAATTTTTTGGTTTGTACACTCTGACAAGTTGTATAACTTAGTAAATTCATTTCATTTCCAATGTAGTTTGTTAAGAACCATCTTCATTGCCAAACAGTGTACTATTTAAAATAAGCTTGTTAACTCACCCAATGAGTATGATTTGAATGAGTTGCTGTCGTACAATGAGGGTTTAATACAGCAAGTTTAAACTTCCTTGGTTTGTGCAACCTGACAAGATGTGTTACTTCATAAGTTCATTTCATTACCAATGTAGTTTGCTCAGTAAAGAAACATCTTCATTGCCGAACACTGTACTCTGTGAAATAAGGTTGTTCAACTCAGGAAATGAGTGTGATTGGGCTGAGTTGGTGTCATACGATGAGAGTTGAGTACAGAAAGTTCAAACTTCCTTGGTTTGTATAATCTAACAAGATGTATAACTTAGTAATCTCATTTCATTTCCAAAGTAGTTTGCTAAGTAACAAAACGTTTTCATTGCCAAGCACTATGCTGTTTGAAATAAGTTTGTTCAACTCAGCAAATGAATGTGATTTGAATGAGTTGCTTTTGTATGACGAGGGATGAGTATAGCAGGTTAGAACTTCCTTGGTTTGTGCAATCTAACAAGATGTATAAGTTAGTAAGTTCATTTCATTTCACTTGTAGTCTGCTAAGTGAAGAAACATCTTCATTGCCAAACACTGTATTCTTTGAAATGAGCTTGTTCAACATAGCAAATGAATGTGATTTAATGAGTTTCTTTTATAGGACGAGGGTTGAATACAATAAGTTCAAACTTCCTTGGTTTGTGCCATCTGACAAGATGTATTACTTCAGGGCTGGAGAGATGGCTTAGTGGTTAAATGCTTGCCTGTGAAGCCTAAGGACCCCAGTTCATGGCTCAATTCTCAAGGACCCACGTAAGCCAGATGGACAAGGGGGCACACACATCTGGAGTCATTTTTAGTCGCATGCCTCTTCTTTCTCTCTCTCTCTCTACCTGCCTATTTCTGTATCTCTCTCTCAAATAAACAAATAAAAATTTTTTTTAAAAAAGATGTATTACTTCATAAGTTCATTTCATTACAAAGGTAGTTTGCTAAGCAAAGAAAATCTTCAATGAGGAACACTGTACTGTTTGAAATAAGCTTGTTCAACATAGCAAATGAGTGTGATTTGAATGAGTTGCTTTCAAACGATGAGGGTTGAGTACAGCAAGTTCAAACTTCCTTGGTTTGTACAATCTAAGAAGATGTATAAGTTAGTAAGTTCATTTCATTTCAAATGTAATTTGCTAAGTAAAGAAACATATTTTTTTCTTTTTATTTTTAATTTATATATTCTGATTTTACATTCATAGTGTTGGCTCCATTATCCTCCTCCCTGTCCTCCATCTTCCAAAGGGACCCTCATCAATGGGGAATGTGGGTCATGCATTGTGGGGGTTGTCAAGAGTTCTGGGGGGTAGGCCCAAGTCTGTGTGCATAATGTCCCAACTTGTGGCTCTAACATTCTTTCCGCCCCCTCTTCCACAAATTTCCCTGAGCCACATTGGGGTCATTTTAGTTCTACTTCAGTGATGTTTTGGGAGCCTCTGTGTCTCTGGATATCTGGCTTAGTTGGAGTTGGATGTTTTCTGTATTTATCTCCTTCAGCGTTTTTCTGGTGTCATGATCACCATGAACACTGCATTCTTGCCCTTCCCCCTCATTACTCTATGGTTTCAGCTGGGGCCCTGGTGAGGTGTGATTGGCTGATCATCCCTTAAGGTTTGTTGTCCATCTGAAAAAAGATAAGCAAATTCTCCAATGGAGAGAACAGTTATTACTATATAGAAGGGATGGCCATAGATGTTTTGGAGGGAATTTTATATGCATAGGCTCTCTTCTAGCGCACATTTGGTGGTATCTTGATCTTGGAGATTGAGCTCATGTTTTGTACCTGGTTTAGATGTCCCATTTCCAGCAATGAGTTCCATTCCACTGAGTGGATCTATTAGCCAAATCAAGAGCAGTTGGTTACCCACCATGGCTGTGTGCCACTACTGCATTTGTTTGAGCATTACATCAGTTAGTTTCCTGCTGGGTAGCTTAGACTGAGAGTTGTTTGGACAGATGTTGGCTATTTTCCCCCAGTTGCTTGTGTAGCAACCTCTGGCACTAGACTAGCTAACTATCTGGGGACTGACTCTCTTCCAGATTCTGGCCAGGTCTCTCCATGTTTGGTCTCACACACATATGCTGTCTTTGACAGTAGGGTCTTAACATTAACCTTTGGTGGGTCATCAAGAACTCTGACAGAATTTTGTCTTTCTTGGGAAGCCTTGTAGGTGTCTCAGTTCAACAGCTCATTGTGGAAGTTAACCCCATGCTGGCACTGGGAGTTATAAGTCAGCACCAAGGAAGGTGAGAGAGGACAAAGAGAGATAATATAAGAGAGAAAGTGAGTATAGACAGGAGAGGGAGAGAGAGAGAGAGACAGAGAGAGAGAGAGAGAGAGAAGAGAAGAGAAGAGAAGAGAAGAGAAGAGAAGAGAAAGAGAAACAGGACAAGATTAAGGTTGGTCTTCATGATGTTCTCTCCAGTTTCCTGTGATTTGGGTGTTCCCTCTGTGGGCCTGCTGAAGGGTCAATGTTTTAGCCTTTTGTTCAGAATAAAGGGCTTTATAGTATCATTTCCTTTTGGGTACCTATTTGTATCCCCCCACCCTTGTTCTCCCTCCCACCCTCTCATTCCTTCCCACCCTTACCCTCCCTCCATCACACCCTCCCTATTGTCTGGTTCTCAGAGTGCTTATTAGGTTTGGCCACATCTCAGGTAGATTCAGGTTAGGAGCGACAGATAAATGAGACCATGCGACGATTATCTTTTTGTGATTGGGTGAGCTCACTGAGGATGATCTGTTTCATGTTTGACCATTTTTTTTCAAATTTTCTTATTTCATCTTTCCTTACTGCTACATAGAATTCCATAGTATAGATATACCATATCTTTGTTATCCATTCATCTAGTGATGGACACCTGGGTTGATTCCAGCTCTTTGCTATTATGAATTGAGCAGCTATGAACATGGTTGAGCAAATGTCTCTGATCTGAGGCTTGGAGCCTTTAGGATAAATACCCTGCAAGAGAATAACTGGATCCATTGGTAAGTCTATGGTCATCCTTTTCAGGAGTCTCCATATACCTTTCCATAAATGGTTGAACCATTTTACATTCCTGCCAGCATTGAAAACTTGTTCCTTTTTCTCCACAGCCTCGCCAGCATTTGTTTTCATTGCTTTTTTTTTTCTTTTTTCTTTTTGTTTACTTTTTAGAGGTAGGGTCTCACTCTGGCCCCAGCCTACCTGGAATTAACTATGCAATCTCAGGGTGGCCTTGAACTCATGGCGATCCTCCTACCTCTGCCTCCTGAATGCTGGGATTAAAGGCATGTGCCACCATACCCAGCTTTCATTGCTTTTTTTAAATGTTAGCCATCCTTACTAGGGGCCTGCTGAATGGTTTAGCTTGTTGTTACTGGGGTAAGGTGGAATCTCATAGTTGTTTTAATTTGCATTTCCCTGATGATTAGGGATGTTGAACATTTTCTTAAATGTGTGTTTGCTATTTGTATTTCTCCTTCTAAGAAATCCCTATACAGTTCTCTGCCCCATTTTGTGAGTGGATTGTTTGATGATTTATTGTTTAGGCTTTGGAGTTCTCTGTAGATTCTAGAAATTAGACCTCTGTCAGTTATATAGCTGGTGAAAATTTTCTCCCATTCTGTGGGTAATCTTCTGGCTTTCATTATAGTATATTTGTCAGTGAAAAAGCTTTTCAGCTTCATGAGATCCTAATGGTTGAGTGATTGTTTAATTTACTGGGCTTCTGGGGTTTTGTTCAGGAAGTCTTTTCCCTCTCCTATGTTGCAGAAGGTTCCTCCTATTTTTTCTTCCAGTAGTAACATAGTTTCTGGTTTTATATTAAGGTCTTTGATCCATTTGGACTTGATTTTTGTGCATGGAGAGATGTTTGTGTCGAGTTTATTGCCAAACAGTGTACTGTTTGAAATAAGTTTGTTCAACTCAGCAAATGACTGCAATTTGAATGAGTTGCTTTCGTATGATGAGGGATGAGTATAGCACGTTAGAACTTCCTTGGTTTGTCCAATCTCACAAGATGTATTACTTAGTAAGTTCATCTCATTTCACTTGTAGTTTGCTTTAAAACAAATATCTTTATTGACAATCAGTGTATTCATTGAAATAAGCTTTTTCAACTCAGCCAATAAGTGCGATTTGAATGCGTTGCTCTTCTATCATGAGGGCTGAATACAACAAGTTCAAAGTTCCTTGGTTTGTGCAGTCTAACAAGATGTATAACTTAGTAAGGTCATTTACTTTCCAATGTAGATTGCTAAGCAAACAAACATCTTCATTGCAGAACACTGTCCTGTTTGAAATAATCTTGTTAACTCAACAAATGAGTGTGACTTGAATGAGTTGCTTTTGTCCAATGATACAGCAAGTTCTAACTTCCTTTGCTTGTGCAAGCTAACAAGATGTATTGCTTTGTAAGTTAATTTCATTTCAATTATAGTTTGCTAAGTAAATAGACATCCTCATCACAGAACACTGTACTGTTTGAAATAAGCTTGTTCAACTCAGCAAATGAGTGCAATTTGAATGACTTGGTTTTGTAGGATGAGGGTTGAGTACAGGAAGTTCAAATGTCCTTGGTTTGTCCAAGCTAACAAGATGTATAACTTAGTAAGTTCATTTCATTTCCAATACAGTTTGATAAGTAAAGAATCCTCTTCATTGCCAAACACTGTACTGTGTGCAATAAGCTTGTTCAACTCAGCAAAAGAGTACTATTTGAATGAGTTGCTTCCATATGACGAGGGATGAGTATAGCAGGTTAGAATGTCCGTGGTTTGAGTAATCTAAGAAAATGTATTACTTAGTAAGTTCATTCCATCTCCAATGTAGTTTGCTAAGTAAAGAAACATCATTGTTGAACACTGAACTCTTTGAAATAAGCTTGTTAACTCAGAAAATGAGTGCTATGTGAATGAGTTGCTTTCATATGATGAGGGTTGAGTACAGCAAGTTCAAATTTCCTTCGTTTGTACAATCTAATAAGATGTATAACCTAGTAAGTTCATTTCTTTTCCAATGTAGTTCTCTAAGTTAAGGAACATCTTCAGGGCTGGAGAGATGGCTTAGGGGTTAAGGCGCCTGCCTCCTAAGCCTAAGAACACTGGTTCCAATCTCCAGTGGTTCCAATCTCCAGGTCCCATGTTTAGCCAGATGCAAAGTGATGCAAGGGCACATTGCTGTACTTGACCACAAGGGGGTGCACACATCTGGATTTCGTTCGCAGCAGCTGAGACACTGCTGGCGAGCCCATCTCTGTCTTCCTCTCCCTCTCCCTCTCTCTCTCTCTGTCTCTCTCTGTGTCTCTCTCCAAAAAAATAATAATAAAAAAGTTTTAAAAAAGGAACATCTTCATTGCTGAACACTGTACTGTTTGAAATGAACTTGTTCAACTCAGAAAATGAGTGTGATTTGAATGAGTTGCTTTTGTACCATGAGGGATGTGTTTGGCAGGTTAGAACTTCCTTGGTTCGTGCAACCTAACAAGATGTATTACTAACTAAGTTCATTTCATTATGACTGTAGTTTAATAAGTAAAATAACATCTTCATTGCCAAACACTGTACTGTTTGAAATAAGTTTGTTCAACACAGCAAATGAGTGTAATTTGAATGTGTTGATTTTGTACGATGAGGGTTGATTACAGCACTTAGAACTTCCTTCATTTTTGCAGTCTAACAAGATGTATTACTTAGTATGTTCATTTCATTTCAATTGTAGTTTGGTAAGTAAACAAACATCTTCATTGCAGAACACGGTACTGTTTGAAATAAGCTTGTTAACTCAGCATATGAGTGTGATTTGAATGAGTTGCTTTTGTATGATGAGGGTTGAATACACCAAGTTTGAACTTCCTTTATTTGTGCAATATACCAAGATGTATAACTTAGTAAGTTTATTTCATTTTCAATGCAGTTTGCTAAGTAAAGAATCATCTTCATTGCCGAACACTGTACTGTTTGAAATAAGCTTGTTTAACTCAGAAAATGAGTGTGATTTTAATGAGTTGCTTTTGTACAATGAGGGTTGAATACAGCAAGTTCAAACTTCCCTGTTTTGTGAAATCTAACAAGATATATAACATAGTAAGTTCATTTCATTTTCAATGTAGTTTGGTAAGTAAAGAAACATCTTCATTGCAGAACACTATACTGTTTTAATTAGGTTTGTTTAACTGAGAAAATTGTGTGCCCTGGAATAGTTCATTTCACAGGCTTGACGTCAAGTACAAGTTTGAACTTCCTTGATTTGTGGTATATAAGAAGATGTATAGCTTAGTAAGTTCATTTCATTTCAAATGCTGTTTGCTAAGTAAAGAAACATCTTCATTGCAGAACACTATACTGTTTGAAATAGGTTTGTTCTACTGAGCAATTTGCATGCACTGGAATGAGTTCGCAGATTGAAGATTGAGTACAACAAGTTTGAATTTCCTTGGTCTGTGGTATCTCACAAGATGTATAACTTAGTAAGTTCATTTCATTTCAATTGTAGTTTGCTAAGAAAAGAAACATCTTAATTGCAGACCACTCTACTGTTTGAAATAAGGTTGTTCAAAAGAGTAAACATGTGCCATTTCAATGAGTATATTTCCCATATTTTATGTTGTGTACAAATTTGAACCTCCTTGGTTTGTGCTATCTAACAAGATGTATAATCTACTAAGTTCATTTCATTTCAAGTGTAGTTTGCTAAGTAAAGAAACATCTTCATAGCCAAATAGTGTACTGTTTAAAAAGTTTGTTCTTTGAAATAAGTTTGTTCACCTGAGCAAATGGGGTGCCATTTGAATGAGTTCGCTTTGCAGATTGGACATCAAGTACAACAAGTTTGAACCTCTCTGGGTTGTGCTATCTAACAAGATGCCTAACTTAGTAAGTTCATTTCAATTCAAATGTAGTTTGCTAAATGAAGAAATAAATAAAGAACACTATAGGGTTTGAAATAAGTTTGTTCAAATGATTAAATGCATGCCATTTGAATGAGTTTATTTCGCATATTGGACATTGTGTACAAGTTTGAACTTCCTTGGTTTATGCTATCTAACAAGATGTATAACTTAGTAAGTTCATTTCATTTCAAATGTAGTTTGCTAAGTAAAGAAATCTCTTCACTGCAGAACACTATACTCTTTGAAATAGGTTTGTTCAAGTGAGCAAATGCATTCAATTTGAATGATTTCCATCTTAGTTTTGACATTCACTAGAACAAATTTGAACTCCTTGGGTTTGTGATATCTAACAAGATGTGTAACTTACTAAGTTCATTTCATTTTGAAAGTAGTTTGCTAAGTAAAGAAACATCTTTATTGCAGAAATGTATACTGTTTGAAATAAATTTGTTCAACTGAGTAAATGCATGCAATTAGAATGAATTTCTTTCACATGTTGAATTTTGTGTACAAGTTTGAACTTCCTTGGCTTGGTTAAGAAGATGTATAATCTACTAAGTTCATCTCATTATGAATATAATTTTCTTTAATTTTTTATTTATATTATTCTAATTTTACATTCATAATGGTGACTCCATTATCCTTCTCCCTGTCCTCCCTCTTCCAAAGGGACCTTCATCAATGTTGGAATGTGGGTCATGCATTGTGGGGGTAGTCAAGAGTTATGGGGGATAGGTCAAGTGTCTGTGCATAATGCCCCAACTTGTGGCTCTAACATTTTTTCTGCCCCCTCTTCCATGAATTTCCCTGAGCCATGTTGGGGTCATTTTAGTTCTACTTCAGTGATGAGGTTTTGGGAGCCTCTGTGTCTCTGGATATCTGGCTTAGTAGGAGTTGGGTGTTCTCTGTGTTGATCTCCTTCAGCCTTTTTCTGGTGTTGTGATCACCAAGAACACTGTACCCTTGCCCTTCCCCCGCATTACTCTATGGTTTCAGCTGGGGCCCTGGTGAGGTGTGATTGGCCAATTTTCCATTCGGATTCATTGTCCATCTGAAAAAGATAAGCAAATTATCCAAAGGAGAGAGAAGTTAATACTAGATATATGGGATGGCCATAGATATTTTAGAGGGAGTTTTATATGCATAGGCCCTCTTTTCACCCACATTTGGTGGTGTCTTGATCTTGGAGACTGAGCTCATTTTTGTACATGGTTTCGACTTATTTCCCAGTTCCAACAAAGAGTTCCATTCCACTGAGTAGATCTATTAGCCAACTCAAGAGCAGTTGGTAACCCACCTTGACTGTGTGCCACTACTGCACTTATTTGAGCATTATGTCAGGTTGCTTCCTGCTGGGTAGCTTAGACTGAGAGTTGTTTGGACAGATGTTGGCCATTTTCCCACAGTTGCTCGTGTAACATCCTCTGGCACTAGACTAGCTAACTGTCTGGGGACTGACACTCTTCTAGATTCTGGCCAGGTCTCTCCATGTTTTGTCTCACATGCGTATGCTGTCTTTGACAGTAGGGTCTTACCATCAACCTTTGGTGGATCATCAAGAATTCTGACAGAAATCTGTCTCTTTTTTTGGAGGGGGGGAGACCTTGTAGGTGTCTCAGATCAACAGCTCATTGTGAAAGTTAACCCAGTGCTATTACTGGGAGTTGTAAGTCATCACCAAGGGAGGCGAGGGAAGAAAAAGAAAGATAATATGAAAGAGAAGTGAGTATAGAGTGGGCAGGGAAAGAGAGAGAAAAAGGGAGAGAGAAGAGAGAGAGAGAGGCAAGAAAAGATTAAGGTTGGACTTCGTGATGTTCTCTCCACTTTCCTGTGGTTCAGGTGTTCCCTCTGCAGGCCTGCTGAAGGATCAATGTTTTAGCCTGTTATTCAGTATAAAGGGTTTTATAGTATCTTTTACTTTTGGGTCCCTATTTGTATCCCCCCACCCTTGTCCTCCCTCCCACCCTCTCATCCCTCCCATCCTTACCCTCCTGATCTCACCCCCCCTATTGTCTGGTCCTCATAGTGCTTATTAGGTTTGGCAAAGATGTGGTCTATCTATACAATGGAATTCTACATAGCAGTAAGGAAAGATGAAATAATGGGAAAAAAATGGTCAAACATGAAACACATCATCCTCAGTGAGCTCACCCAGTCATAAAAAGATAATCGTCACATGGTCTCATTTATCTGTCGCTCCTAACCTGAATCCACCTGAGATGCTGCCAAACCTATGAATGTAGTTTGCTAAGTAAAGAATCCTCTTCATTGCAGAACACTATAATGTTTGAAGTAGGTTTGTTCAATTGAGCAAATGCATTTGATTTGAATGAGTTTCTATTGTAGTTTGGACATTCAGTAGAACAAATTTGAATTTCCTTGGTTTGTGCTATCTAACAAGTTAGTAATAACTTACTAAGTTTATTTCATTTCGAAAGTAGTTTGATAAAGAGACATCTTTGGACTTCTGATTAAGATGGCAGCCTAGGAACCACACCAAAACAGGCTAGGGGGAAAAAAAGCAAAAAAAAAAAAAAAAAAAAAAAAAAAAACAGCAAAATACACTTTTCTACTAAAAAGTGAGGTGTATAGTAAATTATCAACCGCAGCAGAGAAGTAGGAGATCCCCAGAGCATCTAGAGCCCACAGAAGCAGGCAGAAGTGGCTCCAATGTGGTGGCGAGTTCCATGTGGCTGCAGCTGCCAGGCTCCACCTGAGCTGCAGGATTTTAAAGCCAGGTGAGGGGATTGTCCAATCACACTGCCTTCCTCACAAACTCAAGAAACGTGGATGGAGGATGGCAGAGACCAACGGAGTGGCTTGTGAGGAAGAGGATCACGTGGCTGAGCAGACGGACTACAGCCACCATCCACAGCCATCCCTTCCCCACCACCAGCACAAGCACCAGAGGCCTGGGGAAGGGGACTGACCTACTCAGCACCCAGAATGATCAGAGCAGTGACCCACAGATGCAGCCAACCTTCCTGAGCCCACAACACAGCAAAGAAGGACCGAAGCAGCCGTGCAGCATAGCTGAGATCAAAGCCTTCCCAAAAGGTAACTGGGATTACGTCAGGTCAGTACCCACCAAAGAAGCCTGATGTATAGGCTTGCGTTGGAAGGGCTAATTGCACCTTCCATGTCAGGGTAAATTATATGTTAAACCTGATGGATGATCAGATCTGACATTCTTAAATAAGCTATATTTGGGGCTGCTCATTTGTTGCTTCCTGATTTATAGCGCCTTTGTTTCCTATTCGGTCATTTGTTGGGGACTGGTCTCACTTGGTCACAAACTGACCTTGGAACCCTCTACAGACCAGAATTCTTAGCCTCCCAGTTGACAGGATTAAGGGTGTGGGGCAACACACATCCTTAGGAACTGTGACAGTGTTAAAGGATATGTTTGTCATAATATCTACTTTTGCACAAATACTCTGTGCTGTATTTCTTTGAATGGTTACATTGTTTAAATTTTTAGAATTTGACTGTATTCTGTTCCATTCAGCCCACTTGAATAATCTCATGGCAAGCAAACCCAACACCTAGTGTCACTTTTGTGATTACTCTGAGTCTTAAGAGCCACACCTAGCACCTTAAGCTCCAACCCTGAAGACATATAACATCATATTGATTGATGCATCTAATATTACTTCAGATATTAGAAAACCCAAGCATAAAATTAATCCAAGATGCAAAAATCTCTACATTATAATACAAGAAACACAAAAATCAAGACAATATAAATCGACCAAAAAGTGTTAATGTATCAGAAATGACCTTCAATGAGACTGAATTAGAGGAAATGCCTGAGAAAGATTTCAAAAGTATGGTTATAAATATGTTCAAAGAACTCAAAGAGGAAATGAGAGGGTTCAAAGACCTCAAAGAGGAAATCAAAGGATTCAAAGACCACACGGAAAACCAGTGTAGTGAAATAAGGAGGTCAATACTAGACATACATAAGGAAATAGAAATAATAAAGAACACCCAGTCAGAAATACTAGCAATAAAGAACACAGTCAGTGAAATAAAAAAAAACTCTGTAGAAAATCTCTCTAGTAGAACAGATGAAGGAGAGAACAGAATACCTAAACTAGAAGACCAGGTGGCAGATCTAATGCAGTCCAACAAAGAGCAAGACAAAATAATAGGAAGTTATGAATGGGAACTTCAAGATATTCAGACACATTATGAAAAGATCAACCATAAGAATTCAAGGTATAGTAGAAGGAGAAGAATATCACTCCAAAGGCATAGTAGGTGTTTTCGACAAAATCATACAAGAAAACTTCCCCCAAATTGAGAAAGAGATGCCAATGCAGATATGGGAAGCCTTTAGAACACCAAACAGACAAAACCTGGAAAGAACCTCTCCCCGCCATATTATAATTAAACTACCAAACATACTAATCAAAGAAAATACATTGAAATCAACTAGAGAGAAAAAGCAAGTCACCTACAGAGGCAAGCCCATCACAATCACAGCAGATTACTCAACTCAAACTTTAAAAGTCAGAAGGGCTTGGAGTGATGTATTCCAAGTTCTGAAAGATAACAACTGTCAACCAAAGTTACTTTATCCTGCAATGCTATCCATTCAAATAGATGGAGAAATAAGTACATTCCACAACAAAAGCAGGCTAAAGGAATATTTGAAGACAAAACCAGGTCTATAGAAAATACTTGAAAGGGTCCTCCATGCTGAAGAGAAAGAAAAGCACACATATAAGAAACCTGAAAAAAGCAAACCATACTCCAATACTAGTTAATACAAGAGAGCAAAGGTAAAACCAGAAGAACTACAAAACAAGAAAAATGGCAAAAATAAATACACACCTTTCAATAATAACTCTTAGTATCAATAACCTGAATGCCTCAACCAAAAGACATAGGTTTGCAGACTGGGTTAAAAAGCAGGATCCTTCAATTTGTTGCCTCCAAGTAACTCACCTTTCTACAAAGGATGGACACTATATTAGGGTGAAAGGCTGGACAACAGTGTTTCAAGAAAATGGGCCTAGAAAACAAGCAGGGGTTGCTATCCTAATATCTGACAGGGTAGACATCAGACCAACATTAATTAGGAAAGATTAGGAAAATCCCTTTTTTTCCATTATATAAATGGACTGAAGGACAAAAATCACATGATCATCTCATTAGATGCAGAAAAAGCATTTGACAAAATCCAACATCCCTTCATAATAGAAGTCCTACAGAGACTGGGAAGAGAAAAAACATATGTCAACATAATAAAGGCTATTTATGACAAACCCACAGCCAACATAATAACAAATAGAGAAAAACTTGAAGCTTTTCCACTAAAATCAGGCACAAGACAAGGGTGTACACTGTCTCCACTTTTGTTTAATACAGTACTGGAAGTCTTAGCCATAGCAATAAGGCAAGAGACACACATAAAAGGGATACAAATTGGAAAGGAAGAGATCAAGTTATCATTATTTGCAGATGATATGATTCTATACATAAAGGACCCTAAAGACTACCAGCAGACTGTTAGAGCTGATAAACACCCATAGCCATGTACCAGGATACAAAATAAACACACAGAAATCAGAAGCCTTCCTATATGCTAACAACAAACACACAGAAGATGAAATCAGAGAATCACTCCCATTCGCAATTGCATAAAAAAAAAAAGTACCTTGGGATAAACATAACCAAGGAAGTGAAGGATCTTTACAAGGAGAACTTTAAAACACTGAAGTGAGAAATTGCAGGAGACACTAGGCAATAGAAAAACATCCCCTGTTATTGGATCGGAAGAATCAATATTGTGAAAATGGCAATTCTACCAAAAGCAATCTACACATTTAATGCAATCCTCATCAAAATTCCAACAGCATTCTTCATGGAAATAGAAAAAACAATCCAAAAATTCATTTGGAAGCACAAAAAACCTCGGATATCTAAAATAATTATGAGCAACAAAAATAAGGCTGGTGGTATCGCCATACCTGATTTTAACCTATATTACAGAGCCAAAAAAGAGGAACCCTTCTACATTGTTGGTGGGAATGCAATCTGGTCCTGCCATTGTGGAAATCACAGTGGAGGTTCCTGAGACAGCTAAATATAGATCTACCATATGACCCAGCTATACCACTCCTAGGCATATATTCTAAGGACTCATCTCACTACCTTAGAGATACTTGCTCATCCATGTTTATTGCTGCTGTTTATTGCTGTTGATTCACAATAGCTACAAAATGGAATTAGCCTAGATGTCCCTCAACTGATGAGTGGATAATGAAGATGTGGCACATTTACACAATGGAGTTCTTCTCAGTGGTAAAGAAAAATGAAGTCATGAGATTTGCTGGAAAATGGATGGATCTGGAAAGGTTTATACTTAGTGAGGTAACCCAGGCCCAGAAAGCCAAATGTCACATGTTCTCTCTCATATGTGGATCCTAGCTACAAATAATTGGACTTATAACTGAGCAAAAATAAAACTCAGTAGCAGAAGCCAGTAAACTAGAAAGGGGATATAAAAGGAATAGAAAGGGAGGGAGGGGGTACTTAATAGGATGGCATTGTATATACGTAAGTAGAAGAACAGATTAATGGGGGTGAAAAGGCCTAAGTGAGATCAGGGGAAGAAATTTATTAAAGGAACTGTGGAAGGAGAGCTAATCAAAATCTAAGAGGATATAAAACAGTCATATGGAAACCTACTTTTCTGGACTAGGGAACACTCAGAAGCCATAGATTGTTACTAGGAAATTTTCAGTGCCAGGGAATGGATACCTTCCAGTGAGTTGTTGGCCAGGGAGGTCTACAGACCCCCGGAATCATTATAGGCCATTGCCGAGGCCCTTGGTTTCCCACCAGGAAATTCTGCTGGAGCTTGTTAGGGTCCCCCCTAGGTCCAGCCCAGGAGGGATGGCAGGGTGTCTGCCGAGTTGGGGGTGAGAGGCGCAGAGTCACAACACAGACTCTGGCAGTTGGGTGGAAGCAGCAGAGGGTGAGCTGCCGCAAACTCATTTATTGAGGAAGTACAGCGAGTTTTAAGGGGCTAGACTGATCAATCATTGTATGGCATGGTCCCCTTTTTGTGACCAATGACAGCCTGTCTCTGGACAGACCATCTTGTAGCAGGTTTCTCACGAGCATGGGACTGTAGCTGTTGTCACACCATGTTCACAGAGCCACTTCCTGGTTACTCTGCCATGTGGTCTGGCTAAGGCCAGGCCTGCATTGTGCCATACAGGAGCTGAGCTGAAAGCCTCCTCCATGAGGACCAGCTGACACAAAGATGGAAATAGCTACATTGCATGCAGGTCAATCAATGGGAGAGAGAAAACACCAGTAAAGGTACTCAACAGTGAACACTGCAAGCTTTAAATTTGGCCAGCCAGGCCAAATGAGCCTATGGGTGCAATAGTGGCATGTCTATTATGGGGAAAACCAACTGCTTTCTAGTTGGACTGGAGGCCCACCCCATGGGAGGGAACACATCCCTGATACTGCTGTTGTATGACAGGGATAGTCATGAGCCCTATGGGTGTAATGTCTGCTGAAGTCTCACTAAATGTATATACTATGCTCACCAAACTGCCCAGTAAACACTTCTCTTAATGTTCACACCCATAATTAATGCTACTCTCACTTTTGGTTAGAGAAGCTTCTCTTTTCAGATGGTGGCCACCTTGGGATGATTCAGAAGGCACCATGGTACCGAAAAGAAGTGACAGAGGAGTGCTCAGCACTGAAACGTCTCAAGCCTACCTTCCAAGGATCAGATTCCACTGCGGAAGAGGGAGTGGAAAGAATGTAAGAGCCAAAGGAAGAGTAGGACTCCTTACAACATGCTCTTCCAGACACAAAATGGCCTGGATATCCATGACCTCACAGTGCCTGACACTACCTACATAAGACCATCATAATAGGAGGAAAAGGTCATGACATCAAACTGAAAAGAGAGACTGATTGATAGGGGGAGGGGATATGATGGAGAGTGAAGTTTCAAAGGGGAAAGTGGGGGGAGGGAGGGAAATAACATGGGATATTGTCTAGAATTAAAGAAGTTGTCAATAAAAATAAAAATAAAAAAAATTAAAAAGAGATCTTCATTGCAAAACACTATACTGTTTAAAATAGATTTGTTCAACTGAGCAAATGCATTCGATTTGAATGAGTTTCTGTCATAGTTTGGACATTCAGTACAACAAATTTGAACTTGCTTTGTTTGTGCTATCTAACAAGATGTATAACTTACTAAGTTATTTTCATTTCAAATGTAGTTTGCTAAGTAAGGAAACATCATCTTTGTAGAACACTATGAGGTTTGAAATAAGTTTGTTCAACTGAGCAAATCCATGTGATTTCAATGAGTTTCTTTCACAAATTGGATATCAAGTACAATAAGTTTGAACTTCCTTGGTTTGTGCTCTATAACAAGATGTATAACTTAGTATGAGTATTTCATTTTTTTTTTTTTTTTTTTGTTTTCGAGGTAGGGTCTCACTCCAGCCCAGGCTGACCTGGAATTAACTATGAAGTCTCAGGGTGGCTTTGAACTCATGTCGATCCTCCTACCTCTGCCTCCCAAGTGCTGGCATTAAAGGCGTGCGCCACCACGCCCGGCTGAGTATTTCATTTTGAATGTAGTTTTCCAGGAAAAGAAACATCTTCATTGCAGAACACTATACTGTTTCAAATAAGTTTGTTCAGCTGAGAAAATGCAAGCGATTTGAATGAGATTATTTTGCATACTGGACATTGTGTACAAGTTTGAACTTCCTAGGTATGTGCTATGTAACAAGATATATAAGTTACTATGTCCATTTCATTTTGAATGTAGTTTGTAAGTAAAGAAACATTTTCATTGAACAACGCTATATTTTTTGAAATAGGTTTATGAAACTGAGCAAATGTGTGTGATTGGAATGAGTTTTCATCGTAGTTTGAACATTCAGTAGAACACATTTGAAATTCTCTGGTTGGTGCTATCTGACAAGGCATATAACTTACTAAGTTTATTTCATTTTGAATGTAGTTTGCTAAGTAAAGAAATATCTTCATTGAAGAACTCTATACTGTTTAAAATAGGTTTGTTCAAATGAGAAAATGTGTTCAATTTGAATGAGTTTCCATCATAGTTTGGAAACACAGTAAAACAAGTTTGAACATCCTTGGTTTGTGCTATCTAATGAGTCATATAACTTACTAAGTTCATTTCATTTCAAATGTAGTTTGCTCAGTAAAGAAACATCTTAATTGCAGAATACTGTACTGTTTGTGATAAGTTTGTGCTTTGAAATAATTTTGTTCAACTGAGCATATGGCATGCCATTTGAATGAGTTCATTTTGCAGTTTGGATATCGAGTACAAGTTTGACCTTCATTGGTTTGTGATATCTAACAAGATGTCTAACTTTGTAAGTTCATTTCTTTTTTTTTTTTTAATAATTATTTTTTTATTGACAACTTCTATACTTACATACAAAAAGTGCATGGCATTTCCCTCCCCTCCCCCCATTCCCCTTTAGAACTCCACTCTCCATCATATCCCCTCCCTCTCTCCATTACTCTCTCTTTTAATTTGATGTCATCATCTTCTACTTCTATTATGAAGGTCTTGCGAAGGTATTGCTAGGCACAGCAAGGTCATGGATATTGAGGCCAATTTCTGTCTGGGAAGTTGCATTGTAAGGAGTCTTACCCTTCCTTTGGCTCTTCCATTCTATCCACCCCCTCTTCCACAATGGTCCCTGAGCCTTGGAGGGTATGACAGAGGTGTTTCCGTGCTGGGCACTCCTCCATCCCTTCTTCTCAGCACTATGTTGCCTTTTGGGTCATCCCAGTGGTCATCGCCATCTGAAAAGAGAAGCTTCTCTAACCAGAAGTGAGAGTAGCATTAATATGTGAATATGAATACTAAGTGTAGTGCTTTCAGGGCAGCTTGGTGGGAATAGTATATACATTTAGTCAGAAAAGAGCAGGCTTTATACCCCTAAGGCTCATGACCTTAGCTACCATAGACTTTTGCTTAGGTTTTTCAGTACCAGGTATGTATTCCCTCCCTTAGAGAGGGCCTTCAGTCCAATTATGGAGCAGTTGGTTACCCCAAGAGTAGACATGCCACAATTGCACCCGTTCAGTCCTTGGGCCTGTCTGGTCAAATTTGAATATTCAGCGTCCACTGTTTTCACTGCTGATGACTTCTGTCTCCCATATGGATGCATGCAGTGTAGCTTTTTCCAGCTTTCAGTTGGCTGGTCTACAGGGAGAAGGTTTTCTGCTCAACACCAGCTTGCTTTCTCAGTGACCTTGCCTCTCAGGCAAGAGATGTCTTCAGCAATAGGGTCTTACTATCTGTTTCTCAAAGGAAACCAAGGGCTTTGGCAAAAGCCTTTAATGTTTTGGAGGCTACTGGGACCTCCTTGGCCAACAACTCACTGGAAGGTATCCCATCCCAGGTACTGAAAATTTTCTAGTAACAGTCTACAGCTTCTAGATGTGCCATTATTCAAAAAAGTAATTTTACATAAGTCTTATTCACAATATCTTGAAATTAGATTGACCCTCCCCCTGCCCTTCTTTTATGTATTCTCTACCCAAGGCCTCACTTAGGCCATTCCCCTCCCTGTAATCAGTTCTTCCACTTACATATGTGCAATACCATACACTTGAGTCCTTCCCTTTCCTCCCTCCCTTATAGCCTTTTACCAGCTTACTGGTTTCTGGTACCTATTTTTGGTTCCAGTTCACACACAAGACTATATATTTGTAGCTAGGATCCACATATGAGAGAGAACATGTGACGTTTTGCTTTCTGAGCCTGGGTTACCTCACTTAGTATAATCCCTTCCAGATCCATCCATTTCCCTGCAAATTGCATAATTTCATTTTTCTTTACTGAGTAGAACTCCATTGTGTAAATGTACCACATTTTTATTATCCATTCATTTGTGGAGGGACATCTAGGCTGCTTCCATTTCCTAGCTATTGTGAATAGAGCAGCAATAAACATGGTTGTGCAAGTATCTCTAAGGTAGTGAGAAGAGTCCTCTGGATATATGCCTAGGAGTGCTATAGCTGGATCATATGGTAAATCTATTTCTAGCTGTCTCAAGAACCTCCACACTGATTTCCACAATGGCTGGACCAGATTACATTCCCACCAACAATGTAGAAGTGTTCCTCTTTCTCCACATCCACACCAACACTTATTATCATTTGTTTTCTTGATGGTACCATTCTGACAGGAGTGAAATGGAATCTCAAAGTGGTTTTAATTTGCATTTCCCTGATGGCTAAGGATGTGGAACACTTTTTTAGATGTTTATATGCCATCTGTATTTCATATTCTGTAAATTCTCTATATAGTTCCATAGCCCATTTTTTAACTGAGTTGTTTGAATTCTTATTATTCTGTTTTTTGAGTTCTTTGTATAGTCTGGATATTAATCCTCTGTCAGATGTATAGCTGGCAAAGATTTTCTCCCATTCTGTGGGTTGTCTTTTTGCTCTATTCACAGTGTCCTTTGCTGTAAAAAAGCTTTGTAATTTCATAAGGTCCCATTGGTTGATTAGTGGTTTTATTCCCTGAGCAATTGGGGTTATATTCAGAAAGTCCTTGCCTATGCCAATATGTTGAAGGGTTTCCCCTACCTTTTCCTGTAGCAGGTTCAGAGTTTCAGGTCTGATATCAAGGTCCCTGGTCCATTTGGACTTGACTCTTGTGCATGGAGAGAGACAAGGATCTATGTTTATCCTTTTACATACAGATGTCCAGTTTTCCCAGCACCATTTGTTAAAGAGGCTATCTTTTCTCCAATTAATATTTTTGGCATTTTTGTCAAAAATCAGGTGGCTGTATCTGCCTGGATTAATATTTGGGTCTTCTATTCTGTTCCATTGATCTACCTGTCTGTCCTTGTGCCAGTACCATGCTGTTTTTGTTACTATGGCTTTGTAATATAACTTAAAATCAGGTATGGTTATACTACCTGCCTGATTTTTGTTGTGCAAAATTGTTTTGCCTATTCGAGGCTTTTTGTGTTTCCAGATGAATTTTAGGATTGTTTTTTTCTATTTCTGTGAAGAAATCTATTGGGATTTTAATGGGGATCGCATTAAACGTGTACGTTGCTTTTGGCAAGATTGACATTTTCACAATATTGATTCTTCCAATCCAGGAGCATGGGATGTCTTTCCATTTCCTTGTGTCTTCTGTAATTTGTCGCTCGAGTTTTTTAAAGTTCTCCTTGTAGAGATCCTTCACTGCTTTGGTTACGTTTATTCCAAGGTATTTTATTTTTTTGAGGCAATTGGGAATGGGAGAGATTCCCTGATTTCTTCCTCTGCACGTTTGTTGTTAGTGTATAGAAAAGCTACTGATTTCTGTGTGTTTATTTTGTATCCTGCTACGTTGCTAAAAGTGTTTATCAGCTCTAACAGTTTGCAGGTAGAGTCTTTATGGTCTCTTAGGTATAGAATCATATCATCTGCAAATAATGATAATTTGATCTCTTCCCTTCCAATTTGTATCTCCTTTATGAGTGTCTCTTGCCTTATTGCTATGGCAAAGACTTCCAGTACTATATTAAATAGAAGTGGGGAAAGTGGACACCCTTGTCTTGTTCCTGAATTTAGAGGAAAAGCTTCAAGTTTTTCCCCATTTAGTATTATGTTGGCTGTAGGTTTTCATAAATAGCTTTTATTATGTTGAGATATGTTCCTTCTATTCCCAGTTTCTGTAATACTTTCACCATAAAGGGGTGTTGGATTTTGTCAAATGCCTTTTCTGCATCTGTTGAGATGACCATGTGATTTTTGTCCTTCAGACCATTTATATGGTGTATTACATTTATGGATTTGCGTATGTTGAATCATCCCTGCATCTCTGGGATAAAGCCTACTTGGTCTGGGTGAATAATCTTTCTGATAAATTCTTGTATTCTGTTTGCCAGTATTTTGTTGAGAATTTTTACATCTATGTTCATGAAGGAGATTGGTCTGTAATTTTCTTTTTTTGATCTGTCTTGTTCTGGTTTGGGTATCAGGGTGATGTTGGCTTCATAGAAGGATTTCTGTAGAATTCCTTCCTTTTCTATTTTATGGAAAAGCTTGAGAAGCATTGGTGTTAGATCTTCCAGGAATGTCTGGTAAAATTCAGCAGTGAATCCATCTGGGCCTGGGCTGTTTTTAGTTGGGAGACTTTTTTTTTTTAATTTTTATTGATTTTTAATCTTACATACCAAAAAAAACCCCACCTGATATTTCCCTCCCCTCCCCCATTCCACTTTAGAACTCCAGTCTCCATCATATCCCCTCCCTTTCTCCATTAGTCTCTCTCCTAATTTGATGACATCATCTTTCTCTTCTATTTTGAGGGTCTTGCAAAGGTATTGCTAGGCTCTGCAAGATCATGGATATCGAGGCCAATTTCTGTCTGGGCAGCTGCATAGTAAGAGGTCATATCCTTCCTTTGGCTCTTCCATTCTATCCGCCCCCTCTTCCGCAATGGTCCCTGAGCCACTGGAGGATGTGACAGAGGTGTTTCAGTGCTAGGCACTCCTCCATCCCTTCTTCTCAGCACTATGTTGCCTTTTGTGTCGTCCCAGTGGTCATCACCATCTGAAAAGAGAAGCTTCTCTAGCCAGAAGTGAGAATAGCGTTAATATGTGGACATGAACATTTAGTGTCGTGTCCCCAGGGCAGCTTGGTGGGAATAATATATACATTTAGTCAGACATGAGCAGGCTTATACCCCCAAGGCTCATGACCTCACCTACCATAGACTTTTACTTAGGTTTTTCAGTACCGGGTATGTATTCCCTCCCGTAGAGAGGGCCTTCAGTCCAATTATGGAGCAGTTGGTTACCCCAAGAGTAGACATGCCACTATTGCACCCGTTCAGTCATTGGGCCTGTCTGGCCAAGCTTGAATATTCAGCATCCACTATTTTCACTGTTGATGGCTTCTGTCTCCCATACGCTGCGTGCAGTGCAGCTTTTTCCAGCTTTCAGTTGGCTGGTCTACAGGGAGAAGGTTTTCTGCTCAGCACCAGCTTGCTTTCTCAGTGTCCTTGCCTCTCAGGCATGAGATGTCTTCAGCAATAGGGTCTTACTATCTATTTCTCTAGGGAAACCAAGGGCTTTGGCAAAAGCCTTAATGTTTTGGAGGCTACCGGGACCTCCTTGGCCAACATCTCACTGGAAGGAGTTCCATCCCAGGTACTGAAAATTTTCTAGTAACAGTCTACATCTTCTAGACGTGACCTTAATCAAAAAAGTAGTTTTACATATGTCTTATTGATAATATCTTGAGTTTAGATTGTCCCTCCCCCTGCCCTTTTTGTATGCATTCTCTTCCCATGGCCTCGCTTAGGCCATTCCCCTCCCTGTACTCAGTACTTCTACTTACATATGTGTATTACCATACACTTAAGTCCTTCCCTTTCTTCCCTCCCTTATAGCCTTTTACCCGCTTACTGGTTTCTGGTACCTATTTTTCGTTCCAGTTCATACACAAGTCTATACATTGGTAGCTAGGATCCACATATGAGAGAGAACATGTGACGTTTGGCTTTCTTGGATCTGTATGGTTGTTATAGGTCTATTTAAATGGTTTATCTCATCTTGATTTAATTTTGGTATATCATATGAATCAAGGAAATCATCCATTTCTTTCAGGTTTTCAAACTTAGAGGCATATATATTCTTAAAGTATGTCTGTATGATTTTCTGAATTTCTTTGGTATCTGTTGTGATGTGGCCTTTTTCATGTGTAATTTTATCAATTTTTGTCTCTTCTCTCTTTTTTTTGGTCAGATTTGCTAAGGGTTTGTCAATCTTGTTTATCCTTTCAAAGAACCAGCTCTTTGTTTCATTGATTTTTTGATTTTTTTTTTTTGGTTTCCATTTTATTAATATCTGCCCTAACCTTTATTATTTCTTCGCTTCTACTGATTTTTTGGTTTGCCTTGTTCTTCTCTTTCCAAAGCCTTAAGGTGAAGCATTAAATTGTTTAGTTGTGAACTCTCTAATTTCTTAATATAGGCACTTAGAGCTATAAATTTCCCTCGTAGGACTGCCTTCATTGTGTCCCAAAGGTTTTGGTATGTTGTATTCTCACCATCATTTGATTCTATGAATTTCTTGATTTACTTTTTAATTTCTTCAATGACCCATACATCATTCAACAATGTGCTGTTTAGTCTCCGTGAAATTCTGTATGCTCTGTAGTTTTTCTTGTTGTTGATTTGCAGTTTAATCCCATTTTGGTCAGACAGCATACAAGGGATTATTTCAATTTTCCTGTATTTGTTAAGATTTGATTTGTGTCCTAGTATATTGTCTATTTTAGGGAATGTCCCATGTGCTGCTGAGAAAAATGTATATTCTGCAGCACTTTGATGGAATGTTCTGTATATATCTGTTAGGTCCATTTGTTCCATAATATCATTTAATGCAGATGTCTCTCTGTTTATTTTTTGCTGGGTAGACCTGTCAAGTGATGAGAGTGGGGTATTGAAGTCACCCACTACTATTGTGTTAGGAGATATCTCTGACCTTAATTCTAATAGTGTTTGAAGAAATTGGAAGCCACCATGTTAGGGGCATATATGTTTAGGATTGTAATGTCCTCCTGTTGGAGTGTTCCTTTAATCAGTTTAAAGTGACCTTCTTTATCTTTCCTCACAAATGTTGGATTGAAGTCTATCTTGTCAGAAATTAGGATAGCAACCCCTGCTTGTTTTCTAGGCCCATTTGCTTGAAATACCTTTTTCCAACCTTTCACCCTAAGAAGGTTTCTATTTTTTATTGAGAGATGAGTTTCCTGGAGGCAATAGATGGTAGGATCTTGCTTTTTAATCCAGTCTGCAAGTCTGTGTCTTTTGATTGGGGCATTGAGGCCATTGATATTAAGAGTTATTATTGAAATATATGTGTTTATTCTCACCATTCTTCTTATTTTTTAGTTCTTCCTGTTTTCCCTTTACTCACTTGTTTTAGCTGTTATTTGAGTATGGTTTATTTTTTCCTATTTCCTGTTGTGTGTGCTTTGATTTCTCCTCAGCATGAATGATTCCTGCAAGTATTTTTTGTAGAGCTGGTTTAGTTGCCATAAATTGTCATGCCTGCCTCGACCAGCAAGGAAGACGCAACACTTGGACTCTTCTTTCAGCAGTTTATTCAGGAACCTTGAACAATCTTCTGACCCCTTAAACAATCTTCTGACTGACTGACTGACTGACTCACTGACTGACTGACTGACTCACTCACTCACTCACTGACTCACTCACTCACTCACTCACTCACTCACTCACTCACTCACTGACTGACTGACTCACTGACTCACTCACTGACTCACTCACTGCCTCACTCACTGACTCACTGACTGCCTCACTGACTGCCTCACTCACTGACTCACTCACTGACTCACTCACTCACTCACTCACTCACTCACTCACTCACTGACTGCCCGACTCACTCCCTCACTCACTGACTGACTGCCCGACTCACTCCCTCACTCACTCACTCACTCACTGACTGCCCGACTCACTCCCCCACTCACTCACTCACTGACTGACTGCCCAACTCACTCCCTCACTCACTCACTCACTCACTGACTGCACTCACTGACTCACTCCTGACTGGACAAGCCCGCCCAAAGCTTAGAAGCCTTTGAACAGCCAACCCTGGTAAGCCACGTGGTGAATGCAGATAGGTCCACATATGCGGAAGCAAGCCAAGATCACGGCCGAAGCCAAATAAGGACTTGTTTATCCAGGAGAGCACTCGCCATCGGGAAGGCGGAAGGCGGAAGCCAGCGCCATCTTTAAGGCGCGGCACCTCGAAGCTCTCTACAGTTCCCCCTTTTATGTTTTAAAACAAGCCACAGGTAAGAGTAGAGGTCTGATCTCTGATGATGCGTATTTTTGCAACCCTGATGCCTTTTCCTCAGAGGCGGGATCTGGGGCATCAACCCGCATGCAAACAAACATGCTCTTCTCTGGAGTTCTAGGGCTAACACAGAGTGCAGTGCTTAGCCTCGCAACCTGAGCAGGAAGAAGATTAACTTTTAATTGTAGCCAGCCAGACTTAGGGGGACTGTGCAGCCTATATGGCAGTAAAGGCTTGAATGATCATAGCCGCATCCTGTCGTTGCGTGACCCTGATTTTACACAGACACCACAAGCAAACCAGAGAGACCGGTAACAGAAGGCCTGCTAAAGAGCACCCAAACCCGCCCATTCCTTCAGATGATTCATAGCGGAGATCAGCCAAGATGACAATCCAGAGGCAAAGGAGAGGTCCATGCAGGTAGAATTCACATTAACTACAGCCAGTCTCAGTTCTTTTAAGGTATCTTCAAATTCAAGCGACCAATTCTGTAATAGAAAACTAGACAAAAATCTGGATAAATTTGCAGCCCTAGTATAATTTATATATTTTGAGTTAACTAAGCCACGGCGGCTGCGAGGCTAGCATTGGTCAAAACACTGGCAAGGGGAAACTGGTTATTATACCCATAAGCCCGCCCCCAACAATACTCTGCCTCCAGGATGTGTTAATTAGTCTGCCTCCAGGAGTTGTTAATTCCCAAATTGCCATACTCTGCCTCCAGGAGGTGTTAATTCCCAAATTGATAAGTTGTTCTTTGTTTTTGCCTCTTTTTCACTGTTTGCCTGTTCCGACCTTTCTTCCTATAACATCTCTAAGGCTGCCTGTCCATTTTCCACTGCCTCACTGCATTGTTAGTCCTCGAGGCAGTTCCTCACTAACCTCCAGATCGATCTTACCCCGCCCTTAAGCGTGCCTTGGTCTGCTGCAATTTTTCCCATGAAGGGATTGTAAGACTTCCAGAGTGCGCAAACCAAGGGGCTATGGCATCACATTCCTCCAGGAACCTCTCCAGGGTACTCCCCTTTATCTTTAAGTTTTTTGAACGAAGCAGCTCATTCAGAGCCAAAAAAATTGGGTGCGAGTGAGAAGCGCCCATGGCTACACTTGCAAAAGATTCATTTAAAACTTTTACTGCAGCTCATTCAGAGCCAAAAAAATTGGGTGAGAAGCGCCCATGGCTAAATTTGCAAAAATTCTTTTGAAACTTTTACTTTCAGTTCGCTACACCGCGAACCCTTCCTGCTCCCTCTTTTTCTACCGAAAGGAGCAAAATCCCCGCTTTTGTCACGGATTCCTTCCTGCCCCCTCTTTTTCTACCGAGAGGAGCAAAATCCCCGCTTTTGTCGCGGATTCCCACCTTACCTGGGAACTTACCAGTGCACTGCCCTGACTGCAGAAAGTTCTGAGTCCCTCTTCGGACTCTTCTTTCAGCAGTTTATTCAGGAACCTTACTTTTTCTTTTAGATGTTTTACTCGAGCGCTCTTCTCTTACCTCCTCTAAAATTTTTTTTTAACTGCTTCTGAATCATTCTCATTTGCCCTATGTAATATGACTAGACACACTACAACACAAATACACCACATGAGGTTAACCAACTTTTATACACTAATAAGACACACGAACAAATATACATTAATTGGCCGGCTATCATTCTTAAGAAATCTTCTCACTGCGTTTCCTCTAAGGAAACCTTATTGTGGCACCTTTTAGAAACTAAAACAATGCAAACTCAACCACCATCAGCAGTCATCAAACTTCTGCAGTTCAAGTTCAATATAAACAGAGACTAACAGTCTCCAGGTTTTACAATTCCTCCCCTCCAGCTGGGCAGAGTCGCCAGGGAAAACTTTCATCCCATGCCAACACTGCACTCCATGGTAGCCCTTTTGCACAGTCCTGGTATATCCAAAACATCTTCAGGTCTCCATGCAAACCACAGTCCATCTTCCAAAAGGCTCTTCCAGCCTATTCCTCAGGGACTTCATGCCCTGCCTCATCCACATCTCAGCAGCGGCTCCTGGAACCGTGTGCAATTCATGACCATTCTATGCATTTTTCATATTTCCAAAACTCATACCAGGTGTGCAGGACACAGCCATATTCTTAATCCAGGGACAAAATAAATCATAGCCTTGAAAAGCAGGTTCCTTCTCCAGTCAGCTCTTTCCAAGAATTTGCATTTTTAACAGTCTTTCCTCAGGCATCCTCTCCATTGTTTTAATGTAAATCAAGTCAGGCCACCTTCCTTCCACCTTCCTTAAGATTGCTAATGCGTTGACAATAGCAGCTCCAGTAACCTAAAACCAGTCTCAGTGCCTCTGCTTGAGGTTTTCCAACTTAAAATCTTAAAATCTCAGTCCGATATCTTTAGCCAAGCACATCAGTCCATTACAAATTTAACTTTGATCAAACTTTCTGGGCCTGGATAGCAGAACATAGCCATCCCTTATGCAACCCTAATACTGGAAGATGTATTGCCCATTTTGCTATGGGACCTTATCGTCTCTCTACCGGAGAACTTGCCTTTACCCTTTTTGTCCACTTATCTGGAACTTACCAGCTAGCTGCCCTGCAAGTTCTGAGTTCCCCGTACGGGCCACCATTTGTCGCGCCTGCCTCGACCAGCAAGGAAGACGCAACACTTGGACTCTTCTTTCAGCAGTTTATTCAGGAACCTTGAACAATCTTCTGACCCCTTAAACAATCTTCTGACTGACTGACTGACTGACTGACTGACTGACTGACTGACTCACTCACTGACTGACTGACTCACTCACTCACTCACTCACTCACTCACTCACTCACTCACTCACTCACTCACTGACTGACTGACTCACTCACTCACTCACTGACTCACTCACTGCCTCACTGACTGCCTCACTCACTGACTCACTGACTGCCTCACTGACTGCCTCACTCACTGACTCACTCACTCACTCACTCACTCACTCACTCACTCACTCACTGACTGCCCGACTCACTCCCTCACTCACTCACTCACTCACTCACTGACTGCCCGACTCACTCCCTCACTCACTCACTCACTCACTGACTCACTCCCCACTCACTCACTCACTCTCACTCACTCACTCACTCACTCACTGACTGCCCGACTCACTCCCTCCTCACTCACTCACTCACTCACTGACTGCCCGACTCACTCCCTCACTCACTCACTCACTCACTCACTCACTCACTCACTGCCCGACTCACTCCCCCACTCACTCACTCACTCACTGACTGCCCGACTCACTCCCTCACTCACTCACTCACTGACTGCCCGACTCACTCCCCCACTCACTCACTCACTGACTGACTGCCCGACTCACTCCCCCCGGGACAAGTCCGCCCAAAGCTTAAGAAGCCTTTGAACAGCCAACCCTGGTAAGCCACGTGGTGAATGCAGATAGGTCCACATATGCAGAAGCAAGCCTAGATCACGGCCCAAGCCAAATAAGGACTTGTTTATCCAGGAGAGCACTCGCCATCGGGAAGGCGGAAGGCGGAAGCCAGCGCCATCTTTAAGGCGCGGCACCTCGCAGCTCTCTACAATAAATTCCTTTAGCCTTTCTTTGTTGTGGAATGTCCTTATTTCTCCATCTATTTGGACAGATAGTTTTGCAGGATAAAGTAATCTTGGTTGACAGTTTTTATCTTTCAGAACTTGGAATACCTCACTCCAGGCCTTCTGGCCTTTAAAGTTTGTGTTGAATAATCTGCTGTGATTCTGATGGGCTTGCCTTTGTAGGTGACTTGCTTTTTCTCTCTAGCTGCTTTCAATATATTTTCTTTGGTTTGTATGTTTGCTAGTTTAATTATAATATGGCGGGGAGAGGTTCTTTCCAGGTTTTGTCTGTTTGGTGTTCTAAAGGCTTCCTGTATCTGCATTGGCATCTCTTTCCCAATTTGGGGGAAGTTTTCCTCTATGATTTTGTTGAAAACACCTACTATGCCTTTGGAGTGTAATTCTTCTCCTTTTACTAACCCTTGAATTCTTATGTTTGATCTTTTCATAGTGTCCTGAATATCCTGAAATTCACTTCATACCTCCCTATTATTTTGTCTTTCTCTTTGTTGGACTGTATTAGATCTGCCACTTGGTCTTCAGATATTCTGTTCTCTCCTTCATCCATTCTACTAGAGAGATTTTCTACAGAGGTTTTTATTTCACTGACTGTGTTCTTTATTGCTAGCATTTCTGACTGGGTTTCCTTTATTATTTCTATTTCCATATTTATGTCTAATATTGACCTCCTTATTTCATTAAATTGGTTTTCTCTGTGTTCTTTGAATCCTTTGATTTCTTCTTTGAGGTCTTTGAACCCTTATTTTCCTCTTTGAGTTCTTTGAACCCTTTCATTTCCTCCTTGAGCTCTCTGAACATAATTATAATCATTCTTTTGAAATCTTTCTCAGGGATTTCCTCTAAGTCAGCCTCAGTGAAGGTCATTTCTGATATATCAATACTTTTTGGTGGATTTATATTGTCTTGATTTTTTTGTGTTTCTTGTATTATAATGTAGAGATCTTTGCATCTTGGATTAATTTAATGCCTGGGTTTTCTAAATATCTGCAGAAATATTAGATGTATCAATCAATCTGATATTATATATCTTCAGTGTAGGAGTTTAAGGTGTTAAGTGTGGTTCTTAAGGCTCTCAAAGTAATCACAGAAGTGACCCTTGTGTGCTATGAGAGTATCAAGTGGGGTGAATGGAACAGAATACAGTCAAATTCTAAAAGTTTAACTCAACAATGTACCCCTTCAATGAAATACAGCACACAGTATTTTTGCAAAAGCAGGTATTATGACAAACAGATCCTCTAACAAAGTCACAGTCCCTAAGGATGTGTGTTAGCCCACACCCTTAATCCTGTCAACTGGGAGGCTAAGATTTCTGGTCTGTAGAGGGTTCCAAAGTCAGCTTGTGATCAATTGAGTCCCTTCCCGAATGAATGACAGAGGAGGAAACAAATCAGGAAGTAACAAATGAGCAGCCCAAAATATAGGTTATTTAGGAATGTCAGATCTGACCATCCATCAGGTTTATATACCGGGCTTATTTGGTGGGTACTGACCTGGTGTAAACCAAGTTACCTTTTGGAACAGGTTTGATCACAGCCTTGCTGCACAGCTCCTTGGTTCCTTTGCTGTGTTGTGATCTCAGGAAGGCCTGCTGTGCCTGTGGGTCACTGCTTTCACCGTGCCCAATGCTTGGTAGGTGAGCTCTCTTTCCCAGGTCTCTGTTGCTTGCCGCACTTGCGCTGGTGGTGGGGGAGGGGAGGCTGTGAATGGCGGCTGAAGTCCATCTGCTCCTCCACGTGATCCTCTTCCTCACAAGCCTCTCTGTTGGTCTCTGCCGTCCTCCTTCCACATATCTTGAGTTTGTGAGGAGGCAGTGTGAGTGGAAAAATACCCTCACCTGGCTTTAAAATCCTGCGGCTCAGCCGGCTCAGGCGGAGCCTAGCAGCTGCCGTGGTGCCCACGGCAGCTGTAGAGCTGCTTCTGCCCACGTCTGTGAGCTCCAGATGCTCTGGATCTCTCCTACTTCTCTGCTGTGCTTGATAGTTTACTATACACCTCACTTTTTAGTAGAAGAGTATATTTTGCTGGGGTTTGTTTTGCTTTTTTCCCCTACCCTGTTTTGGCGTGGTTCCTATGTCCATCTTAACCAGAAGTCCCCTCTGTAAGTTAATTTCTTTTTGAATGTAGTTTGCTAAGTAAACAAACCTCTTCTTTGCAGAACACTATACTGTTTGAAATAAGTTTGTTCAAGTGAGCAAATGTGTCTGACTTAAATGATTATGTTTGGCAGATTGGACAATGAGTATAACAACTTTGAATTTCCTTGGTTTGTGCTATCTAACAAGATGTATAACTTAGTAAGTTCATTTCTCTTCAAATGTAGTTTACTAGGTAAAGAAACATCTTCATTTCAGAACACTATACGGTTTTAAATAAGTTTGTTCAACTTAGCAAATATGTGCAATTTCACCTAGTGTCTTTCACAGATTGAACATCAAGTACAATACGTTTGAACTTCCTTGGTTTGTGCTATGTAACAAGATTTATAACCTACAAAGTTCATTTCATTTCAAATGTAGTTTGCTAAGTAAAAAACATCATCTTTGTAGAACATTATACGGTTTGAAATAAGTTTTTTCAACTGAGAAAAGCATGCTATTTCAATGAGTTTCTTTTGCAGATTGGATATCAAGTACAATAAGTTTGAACTTGCTTGGTTTGTGCTATCTAACAATATGTATAACTTACTGTCACAGACAGCTTCAGGTTCACTGAGATGAACTTCCAGAAAAGGCAAAGTTGTGGAGGAAGAGATATTTATTAAAGCTTACAGATCCAGGAGAAGTTCCATAATGACAGAAAAAGCTGACCTGCCTTCACAGCTCCAAGCAGAGAGAGAGCAAAAGCCACAACTCAGAAACTGCAGCTAGGCACACTTTGCATATCTTTACAATGGAATCTCAAACCCACTACCACACCTTAATATCTGCCCAGAGACACTGCCTCCAGCCAAAGTGGCTGCAGATGCAAACTATAAACTAATAAACACTGAATATATTGGGGGCCATCAATTCAAACTACCACATTCTGCCCCTGGCCCCAGTAGATTTAAAACTATCACACATTGTAAATTATATTCAGTCCAGTTTCAAAGGTCCCCACAGTCTTGACTAACTTAAGATAGTGAGTCCTGTAAAGTCAAACAAATTAAATGCTTTTAACATATAAAGGCACAGAGTAAACATTTTTAACTGGTATAAGGCATAGCAAGGAGAGACTGTCACAATGCAAACTCAGCCATCATCAGCAATCATCAAGCTTCTGCAGTTCAAGTTCAATTTAACCCAAGCTGACAGTCTCCAGGTTTTTTAATTCCACCCCCTCCAGCTGGGCAGAGTAGCCAGGGAAAACTTCTATCCCAGGCCAACAGTGCACTCTATGGTAACCCTTGCACAGTCCTGGTATATCCAAAACATCTTCAGGTCTCCATGTAAACCACGGTCCATCTTTCAAAGGCTCTTCTAGTCTATAAGGGCATCACACCCTGCCTCATTCCACATTTTAGCAGCAGCTCCGGGAACCGTGTGCAATTCATGACCACTCCACATATTTTTTTATGCTTCCAATACTAATACCAGGTGTGCAGGACACAGCCATATTCTTAATTCAGGAATGAAATAAGTCATAGCCTTGAAAAACAGGTTCCTTCTCCAGTCAACTCTTTCCAAAAGAGTTTGCATTTCTAACAGTCTTTCCTCAGGCATCTTCTCCATTGTTTTAATGTAAAGCCCTTGAGCCACCTTCCTTAAGATTCCTAATGTGTTTAACAATAGCAGCTCCAGTAACCTAAAACCAGTCTCAGTGCCTCTAATTTTAACTTGCTTGAGGTTTTTCAACTTAAAATCTTAAGTCTCTCAGTCCAATATCTTTAGCCAAGCACATCAATCCATTACAAATTTAACCTTGATTAAACTCTCTGGGCCTGGGCAGCAGAATGCAGCATCCCTTATGCCAGTAGCCCAGTTCCAACAAAGTCCTCTGCAGTCTTTCCTTCCCCTTAGAAAGCTCATAAGCCAAGCCTGGAAGTTTAATACTGTCTGTACTTAGTATTCTCAAACTCTCATCAAAATAGTCCATAAAACTTGGCTTACCACTCGAGAAGGCATCTTCAGTTGCAAGCACCAAGTCCATGCCTGTTCCTCCAAAACAAAGGTTCCAAAAGAGGAACATCCACATGGTTCATCTCACCCCACTCCTGGTACCACTTTTGTAGCAGGCAACTTCAAGTTCACTGAGATGAACTTCCAGACCAGGCAAAGTTATGGAGGAAGAGATATTTATTAAAGCTTACAGATCCAGGGGAATTTCCATAATGGCAAAAAAGCTGGCCTGCTTTCACAGGTCCAAGAGGAGTGAGAGCAAAGACCCAAGCCAAAAGCCACAACTCAGGAACTCCAGCTAGGCATACTTTGCATATCTTTACAACGAAATTTCAATCCCACCACCACACCTGAAGATCCGCCCTGTTGCGGTCCCTCCTAAGGCCAGCCCAGGAGGGACGGTGGGATCTCTGCCAAGTTGGGGTGAGCAGTGCAGAGTCATGACACAGACTCCAGGAGTTGAGTGTAAGCAGCAGAGGGTGAGCTGCTGCTAACTCCTTTACTGAGGAAGTGCACATGGGTTTTAAGGGGCTTGGCTGGTCAATCATTGTATGGGGTGGTCCCCCTTTTTGTGACCAATGACAGCCTGTCTCTGGACAGGACATCTCGTAGCAGGCTTCTCGTGAGCATGGGACTGTAGCTGTTGTCACACCAAGCCTGCACAGAACACCATGTTCACAGAAGCCACTTCCTTTTTCTTATGCCATGCAGTCTGGCTAGGACCAGGCCTGTATTGTGCCATACATATCCTCCTTTTTGTTTTTATTATTGGCAACCCTGAGAGGTATGGTTTTTTGCCAAGCCATTGTTGAACCCAGGCCCCAAGGGATCATCATATGTGACAGTGCCTGTCTTAGGTTGTCCAATCTCATGGAGTCTTACCCATCATTTGCTACTCACCACCTTGGTGAGGAACCTGAGGGGATGGCCTGGTATTGTTTTTTGAAAGCCATTGTTTAACCCAGGCCCCAAGGGATCATCAATGTGATGGTGCCTGACTTAGGTTGCCCCATCTCATGGAATCTTACCCATCATGGGCTATTCACCTGGTGAGAAAACCCGAGCAGTATGGCCTGGTATGGCTTTTAGCATGAGGTCTGGCTAGGGGCTAGACCTGTATTGAACCATACATATGAGGCTGTTGCCTAGGAGGCATGGAAGGGCCAAGTGGACATGGCTTTGTGGGGTGTGAACAGTCCCAGCGAGTGAGAATTAACTAGAGAGCCTGGGAAGGACTGGGGTAGGACAGGTTGCTGGGTGACTATAGTGAGTTCACCCTAGCGTCATAGTAGCATTGAGTGTCCTTACTGGTAGCAGCTCAATGTAATCAAAGGAGTTACAAAGGAATTTATGGCTGGTTGGAGGATAGCATTAACATAAGAAGCATTAATAAACAAAAAAAGGCAAAGGTATGGCTAAGGGGAAGTGTGTGCTTAAAGGGGGAGGAATACAGTGAAATAGACTGGCTAAAATGAAGTCTAGGAAAAGTATGAGAATCTAGGCCCACTGCACCAAACAAGTATGGCCTAAGAAGAGTTGTCCAAAATGGTTTCTGGGAAGTGGTAGTAGGGAGAAAAGGAGATAAAAGGAGAAAAAAAACGGGGGGGGGAATAAGTTTAATGTCCTGTATGTAGCCTAAGGGGTTTGGCATCATCCTCTTCATCAAGGTCAGTCGCTGAGTCAGTGGCTGGACAGATGTTTCTGGCAGGAATCCAAACTGGGATCTGTGAAGTTCCTGGAAAGACACAAGCATACCCTTGGCCCTGAGTTAAAAGAGGGTGGGGCCCCTTCCAAATATTAGTAAGATGATCTTTCTAGTGGACTAATGGTTAGGGTGTTGTGGTTGGTTGGGATCTCCAATGTTTGTAGGCTGGGGAGAGGCCTGCCTCATCAAAGGTGAGAAAATTGAGGGTTAAGAGAGCTTCCACTAGGGCCAAGTGGGGGTCCTTGGGCGACATAGTGGACTTCTGTTTTATAATTAGTTCCTTTAGGGTCCGGTTCATTCTCTCCATGATGACTTGTCCTTGTGGGTTGTGGGGGATCCCAAGGGAGTGTTTTATTCCCCAAGATTCCATGAAGGATGTGAATTGGGCAGATGTATATGCAAGGCCATTATTAGTTTTAATTAACAAGGGTAAACCCATGACCAACATAGTGGTTTTTGTTGCCTTAATGACATGAGACACCTTCTCCCCTGAGAGAGCAATGGCAAAAGTAAGCTTAGAGTAAGTGTCCACAATGACATGGACATATTTGAGGTTACCAAAGGAAGGTATGTGGGTAACATCCATCTGCCAGATAGAATTTGGGGTAAGGCCTCTAGGATTGACTCCTTGAGGCTGTAGGGGCCCAAGGGGGCTAGGGGAGCACATGCCTTACAGGTACAGGTTAAATGCTTGCATTGGCTAATCAAGAGCTCAGGGTTTAGGGTTTTTAGATTAGTGGGGGATAGATGGAACCTTTGGCGTAAACGTCTAGCTTGTTCTAAAGGTGGCAAGGAGCAGACAGCAATAAATTTGTCTACCTGTGAATTCCCATCAGCAATAAAGCCAAGAGGACCAGTGTGTGAGAGAACATGCTCAATAAACCAAGGTACGGTCTGTTTTCCATCTGCAATTGTAAAGTGGAGATGGCAATGTCTATGGGATGATGAGAGGGCCTGGGATTGGCTAAGGGCAGTACCTTTGTCATTTGAACAGCATAACTGCTGTCAGAGAATATGTTGACAGGCTCTTGTTGACAGAGCTCTAAGTCTCTGATGATGGCATATATTTCCCCTAGCTGGACTGAATGGGGGTTAGGGAACATTGGCTCTCTTAATAATTAGTCCATAAGTATGTTTATTGGCATCTGTAAAGGCTGAGGTTTTTGACCCATGGTCAGGGTTTGTATTGAGGCAGCCAGGGCCTCAAAGGGGGCAGACATGGGATTGTTATCTTTGGTAGCTACAATCCATTTATGGAGATCCTCATTGCACACAGCAACAATAGCATTATGCGCTGCCATGGATGCTCCTTCCCATGCCAGTTGTTTAACTAAAGCATCCCTGGCAGGGCCAGGGGGAGTGCATTGGTCCATGGACTCCATTACACAAGAGAGGAAATCAGTGAAGCCCTTGGATGGGCCCTGGACCAGGTACAAAAATAGGTATCTGGCCTCTGTGGGAGGCAGGCCTTAAGCCCTTGGAGGGATAAAGATTTTACTTGGTCAAAGCAGGCATGCCCACCCTGGCTTGCTGTTGCATCCGGTCCTACATTAACAGGGAAGGCGGCAAAGGGGTGTGTCAGGGAACTGGCAGTCGCCTGTATATGTCCAGGACTGAGTGGGGGGAGGTCCTTGTAAGGGTAAAGAGGGGGAGGGGTGGTTGTGAATGTGGCTGTAGCAGGAGGGGGTTGGGGTGGCAGTCTATTGTCATTTAAAGGTTTGACTTCCTCCTCATCAGAGTTATTGTAAGAGGGGGCTGGAAGGGATGAGCTTTGAAGAGCCAGTTCAGGTTCCTCCTTATATCGTTTGTTATGGGCAGAAATGACTTCTTCCACTGTGGAGCCTTTAGTGCCGGCAATTATGTCAAGGAGGATAGGAAAGAATGGAGTAGGGGGTGTTTGCCCTTCATAAACCTTGCATTTCTTCGCAAGGAAGAGAACCCAGGACCAAATGGAAGTGTCCCATATATTCTCCGGACTAATCCATGGGGCTAAAATAAGAGTTTCATCCCCAAAACTATGGAGGTCTTTTTATTTTACTTTTAAGCCACATTGCAGGAGGAGGGCCTTAAGAGCCTGCAATTGTGGTGTCCTCTGGTGGGAAGGGAGGTTGCCCATTATGGTGTGGTGTTGTTTGATGGGGGGGAGGGGCTGGGCTGGGACACCTGAATCAAAGAGACTGAGAAAATAATAACCCAGATCAAAAATGATAGTCCAGAGGATGATCATGCAAACCACAAGTCCTAATGCTGGGGCCAGCTGAGACATACAGATAGAGTGTTTAGGACCCAGTGTCTTGTGCTTAGTGGGGGACTTCCATGGGTCATTACTCCATGGCCGTATGCCCACACAGTGTCTCCCGGGAGGCTCAGCCAAAGGCCTTACCTTGGTTCCGAAATCGGGTGGGTCAGACCCTTATTGTGATTTCGCTGTGACGAACCAGATAATGGAGGGGCTAAAAAAGGCATCAGTGCCGTGTGGCAGTGTGTGCTTCCTTTGGGGGGGAAGGACAAACAAAGGAAAAGGGGGGAGGAAGGGGCTGCCTGCTCACCCACAGGCAACCGTCAGCACATGGAACAGCAAGGGGCTTTTCTCACCAATGATGAAGAAACACCAAGGGGGCTGCTCACCGACGATCAAGAATGGGGCATCTTGCCAGAAGCCGAGGGGGCTACTCACCAAAGATCAAGAACAGGGCATCTTGCCAGACGCGGAGGGGGCTACTCGCTGAAGATCAAAGAGAAGGCGTCTCGCCAACACCGATGGGGGAGAGGGTCCTGATGATCACGGATGGGGCGTATTGCCAATGCCGATGGGGCAGAGGGTCCCTGTTCGGGCTCCAGATGTTGAAGTCCCCCATAAGGCCAGCCCAGGAGGGATGGTAGGGTCTCTGCTGAGTTGGGGTGAGCAGTGCAGAGTCACGACACAGACTCCAGGATTTGGGTGGAAGCAGCAGAGGGCAAGCTGCCACTAACTCATTTATTGAGGAAGTGCACGTGGGTTTTAAGGGGCTTGGCTGATCAATCATTGTCTGGGGTGGTCCCCCTTTCTGTGACCAATGACAGCCTGTCTCTGGACAGGACATCTCATAGTAGGCTTCTCGCGAGCATGGGACTGTAGCTGTTGTCACACCAAGCCTGCACAGAATGCCATGTTCACAGAAGCCACTTCCTGCTTTCTTCTGCCATGCGGTCTGGCTAGGACCAGACCTGTATTGTGCCATATACTGCCCCAAAATACTGCCTCCAGACAAGTGACTGCAGATACAAACTCTGAACTAATAAAACACTAAATATATTGGGGGCCATCAATTCAAACTACCACACTTACTAAGTTCATTTCATTTCAAATGCAGTTTGCTAACTAAAGAAACATCTTCATTGCAAAACACTATACTGTTTGAAGTAGGTTTGTACAACTGAACAAATGTGTTTGATTTGAATGAGTTTATTTCACATATTGGTCAATGTGTACAACAACTTTGAATTTTGTTAGTGTGTGCTATCTAACAAGACATTAACTTAGTAAGTTCATTTCATTTCAAATGTAGTTGGCTAGGTAAAGAAACATTTTCATTGCAGAACACTATACTGTTTGAAATAAGTTTGTTTAACTGAGTAAATGCACACCATTTGAATGAGTTCATTATGCATATAAGATGTTTTGTGCAAGTTTGAACTTCCTAGGTTTGTTCTATCTAAGAAGATGTATAACTTACTAAGTTCATTTTATTTTGAATGTAATTTGCTAAGTAAAGAAATATTTTTCATTGCAGAACACCATACTGTTTGAAATAGGTTTGTCAACTGAGCAAATGCATGTGATTTGAGTGAATTTCCATCATGGTTTGGGCATTAAGTAGAATAAATTTGAACTTCCTTGGTTTGTGCTGTCAATATGTATAATTTACTAAGTTCATTTCTTTTTGAAAGTAGTTTGCTAAGTAAAGAAACATCTTCATTGCAGAACACTATACTGTTTGAAATAAGTTTGTTCAACTGAGCAAATGCATTCTATTTGACTGAGTTTCCATCATAGTTTGGACATTCAGTAGAACAAATTTGAACTTCCTTGGTTTGAGCTATCTAACAAGACATATAAGTTACTAAGTTCATTTCATTTTGAATGTAGTTTGCTAAGTAAAAACATGTTCATTGCAGAACACTACACTGTTTGAAATAAGTTTGTTTCACTGAGTAAATGCATGCCATTTCAATGAGTTCATTTCGCATATTGGACATTGTGTACAAGTTTGAACTTCCTGGGTTTGTGCTATCTAACAAGATTTATAACTTAGTAAGTTCATTTCAGTTAGAATCGTGTCTGGTAAGTTAAGAAACATTTTCATTGCAGAACAATATATTGTTTGAAATAGGTTTGATCAACTGAGCAAATGCATTCAATTTGAATGAGTTTGTTTTGCATATTGGACAATGAGTACAACAACTTTGAATTTCCTTAGTTTGTGTTAACTAACAAGATATATAACCTACTAAATTCATTTCATTTGAATGTAGTTTACTAAGTAAAGAAACATCTTCATTGCAGAACACTATACTGTTTGAAATAGGTTTGTTCAACTGAGCAAATGCATTCTATTTTAATGAGTTTCCATCATAGTTTGGACATTCAGTAGAACAAATTTGAACTTCCTTGGTTTGAGCTATCTAACAAGACATATAAGTTACTAAGTTCATTTCATTTTGAATGTAGTTTGCTAAGTAAAGAAACATCTTCATTGCAGAACACTACACTGTTTGAAATAAGTTTGTTCAACTGAGCAAAATGAGTTGCATATGAATGAGTTTCTTTTGTAGATTGGACAAGTCCAACAAGTTTGAGCTTCCTTGGTTTGTGCTATCTAACAAAGTGTCTATCTTACTAAGTTCATTTCATTTCAAATGTAGATTGCTAAATAATCATCTTCATTGCAGAATACTACAGTGTTTGTAATGGTTTTTTCAACTGCACAAATGCTTTTAATATGAATGAGTTTCCATTGTATATTGGACATTCAGTAGAACAAATTTGAACTTCCTTGGTTTGTTTTATCTAACAAGATGTATAACTTATTGAGTTAATTTCATTTCAAATGTAGTTTGCTAAGTAAAGAAACATCTTCATTGCAGAACACTATACTGTTTGAAATAAGTTTTTTCATCTGAGCAAATGCATGCAATTTGAATGAGTATGCTTAGCTGATTGGACATTGATTACAAGTTTGAACTTCCTTGGTTTGTCCTACCTAAAAAGATGTATAACTAAGTAAGTTCATTTCATCATGGATGTAGTTTGCTAAGTAATGAAACGTCTTTATTTCAGAACAGTATACTGTTTGAAATAAGTTTGTTCAACTGACTAAATACATGCAATTTGAATAAGTTTCTTTCGCATATTGGACTATGGTAGAAGTTTGAACTTGTTGGTTTGTGCTATCTAACAAGATGTATAACTTACTAATTTCAGTTCATTTCAAATGTACTTTGGTAATTAAACAAACATCTTCATTGCAGAACACTATACTGTTTGAAATAAGTTTGTTCTTTGGAGCAAATGTGTGTGATTTGAAGGAGTATGTCTGGCAGATTGGACATTGAGTACAACAAGTTTGAACTTCCCTGGTTTGTGTTATCCAACAAGATGTATAACTTAGTAAGTAAGTTCGTTTCATTACAAATGTACTTTGCCAAGTAATTTATTCCAGAACACTATATTATTTGAAATAAGTTTGTTCAAGAGAGTAAATGCATGCCATTCGAACAAGTTTCTTTATCCTATTGGACATTTTGTACAGGTTTGAACTTCCTTGGTTTGTGCTATCTAACAAGATATATAACTTACTAAGATGATTTCATTTTGAATGTAGTTTGCTAAGTAAAGAAACATCTTCATTGCAGAACACTATACTGTTTGAAATACGTTAATTCAACTGAGCAAATGCATGTGTTTTGAATGACTTTCTGTCATATATTGGACATTCAATAGAAGAAATTTGAACTTCTTTTGTTTGTGCTATCTAAGAAGATGTATAACTTACTAAATCCATTTCATTTTGAATATAGTTTGCTAAGTAAAGAAACATCTTCATTGCAGAACACTATATTGTTTTCAAATAGGTTTGTTCAACTGAGCAAATGCATGCGATTTGAATGAGTATGTTTGGCAGATGGGACATTGAGTAGACCAACTTTGAACTTCCTTGGTTTGTGCCAGAAAGATGTATAACTTAGGAAGTTCATTTCATTTTGAATACAGTTTGCTACGTAAAGAAACTTCTTCATTGCAGAACACCATAGTGTTTGAAAAAAGTTTGTTCAATTGAGTAAATGTGTGCCATTTGAATGAGTTTATTTCACATATTGTACATTGTGCACATGTCTGAACTCCCTTGGTTTGTGCTATCTAACAAGATGTATAACTTACTATGATCATTTCGTTTTGAATGCAGTTTGCTAAGTAAAGAAACATCTTCATTGCAGAACACTATACTGTTTGAAATAAATTTGTTTAACTGTGAAAATGCATGCAATTTCAAACTTTCTTTTACATAATATATGTTGAATACAATAAGTCTGAACTTCCTTGGTTTGTGCTATCTAAGAAGATTTATAACTTAGTATGGATATTTCATTTTGAATGTAATCTGCTAAGTAAAGAAACATCTCCATTGCAGAACACTATACAGTTTGAAATAAGTTTTTTCACCTGAGCAAATGCATGCCATTTGAATGAGTTTCTTTTGTATATTGGATGTTGTGTACAAGTTTGGAGTTCCTTGGTTTGTGCTATCTAACATGATGGATAACTTACTACATTCTTTTCATTCTGAATGTACTTTTCTAAGTAAAAAAATTTTCATTGCAGAACACTATAGTGTTTGAAATCAGTTTGTTCAACTGAGCAAATGTGTGTGATTTGAATGAGTGTGTCTGGCAGATTGGACATTGAGTACAACAAGTTTGAACTTCCTTGGTTTGTGCTATCCAACAAGATGTATAACTTAGTAAGTTAATTTCATTATGAATGTAGTTTGCTAAGTAAATTTCTTGTGTTTATTCCAGAGGACTATATTGTTTGCAATAAGTTTGCTCAGGAGAGTAAATGCATGCCATTTGAATAAGTTTCTTTCTCATCCTTGGTTTGTGCAATCTAACAAGATGTATAACTGAGTAAGTTCATTTCATTTCGAATATAGATTGCTAACTAAAGAAACATCTTCACTGCAGAACACTATATTGTCTGAAATAAGTTTGTTCAACTGAGCAATTCATGTGAATTGAAGGAGTTTCTTTCCCAGATTGGACATTGTTTACAACAAGTTTGGCTTTCCTTGGTTTGTGCTATCTAACAAGATAACATTAGTAAGGTCATTTCATTTTGAATGTAGTTTGCTAAATAAGGAAACATCTTCATTGCAGAACACTATACTCTTTGTAATAAGTTTGTTCAACTGAGATGCTTGTGATTTGAATGACACACTTTTGAAGATTGGACATTGACTACAAGTTTGACCTTCCTTGGTTTATGCTATATAACAAGATGTATGACTTAGTAAGTTTATTTATTTAGAATGTAATTTGCTAAGTAAAGAAACATCTTCATTTCAGAACTGATTGAAATAACTAATATAAGTTTATTCAACTGAGTAAATGTGTGCCATTTGAATGAGTTTCTTTCACAGATTGGACATTGATTACAAGTTTGGCCTTCCTTGGTTTGTGATATCTAATAAGATGTATACCTTAGTAAGGTCATTTCATATGTACTTTGCTAAGCAAAGAAACATCATCTTTACAGAACACTATACTGTCTGAAATATGTTTTTGTTCAACTAAGTATATGTGCGTGATTTGAATGAGTTTCTTTCACAGATTGGATGTTGAGTACAAGTTTGACCTTCATTGGTTTATACTATCTAAGAAGATGTGTACCTTAGTAAGTTCATTTCATTTTGAATGTAGTTTGCTAATTAAAGAAACATCTTCATTGCAGAACACTACTGTTTGAAATAAGTGTGTTCAACTTGGTAAATGTGTGCCATTTGAATGAGCTTCTTTCACTGATTTTATGTTGAATACAAGTTTGACCTTCTTGGTTTGTGCTAACTAAAAGATGTATAACTTAATAAGTTCATTTCATTTAGAATGTGTTTTGCTAAGTAACGGAACATCTTCGTTGTGGAACACTATACTCTTTGAAATAAGTTTGTTTAACTGAGGAAATGTGTGCAATTTCAATAATTTCAATGAGTTTCTTTCATAGATTGGAGGTTGAGCACAACAAGTTTGAACTTCCTTGGTTTGTGCTATCCAAGAAGATGTATAACTTAATAAGTTCATTTCAGTGTGAATGTAGTTTGCTAAGTAAGGAAACATCTTCACTGGAGAACTGTATACTTTTTGCAATAAGTCATGTAAGTTTGTTCACCTGAGTAAATGCATGTGATCTGAGTGATTTTCTTTTGCAGATTGGACTTTGAATACTACAAGTTTGAACTTCCTTGGTTTGTGGTATTTAACAACATGTGTAACTTAGTAAGTTCATTTCTTTTTTAATGTAGTTTGCTAAGTAAAGAAATGTCTTCATTGCAGAACACTATACTGTTTGAAATAAGTTTGTTCAACTGAGTAAATGTGTGCAGTTTGAATGAAGTTTGAACTTCTTTAGTTTGTGCTATATAACAATATGTATAACTTGGTAAGATCATTTCATGTCGGATGTAGTTTGCTAAGTAAAGAAACATCTTCATTGCAGAATACTATACTCTTTTAAATAAGTTTGTTCAACTGAATAAGTGCATGTGAACAAAATGTGAGTTCCATTCTCTATGATGTCCTGCCATTGTTCTTTGGTCAAATGAAGCAAATACATCTTAAATGAGCATAAAAAAAACTCATCATGCTACAAAGTTGAAAATAATGAAGTTGCACTTTTTTAAAGCAAATGAAACTAAACCATTATAAACAAATGCATGTTACATTCCTTGGGTCATAGCAAATGATGTTCTCACATCATTCTGTCATCAAACACAGCAAACTACAACAGAAATGAGCTTACAAACTAACTCATAATCCTCCAATGTTGAAATGAGCTTAAAAACTAACTCATGGGGGTTCTGGTTAAGATGGCAGAATAGGAATCATACCAAAACAGCCTAAAGAAGAAAGAGCAAAAACAAAACAAAATCAAAACAAACAAACAAAAAAAAAACAACTCCCCCCCCAAAAAAAACCCAGCAAAACACACTCTTCTACTAGTAAGTGAGGTGTATACTAAATTATGAACCACAGCAGAGAAGTAAGAGAAATCCAGACAGTCTAGAGTCCACAGAAATAGGCAGAAGTGGCTCTATCAGTGGTGGCTCCAGTAGCGGCAGCCCCAGCAGTGGTGGCTCCAGCAGCAGCAGCTGGCAGCTTTGGCCTGAGCCATGGGAAAAAACAGGTGAGGGGATTTTTCCACTCACCCTGGCTTCCTCACAAACTCAAGAAACTTGGAAGCAGGATAGCAGAGACCAATGGAGCAACTTGAGAAGAAGATCATGAGGATCAGTGGGTGGACTTCAGCCTCCATTCACAGCCTCCCCTTTCCCACTGCCAGAATAAGTGCCAGCAAGCACCAGAGATCTGGGAAAGGGAACTCACCTAGACAGCAGCCTGCATGATCAGAGCAGTGACCCTCTGACTCAGCTGGCCTTCCTGAGCCCATATCACAGCAAAGAAGGACACAAGCAGATGTGCAGCACAGCTGAGATCAAAGCCATCCCAAAAGGTAACTGGGATTACATCAGGTCATTACCCACCAAATAAGCCTGGTATATAGGCTTGCATTGGAAGGGCTAATTTCACCATCCTTGTCAGGGTAAATTATATGTTAAATCTGATGGATGGTCAGATTTGACATTCTTAAATAAGCTATATTTTGTGGTCCCACCCCCAGGCAGGGATATAGCCCAGAAGACCAGTGTCTCTGCCCTAGCTGCTCTGAGCCCTGGGCGTGTCTTCCCTCCCACTCTTCAACCTGCCCCAGAGCAGGGATACATCCCAACAGGCCAGGGTCCCTTCTCTTTTGTTTATGAGCCCCTTATCTGTCCCACTCTGTGGCCCCACCCTTGAGAAGGGACCCAGGCCAGCAGGCCAGTGTCCCCACCCTGCGCTTCCTGAGACCTGTGTGCATTATTGCCTGTACTGCTGCTGACTCCCCCCACCCATGAACAGGGATCCAGGCCAGCAGGCCACTGTCCCCACCCTAGCCTTACTTAGGTCCATGTGTATGATCACTGGTACCTGCCACCAACTCCTCCCACACACTAACATGGACACAGGCCAGAGTCCCTAGCCTTACTGAGCCCCATGTGCACTAGCAATTGATCCCCCATCCCTGAACAGGGACCCAGGCCCCATCCCAGCCTCTCTGAAATCCACAGGCAATTGCCTTTAAACTCAGTGCTGCCCCTTCATGCCAGGCCAACAGGCTAGCGTACCACACCCTAGGCTTTCTGTAACATTGTGATGGGCAGACCACAGCAAAAAAAGGAATAGCATGAAAAATCAGGTGCAAGTAAATCCAGATAGGTTGCATGGCCCCACAATGGATGTCTCTAATGAAATCAAGAGATAATAGGATCATAACCCCATAATGAAGGGACAAGCTAGGCAACCCTAGCCAAGCAAATAGCAGAACTTGAGGAAACTCAACAAAGAGCCAATAATTGTATGAATGGGGTCCTTGCTAGATTAGACCTAATAGAAAAGAACTAGGAAGGTTTCCTAAGACAGTTAAATGATCTGAAAGAGAGAGAAAAAAAGGAGGACTTCAATAACCAACTGGCTAAACTCAATGGAGACATTAAAAATGCAGGGATGGACTCCAAGAAGCATTAAGAAAACCAGAAAATGATGTGAAAAGGGAACTTAACAGAGGGATGAAAACTACACAAAAAAGCAGTAGAAAATATGAACCAAATTGTACAAGCCCAAAATTCTATAAAAGCTCTCAAGAACAGAGTCAGCCAAGAGAAGGATAGAAACTCAGAACTGGAAGACAAAACAGAAGAAACAGTGTGTGAGTCCAAAAGGTGCAATAAGTTCAAAAATGTCTGTGAACAGAACATGAAGGAAATGGGGGATACGCTTAAACACCCGAATATTCGAATTATGGGTATACCAAAAGGGGAAGAAATTCAGACCAGTGGCATGGAAAACCTATTGAACAAAATTATCAAAGTAAACTTTCCCATCCTCTCAAAAGAAATTCCCATAAAAACACAAGACACTAACAGAACTCCAAACTGACTGGACCAAAGGAGAAATTCTCCAAGACATATTATCATTAAGACTCTAAACATCAAGCACAAAGAGAAACTCCTAAAAGCGTTAGGGAGAAACAACACATTACCTACAAAGGAAACCCCATCAGAATTACTTCAGACTTCTGAATGGAAACCCTAAAAGCCAGAAGAGCCTGGAATGGAACACTGCAAACTCTAAGAACTTATGGCTTCCAACCCAAACTACTCTATCCAGCAAAAATATCCCTCATAATAGATGGTGAAATAAAAACTTTCCATGATAAAAGTCAGCTATACAACTATATGAACACAAAGCCAAACCTACAGAAAGTACTTCAGGGAATTCTACACAGAGAAGAAGCAAATAACCAACTGCAAATTCCGTGAGAAGCAGAAGACAATAATCAAACCACAAGAAGGCACAAAAACTACAAAGACCAAGAAATGTCTAAACGACATAAACCACCACAATATGGCAGGTATCAAATCAAACTTCACAGTTATTACCCAAAATATTAATGGCCTTAATTCACCCATCAAGAGACATAAGCTAACAGGGTAGATCAGAAAATCAGATCCCTCAATCTGCTATCTTCAAGAAACCCACCTCACCACTAAAGGTAGACACCTTTTCAGGGAGAAAGAGTGGAAAATGATATTCCAAGCAAATGTAAAGAAGAAACAAGCAGGTGTATCAGATAAAATAGACTTCAAACCAAAAGTAATCAAAAAACACAAAGAAGGCCCCTTCTTCCTCATCATGGGAACAATCCAACAAGAGTATATCACAATCATCTATCTTTATGCATCAAATACAGGTGCACCACAATTCATAGAACAAAATCTACTGGATAACAAAACAGAAATAACCATGAATACCATCATAGTTGGGGACTTCAATACTCCACTACTGGCAATAGACAGATCATCCAAACATAAACTTAACAAGAAGTAAGAGAACTCAACAACACCATAGACCAATTGGACCTAATGGACATTCCACCCCCAAAACCATAGATTAAACATTCTTCTCAGCTGCCCATGGAACCTTCTCTAAAATAGATCACATACAGAGTCATAAAGCCTGCCTCCATATATTTAGGAAGGTCAACATGATTTCCTGCATGATATCAGATCACAATGCTGTATTTCTAGAAATTAACAACAAAAGTTGAACCAGAAGCCCAACCAGCTCCTGGAAACTAAACAACACACTCCTAAACAATAAATGGGTAGTGGAACAAATAAAAAGTGAAATTGCAAAATTTCTGGAAATGAATGACAATGAGAACACTTCATACCAAAACTTATGGGACACAGTGATGGCAGTCCTCAGGGGAAAATTTATTGTGCTAAATGTCTTTATAACAAAGACAGAGAGATCCCAAATCAACACCCTAACCATCCACCTAAAGACATTGGAAAAACAAGAGGTATCCAACCCCAGAAGCTCCAGATAGAAAGAAATAATTAATATCAGAGCAGAAATTAATGTATTGGAAACTAAGAAGACAAGAGAATTGATCAAAGAGCTGGTTCTTTGAAAAAATAAACAAAATTGATAAACACCTGGCCAATTTGATCAAGCAGAAAAAGAAAAGACAACTCAAATTAACAAAATTAGATATGAAAAAGGAGAGATCACAACAGACAAAAGTGAAATCTGGAGAACCTTCAGGACTTACTTCAAAAACATCTACTCCACAAAACTGGATAATATGGAGGAAATGGATGAATTCCTGGACACATACTACCTACCAAAGTTAAACTCAGAACAGATTAATCTCCTGAACAAACCACTCACAACCACTGAGATTGAAAGTGTAATAAAAAAAAATCTACCTAAAAAGAAGAGTCCAGGACCAAATGGCTTCTCAGCTGAATTCTATCAAACCTTCATGGAAGAACTGAAACCAAACTTTCTCAAATTGTGCCACACAATTGGAAAACAGGGAAAGCTCCCTAACCCCTTCTATGAAGCTAGTATCACCCTAATACCCAAATCAGGCAGAGATGCCACAAGAAAAGAAAACTACAGGCCTATTTCCCTGATGAACCTAGATGCAAAGATGGCTCAATGATACCAAATACAGTACAGATGGGAGTAGATCTCCCCAACAGGTTTGTTCTGTCTTTTGAGATGGAATCCCCATTCAAATGAGGGGGCGAAATGCTTAAGAGTCTCCTCCAGGTCTGCCCACGTGGTGAGTCCCCTCCAGGTCTGCCCACGTGGTGAATCTCCTCTAGGTCTTCCCACATGGTGAGTCCACCAGGAACGTATGACCCATTCAGAAATACAGGCACCACAGATGCAGTTTGCCGGCAACCTGGAAATGAAAGGAAAGAGAAAGGAACGAAAAGATGTTGAAGCAAGCACAGGTTACAGAAGCAAAGGTTAGAATATTAGATATGAAGACTACCTCATAATTAATGAGGGTGCACCTGTCCACAGTCCAGATTAGCCCATCAGCGTACTTCCATGTTTTTCCGTCCTCACATTGGGCAGCAGTCTGCCAGTTCCTTTCCCCCGGCAGGTAGAGTTGAAGAGAGAGCCGGGCTAGTGGCTCCTCTTGAGGCTGAGCAGGAAGACAGGTGTCGGCAGCCCAAACCTTTCCCCAAAACACCGGAGAGAAAAAACACACTGAGCCGGGAGTCATGTTGAAGCAGGAACTCGTTGTATTGTAATGAGAGGGTATATATATATTTTGAGAAAGAGGGTGAGAAAGGTGTAAGGGCCAATATTATTTCACCACGTCAGCAGTAGCTGGGTGGAGGCAGTTTCAGCTTAGGCCTTGCTGAGTCACTCTTAAGCGGAAGTAGGCCAGGGACAGGTTGCTAAACTTTAGTCAGGCTTAGGAAGTTCCACTAGGCCTCACACCTGGGCCTCTTAAGTGGAGTAGGCCAAGGACAGGTCACTGAACTCTAGTTAGGCTCAGAAATTTCCACTAGGCCTCACACCAGGGCCTCTTAGGGCCCAGCAACACTGAAAATATAAAAACACTCAAGAAAGAAATTGAGGAGGACCTGAGAAAATGGAAAGACCTCCCATTCTCCTGGATAGGAGAATTAACATTGTGAAAATAGCAATCTTACCAAAAGCAATATACAGATTTAATGCAATACCAATAAAAAATCCCAACTTCTTTCTTCACAGAGATAGAAAAAATTATCTCAAAATTCACATGGCAGAAGGCCTAGCATATCCTCAGCAGAAGAAATAACTCTGGAAGCATTACTATACCCGATCTTAAGCTATACTACAAAGCCATAGTAATAAAAACAACATGGTTCTAGCATAAAAACAGGATGATAGACCAATGGAATAGAATTGAGGAACCAGACTTTGGGGCAAGTGACTACAGCTACTTGATATTTGACAAAGGCCCCAAAAATGTAGACTGGAAAAAAGACAGCATCTTTAACAAATGGTGCTGGACAAACTGTATAACCATATGCAGGAAAATGAAACTGGATCCACACATATCACCATGCACAAAAATCAAGTCCCAATGGATCAAAAACCTCAATATAAGACAAGAAACACTGCTACTACTGGAAGAAAATGTAGGAAGAACTTTCCATGATTTAGTTATGGGTAAAGACTACCTGAACAAAACCCCAGTAGCTCAAGAAATTAAACAATCACTAAACCATTCGGACCTTATGAAGCTGAAAAACTTTTTCACAGACAAACAAACAACAAACACAGCCAATAGACAACCCACAGAATGGAGAAAGTTTTTGCCAGATACACATTGGACAGAGGCCTAATCTCTAAAATCTACAAACAACTCAAAAACCTTAACAATAAAAAAAAAAATCCAACAACCCACTCACAAAATGGGGCAGAGAACTGCACAAGAAGTTCTCAGAAAAAGAAATACAGATGGCAAATACACACTTAAGAAAATGTTCAACATCCCTAATCATCAGGAAATGCAAATTAAAACAACTATGAGATTCCACCTTACCCCAGTAAGGACAGCACTTGGTACAACCACTATGGAAAGCAATATGGAGACTCCTAAAAAGGATGATTATAGTGGTACCAACAGACCCAGTTATCCCCTTACTGGGCATTTACCCTAAAAACTCCAAGCATCAGATCAGAGATATTTGCTCAACCATGTTTATAGCTGCTCAATTCATAACAGCTAAGAGCTGGAATCAACCCAGATGTCCACCATTAGATGAATGGATAACTAAGATGTGGTATAACTATGCAATGGGGTTCTACACAGCAGTAAGGAAAAATGAACCAAAGTAATTTGAAGAAAAATGGTCAAACTGGGAAGAGATCATTCTTAGCAAACTCACCCAATCACAGAAGATAATCGTCTGTAGCAGACAGCTTCAGGTTCGCTGAGATGAACTTCCAGACCGGGCACAGTTATGGAGGAAGGGATATTATTTATTGAAGCTTACAGATCCAGGGGAAGTTCCATAATGGCAGAAGTAGCGGCCTGCTCTTACAAGGCCAGGCAGAGAGAGCAAAAGCCAACCAGCCACCCCAGCACACAGAGCAAAACTAACTACAGCCAAAAGGTCACACAGCACACTTTAGGAACTCCTGCTAGACACATTTGCATATCTTTACAATGGAATCTCAAACCCATCACCACACCTTAAGACCGGGCCCCCAGTGACCTTGCCTCTAGCAAGGTGATTGCAGATGTAAACTATAAACTAATAAAATACTGAATATATTGGGGGACAATATATTCAAACTACCACATTCCGCCCCTGGCCCCCAATATATTTAGCTCCTGGCCTCCAATAGATTTATAACTATTACACATTGTAAATTGTACTCAGTCCAATTTCAAAGGTTCTCACAGTCTTGACCAACTTAAGATAGTGAGTCCTGTACAATCAAACAAGTTAAATACTTTTAACATGTAAAGGCACAGAGTAAACATTTTAACTGTATAAGGAATAGCAAGGAGAGACTAAAACAATGTAAACTCAATCACCATCAGCCATCATCAAACTTCTGTAGTTTAAGTTTAATATAACCAGAGACTAACAGTCTCCATGTTTACCAATTCCGCCCCTCCAGCTGGGCAGAGTCACCAGGGAAAACTTTTATCCCAGTTCAACACTGCACTCCATGGTAGTTCTTTTGCACAGTCTTGGTATATCCAAAACATCTTCAGGTCTCCATGCAACCCACAGTCCATCTTTTAAGGCTCTTCCAGCCTATTCCTGAGGGTCTTCATGCCCTGCCTTTATGCCGCATCTCAGCAGCTCTCTGGAACCATGTGCAACTCATGACCACTCCATGCATTTTTATGCTTTTAAAACTAATACCAGGTGTGCAGGACACAGCCATATTCTTAATCCAGGGACAAAATAAACCATAGCCTTGAAAAGCAGGTTCCTTTTTTAGTCAACTCTTTTCAAAGAGTTTGTATTTTTAACAGTTTTTCCTCAGGCATCCTCTCCATTGTTTTAATGTAAATCAAGTCAGGCCACCTTTTTTTACCTTTCTTAAGATTGCTAATGTGTCAAACAATAGCAGCTCCAGCAGCTAAAACCAGTCTCAGTGTCTCTATTTTTAGCTTGTTTTAGGTTTTTTAACTTAAAATCTTAAAATCTCAGTTTGATATCTTTAGCCAAGCATATCAGTCCATTACAAATTTAACTTTGATCAAACTTTCTGGGCCTGGATAGCAGAACGTAGCCATCCCTTATGTCAGTAGTCCAGTTCTAACAAAGTCCTCTGCAGTCTTTCCTTCCCCTTAGAAAGCTCATAAGCCAAGCCTCGAAGTTCAATACAGTCTGCACTTAGCATTCTCAAACTCTCATCAGAATAGTCCATAAAACTTGGCTTACCACTCCAGAAGGCACCTTCAGTTGCAAGCACCAAGTCCATGCCCATTCCTCCAAAACAAAAAAAAGATAAATATCCACACGGTCAGGTTCATCTCACCCCACTTCTGGTACCACTTTTCTGTTGCAGACAGCTTTAGGTTCGCTGAGATGAACTTCCAGACCAGGCACAGTTATGGAGGAAGGGATATTATTTATTGAAGCTTACAGATCCAGGGAAGTTCCATAATGGCAGAAGTAAACAAGGCCAAGCAGAGAGAGCAAAAGCCAACCAGCCACCACAGCACACAGAGCAAAACTAACTACAGCCAAAAGGTCACACAGCACACTTTAGGAACTCTGCTAGACACATTTGCATATCTTTACAATGGAATCTCAAACCCATCACCACACCTTAAGACCGGGCCCCCAGTGACCTTGCCTCTAGCAAGGTGATTGCAGATGCAAACTATAAACTAATAAAATACTGAATATATTGGGGACATATATTCAAACTACCACATTCCGCCCTGGCCCCCAATATATTTAGCTCCTGGCCCCCAATAGATTTATAACTATCACACATTGTAAATTGTACTCAGTCCAATTTCAAAGGTTCTCACAGTCTTGATCAACTTAAGATAGTGAGTCCTGTAAAATCAAACAAGTTAAATACTTTTAACATGTAAAGGCACAGAGTAAACATTTTTAACTGTATAAGGAATAGCAAGGAGAGACTAAAACAATGTAAACTCAATCACCATCAGCCATCATCAAACTTCTGCAGTTTAAGTTTAATATAACCAGAGACTAACAGTCTCCATGTTTTCCAATTCCGCCCCTCCAGCTGGGCAGAGTCAAGGAAAACTTTTATCCCAGTTCAACACTGCACTCCATGGTAGTTCTTTTGCACAGTCTTGGTATATCCAAAACATCTTCAGGTCTCCATGCAACCCACAGTCCATCTTTCAAAGGCTCTTCCAGCCTATTCCTGAGGGTCTTCCTGCCCTGCCTTATGCCGCATCGCAGCAGCGGCTCTTGGAACCATGTGCAACTCATGACCACTCCATGCATTTTTTATGCTTCCAAAACCAATACCAGGTGTGCAGGACACAGCCATATTTTTAATCCAGGGACAAAATAAACCATAGCCTTGAAAAGCAGGTTCCTTTTCCAGTCAACTCTTTCCAAGAATTTGTATTTTTAACAGTCTTTCCTCAGGCATCCTCTCCATTGTTTTAATGTAAATCAAGTCAGGCCACCTTTCTTTCACCTTTCTTAAGATTGCTAATGTGTCAACAATAGCAGCTCCAGTAACCTAAAACCAGTCTCAGTGTCTCTACTTTTAGCTTGCTTTAGGTTTTTCAACTTAAAATCTTAAAATCTCAGTCCGATATCTTTAGCCAAGCACATCAGTCCATTACAAATTTAACCTTGATCAAACTTTCTGGGCCTGGATAGCAGAACGTAGCCATCCCTTATGCCAGTAGCCCAGTTCCAACAAAGTCCTCTGCACTCTTTCCTTCCCCTTAGAAAGCTCATAAGCCAAGCCTCGAAGTTCAATACAGTCTGCACTTAGCATTCTCAAACTCTCATCAGAATAGTCCATAAAACTTGGCTTACCACTCCAGAAGGCACCTTCAGTTGCAAGCACCAAGTCCATGCCCATTCCTCCAAAACAAAGGTTCCAAAAGACGAATATCCACACGGTCAGGTTCATCTTACCCCACTTCTGGTACCACTTTACTGTAGCAGACAGCTTCAGGTTCGCTGAGATGAACTTCCAGACCAGGCACAGTTATGGAGGAAGGGATATTATTTATTGAAGCTTACAGATCCAGGGGAAGTTCCATAATGACAGAAGTAGCGGCCTGCTCTTACAAGGCCAGGCAGAGAGAGCAAAAGCCAACCAGCCACCCCAGCACACAGAGCAAAACTAACTACAGCCAAAAGGTCACACAGCACACTTTAGGAACTCCTGCTAGACACATTTGCATATCTTTACAATGGAATCTCAAACCCATCACCACACCTTAAGACCGGGCCCCCAGTGACCTTGCCTCTAGCAAGGTGATTGCAGATGTAAACTATAAACTAATAAAATACTGAATATATTGGGGGACAATATATTCAAACTACCACATTGTCACTTGGTCTCACTCATCTGTGGCTCCTAATTTGTATTTTCTTTTTTGGGGGGGAGGGGGAGAGAGACAGAGAGAGAGGGAGAGGAAGACAGAGATGGGGGTGCCAGCAGCCTCTCAGCTGCTGCCAACGAAATCCAGATGTGTGTGCCCCCTTGTGGTCATGTGCCACATTGCACCCTTGCTTCACTTTGCATCTGGCTTTATAAACATGGGACCTGGAGATTGGAACAGCTGGAGATTGGAACCAGCATTCTTAGACTTAGGAGGCAGGTGCCTTAACCACTAAGCCATCTCTCCAGGCCTCTGTATTTTCTTGAGATGCTGACACACCTACTAAACATCTCAAGGTTTTGACAATATGGATGGTTGGGTGGGAGGGCAGAGAAAGGGCGGGTGGGGGGCCATTTGGACCCAAATGGAAATGGTGCCATAAAATCCTATAACCTTAAGAACATACTAAAAAGTCAAACTTGCATCAGGTGCTTGGAGAGAACATCTGAATCATGGGGGCTGTGAGAGGGTAGGATGAAGAGTAACTTTAATCTTATCCTGTTTCTCTCTGTATCACTCCCTCTTCTCTCTCTTCTCTCTTTCTCTTTCATATTACCTATATTTTTCCTGCCCTCTTTTTCCTTGGCACTGACCTGTAACTCCCAATAGCAGCATGTGGTTAACATCCACAAGGAGCTGTTTATCAGTGAGACTTACAAGGTTTCCCAAAAGAAGACAGATTTCTGTCAGACTTCTTGATGAATCACCAAAGGTTATTGGTAAGACCCTATTGCTGAAGACACCATATGCTGTTTGGAAGGAACATAGAGAGACCTGGATGGAATCTGGAAGAGTCAGCCCCCAGACAGTTAGCTTGTCTAGTGCCAGAAGGTGCTAAATAAGAGACAGGGGGAAAATGACCATCTGTCTAAGCAACTTGTGGTCTAAGCTACTCACAGCAAACAACCTGATGTGATGCTCACACATGTGCAGTAGTGGCACATGGCCATGGTGAGTTACCAACTGCTCTATATATGGCTAACCGATCCACTCAGTGGAATGGAACCCATACCTGGAAATGGGAAACAAGTCAAAACCATATCCAAAAAGGAGCCCGCTCTGTAATATCAAGCTCCCACCAAAGTGGGATATAAGAGGGCATACATTTATTAAATTCTTCCTAAAATAATAATGGTTACCTTGCACTGACCTCACTCTCCGTTGGAGAATCTGCTTCTCTCTTTCAGATAGATGCATATCCTGAGGAGAAAATCAGCCCATTTCACCATATCTGAGCACCAGATGAAGCCATTTGGTTATAAGGGAAATGAGCAAGAGTGCTTCTATCTTGGTGAACCTGGTACCATCACAAGGGTGAAGGAGATACACACAAAGGAATATCAACCCCTACCAAATCAGATACGCAGAGACACAGAGAATCACAAAACCTCGTCATTGAAATAGACCTAAAATGTACCCAACATGGCTCAGGGAAACTCAGGGAAGAGAGGGCAGAAAGATTGTTAGAGTCATGACTTGGGTCATTATACACAGAGTCATTGCCTCTCCCACATAACTGATGGCTACCCACATAAGGCAAGACCCACATAACCCTTGGGGGGATTACAGGGAGAAGGCTAATGATGGTACCATCACAGCTGTATATACATAACTAATAAAAATATATTTTTTAAAAAACCAACTCATAATGCTACAAAGTTGATATAAACGCCATTTAAGTCATTTAATGCAAATGCAGAGAACCCTTTCTAAATAAACACACATTACATTCCTTGTGTCCTATGTTATGACGTTCTCACCTCATTCTGTAGCCAAACAAAGCACACAGAGTCTGAAATGAAATGAAATTAAAACTAACTGTATGCCTGAAAGTAGAAAAAGCTGAAGTTTTTCTTGTTTTATTCAACCTACGAAAAACCATTCAAATGAATTGGGGCTTCATTGCCTGTGATGTTCCGTCATCACTCTGTACTCAAATGAAACAAACGATTATGATGTTCTCACCTCATTCTATAGCAGACCAAAGCAAACAGAGTATGAAATGCAATGAAATTAAATCTAACTCTATGCTTGAAAGTAGAAAAAGCTGAAGTTTCACTTGTTTTACTAAACATATGAGAAAATGTTCAAACAAAATGTGAGTTAAATTCTCTATGATGTACTGCCATCATTCTTTAGTCAAATGAAGCAAACTGCAACTGAAATGAGCATAAAAACAAACTCATAATGCTACCAAGTTGAAAACAATGAAGTTTCACTTGTTTAACTCTAATGAAGCAAAACCATTCTAAACAAATGCACATTATATTCCTTGTGTCATAAGATATGATATTCTCACATCATTCTGTAGTCAAACAAAGCAAACTACAGCAGAAATGAGCTTAAAAACTAACTCATAAGGCTACAAAGTTGAAATCAGTGAAGTGTTACTTGTCTAACTCACTCTGAAGGGAAACCTTTCTAAACATATATAAGTCGCATTCCTTGTGTCATAAGTAATGGTGTTCTGACCTCATTCTGTAGCTGGTCAAGGCAAACAAAAACTGAAATGAAGTGAAATTACAAACTAGCTGTATGCTTGAAAGAAGAAGTTTCTCTTGTTTTACTCAACCTACTAGAAAATGTTCAAACGAACTGGGTCTCCATTGCCTATGATGTTCTGCAGTCATTCTGTAGTCAAATGAAGCAAAATTATTTGATATTATCACCTCATTATGTAGCCAAACAAAGCAAACTGAGTCTGAAATGAAATTAAATTAAAACTAACACAATGTAAACTCTGTTGTTTCACTTGTTTTACTCAACATATGAGAAAACATTTGAAAGAAATGGGTGTTCCATTCTCTATGATGTACTGCCATCATTCTTTAGTCAATTGAAGGAAACTACAACTGAAATGAGCATAAAAACAAATTCATAATGCTACAAAGTTGAAAACAATGAATTTTCACTTGCTTAAGGCAAATGAAGCCAAACCATTCTAACAAAGGCAATTTCCATTCCTTGGGTCATAAGATATAATGTTCTCACATCATTGTGTAGTCAAACAAAGCAAACTACAACAGAAATGAGCTTAAGAACTAACTCATAAGGCCTCAAAGTTGAAATCAGTGAAGTTTCACTTGTCTAACTCAAATAAAGGGAAACCTTTCTAAACATTTACACATTGCATTACTTATGTCATAAATTGTGGTGTTCTGACCTCACTCTGTAGCCGAACAAAGCAAATGCTAACTTGAAATGAAGTGAAATTGCAAAGTTACACTATGCTTCAAAGTAGAAAATGCTAAACTTTTACTTTTCACTTGTTTTAGTCAAAGTATGAGATAACATTTGACCAAAATGTGAGTTTCATTCTATATGATGATCTGCCATCATTCTTAGGGCAAACAAAGCAAAGTACTGCTGAACTTAGCATTAAAAACTAACTCATAATGCCACAAAGTTGAAAACAGTGAAGTTTCACTAGTTTAATTCAAATGAAGGGAAACCATTTTAAACATATACACATTACATTCCTTATGTCATAAGATATGATGTTCTCACATCATTCTATAGTCAAACAAAAGAAACTACAACAGAAATTAACTTAAAAAACTAATTCATAATGCTATAAAGTTGAAATAAATGCAGTTTAAGTTGTTTAACTCAAATGAAGAGAAACCTTTCTAAATAAGAGTACACATATCATTCCTTGTGTCATAAATTATGATGTTCTCAACCCATTCTGTAGGCTAACATAGCAAATGGAGTCTGAAATGAAATGAAATTGAGATGGACTCTATTCTTGAAGGTAGAAAACACTGAAGTTTCACTTGTTTTTCTCAACATATGAGAAAATGTTAGAACAAAATGCAAGTTCCATTCTCTATGATGTTCTGCCATCATTTTTTAGTAAAAGGAAGCAAACTACAACTGAAATGAACATAGAAACTAACTTACAATGCTTCAAAGGTGAAAACAATGAAGTTCTACTTCAACTCAAATGAGGTGAAACCATTCTAAAGAAATGCATGTTACATTCCTTGTGTCATAATGTGTGATGTTCTCACATCATTCTGTAGTCAAACAAAGCACACTACAACAGAACTGAGCTTAAAAACTAACTGATAAACCTACAAAGTTGAAATCAGTGAGGTTTCCTCATCTAACTCAAATGAAGAGAAACCTTTCTAAACATATACAAGTTGCATTCCTTGTGTCATAAGTTGTGGTGTTCTGACCTCATTATGCAGTTGAACAAAGCAAACCTTAACTGAAATGAAATGAAATTGCAAACTAACTCTATGCTTCAAGGTAGAAAATGCTGAACTTCCACTTTTTTTGCCCAAAGTATGAGAAAACGTTCAAATGAAATGTGAGTTTTATTCTGCATGATATTCTGCCATCATTCTTAGGTCAAACAAAGCAAACTACAACTGAAATGTCCATAACTCACAATGCTACAAAGTTGAAAACAATGAAGTTTCACTTGTTTAACTCAAATGAAGGGAAACCATTCTAAACAAAGGCAAGGGCCATTATGATGTTCTCACCTCATTCTATAGCCAAACAAGGCAAATGAGAGGAAAGGAAATTAAAACTAAGTCTATGCCTAAAAGTAGAAAATGCTGAAGTTTCACTTGTTTTACTCAACATATGAGAAAATGTTCAAACGAAATGCAAGTTCCATTCTCCATGATGTACTGCCATCACTCTTAAGTCAAACAAAGCTAACTACAACTGAAATGAGCATAAAAACTAACTCATAATGCTACAAAGTTGAAAACAATGAAGTTTCACTTGTTTAACTCAAATGAACAGAAACCTTTATGAACAAAGGCAAGTTCCACTCAATGTGTTGTAAGATATGATGTACTCACATTATTCTATCATCAAACAAAGCAAACTACAACAGAAATTAGCTTAAGAACTAACTCATAATGCCTCAAAGTTGAAATCAGTGAAGTTTCACTCATCTAACTCACATGAAGTGAACCCTTTCTAAACATATACACGTTGCATAACTTGTGTCATAAGTTATGCTGTTCTGACCTTATTCTATAGCCAAACAAAGCAAATGGAAACTTAAATGGAGTGAAATTACAAACTAACTCTGTGCTTGAAAGAAGTAAATGCTGAAGTTTCTCTTGTTTTACACAACCTATGAGAAAACGTTCAAACGAATTATGGGCTCCCTTTCCTATGATGTTCTGCCATCATTCTTAGGTCAAACAAAGTAAACTACAACTGAAATGAGCATAAAAAGTAATTCATAAGGCTACAGAGTTGAAAAGAATCAAGTTTACTTGTTTAACTCAAATGAAATGAAAACATTCTAAACATATACACATTACATTCCTAGTTTCATAAGTTATGGTGTTCTGACCTCATTCTGTACCTGAAGAAAGGCAACAGAAACTGAAATGAAGTGAAATTACAAACTAACTCTGTGCTTGAAGGAAAAAACACTGAAGTTTCTCTTGTTTTACTTAACCTACGAGAAAACATTCGAACAAATCGTGAGCTCCATTGCTTATGATGTTCTGCCATCATTAATAGGTCAAATGAAGCAAAGTACAACTGGAATGAGCATAAAAGCTAAGTCATAATGCTACAAAGTTAAAAACAATGAAGTTTCACTTGTTTAACTCAAATGAAGGGAAACCATTCTAAACAAAGGCAAGTTCCATTCTTTTGGTCATAAGACATGATGTTCTCACATCATACTATAGTCAAACAAAGCAAACTACAACAGAAATGAAATTAAAAACTAACTCATAATGCTACAAACTTGAAATAAATGCAGTTTAACTTATTTAACTCAGTTGAAGAGAAACCTTTCTAAACAAGAGGTACACGTAACATTCCTTGTGTCATAAGTTATGAGGTTCTCACCTCATTCTGTAGCTTAACAAGGAAAACAGAGTCTGAAATTACATGAAATTAAATTAAAAGTAACTCTATGATATAAAGTAGAAAACAATGAAGTTTCACTTGTTTTACTCAACATATGAGAAAATGTTTGAATGAAAGCCGAATTCTGTTCTCTATGGTGTTCTGCCATCATTCTTTAGTCAAATGAAGCAAACTACAACTGAAATGCAAATAAAAACAAACTCATAATGCTACAAAGTTGAAAACAATGAAGTTTCATTCATCTAACTCAAATGAAGGGAAAACTTTCTAAAAATATATATGTTGCATTCCTTGTGCCACAAGTTATGGTGTTCTGATTTCATTCTGGAGCTGAACAAAGCAAACCTTAACTGAAATTAAATGATACTGACAATTTATTCTATGCTTAAAAGTAGAAAACACTGAAATTTCACTTGTTTTACTCAAAGTATGAGAAAACGTTCAAACGAAATGCATGTTTTATTCTGTATGATGTTCTGCCATGATTCTGTAGACAAATAAAGCAAACTACAACTGAAATGAGCATAAAAACTAACTCATAGTGCTACAAAGTTGAAAACAATGAAGTGTTTCACTTGTTTCACTCAAACGAAGGAACACCATTCTAAACAAGGGCAAGTTCCATTCTTTAGGTCATAAGATATGATGCTATCACACCATTCTGTAGTCATAAAAGGCAAAAGAACACAGAAATGAACTTAAAACCTAACTCATAATGCTACAAAGTTGAAATGAATGCATTTTAACTTGTTTAATACAAATGAAGAGAAACCTTTCTAAACAAATGCACGTTACATTCTTTGTGTGATAAGTTATGATGTTCTCACCTCATTCTGTAGTTGCACAAAACAAATGGAGTCTGAAATGAAATAAAATTAAAACTAACTCTATGCCTGAAAGTAGAAAAGGCTGAAGTTTTACCTCTTTTACTCAACATATGAGAAAATGTTCAAACCAAATGCAAGTTCCATTCTCTATGATGTACTCGTTCTTCTTTAGTAAAATGAAGCAACCTACAAATGAAATGAGCATAAGAACAAAGTCATAATGCCACCAAGTTGAAAACAATGAAGTTTCACTAGTTTAGCTCAAATGAACTGAAAGCTTTCTAAATATATACATGTTACATTCCTTATGTCATAAGATATCATTCTGTAGTCAAATAAACATAAGACATCATTGTGTAGTCAAACACAGCAAACTAGAACAGAAATGACCTTGAAAAGTAATTCATATGGCTACAAAGTTGAAATCAGTAAAGCTTCACTCATGTAACTCAAGTGAAGGGAAACCTTTATAAACCTATACACCTTACATTCCTTGTGTCATAAGTTATGGTGCTCTGACCTTATTCTGTAGATGAACAAGGCAAACGGAAACTGAAATGAAGTGAAATTACAAACTAAATCTATACTTGAAAATAGAAAATGCTGGTTTCTCTGTTTTACTCAACCTACAAGAAATCTTTCAAACGAATTGCGGGCTCCATGCCTATGATGTTCTGCCATCATTCTAAGGTCAAATGAAGCAAACTACACCTGAAACGAGCATAAAAACTAACTCATAATTCTACAACATTGACACCAATGAAGTTTCACTTGTTTAACTCAAATGAAGGGAAACCATTCTAAACAAAGGCAAGTTCCCTTCTTTGGGTCATAAGATGTAACATTCTCTCATAATTCTGTAGTCAAACAAAGCAAACTGCAAAAGAAATGAACTTAAAAAATAAATCCTAAATGCTACAAAGATGAAATAAATGCAGTTTCACTTGTTTAACTCAAATGAAGGGAAACCATTCTAAACAAAGGCAAGTTCCCTTCTTTGGGTCATAAGATGTAACGTTCTCTCATAATTCTGTAGTCAAACAAAGCAAACTGCAAAAGAAATGAACTTAAAAAATAAATCATAAATGCTACAAAGATGAAATAAATGCAGTTTAACTTGTTTAACACAAATGAAGAGAAACCTTTCTAAATAAATACACATAACATTCCTTGTGTCATAAGTTATGATGTTCTCACCTCATGCTATAGCCGAACAAAGCAAACAGATTCTGAAATGAAATGAAATTCAAACTAACTCTATGCCTGAAAGTAGAAAGTGCTGAGGTTTATTCATTTTACTCAACATATGAGAAAATGTTTGAATGAAATGCGAGTTCCATTCTCTATGATGTACTGCCATCTTTGTTTAGTCAAACAAAGCAAACCACAACTGAAAGGACCATTAAAACAAACTCATAATGCTACAAAGTTGAAAAGAATGAAGTTTCACTTGTTTAAGTCAAATGAAGCAAAACAATTCTAAGCAAATGCACCTTACATTCGTTGTGTCATAAGCTATGATGTTCTCACTTCATTCTGTAGTCAAACAAAGCAAGCTACAACAGAAATGACCTTAAAACTACCTCATAAAGCTACAAAATTGAAATCAGTGAAGTGTCACTTATATAACTCAAATGAAGGGAAACCTTTCTAAACATACATATACACATTGCATTCCTTCTGTCATAAGTTATGGTGTTCTCACCTCATTCTGTAGCCGACAAAGCACATAGCATCTGAAATGAAATGAAATTAAAATTAACTCTATGCTTGAAAGTAGAAATCAGTGAAGTTTTACTCAACATATGAGAAAATGTTCTACTGAAATGCGAGTTCCATTCTGTATGATATTCTGCCATTATTCTTAGGTCAAACAATGCAAATTACAACTGAAATGAGCATAAAATCTAACTCATAATGCTATAAAGTTGAAAATAATGAAGTTTCACTTGTTTCACTCAAAGTAATGGAAACCATTTTTAAAAAAGACAAGTTCCATTCTTTGGGTCATAAGATATGATGTTCTCACATCATTCTGTAGTCAAACAAAGCAAACTACAACAGAAATGGACTTAAAAACTAACTCATAATGCTACAAAGTTGAAATAAATGCAGTTTACCTCATTTAACTCAAATGAAGAGAAACCTTCCTAAAAAAAATACAGGTTACATTTCTTGTGTCATAAGTTGTGATGTTCTCACCTCATTCTGCAGCTGAACAAAGCAAACCGAGTCTGAAATGAAATGAAATTAAAACTAACTCTATGCTTGAAAGTAGAAAACACTGAAGTTTCACTTGTGTAACTCAATGTATGAGAAAACGTTTGAATGAAATGTGATTTATATTCACTATGATATTCTGCCATCATTCTGTAGTCAAGAGAAGCAAACTACAACTGAAATGAGCATAAAAACTAACTAATAATTCTACAAGGTTGCAAACAATGAAGTTTCACTTGTCTAACTCAAATGAAGAGAAACCATTCTAAACAAATAGATGTTACATTCCTTGTGTTATGATATGTTGTTCTGTCATCAATCTTTAGCCAAATAAAGCAAACTGAAACTGAAATGAAATGAAATTACATACAAACTCTATGTTAGAAAGCAGAAAATGCTGAAGTTTTACTTTAATTTCTCAATGTACTAGAAAACGTTTGAAAGAAATATGAGTTCCATTGTCTATGATGTTCTGCCATCACTCTGTATTTAAGCAAAACAAACTACAGCTGAAATGAGCATAAGAACCAACTGATAATGCTACAAAACTGAAAACAATGAATTTTCACTTGTTTAACTCAAATGAAGAGAAACCATTCTAAACAAATGCATGTTACGTTCCTTGTGTCATAAGTTATGATGTTCTGACCTCATTCTCTAGCCTAACAAAGCAAACAGAAACTGAAATTGAAATGAAATTACAAAGAAACCCTATGATGGAGAGTAGAAAACACTGACATTTCTCTTGTTTTACTCAATGTACTAGAAAACATTAGAAAGAAATTCAGGCTCCATTCTATGATGTTCTGCCATCATACAGTAGTGAAATGAAACAAACTACAACTAAAATGAGCATCAAACCTAACTCAAAATGATACAAAGTTGAAAACAATGAAGTTTCACTTGTTTTATTCAATGTATGAGAAAACCTTCGAAAGAAATGCGAGCCCCGTTGTCTATGATGTTCTACCATCATTCTGTAGTGAAACAAAGCAAAACACAGGGACTTCCAAGTAAGATGGTGGCATAGGAGCCATGCCAAACCAGATCAGGGAGGCATTTAAGCAAAACTACAGCAAAATACACTCTTATTCTGAAAAGTACAGAATAGTTTTTGCCTAGACACAGTGGAGAAGCAGGAGACATCCAGAATCCCAGTGAGGAGCTTCTGGCCTGATCCTCGGCAGCCCCAGTCCACTGTGGCCTCAATCTGAGTGAGCTGCATGCCAGGCACCACCTTCCAGGTGTGCCTAGCAGCAGCAACAGAGACCAAACAAGGGGACTTTCCAACCTTATCAGGCTTCTTGCAGAGCCAAGAAATCTAAAGAAAAGTCTCCTGAGCTACTGAAAGAGATATAGGGGAACAGTGTGAGCAATTACAGGCTTCCTGAATTCCCCCATCCCCCAACCATCAGAACCACAAACCTCCTGCTTTCAGCTCCTTGCAGCCTCCAACACAGCTGAACCAAGCTCAAGCTCCACAGCCAAACATGGAGGGAACGAGGTGGGCACTCAGCACTGGTGAGAATGGAAGCCACACCAAAAGGTAAAGAGGCCGGCTGAATGACAAAAACAAAAAGGAACATAGGCCTGCATTGGAAGTTCTAATCTCTCTTTCCATGTCAGGACAGGTTATGGGTTACATAGATGTGGTTGGATTTACCATTTTCAAATAAGCTGTGCATGAGGTGTTGAATACTGCTGCCTTTGATACTTACAGATTTATAGGGCCTTTGCCTTTTGCTTTTTTCATTATTGGGGGCAGGGTCTGATACAGATACAGGCTGACCTGGAAACCAATTCAGAACAGAATTCTCTACCTCCTAGCTGAAAGGATCAAGGGTGTAGAGCAACACAAACCCTTAGGGATTTTGGCCTTATAAGACTGTTTGTTTTAATCCCCACATTTGTATACTCTGTGCTGGTTTTTATTGAATGTGTATTTTGCTCAGTTGAAGTTTAGAATTTGCCAGTATATTGTCCCACCCAGTCCACTAGAATACATGCTTAGCAAGCAAACCCAACACCTAGGATTACTTCTGAGGTTGGACTTGGGTACAAATGCTACACTTGGCACCTTAAACCTATATCCTGAAAGTATATAAAGGTGGATCACCACATCTAAGAACACTGCAGATAAATAGAAACCTAAGCATCAAATCAATCTGGGATGCAAAAGTCACTACATTATAATACAAAAAACACAAAGAATCAAGACAATGCAATCCCACCAAAAATTACAAATCCATCAGAAATTTCACGAATGAGACTGTTTTAGAAGAAATTCCTGACAAAGATTTCAAAAGAGTGATGTTATCTATACTCAAGGTAATGAAGGAATAAGTGAAAGGATTCAGAGAAGAAAACAAAGGAATTAAAGAAGAAAACAAACTCCTCAAAGAAAACACAGGAAACCAGCTTAATGAAATAAAAAGGTCATTACAGGACATGAATAAGGAAATAGAAATACTGGAGAAAAACCAGGCTGAAATCCTAGCTCTGAAGAACACAGTCAGTGAAATAAAAAAATAAAAAATAAAAAACTCTGTGGAAAGTCTCACAAGTAGAATGGATGAAGGAGAGAACAGAATATGTAAACTAGAAGACCAGGTGGCAGACTTAATACAGTCCAACAAAGAGAAAGACAAGCTAACAGAAAGGTATGAATGGGAATTCCAAGATGTCTGGGACACTATGAAAAGATCAAACATAAGAATTCAGGGTATAGCAGAAGACCATTTATATGGTGTATTACATTTATTGATTTGCATGTTGAACCATCACTGCATCTCTGGGATAAAGCCTACTTGGTCAGGGTGAAAAATCTTTCTGATATATTCTTGTATTCTGTTTGCCAATATTTTGTTGAGAATTTTTGCACCAATGTTCATAAGGGAGATTGGTCTATAATTTTCTTTTCTTGTTCTGTCTTTGTCTGTTTTTGGTATCAGGGTGCTGCTGGCTTCATAGAAGGATTTTGGTAGAATTCCTTCCTTTCCTATTTTATGGAAAAGTTTGAGAAGCATTGGTGTTAGTTCTTCCATTCATGTTTGGTAAAATTCACCAGTGAATCCATCTGGGCCTGGACTTTTTTTAGTTGGGAGACTTTTTATAACTGCTTGGATCTCTGTACTTCTATAAGTCTATTTAAATGGTTTATCTCATCTTGATTGGTTTTAATTTTGTAGGTCATATGAATCAAGGAAATCATCCATTTCTTTCAGGTTTTCAAACTTAGAGGCATATATATTCTTAAAGTATGTCCATATGATTTTCTAAATTTCTTTGATATCTGTTGTGATATTGCCTTTTTAATCTCTAATTTTATTAATTTTTGTCTCTTCTCTCTTTCTTTTGGTCAGATTTTCTAAGGGTTTATCAATCTTGTTTATCCTTTCAAAGAGCCAACTCTTTGTTTCATTGATTCTTTGTTTTTTTTTTTTTTTTTTTCTATTTCATTAATTTCTGTCCTAATCTTTATTATTTCTGTCTATTGATTTTTGGTTTGCCTTGTTCTTCTCTTTGAAGGCCTTAAAGTGAAGGATTAAATTGTTTAGTTGTGAATTCTCTAATTTCTTAATATAGGCACTTAGAGGAGGTATAAATTTCCCTCTTAGGACTGCCTTCATTGTGTCCCACAGGTTTTGGTATGTTGTATTGTCATCATCATTTGATTCTATGAATTTATAGATTTCCTTTTTAATTTCTTCAATGACCCATTCATCATTCAATAGTGTACTTTTTAGTCTCCATGAGTTTTTGTATGTTCTGTAGCTTGTCTTGTTGCTGATTTTCAATTTAATCCCATTGTGGTCAAACAATGTACAAGGGATTATTTCACTTTTCATGTATTTGTTAAGATTTTATTTGTGTCTTAATACATGGTCTGTTTTAGAGAATGTTCTTTGTTTCTGAGAAAAAAAATGTATATTCTGCAGCATTTGTATGGAATGTTCTATTTATATCTGTTAGGTCCATTTGTTCCATGACATCATTTAATCTAGATGTCTCTCTGTTTAATTTTTTCTGGGATGACCTCTTCAAATGATGAGAGGGGTATTGAAGTCATCCCCTAAAAATGTGTTTGGCATTATCTCTGACCTTAAGTCTAATAGTGTTTGATGAAATTGTGAGCCCCCATGTTAGGTTCATATATATTTAGATTGTAATGACTTCCTGTTGCAGTATTCCTTTAATCAGTATGAAATGACCTTCTTTATTTTTCCTCACTAATATTGGTTTGAAGTCTATCCTGTCAGATATTAGGATAGCAACTCCTGCTTGTTTGCTAGGCCCATTTGCTTGAAATACCATTTTCTATCCTTTCACCAAAGATGGTTTCTATCTTATTGAGAGGTGAGTTTCCTGGAGGCAACAGATGGCCAGATCCTGCCTTTTAATCCAATCTGCAAGCCTGTGTCTTTTGGTTGGGTCATTGAGGCCATTGATATGAAGATTTATTATTGAAAGATATGTATTTATTCTCACCATTCTTCTTGTTTTGTAGTGCTTCCTGTTTTCCTCAATTGTTTTAACTGTTATTTGAGCATGGTTTATTTTTTCCTATTTCCTGCTGTGTATGTTTTGCTTTCTCTTCAGCTTAAAGGATTCCTTCAAGTATTTTCGGTAGAGCTGGTTTAGTTGCCATAAATTCCTTTAGCCTGTTTTTTCATGCAATGTCCTTATTTCTCCATCAATTTGAATGGATAGCTTTGCAGGATAAAATGGTCTTGGTTGACAGTTTTTATCTTTCAGAACTTGGAATACATCACTCCAAGCCCTTCTGGCTTTTAAAGTTTGTGTTGAGTAGTCTTTTTAAAAAAATTTATATTATTCTGATTTTACATTCATAGTATTGGTTCCATTATCCTCCTCCCTGTCCTCCCTCTTCCAAAGGGACTCTCAACAATGGGGAATGTGGGTCATACATTGTGGGGGTCATCAAGAGTTCTGGAGGGTAGATCCCAGTCTCTGTGCATAATGACCTAACTTGTGACTCTAACAATCTTTCCGCCCCCTCTTCCGTGAGTTTCCCTGAGCCACATTAGGGTCATTTTAGTTCTGCTTCAGTGATGAAGTTTTGGGAGCCTCTTTGCCTCTGGATATCTGGCTTAGTTGGAGTTGGATGTTCTCTGTGTTTATCTTCTTCAGCCTTTTTCTGGTGTCATGATCACCAGGAACGCTGTTTTCTTGCCCTTCCCCTGCATTGTTCTATGGTTTCAGCTAGGGCCCTGGTGAGGTGTGATTAGCTGATCCTCTATTCAGGTTTGTTGTCCATCTGAAAAAAGATAAGCAAATTCTCCAATGGAGAGAGAAGTTAGTACTAGATAGAAGGGATGACCATATATGTTTTGGAGGGAATTTTACATGTGTTGGCTCTCTTCTAGCCCACATTTGGTGGTATCTTGGCCTTGGAGACTGAGCTTATTTTGTGTACCTGGTTATGATTTATTTCCCAGTTCCAGCAATGTGTCCCATTCCACTGAGTGGATCTATTAGCCAAATCAAGAGCAGTTGGTTACCCACCATGGCTGTTTGCCACTACTGCACTTGTATGAGCATTACATCAAGTTGTTTCTTGCTGGGTATCTTAGACTGCAAGTTGTTTGGACAAATGTCGGACATTTTCCCCCAGTTGCTTGTGTAGCACCCTGTGGTACTATACTAGCTAACTGTCTGGGGACTGACCTTCTTCCAGATTCTGGCCAGGTCTCTCAGTGTTTGGTCTCACACATGTATACTATCTTCGACAGTAGGTTCTTACCATTAACCTTTGGTGGGTGACCAAGAACTCTGACAGAAGTCTGTCTTTTTTAGGAAACCTTGTAGGTGTTTCAGATCAACAGTTCATTGTGGAAGTTAACCCTTTGCTCGCCCTGGGAGTTATAGAGTTATAAGTCTGCACCTAGGAAGGTGAGGTAGGAAAAAGATAGATAATATAAAAGAGAAAGTGAGTATAGAGAGGAGAGGGAGAGGGAGAGGGAGAGGGAGAGAGAGAGAGAGAGAGAGAAGAGAAGAGAAGAGAAGAGAAGAGAAGAGAAGAGAAAGAGAAGCAGGACAAGATTAAGGTTAGCCTTCATGATGCTCTCTCTAGATTCCTGTGGTTTGGGTGTTCCCTCTGTGGGCCTGCTGAAGGATCAATGTTTTAGCATGTTGTTCAGAGTAAAAGGTTTTATAGTATCTTTTCCTTTTGGGTTCCAATTTGTATCCCCCCGTCCTCCCTCCCACCCTCTCATTCCCTCCCACCCTTACCCTCACTCCATCCCACCCTCCCTCTTGTCTGGTCCTCAGAGTGTTTATTAGGTTTGGCCACATGTCACATGGATTCAGGTTAGGAGCAACAGTTAAACGAGACCATGTGATGATTATCTTTTTGTGCTTGGGCGAGCTCACTGAGGATGATCTGTTCCATGTTTGACCATTTTTTTTTCAAATTTCCTTATTTCATCTTTCCTTGCTGCTATGTAGAATTCCATAGTATAGATATACCATATCTTTGTTATCCATTCATCTAGTGATGGACACCTGGGTTGATTCCAGCTCTTTGCTATTATGAATTGAGCAGCTATAAACATGGTTGAGCAAATGTTTCTGATCTCTTCTGTGATCCAGATGGGTTTCCCTTTGAAGGTCACTTGCTTTATCTCTCTAACTGCTTTCAATATATTTTCTTTGGTTTGTGTGTTTAGTAGCTTAATTATAACATGGTGAGGAGTGGATCTATCTAGATTTTGTCTGTTTCGTGTTCTAAAAGCTTCTTGTATCTGCATTGGCATTTCTTTCCCAATTTGGGGAAATTTTCCTCTATGACTTTGTTGAAAACACCTACTAAGCCTCTGGATTGAAATTCTTCTCCTTTCTACTATATCCTGAATTCTTGTTTGATCTTTTAATAGTGTCCCAGATATGTTGGAATTCCCATTTATACCTTTCTATTAGTTTGTCTTTCTCTTTGTTGGACTGTATTAAGTCTTCCACCTGGTCTTCTAGTTTAGGTATTCTGTTCTCTCCTTCATCCATTCTACTGGTGAGACTTTCTACAGAGTTTTAAATTTCAACCACTGTGTTCTTCAGGGCTAGGATTTCAGCCTGGTTTTTCTTCAGTATTTCTATTTCCTTACTCATGTCCTGTAATGACCTTTTTATTTCATTAAGCTGGCTTTCTATGCTGTTTTTTAAGGAGTTTGTTTTCTTCTTTGAATCCTTTAATTTCTTCTTTCATTTCTTTCAGTATAGATAGAATTATTCTTTTGAGGTCTTTGTCAGGCTTTTCATCTAAAACATTGTCATTGGTGAAATTTCTGATGGGTTTATAATTTTTGGTGGATTGCATTGTCTTGATTCTTTGTGTTTCTTGTATTCTAATGGAGTGACTTTTGCATCCTGAATTTATTTTATGCTTGGGTTTTCTATTTATCTGCAGTGTTCTTAGATGTGGTGATCCTCCTTTATATACTTTCAGGTATGAATTTAAGGTGTCAAGTGTAGTACTTATGCCCCAATCCAGCCACAGAAGTAATCCTAGGTGTTGAGTTTGCTTACTAAGCAAGTATCCTAGTGGATGGGGTGGAACAATATACCAGCAAATTCTAAAGTTCAACTGAGAAATATACACATTCAATAAGAACCAGCACAGAGTATACAAGTGTGTGGATTAAAACAAACAAATAGCCTTATAAGACCAAAATCCCTAAGGGTATGTGTTGCTCTACATCTTTAATCCTGACAGCTAGGAGGTAGAGAATTCTGTTCTGAATTGGGTTCCAGGTCAGCCTGGATATGGATCAGACCCTGCCCCCAATAATGAAAGAGCAAAAGACAAAGGCCCTATAAATATTTAAGCATTGAAGGCAGCAATATTCAACACCCCATGTACAGCTTATTTGAAAATGGTAAAGCCAACTAAAAATATGTAACCGATAACCTGTCCTGACATGGAAAGAGAGATTAGCATTTCCAATGCAGGCCTATGTACCTGTTTTTTTTTTATTTTTTTGGTCAGTCTGACTTTGGTGTGGCTTCCAACCTCACTAATGCTGAGTGCCCACCTTGATCCCTCTGTGTTGTGCTATGGAGCTGGAGCTTGGCTCAGCTGTGCTGGATGTGATGTTGCCAGGAGCTGAATGCTGGAAGTTCATGGTTCTGATGGTTGAGGGATGGGAGAGTTCAGGAAGCCTGTAGTTGCTCACACCATTCCCCTGTATCTCTTTCAGTAGCTCAGCTGCCTTTTCTTTAGGTTTCTGGGCTCTGCAAGGAGGCTGATGAGATTGGTAAGTTCCCTTGTTTGGTCTCTGCTCCTACTGCTCTGTGGGTGGTGCCAGGCACACACATCATGTGGATTGGGGCCACAGAGGATCAGGGCCACAAGCTCCTCAGTGGGATTCTGGACATTTTCCTCATTTCTGGTGGAACTTGGTCTCTCCTGCTTCTCCACTGTGTCTACAAAAAACATATACTCCTACACTTTTCAGAAGAAGAGTGTATTTTGCTGTAGTTTTGCTTAAATCCCTCTCTGGACTGGTTTGGTGTGGCTCCTATGCTGTCATCTTAACTGAAAGTCCCCTATTCCTATGTTTTGTTGTAACTATTGTGATTGGGCTTGCTGTCTATTTCTCACTATTTCATTATTGATAAATAAAAACACTGGTGATTATCTAAGAGTACTGGCACTCCTGTAATCCAAGCACTAAGGGGGATGAGGCAAGATGATCAAGAGTTGGAGGGCAAACGTGGATACACAGTGAGTTAGAGACCAGCTTAGGCTATACCATGAAACTGTGTCTCAAAAAAGACGAAACAAAACAGCTACTTATTTGTATTCAGTAAAGTTTAACTCTGCAATCTAAATGTATTCATTACCTACTGTTTCTGGTGGAGTCTTTAGAATTTTTTATAAATAAATCATATTGTCTAAAGAGAAAAAACTAAATCTATGCTTGAAAGTAGAAAACCCTGAAATTTCACTTGTTTTACTCAATGTATAAGAAAACGTTCTAAAGAAATGTGAGCTCCACTGTCTATGATGTTTTGCCAACATTCTGTAGTCAAAAGAAGCAAACTACAACTGAAATGAGCATAAAAACTAACTCATAATGCTACAAAGTTGAAAACAAATGAAGAGAAACCATTTTAAGAAAATACATGTTACATTCCTTGTGTCATAAGACATATTATTCTGTAATCATTCTGTAGCCGAACAAAGCAAATGGAAACTGAAATGAAATGAAATTATAAACAAACTATGCTTTAAAGTAGAAAATGCTGAAGTTTCACTTGTTTTACTCAACCTATGAGAAAATGTTCGAATGAAATGCGAGTTGCATTCTGTATGATGTTCTGCCATCATTCTGTGGTCAAATGAAGCAAACTACAACTGAAATGAGCATAAGAACTAAGTCATGATGCTACAAAGTTGAAAATAATGAAGTTTCACTTGTTTAACACAAATGAAGAGAAACCATTGTAACAAAGGAAAATTCCATTTGGGGGTCATAAGATATGATGTTCTCAAACCATTCTATAGTCAAACAAAGCAAACTGCAACAGAAATCAGCTTAACAACTAACTCATAAAGCTACAAAGTTGAAAGCAATGAAGTTTTACTCATTTAACTCAAATGAACAGAAACATTTCTGAACAAATAAATGTTCAATTCATTGTGTCATAAGATATGTTGTTCTGCCATCATTTTGTAGATGAACAAAGCAAAAGGAAACTGAAATTAAATCAAATTACAAACAAAATCTTTATGCTTGAAAGTAGAAAACAATGAAGTTTCACTTGTTTTTGTCAACTTATGAGAAACCTTTTCATAGAAATGTGACTTTCATTCTTTTTCAAAGGATAGGATGTTCTGTCATCATTCTGTAGTCAAACTAAGCAAGCTATAAGTGAAAGGAAAAGAGCTTACAAACTAACACTTAATGCAAGAATGTAGAATACAATGATGTTTAGCTTGTTTCACTGAAATTATGAGAAAGCATGATAAACAAATGTCCATTACCTTCCTTCAGTTAAAAAACTTGTTCTGCCCTCATTCTGTAGCCAAATGAACAAAACTATAGCTCAAATGAAATGAGCTTATGAAATACCCTTTTTTTTTTTTTTTTTTTTTTTTTTTTTTTTTTGGTTTTGCAAGGTAGGGTCTCACTCTGGTCCAGACTGACCTGGAAATAACTATGTTGTCTCAGGGTGGCCTTGAACTCTCGGCGATCCTCCTACCTCTGCCTCCCTAGTGCTGGGATTAAAGGCATGTCCCACCACACCTGGCACAAAATACCTTTTAAGGCCACATGGAAGAAAACAATGAACTTTCATTTGTTGCACTCAAATTATGAGAAAACTCTCTAAAGAAATGCAAGTTCCATTATTTGTGCCATCTGCCATCATTTTGTATTCAAACAAAGCAAGTTATAATTGAAAGCAAAAGAGCTTACAAACTAACACTTAATACTATAATGTAGAATACAATGATGTTCAGCTTGTTTCACTTTTTATAGTGTGGCTACAGAATGATGGCAAAGTTACATATCTTATGACAAAAGGACTTTAACTTATATTCGTTTAGAAAGTTTTCTCGGGCTGGAAATATGGCTTAGCAGTTAAGGTTCCTGCCTGCTAAGCCTAAGAACCTGGTTCCAATCTCTAGGTCCCACGTTTAGCCAGATGCAAAGTGACATAAGGGTGCAATGCTGCACTTGCCCACAAGGGGGAGCACACATCAGAAGTTCACTCACAGCAGCTGAGAGGCTGCTGGCACACCCATTCTGTTTCCTTTTCCCTCCCTGTCTCTCTCTGTGTCTCTCTCCAAAAATTTTTTTTAAAAAGTTGTCTCATCATTTGAGTGAAACTTCATTGTACTTTACATTCTTGCATTATGAGCCAGTTTGTAACCTCATTTCATTTCAATATCAGCATGCTTCTTTAGGCTACAAAATGATGGCAAAACAACATATCTTATGACAAAAGGAATGTAACGTGTACTTGTTGAGAAATATTTCTCTTCATTTGAATTAAACAAGTGAAACTTCAATGTTTTGACCTTTGTAGCATTATGAGTTAGTTTTTAAGCTCATTTCAGTTGTAGTTTGCTTTGTTTGACTACATAATGATGTTAGAACTTGCTTTTTTGTAAGAAAGTTTTCTCATAATTTGAGTGAAGTATGTGAAACTGCATCAATTTCTACATCCTATCATTAAGATTTAGTTTGTAATCTCATTCCATTAGAGTTTCAGTTTGCTTCATTTGGCTACAGAATGATGGCATAACATATCTTATGACACAAGGAATGCAATGTGTATTTCTTTAGAAAGTTTTCTCTAGTGAATGAGTGAAACAAGTGACACTTCATTGTATTCTACATTATATCCTTCAGTTAGTTTATAAGCTCATTTCATTTCTTTATTAGCTTGCTTCATTTGAATACAGAATGATGGCAGAACAGCATGTTATGAAACAAGGAATTGAACATGTATTTGTTTAAAAAGTTTTGTCATCATTTGAGTGTAACAAGTGACACTACATTGTATTCTACATTTTAGCATTAAGAGTTAGTTTGTAATCTCTTTCCATTTCAGATATAATTTGTTTCATTTGAGTACAGAATTGTGGCAGACCATCATATCTATGACACAAGGAATGCTTTTTTTTGGAGAGAGACAGAGAGAGAGAAGGAGAGGGAGACAGAGATGGGCGTGCCAGCAGCTTCTCAGCTGCTGCGAATGAAATCCAGATGCATGAGGCCCTTGTGGTCAAGTGCAGCATTGCGCCCTTGCGTCACTTTGCATCTGGCTAAACGTGGGACCTGGAGAGTGGAACCGGTATTCTTAGGCTTAGGAGGCAGGTGCCTTAACTGCTAAGCCATCTCTCCAGCCCAAGGAATGCTTTTTTTTAAAGAAAGTTTTCTCATAATTTGAGTGAAACAAGTGAAACTTCATCAATTTCTACTTTCTAGTATTTTATTTATTTTTTTCTATTATTAATTTTTTATTGACACCTTCTATACTTACATACAAAAACATATGATATTACTTTCTAGTATTAAGAGTTAGTTTGTAATCTCATTTCATTACTGTTTCAGTTTGTTTCCTTTGGCTACAGAATGGTGGCAGAACAACATAGGAAAGAAGGAATGTAATGTGTATTTGTTGTAAGGCAGCCCAGGAATCTAGCATTGACTCCTCTTACTTTGAACAAGTCCCTTTACAATGGGCCATCCACCTTCAGACTTACTATGACTAGTACTCACTCCTCAAGGCGGTCCTTCTCCCCCCTGAATTCCTCCAATGGAAAGCTGCCTATAGTGACCTGGCTGAATCCCAAAATCTTAGGAGTGGAATTCCAATTACCCTGGACATGCTCCTTGGCATAGGACCTTATACAGACCCTGTATCACAAGCCACAGTGGGCATACATGCCTACTTTGACCAAGTAAAATCTTTATCCCTCCAAGGGCTTAAGACCTGCCTCCCACAGAAGCCAGATACCTATTTTCGTAACCTTGTCCAGGGCCCATCTGAAGGCTTCATGGATTTCCTCTCTCATGTGATGGAGTCCGTGGACCGACACACTCCCCCTGGCCCCACCAGGGATGCTTTAGTTAAGCAACTGGCATGGGAGGGAGCACCCATGGCAGTGCATAATGCTATTGCTGCCATGCACAATGAGGATCTCCATAAATGGATTGTAGCTACCAAAGATATCAATACCATGTCTGCCCCCTTCGAGTCCCTGGCTGCCTCAATAAAAATCCTGACCATGGGTCAAAAACCTTGGCCTTTACAGATGCCAATAAACATACTTATGGATTAATTATTAAGTGAGCCAATCGACCAGATGAGGCCCTGAAGTTCCCTAGCCCCCATTTAGTCCAGCTAAATATAGGGGAACTATATGCCATCATCAGAGTCTTAGAGCTCTCTCAACAAGAGCCCATCAACATCTTATCTGACAGTAGTTATGCTGTTCAAATGACAAAGGTACTGCCCTTAGCCAATCCCAGGCCCTTTCATCATCTCTTAGACATTGCCATCTCCACTTTACAATTACAGATGGAAAACAGATTTTTTTGTACCCTTGGTTTATTGAGCATGTTCTCTCATACACTGGTCTGCCTGGCTTTATTGCTGATGGGAATTCACAGGTAGACAAATTTATTTCTGTCTCCTCCTTGCCACCTTTAGAACAAGCTAGAACTTTACACCAAAGGTTCCATCTATCTCCCACTAATCTAAAAACCCTATACCCTGAGCTTTCACTTAGCCAATGCAAACATTTAACCCATACTGTAAGGCATGCACCCCCCTAGCCCCCTTGAGCCCCCTACAGCCTCAAGGAATTAATCCTAGAGGCCTTACCCCAAATTCTATCTGGAAGATGGATGTTAACCACATACCTTCTTTGGTAACATAAAATATGTCCATGCATTGTGGACATTTGCTCTAAGCTTACTTTTGCCATTGCTCTCTAAGGAGAGGAGTCATCCCATGTCATTAAGTTGACAAAAACCGCTATGTTGGTCATGGGTGTACCCTGGTCAATTAAAACTGACAATGGTCCTGTACACACATCTGCTCAATTCACATCCTTCATGGAATCTTGGGGAATAAAACACTCCCTTGGGATTCCCTACAACCCACAAGGACAAGCCATAGAGGAGAGAACTAATTGGACCCTAAAGTTTTATAAAACAAAAGTTTTAAAGCAGGGCCAAGTGTATGATTGTGTCTTTCCAGAAACTTCACAGATCCCAATCTGGATGACTGCCAGAAACATCCATCCAGGCCTTGATGAAGAGGATGATACCAAACCCCTCAGGCTGGATACAGGACTTTAAACTTATTCCCCCTTTTTTTCTCCTTTTATCTCCTTTTCTCCCTACTACCACTTCCCAGAAACCATTTTAGACAACTCTTCTTAGGCCATACTTGTTTGGTGCGGTGGGCCTATATTCCCACACTTTTCCTAAGCTTTATTTTAGCCACTCTATTTCACTGTATTCCTCCCCCTTCAAGCATGTACTTCTCCTTAGCCACACCTTTGCCTTTTTTGCTTATTAATGCCTCTTATGGTAATGCTATCCTCCAACTAGACATAAATTCCTTTGCAACTCCTTTCATTACATTGATCTGCTACCATTAATGATACTCAATGCTACTAACTATGACGCTAGGGAGAACTCATGACAGACACCCAGCAACCTGTCCTACCCCAGTCTTTTTCAGGTTCTATAGTTAATTCTTGCTTGCTGGGACTGTTCACATGCCACAGAGCCACCACCACTTTGCCCTCCCATGCCTCCTAGGTAACAGCCACATATGTATGGCAAATATAGGTCTGGCCCTAGCCAGACCTCATGCTTAAAGCCATACCAGGCTACACCCCTTGGGCTTTTTCAACAGGATGGTGAATAGCCAATGATGGGTAAGATTCCACGAGATGGGGCAACCTAAGACAGGCACCATCACATTGATGATCCCTTGGGTCCTGGGTTCAACAATGGCTTTCAAAAAATCATGCCAGGCCATACCCCTTGGGTTTTCTCACTAGGGTGGTGAGTAGCCAATGACGGGTAAGACTCCATGAGATGAGACAACCTAAGACAGGCACCGTCATGTATGATGATCTCTTGGGGCCTGGGTTCAACAATGTCTTGGCAAAAAAATCATACCTCTCAGGGTTGCCAATAATAAAAACAAAAAGGAGGACATGTATGGCACAATACAGGCCTGGTCCTAGCCAGACTACATAGCAGAAGAAACCAGGAAGTGGCTTCTGTGAACATGGCATTCTGCACAGCCTGGCATGACAACAGCTACAGTTGCATGCGTGTGAGAAACCTGCTACAAGATGACCTGTCCAGAGACAGGCTGTCATTGGTAACAAAAGGGGCCCACCCCATACAAAGATTGGCCAGCCAAGCCACTTAAAAACCCTCTGCACTTCCTCAGTAAATGAGTTTGTGGCTGCTCACTTTCCGCTTTCACCCAACTCCAGGAGTCTATGTCGTGATTCCGCGCTGCTCACCCCCAACTCGGCAGAGACCCTACCATCCCTTCTGGGCTGGCCTTAGGGGGGACCACAACAACACTTCATTGTATTCTACATTCTATTCTTCAGTTAGTTTATAAGCTCATTTCATTTCTGTATTAGCTTGCTTCATTTGATTACAGAATGATGGCAGAATAGCATATGTTATGAAACAAGGAATGTAACATGTATTTGTTTAAATAGTTTTGTCACCATTTGAGTGTAACAAGTGACACGACATTGTATTATACATTTTAGCATTAATAGTTAGTTTGTAATCTCTTTCCATTTCATTTACAATTTGTTTCATTTGAGTACAGAATTGTGGCAGACCATCATATCTTTGACACAAGGAATGCTTTTTTAAAAGACAGTTTTCTCATAATTTGAGTGAAACAAGTGAAACTTCATCAATTTCTACTTTCTAGTATTAAGAGTTAGTTTGTAATCTCATTTCATTACTCTTTCAGTTTGTTTCCTTTGGCTACAGAATGATGGCAGAACAACATAGGACAGAAGGAATGTAATGTGTATTTGTTTTATAAAGTTTTCTCATCATTTGGGTGAAACAAGTTTTACTTCATTGTACTTTACACTCTTGTATTATGAGTTGGTTTGTAATATCATTTCATTTCAGTATCAGTTTGCTGCTTTAGGCTCCAAAATGATGGCAGAACAACATATCTTATGACACAAGGAATGTAACATGTATTTGTTTAGAAAGGTTTCTCATCACTTGAGCTAAACAAGTGAAAGTTCATTGTTTTCAATGTTGTAGCATGATGAGTTAGTTTTTAATCTCATTTCAGTTGTAGTTTGCTTTGTTTGACTACAGAATGATGTCAGAATATCATATCTTATGACACAAAGGATGGAACTTGCATTTGTTTAGAGGATTTTCTCATCATTTGAGTGCAAGTAATGAAAGTCCATTGTTTTTCACGTTGTAGCATTAAGAGTTAGTTGGTAAGCTCTTTTCACTTCACTTATAGTTTGCTCTGTTTGGCTACAGAATGATGGCAGACCCACATGTCTTACGACCCAAGGAATGTAATGTGTATTTGTTTAGAATGTTTTCTCATAATTTCAGTGAAACAAGTGAAACTCCATTGTATTCTACATTGTAGCATTAAGTTTTCAATGTAAGCTCTTTTCCTTTCAGTTATAGTTTGCTTGGTTTGACTACAGAATGATGCCAGAACATCATATCTTTTGACACAAAGAATGGAACTTGCATTTTTAAAGAAAGTTTTCTCATAAATTCAGTAAAACAAGTGAAACTTCATTGTTTTCTAGTTTCTAGCATTGAGTTAGTTTGTAATCTCACTTCATTTCCATTACCATTTGCTTCATTTGGGTACAAAATGATGGCAGAAAATACTACATGGGGGAATTTAATGTATATTTGTTTAGAAAGTTTTCTCAAAATTTATGTGAAACAAGTGAAACTACATTTTATTCTACATTCTAGCATCATTAGTTAGCTTGTAAGTTATTTTCATTTTAGTTATAGTATGTTTCTTTCAACTACAGAGTGATGGCAGAACATCATATCTTATGACACAAGAAAAGTAACTTGCATTTGTTTAGAATGTATTATCATAATTTGAGTGGCACAAATGAAACTTCATCATTTTCTACTTTCTACAATTAAGAGTTAGTTTGTAATCTCATTTCATTGCAGTCTTAGTTTGCTTCATTCCCTTATATAATGATGGCAGAACAACATATCTTATAACACAAGGAACATAATGTGTATTTGTTTAGAAAGTTTTCTCATAGTTTGAGTGAAACAAGTGAAACATCATTGCTTTTAACTTTGTAGCATTATGAACCAGTGTTTTAGCTCATTTCATTTCAGTTGTAATTGGCTTCATTTGACTATAGAATGATGGCAAAACATCATATCTTATGACACAAAGAATGGAACTTGCATTTTCTTTAGAAAGTTTTCTCATAATTTGAGTGAAACAAGTGAAACATCATCAATTTCTACTTTCTAGCATTAAGATTTAGTTTGTACTCTCATTTCATTACAGTTTCGGTTTGCTTTGTTCGGCTACAGAATGATGGCAGAACAATATATGACTGAAGGAATGTAACATGAATTTGTTTAGAATGTTTTCCCATAATTTGAGTGAAACAAGTGAAATGGCATCAATTTCTACTTTCTAGCATGAAGAGTTAGTTTGTAATCTAATTTCTTTACAGTGTCAGTTTTCTTCATTAGGTTACAGAATGATGGCAGAACAACATGTGATACAAGGACTGTTATGTATATTTGTTTAGAAAGTTTTCTCATAATTTGAGTGAAACAAGTGAAACTTCATGTATTCTACGCTCTGGCATTAAGAGTTAGTTTGTAATCTCTTTTCATTTCAGTTAAAATATGTTTCATTCGAGTACAGAATGATGGTAGAATGATACAAGGAATGTAAGTTGCATTTGTTTAGAAAGTTTTTCCATAATTTGAGTAACACAAGTGAAACTTCATCATTTTCTTCTTTCTAGCTTAGTTTGTAATATCATTTCATTACAGTTTCAGCTTGATTCATTTGGATACAGAATTATGGCAGAACAACATATCTTATTCTTTTATTGACAACTTCTATACTTACATACAAAAAATGCATGATATTTCCCTCCCCTCCCCCATTCCCCTTCAGAACTTCAATCTCCATCATACCCCTCCCCCTCTCCATTAGTCTCTCTTTTAATTTGATGTGATCATATTTTTCTTCTATTATAAGGGTCTTGTGAAGGTATTGCTAGAAACTGCAAGGTCATGGATATCAAGGCCAATTTCTGTCTGGGAAGTTGCATTGTAAGGAGTGGTACCCATCCTTTGGCTCTTCCATTCTATCTGCCCCCTGTTCTGCAATGGGCCCTGAGCCTTGGGGGTGGGACAGAGATGTTTCAGTGCTGGGAACTCCTCCATCCCTTCTTCTCAGCACTATGTTGCCTTTTGGGTCATCCCAGTGGTCATTGTCATCTGAAGAGAGAAGCTTCTCTAACCAGAAGTGAGAGTAGCATTAATATGTGAATATGAATACTAAGTGTAGCGCTTTCAGGGCAGCTTGGTGGGAATAATATATACATTTATCCAGACAAGAGCAGGCTTTATACCCCTAAGGCTCATGACCTCCCCTGCCATAGAATTTTGCTTAGGTTTTTCAGTACCAGGTATGCATTCCCTCCAATAGAGAGGGCCTTCGGTCCAATTATGGAGCAGTTGGTTACCCCAAGATTACAAATGCCACTATTGCACTTGTTCGGTCATTGGGCCTATATGGCCAAACTTGAATATTCAGTGTCCACTGTTTTCACTGCTGATGACTTCTGTCTCCCATATGGCTGCATGCAGTGTAGCTTTTTCCAGCTTTCAGTTGGCTGGTCTACAGGGAGAAGGTTTTCTGCTCAGCACCAGCTTGCTTTCTCAGGGACCTTGTCTCTCAGGCAAGACATGTCTTCAGCAATAGGGTCTTACTATCTGTTTCTCAAGGGAAACCAAGGGCTTTGGCAAAAGCCTTTAATATTTTGGAGGCTACCAGGACCTCCTTGGCCAACAAATCACTGTGTTGCAGACAGCTTCAGGTTCGCTGAGATGAACTTCCAGACCAGGCACAGTTATGGAGGAAGGGATATTATTTATTGAAGCTTACAGATCCAGGGGAAGTTCCATAAAGGCAGGAGAAGCAGCCTGCTCTTCACAGGGCCGAGCAGAGAGAGCAAAAGCCAACCAGCCACCACAGCACACAGAGCAAAAACTACAGCCAAAAGGTCACACAGCACACTTCAGGAACTCCTGCTAGGCACATTTGCATATCTTTACAATGGACTCTCAAACCATCACCACACCTTAAGACCAGGGCCCCCAGTGACCTTGCCTCTAGCAAGGTGATTGCAGATGCAAACTATAACTAAAAAAAAAACACTGAATATATTGGGGGACATATATTCAAACTACCACACACTGGAAGGTATCCCATCCCAGGCACTGAAAATTTTCTAGTAACAGTCTACAGCTTCTAGATGTGCCATTATTTTAAAAAGTAGGTTCACATAAGTCTTATTCACTATATCTTGAATTTTGATTGGCCCTCCCCTGCCCTTCTTTTACACATTCTCTTCCCATGGCCTCACTTAGGCCATTTCCCTCCCTGTAATCTGTTCTTCTACTTACATATGTGCAATACCATACACTTAAGTCCTTCCCTTTCCTCCCTCCTTTATAGCCTTTTCCAGCTTACTGGTTTCAGGTACCTATTTTTGGTTCCAGTTCACACACAAGTCTATAAATTTGTAGCTACAATCCACATATGAGAGAGAACATGTAACGTTTGGCTTTCTGAGCCTGGGGTTACTTCACTTAGTATAATCCTTTCCAGATCCATCAATTTCCCTGCAAATTTCATAATTTCTTTTTTCTTTACCTCTGAATAGAACTCCATTGTGTAAATGTGCCAGATATTTATTATCCATTCATCTGTGGAGGGACATCTAGGCTGGTTCCATTTCCTAGATATTGTGAATAGAGCAGAAACAAACATGGTTGTGCAAGTATCTCTAAGGTAGTAGTGAGAAGAGTCCTTTGGATATATGCCTAGGAGTGCTATAGCTGGATCATATGGTAAATCTATTTTTACCTGTCTCAAGAACCTCCACACTGATTTCCACAATGGCTGCACCAGATTACATTCCCACCAACTGTGTAGAAGTGTTCCTGTTTTTCCTCATCCACACCAACACTTATTGTCATTTGTTTTCTTGATGGTAGCCATTCTGACAGGAGTAAAATGGAATTTCAAAGTGGTTTTAATTTACATTTACCTGATGGCCAAGGATGTGGAACACTTCTTTAGATGTTTATATGCCTTCAGTATTTCTTCTTCAAAGAACTCTCTATTTAGTTCCATAGCCATTTTTTTTAAACTGGATTGTTTGATTTCTTATTGTTCTGTTTTTTGAGTTCTTCGTATATTCTTGATATTAATCCTCTGTCAGATGTATAGCTGGCAAAGATTTTTCTCCCCTTCTGTAGGTTGTCTCTTTGCACTATTCACAGTGTTATTTTCTGTACAAATAGTTTGTAATTTCATGAGGTCCCAGTGGTTGATTAGTGGCTTTATTCGCTGAGCAATTGGGGTTGTATTCAGAAAGTCCTTGCCTATGCCAATATGTTGAAGGGTTTCCCCTACCTTTGTCTCCAGAAGTTTCAGAGTTTCAGGTCTGATATTAAAGTCCCTGATCCATTTGGATTTGACTTTTGTACATGGAGAGAGACAAGGATCTATTTTTATCCTTTTACCTACAGATATCCAGTTTTCCCAGCACCACTTGTTGAAGAGGCTATCTTTTCTCCAATGAATATTTTTGGCATTTTCATCAAAAATCAGGTGGCTGTAGCTGCCTGGATTAATATTTGGGTCTTCTATTCTGTTCCATTGAACTACCTGTCTGTCCTTGTGCCAGTACCATGCTGTTTTTGTTACTAAGGCTTTGTAATATAATTTAAAATCGAACATGGTAATACCACCAGCCTGATTTTTGTTGAGTAAAATTGTTTTGGCTATTAGAGGTTTTTTGTGTTTCCAGATGAAATTTAGGATTGTTTTTTCTATTTCTGTGAAGAATGCTATTGGGATTTTAATGGGGATCGCATTAAATGTGTAGATTGCTTTTGGTAAGATTGACATTTTCACAATATTTATTCTTCCAATCCAGGAGCATGGGATGTCTTTCCATTTCCTTGTGTCTTCTGCAATTTCTCGCTGGAGTTTTTTAAAGTTCTCATTGTAGAGATCCTTCACTTCCTTGGTTAAGTTTATTCCAAGGTATTTTATTTTTTTGAGGCAATTGTGAATGGGAGAAATTCCCTGATTTCATCCTTTGCAATTTTGTTGTTAGTGCATAGAAAAGCTACTAATTTATGCTTGTTTATTTTGTATCTGCTACATTGCTAAACGTGTTTATCAGCTCTAACAGTTTGCTGGTAGAGTCTTTAGGGTCTTTTATGTATAGAATCATACCATCTGCAAATAATGATAATTTCATCTCTTCCCTTCTAATTTTTATCCCTTTTATGAGGGTCTCTAGCCTTATTGCTATAGCTAAGACTTCCAGTACTATATTAAATAGAAGTGGGGAAAGTGGACACCCTTGTCTTCTTCCTGAATTTAGAGAAAAAGTTTCAAGTTTTTCCCCATTTAGTATTATGTTGGCTGTAGGTTTGTCATAAATAGCTTTTATTATGTTGAGATATGTTCCTTCTATTCCCAGTTTCTGTAATACTTTCACCATGAAGGGGTGTTAGATTTTGTCAAATGTCTTTTCTGCATCTATTGAGGTGACCATGTGATTTTTGTACTTCAGACCATTTATATGGTGGATTACTTTTATGGATTTGCATATGAACCATCGCTGCATCTCTGGGATAAAGCCTACTTGGTTGGGGTGAAAAATCTATCTGATATATTCTTGTATTCTGTTTGACAATATTTTGTTGAGAATTCTTGCATCTATGTTCATGAGGGAGATTGGTCTTTAATTTTCTTTTTTTTTGATCTGTTTTTGTCTGGTTTGAGTATCAGGGTGATGCTGACTTCATAGAAGGATATCGGTAAAATTCTGACCTTTTGTATTTTATGGAAAAGTTTGAGAAGCATTTGTGTTAGTTTTTCCAGAAATGTCTGGTAAAATTCAGTAGTGAATCCATCTGTGGCTGGGCTTTTTTCACCTGGGATACATTTATAACTGCTTGGATCTCTGTAGTTTTTATAGGTCTATTCAAAATTTATCTCATTTGATTTAAATTTGGTAGGTCATATGAATCAAGGAAATCATCCATTTCTGTCAGGTTTTCAAACTTAGAGGCATATATATTCTTAAAGTATGTCCGTATGATTTTCTGAATTTCTTTGCTATCTGTTTTGATGTTGCCTTTTTCATCTCTAATTTTATCAATTTTGGTCTCTTCTCTCTTTCTTTTGGTCAGATTTGCTAAGGGTTTATCCATCTTGTTTATCCTTTCAAAGAACCAACTCTTTATTTCATTGATTTTTTTATTGTTTTTTGGGGTTTCCATTTTGTTAATTTCTGCCCTAACCTTTTTTATTTCTTCCCGTCTACTGATTTTTGGCTTGACTTTTTCTTCCCTTTCCAAGGCCTTAAGGTGAAGCATTAAATTGTTTAGCTGTGAACTCTCTAATTTCTTAATATAGGCACTTAGAGCTGTAAATTTCCCTCATAGGCCTGCCTTCATTGTGTCCCCAAGGTTCTGGTATTCTGTATTCTCATCATCATTTGATTCTATGAAGTTCTTGATTTCCTTTTAATTTCTTCAATGACCCATACATCATTTAATTCTCCATGAATTTCTGTATGCTCTGTAGTTTTTCTTATTGCTGATTTGCAGTTTAATCCCATTGTGCTCAGATAGGATACAAGGGATTATTTCAATTTTCCTGTATTTGTTAAGATTTGATTTGTGTCCTATTATATGGTCTATTTTAGAGAATGTCCCATGTGCTGCTGAGAAAAATGTATATTCTGCAGCATTTGGATGCAATGTTCTGTATATATCTGTTAGGTCCATTTGTTCCATGATATCATTCAATGCAGATGTCTCTGCAGTGTTTATTTTTTGCTGGGTAGACCTGTCAAGTGATGAGAGTGGGGTATTGAAGTCACCCACTACTATTGTGTTAGGAGATACCTCTGACCTTAAGTGTAATAGTGTTTGATGAAATTGGGAGCCCCCATGTTAGGAGCATACATGTTTAGGATTGTAATGTCCTCCTGTTGGAGTGTATAAAGTGACCTTCTTTATCTTTCCTCACTAATGTAGGTTTGAGGTCTATCCTGTCAGAAACTAGGATAGCAACCCCTGCTTGTTTCCTAGGCCCATGTGCTTGAAATACCATTTTCCAACCTTTTACCCTAAGGAGGTTTCTATCTTTTATTGAGAGATTAGTTTCCTGGAGGCAACAGATCCTGCTTTTTAATCCAGTCTGCAAGTCTGTATCTTTTTGTTGGGGCATTGAGACCATTGATATTAAGAGTTATTATTGAAAGATATGTATTTATTCTCACCATTCCTCTTGTTTTGTAGTTCTTCCTGTTTTTACTTTACTCACTTGTTTTAACTGTTATTTGAGCATGGTGTATTTTTTCCTATTTCCTGGTGTGTTTTGCTTTCTCTTCAGCTTGAAGGATTCCTTGAAGTATTTTCTGTAGAGCTGGTTTAGTTGCCATAAATTCCTTTAGCCTGTCTTTGTTGTGGAATGTCCTTATTTCTCCATCAATTTGGATAGATAGGTTTGCAGGATAAAGTAATCTTGGTTGACAGTTTTTATCTTTCAGAACTTAGAATACATCCCTCCAAGCCCTTCTGGCTTTTAAAGTTTGTGTTGAGTAATCTGCTGTGATTCTGATGGGCTTGCCTTTGTAGGTGACTTGCTTTTTCTATCTGCTTTCAATGTATTTTCTTTGGTTTGTATGTTTGGTAGTTTAATTATAATATGGCAGGGAGAGGTTCTTTCCAGGTTTTGTCTGTTTGGTGTTCTAAAGGCTTCCTGTATCTGCATTGGCATCTCTTTCCCAATGTGGGGGAATTTTTCTTCTATGATTATGTTAAAAACACCTACTATGCCTTTGGAGTGAAATTCTTCTCCTTCTACTATCCCTTGAATTCTTATGTTTGATCTTTTTATAGTGTCCTGAATATCTTGAAATTCCCATTCATACCTTCCTATTATTTTGTCTTTCTCTTTATTGGACTGTATTAGATCTGCCACCTGGTCTTCTGGTTTAGATATTCTGTTCTCTCCTTCATCCATTTTACTAGAGAGATTTTCTACAGAGTTTTTTTTATTTCACTGACTGTGTTCTTATTGCTCGTATTTCTGACTGGGTGTTCTTTATTATTTCTATTTCTGTAATTATATCTAGTATTGCCCTCCTTATTTCCTTAAATTGGTTTCCTGTGTATTCTTTGAATCCTTTGATCTTATCTTTGAGGTCTTTGAACCTTTTCATTTCCTCTTTGAGTTCTTTGAACATATTTATAATCATTCTTTTGAAATCTTTCTCAGGCATTTTCTCTAATTCAGTCTCACTGAAGGTCATTTCTGATATATTAATACTTTTTGGTGGATTTATATTGACTTGATTTTTTTGTGTTTCTTGTATTATAATGTAGAGATTTTTGCATCTTGGATTAACTTAATGCTTGGGCATTCTAATTATCTGCAGTAATATTAGATGTATCAATCAATCTGATGTTATATATCTTCAGGGTAGGAGCTTAAGGTGTTAGGTGTGGCCCTTAAGACTCTCAGAGTAATCACAAAAGTGACCCTAGGTGTTGGTTTGCCTGCTATGAGAGCATTCAAGTGGGCTGAATGGAGCAGAATACAGTCAAATTCTAAAAATTTAACTAAACAATGTACCCATTTGATGAAATACAGCACAGAGTATTTATGCAAAAGTAGATATTATGACAAACAGATCCTTTAATACTGTCACAGTCCCTAAGGATGTGTGTTGCCTCACACCCTTAATCCTGTCAACTGGGAGGCTAAGATTTCTGGTCTGTAGAGGGTTCCAAGGTCATATTGTGACCAAGTGAGACCTTTCCACAATGAATGACAGAAGAGGAAACAAAAGCACTATAAATCAGGAAGCAACAAATGAGCAGCCCCAAATATAGCTTATTTAAGAATGTCAGATCTTACCATCCATCAGGTTTAACATATAATTTACCCTGACATGGAAGGTGCAATTAGCCCTTCCAATGCAAGCCTATACACTTGGCTTATTTGGTGGGTACTGACCTCGTGTAATCCCAGTACCTCTGGGGATGGCTTTGATCTCAGCTATGCTGCTTTGGAAGGCTGGCAGTATCTGTGGGTCACTGCTTTAACCATGCCAGATGCTGGGTAGGTGAGCTCTCTTCCTGAGGTCTCTGCTGCTTGCTCTTGCTTGTGCTGGTGGTTGGGGAGGGGAGGCTGTGTATGGTGGCTGAAGTCCGTCTGCTTGTCCACTTGATCCTTTTCCTCACAAGCTGCTCCGTTGGTCTCTGCCGTTCCCCTTCCACATTTCTTGAGTTTGTGAGGAGGTCCATGTGATTGGAAAATCCCCTTACCTGGCTTTAAAATCCTGCAGCTCATGCCAAGCCTGGTGGCTGCAGCTGCGTGGGACTAGCCACCACTGCTGGAGCCGCTTTTGCCTGCTTCTGTCAGCTATAGATGCTCTGGATCTCTCCTAGTTCTCTGCTGTGGCTGATAATTTAGTATACACTTCACTTTTTAGTAGAAGAGTGTATTTTGCTGTTTTTTTTTTCTTTTTTCCCCTAGCCTGTTTTGGCGTGGTTCCTATCCCACCATCTTAAGCGGAAGTCCCATATCTTATTTTTTAAATATTTTTTATTAGTTACGTAGATAGTGTCATGCTGGTAGTCATCATTAGCCTCATCCCTGTCCTCCCCCTTCTGAAGGGACTCTCCTCATTGGGGAATGTGTGTCTTGCATTGTGGGGGTAGCCATCAGTTATGGTTAAGAAGCCATGTCTCTGTGCATAACTATTGGCTATAACAATCTTTCTGTTCCCCCTTCTGTGAATTTCCCTTACCCATGTTGGGATCATTTTAGGTCTACTTCAGTGATGAGGTCTAGGGAGCCTCTGGGTCTCTGGATATCTAGTTTGGTAGGATTCGAATGTTCTCTGTGTCTATCTCCTTTACCCTTGTGTTGGTACTAGGTTCACCAACAAAGCACCACTCTTGCTCATTTTTCCCATTACTCTATGGTTTCAGCTAGGGCCCTGGTGAGGTTCAATGGACTGATTCTCTCCTCAAGTTCTGAGTCCATCAGAAAAAGAGAAGCAGATCATTTTTTCTATCTCTGTGAAGAAAATTTTGGGATTTTTAGTGGTATTGCATTAAATCTGTACTTTGCTTTTGGTAAGATTACCATTTTCACAATGTTAATTCTTCCTATCCAGGAGCATTAGAGGTCTTTCCATTTTCTCAAGTCCTCCTCAATTTCTTTCTTGAGTGTTTTTATGTTTTCATTGTAAAGGTCTGTAAGATTCTTGGTTAATGTTATACCAAGGTATTTTATTTTTTGTTGCTATTTAATATGGGACAATGTCACTTATTTCTTTTTCTGTATCTTTGTATTTTGTATATAGAAAGGCTACTAATTTTTGTGTATTGATTTTGTTTCCTGGTACTTGGCTGAAGGAGTTAATCACTTTTAAGAGTTTTGAGATGGAGGTTCTTCGGTCACTGATGTACGGAATCATGTCATCTATGAATAGGGCTAACTTAACTTCTTCCTTTCCAATTTATGTCCTTTTTATTTCTTTCTTTCTTACTGCTTGAGCTAGGACTTTCAGTACTATGTTGAAGAGCAGAAGTGAGAGTGGGCACCTCTGTCTTGGTCCTGATATTAGTGGGAATTCCTTCAATCTCTCCCCATTAAGTATTGTGTGGGCTTTTGGAGCTTTATATATTGTCTTTATTATGTTGAGATATAAACCATCCATGCCTACTCTCTCCAATGTCTTGACCATGAAATGATGTTGCATTTTTTCAAAGGCCTCTTCTGCATTTATCAAAATGATCATGTGGTTTTTGTGTTTAAGCTTATTTATGTGGGGAATTACATTGTTTCATCAATTTTCTTAATTGTTTTCTTAGTTTCCAATTCATTAATTTCTGCTCTGATCTTAATTATTTCTTTCCTCCCAGAACTTTTGGGGTTGGTTTCTTCTTGTTTTTCCAATGCCTTTAGGTGGATGGTTAGGTTATTGATTTGGGATCTCTCTGTCTTTGTTATGAAGGCATTTAGTGCTATCAGTTTTCCCCTGAGGACTGTCTTCATTGTGTCCCAGAAGTTTTGGAACAATATATTATCATTGTCATTCATTTCTAGAAATTTTGCAATTTCATTTTTTATCTCATCTACTATCCATTTACTGTTTAAATGTGTGTTGTTCCATTTCTAGGACCAACAGTCTCTCAGCTGCTGTGAACAAAATCCAGATGCGTGAGCCCCCTTGTGGTCAAGTGCGGCATTGTGCCCTTGCTTCACTTTGCATCTGGCTAAACGTGGGACCTGGAGATTGGAGCCGCTGGAGATTGGAACCAGCATTCTTAGGCTTAGGAGGCAGGCACCTTAACCACTAAGCAATCTCTCCAGCCCACAAATTAACATTTTTAACTAAAAAATTTCTGATACAACATTTTACTCTTTCTTCATTTTTCTCCTATTTTCTTTTTTTCTCTTTTTTAATAATTTATTATTTTGTTTATATTATTCTAATTTTACAATCATATTGGTGACTCCATTATCCTCCTCCCTGTCCTCCCCCCTCCAAAGGGACCCTCATCAATGGGGGAAGTGAGTCTTGCACTGTGGGGATAGTCAAAAATTATGGGTGATAGGCCAAGTCTCTGTGCATAATAACCCAACTTGTGTCTCTAACACTCTTTCCACTCCCTCTTCCACAAATTTCCCTCAACCACATTGGGATCATTTTAGTTCTACTTCAGAGGTGAGGTTTGGTGAGCCTCTGTATCTCTGGATATCTGGCTTAGTAGGAGTTGGATGTTCCCTGTGTTTGTCTCCTTCAGCCTTTTTCTGGTGTCATGTTCATCAAGAAAGCTGTACTCTTTCCCTTTCCCCACATTACTCTATGGTTTCAGCTGGGGCCCTGGTGAGGTGTGGTAGGCTGGTCCTTCCTTCAGGTTTGTTGTCCATCTGAAAAAGATAAGCAAATTCTCCAATGGAGAGAGAAGTTAGTACAAGATAGATGGGATGGCCATAGTTATTTTATAGTGAATTTTATATGCGTAGGCCTTCTTCTAGCCCACATTTGGTGAGAGCTTGATCTTGGAGACTGGGCTTATTTTTTTGTACATGGCTTTGACTTATTTCTCAGTTTCAGCAATGAGTTCCATTCTATTGAGTGGATCTATTAGTCAACTTAAGAGCAGTTGGTTACCCACCATGGCTGTGTGCCACTACTGCACTTGTTTGAGCAATGTGTCATGTTGTTTCCTGCTCAGTAGCTTAAACTGTGAGTTATTTGGACAGATGTTGGTCATTTTTCCCCAGTCACTTGTGTAGCACCTTCTGGCACTAGACTAGCTAACTGTCTGGGGACTGACCCTCTTCCAGATTCTGAACAGGTCTCTCCATGTTTTGTCTCAACTGTGTATGACTTTGGCAGTAAGGTCTTACCCTTAAACTTTGGTGGGTCATCAAGAACTCTGACAGAAATCTGTCTTTTTTGGGAGACCTTGTAGGTCTCTCAGATCAACAGCTCATCGTGAAAGTTAACCCCGTGCTGGAACTGGGAGTTATAAGTCAATGCCAAGGAAGGTGGAGGAAGAAAAAAGATAGGTAATATAAAAAGAGAAAGTGAGTATAGAGAGGAGAGGGAGAGAGAGGGGGGGATAGGGAGAGAGAGAAACAGGAAAAGATTAAAGTCAGTCTTCATGATATTCTCTCCAGTTCCCTGTAGTTCAGGTGTTCCCTCTGTGGGCCTGCTGAAGGATCAATGTTTTAGCCTGTTGTTCAGAGTAAAAGGTTTTATAGTATCTTTTCCTTTTGGGTCCCTATTTGTGTCCCCCCCCCCTTATCCTTCCTCCCAACCTCTGGCCCCCTCCCACCTTTACCCTCACTCCCATCCTACCCTCCCTATTATCTGGTCCTCAGGTTACTTATTAGGTATGGCAGCATCTTACGTGGATTCAGGTTAGGAGCAACAAATGAATGAGATCATGTGACGATTATCTTCTTGTGATTGGGTGAGTTCACTGAGGATGGTCTGTTCCATGTTCTACCATTTTTTTTCAGATTTCATTATTTCATTATTTCATCTTTCCTTGCTGCTGCGTATAGTTACATAGTATAGCTATACCACATCATTGTTATCCATTCATCTAATGCTGGACATCTGGGCTGATTCCAATTCTAAGCTATTATGAATTGAGCAGCTATCAATATGATTGTGCATATCTCTCTGATCTGAGGCTTGGAGCCTTTAGGGTAAATGCACAGTAAGGGAATAACTGGGTCTGTTGGTAGGTCTATAGTCATCCTATTCAGGAGTCTCCATATATCTTTCAATAATGGTAGAACCATTTTACATTCCCACCAACAGTGAAAGCTTGTTCCTATTTCTCCAAAGCCTTGCCAGCTTTTGTTTTCATTGTTTGTTAATGTTAGACATCCTTACTTGGTTAAGGTGGAATCTCATAGTTGTTTTAATTTGCATTTCCCTGATGATTAGGAATGTTGAACATTATTTTTCTTTTTTTATGCCTATATTTTTTATTAGTTACCTATATAATGAGCATAGAGTCATGATGGTACCATTGTTAGCCTTCTCCCTGCCCTCCCACCTCGGGGATTGTGGGTCTTGCATTGTGGGGATAGCTATCAGTTATGGCAGGCAGGCAATGTCTCTGTGCATAATGACCCAATTTATGGTGCTAACAATCTTTCCTCCCCCTCTTCTGCTAATTTTCCTAAGCCATGTTGGGTTCATTTTAGGCCTATTTCAGTGACAAGGTTATGGGAGTCTCTGTGTCTCTGGATCTCTGTTTGGTAGGGGCTGGGTGTTCTCTGTGTCTATCTCCTTCACCCTTCAGTTATACCAGGTTCACTGAGAAAGTAGTACTCTAGTAGTACTCTTGCTCATTTCCCCACTTATTCTATGGGTTCAGCTGGTGCCCTGGTGAGATGAGATGGGTTGATTCTCTCCACAGGTTCTGTGTCCATCTGAAAAAAAGAAGCAAATTCTCCAACAGAGAGTGAGGTTAGTGTAAGTTACATGGATAGCCATTATTGTTTTAGAGTGAGTTTAATGGGTGTAGGTCCTCTTGTATCCCACTACTGGAGGGAGCTTGATATTGGAGGGTGAACTCATTTGTGGATATGGTTCTGACTTGTTTTCCAGTTCCAGGTATGGGTTCCATTACGCTGAGCAGACCCTTTAGCCAAATCAAGAGCAGTTGGTAATCCAGCATGGCTGTGTGCCACTATTGCATTTGTGTGAGCATCACGTCAGGTTGATTGCTGCTGGGAAGTTTACATTTTGAGTTGCTTAGACAGATGTTGGTCGTTTTCCCCCAGTTGCTCATGTAGTACCTTCTGGCACTAGAAAAGCTAACTCTCTGGGAATTGACTCTCTTCCAGATTCCAGCCAGGTCAGTCCATGTTCCATCCCAATAGCATATGGTGTCTTTTTCTATAGGGTCTTACCAACAACCTTTGGTGGGTCATCAAGTACTCTGACACAAATCTGTCTTCTTTTGGGAAACCTTGTAGGTCTCACTGATCAACAGTTCATTGTGGATGTTGACCACATGCTGGTACTGGGAGTTACAGGTCAGTGCCATGGGAAAAGAAGGAAGAAAAATATAGGTAGTATGAAAGAGAGAGAGAGAGAAAGGGGGATGAGAGACAGGTACAGGAGAAAGTTGAAGTTAGTCTTCATCCTACCTTCTCGAGGCCCCTGTGATTCAGGTGTTCTCTCTAAGCACCTGACGAAGGATTAGCCTTTTAGTGCATCTTACAGGTTAAAGGATTTTTTGGTACCACTTCCAATTGGGTCCAGTTTTTTTTTTTTTTTCAAAACACCAAATCTATATTTACATCCACAGATAATAACATAATTTTAAGCTGAAATATATCATAAATAAAACAAGTAATATCTACTGCTTGACAACTTACCAACAATTAAAATAAATCAAACTGGAATGAAATAAATACATTAACAAAAATCCAATGAATTATACCTCTATTATATGTACTGTTGTCTTAAAGGAAAAAACATACAAAACCAGTAGTTCCCAATAGTTAATACTGATGGACCAAAAAAAAGAAAACACGTTTTGAAGTAAAAGGGCTGTTAAAAAAAAAAAAAAAAACTGGTATTTTTATGCATTTAGAAAGGTAGTTGAAGATCTGAAAGCCCCTAAAGATTTCAGCATAAAACATACTGACTTGTTTTCAAATAGATTTGGTGATTTTTTTTTATTACAGGTTTAAATTTCAGGTCCCTATTATCATATCCCCATAGATTTACAGTTGTAGTCAGCAAGCTTTTGGAACACTTGCTGGCTTTAAGCAAAGATTGAGTCAATCATCTTGCAAATGTATTAATCTTCAAAAATAGGCTATAAAAGTGCAAAACTATGAAAACAAAGTCTCAATTATGTACATATGCCTCAGCTTGTGAGAAGAAAGCAGGTCCTAGTGTCCACTTTCCCAATACAAAGCACTTCACTGCCAGCAGACAGCTCCCAAGGACCCTCATGTTGCATAATGAAAAGGGGAAAAATCAGGATTCTCTGAGCACTTCGCCCTTGTTCTACAGAGAGGGGCAGGGAAAGAAAACTGAGGAGTGCCAATTTATTTTTGAAACAGTTTCTTAATAAAATATTTTGGGTTGGCTAAACCCATGAACTGCTGAATAAACTCAGACATTAAACGAACACAAATTTAAAATACTTATAAGCCACCTGGTGACTGTCCTCCCTAAAAACCAAACTGCATGTACACTGTGGAAAATGCCACAGCTGCAAAACAACCAAAATTGGGAAGACAACTGAACTGAGGTCTACAAACAGCCCTGTTCCTCCCACCCACCTCAGGGAGGCTCAGCCAGCAGTTCCTTATTCAGATTCAATGCATCTACAGTAAACTTCCTTCCTTCTGTCCCACACTTCACCAAATGCCAGACACACCAAGATTCCAAATGCAAACCTAAAATATCCCCAAACCTTTCATTCCCTTTAAAATTGTCTCCCAGTATTTCTAATTCACACTTGTAAATTTGGCATTCTTATAGACTAATTTAGGCAACACCCCAAGAAACTGACTTTCCCAACAGAAATGACAAATCAAATCATTGGAACAACAACAGAGACACTCCCCAGGAGCCGAGTATGTCTTTGCACTGGCTGCCTACAGAGGAGCAGCTTCTCCATAGGCACACTCACTCAAAGCCCAGCACATCACCCCAGTGAAGGGTGCCGGGCTCCAGGTTGATCTGGATCGTGTCTTCCAGTTGCCATGTTGGTACAGATACACTAAGAAGGGCCAAGCTCAGTGGCTGACCTCAAGGTCCTCAACATTATCTTCACAGAGGGCCAACTTTGTCGTGAACCAGTTTGTGAAGACAAACAGCAGGCTGGGAGGATTCAGCACAGTACAGGTCACTGGGTGCATTTAAAACATATGTTCTAAATGAAAGCACAAAAAGCAGAAACTGCTCCAAGCACTGAGCTCCATCAGGGAAAAGGAATGCACAGTATTTCAACAGGCAAGTTTACCTGAGGGGAAGCATCCTGTACTCTCCCAACCCCACCCACCCCCAAATGTTTCCTTTCAGCAGCACTCAAGTATGCAAAACTTATTTGGTCAATTCTAATACATACACACACACAAACACACACATATTTTTTTCAGGGACACAATAGAGATTTCCAGTCCCCATTTGTTTACAACCCAACTGTTGCAACTAGTTTTATTGCTATTTGGTACAAAAGTTAACAGAGCATCTTTACAAAAGTGTAGTGTCCCTTACATGTTCTATGGACAGTACAATCACAGCTTGCTTCAGTAGTTTCACTATTTGCTTTTTCAGAAGATGAACTCAAGTTTATGTCATGGAGAGTATGTATTTATATCCAGCAAGATCTCTTTCCCTCAAAAACAGGAATTCAAGTTTTTTTGTCATTTGGTCGATAATGTGCATTTCCAATAAAATTCTCATAGTTTCTCTTTTGTAGCATGCTGTTAGGTAAGTGTTGGTAGGACACAGGCCTCTTCCCTGCTTCTAGGGCCCGGCTGGGTGTTGGATGCCCAGCAGGTCCCCAGGTATACAGGGGCCCCAGGTTGCTGTAAGGCTTCTGAATGGCCAGTACACTTGGTGACTCCACCTCCCCCGAGCTCAGGAATATAGCTTTGGTGGGCAGCACCTGCGGCAGGCACACACACTCCTGCTGCAACAGTGATGTGATGCTCCTGACCACGTGGTACTTGGGAAGCTCGTAACTCCATCTGCCATTGGGCCTAGGATGCTCAGCTTCCAGGGCAACCACACTGGATTTGAGTCTTTTCGGAAGTGGCTCACCCAACTCCACTGTGGCACTACTGGTGCTCCGATGACAAATAGTCTCTCCCTGAGGTGCCCATTGGGCATCACCCTTTGGGGGGGTACTCGATGGAACCGTTATCACCATTGCTACCTAGAGGAGACTGAAAAGGGGTGGTTGACAGGGATTTCAACTTCACCTCAGGTCTTTTTGTATTATCCACAGCAGGAAAAACACTGGTCTTGGGTAACAGCTCAGGCTGCTGTGGTCTGGCAGCTCCCAGGCCCCCAGTATTGGGCTGCAGCCTGTGAGACTTCAGGTTACTTGGGCTTAAAGTGCTGGAGTCTGGCGCTGAAGTAGGGGTCATTCTGCCTGGCCCAGAGGGGCCCTGACACACCTTCTCAGCTGGAAGGGGCTTAGGCTGCACTGGGCAGGCAGGCTTGGCCTTGGGCTTGTGCAGACTGGACAGCAGAAGCACATCCTTCCCTAGTAGGGCAGGCGGGCATGCCGTCCATCTGCTCCTCAGCACAGACTTGTTCCTGCAATTCTGATGCATGTAAGCGTTGTACTTGTGCTCCAGCCTCTGGTGCATCATCAGAACTTCCAGGTAAAAGATCTTGAAGGAACAGAAGGGGCAGGTGATGCTAGGGATGAGACTCTTGCTCAGAGAGATGGCAGGACAGGTGTGAAGTGTCCCCAGGGACAAATTCAAGGCTCTGTTCTGGTAGCCCCAGGCTTGTACTTGCAGTCCATCACAGACTCCAGAAGAGCCCTATTCCCTTCTGGCTCAAGAGCAGGGCCAGTGGCCTGAGACTTGCCTGCTGGCTTCCTTTTCAGCATGTCCAGGTAAGTGGGGGCAGGACTTCTGCTCACTTTCTCAGCACCATCGTCAGCTGCACCTTTATGGGAATCCTGAGTAGCTCTGTGTGCTGGTGAGAGGATGGCACTGCCCAGGGCACTCGGAAACAGAGCCGGTGTCTCCTTGGGCTGCTTGGCAGGGGGACTGCCTTTAACATCTTTGGCGCCATCAAATAGCCTCTTTAAATTTTTGGTCTGCTCACAGTCAGCACTCGGCAGTGCCTCTTCGGTCTCCTGGGTTTTGCCTTCACTCTTGACTTCGGCAGCATTGTCAGCCACCTGCCTGTCCTTGTGGTGTCTCTCCAGGTGATACCTCGGAGACGTTTTCTGGGCGGCAGCATAGTCACAGAAGTCACATTTGTATGGTTTCTCACCAGTGTGTGTTCTGACGTGAATGTTGAGGTAATAATTTGAACGGAAAAACTTCCCACTGTAACTACATTCTAGTGAGGATGCCTGCTGCTTCATTTTTCCTCCACCATCATTTTTATCCAAATGGAGCCTTTTGGAGACCCCATCCTCAGACCATCTTCAGAGCCCCCTTCTCGTTCCACGGACCTACTATAGTCCATAGTGGCAGCAAGGTCTGGCGAGCACGTGCCAGGCTGCCAGCCATCCACAGACACAGTGGGTGAGGTGGCGTCCACCCTGCGGTCCTTCTTGTGCACCCGAGAGTGCAGAGCCAGCTGGTGGTAGGTCCTGAAGGCCTTGCCACACTCAGAGCAGTGTGTTGGCTTCTCTGCTGGTGGGCAACTTGGGGTCAGCATCTGTGGAAGGCACTTCACCATTGGCATGTCTGGACATTTCTTTGCCTTGTGAGAGGCCTGGACAACTGTTCCTATTTGTTTTGGATTTTCCAGAACCTTCTGACTTACTCATGGTCCAAATTTTTCCAAGCTCCTCTTTCTCTGAACATGAATCATCATTGTACATGCTCCCTTCTTGGCCTGACTCCTTCACTTCTTCTTGGGCAATGGCCACTTTCCCTTTGGTAGCCAGCTACCATGCTGGTAGGTTGTGAATGGGTTGAGCTGAGGTATGCAGATGATGAGCTTTCTGGTTGTCTCAAGGTGTGATTTGGGTCTCAAGTTCAAAAATGGCAGCAGCTCTTCCCTGTAGGACAGAGAGGGCACTCCCTCCTGCCGGGCATCCTGGTGTGGGCTGCTGGTCCCTTAGGCGGTGTCTTTGGTGTACACCTTGCTGCGCTCCATCAGACTCTCTTTATTTGAGAAGAGGTAGCCACAAACCTTGCAGATTTTATACGGCAAGGCAATGCTCCCAGTCACATGCGCCTGCACCACCTCATTGATGGTGACAGGACTCTCCAGGCTGGGCTGCAGCTTGCTCCAGGTGCCCAATTTGCCCTTGTGTATCCGCATGTGTTTCTTCAGGAACCAAGGCTTCTTGAACCTCCGCCCACACATGCTGCAGCCATAGGTGAACGAGTCCTTGTGCTTCTTCATGTGCAGCTTCCATGTCGAAAGCCACTAGAAACATCTGCCCACACACCTCACAGCTGACCTCTTCGTCCTCCTTACAAGTCTTCTCCTCGGGCAGTTCAACTCGCACCTGACTCTTCTCAAGGGGGCTGAGATACTGCACTTCCACACGCAGCATGGCCGGCTTGCAGAGGGTGGGCCCGTGCTGCAGCAGCACGTGCTGGTTGAGGTCTTCCGAGTGGGTGAAGGTCTGCTGGCAAAACATGCATTCCAGGGGTATGTAGCCTTCCAGCTGGAGGACACTCTTCTACTGCACAGCCCGAAATGGAATGGAAGCTGTCCCCTTGATGGCCATGGTGTTATCCATCTCCATCTGGGTGCCCAGGGGCACACCGATGACCTCCGGCCCATCCATGTACACGAGGAGGGACTGAGTTGGCATGTTTCCTGTCACTTTAGGGTCACACTCACAGGTCCACTAGAGAATTTCTGGAGTTGGAATAAGGCCACTTGTAGGACTTGTCACACACACCTCTGGCAGCCCTGGGCTTCAAAACTAGAGCAAGTATTTATTATCACCAAGTTCCATGGGAAGTGGATGTTCCTCTAACTTCTGATCCTCAGTACCTCTGGGCAAGGTCCGTAGAGACTATCTTGTGCTTCTTGCCACAAACAAGGCATGCAGACTGCCCAGCGCCGTGATTCAACTGTGAATCAGCACAGAGCTACTAGTTCTTCGGGTCTCCATTGGGGAGCAGCTGTTGAGCAGGAAATCATTCCTGGCAGTGTGGAGACAAGGGATTTCAAAACCTTTGGGATGCGTGGAGGATGGGGGGATGGAAGAGTATAGGGATGATGGGGGGATGGGAGAGGATGGAGGAGGATGGGGGATTGGGGAGGATGGGGAAGGATGGGGTATGGGAGAGGATTGGGGATGAAGGGAAGGATGGGAGAGGATGGGGAGGATGGAGGAGGATGGTGAAGGACAGGAGAGGATGGTGGATGGGAGAGGAAGGGGAGGATGGAGGAGGATGGTGAAGGACAGGAGAGGATGGTGGATAGGAGAGGAAGGGGAGGATGGAGGAGGATGGTGTAGGACAGGAGAGGATGGTGGATAGGAGAGGAAGGGGAGGATGGAGGAGGATGGTGAAGGACAGGAGAGGATGGTGGATGGGAGAGGAAGGGGAGGATGGTGGAGGATGGGGAAAGATGGGAGTATTGGGGAGATTGGGAGAGGATGGATGGAGCTGGCATTGTCTTCACTGGGTGGGTGACCCCGGGGTGGGTGCAGGATGTTCGAGTCCATTTTTTTGTCCCCCCTTACCCTCCCTTCCCTCCCCACCATCCCTATTGTCCAGTCCTAAAAATGTTTCTTAGGAGTGTCAGCAGTACAGACAAATTCAGGTTAGGAGCCACAGATTAATGAGACCATGTGACGCTTATCTTTCTGTGATTGGGTGAGTTAGCTGAGAATTATTTCTTCCAACTTTGACTATTTTTCTTCAAATTTCATTGTGTCATTTTTTCTTACTGCTATGTAGAATTACATTGTGTAGAAATACCACACCTTAGGTATCCTCCCATCTAATGATGGACATTTGGTTCAATTCTAGCTCTTAGCTATTATGAACTGAGCAGCTATAAAAATGGTTGAGCAAATATCTCTGAACTGAGGCTTGAAGCTCTTAGGGTAAGTGCCTAGTAAGGGAATAACTTGGTCTGCTGGTACCTCTATGGTCATCCTTTTTAGGGGTCTCCATATTGCTTTACATAGTGTTTGTACCAGCTTACATTCCCAACAACAGTGAATGAGGGTTCCTATTTCTCCACAACCTCCCCAGCATTTGTTGTCATTAGATTTTTTAATGTTTGCTATACTTATTGGGGTAAGGTGGAATCTCATAGTTGTTTTAATTTGCATTTCCCTCATGGTTAGGGGTGTTGAACATTTTCTTAAGTGTGTGTTTGCCATTTGTATTTCTTCCTCTGAGAACTCCCTGTGCAGTTATCTGCCCCATTTTCAGAGTGGGTTGTTTGAATTTTTATTGCTTAGGTTTTTGAATTCTTTGTAGATTCTAGAAAATAGGCCTCTGTCTGATGTGTATCTAGCAAAAATTTTCTCCCATTCTGTGGCTAATCTACTGGCTCTGCTTATTGTATGTTTGTCTGTTAAAAAGCTTTTCAGCTTCATGATATCCCTCTGGTTGAGTGATTGTTTAATCCCCTGAGCTACTGGGGTTTTGTTCAGGAAGTCTTTTCCTACTCCTATATCATGGAAAGTTCCTCCTATTTTTTCTTCCAGTAGTAGCAGCCTTTCTGGTCTTATATTGAGGTCTTTGATCCATTTGGACTTAATTTCTGTGCATGGTGAGTTGTGTAGATCATTTCATTTTCCTGCATATGGTTTTCCAGTTTGTCCAGCACCATTTGTAGAAGATGCTGTCTTTGTTCCAGTCTACATTTTTTGGGCCTTTGTAAAATATCAAGTAGCTGTAGTTACTTGATCCAAAGTCTGGGTCCTCGATTCTGTTCCATTGGTTTATAATCCTGTTTTTATGCCAGTACTATGTTGCTTTTATTACAATGGCTTTGTAGTATAGCTTTAGATGAGGAATGTTGATACCTCCAGATGTGTTTCTTTTGCTGAAGATATGCTTGGATATCCGAGTCCTTCTGCCATTCCATATGGATTTTGAGATCATTTTTTCTATCTCTGTAAAGAAAGGCATTGGAATTTTTATTGGTATCGCATTAAATCTATATATTGTTTTTGGTAAGATTGCCATTTTCACAATGTTAATTCTGCCTACCCAGGAGCATGGGAGGTCTTTCCATTTTCTAAATCCTCAATTTCTTTCTTGAGTGTTTTTATGTTTTCATTGTAAAGGTCTTTCACCTCCTTGGTTAATGTTATTCCAAGGTATTTTTTTTTTTTTGGTGCTATTAAAAATGGGACAATGTCACTTATTTCTTTCTCAGTAGCTTTGCCTTTTGTATATAGAAAGGCTACTGAATTTTGTACATTGATTTTGTATCTTGCTACTTTACTGAAGGAGTTAATCACCTTTAAGTGTTTTGGGATGGAGGATCTTGGGTCACTTATGTATAGAATCATGTCATCTGCAAACAAGGCTAACTTAACTTCTTCCTTTCCAATGTGTATCCCTTTTATTTCTTTTTCCTGTCTTATGCTTGAGCTAGTACTTCCAGTACTATGTTGAAGAGCAGAGGTGAGAGTGGACACCCCTGTCTTGTTCCTGATCTCAATGAGAATTCCTTCAATCTCTCCCCATTAAGTATTATTTGGCCTTTAGGCTCTTTATATATAGCCTTTATTATGTTGAGATATAGACCATCCATGCCTATTCTCTCCAATGTTTTGATCATGAAGTGATGTTGTATTTTGTCAAGGCCTTTTCTGTGTCTATTGAAATAATCATGTGCTTTTTGTGGTTAAACTTATTTATGTGGTGTATTACATTGACAGATTTCCGTATGTTGAATGAACCCTGCATTCCTGGGATGAAACCTACTTGGTTCAGGTGGATAATGCTTTCATGTGCTGTTGAATTCGACTTGTGAGGATTTTGTTCAGGATCTTTGCATCTATGTTCATCAGGGAAATAGGCCTGTAGTTTTCTTTTCTTGTGGCATCTCTGCCTGGTTTGGTATTAGGGTGATACTAGCTTAAAAGAAGGAGTTACGGAGCTTTCCTTATTTTCTAATTGTGTGGCACAATTTGAGAAAGATTGGCTTCAGTTCTTCCATGAACATTTGGTAGAATTCTGCAGAGAAGTCATCTGGTCCTGGACTCTTCTTTTTAGGTAGATTTTTTTTATTACACTTTCATTCTCAGTGGTTGTGAGTGGTTTGTTCAGGAGATTAATCTGCTCTGAGTTTAACTTTGGTAGGTGGTATGTGTCCAGGAATTCATCCATATCCTCCATATTATCAAATTTTGTGGAGTAGAGGTTTTTGAAGTAAATCCTGATGATTCTCCCAATTTCACTTATGTCTGTTGTTATCTCTCCTTTTTCATTTCTAATTTTGTTAATTTGATTTGTCTCTTTTTTCTGCTTGACCAAATTGGCTAGGGGTTTATCAACCTTGTTTATTTTTTCAAAGAACCAGCTCTTTGTTTCCTCAATTTTTTAAAAATGTTTTCTTGGTTTCCAATTCATTAATTTCTGCTCTGATCTTAATTATTTCTTTCCATCTGGAGCTGTTTGGGTTGGATACTTCTTGTTTTTACAATGCCTTTAGGTGGATGGTTAGATTATTGATTTGGGATCTCTCTGTCTTTGTTCTGAGGGCATTTAGTGCAATGAATTTTCCTCTGAGGACCACCTTCATTGTGTCCCATCAATTTTGGTACATTTTGTTCTAATTGTCATTCATTTCTAGAAATTTTTATTTCATCCACTACCCATTTATTGTTTAAGAGTGTGTTGTTCAGTTTGCATTCCTGGAGCATCTTTTGTTGTTAATTTCTGTCAATAGAGCATTATGATCTAATGTCATGCAGGAAATTATGTTGTTCCTCCTAAATATTTGGAGGCTAGCTTTATGCCCCAGTATATGATCTATATTAGAGAATGTTCCATGTGCTGCTGAGAAGAATGTGTAATCTGTGGAATTTGGGTAGAATGTTCTATATATGTCCGTTAGGTCTAATTGATCTATGGTTTTGTTGAGCTCTCTTACTTCCCTGTTAATTTTCTGTTTGGATGAACTATCTATTGCTGATAGTGGAGTATTGAAGTCCCCAACTATGATGGTGTTGGTGGTTATTTCTATTTTACTGTCAAGTAGGTTTTGTTTTATGAGGTGTGGTGCACCTGTGTTTGGTGCATAAAGATTGATGATTGTGATATCCTCTTGTTGGATTGTTCCCTTGATAAGCAAGAAATGGCCTTCTTTATCTTTTTTGGTTACTTTTGGTTTGATGTCTATTTTATCTGATATAAGTATAGCTACACCTGCTTGTTTCTAATTTGTGTTTGTTTGGAATATCACTTGCCACCTTTCCACCCTGAGGAGGTGTCTGTCTTTAGTGGTGAGGTGGGTTTCTTGAAGACAGCAGATTGAGGGTTCTAGTTTTCTGATCCACCCTGTTAGCTTATGTCTTTTGATGGGTGAATTAAGGCCATTAATATTCAGGGAAATAACTGTGAGGTTTGATATAATACCTGCCATGTTGTGGTGGATTATTTAGTTTGGTGTTTTTTGGTCTTTGAGGGATTTTTGTTGTTGTTGTTAATGTGGACTGCTTCTTGGGGGCACTTGAGATTGGTTATTTGATTCTTCTGTGTGTAGAATTCCCTGAAGTACTCTCTGTACGTCTGTGTTCATATAGTTGTCAAGATGAGTTTTATTGTGGAAAGTTTTTCTTTCACCATCTATTATGAGGGATACTTTTGCTGGGTAGAGTATTTGGGGTTGGAAGCCATAGGTTCTTAGAGTTTGCAGTGTTCCATTCCAGGCCCTTCTGGCTTTTAGGGTTTCCATTGAGAAGTCTGAGGTAATTCTGAGGGGGTTTCCTTTATATGTAATGTGTTATTTCTCCCTGGCTGCTTTTAGGACTTTCTCTTTGTGATTGATGTTTAGAGTCTTAATGATAACATGTCTTGGAGAATTTCTCCTTTGGTACAGTCTGTTTGGAGTTCTTCTAGCTTCTTGTAACTTGATGGGATTCTCTTTTGAGAGAGTGGGAAAGTTTTCTTCAATTATTTTGTTGAATAAGTTTTCCACTGTTTTGGTCTGTGTTTCTTCCCCTTCTGGTATACCCATGATCCTAATGTTTGGATGCTTAAGTTTGTCCCACATTTCCCTCATGTGCTATTCACAGAAATGATTGAACTTATTGAAATTTTTGGACTCACAAACTGTTTCTTCTGCTTTGTCTTCCAGTTCTGAGTTTCTATCCTCCACTTTGCTGACTCTATTCTTACGATCTTCTATAGAGTTTTAGGGTTGTTCAATTTGATTCATATTTTCTACTGTTTTTTATGTATAGTTTCCATCCCTCTGTCTAGTTCCCTTTTCATGTCGTTTTCTGACTTTCTTAATGCTTCCTGGAGTTCATCCTTGCATTTTTATGTCTTCATTGAACTTAGCCAGCTGGTTATTGAGGACCTCTTTTTTTTTTCACTCTCCTTCAGATAATTTAGCTGTCTTTGGATCCCTTCCTGGTTCTTTTCTACTAGGTCTAATCTAGCAAGGATAACATTCATACATTGTCTCTTCTATGATTTGATTCGAGATATCCATTGTGGGACTGGATAGTCTAGCTGTATTTACTTGTGTCTGGTGTTTAATGCTATTCCTTTTTTTGCTGTGGTCTGCCCATCATAATGGTTCAGAAAGCCTAGGGTGTGAAATGCTAGCCTGCTGCCCTGGGGTGGGGTGGGGAGCAGTGGGGAGTGTCAGGGCAGTGGTCCCTGGACTTCTGATATGCTGGAGTGGGGGACACTGGCCTGCTGACCTGGGTTGCCTATCTGAGTTGGGAGGGGGAGGGGAGAGCAACTGCCCTAGTTGGGCTCAGGAAGGGTAATGTGGGAACACTGGCCTCCTACCCTGGATCCCTGATCTGCCATGGGGTGGGGGTATGGTGGCACCTGACTGGTGATGGGGCTCAGAAAGGCTGGGGAGGCACCTGACCAATGTTGGGGCTTTGGCTGGTGAGAGAAGGACCAGACTGGTGGTGGGGCTCAGGCAGGTCCAGTGGGACCTGACCAGCAGTGGTTCATGGGGCTCTGGCCCATGAGGGAGGGACCTGACTGGTGATGTGGCCAAGGCATGCCTGGCGGGACCTGATGCAGCACACAGGCCCAGAAATACCAGGCCTGGAATGGCGCTCAGGCTCTGGCCAGTGAGGGAGGGATCAGAGCAGTGATGCAGCTCACACATGCCCAGTGGGATCTATCTTGTGATGGTGCATGGCACAGGAGGGATCTAACCCATGATATGGCTACACAGGCCCAGGGAATCTGGCCTGTGTTGGCATGTGGGGCTCTGGACTGGGAGGGGGGATGAGAGTGATCTGACCAGTGGTGCTGCTCCACAGGCCCAGGTGACCTGGCCTGTGATGGTACATGGGAATCTGGCATGAGAGGGAGGGATGGGAGGGATCTGACCTGAGGTGCGGCTCCACAAGCCCACGGTACCTGGCCTGTGAAGGTACTCAGGGCTCTCTGGCCAGTGAGGGAGGAATGGGAGTGATCTGTCCTGCAGTGAAGCTCCACAGGCCCGGGGCACCTGGCCTGTGATGGCGTGTGGGGCTCTAGCCAGCAAGGGGGCTCAGGCAGGTCTGCCAATTCTTGGATTTTGAGTGTAAAAAGTGCAAACTTCATTGATTTTTCCTTTATAACATTCAGAGTTAGTTTGAAATTTCATTACATTTCAGTTTTAGTTTGCCTCATTTGGACACAGAATAACATTTGAGTGAAACAAGTGAAACTTCATTGTATTCTAAATTCTTACATTAAGAGTTAGTTTGTAAGCTCATTTCATTTCTGTTATAGTTTGTTTCATTCAACTACAGAATGATGGCAGAACAACATATCTTAAGACACAAGCAATATAACTTACATTTGTTTAGAAAGTTTTCTCATAATTTGAGTGAAACAAGTGAATGTTCATTGTATTCTACATTCTAGCATTGAGTTAGTGTGTAAGCTCATTTCATTTCAGTTATAGTTTGTTTTATTTGACTACAGAATGATGGCAGAACATATCTTATGACACAAGGAATATAACGTGTATTTTTAGAAAGTTTTCTCATCCTTTGAGTGAAACAAGTTGTAGCAGACAGCTTTAGGTTCGCTGAGATGAACTTCCAGACCAGGCACAGTTATGGAGGAAGGGTTATTATTTATTGAAGCTTACATATCCAGGGGAAGTTTCATAATGGCAGAAGAAGCAGCCTGCTCTCCACAGGGCCAAGCAGAGAGAGCAAAAGCCAACCAGCCACCACAGCACACAGAGCAAAACTACAACCAAAAGGTCACACAGCACACTTCAGGAACTCCTGCTAGGCACATTTGCATATCTTTACAATGGAATCTCAAACCATCACCACACCTTAAGACCGGGCCCCCAGTGACCTTGCCTCTAGCAAGGTGATTGCAGATGCAAACTATAAAATAATAAAACACTGAATATATTGGGGGACATATATTCAAACTACCACATTCCGCCCCTGGCCCCCAATATATTTAGCTCCTGGCCCCCAATAGATTTATAACTATCACACATTGTAAATTGTACTCAGTCCAATTTCAAAGGTTCTCATAGTCTTGATCAACTTAAGATAGTGAGTCCTATAAAATCAAACAAGTTAAATACTTTCAACATGTAATGGCACAGAGTAAAACATTTTTTAACTGGTATAAGGCATAGCAAGGAGAAACTAAAACAATGCAAATTCAACCACCATCAACAGTCATCAAACTTCTGCAGTTCAAGTTCAATATAACCAGAGACTAACAGTCTCCAGGTTTTCCAATTCCACCCCTCCAGCTGGGCAGAGTCGCCAGGGAAAACTTTCATCCCATGCCAACACTGCACTCCATGGTAGCCCTTTTGCACAGTCCTGGTATATCCAAAACATCTTCAGGTCTCCATGCAAACCACGGTCCATCTTCCAAAGGCTCTTCCAGCCTATTCCTGAGGGTCTTCATGCCCTGCCTCATGCCGCATCTCAGCAGCGGCTCCTGGAATTGTGTGCAACTCATGACCACTCCATGCATTTTTCATGCTTCCAAAACTAATACCACGTGTACCAGACACAGCCATATTCTTAATCCAGGGATGAAATAAACCACAGCCTTGAACAGCAGATTCCTTCTCCAGTCAGCTCTTTCCAAGAATTTGCATTTTTAACAGTCTTTCCTCAGGCATCCTCTCCATTGTTTTAATGTAAATCAGTCGTCAGGCCACCTTCCTTCCACCTTCCTTAAGATTGCTAATGTGGTTGACAATAGCAGCTAAACCAGTCTCAATGCCTCTACTTTTAACTTGCTTCAAGTTTTCCAGCTTAAAATCTTAAAATCTCAGTCCGATATCTTTAGCCAAGCACATCAGTCCATTACAAATTTAACCTTGATCAAACACTCTGGGCCTGGATAGCAGAACGTAGCCATCCCTTATGCCAGTAGCCCAGTTCCAACAAAGTCCTCTGCCATCTTTCCTTCCCCTTAGAAAGCTCATAAGCCAAGCCTCGAAGTTCAATACTGTCTGCACTTAGCATTCTTGAACTCTCATCAGAATAGTCCATAAAACTTGGCTTACCAGTCCAGAAGGCATCTTCAGTTGCAAGCACCAAGTCCATGCCCATTCCTCCAAAACAAAGGTTCCAAAAGATGAATATCCACACGGTCAGGTTCATCTCACCCCACTCTCAGTACCACTTTACTGTAGCAGACAGCTTTAGGTTCGCTGAGATGAACTTCCAGACCAGGCACAGTTATGGAGGAAGGGTTATTATTTATTGAAGCTTACAGATCCAGGGGAAGTTCCATAATGGCAGAAGAAGCAGCCTGCTCTCCACAGGGCCAAGCAGAGAGAGCAAAAGCCAACCAGCCACCACAGCACACAGAGCAAAACTACAGCCAAAAGGTCACACAGCACACTTCAGGAACTCCTGCTAGGCACATTTGCATATCTTTACAATGGAATCTCAAACCATCACCACACCTTAAGACCGGGCCCCCAGTGACCTTGCCTCTAGCAAGGTGATTGCAGATGCAAACTATAAAAATAATAAAACACTGAATATATTGGGGGACATATATTCAAACTACCACACAAGTGAAACTTCATTGCTTTTTTTTTTTTTTTTTAGCATTATGAGTTAGTTTGTAAGCTCATTTCATTTCAATTGTAGTTTGCTTTATTTGACTACAGAATGGCGGCTGAACATCATATCTTTTGACACAAGGAATGGAACTTGCATTTCTTTAGACGTTTTCTCATAATTTGAGTGAAGCAAATGAAAGTTCTTCAGTTTCTACCTTCTAGCAGTAAGAGTTAGTTTGTAAGGCTTATTTCTTTTCAGTTATATTTTGTTTCACTCAACTACTGAGTGATGGCAGAATAGCATATTTTATGACACACGGAATGTAACTTGCATTTGTTTAGAAAGTTTTCTCATAATTTGAGTGAAACATGTGTAACTTCATTGTGTTTTACATTCTACCATTAAGAGTTAGTTTGTAAGCTCATTTCATTTCAGTTATACTTTGTTTCATTGACTACACAGTGATGGCAGATCATCATATCTTATGATACAAGGAATGTAACTTGTATTGTTTAGAAAGTTTTCTCATAATTTGAGTGAAACAAGTGGACTTCATTATTTTCTATTTTTTAACATTAAGCTTCAGTTTGTAATCGCATTTCATTTCAGTTTCAGTTTAGGTTTTTTGGCTACAGAATGATGGCAGAAGAAAATATCATATTGACACAAGGAATGTGTGTTTGTGTAGAAAATTTTCTTATAATTTGAATGAAACAAGTGAAACTTCATTGTTTTCTACTTTCCAGCATTCAGAGTTATTTTGTAAGCTCATTTCATTTCAGTTTTAGTTAGCTTCATTCCTATGTCAGTGGTCAAAGTATGGTAACCTGTAGACTGAAGTTCATCATTAGTATCACACAAAGACTATGCTCCTGTTCTGTTACAACAGAAACAAACCAAACAGAACAAATTCACAAAAAAAAATGTACTACTTTCTATCAATGCTTCAAATTTGAGAGTAAGCTGTGGAAACTTCATTGTTTTCTACTTTCTAACATTCAGTGTTAGTTTGTAAGTGCATTTCTTTTCAGTTTTGGTTTGCATCATTCCTAATGCAGTTGTCAAAGTATGGTAACATGGGCTAGATAGATGGTTAGCAGTTAAGGCATTTGCCTGTAAAGCCAAAGCATACCAGTTCAATTCTCCTATGTTAGCCAGGTACACAAGGGGCACATGCATCTGGAGTTTGTTTGCAGTGGCTGGAGGCCCAAGCATACCTATTTATTCCTCTCTCCTTCTCTCTTCCTGCCTCTTTCTGTCTTTCAAATCAATAAATAAAATATCTTTAACATGAAGTGTGGTAACATGTACATTGTAGTTAATCATTAATATCACAAAAAGACTATGCTCCTATTTTGTTAGTATTCCTCATTTAACTAAACAGAGCAAATGCACAAAAAATGTACAACTTTTTAAAAAACACTTAGACTTTGAGTATAACAAGTGAAAACTTTCTAAAATTCAGAGTTAGTTTGTAAACTAATTTCATTTCAGTTTTAATTTGCTTCCTTAGGCTACACAATGATGGTGGAACAATATATCTTATGACACAGGGAATGCAACTTGTGTTTGTTTAGAAAGTTTTCTTATAAAAGTGAAAGAAAAACACAACATTCTTTCTGAGTTTGACTTACCATCTCTAGAACATACTTTTAGGTTCAGTATCAAACTAGGAGCTACCTTTTAAGAATATTTCATTTACATGCTAGTTCTCAAAGTATCCTGACATACAGACTGCAGTAAACTGTTATAGTGAAATGAAGATTTAAGTATTTTTATTTTGGTAACAAGTGTAAAATTCACTGTAATCTCCTGTATGACACTAGAGTTAGTATGTATGTTCATTTTATTTGTTGGCTTTGGTATGTTAGTCAATGGAATGATTGCAGCACGACAAATTGTATGACACAAGCAATGTATGTGTTTGTTCAGAATCCTTTGTTAACAAATTGAATACAAAGCAAACAACTGTGATACTGTGTTTCTGATGTGACTTTGAATTATCCTCTCTAAAGACAGATTGCAGTTCATCACTAGTATGAAACAAAGACTGTATGCTGTTTTCCTTACATGGCATCCTTCAAGGAAACAGAACGAACATAAAAACAATGTATGTGATTCTTTCAAAGCTTTGACTTTGTGTGTGACAATTGTAAAACTCATTGCTTTATACTAATACAAACATTTTTTTTCGAGGTAGGGTCTCACTCTTGCCCAGGCTGACCTGAAACTCACTATGTAGTTTCAGGGTGGCCTCAAACTCATGGTAATCCTTCTACCTCTGCCTCCCAAGTGCTGGAATTACAGGCATGTGCCACCATGCCCAGCCTAATAAGAACATTTTGAAAGTTCATTTTATTCATTTTTACTTTAGTTTGTTAAGTGAGCTAAGGCAAATGTTGTAGAACACCACAATGTATGGCAAAAGAAAGCAAGAATGGTTGTTTAGAAAACCTTCTTAACAAAGAGACTCCTTGCAGTGTTTCATGAGTTTGTTTTAGCTTCTCTGAAAGGCATCTTTGATATCAGTTTAAAACTGTAAGGAAGGTTTATTTCTACCACAGTTGTCAAAGCATGGTAGCATGTAGATTATAGTTTATCATTAGTATCCCAGAAATACTATGCTGCTGATTTGTTGCAGTTCATTATTTAACAAAACAGCATATGAACAAAAAATGTACTAGTTTCTATCAACACTTCAAATTTGAGTGTAATAAGTGGACACTTCATTGTTTCTTCTTTCATAACATTCAGAGACATTTGTAAGCTCGTTTCATTTTAGTTTAGTTTGCTTTGTTCCTATAGCAGTTATAAACGTATGGTAACATGTAGATTGCAATTCATTATTCGTATCACACAATGACTATGCTCCCGTTTCGTTAGAGTTCATCATTTAACAAAACAGAGCAAATGCACAAAAAATATATGACTTTCTATCAATGCTTCAAATTTGAGTGTAAATAAGAGGAAAGTTCATTGTTTTCTACTTTATGACATTCAGAGTTAGTTTGAAATCTCCTTTCATTTCAATTTTAGTTTGGTTTGTTTGGCTACAGAATGATGGCAGAATAACATATCTTATGACACAAGGAATGTAACGTGTTTATTTAGAAAGTTACATCACCCCCTTGAAACAAACAGAACAAGCATGGGAAAATGTGCATGATTCTTTCAAAGCCTTGAATTTGCATGTGACAAGTTTATACTAATATAATCAGTTTTAAAGTTTATTTTGTTCAGTTTTACTTTAGTTTGTTTAGTGAGGTAATGCAAACATTGCCGAACACCACAATGCATGGCAAAATGAAAGGAAGAATGATTGTTTAGAAACCCTTAAAAATCATTAAAATCACAGAGGCTCCTTGTTGTTTTTAATGAGTTTGTTTTGGCTTCTCTGAAAGATGTCTTTGATATCAGTTTAAAACTGGAAGGTAGTTTGTAAGGAAGGTTAATTTTTATGGCAGTTGTCACAGTAACATGCAGATTGCAGTTCATCTTCAGTATCACACAAAGACTATGATGCTGTTTTGTTACAGTTCATCATTTAAGAAAACAGAGCAAATGTGCAAAAAATGTACGACTTCCTATCAATGCTTGGACTTTGAGTGTAACATTGTTTTCTACTTTCTAACATTCCGAGTTGATTTTTAAGCTCATTTCATTACAGTTTTAGTTTGCTTCATTCTGCTACATAAGGATGGCAGAATAACATATTTTACGACACAAGGACTGTAACATGTGTTTATTTACAAAGTTTTCTTATAAAAGTGAGAGAAAAACATGACACTCTTTCTGGATTTGATTTCCCATCTCTAGAACATATTTTAGGTTCAGTTTCAAACTAGGAGCTAGCTTGTAAGTTATTTTCATTTCCATATTAGTTTTCAAAGTATGTTAGCATACAGATTGTAGTAAAATTTTCCATGAAATGAACATTGTAAGCATTTTTTTTTGTGGTAACAAATGTAAACTTCACTGGAATCTCCTGTGTGGCAGTACAGTTTGTGTATTTGGACATTTCATGTGTTCTCATTCAGTATGTTAGTCAATGGAATGATTGCAGCAGGACAAATTGCATAACACAAGGAATGTACGCGTTTGTTCAGAAACATTGGTTAACAAATTTAGTACAAGACAAACAATTGTAGTTTTGTCTTTCTGATGTGAGTTTGAATTACCCTCTCTAAAGACAGATTGCAGTTCATCATTAGTATGAAACAAAGCCTGTATGCTGTTGTCCTTACATTGGCTCCTTGAAGCAAACACAATGAACATGAAAACAATGTATGTGATTCTTTCAAAGCTTTGACATTGCATATGACAAGTGCAAACCTCTGGTTGGTAGACTTACAGAGCAAATGCACTTAACCACTGGCCCAAGATTTTAATTCTTTATGTAAAAATAAAATATCACATCACCTCACTTGTATGAAAACTTGCTTTTGTCTTTAATGAGTGGTTAAAATTATATGTATTTTCATTCTAAAGTGATCTTATGACTTATTAGTAAATGTTGAATTTTTGATATGCTGGTTTGTTTTCTGTTTCTGGGGCTTGAACTCAGGACCTTATACATACTAGGAAAGTACTTTACCATGGAGTTACAACCCCAGCCATAATGACTGATTTGTATACCTATTTTATATACCTGTTATGGCATTCTCAGCTGTAAATAAATCACAAATGGGAAAACTTTAAAAAGTCCTGGTTTATAACACCTATTAGTATCTAGTTTTTGAAAAGCAGGGCCATATTTGAGGAAGGTTCACTATTGCCAAATCATAAGTTCAACCCTATGCCACTACTAAAACCAAGAAACATTACAAAATAACTAATTAATGCAATTCCTTCCGTGTCATGATTACACTGACCGCAACATACCCCAGAGTTCAGCAGCCACCTGATTCTGTGTAGTGATATTCAGAAATCATTTATTGATCATTTATCTTGTGTCAGGTTCTATACAGAGAATAAAGCAATCAATACCCTGAGCACACACTGCTTCCAGCAAAGACCACTGCAAGCACAAGGTGCTCAATGCTGTGGAGCAACAGGAAGAATCCTAATGGCAACTTATTTGAGACAGGTCAGCTAGAATTCTCCTAGGGAGGAGACATACTACCTGAGTGTGACAAAGGGAAGACATCTGAGAAAAGAGGAGCAGAAAAGGTAGAAACACTCCAGAAAGAAGGGGCCATTGTTTCTTAGAGCAGATGAATTGAGGGAGTTGTCTGGAGGAATGGGGCATGACAAGGAGCAAGAGAGGAGCAAGAATAGAATGAATACAATTCTCTTGCTATATAATTGAATCTGGAAGTGACAAAACTATACATGCATCTAAGATAACACTTGCTTCAGTACAAAAAGCTAGAGACAAGTATGCCATTCAAAAATGGCTGCTGTAATCCAAGTAAATGTGGTGTTAGCCTGAAATATGGATCCATGAAGTTCTTTTTTTCTCTCTCTCTTTAACTGTGCTTTCATTCAGCAGGCACTATTTGAATGCCTACATTTGTCAGGCACTGTTCTACGTATTGGAGATCTAGTAGGAAGCAGTAGGGAGAGGGGGTGAAATAAATACGTTATGTGTGTAGTATAAATTAGTATTATAGAGAAAAGTAGAGTAATATGGTTGCTGTTAGATTAGTGAATAAATAAGTTTGGCATCTTAGAGCTATATTAAAGTGAGAGTTGAATGCTTCATGTGTGTGTGTGTGTGTGTGTGCATGCGTGCGCATATGCACATGCACACTCGCACTATATATGGGCTTGGAAAGAGGTGGTGGTAGAAGAAAAATGAAAAGCTATTGGCTCTTAAATTTATGGTTTCACTGAATCCACCTGAGATGCTGCCAAGCCTAATAAGCACTCTCAGGACCAGACAATAGGGATGGTGGGATGGAGGGAGGGTAAGGGTGGGAGGGAGTGAGAGGGTGGGAGGAAGGACAAGGGTAGGGGGATACAAATAGGGACCCAAAAGGAAATGATATTATAAAACCCTTTATACTGAACAACAGGCTAAAACATTGATCATTCAGCAGGTCCATAGAGGGAACACCTGAACCACAGGAAACTGGAGAGATCATCAAGAAGACCAACCTTAATCTTTTCTTGCCTTTCTCTCTCTTCTCTCTCCTTCTCTCTCTCTCTCCCTCTCCACTCTGTACTCACTTTCTCTTTCATATTTTCTTTCTTTTTCTTCCCTCACCTCCCTTGGCACTGACTTACAACTCCCAGTAACAGCATGGGGTTAACTTTCACAATGAGCTGTTGATCCAAGACACCGACAAGGTGTCCAAACTTCATTTGAACTTACTGAGTTATACATCTTGTTAGATTGTACAAACCAAGGACGTTTGAACTTCCTGTACTCAACCCTCATTGTACAAAACCAAGTCATAAAAACTGCACTCATTTGCTGGGTTGAACAAGCTTATTTCAAACAGTACAGTGTTCCGTGATGAGGATGTCTGTTTACTTAGCAAACTATAATTGAAATGAAATGAACTTACAAAGTAATACATCTTGTTAGCTTGCACAAGCCAAGGAAGTTTGAATTTTCTGTATTCAACCATCATTGGACAAAAGCAACTCATTCAAGTCACACTCATTTGCTGAGTTAACAAGCTTATTTCAAACAGTATAATGTTCTGCAATGATGTTTGTTTATTTAGCAATCTACATTGGAAATGAAATGACCTTACTAGGTTATACATCTTGTTAGATTGTGCAAACCAAGGAAGTTTGAACTTGTTGTATTCAGCCTTCATCATAGAAAAGCAACGCATTCAAATCGCACTTATTGGCTGAGTTGAACGAGCTTATTTCAAAGAATACACTGTTCAGCAATAAAGATGTTTGTTTATTTAGCAAACTACAAGCAAAATGAAATGAACTTACTAAGTAATACATCTTGTCAGATTGGACAAACCAAGTAAGTTCTAACTTGCTATACTTATCCCTCGTCGTTCGAAAGCAACTCATTCAAATGGCACTCATTTGCTGAGTTGAACAAACTTATTTCAAACAGTATACTGTTTGGCAATAAAGATGTTTCTTTACTTAGCAAATTACATTGGAAATGAAATGAACTTACTAAGTTATACATCTTCTTATATTGTACAAAACAAGGAAGTTTGAACTTGCTGTACTTAACCCTCATTGTATGAAAGCAATTCATTCAAATTACACTCATTTTCTATGTTGAACAAGCTTATTTCAAAGAGTACAGTGTTCAGCAATGAAGATGTTTCTTCACTTAGCAAACCACAAGCAAAATGAAATGAACTTACTAACTTATACATCTCGTTAGATTGAACAAACCAAGGAAGTTCTAACCTTCTATACTCATCCCTCGTCATACAAAAGCAACTCATTCAAATCACATTCATTTGCTGAGTTGAACAAGCTTATTTCAAACAGTATAGTGTTTGGCAATGAAAATGTTTTGCTACTTAGCAAACTACTTTGGAAATGAAATGAGATTACTAAGTTATACATCTTGTAGATTATACAAACCAAGAAAGTTTGAACTTGCTGTACTCAACTCTCATCGTACGACACCAACTCAGCCCAATCACACTCATTTCCTGAGTTGAACAAGCTTATTACAAAGATTACAGTGTTTGGCAATGAAGATGTTTCTTTACTGAGCAAACTACATTGTTAATGAAATGAACTTATGAAGCAACACATCTTGTCAGGTTGCACAAACCAAGGAAGTTTAAACTTGCTGTATTAAACCCTCATTGTACGACAGCAACTCATTCAAATCACACTCATTGGGTGAGTTAACAAGCTTATTTCAAACAGTAGTGTTCAGCAATGAAGATTGTTCTTAGCAAACTACACTGGAAATGAAATGAAATTAAAAAGTTATACATCTTGTTAGAGTGTACAAACCAAAGATGTTTGAACTTGCTGTACTAAACTGTCATCGAACAAAAGAACCTCATTCAAATTGCACTCATTTCCTGAGGTGAACAAGCTTATTTCAAAGAGTATAATGTTCAGCAATTCAGATATTCCTTTACTGAGAAAACTACATTGGAAATGAAATGAACGTACTAAGTTATACATCTTGTTAGATTGCACAAACCAAGGAAGTTTGAACTTGCTGTATTCCACCTTCTTTGTATGAAAGCAACACATTCAAAATGCACTCATTTGCTGAGTTGAGCAAGCTTGTTTCAAACAATACAGTGTTGGGGAATTAAAATGTTTCTCTACTAAGCATACTACTTTGGAAATGAAGTGAACTTACTAAGTTATACATACTGCTAGATTGCACAAACCAAGGATGTTTGAACTTGCTGTACACAACCCGCATCGTATGAAAGCAACTCATGCCAATCACACTTATTTGATGAGTTGAACAAGCTTATTTCAATAATACAGTGCTCTACAATGCTGTTTCTTTACTTAGAAAACTATGTTGGAAATGAACTTACTAAGTTATATACCTTGTTAGATTGCACAAACCAAGGAAGTTTGAACTTGCTGTATTCAAAACTCATCCTATGAAAGCAATGACGTGAAATTGCATTTATTGGCTGAGTTGAACAAGCTTATTTCAAACAGCACACTGTTCAGCAATGAAGATGTTTATTTACTTAGCAAACTAAGTGGGATATGAAATGAATTTATTAAGTTATACATCTTGTTAGATTGTACAAACCAAGGAAGTTTGAAATAAAACGCTCATTAAAAGCAACGTAATGTTGCACTCATTTTCTGAGTTGAACAAGCTTATTTCAAAGAGTAAAGTGTTCTGCAATGAAGATGTTTCCTTACTTCGCAAACTACATTGGAAATGAAATTAACTTAATAAGTTGTACTCTTGTTAGACTGTATGAACCAAAGAAGTTTGAACTTGCTGTATTCAACCCTCATTGTATGAAAGCAACTCATGCAACTCACACTCATTTGCTTAGTTGAAAATGCTTATTTCAAACAGTACAGTGTTCATCAATGACGATGACACTTTACTTAGCAAGCTTCTTTGGAAATGAAATGAACTAAGTTATACATCTTGATAGATAGCACAAACAAGGAAGTTTGAACTTGCTGTACTCAACCCTCATCTAAGGAAAGCAATTCGTTAAAATCGCACTCATTTCCTGAGTTGAACAAGCTTATTTCACACAGTACAGTGTTCCACAATGAAGATTTTTTTACATAGAAAATTATAATTGAAAGGAAATGAACTTACTAAGTAATACATCTTTTCAGATTGCACAAACCAAGGAAGTTCTAACATGCTATACTCATCCCCTGTCCTACAAAAGCAACTTATTCAAAGTGCACTGTTTTGCTGAGTTGAACAATTTCAAACAGTACCATCTTTGGCAATAAAGATATTTCTTCACTTAGCAAACTACATTGGAAATTAAATGAACTTACTAAGTTATACATCTTGTTAGATTGTACAAACCAAGGAAGGGTGAACTTGCCGTATTCAACCCTCATTGTAAGAAAGCAACTCATTCAAATTGTACTCATGTGCTGAGTTGAACAAGCTGATTTCAAACAGAAGAGTGTTCCACAATGAAGATGTTAACTTACTTAACAAACTACATTGTAAATGAAATGAACTTATGAAGCAATACATCTTGTTAGATTGTAGAAACCAAGGAAGTTTGAACTTGCTGTAATCAACCCTGTTCATACGAAAGTAACGCATTCAAATTGCACTTATTTGCTGAGTTATCAAGCTTATTTCAAAGAATACAGTGTTCGGCAATGAATGTGTTTCTTTACTTAGCAAACTACATTGGATATGAAATGAACTTACTAAGTTATACATCTTGTTAGATTGCACAAACCAAGGAAGTTCTAACCTGCTATACTCATCCCTCCTTGGACGAAAGCAATTGATTCAATTCAAACTCATTTGTTGAGTTGAACAAGCTGATTTCAAACACAAGTGTGTTCCACAATTAAGATGCTTCTTTACTTAACAAACTACATTGGAAATAAAATGAACTTATGAAGTAATACATATTGTTAGATTGAACGAACCAAGGAAGTTTGAACTTGCTGTATTCAACCCTGTTTGTACGAAAGTAACTCATACTCATTTGTTGAGTTGAACAAGTTTATTTCAAACAGTACAGTGTTTGGCAATGAAGATGTTTCTTTACTTAGCAAATTACTTTGGAAATGAAATGAACTTTTGAAGTAACACATATTTTTAGATTGTACATACCAAGGAAGTGCGAACTTGCTGTATTCAACCCTCTTTGATTGAAAGTAACTCATTCATGGGCTGGAGAGATGGCATAGCAGTTAAGGTGCCTGCCTCCTAAGCCAAAAGAACACTGGTTCCAATCTCCAGTGTTTCCAATCTCCAGGTTCCACATTTAGCCCGATGCAAAGTGATGCAAGGGTGCAATGACGCACTTGACCACAAGGGGGTGCATGCAACTGGATTTCGTTTGCAGCAGCTGAGAGGCTACTGGCGCCACCATCTCTATCTGTCTTCCTCTCCCTCTCTCTCTGTCTCTCTCTGTGTCTCTCTCCAAAAAAAAATAACTCATTTAAATCACACTCATTTGCTGAGTTAACAAGCTTATTTCAAACAGTACAGTGTTTAGCAATGGAGATGTTTCTTTGCTTAGCAAACTACATTAGAAGTGAATTGAACTTACTAAGTTATACATCTTGTTAGATTGCACAAACCAAGGAAATTAGAACTTGATGTACTCAGTCCTCTTCATACAAAAGCAACTCATTCAAAGCGCACTCATTTGCTGAGTTAAGAAGCTTATTTCAAACTGTCCACTGTTTCTATAATGAAGATGATTGGTTACTTATCAAACTACAAGTGAAATGAAATAAACATAGTAAGTAATACATCTTGTTACATTGCACAACCCAAGGAGGTTCTAACCTGCTATACTCATCCCTCATCAGACTAAAGCAACTGATTGAATTTGAACTCATTTTCTGAGTTGAACAAGCTTATTTCAAACAGTACCAAGTTAGCCAATGAAGATGTTTCTTTACTTAGCAAATTACATTGGATATGAAATGAACTTACTAAGTTGTACATCTTGTTAGATTGTACAAACCAATGAAGTTTGAACTTGCTGTACAAAACCCTCATCATAAGAAAGAACCTCATCTAAATCACACTCATTTTCTGAGTTTAAAAAGCTTATTTCAAAGAGTACAGTGTTTGTCAATGAAGATGTATCTTTACTAAGCAAACTATATTGGATATGAGATGAACTTAGTAAGTTATACATCTTGTTAGATTGCACAAACCAAGGAAGTTCTAACCTGCTATAGTCATCTGTAATCATAAAAAGCAAATCATTCAAATCACACTCATTGGCTGAGTTAACAAGCTTATTTCAGAGTACAGTGTTCAGCAATGAAGATGTTTCCTTACTTATCAAACTATATTGGAAATGAAATGAGCTTACTACGTTATACATCTTCTGATATTGTATAAACCAAGGATGTTTGAACTTGCATTACTCAACCCTTATTGTATGAAAGTAATTCATTCAAATTGCACTCATTTGCTGAGTTGAACAAGCTTATTTCAAACAGTACAGTGCTCGGCAATGACGATGTTTCTTTACATAGCAACCTGAAGGACCCAGGCCAGAGTAGCACCATGACAGGCCCCAATCCCTCTGTAGGCCACAGGGGAGAGTTCCCAGAACCAAGGGAAGAATGAGCAGGACCAGGAAAAGCCATAAACTTGCTGTGAGAGCATGAATCAACATTCTTACGGTCCTGGGCTGAATGGCCCAATAAGATCCACCATCTCAGAGTTTTGTAAATGTCAACCAATCAAATGAATGTAACTGCACACGCCAACCTGTTCAAATGTAACCGCTGCTTGCTGAGCCAATTAAGTTTGAAATTCCCCTAGACCTAGCCTGCTAAAATCCTAAGACCAATCAAGAACCCCCAAGTACAGTTACTGTTCAAATTAGCCAATAATATGGTTGCGTGTGTGATAGTCCTCTCCCCCTTGCTCAAACCTCAATAAAAAGCCTGCTTTTCTGCTTCTCCGGGCTCTTGCATGGATCCACCGAGACTGAGCTTAAGCCCAAGTAAAGCTCTTTGCGTTTGCATACATGTTTGGTCTTCCTTGGTGGTCACTGGGGGCGCCGTGAACTGGGCATTACATTTGGGGACTCGTCCCAGTTCCTCCTGGAGATCCCTGAGGACCACCAACACGTGGAGCTCAGACTGCCGGCTGGTAAGTGTCTATTTGTCTGTTTTCTTTGTCTCTCAATCTCTCATGTCTCTCAGTCTCTCAGATCTCCCTAGTATTTCGAACTCAGTTTGTAGTAGGGTGGATGCACTCTTTGATAGGTTTTGGTAGGTGGGACCAGAGTGCCTCTGGCCCACCAAAGGGGAATTTTTCTCCCCTCCTATTTGGTATGTGGGACCAGAGTGCCTCTGGCCCACGGGGGGGGGTGAGGAATTTTTCTTCCCTCCCATTTTCGGAAGGACAACGTGGGTCGTGCCCACGGAGTGGTGTGTCACCACTGTCCCTGTTTCAGTTTTGTACTCGCTGGCCAGCTGAACTTGTTTTCTGCCTTATTTCTTTGTGTTTTGTCAGACTTATTCTCCTTCTCTGTGTGACTGGACAGATGGGACAGACTCACTCAACTCCTCTCTCCCTCCTGACAGACCATTTTATGGACGTTGAAGAAAGGGCCTCTAACCTAAATGTAGACGTGAAGAAGAGAAAACTAATTATCTTTTGCAGAAATGAATGGCCTACCTTCAACGTGGGCTAGCCCCCGGAAGGTACTTTCCACCTGCCCATAATACAGCAGGTCCAAGATAATATGTTTCAAAATTCCTCTGCAGGAAATGGACACTCGGACCAGATACCCTACATTCTAACGTGGCGTGAACTGGTTGAAAATCCCCCTGCCTGGTTAAAACCTTTTCTTCGCAGGATAAATCGTCCACTATCCTGGGTGTTAAGAACAAAGAAGAACCTATTGCCTCCCCCTCCCTACCTTCTGCCCCCCTATATCTGGTCCTGCAGGACAATTTTTCCTCCCCCTTATCCTCCTCCTCCCTTCCACCCCAGCTCCAGGTGGTTGGGCAGGCTCAACCTCAGCCCCAACAGCCATCCCTCCCTCCTGTAATTAGCCCCCCCAATACTTGCAGTCGAGTCCCTCAGGCACCAGCCCCAGAGCCCAAGGTCACGACCCTTCCACTCAGAGCAATAGGGCCCCCAGATGAGGAAGGCAATCAACCTCGTCACTATTGGCCATTTGCTACTAGTGACCTCTATCCTTTTTACCCACCAGCCCACATGGGATGATTGTCAGCAGCTTTTACAGATTCTATTCCCCACAGAGGAGAGAGAAAGGATCCTCACAGAAGCTCAAAAACTGGTTCTGGGAACGATTGGAAACCCCACAAATAAACAAGCTGTAATTGATACTTTTTTCCCACTGACTAGACCCAACTGGGATTTCAACATGGCAGAAGGTAAGGAGAGACTCCAGGTCTATTGCTGGACTCTAATGGGGGGTCTCAGAGCCGCTGCTAGATGGCCCACCAATTTGGCCAAGGTTAGCGATGTACAACAGGGAAAGGATGAGAGCCCTGCTGCCTTTCTGGAAAGGCTCATGGAAGCATACCACAGGTATACTCCCATGGACCCAGAACTCCCAGAAAATAAGAGAGCAGTTATTCTTAGCTTTATTAATCAGGCAGCTCCAGACATCAGGAGAAAATTTCAAAAATTAGATAGATTAGCAGACAAAAGCCTACAGGAATTGGTAGCACTGGCAGAAGGGGTACACAACAACTGAGAGAGCTCAGAGAACACCAGGCTTGAGCCTTTGCATCGGCCACCAAGATCCTTCTGATGGCCACCAAAGAATCTCCAGGAATGCAAAGAAATCCACACAGGAAGCTAACCAGAGAACAAGGTAAGGAGGGACCCCAGCCAGACAGACCTAAACTCCAGCGCAACCAATGCACATTTTGCAAAGAAATGGGACATTGGCATAAGGACTGCCCCAAGAAAAATAAAAAGTCAGAAAGAGTGCGAGTCCTGGAACTGGGAGACATCTCAGACTAGGGGAGACAGGGTACAGACCCTCTCCCCGAGCACAGGGTAACCTTAAAAGTGGAGGGGACTCCAATTACTTCTCTGGTGGATACTGGAGCACAACATTCAGTGCTAACTAAATCACAGGGCAAACTATCAAACAAAAAGTCTTGGGTACAAGGGGCCACAGGTATGAACCAATATTCATGGATTACCCGAAGAACAGTGGACCTTGGCACAGGCCTGGTATCCCACTCCTTCATGGTCATACCTGAATGCCCCATCCCCTTTTGGGGAGAGATGGGCCCCACTTCAAAGATAAATATGACCATGCAATTAGAGGATGAATACAGACTCCATCAACAACCAAATCCAATAAGGGACATTGCTGAGTGGCTACAGAGGTTTCCCCAGGCCTGGACAGAGACTGGGGGAATGGGACTGGCCTCACATTGCCCACCCATTTGGGTAGAATTAAAGCCTGGGGCAACATCCATCAGAGTGAGACAGTACCCTAAGTCACAGGAAGCCCATATGGGAATCACCCCCCATATCAGGCTGCTCTGAGACATCAGGGTACTTGTCCCTTGCCATTCCCCATGGAGCACTCTGCTCCTGGATCTTAGGGAGATAAATAAGTGGGTGTGGACATCCACCCAATAGTGCCAAACCCATACACTCTTTTAAGTTCTTTGCCTCCATCTAGAGTATGGTACACGGTTTTGGATTTAAAAGATGCCTTCTTTAGCCTGCCACTGGCAGCACAAAGTCAGCCCCTATTTGCCCTTGAATGGCATGACCTGGAACAAGGATTTAATGGACAATCAACTTGGACGTGGGATCCAAAAACTCGCCCACCCTGTTTGATGAGGCTCTCCATGAAGATCTGGATGCAGACTTGGAGGGACACCTCCATAACTGCGCTGACATCCTGAGCTGAGTCTACAACATCAGAGAGGATCTCACTGACCAGCCTCTACCGGATGCTGAGGTTACCTGGTACACAGATGGCAAAAGCTTCATGAAAGATGGACAAAGTTTTTGTAGATACTTCTCAGGATGGACAGAAGCTTTCCCTACCAAACATGAGACTGCACAGGTGGTGACAGGAAAGATCCTAGAGGAGATTTTGCCCAGGTATGGAACGCTTGCTCTTTTGAGTTCAGATAGTGGACCAGCCTTCATTTCTCAGGTAACACAAGAGGAAATTAAGATATTAGGGGTGAATTGGAAATTACATTGTGCTTACAGGCCCCAGAGTTCAGGTCAGGTAGAATGAATAGAATTTTTTTTTTAGAAAAAGACCCTTACTAAGAGACCGGGGACTGGGTATCTCTTCTTCTCTTTGCCCTTTATAGGGTAAGGAACACTCCTTACATGATAGGGTTAACTCCTTATGAGATTATATTTGGAAAAACCACCTCCTATCCTGCCTGATTTAAGTTTAAAAACCAAAATTTACGTGAGTCTTTTCAATCCTTAATTAGAAATCATGAAAAAACATGGCCTTGTCTAGGGGCCATATATGAGACTGGGCCTCCCCCACCAATACATGGATACCAGCCAGGGGATTAGGTCTTTGTTTGTAGTCATGATCTGAACCCCACTGGAAAGTACCCTATGTCTTCATCCTGATGACTCCCACCTCTGTCAAGGTAGACGGGATCGCCACTTGGATTCATCACACCACCTGGCTGAACGTGAGGATTACTCTCCCTAACATTATCCCACATGTCTCTTTACTTTGTTCCCTATATACTTAATAGATTGGTTAAGAAGTGAATCAATAGTGTACAATTAATAGTTTTGAGAAGTCAATATGCTCCACTAGAACTCTTGGGACCCAGGATTGGCTCCCCTTTAGGTACAAGGAGAGGGGGGAATGAAAGACCCAGGCCAGAGTAGCACCATGACAGGCCTCAGTCCTTCTGTAGGCCACAGGGGCGAGTTCCCAGAATCAAGGGAAGAACAAGCAGTACCAGGAAAAACCATAAACTTGCTGTGTGAGTGTGACTCAACATTCTTACAGTCCTGGGCTGGATGGCCCAATAAGATCCACCATTTCAGAGTTTTGTAAATGTCAACCAATTAAATGAATATAACTGCACACGCCAACGTGTTCAAATGCAACCACCGCTTGCTGAGCCAATTAAGTTTGAAATTCCCCTAGACCTAGCCTGCTAAAATCCTAAGACAAATCAAGAACCCCCAAGTACAGTTACTGTTCAAATTAGCCAATAATATGGTTGCGTGTGTGATAGTCCTCTCCCCCTTGCTCAAACCTCAATAAAGAGCCTGCTTTTCTGCTTCTCTGGGCTCTTGCATGGATCCACCGTGTTGGTGAAGGCAAGAGACTGAGCTTAAGCCCAAGTAAAGCTCTTTGCGTTTGCATACATGTTTGGTCTGCCTTGGTGGTCATTGGGGGTGCCATGAACTGGGCATTACAAAACTACTTTGGAAATGGAATGAATTTACGAAGTAACACATCTTGTTTTAATGTACAAACCAAGGAAATGTGAACTGGTTGTATTCATCCCTCTTCATAAAAAAGCAACTCATTTCAAATCACACTCTTTTGCTGAGTTAACAAGCTTATTTCAAATTGTCCAGTGATTCTGCAATGAAGATGATTGCTTACTTAGCAAACTCCAAGTGAAATGAAATAAACTAAGTAATACATCTTGTCACATTGCACAACCCAAGGAAGTTCTAAGCCTCTATACTCATCCCTCATTGTATGAAAGCAACTGATTCAATTTGAACTCATTTGCTGAGTTAAACAAGCTTATTTCAAACAGTACAGCATTAGACAATGAAGATGTTTCTGTGCTTAGCAAACTACATTGGATATGAAATGAACTTACTACGTTATACATCTTGTTAGATTGTACTTTTCAAGGAAGTTTGAACTTGCTGTACAAAACCCTCATCGTATGAAAGAACCTCATTCAAATGGCACTCACTTTCTAAGTTGAAGAAGATTATTTCAAAGAGTACAGTGTTAGGCAATGAAGATGAAGTTTGAACTTGTTTTATTCAACCCTCTTTGTACAAAAGCAACTCATTCATATTGCACTCATATGCTGAATTAGCAAGCTTATTTCCAATAGTACAGGTTTAGGCAATGAAGAACTTTCTTTACATAGCAAAGGTCTTTGAAAATGAAATGAATTTACAGAGTTATACATCTTGTTAGATTGTACAAAACAAGGAAGTTTGAATTGGCTGTCTTTACCCTCTTGGTACAAAAGCAACTCATTCAAATAGCACTCATTTGCAGAGTTAGCAAGCTTATTTCCAACAGTACAATATTCCCCAATGAAGATGTTTTGTTATTAGCAAACTACTTTGGAAATGAAATGAACTTACTGAGTTACACATCTTGTTAGATTGTACAAACCGAGGAAGTTTGAAATTCCTGTACTCAAACCTCATCATATGAAAGCAACTCATTAAAATCAAACTCATTTGCTGATTTGCAAGTTTACCTTGAACATTACAGTTTTCAGCAATGAAGATGTTGCTTTTCATAGGAAATTACTTTGGAAATGAAATGAACTTATTGGGTTATACATTTTGTTAGATTGTACAAACCAAGGAAGTTTGAACTTGCTGTACTCAACCTTCATCATATGATAGCAACTCATTCAAATCACACTCATTTGCTGAGTAAGCAAGCTAATTTCAAACAGTATAGTTTTCAGCAATGAAGATGTTTCTTTACTTAGCAAATTACTTTGGAAACAACATGAATGTACTGACTTAAATACCTTGTTAGATTGTACAAACAAAGAACGTTTGAACAGGCTGTATTCAACCCACTTTGTATGAAAGCAACTCCTTCAAATAGAATTAATTTGCTGAGTTAACAAGCTTATTTCCAACAGTAAAGTTTTTAGTAATGAAGATATTTCTTTTCCTAGAAAATTACTTAGGAAATGCAATGAAGTTACTGATTTATACATCTTATTATATTGTCAAACCAAGGAAGTTTTAAATTCCTGTACTCAATCCTCCTTATAGAAAAGCAATTCATTCAAATCACACTCATTTGCTGACTTATCAAGTTTATTTCCAACAGTACATTGTTGTGCAATGAAGATGTTTCTTTATTTAGCAAACTACTTTGGAAAGGAATTGAACTTACTGAGTTATACATAATGATACATTGTACACACCAAGGAAGATTGAACTTGCTGTACTCAACCCTCCTCTTATGAAAGCAACTCATTCAAATCACACTCATTTGCTGAGTAAGCAAGCTTATTTCCAACAGTACACTTTTGGGCAATGAAGATGTTTCTTTACTTAACAAACCACTTTGGAAATGAAATGAACTTACTGATTATACATCTTGGTAATTTGCACAAATTAGGAAAGTTTGAACTTGCTCTACTGAACCCAATTCATACAAAAGTACAGCATTCAAATCTCACTAATTTGCTGGGATAACAAGCTTTTTTGGAATAGTACATTGTTGTGCAAGGAAGATTTTTCTTTATTTAGCAAACTGCTTTGGAAATGAAATGATGTTATGGAGTTATACATCTTGATACACTGTACAAAACAAGGAAGTTTGAACTTGCTGTATTCAACCCTCATCTTATGAAAGCAACTCATTCAATTCACACTCATTTGCAGAGTTAGCAAGCCTATTTCAAACAATAGTTTCTGCAATGAAGTTGTTTACTTACAAACTACATTGGAGAAGAAATGAACTTACTGAGTTATACATCTTGTTACATTGTAAAAACCAAGGAAGTTTGAACTTGCTGTACTCAACCCTCATCATATGAAAGCAACTCATTCAAATAGACTCATTTGATGAGGTAGCAAGCTTATTTCCAACAGTACAGTTTTTGACAATGAAGATATTTCTTTACTGAGAAACTATTTTGGAAACCAAATGAACTTACTGAGTTATACAGCACATTACATTGTAGAAACCAAGGAAGTTTAAACTTGCTATACTCAATCCTCATCGTTCGAAAGAAAATCATTCAAATTGCAGTCATTTGCTGAGTTAGCAAGCTTATTTTGAACAGTACATTTTTAAACAATGAAGATGTTTCTTTACTTAGCAAACTACTTTGGAAAAGAAATTAACTTACTGAGTTATACGTCTTTTAGATTGTAAAAACCAAGGATGTTTGAACTTGCTGTACTCAAACCTCATTGAATGAAAGCAACTCATTCAAATCACATTCGTTTGCTGAGTTAATCAGTTTATCTCCAACAGTACAGTGTTCCCCAATGAATATGTTTCTTTACATAGCAAACTACATTGGCGATGAAATGGCCTTACCAAGTTATACAACTTGTTATATTGTACAAACCAAGAAATTTTGAAAATCCTGTACTCAACCCTCCTAGTCAAAATCAGCTCATTCAAATCACACTCGTTTGCTGAGTGAGCAAGCTATTTTCCAACAATACACTGTTCAGCCATGAAGAACTTTCTTTACTTAGCAACGTACTTTGGGAATGAAATGAATTTTACTGAGTTATACATCTTGTTACATTGTAAAAACCAAGGAACTTTGAACTGGCTGTAATGAACCCACTTCATGTGAAAGCAACTCATTCAGATGGCACAAATTTGCTGAGTTAACAAGCTTATCTCCAAAAGTACAGTGTTCCCTATGAAGATGCTTCTTTACTTAGCAAACTACTTTGGAAATGAAATGAACTTACTGGGTTATCCATCTTGTTAAATTGCAGAAACCAAGGCGGTTTGAAATTCCTGTACTCAATCCTCTTCGTACAAAAGCAATATATTAAAATCATACTCATTGGGTGACTTAGCAAGCTTATTTCAGTTTTTGGGAATGAAGATGTTTCTTTCCTTAGCAAAGACCTTTGGAAACGAAATGAACTTACTGAGTTACACATCTTGTTAGATTGTACAAACCAAGGAAGTTGGAACTTGCTATAATCAACCCTCTTTGTACAAAAGGATCTCATTCAAATCACATTCATTTGGTGAGTTACCAAGCTTATTTCAGTTTTCGGGAGTGAAGAGGTTTATTTCCTTAGCAAAGAACTGTGGAAATGAAATGAACTTACTGAGTTACACATCTTGTTAGATTGTACAAACCAAGGAAGTTTGAACTTGCTGTACTCAACCCTCTTCATACAAAAGCAAATCATTCAAATCACACTCATTTTCTGAGTTAGCAAGCTTATTTCAAATGTTGTTTGGGAATGAAGATGTTTTTTTACGTAGTAACCTACTTTGGAATGGAAATGAACTTACTGAGTTACACATCTTGTGAGATTGTACAAAGCAAGGAAGTTTGGACTTGCTGTACTCAACCCTCTTCCTAAAACAGCAAGTCTTTCAAATCACACTCATTTGGTGAGTTAGTGAGCTTTATTCAGTTTTCAGGAATGAAGACGTTTCTTTCCTTAGCAAAGACATTTGGAAATGAAATGAACTTATGAAGTTAGACCTATTGTTAGATTTGTACAAACCAAGGAAGTTTGAACTTGCTGTATACAACCCTCCTTGTACAAAAGCAACTCATTCAAATTGCATGCATATGGTGAGTTAGCAAGCTTATTACAGTTTTTGGAAATGAAGACGTTTCTTTCCTGAGCCAAGAACTTTGGAAACAAATTAACTTACTGATTTACACATCTTGTGAGATTGTACAAACAAAGGAAGTTTGAACTTGCTGTATTCAACCTTCTTCATGCAAAAGCAACTCATTCAAATCACACTCATTTGGTGAGTTAGCAAGCTCATTTCAGTTTTCAGAAATGAAGATGTTTCTTTACTTAGCAAACTAGTTTGGAAATGAAATGAACTTACTGAATTATCCAACTTGTTATATTGTACAAACCAAGGAACTTTGAACTTGCTATACTCACCTGTCCTTGTATGAAAGCAACTTATTCAAATCACAGTTATTTGCTGAGTTAGCAAGCTTATTTCGAATACTACAGTGTTTGGCAATGAAGATGTTTCTTTACTTAGCAAACTACTTTGAAGACGAAATGAACTGACTCAGTTATATAACTTGTTAGATTGTACAAACCAAGGAAGTTTGAATTTGCTGTACTCAACCATCCTCGTACGAAAGCAACTCATTCAAAACACAATCTTTTGCTGAGTTAGCAAGCTTATTTTGAACAGCACAGTGTTCAGCAATGAAGATGTTTCTTTACTTAACAAACAACTTTGGAAACTAAATGAACCTACTGAGTTACATATCTTGTTAGATTGTACAAACCAAGGAAGTTTGAACTTGCTATATTCAACCCTCTTTGTATGAAAGTAACTCATTCAAATACCACTCATTTTCTGAGTTAACAAGCTTATTTCAAAGAGTACAGTTTTCGGCATTGAAGATGTTTCTTTACATAGCAAACAACTTTGGAAATGAAATGACCTTACTGAGTTACACATCTTGTAAGATTGTACAAACCAAGGAAGTTTGAACTTGCTGTACACAACCCTCTTCAAACAAAAGCAACTCATTCAAATCGCATTCATTTGGTGAGTTAGCAAGCTTATTTTGAATAGTACAGATATTGGCAATGAAGATGTTTCTTTACTTAGCAAACAACTTTGGAAACGAAATGAAATTACTGAGTTACACATATTGTTATATTGAACAAACCTAGGAAGTTTGAACTAGCTGTGCTCAACCCTCCTCCTACAAAAGCAATTCATTCAAACCACACTCATTTGCTGAGTAAGCAAGCTTAGTTCGAAAATATAATTGTCAGCAATGAACTTACTGAGTTACACATCTTGTTTGATTTTACAAACCAAGGAAGTTTGAACTTGCTGTACTCAACCCTCTTTTTACAAAAGCAACTCATTCAAAACACATTCATTAGATGAGTTACCAAGCTTATTTCAGTTGGGGGCAATGAAGATGTTTATTTCCTTAGCCAAGTACTGTGAAAACGAAATGAATGTACTGAGTTTTACAACTTGTTAGTTTGAACAAACCAAGGAAGTTTGAACTTGCTATACTCAACCTTCCTTGTACAAAAGCAACTCACTCAAATCAGACCCTTTTGCTAAGTTAGCAAGCTTTCAAAACAGTACAGATATCAAATTAAGATGTTTCTTTACTTAGCAAACAACTTTGAAATGAAGTGAACATAGAGAGTTACACATCTTGTTAGATTGAACAAACCAAGAAGTTTGTACTTCCTATACTCAACCCTTCAACAAAATCAATTTGAACAATTTTCTTTTTCTGAGTTAGCAAACTTATTTCACTTTTTTGGCAATGAAGATGATACTTTCCTTAGCAAACAACTTTGGAAACAAAATGAACTTCTGAGTTACACATTTTGTTAGATTGTACAATCCAAGGTAGTTTGAACTTGAGTACTCAAAACTTTTTGTACAAAAGCAACTCATTCACATTGCACTTTTGGTGAATTAGCAACCTTCTTTCAGTTTTTGGCAATGAAACTTTACTTAGCAAACAACTTTGGAAATGAAATGAACTTACAGTGTTACATATCTTGTTAGATTGAACAAATTTTCAACTTGCTGTACCCTCTTGTACAAAAGCAACTCATTCAAATCACACTCATTTGGTGAGTTAGCAAGCAAAATGAAGATGTTTCTTTACTTAAAACTACTCTACAAAATTAACTTGCTCTACTGTTCACACTCATTTGCTGAGTTAGCAAGCTTATTTTAGTTTTTGGCAATAAACATGAACCTTAGCACAAATTTTGAAATGAACTTAATCTTGTTAGATTGTACAAAACAAGGAAGTTTGAACTTGCTGTACTTCAACCCTCAAAAAACAACTCATTCAAATCACACTCATTTGCAGAGTTAGCAAAATGAAAGAAATGAACTTACTGAGTTATACATCTTGTTACATTGTAAAAACCAAGGAAGTTTGAACTTGCTGTACTCAACCCTCCTCAACCAACTCATTCAAATCACAAAATGAGGTAGCAAGAAACAGTACAGTTTTTTGAAATATTTCTTTACTGAGAAACTACAAATGAACTTACTGAGTTATACAGCACATTACATTGTAGAAACCAAGGAAGTTTAAACTTGCTTATACTCAAACTTTTCAAATCTCATTTGCTGAGTTAGCAAGCTTATTTGGTGAATGAAGATTAGCAAACTACTTTGGAAAAGAAATGAACTTACTGAGTTATACAACTTTTAGATTGTAAAACCAAGGATGTTTGAACTTGAAGATCATTCAAATCACATTCATTTGCTGAGTTAATCAGTTTATCTCCAACAGTAGTGTTCCCCAATGAACTTTACTTTTGGCGATGAAATGAACTTACTGAGTTATACAACTTGTTAGATTGTACAAACCAAGAAATTTTGAAAATCCTGTACTCAACCCTCCTAGTCAAAATCAAAACATTCAAATCACACTCGTTTGCTGAGTGAGCAAGCTATTTTCCAACAATACACTGTTCAGCCAAACTTAGCAACGTACTTTGGGAATGAAATGAATTTTACTGAGTTATACATCTTGTTAGCTTTGATTTCAACAAAGCAACTCATTCAGATGGCACAAATTTGCTGAGTTAACTTATCTCCAAAAGTACAGTGTTCCCTATGAAGATGTTTCTTTACTTAGCAAACTACTTTGGAAATGAAATGAACTTACTGAGTTATCCATCTTGTTAAATTGCAGAAACCAAGGCGGAAGTTTGAAATTGCTGTACTCAATCCTCTTCGTACAAAAGCAAATCATTCAAATCACACTCATTTGGTGAGTTAGCAAGCTTATTTCAGTTTTTGGGAATGAAGATGTTTCTTTCCTTAGCAAAGAACTTTGGAAACGAAATGAACTTACTGAGTTACACATCTTGTTAGATTGTACAAACCAAGGAAGTTTGAACTTGCTGTAATCAACCCTCTTTGTACAAAAGGATTCATTCAAATCACATTCATTTTGGAAGTTACCAAGTTTTATTTCTGAAACTACTTTGGAAATGAAATGAACTTACTGAGTTACACATCTTGTTAGATTGTACAAACCAAGGAAGTTTGAACTTGCTGTACTCAACCCTCTTCATACAAAAAGCAAATCATTCAAATCACACTCATTTTCTGAGTTAAAATTTCAAATGTTCAATCAAATGTTTTTTTACAGTAACCTACAATTTGCTGAGTTAGCAAAGAAGTTTGGACTTGCTGTACTCAACCCTTTCCTAAAACAGCAAGTCTTTCAAATCACACTCATTTGAGTTAGTGAGCTTTATTCAGTTTTCAGGAATGAAGACTTTCTTTCCCTTAGCAAACACATTTGGAAATGAAATGAACTTATGAAGTTAGACCTATTGTTAGATTTGTACAAACCAAGGAAGTTTGAACTTGCTGTATACAACCCTCCTTGTAAACTCTTCAAATTGCATGCATTGGTGAAACAAATGAAGACGTTTCTTTCCTGAGCCAAGTTTGAAACAAATTAACTTACTGATTTAGTGAGATTGTACAAACAAAGGAAGTTTGAACTTGCTGTATTCAACCTTCTTCATGCAAAAGCAACTCATTCAAATCACACTCATTTGGTGAGTTAGCAAGCTCATTTCAGTTTTCAGAAATGAAGATGTTTCTTTACTTAGCAAACTAGTTTGGAAATGAAATGAACTTACTGAATTATCAACTTGTTATATTGTACAAACCAAGGAACTTTGAACTTGCTATACTCACCTGTCCTTGTATGAAAGCAACTTATTCAAATCACAGTTATTTGCTGAGTTAGCAAGCTTATTTCGAATACTACAGTGTTTGGCAATGAAGATGTTTCTTTACTTAGCAAACTACTTTGAAGACAAATTGACTCAGTTATATAACTTGTTAGATTGTACAAACCAAGGAAGTTTGAATTTGCTGTACTCAACCATCCTCGTACGAAAGCAACTCATTCAAAACACAATCTTTTGCTGAGTTAGCAAGCTTATTTTGAACAGCACAGTGTTCAGCAATGAAGATGTTTCTTTACTTAACAAACAACTTTGGAAACTAAATGAACCTACTGAGTTACATATCTTGTTAGATTGTACAAACCAAGGAAGTTTGAACTTGCTATATTCAACCCTCTTTGTAAACTCATTCAAATACCACTCATTTTCTGAGTTAACAAGCTTATTTCAAAGAGTACAGTTTTCGGCATTGAAGATGTTTCTTTACATAGCAAACAACTTTGGAAATGAAATGACCTTACTGAGTTACACATCTTGTAAGATTGTACAAACCAAGGAAGTTTGAACTTGCTGTACACAACCCTCTTCAAACAAAAGCAACTCATTCAAATCGCATTCATTTGGTGAGTTAGCAAGCTTATTTTGAATAGTACAGATATTGGCAATGAAGATGTTTCTTTACTTAGCAAACAACTTTGGAAACGAAATGAAATTACTGAGTTACACATATTGTTATATTGAACAAACCTAGGAAGTTTGAACTAGCTGTGCTCAACCCTCCTCCTACAAAAGCAATTCATTCAAACCACACTCATTTGCTGAGTAAGCAAGCTTAGTTCGAAAATATAATTGTCAGCAATGAACTTACTGAGTTACACATCTTGTTTGATTTTACAAACCAAGGAAGTTTGAACTTGCTGTACTCAACCCTTTTTACAAAAACTCATTCAAAACACATTCATTAGATGAGTTACCAAGCTTATTTCAGTTGGGGGCAATGAAGATGTTTATTTCCTTAGCCAAGTACTGTGAAAGCGAAATGAATGTACTGAGTTTTACAACTTGTTAGTTTGAACAAACCAAGGAAGTTTGAACTTGCTATACTCAGCCTTCCTTGTACAAAAGCAACTCACTCAAATCAGACCCTTTTGCTAAGTTAGCAAGCTTATTTCAAACAGTACAGATATCAGCAATTAAGATGTTTCTTTACTTAGCAAACAACTTTGGAAATGAAGTGAACATAGAGAGTTACACATCTTGTTAGATTGAACAAACCAAGGAAGTTTGTACTTCCTATACTCAACCCCTTCGTACAAAATCAATTTGAACAATTTGCACACATTTTCTGAGTTAGCAAACTTATTTCACTTTTTGGCAATGAAGATGATACTTTCCTTAGCAAACAACTTTGGAAACAAAATGAACTTCTGAGTTACACATTTTGTTAGATTGTACAATCCAAGGTAGTTTGAACTTGCTGTACTCAAAACTTTTTGTACAAAAGCGACTCATTCACATTGCACTCGTTTGGTGAATTAGCAACCTTCTTTCAGTTTTTGGCAATGAAGAGGTTTCTTTACTTAGCAAACAACTTTGGAAATGAAATGAACTTACAGTGTTACATATCTTGTTAGATTGAACAAACCTAGGAAGTTTCAACTTGCTGTACCCAAACCTCTTCGTACAAAAGCAACTCATTCAAATCACACTCATTTGGTGAGTTAGCAAGCTTATTTCAGTTTCTGGAAATGAAGATGTTTCTTTACTTAGCAAACTACTTTCCTACAAAATTAACTCGTTCAATTCGCACTCATTTGCTGAGTTAGCAAGCTTATTTTAGTTTTTGGCAATAAACATGATTCTTTCCTTAGCACACAATTTTGGAAATGAAATGAACTTACTGAGTTACACATCTTGTTAGATTGTACAATTGAAGAAGGTTTGAACTTGCTGTACTCAACCCTCTTCGTACAAAACAAACTCATTCAAATCTCACTCATTTGGTGAGTTAGCAAGCTTCTTTCAGTTTCTGGAAATGAAGATGTCTCTTAGGAAACTACTTTGGAAATGAAATTAACTTACTGAGTAATACAACTTGTTTGTACACCCTACGGAAGTATCAATTGCTGTACTCAACCCTCCTCATATGAAAGCAACTCATTCAAATCACATTCAATTGCTGAGTTAGTTAGCTTATTTCTAAAAATACAGTTATCAGCAATGAACATGTTTTATACTTAGCAAACAACTTTGGAAACAAAATGAACTTACTGAGTTGCACATCTTGTTAGATTGTACAAACCAAGGAAGTTTGAACTTGCTGTACTCACCCCTCTCTGTACAAAAACAACTCATTCAAATCACATTCATTTGATGAGTTAGCAAGCTTATTTCAATTTTCGGCAATGGAGAGGTTTCTTTTCCTAGCAATCTACTTTGGAAACGAAATGAACTTACTGAGTTATACAACTTGTTAGATTGTACAAACCAAGGAAGTTTGAACTTGGTGTACTCAACCCCTTTTGTACAAAATCAACTCGTTCAATTTGCACTCATTTGCTGAGTTAGCAAGCTTATTTCAGTTTTCGGCAATGAAGATGAGTCTTTCCTTAGCAAACAACTTTGGAAATGAAATGAACTTCCTGAGTTACACATCTTGTTAGATTGTACAATCAAAGAAAGTTTGAACTTGCGGTAGCCAACCCTCTTCATGCAAAACAAACTCATTCAAATCTCACTCATTTGATGAGTTAGCAAGATTCTTTCAGTTTCTGGAAATGAAGATGTCTCTTTACTTAGGAAACTACTTTGGAAATGGAATGAATTTACTGAATTATACAACTTGTTAGATTGCAAAAATCAAGGAAGTTTTAACTTGCTGTACTCAACCCTGTTTGTACAAAAGCAACTCATTCACATCACACTCATTTGCTGACTGAGCAAGTTTATTGCACTGTTCAGGAATGAAGACCTTGCTTTACTTAAGAAACTACTTTGGGCTGGGTGTGGTGGGCACACCTTTAATCTGAGCATTCTGGAGGCAAAGGTAGGAGGATCACCATGAGTTCGAGGCCACCCTGAGATAACAGTGAATTGCAGGGCAGCCTGGGCTACAATGAGACCCTACCTTGAAACACAGAAAAATGAAAAAAAAAAAAAAAAGGAAAGAAACTACTTTGGAAATGGAATGAACTTTCTGAATTGTACAATTTGTTAGATTGTACAAACCAAGGAAGTTTGAACTTGTTGTACTCAACCCTCGCTGTACAAAAGCAACTCATTCAAATCATACTCATTTGCTGCTTTGCAAGGTTATTTTGAACAGTGCAGTTTTCGGTAATGGTGATGTTTCTTTACTTATCAAACTATTTTGAAAACAAAGTGAACTTACTGAGTTATACAACTCTTCATATTGTACAAACCAAGGAAGTTTGAACTAGCTGTAGTAAATCCTCTTCTTACAAAAGCAACTCATTCAAATCACACTCATTTTCTGACTTAGCAAGCTTATTTCAGATTTTGGCAATGAAGATGTTTCTTTACTTAAGAAACTATTTTGGAAACAGAATGAACTTTCTGAATTATACAACTTGTATTATTGTACAAACCAAGGAAGTTTGAAATTGCTGTACTCAACCCTCTTCGTCCAAAAGCAACTCCTTCAAATCACACTCATTTGCTGAGTTAGCAAGCTTATTTCAAACAGTACAGTTTTTGGCAATGAAGATGTTTCTTTGCTTATCAAACTAATTTGGAATCAAACTGAACTTACTGAGTTATACAACTTGAAGGATTGTACAATCCAAGGAAGTTTGAACTTGCTTTACTCAACCCTCTTCATACAGTAGCAACTCATTCTAATTGCACTCCTTTCCTGACTTAGCAAGCTTTTTGCACTTTTCGGGAATGAAGATGTTTCTTTACTTAAGAAACTACTTTGAAAGTGGAATGAACTTACTGAATTATACATCTTGTTAGATTGTACCAACCAAGGAAGTTTAAACTTGCTGTACTCAACCCTTTCCGTACAAAACCAACTCATTCAAGTCACACTCATTTGCTGACTTAGCAAGCTTATTGCACTTTTTGACAATGAAGATGTTTCTTTTCTTATAAAACTACTTAGGAAAAGTAACGAACTTACTGAATTATACAACTTATTAGATTGTACAAGCCAAGGAAGTTTGAACTTGCTGTACCCAACAATCTTTGTACAAAAGCAACTCATTCAAATTGCACTCATTTGTTGGCTTCGCAAGCTTATTTCAAACAGTACAGTTTTCAGCAATGAAGATGTGTCTTTACTTATCAAACTACTATGGAAATGAAGTGAACTTCCTGAGTTATAAAATTTGATAGATTGTACAAATCAAGGAAGTTTGAACTAGCTGTACTCAACATTCTTTGTACCAAAGCAACTCATTCAAATCGCTCTCATTTGCTGACTTAGCAAGCTCATTTCAAACAGTACAGTTTTCAGCAATGAAGATGTTTCTTTTTTAAAATTTTATTTATTTTTATGTATATTATTCTAGTTTTACATTCATAGTGGTGACTATATTATCCTCCTCCCTGTCCTCCCTCTTCCATGGGGACCCTCATCAATGGGGAATGTGGTTCACGCATGCATGAAGATGTTTCTTTACATATCAAACTACTTTGGAAACGAAGTAAACTTACTGAGTTATACAACTTGATAGATTGTACAAACCAATGAAGTTTGAACTTTCTGCACTCAACCCTCTTTGTACAGAAGCAACACACTAAAATTACACTCATTCATTGACTTAGCAAGCTTCTTTCAGTTTTTAGCAATGAAGATGTTTTTTACTTAAGAAACTGCTGTGGAAATGGAATCTTACTGAATTATACAACTAGTTAGATTGTACAAGCCAAGGAAGTTTCAACTTTCTGTACTCAACCATCTTTCTACAAAACCAACTCATTCAAATTCCACTCATTTGCTGAGGTTTCAAGCTTATTTTGAACAGTACAGTTTTGGCAATGATGATGTTTCTTTACTTATCAAATTCCTTTGGAAATGAAGTGAACTTACTGAGTTATACAACTTGATAGATTGTACAAACCAAAGAAGTTTGAGTTTGTTGTTCCCAACTCTCTTTGTACAAAAGCAACTCATTCAAATCACGCTCATTTGCTGAATTAGCAAGCTTATTTCAGTTTTTGCAATGATGATGTTTCTTTACTTAAGAAACTACTTTAGAAATGGAATGAACTTACTGAATTATAAAACTAGTTAGATTGTACAAACCAAGGCAGTTTGAACTTGCTGTACTCAACCCTCTCTGTACAAAAGCAACTCATTCAAACTCCACTCATTTGCTGACATTGCAAGCTTATTTCGAACAGTAGTGTTTTTGGCAATGACGGTGTTTCTTTACTTATCGAACTCCTATGGAAACGAAGTGACCTTACTGAGTTATTTAACTTGATAGATTGTACAAACAAAGGAAGTTTGAACTTGCTGTACTCAACCATCTCTGTACAAAAACAACTAATTCAAATTCCACTCATTTACTGATGTTGTAAGCTTATTTTGAACAGTACAGTTTTGGGCAATGATGATGTTTCTTTACTTATCAAACTCCTTTGGAAATGAAGTGGATTTATTGACTTATACAACTTGATAGATAGTAAAAACCAAGGAAGTTTGAACTTGCTGTACTCAACCCTCCTCATATAAAAGCAGCTCATTCAAATCACAGTCATTTGCTGACATTGCAAGCTTATTTTGTACAGTGAAGTTTTGTGCAATGACGATGTTTCTTTACTTATCAAACTGCGTAGGAATGGACATGACCTGACAGAGTTATACAACTTGATAGATTGTACAAACCAAAGAAGGTTGAACTTGCTATACTCAACCCGATCTGTAAATAGTAGCTCACTCAAATCACACTCGTGCTGACGTTGCAAGCTTACTTCAAACAGTATGGTTTTTGGCAATGATGATGTTTCTTTACATATCAACCTCCTTTAGAAACGAAGTGAACTTACTGAGTTATACAACTTGATAGAATGTACAAACCAAAGAAGTTTGAACTTGTTGTACCCAACCCTCTTTGTACAAAAGCAATTCATTCAAATCGCACTCATTTGCTGAATTCTCAAGCTTATTTCAGTTTTTGGCAATGATGATGTTTCTTTACTTAAGAAACTACTTTGGATCAGGTATGGTGATGCCTCCAGAGTCCAAACAACTTGCAGTCTAAGATACCCAGCAGGAAACAACTTGACGTAATGCTCATACAAGTGCAGTAGTGGCAAACAGCCATGTGGGTAATCAACTGCTCTTGATTTGGCTAACAGATCCACTCAGTGGAATGCAACTCATTGCTGGAATTGGGAAATAACTCAAAACCAGGTACAAAAAATAAGCTCAGTCTCCAAGAGCAAGATACCACCAAATGTGGGCTAGAAGAGAGCCAATGCATATAAAATTCCCTCCAAAACATAGATGGCCATCCCTTCTACCTAGTACTAACTTTTCTCTCCGTTGGAGAATTTGCTTATCTTTTTTCAGGTGGACAACAAACATGAAGGGAGGATCAGCTAACCACACCTCACCAGGGCCCCAGCTGAAACCATAGAACAATGCAGGGGAAGGGCAAGAGTTCAGCGTTCATGGCGATCAAGACACCAGAAAAAGGCTGAAGGAGATAAACACAGAGAACATCCAACTCCAACTAAGCCAGATATCCAGAGACACAGAGGCTCCCAAAACCTCATCACTGAAACAGAACTAAAATTACCCCAATGTGGCTCAGGGAAACTCGCAGAAGAGGAGGCAGAAAGATTGTTAGAGTCACAAGTTGGGGCATTATGCACAGAGACTGGAGCCTACACCCCAGAACTCTTGACTAACCTCACAATGCACAACCCACATTCCCCGCTGATGAGGGTCCCTTTGAAAGTGGGAGGACAGGGAGGAGGACAATGGAACCAATACTATGAATGTAAAATCATAATAATATAAATTTTAAAAAGGAGGAAAAAAATTACAAAAAAAAGAAACTACTTTTGAAACGGAATGAAGTTACTGAATTATACAACTTGACAGATTGTACAAATCAAGGATGTTTGAATTGGCTGTTCTCAACCCTCTTCATACAAAAGCAACTCATTCTAGTTGCACTCATTTGATGACTTAGTAAGCTTATTTCAAATAGTACAGATTTCGGGAATGAAGATGTTTATTTACTTATCAAACTGCTTTGGAAATGAAGTGAACTTACTGAGTTATACAACTTGATAGATTGTACAAACCAAGGAAGTTTGAACTTCCTGTACTCAAACCCTTTCATACAGGAGCAACTCATTCAAATCGCAGTCATTTGTTGACTTAGCAAGCTTATTGCTTTTCTGGGCACTGAAGATGTTTCTTCACTGAAGAAACTACTTTAGAAATGAAATGAAGTGACTGAATTACACAACTTGTTAGATTATTCAAACCAAGGAAGTTTGAACTTGGTGTACTAAACCCTCTTTGTATGAAAGCAAGTAATTCAAAGAGTTGACCAAGCTTATTTCACATAGTACTGTGATGGGCAAAGAAGATGTTTCTTTACTTATGAAACTACATTGCAAATGAAATAAAGTTACTAAGTTATACACCTTGTTAGATTGTACAAACCAAGAAAGTTTGAACTTGTTGTAATCAAACTTCTTCATATGAAAGCAACTCATTCAAAGAGCTGAACAAGCTTATTTCACATAGTACTGTATTTGGCAAAGAAGATGTTTCTTTACTTATGCAACTGCATTGGAAATGAAATGAAGTTTCTAAGTTTTACATCTTGTTATATTGCACAAACAAAGAAAGTTTTAACTTGCTGAATTCAACCCTATTAGTATGAAAGCAACTCATTCTAAGAACTGAACAAGCTTCTTGCACACAGTACAGTATTTAGAAGTGAAAATGTCTCTTTTCTTACAAAACTACATTGGAAATGAATTAAAGTTAGTAAGTTATGCATCTTGTTAGATTATACTAACCAAGAAAGTTTGAACATGCTGTATTCAACCCTCTTAGTATGAAAGCAACACATTCAAAGTGCTGAGCAAGTTTATTTCACACAGTTCAGTGCTCGGCAATGAAGTTTTTTTTTTTTTCTTATGAAACTACATTGGAAATGAAATGAAGTTACTAAGTTATATATCTTTTTAGATTTCACAAACCAAGAAAGATGGAACTTGCTGCAATCAACCCTCCTCGTATAAATGCAACTCATTGAAAGAGTTGAACAAGCTTATTTCACTTAGTACTGTGTTTGGCAATGAAGATGTTTCTTTTCTTATGAAACTACATTGGAAATGAAATGAAGTTACTAAGTTATATATATTGTTAGATTGTACAAACCAAGAAAGTTTGAACTTTCAGCAATCAACACTCTTTGTATGAAAGCAACTCATTCAAAGAGTTAAAGAAGCTCATTTTACACAGTAGTGTGTAAATGATGATGTTTCTTTACTCATGAAACTGCACTGGAAATGAAATGAAGTTTCTAAGTTATACAGCTTGTGTCATTGCACAAACTAAGAAAGTTTGAACTTTCTGTATTCAACCCTCTTCACACGAAAGTAACTCATACAAAGACCTGAACAAGCATATTTCACACAGTCCAGGGTTCGGCATGAAGATTTTTTTTCTTATGAAACTTTATTAGAAATGAAATGAAGTTACTAAGTTATACATCTTGTTAGATTGTACAAACCAAGAAAGTTTGAACTTGCTGTATTCGACACTCTTTGTATGAAAGCATCTCATTCAAAGAGCTGAGCTAGCTTATTTTACACAGTTCAGTGTTCAGCAATGAAGATGTTTCTTTTCTTATGAAACTACATTGGAAATGAAATGAATTTACTAAATTATACATCTTGTAAGATTAAACAAACCAAGAAAGTTTGAACTTGCTGTAATCAACCCTCTTCGTATGAAAGCAACTTATTCAAAGACTTGAACAACCTTATTTCAGAGAGTACAGTGTTTGGCAATGAAGATGTTTCTTTTCTTATGAAACTACATTGGAAATGAAATGAAGTTACTAAGTTGTATATCTTGTTAGAGTGTACAAACCAAGAAAGTTTGAACTTGCTGCAATCAACCCTCTTTGTATGAAAGCAACTCACTTAAAGAGTTGAACAAGCTTATTTCACACAGAATGTTGATTGGCATGCAGATGTTTCTTTCCTTACGAAACTACATTGGAAATGAAATGAAGTTACCAAGTTATACATCTTGGTGGATTGTACAAACCAAAAAGTTTGAACTTGCTGTAATCAAATCTCTTTTTATGAAAGCAACTCATTCAAAGAGCTGAACAAGCTTATTACGCCTAGTACTGTATTTGGCAAATAAGATGTTTCTTTACTTATGCAACTGCATTGGAAATGAAATGAAGATTCTAAGTTTTACATCTTATTACATTGCACAAACAACGAAAGTTTGAACTTGCTGTATTCAACCCTATTCATATGAAAGCAACTCATTCAAAAAGCTGAACAAGCTTATTTCACACAGTACAGTGATTAGTAATGAAGATGTCTCTTTTCTTACAAAACTCCATTGGAAATGAAATGAAGTTACTAATTTATACATCTGGTTAGACTAAACAAATGAAGAAGGTTTGAACTTGCTGTAATCAACTCTGTTCATACAAAAGCAACTCATTCAAAAAGTTGAACAAGCTTATTTCAGAGAGTACAGGGTTCAGCAATGAAGACGTTTCTTTTCTTAGGAAACTACATTGGAAATGAAATGAAGTTAGTAAGGTATACATCTTGTTAGAGTGTACAAACCAGGAAGTTTGAACTTTCTGCAATCAACCCTCTTCGTAAGAAAGCAACTCATTCAAGGAGCTGAACAAGCATATTTCACAAAGTACTGTGTTCGGCAATGAAGTTTTTTTTGTTTGTTTTTTTTTTGTTTGTTTGTTTTTTACTTACAAAACAACTTTGGAAATGAAATGAAGTTCCTAAGTTATACATCTTGTTAGATTGGAAAAACCAAGAAAGTTTGAACTTGCTGTAATCAACCCACTTTGTATGAAAGCAACTCATTTAAACAGCTGAACTATCTTATTTCACACAGTACAGTGTTTAGCAATGAAGATGTCTTTTCTTATGAAACTACATTGGAAATGACACAAAGTTACTAAGTTATATATCATGTTAGAGTGTACAAACCAAGAAAGTTTGAACTTGCTTCAATAAACCCCATTTGTATGAAAGCAACTCATTCAAAGAATTGAACAAGCTTATTTCAGAGAGTACACTTTTCGGTATTTAGGATGTTTCTTTTCTTATGAACCTCATTTGAAATGCAACACAGTTATTAAATTATACATCTTGTCAGATTGTACAAACAAAGAAAGTTTGAAATTGGTGTAATCAACAATTTTTGTATGAAAGCAACTCATTCCAAGAGTTGAACAAGCTTATTTCACACAGTACAGTATTTGGCAATGAAGGTGTTTCTTTTCTTACAAAACTACATTGGAAATGAAATGAAGTTACTAAGTTATAAATCTTGTTAGATTGTAGAAACCAAGAGAGTTTGAATTTTCTGAAACCCACCATCTTTGTAAGAAGGCAACTCTTTCAAAGAGTTGAAAGAGCTTATTTCACACAGTACTGTGTTCAGCAAAGAAGCTGTTTCTTTACTTATTAAACAACATTGGAAATGAATGAAGTTACTTAGTTATACATCTTGTTAGATTTTACAAACCAAGAAAGTTTGAACTTGCTGCAATACACCCTCTTCATATGAAAGCAACTCATTCAAAGAGTTGAACAAGCTTATGTCACACAGTACTGTGTTCATAAAGGAAGATGTTTCTTTACTTACAAAACAACATTGGAAATCAAACAAAGTTACTAAGTTATACATCTTGTTAGATTTCATAAACTAAGAGTTTCAACTTGCTGTATTCAACCCTCTTCATATGAAAGTAACTCATTCAATGAACTTAAGCTTATTCAACACAGTACTGTGTTTAGAAATGAATATGTCTCTTTTCTTATGAGACTACTTTGGAAATGAAATGAAGTTACTAAGTTACACACCTTTTTAGAGTGTACAAACCAAGATTATTTGAACTTGGTGCAATCAACCCTCTTCGTACAAAAGCAACTCATTCAAAGAGTTTAACGAGGTTATTTCACACAGTACTATGTTCGACAATGAAGATGTTTGTTTACTTAAGAAATTGCATTTTAAATAAAATGAAGTTACTAAACTATACATCTTGTTAGATTGTACAAACAAGAAAGTTTGAAGTTGCTGTAATCAACCCTCTTTGTAAGAAAGCAACTCATTCAAAGAGTTGAAAAAGCTTATTTCAGATGTACAGTGTTTGGCATTGAAGAGGTTTCTTTTCTTATGAAACTACATTGTAAATGAAACAAAGTTACTAAGTTATATATCTTGTTACATTGTACAAACCAAGAAAGTTTTAACTTGCTGTATTTTCTGTGCTTCTAATGAAACCAACTCATTCAAAGAGCTGAACAAGCTTATTTCACACAGTACAGTTTTTAGCAATGAAGATGTCTCTTTTCTTATGAAAGTACATTTGAAATGAAATGAAGGTACTAAGTTACACATCTTGTTAGAATGTACAAACCAAGAAAGATGGAACTTGCTGCAATCAACCCTCCTTGTATGAATGCAACTCATTCAAAGAGTTGAACAAGCTTATTTCACACAGTGCTGTGTTCAGCAATGAAGATGTTTCTTTACTTATGAAATTACATTGGAAATGAAACGAAGTTACCAAGTTATACATCTTGTTAGAGTGTACAAAACAAGAAAGTTTGAACTGGCTGTAATCAACCCTATTCATAAGAAAGCAACTCATTCAAAGAGATGAACAAGCTTATTTCACACACTACAATGTTCAGCAGTGAAGATGTTACTTTTCTTACAAAACTACATTGGAAATGAAATGAAGTTACTAAGTTATACATATTGTTAGATTAAACAAACCAAGAAAATTTGAACTTATTGGAATCAACCCTATTCATACAAAGGCAACTCATTCAAAGTGTTGCACAAGCTTATTTCAGATGGAGACTTTTTTTTTCTTATGAAAATACATTGGAAATGAAATGAAGTTCCTAAGTTATACATCTTGTTACATTGTCCAAACCAAGAAAGTTTTAACTTGCTGTTTTCAACCTTCTTCGTATGAAAGCAACTCATTCAAAGAACTGAACAAGCATATTTCCCACAGTACAGTTTTTTTCAATGAAGATGTCTCTTTTCTTAAGAAAGTACATTTGAAATAAAATGAAGGTATTAAGTTATACATTTTGTTAGAGTGTAAAAACCAGGAAAGTTCGAACTTTCTGCAATCAATGCTCTTCATATGAAAGCAACTTATTCAAAGTGCTGAACAAGCTTATTTCACACAGTACAGGGTTCAGCAATGAAGATGTTTATGTACTTACAAAACTGCATTGGAAATGAAATGAAGTTACTAAGCTATACATCTTGTTAGATTATACAAACCAAGAAAGTTTGAACGTGCTGTATTAAACCCTCTTTGTATGAAAGCAACTCATTCAATGACTTAAATAAGCTTATTTCAGAGAGTACAGTGTTCGACAATAAAAAATTTTATTTTCTTACAAAACTGCATTGGAAATGAAACGAAGTTATTAAGTTATACATCCTGTTAGATTGCACAAGTGAAGAAAGTTTGAACTTGCTGTATACAACCCTCTTCATATGAAATGTAACTGATTCAAAGAGCTGAACAAGCTTATTTCACACAGTACAGTGTTTAGCAATGAAGATGTCTCTTTTATTACGAAACCTCATTGGAAATGAAATGAAGTTACTAATTTATACCTTGTTATATTAAACAAATGAAGATGTGAACAAGCTTATTTCACACAATACAGTGTATAGCAATGAAGATGTCACTTTTCTTACAAAAGTACATTTGAAATTAAATGAAGTTACTAAGTTATATATCTTGTTAGATCGTACAAACTAAGAATGTTTGAACTTGCTGTAATGAACCCTCTTCGTAAGAAAGCAACTCAGTCAAAGAGCTGAACAAGCTTATTTCACACAGTACAGTGTTTAGCAATGAAGTTGTTTCTTTTCTTATGAAACTGCATTGGGAATGAAATGAAGTTACTAAGTTTTACATCTTGTTAGGTTGTACAAACCAAAAAAAAATTGAACTTGCTGCAATCAACCCTCTTCATATGAAAGCAACTCATTCAAAGAGCTGAACAAGCTTATTTCAGAGAGTTCTATGTTTGGAAATGAAGATGTATCTTTTGTTAAGAAACTACATCGGAAATGAAATGATGTTACTTCGTTATACATCTTATTAGATTAAACAAACCAAGGAAGTTTGAACTAGCAGAAATCAACCCTCTTCACATGAATGCAACTCATTCAAATAGCTGAACAAGCTTATTTCACATAGTACTGTGTTCGGCAATAAAGACATTACTAAGTTATACATCTTGGTGGATTATACAAACCAAGAAAATTTGAACTTACTGTAATCAAACCTCTTCATATGAAAGCAACTCATTCAACTCATTCAAATAGCTGAACAAGCTTATTTCACACAGTACAATGTTCAGCAATGAACTTGTCTCTTTACTTATGAAATGACATTTGAAATGAAACAAAGTTACTAAGTTATCCATCTTGTTAGATTGTACAAACCAAGAAAGTTAGAACTGGCTGCAATCCACCCTCTTTGCACAAAAGCAACTCATTCAAAGAGCTGAACAAGCTTATTTCACACAGTAAAGTTTTCTGCAATGAAGATGATTCTTTTCTTATGAAACTAAATTCGAAATGAATGAACTTACTAAGTTGTACATCTTGTTAGATTGTGCAAACTAAGAATGTTTTAACTTGCTGTATTCAACCCTCTTCGTATGAAAACAACTCGTTCAAAGAGCTGAAGAAGCTTATTTTACACAGTACAGTGTTTGGCAATGAAGATGTTTCTTTTGTTACAAAACTATATTGGAAATGAAATTAAGTTATTAAAATAAACATCTTGTTATATTGTACAAACCAAGAATGTTTGAACTTGCTTAAGAAACTACTTTGAAAATTGAATGAACTTACTGAATTATACAACTTGTTAGGTTGTAGAAACCAAGGAAGTTTGAACTCACTCTATTCACCCCTCTTTGTACAAAAGCAACTCTCTCAAATCCCTCTCCTTTCTGAGTTAGCAAGCTTATTTCAAACAGTACAGTTTTAGGCAAAGAAGATGTTTCTTTACTTATCAAACTACTTTGGAAATGAAGTGAACTTACTGAGTTATACAACTTGATAGGTTGTACAAACCAAGGAAGTTTGAACTTGCTGTACTCTACCCTCTTCATACAAAAGCAACTCGTTGAAATTGAACTCATTTGCTATGTTAGCAAGCTTCTTTCAGTTTTTGACAATGAAGATGTTTCTTTACTTAAGAAACTACTTTTGAAACAGAATGAACTTACCGAATTATACAACTTGTTAGAATGTAAAAACCAAGGAAGTTTGAACTTGCTGTACTCAACCCTCTTGGTACAAAAGCAACTCATTCAAATGGCACTCATTTGCTGACTTAACAAACATTTCAATCAGTACAGTTTTCGGCAATAAAGATGTTTTTTACTTATCAAACAACTTTGGAAATGAAGTGAATGTACTGAGTTATACAACTTGATATATTGTACAGACCTAGGAAGTTTGAACTTGCTGTACTCAACCCTCTTCATACAAATGCAACTCATTCAAATTGCACTCATTTGCTGACTTAGCAAGCTTATTGCACTTTTGGGGAATGAAGATGTTTCTTTACTTAAGATACTACTTTGGAAAAGAATGAACATACTGAATTACACAACTTGTTAGATTGTAGAAATAAAGGAAGTTAGAAATTGCTGTACTCAACCATCACTGTCCAAAAGCAGCTCATTCTAATTGCACTCATTTGTTGACTTTGCAAGCTTATTTCAAACAGTACAGTTTTCAGCAATGACGACTTTTTTTTACTTATAAAACTCCTTTGGAAATGTGGTGAACTTACTGAGTTATACAACTTGACAGACTGTACAAACCAAGGAAGTTTGAACTTGCTGTACTCAACGCCCTTTGTACAAAAGCAACACATTCAAATTGCGCTAATTTGCTGGCTTAGCAAGCTCCTTTCAGTTTTCATCAATGAAGATGATTCTTTACTTAAGAAACTACTTTGGAAATGGAATGAACTTACTGAATTATACAACTTGCTAGATTGTACAAACTAAGGAAGTTTGAACTTGCTATACTCAACCCTCTTCATACAAAAGCAACTCATTCTAATCACACTCATTTGTTGACTTTGCAAGCTTATTGAGCTTTTTGGAAATGAAGATGTTTCTTTACTTAAGAAACTACTTTAGAAACAGAATGAACTTACTGAATTATACAACTTGTGAGATTGTACAAACCAAGGAAGTTTGAATTTGCTGTACTCAACAACCTTCGTACAAAAGCAATTCATTCAAATCATGCTCATTTGCTGACTTAGCAAGCTTATTGCAATTTTCGGCAATGATGATGATTCTTTACTTAAGAAACTACTTTGGCAACGGAATGAAATTACTGAATTATACAACTTGTAATATTGTACAAAACAAGGAAGTTTGGACTTGCTTCTCCCCACCCCCTTCTGAAATAAGCAACTCATTCAAATGGCACTCATCTGCTGACTTAGCAAGCTTATTTCAAACAGTACAGTTTTTGGCAATGAAGATGTTTCTTTACTTAAGAAACCCACTTTGGCAACAGAATTACTTACTGAATTATACACCTAGATTGGACAAATGAAGGAGGTTTGAACTTGCTGTACTGGACCCTCTTTGTACAGAAGCAACTCATTTCAAATCGCACTCATTTGCTGACATAGCAAGCTTATTTCAGGTTTTGGCAAGGAAGATGTTTTAAGTAAAGAAAGTAGTTTGGAAACAAAATGAATTTACAGAATTATACAACTTGATAGATAGTACAAACCATGGGAGTTTTAACTTACTGTACTCAACCCTCTTGGTAAAAAGCAACTCATTCAAATTGCACTCATTTGCTGTCTTAGGAAATGTATTTCAAACAGTACAGTTTTATGCAATGAAGATGTTTATTTACTTATCAAAGTACTTTGGAAACGAAGTGAATGTACTGAGTTATACAACAACTTGATAGATTGTACAAACCAAGGAAGTTTGAACTTCCTGTACTCAACCCTCTTCTTACCAAAGCAAATCATTCAAATCACACTCATTTGCTGACTTAGCAACCTTATTGCACTTTTTGGGAAAGAAGATGTTTCTTTACTTAAGAAACTACTTTGGATACGGAATGAACTTAATGAATTATGCAACTTGTTAGATTGTACAAATCAAGTAAGTTTGAACTTGCTGTACTCTACCCTCTTTGTACAAAATCAACTCATTCAAATCGCACTCATTTGCAGAGCTAGCAAGATTATTTTGAGTACAGATTTTGCCAATGAAAATGTTTCTTTACTTATCAAACTACTTTGGAAATGAAAGTGAACTTACTGAGTTATACAACTTGATAGATTTCACAAACCAAGGAAATTTGAACTATCTATACTCAACCCTCTTTGTACAAAAGCAACTCATTCAAATCATACTCATTTGCTGACTTATCAAATTATTGCACTTTTTCAGGAATGAGGATGTTACTTTACATAGGAATCTATTTTGCTAATGGAATGAACTTACTGAATTATACAACTTGTGAGATCATACAAACCAAGGAATTTTGAACTTGCTGTACTCAACCCTCTTCATACAAATGCAACTCATTAAAATCGCACTCATTTGCTGAGATAGCAAGCTTATTTAGAATGGGACAGTTTGTAAATGAAGATTTTTTTTTTTTTACTTATCAAACTACTTTGGAAACAAAGTGAACTTACTGAGTTATACAACTTGATAGACTGTACGAACCAAGGAAATTTGAACTTGCTGTACTCTATCCTGTTTGTACAGAAGCAACTCATTGAAATTGCACTCATGTGTTGACTTAGCAAGGTTATTGCATTTTTTGGCAATGAACATGTTTCTTTACTTAAGAAACTACTTTTGAAATGGAATGAACTTGCTGAATTATTCATTTGCTGACTTATAAAATTATTGCACTTTTTTGGGAATGAGGATGTTACTTTACATAGGAAACTATTTTGCTAACAGAATGAACTTACTGAATTATACAACTTGTGAGATTATACAAACCAAGGAAGTTTGAACTTGCTTTACTCAACCCTCTTCATACAAATTCAACTCATTAAAATTGCACTCATTTGCTGAGATAGCAAGCTTATTTAGAATGGGACAGTTCGTAAATGAAGATTTTTTTTTTTTTTTTTACTTATCAAACTACTTTGGAAACAAAGTGAACTTACTGAGTTATACAACTTGATAGATTGTAGCAAGGAAATTTCAACTTGCTATACTCTATCCTGTTTGTATCATTGAAATTGCACTCATGTGTTGACTTAGCAAGGTTATTGCATTTTTTGGCAATGAACATGTTTCTTTACTTAAGAAACTACTTTTGAAATGGAATGAACTTACTGAATTATACAACTTGTTAGAATGTAAAAACCAAGAAAGTTTGAATTTGCTTATCTTTTTTCAGGTGGACAATGAACCTGAAGGGAGGATCAGCTAACCACACCTCACCAGGGCCCCAGCTGAAACCATAGAACAACGCAGGGGAAGGGCCTTCATGGTGATCACGATGTCAGAAAAAGGCTGAAGGAGATAAACCCTGTTGGTACAAAAGCAACTCATTCAAATGGCACTTATTTGCTGACTTAGCAAACTTATTTCAAACAGTACAGTTTTTGGCAATGAAGATGTTTTTACTTATCAAACTACTTTAGAAACGAAGTGAACATACTGAATTAAACAACTTAATAGATTATACGAACCAAGGAAGTTTGAACTGGCTGTACTTAACCCTTTTCGTACAAAAGCAACTCATTCAAATTGCACTCATTTGCTGAGTTAGCAAGCTTATTTAGAACAGTACCATTTTTGGCTATGATATTGTTTCTTTACTTATCAAACTACTTTGGAAATGAAGTGAACTTACTGAGTTATGCAATTTGATAGATTGTACGAACCCAGGAAGTTTGAACTTTTGTACTCATCCCTCTTTGAACAAAAGCAATTCACTCAAATTGCACTCATTGCTGACTTAGCAAGCTCATTTCAGTTTTTGGCAATGAAGATGTTTTTAACTAAAAAAACTACTTTATAAACAGATTGAACTTAAAGAATTATACAACCAAGGAAGTTTGGACTTGCTGTATTCACCCCTCTTGGTACAAAAGCAACTCATTCAAATCACACTCATTTTCTGAGTTAGCAAGCTTATTTCGAAGAGTACTCTTTTCTGAATTGAGGATGTTTCTTTACTTATCAAACTACTTTGGAAAGGAAGTGAACTTACTGAGTTATAAAACTTGACAGATTGTACAAACCAAGGAAGTTTGAACTGGCTGTAACCAACCCTCTTTGTACAAAAGCAACTCATTCAAATCACACTCTTTGCTGTCTTAGCATGCCTATTGCACTTTTCGGGAATGAGGATGTTTCTTTACTTAAGAAACCACCTGGGAAATGGAATGAACTTACTGAATTATACAACTTGCTAGATTGTACAAACCAAGGAAGTTTGAACTTGCTGTACTCAACCCTCTTTGTACAAAAGCAACTCATTCAAATCACACTCATTTCTTCAGTTAGCTGGCTTATTTTGACCAGTACAGTTTTTGGCAATGAAGGTGTTTCTTATCAAACTACTTTAGAAACGAAGTGAACTTACTGAGTTATACAACTTGATAGGTTGTACAAACCAAGGAAGTTTGAACTTGCTGTATTCAACCCTCTTCGTTCAGATGCAACTCATTGAAATTGAACTCATTTGCTGTGTTAGCAAGCTTCTTTCAGTTTTTGACTTGCTGTCATCAACCCTCTTCATAATAGAACAACTCATTCAAAGAGCTGAACAAGCTTATTTCACACACTACAGTGTTTAGCAATGAAGATGTCTCTTTTCTTAGCAGACTACATTGGAACTGAAATGAGGTTACTATGCTATATGTCTTGTTAGATTAAACAAATCAAGAAAGTGTGAACTTGCTGTATTCAACCCTCTTTGTATGAAAGAAACTCATTCAAAGAGCTGAAAAAGCTAATTTCACACAGTACAGTGTTCGGCAATGAAGATGTTTCTTTTTTTATGAAACTACATTGCAAATGAAATGAAGTTACTAGTTATACATCTTGTTAGATTGTATAAACCAAGAAAGTTTGAACTTACTGCAATCAACTCTCTTTGTATGAATGCAGCTCATTCAAAAAGTTTGAACAAGCTTATTTCACACAGTACTATGTTTTGGAATGAAGATATTTCTTTACTTATGAAACTACATTGGAAATGAAATGAAGTTACTAAGTTATACATCTTGTTATATTGTACAAATCAATAAAGTATGAATTTGCTCTTATCAACCCTCTTTGTATGAAAGCAACTCATTCAAAGAGCTGAAGAAGCTTATTTCACACAGTACAGTGTTCAGCAATGTACATGTTTCTTTTTATATGAAACTGCATTGGCAATGAAAGGAAGTTACTAAGTTATACATCTTGTTAGAACAAACAAAGAAAGTTGGAATTTGCTGTATTCAACCCTCTTCATAAGAAAGTAACTAATTCAAAGAGCTGAAGAAGCATTTTTCACACAGTACAGTGTTCGGCAATGAAAATGTTTCTTTACTTACTTAACTGCATTGGAAATGAAATGAAGTTACTCAATTATACATCTTGTTAGATTGTACAAATGAGTAAATATTTAACTTGTTGCATTCAACCCTCTTTGTAAGAAAGCAACTCATTAAAAGAGCTCAAAAAGCTTATTTCACACAGTACTGTGGTCGGCAATGAAGATGTTTCTTTACTTACTAAACTGCATTTGGAAATGAAAGGAAGTTACTAAGTTATACATCTTGTTAGAATGCACAAACGAGAAAAGATTTAACTTGTTGTATTCAACCCTCTTCGTATGAAAGCAACTCATTCAAAGAGCTGAACAAGCTTATTGCACACAGTACAGTGCTTAGCAATGAAGATGTCTCTTTTCTATTAAAACTATATTGGAAAGGAAACGAAGTTACTAAGTTATACATCTTGTTAGATTGTACAAACTAAGAAAGTTTGAACTTGCTTCAATCAACACTATTCGTATGAATTCAACTCATTCAAAGAGTTGAAGAAGCTTATTTCACACAGTACTGTGTTTGGCAATGAAAATGTTTCTTTACTTACGAAACTATATTAGAAATGAATGGAAGTTACTAAGTTATACATCTTGTTATGTTGTATAATCCAAGAAAGTTTGAACTTGCTGTAATCAACCCTCTTTGTATGAAAGCAACTCGTTCAAAGAGTTGAGCAAACTTGTATCAGTGAGTACAGTATTCTGCAATGAAGATGTTTCTTTTCTTAAGAAACTACACTGGAAATGAAATGAAGTTACTAAGTTATACATCTTGTTAGATTGTACAAACTAAGAAAGTTTGAACTTGCTGTATCCAGCCCCTTCATATGAAAGTGACTCATTCAAAGAGTTGAACAAGCTTATTTCAGACAGTACAGTCTTTGGCAAGGAAGATGTTTCTTTCCTTATGAAACTACATTGGTAATGGAATGAAGTTACTACGTTATATATCTTGTTATATTTTACAAACCAAGAAAGTTTGAACTTGCTGTAATCAAATCTCTTCATACGAAAGCAACTCATTCAAAGAGCTGAAGAGGCTTATTTCACACAGTACAGTGTTTAGAAATGAAGATGTTTCTTTACTCATGAAACTGCATTGAAAATGAAGCGAAGTTTCTAAGTTATACATCTTGGTATAGTGCACAAATGCAGAAAGTTTGAACTTGCTGCATTCAACCATCTTCATGCAAAAGGAACTCAATCAAAGAGCTGAAAAAGCTTGTTTCACACAATACAGTGTTCAGCAATGAAGATGTGTCTTTTCTTACAAAGGTATATTTGGGATTAAAGGAAAATACTAAGTTATACATCTTGTTAGATTGTACAAACCAAGAAAGTTTGAACTTGCTGTATTCAACCCTCTTCATATGAAAGCAACTCATTCAAAGAGCTGAACAAGCTTATATCACACAGTACAGTGTTCAGCAATGAAGATGTTTCTTTTCTTATGAAATTACATTAGAAACGAAATGAAGTTACTAAGTGATACATCATGTTAGATTAAACAAACCTGTGGAGAGCCATGGTGCAACCTTGTTTATTTCTTGACCTTGCCTTCTGTACAAAATTCTTGGCTGACAGCCTAAGGCTTTAAGGGAGTTTGCTGAGACAAAGATTGTAATATTTTCCAGCATGATGAGAAAGTTTATGAGGGTCAGGGTGTTTAGCCACAAGGAATATTATTGATATACATTTATCTGAGGTTCTTTCCCTGTGCAACTGTGTAACTGGAACAAGATCTCTGCTCTCAGGAGCTGCTTTGTTTTGCTTAGTAATATATTAGCTGAGACTTCTTCAATAAACTTTGAGCCTTGATCAGAATTTGTCCTGGCTCCATTCCTTGTGTTCTTGCCTCAGATACATTCCCACTCTCTCCTTCAGTGTCCGTTCCACTTCTGTGTTGCGGGTCCGCACAGTGTGGTGCCCGAACAGGGACCCGAATAAGAGGGGCTTCATGAGGAATGCCAGATCAAGATTAAGGTCCACGGAGTAAAAGTGAAACTCATTGGAAGCCTGCTGTTGCCCGCTCAGTCTTCTGAGGTATGATAAGATTCTGGCGCAAAAATGGGGCAAGCAAAAAATAAAAGAGCGTTAATGAAAATAGTTAAGGATCTCTTGAAAGCAAAAGAAATAGGGGTTGCTTCAAGTTCTTTAGAAAAATTCTTTGACTTTGTTAATAAAACTAGCCCTTAGTTCATGGAGCAGGGAAATGTCAATTCAGAAACTTGGGAGCAAGTAGGAGTGGACTTTTTACAAATCACTTTTTACAAATGCAGGGACCCAATAAGGTTCCCATGATTGCCTTTTCTTTATGGTCATTGATTAAAGATGCTCTTGATAGTGGTACTAAGGATAGTTTGGTAAAGCAAATGTTAGATCTTACACAAGAAGTTGTTGAGGACATAAAAAGCCAAAATTCAGGGAAAACAACACCTGTAACCTGTAAAGACCTGAATAAAGTATTGCAAACATTAAAAATATCAAAGGATGATAATGATGAGGACGATCTAAGTATGATCTAAGATGAAGAAGCAGAGTTATAAGAGGAAGCTGCTAAGTATCCTCCTCCTTCAGCTCCTTTAGCCACCAGTCAAGTGTATATAGCAGAATTAGAAAATGAGGTGGAGGCACTAAAAAGAAGGGTAACTCTTGAAAGAGAAAAGAAAAACTTAACAGAAGAGTTAGACAACATTAATAAGAAGCCTCCTCAGAATTTTCTTATGTCTACTTTAAACCCTATGGTGCCTGTACCTGCTTGTTCCGCTTTTGAAAGGGCTATAAGTAAAGCCATTGAGGAGGGAGATGAAGATGCACATAGTTTTTCTTTGGCTTGCCCAATGGTGGAAGTACAACATCAGGGACAAGTTTTTTGACAATATGAGAATTTTAATTTTAAAGATATTAAGGAATTAAAGTCAGCTTGTGCACAATATGGCCCCACAGCCCCTTATACTTTAACCCTGGTAGAGGCATTGGAGGGTATGAATTTAACCTCAGATGATTGGAAGTCTCTAGCCAAAGCTTGTCTTACAAGTGGTGATTACCTGCTCTGGAAAACGGAGTTTTATGATTTATGTAAAAAAACAGCACAGTTAAATTTACAGTCTGGAAATGGTGCTTGGAATGTAGATATGCTTACAGGAGAAGGGAATTATGCTGGAAATAATAATCAACTTGCATATCCTGCTGCTGTATACATCCAGATTGCCACTGCTGCCCATAAAGCTTGGTTTAAGCTTCCTTCCAAAGGAGAAGCCATAGGGGATAGTTTAACAAAAATTAGGCAAGGATCTGATGAGCCATATACAGAATTTGTGGACAGATTGTTAAAAGCAGCAGGGAGGGTTTTTGGAGATCCTGAAGCTGGTCTGACCTTTGTAAAACAATTAGCTTATGAAAATGCTAATAGTGCCTGTCAGGCCGCCTTAAGACCCTACAGGAAAAAGGCTGATCTGGATGGGTATATCAGATTGTGTTCCAATATTGGACCAAACTATACTCAGGGGGTGGCTTTGGCTGCAGCCTTGCAGGGTATTCCTTTTCAAATGGCTGCTCAAGAAATTAGAACAGGTAAATGTTTTTCTTGTGGAAAACCAGGACATATGAAAAGAAATTGCCCTAACAGAAAGACAGTTAAAAGCTCAAATGCTGTTACTCCTGCTCCGGGGTTATGTCCCAGTGCAAGCGCAGTAAACATTGGGCCAATGAATGTCAATCTAAAACAGACAAAGATGGGAATCCTATCCAGCAGGGAAACGGGAAGAGGGGCCTGCCCCAGGCCCCACAAAAACAAGTTTATGGGGCGCTTCAGTTTGTTCCACAAACAGCCAGTTACAGTCCATCAATCAGCTTCTCCAAGCCACCTCAGGGAGTGCCAGACTTGACCTCTGTTCCACCACCTACGCAGTATTAACTCCTGAAATGGGACCTCAAGCATTATGTACTGGAGTGTGTGGCCCTCTGCTGGAAGGAAGTGTAGGGTTAATTTAGGCAGGAGCAGTACTACTATGAAAGGGTTATAAGTTTTGCCAGGAGTTGTGGATCATGATTATAAAGGAGAAATTAAGATTATGGTCACCTCCCCAAAGGTCATTTCTACCATTGCAGCTGGTCAGAGAGTAGCTCAGTTATTACTTCTCCCCATCATAAAAGCTGGGGGAATAGCACATACCCGCCCTCAAGAAAAGCATGGTTTTGGTTCCTCTGATGCATATTAGGTCCAGCCTGTTACTAGGGATCACCCAAAATTAACTTTAAAATTAAATGGAAAGCCTTTTGAAGGGTTGATAGATACTGGAGCTGATGTTACCATTATTTCTAGCCGTCATTGGCCTGCTTCTTGGCCCAAACACCCCACGGGTACTCAATTGCATGGTATAGGGCAATCTTTAGTCCTGAGCAAAGTGCTGCAGAACTGTTGTGGGAGGATGAGGAAGGTAACACAGGGCACTGCAAGCCTTATATTATTGAAGAGTTGCCTCTTAATTTATGGGGAAGGGATATTTTAAGTCAAATGAAATTGCTAATGTGCAGTCCAAATGAAATAGTAACTTCTCAAATGCTCAAACAGGGGTATTTACCAGGGAAAGGATTGAGAAAATTAGAGCAAGGTACTGCTTCTGTTATTCAGCTTACCTCTAATGTAGATCATAAAGGGCTAGGATTTTTCCCCTAGTGGCCACTGGTCAAGCCGTGCCCCATGCTGATCAAATTTGTTGGAAGTCCAATGACCCTGTATGGGTGGATCAGTGGCCTTTATCACGGGAAAAATTATTAGCTGCTCAAACTCTGGTGCAAGAGCAATTACAGATGGGACATATTGAAGAATCGTCCTCGCCTTGGAACACTCCTATTTTTGTAATTAAGAAAAAGTCAGGAGAATGGCGACTGCTGCAGGATTTACCAGCTGTTAATTCCACCATGCACTTTATGGGCACTCTGCAGCCTGGGTTGCCTAGTCCTGTAGCTATTACTGCTGATTTTTATAAAATAATAGTAGATTTAAAAGATTGTTTTTTCACCATTCAATTGCATCCAAAGGATTGTTGTCGCTTTGCCTTTAGTGTCCCCTCTGTTAATTTTAAAGAGCCTATGAAAAGATTTCAATGGAAAATATTGCCTCAAGGAATGGCCAATAGCCCAACATTATGTCAAAAATTGGTAGCAGCCGCTCTTGCTTCCATACGATCCAAATATCCACAATTATACATTATACATTATATGGATGATATTTTTATAGCTGGAAAAATAGAGTCATGTGTTCTGGCTTGTTTCTCCTACATGGAACAGCAGCTTACACAGTGGGGCTTACAAATTGTTCCAGAAAAGGTACAGAAAAATGCTCCTTTTTCCTATTTAGGATTTCATCTTTACCCAAAATGAGTCAAGCCACAAAAAAATAGTAATAAGAATGCAGCATCTTGCTACTTTAAATGACTTTCAAAAATTACTAGGGGATATTAATTGGATCAGACCTTATCTGAAGCTTACTACCCATGAGTTAAAACCTTTATTTAATATATTGCAAGGAAATCCAGATCCTACTTCCACGAGGTCTATTACACCTGAAGCATCTCAAGCGTTGACAGTAGTTCAGAAGGCTATAGAGGATCAATTCATGACTTAAATTAATTATGATAAAGAATTATGGCTTCTCATCTTTTCCATGGCCTACTCCCCAACAGGACTGTTATGGCAGGAAGCTCCCCTCCTTTGGGTGAATCTTGCGTCTTCTCCACAAAAAAATGTCACCCCTTACTATGAGGAAATTGCAAAAATAGTCATGGAAGGAAGAACAGAAGCTGTCAAGTACTTTGGGATTGAGCCTCATATTATCTGTCAACCATATGACTCTAAACAAGTTTCATGGTTGTTTGCTCATTCTGATGCATGGATTTTAGCTATGGCAGGTTTTACAGGTCAAATTGATAATCATTATCCCAAAAGTAAGCTTATTCAATTTTTTATGCAGCATCAAGTACTTTTTCCTCTTAATACAAAATTTCAACCCATCAATAATGCTGCTTTGGCTTTTACGGATGGGTCCTCTAATGATATGGCTGCCTACACAATTAATGATCAAACTTATGCTTTTCCTACTCCTTATCAATCTGCACAATTAGTGGAATTAGCTGCTGTAGAAGCATTATTACAACATACAGCTAATGTACCTATCAACATGTATAGTGATAGTCAATATATCACTAAATCTATACCTTTTCTTGAAACCTGTAGCAGGATTGGCCCCTCTTCATCTGTTTTTACTTTATTTGCTAATATTCAATCATTAATTATTCAACGTTCAGCTCCTTTCTTTATAGGCCATCTGTGAGCTCATTCTGATCTTCCTGGACCTCTAGTCGTGGGTAATGCTAAAACAGATGAGGCCACAAGGGTTTTACTGTAGGGGAAGCTACTGCTGCTCACAGTCTGCATCATTTAAATACACATACCTTGCACCTTAGATTTAAAATTCCTTGTGAACAAGCACGACAAATAGTAAAAAATTGTCAGCAGTGTCTTACTTTTCTTCCTGTGCCACATTATGGAGTTAATCCTCGTGGCTTAATCCCTGGCCAGTTATGGCAAATGGATGTTACACATATCCCAGAATTTGGTAAGTCAAAATTTGTGCATGTGTCCATTAATACCTGCTCTGGGTTTTTGTGTGCTTCAGCTCAAACTGGGGAAGCTACTAAACACGTTATTGCTCACTGTCTCCATGCCTTTAATATTGTAGGAATTCCTAAACAAATAAAAACAGATAATGGCCCAGGTTACACTAGTACTACCTTCAAACAATTTTGTGCTTCATTTAAGATTGACCATATCACTGGTATTCCTTATAATCCTCAAGGCAAAGGTATTGTTGAACGTGCTCACAGCACTATTAAGATTTGGTTACAAAAAACAAAAAAGGGGGAATTGGCTCAAGGATCTATTAAAAATGTTTAGACCATACTCTTTTTATTTTAAATTTTTTGCTCTTGGATGCCAGGGGGTCCTCTGCAGCTGAACGCTTTTGGCACCTGGATATAAAAACCACCCATGCTAAAGTAATGTGGAAGGACCCCTTGACTAATGTATGGTATGGACCCGACCCTGTATTAATATGAGGACGAGGATTTGTTTATGTTTTTTCACAGAAAGACAATGCTGCCAGGTGGCTCCCGGAGAGGTTGGTTCGCTTTGCCCATGAGGAAGTTGCTGTCATTCCTGACAATGCGGGTCTACCTCCAGGTGATCCACAGTGAGCTCTATTGGGCATATGTTCCTGACCCCCCCACTTCTTCATCCAGCGGTATGGCAAGAAAAAGAGATCATTGTCCTGGTAAACAACACCAGATTACTGGGTACCCCTTCCAGTAGAAATATAAAGAGTCATCAGAAGTCTCGAATATATTATACGGGATATGGCACAGGTATTCCAATATGTTTTTGTGAAGAGGGATATAGATGACTGTTTGAAGATCCAAAACAGGAACATATCTGTGAACATAAAAATGGAAAGAAGACTGTTACCTCTCAGGTTTCGATCTGGCTTCCTGATGGAGACCAGAAGGAGGGTGAAGCACCTGATACCTTTCTCCCATGTGAAGGTCAAGATCCTTGGTATAACAAATCTTTACATTGGAAGAAGTGTGTAGGCAATAGCTACATCATATATAACATCTCTCAAACTGAACGGCATGTCAAAGATTGGTCTGGCACCCCAGGAACAAAGGGGTCAGGGACTAGTTGGAGTAATGACTGGACTGGTGAGCTTTCTGCAGGACTTTGGTGGTCAGATGATGTTTTTCAACAAACATATTTATGGAAGATTGCTGCAGCCTTAGGAGGTATAAATGTCACCTCAGTTTCTAGCAAGAGTAGTTCCTTACCAAAAGGAAAGGTTATGGCTTGTGTTTCTCCACCATATGCTGTAATGATGGGACCCATGAATATCAGCTATGCAGAGGATATGTTCAATGTTACATGTGATAACTGTTCCCTATCTAATTGTGTATCAGAAAAATTTTATACTGTACTTCTTGTTAAACAGCCTGCTTTTGTCATGATACCTGTTAATGTTACTCAGACCTGGTATTCAGAAAGGGGTATTCAAGTGCTACAGGAGATAAAAAAACAGTTTAAGTAGACCAAAAAAAGTAGTAGGCTTAATTATAGCAGGGATTCTAGCATTTATTACCTTATTAGCTACTGCTACCACAGCTGCTGTTGCATTATCACAAGAAGTTCAAACTGCACATTTTGTTAATGAGCTATCCAAAAATGTCTCTGTTGCGCTTGGTACTCAGGTGGATATAGATAAAAAGTTAGAAGAGAAATTAGATGCTTTATTTGATGTAATTACATTTCTAGGAAAAGAGATACAAAAGTTAAAATTATGAGGGTCTTTCAATTGTCATGCATCATATAATTGGATTTGTGTTACAAATATGAAATACAATCAGAACACATCATATTGGGGACATGTAAAGGCCCATTTGAGGAGTCTATGGCATAATACAAATCTTTCCCTTGATTTATTACGTCTGCATAAAGATATCATGAAAATGCAAGATGCTGAACCTTTACACTTTAATGCTGCACAAACAGCTAATGATATTCTTATTAATCTTAAGCGGATGTTTCTCTCTTGGACTAACATGTTTCAGCACAGTATAGCTATTGTGATAATTATTGGTATGATTGTCCTTGGCTGTCTTTTATTGTCCTGTGTTGTACAATATTTGGCATGTCAACTTACTTTCTTACAGATTCAACTACATGGTCTCCATTTAAGAACTTCCCTGTCTCCAATAAAATGTGAATATAGCCAGAGAGGGGTAAGAATGGTTTTGAGTTCTTATCAACCTAAGACAGAAACACATCTCAGACCTGGGTGTGTCTTCCATGACAGGTAAGAAAGAACAATAGAGACCCCAAACTTTGTCTTGAGAATTGGCTGGTAGCCAGTGACGGGTAAGATCAGGGGAAAAAATACTCAACCTAAGACAGGGGGTGTGTTACTGTTGCGCATTACCCCAATAAAGGGTAAGAGTATTTCTTTGCTCCTGACGACCTAAGACAGGCACAGTCATCTTATTTTTAAAATATAAAGAAGGGGTAACTGTGGAGAGCCATGGTGCAATCTTATTTATTTCTTGACCTTGCCTTCTGTACAAAATACTTGGCTGACAGCCTAAGGCTTTAAGGGAGTTTGCTGAGACAAAGATTGTAACATTTTCCACCATGATGAAAAAGTTTATGTAGGTCAGGGTGTTTAGCCACAAGGAATATTATTGATATACATTTATCTGAGGTTCTTTCCCTGTGTAGCTGTGTAACTGAAACAAGGTCTCTGCTCTAAGGAGCTGCTTTGTTTTGCTTACTAATATATTAGCTGAGACTTCTGCAATAAACTTTGAGCCTTGATCAGAATTTGTCTTGGCTCCATTCCTTGTGTTCTTGCCTCAGATACATTCCCACTCTCTCCTTCGGGGTCCGTTCGACTTCTGTGCTGCGGGTTGGCACACAAACCAAGAAGGTTGGAACTTACTGTAATCAATCCTCTTCATACTAAAGCAATTCATTCAAAGAGTTGAACAACTTATTTCAGACAGTACAGTCTTTGGCAAGGAAGATGTTTCTTTTCTTATGAAACTACATTGGTAATGGAACAAAGTTACTAAGTTATAAATTTTGGTAGATTGCACAAATGAAGAAAATTTGAACTTGCTGTAATCAACCCTCTTCATATGAAAGCAACTCATTCAAAGAGCTGAACAAGCTTATTTCACAAAATACAGTGTTCAGCAATGTAGATGTTTCCTTTCTTATGAAACCACATTACAAATGAAACAAAGTTACAAAGTTGTACATCTTGTTAGATTTTACAAATGAGGAAAGTTTTAACTTGCTGTAACCAATGCTCTTTGTATGAAAGCAACTCATGCCAAGAGCTGAACAAGCTTATTTCACACAGTACACTGTTGGGTAATGAAAATGTCTCTTTTGTTATGAAACCACATTAGAAACGAAATGAAGTTAGTAATTTGTACATCTTGTTAGATTGTACAAACCAAGAAAGTTTGAACTGGCTGTAATCAACTCACATCGTATGAAAGAAACTCTTTCCAAGAGCTGAACAAGATTATTTCACACAGTACAGTGTTTGGCAAAGAAGGTGTTTCTTTTCTTATGAAACTACCTTAGAAATGAAATGAAGTTACTAAGTTATACATCTTGTTAGATTGTACAAAGGAGGAAAGTTTGAACTGGCTGTAATCAACCCTCTTCATATGAAAGCAACTCATTCCAAGAGCTGAACAAGCTTATTTCACAAAGTACAGTGTCCAGCAATGAAGATGTTTCTTTTCTTATGGCACTACATTAGAAATGAAACGAAATTTCTAATTTGTACATCTTCTATATTGTAAAAATGAGGAAAGTTTAAACTTGCTGTAATCAACCCTCTTGGTACTAAAGCAAATCTTTCCACAAGCTGTACAACCTTATTTCACACAGTTCAGTGTTCAGCAATAAAGATGTTTCTTTTGTAACAAAACTACATTAGAAATTAAATGAAGTTAAAACATTGTACATATAGTTAGATTGTAGAAATGAGGAAAGTTTGAACTTGCTGTAATCAACCCTCTTTGGATGAAAGCAACTCATTATAAGAGCTGAGCAAGCTTATTCACACAGTACAGTGTTTGGGAATGAAGATTTTTTTTTTTTTTTAAGAAACTACATTATAAATGAAATCAAGTTAGTAGTCTGTACATCTTATTAAATTTTACAAACAAGGAATGTTTAAGTTGCTGTAATCCACCTTCTTCATACGAAAGCAACTCATTCCAATAGCTGAACAAGCTTATTTCACACAGTACAGTGTTCGACAATGAAGATATTTCTTTTCTTACGAAACTACATTAGAAATGAAAGAAAGTTAGTAGTTTGTACATCTTGTTACATTGAACAAACAAGGAAAGTTGAACTTGCTGTAATAAACCCTCTTCGTATGAAAGCAACTCATTCCAAGAGTTGAACAAGCTTTTTTCACACAGCATAGTGTTCGGCAATGAATATGTTTCTTTTCTTAAGAAACTACATTAGAAATGAAAGAACATTACTAAGTTGCAAGTCTTTTTAGATTCTACAAATGAGGAAAGTTTGAACTTGCTGTATTCAACCCCCTCTTTATGAAAGCAACTCATTCCAACAGCTGAACAAGCTTATTTCACACAGTACCATTTTTGTCTATGAAGATGTGTCTTTTAATAGGAAACTACATTACAAATGAAACAAAGTTACTAAGTTGTACATCTTATTAGATTGTACAAACAAGGAAAATTTGAACTTGCTTTAATCAACCATCTTCCTATGAAAGCAACTCATTCCAAAAGCTGAACAAGCTTTGTTTTCACACAGTACAGTGTTCGGCAATGAATATGTTTCTTTCTTAAAAAACTACATTGGAAATGGAATGAGCATACTAAGTTGTACATCTAGTTAGATTGTAGAAACGAGAAAAGTTTGAGCCTCTTCGTACAAAAGCAACTCATTCCAAGAGCTGAACTAGCTTATTTCACACAGTCCAGTGTTCAGCAATGAAGATGTTTCTTTTCTTACGAAACTACATAAGAAATAAAATGAAATTAGTAATTTGTACAACTTGTTAAATTGTACAAATGAGGAAAGTTTGAACTTGCTGTAATCAACCCTCTTTGTACCAAAGCAATTCATTCCAAGAGCAGAACAAGCTTATTTCAGAGTACCGTGTTTTGAAATGAAGATTTTCCTTTTCTTACTAAGGTACATTGGAAATGAAACTAAGTTACAAAGTTGTATATCTTGTTAGAGTGTACAAACGAGGAAATTTGAACGTGCTGAATTCAACCCCCTTCTTATGAAAGCAACTTATTCAAAGAGCTGTAAAAGCTTATATCACAGAGCACAGTATTCGGCAATGAAGATGTTTCTTTTCTTATGAAATTACATTAGAAATGAAACGAAGTTACTAAGTTGTATAACTTGTCAGATTGCACAAATGAAGAAATTTTGAACTTGCACTCATCAACCCTCTTCATATGAAAGAAACTCATTCCAAGAGCTGAACAAGCTTTAGGCACTATAGATGTTTCTTTTCTTACAAAACAACATTAGAAATGAAACGAAGATAGACGTTGGTACATCGTGCTACATTGTGCAAGCTATGAAAGTTTAATCTTGCTGAAATCAACCATCTTTGTACAAAAGGAACTCATTCCAAGAGCTGAAAAAGCTTATTTCACACAGTACAGTGTTTGGCTATGAAGATGTTTCTTTTAATAGGAAACTTCATTAGAAATGAAATGAAGTTACTAAGTTGCACATCTTGTTAGATTGTACAAAGGTGGCAAGTTTGAACTTGCTGTAACCAATGCTTTTTGTATGAAAACAACTCATGCCAAGAGCTGAACAAGCTTATTTCACACAGTACAGTGTTTGGGAATGTAGATGTTTCTTTTCTTACAAAACCACATTAGAAATGAAACGAATTTACTAAGTTGTACATCTTGTTAGATTGTACAAAGGAGTAAAGTTTGAACTTGCTGTAATCAATCCTCTTTGTACAAAAGCAACTCATTCCAACAGCTGAACAAACTTATTTCACACAGTACAGTGTTCGGTTATGAAGATGTTTCTTTTAATAGGAAACTACATTAGAAATGAAATGAAGTTCTTAAATTGTATATCTTGTTAGATTTTACAAATGAGGAAAGTTTGAACTTGTTGGAACCAATGCTCTTCGTATGAAAGCAACTCATTCCAAGACCTGAACAAGTTTATTTCACACAGTACAGTGTTCAGCAATGTAGATGTTTCTTTTCTTATGAAACCACATGAGAAATGAATCAAAGTTACTAAGTTGTACATCTTCTTAGATTGCACAAACGAGGAAAGGTTGAACCTGCTGTATTCAACCCTCTCTTTATGAAAGCAACTCATTCCAAGAGCTGAACAATCTTATTTCACACAGTACAGTGTTTGGCAAAGAAGAAGATTATTCTGGTTTTACATTCATAGTGTTGGCTCCCTTATCCTCCTCGCTGTTCTCCCTCTTCCAAAGGGACCTCATCAATGGTGAATGTGATTCATGCATTGTGGGGGTAGTCAAGAGTTCTGAGGGATAGGCCAAGTCTCTGTGCATAATGGCCCAACTTGTGGCTCTAACTTTCTTTCTGCCCCCTCTAACATGAATTTCTCTGAGCCACATTGGTGTCATTTTAGTTCTTCATCAGTAATAAGGTTTTGGGGGCCTCTGTGTCTCTGGATATCTGACTTAGTTGGAGTTGGATGTTCTCTTTATCTCCTTCAGCGTTTTTCTGGTGCTGTGATCGCCTAGAATGCTGTATTCTTGCCTGTCCCCCGCATTACTCTGGTTTCATCTGGGGCTCTGGTGAGTTGTGATTGGCGGATCCTTTCTTCAGGTTTGTTGTCCATGTGAAAAAGATAAGCAAATTCTCCAATGGAGACAAAAGTTAGTACTAGATCAAAGGGATGGCCATAGATAGTTTGGAGGGAATTTTATATGTGTAGGACCTCTTCTAGCCCATATTTGGTGGTATCTTGATCTTGGAGACTATGCTCACTTTTTGTACATGGTTTTGACTTATTTCCCAGTTCCAGCAATGAGTTCCTTTCCACTAAGTGGATCTATTAGCCAAATCAAGAGCAGTTGGTTACCCATGGCTGTGTGCCACTACTGCACTTGTTTGAGCATTACATCAGGTTGTTTCCTGGTGGGTATCTTACACTGAAATTTGTTTAGATAGATGTTGGCCATTATCACCCAGTTGCTCATGTAGCACCCTCTGGCACTAGACTAACTGTCTGGGGACTGACCCTCTTCCAGATTCTGGCCAGGTCTCTCCATGTTTGGTCTCATGCATGTATGCTGTCTTCAACAGTAGGTTCTTACCATTAAGCTTTGGTGGCTCATCAAACACTCTGACAGAAATCTGTCTTTTGGGGATACCTTGTAGGTTTCTCAACAGCTCATTGTGAAAGTTAACCCCGTGCTGGTACAGGGAGTTAGTTATGAGTCAGTGCCTAGGAAGGTGTATAAAAGCACATTAGAAATGAAACAAAGTTACCAATCTGTACATCTTTTTAGATTGTACAAAAGAAGAAAGTTTGAACTTGCTGGAATCAACTCTCTGCTATGAAAGCAACTGATTCCAAGAGCTGAACAAGCTTATTTCACACAGTACAGTGTTCGGCAATGAAGATGTTTCTTTTCTTACAAAACTACCTTAGAAATGAAATGAAGTTACTACCTTGTACATCCTGTTAGATTGTACAAATGAGGAAAGTTTGAACTTGCAGTAATTCCCCCCTCTTTGTACAAAAGCTACTCATTCTCTGAGCTGAACAAGCTTATTTCACACAGTACAGTGTTCTTAAATGTAGATGTTTCTTTTCTTACAAAACAATGTTAGAAATGAAAGAAGGTTACCAAGGTGTACATTTTGTTAGATTGTACAAGTGACAGAAGTTTGAACTTGCTGTTATCAACCCTCTTTGTAAGAAAACAAGTCATTCCAAGAGCTGAACAAGCTTATTTCAGAGTACAGTGTTTGGCAATGAAGATTTTTCTTTTCTTATGAAACTACGTTAGAAATGAAACAACAATACTAATTTGTACATCTTGTTAGCCTGTACAAACAAGGAAAGTTTGAACTTGCTGGAATCAACCCTCATCCTATGAAAGCAACTCATTCCAAGAGCTGAACAAACTTATTTCACACAGTACAGTGTTCGGCAATGAGGATGTTTCTTTTCTTATGAAACTACATTAGAAATGGAACGAAGTTACTAAGTTGTACATCTTGTTACATTGTACAAATGAGCAAACTTTGAGCTTGCTGCAATCAACCCTCTTCATGTGAAAGCAACTCATTCCAAGAGCTGAACAAACTTATTTCACACAGTACAGTGTTTGGCAATGAAGAAATTTCTTTTGTTACTAAACTACATTAGAAATGAAGTGACATTACTAAGTTGTACATCTTATTAGATTGTACAAACAAGGAAAGTTGGTCTTCCAGTAATCCACCCTCTTTGTATGAAAGTGACTCATTCTCTGAGCTGAACAAGCTTATTTCACACAGTACAGTGTTCTGCAAAGAAGATGTTTCTTTTCTTATGAAACTAATTAGTGTTGTGGTCCCCCCTAAGGCCAGCCCAGGAGGGACAGTAGGGTCTCTGCTGAGTTGGGGTGAGCAGCATGGAGTCATGACACAGACTCCTGGAGTTGGGTGGAAGTAGCAGAGGGTGAGCTGCCTTGGCTGGCTTATCATTGTATGGGGTGATCCCCTTTTTGTGACCAATGACAGCCTGTCTCTGGACAGGTCATCTCGTAGCAGGCTTCTCACAAGCATGTGACTGTAGCTGTTGTCACGCCAAGCCTACGCAGAACACCATGTTGACAGAAACCACTTCCTGGTTTCTTCTGCCATGTGGTCTGGCTAGGACCAGGCCTGTATTGTGCCATACACATTAGAAATGAAATGAAGAAGCTGGGAGTAGTGGTGCATGCCTTTAATCCCAGCACTTGAGAGGCAGAGGTAGGAGGATCGCCATGAGTTTGAGGCCACCCTGAGACTACAAAGTTAATTCCAGGTCAGCCTGGACCAGAGAGAAACCCTACCTCGAAAAACCAAAAAAAAAAAAAAAAAAAAAAGAAAGAAAGAAAGAAAGAAAGAAAAGAAAAGAAAAGAAAAGAAAGAAATGAAATGAAGTTGCTAAGTTGTACATCTTGTTAGATTTTAGAAATGAGGAAAGTATGAACTTGCTGTAATCAATCCTGTCATATGAAAGCAACTCATTACAAGAGCTGAACAAGCTTATTTCACAGAGTATAGTTCAGCTATGAAGATGTTTCTTTTAATAGGAAACTACTTTAGAAATGAAACCAAGTTTACTAAGTTGTACATCTTGTTAGATTGTACAAACGAGGAAAGCTTGAACTTGCTGTACTCAACCCTCTTCATACGAAAGCAACTCATTCCCAGAGCTATGAAACCACATTAGAAATGAAATGAAGTTAGTACTTTGTACATCTTCTTAGATTGTACAAACGAGGAAAGTTGAACTTGCAGTAATCCACACTCTTTGTACAAAAGCAACTCATTCCCTGAGCTGAAGAAGCTTATTTCACACAGTACAGTGTTTGCAAATGTAGATGTTTCTTTACTTAAGACACTACATTAGAAATGATATGAAGTTACTAAGGTGTACATCTTGTTAGATTGTGCAAGTGAGAAAAGTTTGAACTTGCTGTAATCAACACTCTTCGTATGAAAGCAACTCATTCCAAAAGCCGAACAAGCTTATTTCACAGAGTAGAGTGTTCGGCAATGAAGATTTTTCTTTTCTTATGAAACTACATTAGAAATTAAATGATGTTACAAAGTTGTACATCTTGTTACATTCCACAAATGAGGAAAGTTTGAACTTGTGTAATCAACTCTCCTCATTCGAAAGCAACTCATTCCAAGAACTGAAAAAGCTTATTTCACAGAGTACAGTTTGGCTATGAAGATGTTTCTTTTAATAGGAAACTATATTAGATATGAAATGACATTAATAACTTGTTAAATTGTACAAACAAGGAAAGTTTGAACTTGCGGAAATCAATCCTCTTCATACGAAAGCAACTCACTCCAACAGCTGAACAAGCTTATTTCACCCAGTACAGTGTTTGGTTATAAAAGTGTTTCTTTTAATAGGAAACTACATTAGAAATGAAACAAAGTTACTAAGTTGTACGTCTTGTTAAATTGTACAAACTAGGAAAGTGTGAAATTGCTGTAACCAATGCTTTTCATATGAAAGCAGCTCATTCCAAGACCTCACCAAACTTATTTCACACAGCACAGTGTTCAGGAATGTACATGTTTCTTTTCTTATGAAACCACATTAGAAATGAAATGAAGTTACTAAGTTGTACATCTTTTTAGATTGCACAAACTAGGTAAGTTTGAACTTGCTGTATTCAACCCCCTCTTTACGAAAGCAACTCATTCCAAAAGCTAAACAAGCTTATTGTACACAGTACGGTGTTCAGGGAAAGACGATGTTTCTTTTCTTATGAAACTACATTAGAAATGAAATGAAGATACTACCTTGTACATCTTTTCAGATTGTACAAAGGAGGAAAGTTTGAACTTGCTGTAACCAACGCTTTTCATATGAAAGCAACTCATTCCAAGACCTGAGCAAGTTTATTTCACACAGCACAGTATTCAGCAATGTAGATGTTTCTTTTCCTATGAAACCACATTAGAAATGAAACAAAGTTACTAAGCTGTACATCTTGTTAGATTGTACAAACTAGATAAGTTTGAACTTGCTGTATTCAACCCCTTCTTTATGAAAGAACTCATTCCAAGAGCTGAACAAGCTTATTTCACACAGTACAGTGTTCGGCAAAGATGTTTCTTATCTTATGAAACTACATTGGAAATGAAATGAAGTTACTAAGTTGTACGTCTTGTTAGATTTTAGAAATGAGGAAAGTTTGAATTTGCTGTAATCAAATCTTTTTGTATGAAAGCAACTCATTCCAAGAACTGAATAAGTTTATTTCACACAGTACAGTGTTTGGAAATGTAGATGTTTCTTTTATTATGAAACTATGTTAGAAATGAAACGAAGTTACTAAGGCGTACATCTTGTTAGATAGTACAAGGTACAAAAGTTTGAACTTGCTGTAATCAACCCTATTCGTACGAAAGCAACTCATTCCAAGAGCTGAACAAGATTATTTTACACAGTACAGTGTTCAGCAATGAAGACGTTTCTTTTCTTATGAAACTATATTAGAAATGAAACGAAGTTAGTACTTTGTACATCTTCTTAGATTGTACAAATGAGGAAAGTTTGAACTTGCTGTAATCAACACTCTTCGTACAAAAGCAACTCATTCCAAGAGCTGAACAAGCTTATTTCACACAGAACCATTTTCAGGAATGAAGATGTTTCTTTTCTTATGAAACTACATTAGAAATGAAACAAAGTTACTAAGTTGTACATCTTGTTAGATTGTACAAACTAGATAAGTTTGAACTTGCTGTAACTAACCATCTTCATTCTAAAGCAACTCATTTCAAGAGCTGAACAAGCTTATTTCACAGAGTACAGTGTTTGGCAATAAAGATGATTATTTTCTTAAAAAACTACCTTAGAAATTAAATTAAGTTACGAAGTTGTACATCTTGTTACATTTTACAAACAAGGAAATTTTGAACTTGCTGTAATCAACCCTCTTCGAATGAAAGCATCTCATTCTAAGAGCTCAGCAAGCTTATTTCACACAGTATAGTGATGGGCAAGGAAATGTTTCTTTTCTTATGAAACCACATTAGAAATGAAATGAAGTTAGTAATATGTACATCTTGTTAGATTGTACAAACAAGGAAAGTTTGAACTTGCTGTAACCAACACTGTCCTTACTAAAGCAACTCATTCTAAGAGCTGAACAAGCTTATTTCACAAAGTACAATGTTCAGCAATGAAGATGTTTTTCTTTATTTTTATTTTTATGTATATTATTCTAGTTTTATTCATAGTGGTGACTCCATTATCCTCCTCCCTGTCCTCCCTCTTCCATAGGGACCCTCATCAATGGGGAATGTGGTTTGCACATTGTGGGGGTAGTTGAGAGCTATGGGGGATAGGCTAAGTCTCTGTGCATAATGCCCCAACTTGTGGCTCTAACATTCTTTCTGCCCCCTCTTCTGCAAATTTCCCTGAGCCACATTGGGGTCGTTTTAGGTCTACTTCAGTGATGAGGTTTTGAGAGCCTCTGTGTCTCTGGATATCTGGCTTAGTGGGAGTTAGATGTTCTCTGTGTTTATCTCCTGCAACCTTTTTCTGGTGTCGTGATCCCCAAGAGTGTTGAACTCTTGCCCTTCCTCCACATTACTCTGTGGTTTCAGCTGGAGCCCTGGTGAGGTGTGATTGGCTGATCCTCCCTTCAGGTTCGTTGTCCATCTGGAAAAAATAAGCAAATTCTCCAAGGGAGAGAGAAGTTAGTACTAGATATATGGGATGGCCATAGATAGCTTGAAAGGAATTTTGTATGGGTAGGCCCTCTTCTAGCCCACATTTGATGGTATCTTGATTGGAGACTGTGCTCATTTTTTGTACATGGTTTTGACTTATTTCCCAGTTCCAGCAATGACTTCCATTCCACTGAGTGGATCAATTAGCCAAATCAAGAGCCGTTGGTTGCCCACCATGGCTGTGTTTCACTATTTCACTTATTTGAGCATTATGTCAGGTTGTTTCTTGCTGGGTATCTTAGACTGGAAGTTGTTTGTACCGATGTTGGCCATTTTCCCCAAGTTGCTCGTGTAGCACCCTCTGGTACTAAACTAGCTGTCTGGGGACTGACCCTCTTCCAGATTCTGGCCAGGTCTCTCCATGTTTGGTCTCACACTTGTATGCTGTCTTCAACAGTAGGGTCTTACCATTAACCTTTGGTGGGTCATCAAGAACTCTGACAGAAATCTGTCTTATTTGGGAAACCTTGTAGGTGTCTCAGATCTACAGTTAATTGTGAAAGTTTCTTATGAAACTAAATTAGAAATGAAACAAAGTTGCTATGTTGTACATCTTGTCTAATGTAGTTTCATAAGAAAAGAAACATCTTCATTTCCCAGCACTGTACTGTGTGAAGTAAGCTTATTCAGCTCTTGGAATGAGTTGCTTTCATCCGAAGAGGGTTGATTACAGTAAGCTCAAACTTTCTTCATTTGTACAATCTAAAACAATGTACAACATAGTAACTTCGTTTCATTTCTAATGTAGTTTCGTAAAAAAAGAAACATCTTCATTGACTAACACTGTACTCTGTGAAATAAGCTTATTCAGCTCTTGGAATGAGTTCTTTTCATCCGAAGAGGGTTGATTACAACAAGTACAAACTTTCCTCGTTTTTACAATCTAAAAAATGTACAACATAGTAATTTCGTATCATTTCTAATGTAGTTTCATAAGAAAAGAAACATCTTCATTGCCAAACACTGTACTGTGAGAAATAAGCTTGTTTAGATCTGGGAATGAGTTTCTTTCATACGAAGAGGGTTGATTACAGAAAGTTCAAAATTTCCTCATTTGTATATTCAAACCAGATGTACAATTTAGTAATTTCATTTCATTTCTAATGTAGTTTCGTTTGAAAAGAAACATCTTCATTGCTTAACACTGTACTGTGTGAAATAAGCTTGTTCAGCTGTTCGAATGAGTTGCTTTCATATGAAGAAAGTCTATTATAGCAAGTTCAAACTTTTCTTGTTAGTACAATCTAACAAGGCATACAACTTAGTAACTTCATTTCATTTCTAATGTAGTTTCATAAGAAAAGAAACATCTTCATTGCTGAACAGTGTACTGTGTGAAATAGGCTTGTTCAGCTCTTAGAATGAGTTGCTTTAGTATGGAGAGGGCTGATAACAGCAAGTTTAAACATTCCCCGGTTGTACAATCTGACAGGATGTACAACATAGTACCTTTGTTTCATAGCTAATGTAGTTTTGTAAGAAAAGAAACATCTTCATTGCCCAACTCTGTACTGTGTAAAATAAGCTTGTTCAGCTCAGAGAATGAGTTGCTTCTGTACAAAGAGGGGTAATTACAGCAAGTTCAAACGTTCCTCATTTGTACAATCTAACAAGATGTACAACTGAGTAACTTTTTTTCATTTCTAATGTAGTTTTGTAAGGAAAAAAAAAAAAAACTCCTCATTGCCGGACACTGTGCTATGTGAAATAAGCTTGTTCAGCTCTTGGAATTAGTTGCTTTCATACCAACAGATTGGATTATACCAAGTTCAAACTTTCCTCGTTTGTACAATCTAATAAGATGTACATCACAGTAACTTCATTTCATTTCTACTGTAGTTTCATAAGAAAAGAAACATCTTCATTGCCAAACACTGTACTGTGTGAAATAGGCATGTTCAGCTCTTAGAATGAGTTGCTTTAGTACAAAGAGGGTTGATTACAGCATGGTCAAACATTCCTCGTTTGTACAATCTAACAAGGTGTACAACTTGGTAACATCATTTCATTTCTAATGTAATTTGGTAAGAAAAGAAACATCTTCATTTCCCAACACTGTACTTTGTGAAATAAGATTGTTATCTCTTGGAATGAGTTGCTTTAGTACAAAGAGGGTTGATTACAGCATGGTCAAACATTCCTCATTTGTACAATCTAAAAAAGTGTACAACTGAGTAACATCATTTTATTTCTAATGTAATTTGGTAAGAAAAGAAATATCTTCATTTCCCAACATAGTACTGTGTAAAATAACCTTGTTCAGCTCCTGGTATGAGTTGCTCTCATCTGAAGAGGGTTGATTATAGCAAGTTCAAACTTTCCTCGTTTGTACAATCTGACAAGATGTACAATATAGTCACTTCATTTCATTTCTAATGTAGTTTCATAAGAAAAGTAACATCTTCATTTCTGAACACTGTACTGTGTAAATAAGTTCAGCTCTTAGTGAGTTTTGTTAGTACAAAAGTGTTGATAACAGCAAGTTCATACAATCTAACAAGATGTACAATTTGCTTTTCATTTCTAAAGTAGTTTCATAAGAAAAGAAACATCTTCATTGCCAAACACTGTACTGTGTAAGAAAAAGAGAATGAGTTGCAACACAAAGAGGGGTTCAAGTTCAAACATTTGTACAATCTAACAAGATGTACAACTGAGTAACTGTAGTTTCATAAAAAAAAAAAAAACTGTGCTATGAAATAAGCTTGTTCATCTCTTGGAATTAGTTGCTTTCAAACACTTCAAACTTTCCTCGTTTGTACAATCTAACAAGATGTACAAGTAACTTCATTTCATTTCTACTGTAGTTTCACATCTTCATTGCAAACACTGTACTGTGTGAAATAAGCATGTTCAGCTCTTAGAATGAGTTGCTTTAGTACATTGATTACAGCATGGTCAAACATTCCTCGTTTGTACAATCTAACAAGGTGTACAACTTGGTAACATCATTTCATTTCTAATGTAATTTGGTAAGAAAAGAAACATCTTCATTTCCCAACACTGTACTTTGTGAAATAAGATTGTTATCTCTTGGAATGAGTTGCTTTAGTACAAAGAGGGTTGATTACAGCATCATTCCTCATTTGTACAATCTAAAAAAAGTGTACAACTGAGTAACATCATTTTATTTCTAATGTAATTTGGTAAGAAAAGAAATATCTTCATTTCCCAACATAGTACTGTGTAAAATAACCTTGTTCAGCTCCTGGTATGAGTTGCTCTCATCTGAAGAGGGTTGATTATAGCAAGTTCAAACTTTCCTCGTTTGTACAATCTGACAAGATGTACAATATAGTCACTTCATTTCATTTCTAATGTAGTTTCATAAGAAAAGTAACATCTTCATTTCTGAACACTGTACCGTGTAAGTAGGCTAGTTCAGCTCTTAGAATGAGTTGCTTTAGTACAAAAAGTGTTGATAACAGCAAGTTCAAACATTCCTCATTTGTACAATCTAACAAGATGTACAATTTAGTAACTTCGTTCATTTCTAAAGTAGTTTCATAAGAAAAGAAACACCTACATTGCCAAACACTGTGCTGTGTGAAGAAAGGTTGTTCAGCTCAGAGAATGAGATGCTTTCGTACAAAGAATGTTGATTCCAGCAATTCAAACTTTCCTCATTTGTACAATCTAACATGATGTACAACTTAGTAATTTCTTTTCATTTTTATGTACTTTCATAAGATTAGAAACATCTTCATTGCCAAACACTGTACTGTGTGACAAAAGCTTGTTCAGCTCTTGGAATGATTTGCTTTCATACGAAGTGGGTTTATTCCAGCAAATTCAAGCATTCCTCATTTGTACAATCTAGCAAGATGTACAAATTATTAATTTTGTTTCATTTCTATTATAGTTTTGTAAGAAAAGAAACATCTTCATTGCTGAACACTGTACTCTGTGAAATAAGCTTATTCAGCTCTTGGAATGAGTTGCTTTCATCCCAATAAGGTTGAATACAGCAAGTTCAAACTTTCTCGTTTGTACAATCTTAGAGGATGTACAACTTTGTAACTTCGTTTCCTTTCTAATGTTGTTTCATAAGAAACATCTTCATTGCCCAAAACTGCTCTATGTGAAATAAGCTTGTTCAGCTCTTGGAATGAGTTGCTTTTATCTGAAGAGGGTTGATTACAGCACAAAATTTATTCATTTGTACAATTAAATAAGATGTACAATTTAGTAACCTCATTTCTTTTCTAATGTGGTTTCATTAGACAAGAAACATCTTCATTGCTGAACACTGTACTTTGTCAAATAAGATTTTTCAGCTCTTGGAATGATTTGCCTTCATAAGAACAGGGTTGATTAAAGGAAGTTCAAACTTTCCTCCTTTGTTCAATCTAACAAGATGCACAAAGTAGTAACTTCATTTCATGTCTAATGTAGTTTTGTAAGAAAAGAAATATCTTCATTGCCTAACACTGTACTGCGTTAACTAAGCTTCCTCAGTTCTTTGAATGAGTTTCTTTAGTACAAACAGGATTGTTCACAGCAAGTTCAAACTTTCACCGTTTCTACAATTTAAGAAGATATACAACGTAGTATCTTCAGTTCACTTCTAATGAAGTTTGGTAAGAAGAGAAACATCTTCATTCCCAAACACTTTACACTGTTAACTAAGCTTGTTCAGCTCTTTGAATGAGTTGCTTTCATTCGAAGACGGTTGATTACAGCAAGTTCTATCTTTCCCTGATTCTACAATCTAACAAGATGTACAACTTAGTAACTTCATTTCATTTCTAATGTAGTTTCATAAGAAAAAGACTCATCTTTGTTGCCAAACACTGTACTGTGAGAAATAAGCTTGTTCAGCTATTAGAATGAGTTGCTTTCGTTTGCAGAGGGTTGATTACAACAAGTTCAAACTTTCTTCATTTGTACAATCTAACAAGAGGTACAATTTAGCAACTTCATTTCATTTCCAATGTAGTTTCGTAAGAAAAGAAAAATCTTCATGTCCGAACACTTTACTGTGTGAAATACTTTGTTCAGCTCTTGCAATAAGGTGCTTTCATAAGAAGAGTGTTGATTACAGCAAGCTCAACCTTTCCTCATTTGTACAATCTAAGAAGATGTACAACTTAGTAATTTCATTTCATTTCTAGTTTAGTTTCATTAGAAAAGAAACAGTGTAATTGCTTAACACTGTACTCTGAAATAAGCTTCTTCAGCCCATGGAATGAGTTGCTTTCGTATGAAGAGGTTTACAGCAAGTCCAAACTTTCCTTGTTTGTGCAATCTAAAACAATGTACAACTTAGTAACTTCATTTCATTTCTAATGTAGTTTCATAAGAAAAGAAATATCTTCATGTCCGAACACTTTACTGTGTGAAATACCTTGTTCAGCTCTTGCAATGAGTTGCTTTCATATGAAGGGTGTTGATTACAGCAAGCTCAAACATTCCTCATTTGTACAATCTAAGAAGATGTACAACTTAGGAATTTCATTTCAATTCTAATTTATTTTTGTTAGAGAAGAAACAGCTTAATTGCTTAACACTGTACTCTGTGAAATAAGCTTCTTCAGCTCTTGAAATGAATTGCTTTCGTATGAAGAGGGTTACAGGAAGTTCAAACTTTCCTCATTTGTACAATCTAAGAAGATGTACAACTTAGTAACTTTGTTTCATTTCTAACGTAGATTCATTAGAAAAGAAACATTTCATTTCAACACTGTACTATGTAAAATAAGCTAATCTCTTGGAATGAGTTCTTTTTGTGTGAAGAGGGTTCATTACAGCAAACTCAAACTTTCCTCGTTTGTACAATCTAAGAAGATGTACAAATTAATAATTTCATTTCTAATTTAGTTTCAGAAAAGAAACATCTTCATTGCAACACTGTACTGTGTGAAATAAGCTTGTTCAGCTCTTGGAATGAGTTGCTTTGATCCAAAGACAGTTGATTATAGCAAGTTCAAACTTTCCTCATTTGTACAATCTAACAAGGTGTACAACTTAGTAACTTCATTTCATTTCTAATGTAATTTCATAAGAAAAGAAACATCTTCATTGCCGAACACTGTACTGTGTGAAATAGGATTGTTCAGCACTTAGAATGACTTGCTTATGTACGAAGAGGGATAACAGCAAGTGGTTGTTCAATCTGTCAAGATGTACAACTTAGTAACTTCATTTCATTGCTAATGTAGTTTGGAAAGAAAAGAAATTCTTCATTGCAACACTGTGCTGTGTGAAATAAGCTTGTTCAGATCAGAGAATGAGTTGCTTTCTACAGAGGGTTAATTACAACAAGTTCCAACTCTCTGCTTTTGTGCAATCTAACAAGATGTACAACGTAGTTAATTTCTAATGTAGTTTCATAAGAAAGGAAACCTCTTCATTGCTGAACACTGTACAGTGTGAAATAGGTTTGTTCAGCTCTTAGAATGAGTTGCTTAAGGATGAAAGGGGTTAATTACACCAAGTTCAAACATTCCTCATTTTTATAATGTAACAAGATGTGCAACATAGTAACTTCGTTTCATTTCTAATTTGGTTTCATAGGAAAAGAAACATTTTCATTGCCCAACACTCTACTGTATGAAATAAACTTGTTCAGCTCTTGAATGAGTTGCTTTCTTAAGAAGGGGATTATTAGAGCAAGTTCAAACTTTCTTGTTTGTAAATCTAACAAGATGTACAACTTGTAATGTCATTTAATTTCTAATGTAGATTCATAAGAAAAGAAATATCTTCATTGGTGTTAAATAAGCTAGTTCAGCAAATTGTATTCAAAGAATGTTGAATACAGCAAACTCAAACTTGCCTTGTTTGTACAATCTAACAAGATGTACAACTTAGTAATTTCATTTCATTTGTAATGTAGTTTCAACAAAAGAAACATCTTCATTTCAGAACACTGTACTTTGTGAAATAAGCTTGTTCAGCTCTGGAATGAGTTGCTTTTGTTCAAATCTGTTGAATACAGCAAACTCAAACTTTCCTCGTTTGTACAATCTAACAAGATGTACAATTTAGTAATTTCATTTCATTTTGAATGTAGTTTCATAAGAAAAGAAACATCTACATTTCTGAACACTGTACTGTGAAATAAGCTTGTTCAGCTTTGGAATGAGTTGCTTTCATACAAAGAGGTTGGATTACAGCAAGTAAACTTTCCTTGTTTGTACAATCTGAAAGATGTACAATAACTTCATTTCATTTCTAATGTAGTTTCATAAGAAAAGAAATATCTTCATGTCTAAACACTTTACTTGTGAAATAAGGTTGTTCAGCTCTTGGAATGAGTTGCTTTCATATGAAGGGTGTGACTCAAACATTCCTCATTTGTACTTAATTAGGAATTTCATTTCAATTCTAATTTATTTTGTTAGAAAAGAAACAGCTTAATTGCCAAACACTGTACTCTGTGAAATAAGCTTCTTCAGCTCTTGAAATGAATTGCTTTCGTATGAAGAGGGTTACAGGAAGTTCAAACTTTCCTCATTTGTACAATCTAAGAAGATGTACAACTTAGTAACTTTGTTTCATTTCTAACGTAGATTCATTAGAAAAGAAACATCTTCATTTCCCAACACTGTACTATGTAAAATAAGCTAGTTCATCTCTTGGAATGAGTTCTTTTTGTGTGAAGAGGGTTCATTACAGCAAACTCAAACTTTCCTCGTTTGTACAATCTAAGAAGATGTACAAATTAATAATTTCATTTCTAATTTAGTTTCGTTAGAAAAGAAACATCTTCATTGCTTAACACTGTACTGTGTGAAATAAGCTTGTTCAGCTCTTGGAATGAGTTGCTTTGATCCAAAGACAGTTGATTATAGCAAGTTCAAACTTTCCTCATTTGTACAATCTAACAAGGTGTACAACTTAGTAACTTCATTTCATTTCTAATGTAATTTCATAAGAAAAGAAACATCTTCATTGCCGAACACTGTACTGTGTGAAATAGGATTGTTCAGCACTTAGAATGACTTGCTTATGTACGAAGAGGGATAACAGCAAGTTCAAACATTCCCTGGTTGTTCAATCTGTCAAGATGTACAACTTAGTAACTTCATTTCATTGCTAATGTAGTTTGGAAAGAAAAGAAATATCTTCATTGCCCAACACTGTGCTGTGTGAAATAAGCTTGTTCAGATCAGAGAATGAGTTGCTTTCGTACAGAGGGTTAATTACAACAAGTTCCAACTCTCTGCTTTTGTGCAATCTAACAAGATGTACAACGTAGTTACTTTGTTTCATTTCTAATGTAGTTTCATAAGAAAGGAAACCTCTTCATTGCTGAACACTGTACAGTGTGAAATAGGTTTGTTCAGCTCTTAGAATGAGTTGCTTAAGGATGAAAGGGGTTAATTACACCAAGTTCAAACATTCCTCATTTTTATAATGTAACAAGATGTGCAACATAGTAACTTCGTTTCATTTCTAATTTGGTTTCATAGGAAAAGAAACATTTTCATTGCCCAACACTCTACTGTATGAAATAAACTTGTTCAGCTCTTGGAATGAGTTGCTTTCTTAAGAAGGGGATTATTAGAGCAAGTTCAAACTTTCTTCGTTTGTATAATCTAACAAGATGTACAACTGAGTAATGTCATTTAATTTCTAATGTAGATTCATAAGAAAAGAAATATCTTCATTGCTGAACACTGTACTGTGTTAAATAAGCTAGTTCGGGTCTTGGAAATTGTATTCGTATGAAGAATGTTGAATACAGCAAACTCAAACTTGCCTTGTTTGTACAATCTAACAAGATGTACAACTTAGTAATTTCATTTCATTTGTAATGTAGTTTCGTAACATAAGAAACATCTTCATTTCAGAACACTGTACTTTGTGAAATAAGCTTGTTCAGCTCTGGGAATGAGTTGCTTTTGTTCGAAATCTGTTGAATACAGCAAACTCAAACTTTCCTCGTTTGTACATTCATACAATATGTACAATTTAGTAATTTCATTTCATTTTGAATGTAGTTTCATAAGAAAAGAAACATCTACATTTCTGAACACCGTACTGTGTGAAATAAGCTTGTTCAGCTTAGAGAATGAGTTGCTTTCATACAAAGAGGTTGGATTAAAGCAAGTTCAAACTTTCCTCATTTGTACAATCTGATAAGATGCATGACTCAATAACTTTGTTTCATTTCTAATGTAGTTTCATGAGATAAGAAACATCTTCATTGCCAAATGATGTACTGCGTGAAATAAGGTTGTACAGCTCTTGGAATGAGTTTCTTTCGTACAAAGATGGTTGATTACAGCAAGCTCAAACTTTCGTCATTTGTACAATCTAACAAGATTTCCAATTTAGCAACTTCATTTCATTTCTAATGTGGTTTTGTAGAAAAGAAACAGCTAAATGGCCAAACAACGTACTGTGTGAAATAAGCTTGTTCAGCTCTTGGAATGAGTTGCTTTCAGACAAAGAGAGTTGGTTACAGCAAGTTCAAACATTCCTCTTTTGTACAATCTAAGAAGATGTACAAAATGGTAACTTCATTTCATTTCAAATGTAGTTTCATAAGAAAAGAAACATCTTCATTGCTGAATACTGTACTGTGTGAAATACGCATCTTCAGCTCTCAGAATGAGTTGCTTTAGAATGAAGAGGTTTGATTACAGCTTCAAACATTCCTCATTTGTACAATCTAATAAGACATACAACTTATTAATTTCATTTCATTTCTAATTTATTTTCTGTAGGAAAAACTATCTTCATTACTTAACACTATACTCTCAGAATTAAGCTTCTTCAGCTCTTGGAATGAGTTTCTTTCATCTGAAAAGGGGAGAATATAGTAAGTTCAAACTTTCCTCGTTTGTACAATCTAACAAGTTGTACAACTTAGTAACTTCGGTTCACTTCTAATGTAGTGTGGTAAGAAAAGAAATATCATCATGGCCAAACACTGTACATTGTTAACGGAGCTTGTTCAGCTCTTGGAATGAGTTGCTTTCGTATGAACAGGATTGATCAAAGCAAGATAAAACTTTCCCCATTAGTAAAATCTAACAAGATGTACAACTTAGTAACTTGGTTTCATTTCTAATGTAGTTTCGTTAGAAAAGAAAAATCTTCAACTCCGAACACTGTACTGTGTCAACTAAGCTTGTAAGGCTCTTTGAATGAGTTGCTTTCATATGAACAAGATTGATCACAGAAAGATCAAACTTTCTTCGTTTGTACAATCTAACAAGATGTACAATTTACTGACTTCTTTTCAATTCTAGTGTACTTTCCAAAAAAAAAAAGAAATATCTTCATTGCCAAACACTGTACTGTGTTAGCTAAGCTTGTTGAGCTCTTTGAATGAGTTTCTTTCATACAAACAGGATTGTTCACAGCAAGTTCAAACTTTCACCGTTTGTACAATCTAAGAAGATATACAATGTAGTATCTTCAGTTCAGTTCTAATGCAGTTTGGTAAGAAGAGAAACATCTTCATTCCCAAACACTGAACAGTGTTAACTAAGCTTGTTCAGCTCTTTGAATGAGTTCCTTTCTTACAAACAGTATTGATCACAGAAAGATCAAACTTTCCTCGTCTGTACAATCTAAAAGGATGTAAAACTTAGAAACTTCAATTCATTTCTAAAGTAGTTTCTTTAGAAAAGAAAGATCCTTATTTCTGATCACTGTACTGTGTTAACTAGGCTTGATCAGCTCTTTGAATGAGTTGCTTTCATATGAACAGAATTGATCACAGCAAGATGAAACTTTCCTCAGTTATACAATCTAATGAGATGTACAATTTACTTACTTCCTTTCATTTCTAATGTAGTTGTGTTAGAAAAGAAAGATCTTCATTACCAAACACTGTACTGTGTGAAATAAGCTTGTTCTCCTCTCTGAATGAGTTGCTCTCTTATGAGGACGGTTGATCACAGCAAGTTCAAACATTCATCATTTGTACAATCTAAGAAGGTATACAACTTAGTATCTTTGGTTCATATCTAATGTAGTTTCATAAGAAAAGAAACATCTTCATTCCCGAACACTTTACAATGTTACCTAAGCATGTTCAGCTCTTTGAATGAGTTGCTTTCGTACATACAGCATTGATCAAAGCAAGATCAAACTTTCCTTGTTTGTACAATCTAACAAGATGTACAATTTAATAACTTCATTACAATTCTAATGTAGTTTCATTAGAAAAGAAAGATCTTCATAGCCGAACACTGTACTGTGTGAAATAAGGTTGTTCACCTCTCTGAATGAGTTGCTTTCATACAAACAGGGATGATCACAGCAAGATCAAACTTTCCTCATTTGTAAAATCTGACAATATGTACAATTTACTGCCTTCATTTCAATTCTAATGTAGTTTCATTAAAAAAGGAAATATAATCTAAGAAAATATACAACGTAGTATCTTTGGTTCACATCTAATGAAGTTTGGTAAGAAGAGAAACATCTTCATTCCAAACACTTTACAGTGTTAACTAAGCGTGTTCAGCTCTTTAAATGAGTTGCTTTTGTACAAACAGTATTGATCACAACAAGATCAAACTTTCCTCGCTTGTACAATATAACAAGTTGTACAATTTACTGACTTTGTTTCAATTCTAATGTAGTTTTGTTAGAAAAGAAAGATCTTCATTGCCAAAAACAGTATTGTGTTAACTAAGGTTGTTGCGATCTTTGAATGAGTTGCATTCGTATGAACAAGATTGATCACAGAAAGATCAAACTTTCGTTTGTACAATCTAACAAGATATACAATTTACTGCCTTCACTTCAATTCTAGTGTAGTTTCGTTAAAAAAGAAGTATCTTGCCAGGAGTGGTGGTGCACACCTTTAATCCCAGCACTCGGGAGGCAGAGGTAGGAGGATCACCGAGAGTTCGAGGCCACCCTGAGACTACATAGTGAATTCCAGGTCAGTCTGGACCAGAGTGAGACCCTACCTTGCAAAACCAAAAAAAAAAAAAAAAAAAGAAAAGAAAAGAAATATCTTCATTGCCAAACACTGTACTGTGTTAACTAAGATTGTTGAGCTCTTTGAATGAGGTGCTTTCGTACGAACAGTATTGATCACAGCAAGTTCAAACTTTCACCGTTTGTACAATCTAAGAAGATATACAATGTAGTATCTTCAGTTCACTTCTAATTAAGTTTGGTAAGAAGAGAAACATCTTCATTGCCAAACACTGTACTGTGTTAACTAAGCTTGTTGAGCTCTTTGAATGAGTTGCTTTCGTAAGAACAGTATTGATCACAGCAAGATCAAACTTTCCTCATTTGTACAATCTAACAAGATGAACAATTTACTGACTTCGTTTCAATTCTTATGTAGTTTTGTTAGAAAAAAATGATCTTCATGGCCGAACACTGTAATATGTGAAATAATCTTGTTGAGCTCTTTGAATGAGGTGCTTTCATACGAACAGTATTGATCACAGCAAGGTCAAACTTTACTCGTTTGTACAACCTAACAAGATGTACAACTTACTGACTTTGTTTCAATTCTAATATAGTTTCATTATAAAAGAATGATCTTCATTACCGAACATGGTACTGTGTTAACTAAGCTTGTTGAGCTCTTTGAATGAGTTGCTTTCATATGAACAAGATTGATCACAGCAAGATCATACTTTCCCCGTTTGTACAATATAACAAGATGTACAATTTTCTGAGTTTGCTTTGATTTTAGTGTAGTTTCATTAAAAACTATCTTCATTGCCAAACACTGTACTGTGTTAACTAAGCTTGCTGATCTCTTTGAATGAGTTTCTTTCATACAAACAGGATTGTTCACAGCAAGTTCAAACTTTCACTGTTTGTACAATCTAAGAAGATATACAAGGAAGTATTTTCCATTCACTTCTAATGAACTTTGGTAAGAAGAGAAACATCTTCATTCTCGAACATTGTACAGTGTTAATTAAACTTGTTCAGCTCTTTGAATGAGTTGCTTTTGTCCAAACAGCATTGATCAAAGCAAGATCAAACTTTCCTCGTCTGTACAATCTAGCAAGATGTACAATTTACTGACTTTGTTTCAATTGTAATGTAGTTTCATTAGAAAAGAAATATCTTCATTTCTGAACACTGTACTGTGTTAACTAAGCTTGTAGAGCTCTTTGAAGGAGTTGCTTTCATACAAACAGGATTCATCACAGCAAAATCAAACTTTCTTCGTTTAACTAAGGTTGTTGCGATCTTTGAATGAGTTGCGTTCATATGAACAAGATTGATCACAGAAAGATCAAACTTTCATTTGTACAATCTAACAAGATGTACAATTTACTAACTTCATTTCAATTCTAATGTAGTTCCATTAAAAAATAAAGATCTTCATTGCCAAACACTGTACTGTGTTTACTAAGCTTGTTGAGCTCTTTGAATGAGGTGCTTTCGTATGAATAGGATTTATCACAGCAAGATAAAACTTTCTTCGTATGTACAATCTAACAAGATGTACAATTTACTGACTTCATTTCAATTCTAGTGTAGTTTCATTAAAAAAGAAATATCTTAATTACCACACACTGTACTGTGTTAATTAGGCTTGCTGAGGTCTTTGAATGAGTTTCTTTCTTATGAACAGGATTGATCACAGCAAGTTCAAACATTCACCATTTGTACAATGTAAGAAGATATAAAATATAGTATCTTCGGTTCACATCTAATGAAGTTTGGTAAGAAGAGAAACATCTTCAATCCCGAACACTTTACAGTGTTAACTAAGTTTGTTCATCTCTTTGAATGAGTTGTTTTTTTACAAACAGTATTGATCACAGCAAGATCAAACTTTCCTCGTTTGTACAATCTAACAAGATGTACAATTAACTGTCTTCGTTTCAATTCTAATGTATTTTCCTTAAAAAAGAAAGATCTTCATTGACAGACACTGTACTGTGTTAACTAAGCTTGTTGAGCTCTTTGAATGAGGTGCTTTCATATGAATAGGATTGATCACAGCAAGATCAAAATTTCTTCGTATGTACAATCTAACAAGATGTACAATTTACTGACTTCGTTTCAATTCTAGTGTAGTTTCATTAAAAAAGAAATATCTTCATTGCCAAACACTGTACTGAGGTCTTTGAATGAGTTTCTTTCGTACGAACAGGATTTATCACAGCAAGTTCAAACATTCACCGTTTGTGCAATGTAAGAAGATATACAACGTAGTATCTTCAGTTCAATTCTAATGAAGTTTCTAAGAAGAGAGACATCTTCATTCCTGAACACTTTACAGTGTTAACTAAGCTTGTTCAGCTCTTTGAATGAGTTGCTTTCGTACGAACATTATTGATCACAGCAAGATCAAACTTTCCTCATTTGTACAACCTAACATGATGTTCAATTTACTGACTTCGTTTCAATTCTAATGTAGTTTCATTAGAAAAGAAAGATCTTCATTTCTGAACACTGTAATGTGTTAACTAAGCTTGTTGAGCTCTTTGAAAGAGTTGCTTTCATATGAACAAGATTGATCACAGCAAGATCAAACTTTCCTGGTTTGTGCAATCTAACAAGATGTAAAATTGACTGACTTTGTTTCAATTATACTGTAGTTTCATTAAAAAAGAAATATCTTCATTGCCAAACATTGTACTGTGTTTACTAAGCTTGTTGAGCTCTTTGAATGAGTTGCTTTCATACGAACATTATTGATCACAGCAAGTTCAAACTTTCACCATTTATACAATCTAAGAAGCTACACAACGTAGTATCTTCAGTTCAATTCTAATGAAGTTTGGTAAGAAGAGGAACGTCTTCGTTTCTGAACACTTTCCAGGGTTAACTATACTTCTTGAGCTCTTTGATTGAGTTGCTTTCAAACGAAGCGGGTAGATTGCAGCAAGTTCAAAGTTTCCTCATTTGTACAATCTAAGAAGCAGTACATTTTAGTAGGTTCATTTCATTTCTAATGTAGTTTTGTTAGAAAAGAAACACTTTCATTTTGAATGCTGTACTGTATAAAATAGGCTAGTTCAGTTCTTGGAATGATTTGTTCTCTTACGAAGAGGGTAGATCGCAGCAAGTTCAAACTTTCCTCATTTGTAAAATCTAACAAGTGGTACAATTTAGGAGGTTCATTTCATTTCTAATGTAGTTTGGTTAGAAAAGAAACACCTTCATTGCTGAACACTGTACTGTATGACATAGGCTAGTTGAGTACTTGTAATGAGTTGCTTTCTTACGAAGACAGTACATTACAGCAAGTTCAAACTTTCCTCCTTTGTACAATCTAACAAGATATACAATTCAGTAGGTTCATTTCTAATGTAGTTTGGTTAGAAAACAAACACCTTCATTGCCGAATGCTTTACTTTACAAAATAGGCTAGTTCGGTTCTTGGAATGAATTGCTCTCTTACAAAGAGGGTAGATTGCAGCAAGTTATAACTTTCCCCATTTATACAGTCTAACAACATGGACAATTTGTAGGTTAGATTAATTCCTAATGCAGTTTTGTTAGAAAAGAAATACCTTCATTTTGAACGCTGTACTGTATAAAATAGGCTAGTTGAGTTCTTGGAATGAGTTGCTTTCTTACAAAGAGGGTAGATTGCAGGAAGTTCAAAGTTTCCTCATTTGTACAATCTAACAAGTTCTACAATTTAGTAAGTTCTTATTATTTCTAATGTAATTTTCTTAGAAAAGATACACCTTCATTTCTGAAAGTTGTACTGAATGAAATAGGCTAGTTCAGTTGTGGGAATGAGTTGTTCTCTTACAAAGAGGGTAGATTGCAACAAGTTCAAACTTTCCTCATTTGTAAAATCTAACAAGTGGTCAATTTAGTAGGTTCATTTCATTTCTAGTGTAGTTCTGTTAGAAAAGACACACCTTCATTGCCTAATGCTTAACTATATAATGAGGAAAGTTTGAACTTGCTGCAGTGTAAGCTCTTGTTAGATTTTAGAAACAATGAAAGTTTGGACTTGCTGCAGTCTACACTCTTCGTAAGAGAGCAAATCATTCCAAGAACTGAAGTAGACTATTTCATTCAGTACAGCGTTCAGCAATGACGGTGTATCTTTTCTAAGAAAACTACACTAGAAATGAAACGAACCTACTAGATTGTACAACTTGTTAGACTGTACAAATGAGGAAAGTTCGTTTAATTTCTAATGTAGTTTTGTTAGGAAAGGAATACCTTCATTTCTTAACGCTGTACTGTATGAAATAGGCTAGTTCAGTTTTAGAATGAGTTGCTCTCTTACAAAGAGGGTAGATTGCAGCAAGTTCAAAGTTTCATCACTTGTACAATCTATCAAGTTGTACAATTTAGTAGGTTCGTTTCATTTCTAACATAGTTTGGTTAGAAAAGAATCACCTTCATTGCTGAATGTTTAACTGTATAAAATAGGCTAGTTCAGTTCTTGGAATGAGTTGCTTTCTTAGGTAGAGGGTAGATTGCAGCAAGTTCAAAGTTTCCTCATTTGTACAATCTAACAAGTTGTACAATTTACTAGGTTCGTGTTATTTGTAATGTAGTTCTCTTAGGAAAGATACATCTGGACTTGCGCGTACGATGGTGGCATAGGAGCCATGCCAAACAGGATCAGGGAGGGAGTTAAGCAAAACTGCTCCAGGAAACAGCAGAAAGGCAGGAGATGGTCAGAAACCCACTGTGGAGAGTGTGGCCCTGACCCACGGCAGCCCATTTCATAGCGGCTCCAAGCCACGGCTCAACCCACAGCTCCATGCCTCTGCCCAGAACAGCTGAGCTGCTGCTGCAGCCTCCACTGCTGCCGCCACCGCCACCCAAACAAAAGACAAAAAAAGGGGAGGGGTACATTCCAACCTCATCAGTCTCCTCACAGAGCCCAGAAATCACAGAAAAATCGGCTGAGCTACTGAAAGAGAAACAGGAACAGTGGGAGCTACTACAGGCTTCCTGAATTCGCCCATTCCCCAACCATCAGATCCCCAGAGAATTGGCAGAATTGAGCAACTAGTGGCAGCTCTGAACCACATCGCCAACACATGACCCAGCATAGCTGAGCCAAGCTCCACAGCTCAGGGAACGAGGTGGGCACTCAGTATTGGTGAGTTTGAAAAGGTAACAAAGGTCATCATTGGAACTGTTAACCTCTCTTTCCGGTCAGGGCAGGTTATGGGTTACATATTTGTGGTTGGTCTTACCATTTTCAAATAAGCTGAATATGAGGTGTTGAATATTGCTGCCTGTAATACTATTAGATTTAAAGGGCCTATATATTTTACTTCTGTCATTATTGAGGGCAGGGTCTGAGTCCCTAGCTGACAGGATTAAGGCTGTGGACCAAAACACACCCTTAGGGATTTTGACCTTATAAGACTGTTTGTTTCAATTCCCACACTTGTATACTCTGTGCTCATGTTAATTGAATGTGTATTTTGCTCTGTTGAAGTTTAGAATTTGCTACTAAATTGTTCCACCAGTCCACTACAATACTTGCTTAACAAGCAAATTCAACAGCTAGGATTACTTCTGAGGTTGGACTTGGGTACAAGTGCTACACTTGGCACCTTAAACTCATATCCTGAAATTATATAGAGGTGGATCACAACATCTAAGAACACTGCAGATAAATAGAAAGCCTAAGCATAAAATCAATCCAGTATGCAAAAGTCACTACATTATAATACAAGAAACACAAAGAATCAAGACAATGCAATCCCACCAAAAATTACAAATCCATCAGAACTGTTCACCAATGAGACTATTTTAGATGAAATTCCTGACAACGATTTAAAATAATGATGATATCTGTACTCAAAGAAATGAAAGAAGAAATAAATTAGAAATGAAAGCAATCTGAGAAGAAAACAAAGGAATTAAAGAAGAAAACAAACTCTTGAAAGAGAATAAAGAAAAACAGTTCAATGAAATAAAAAGGTCATTACAGGACATGAATAAGGAAATAGAACTACTGAAGGAAAACCAGGCTGAAATCCTAGCTCTGAAGAACACAGTCAGTGAAATAAAAACTCTGTGGACAGTCTCACCAGTAGAATGGGTGAAGGAGAGGACAGAATATCCAAACTAGAAGACCAGATGGCAGACCTAGCACAGTCCAACAAAGAGAAAGACAAGCTAATAGAAAGGTATGAATGGGAACTCCAAGACATCCGGGACACTATGAAAAGTTCAAACATAAGAATTCAAGGTATAGCAGAAGGGGAAGAATTTCAATCCAGAGGCTTAGTAGGTGTATTCCACAAAATTATAGAAGAAAAATTTCCCCAAATTGGGAGAGAAATGCCAATGCAGATACAAGAAGCATTTAGAACACCAAGCAGACAAAACCTAGAAAGATCCTCTTCTCGCCATGTTATAATTAAACTACTAAACGCACAATCCAAAGAAAATATATGGAAAGCAGTTAGAGAGAAAAAGCAAATTACTTTCAAAGCGAAACCTATCAGGATCACAGCAGACTACTCAACACAAACTTTAAAAGCCATAAGGGCCTGGAGTGATGTATTCCAAGTTCTGAAAGACAAAAACTGTCAGCCAAGATTACTTTATCCTGCAAAGCTATCTATCCAAATAGATGGAGAAATAAGGACATTCCACAACAAAGACAGGCTAAAGGAATTTATGGCAACTAAACCAGCTCTACAGAAAATACTTGCAGGAATCATTCATGCTGAAGAGAAAGGAAAACACACACAGCAGGAAACAGGAAAAAATAAACCATACTCAAACAGCAGGTAAAACAAGTGAGTAAAGCAAAAACCAGGAAGAACTACAAAACAAGAAAAATGGAGAGATCAAATGCATATCTTTCAATAATAACTCTTAATATCAATGGCCTCAATGCCCCAACCAATAGACACAGACTTGCAGACTGGATTAAAAAGCAGGATCCTACCATCTGCTGCCTCCAGGAAATTCACCTCTCATTAAAAGATAGAAACCTTCTTAGGGTGAAAGGTTGGAAAAAGGTACTTCAAGCAAATGGGCCTAGGAAACAAGCAGGGGTTGATATCCTAATTTCTGACAGGATAGACTTCAAACCAACATTAGTGAGGAAAGATAAAGAAGGTCACTTCACACTGATTAAAGGAAAATTCCAACAGGAGGACATCACAATCCTAAACATATATGCTCCCAACACAGGGGCTCCCCATTTTATCAAACAAACAGTATTAGACTTAAGGTCAGAGATAACTCCTAACACAATAGTAGTGGGTAACTTCAATACCCTGCTCTCATCACTTGACAGGTCCACCCAACAAAAAATAAACAGAGACACATTTGCATTAAATGATATCATGGAACAAATGGACCTAACAGATATATACAGAACATTCCATCCAAATGCTGCAGAATATACATTCTTCTCAGCAGCACATGGGACATTCTCTAAAATAGACCATATAATAGGACACAAATCAAATCTTAACAAATACAGGAAAATTGAAATAATCCCTTGTATGCTATCTGACCAAAATGGGATTAAACTGCAAATCAGAAACAAGAAAAACTACAGACCATACAGAAATTCATGGAGACTAAACAGCACATTGTTGAATGATGTATGGGTCATTGAAGAAATTAAAAAGGAAATCAAGAAATTCATAGAATCAAATGATGGTGAGAATACAACATACCAAAACCTTTGGGACACAATGAAGGCAGTCCTACAAGGGAAATTTATAGCCCTAAGTGCCTATATTAAGAAATCAAAGACTTCACAACTAAACAATTTAATGCTTCACCTTAAGGCCTTGGAAAGAGAAGAACAAGGCAAACCAAAAATCAGTATACGGGAAGAAATAATAAAGGTTAGGGCAGAAATTAATGAAATGGAAAACAAAAAACCAATCAAAAAAAAATCAATGAAACAAGGAGTTGGTTCTTTGAAAGGATAAACAAGATTGACAAACCCTTAGCAAATCTGACCAAAAGAAAGAGAGAAGAGACAAAAATTGATAAAATTGGAGATGAAAAAGGCAACATCAAAACAGATACCAAAGAAATTCAGAAAATCATACGGACATACTTTAAGAATATATGTGCCTCTAAGTTTGAAAACCTGAAAGAAATGGATGACTTCCTTGATTCATATGACCTACCAAAATTAAATCAAGATGAGATAAACCATTTAAATAGACCTATAACAACCACAGAGATCCAAGCAGTTATAAAAAGCCTCCCAAGTAAAAAAAGCCCAGGCCCAGATGGATTCACTGCTGAATTTTACCAGACATTCCTGGAAGATCTAACACCAGTGCTTCTCAAACTTTTCCATAAAATAGAAAAGGAAGGAATTCTACCGAAAACCTTCTATGAAGCCAGCAGCACCCTGATTCCCAAACCGGACAAAGACAGATCAAAAAAAGAAAATTATAGACCAATCTCCCTCATTAACATAGAAGCAAAAATTCTCAACAAAATACTGGCAAACAGAATACAAGAATATATCAGACAGATTATTCACCCTGAACAAGTAGGCTTTATCCCAGAGATGCAGGGATGGTTCAACATAAGCAAATCAATAAATGTAATACACCATATAAATGGTCTGAAGGACAAAAATCACATGGTCACCTCAATAGGTGCAGAAAAGGCATTTGACAAAATCCAACACCCCTTCATGGTGAAAGTATTACAGAAACTGGGAATAGAAGGAAGATATCTCAACATAATAAAAGCTATTTATGACAAATGAACAGCCAACATAATACTAAATGGGGAAAAACTTGAAGCTTTTCCTCTAAATTCAGGAACAAGACAAGGGTGTCCCCTTTCCCCACTACTATTTAATATAGTACTGGAAGTCTTAGCCATAGCAATAAGGCAAGATACACTCATAAAGTGGACACAAATCGGAAGGGAAGAGCTCAAATTATCATTATTTGCAGAGGATGTGATTTTATACCTAACAGACCCTAAAGACTCTACCTGCAAACTGTTAGAGCTGATAAACACTTTTAGCAATGTAGCAGGACACAAAATAAACACACAGGAATCAGTAGCTTTTCTATACACTAACGACAAATGTGCAGAGGACGAAATCAGGGAATCTCTCCCATTCACAATTGCCTCAAAAAAAAAAAAAAAAAAAAAAACCTTGGAATAAACTGAACCAAGGAAGTGAAGGATATCCACAATGAGAACTTTAAAAAACTAGAATGACAAATTGCAGAAGACACAAGGAAATGGAAAGACATCCCATGCTCTTGGATTGGAAGAATCAATATTGCGAAAATGTCAATCTTACCAAAAGCAATCTACACATTTAATGTGATCACCATTAAAATACCAATAGCATTCTTCACAGAAATAGGAAAAAAAAAAAATACTAAAATTCATCTGGAAACACAAAAAACCTTGAATAGCCAAAACAATTTTGCGCAACAAAAATCAGGCAGGTGGTATAACCGTACCCGATTTTAAGTTATACTACAAAGCCATAGTAACAAAAACAGCATGGTACTGGCACAAGGACAGACAGGTAGATCAATGGAACAGAATAGAAGACCCAAATATTAATCCAGGCAGCTACAGCTACCTGATTTTTGACAAAAATGCCAAAGTATTCATTGGAGAAAAGATAGCCTCTTTAATAAGTGGTGATGGGAAAACTAGACATCTGTATGTAAAAGGATAAACATAGATCCTTGTCTCTCTCCACGCACAAGAGTCAAGTCCAAATGGATCAGGGACCTTAATATCAGACCTGAAACTCTGAAACTGCTAGAGGAAAAGGTAGGGGAAACTCTTTAACATATTGGAATAGGCAAGGACTTTCTGAATATAACTCCAATTGCTCAGGGAATAAAACCACTAATCAACCATTGGGACCTTATGAAATTACAAAGCTTTTTTACAGCAAAGGACACTGTGAATAGAGCAAAAAGACAACCTACAGAATGGGAGAAAATCTTTGCCAGCTATACATCTGACAGAGGATTAATATCCAGAATATACAAAGAACTCAAAAAACAGAATAAGAATTCAAACAACCCAGTTAAAAAATGGGCTATGTAACTAAATAGAGAATTCACAGAAGATGAAATACAGATGGCATATAAACATCTAAAAAAATGTTCCACATCCTTACCCATTAGGGAAATGCAAATTAAAACCACTTTGAGATTCCATTTCATGCCTGTCAGAATGGCTACCATCAAGAAGACAAATGACAATAAGTGCTGGCGTGGATGCGGAAAAACAGGAACACTTCTATACTGTTGGTGGGAATGTAAGCTGGTCCAGCCATTGTGGAAATCAGTGTGGAGGTTCTTGAGACAACTAGAAATAGAGTTACCATATGATCCAGCTATAACACTCCTAGGCATATATCCAGAGGACGCTTCTCACTACCTTAGAGATACTTGCAAAACCATGTTTATTGCTGCTCTATTTACAATAGCTAAGAAATGGAAGCAACCTAGATGTCCTTCCACAGATGAGTGGATAATAAAGATGTGGTACATTTACACAATGGAGCTCTATTCAGCGGTAAAGAAAAATGAAATTATGAAATTTGCAGGGAACTGGATGGATCTGGAAAGGATTATACTAAGTTAGGTAACCCAGGCTCACAAAGCCAAACGTCACATGTTCTCTCTCATATGTGTATCCTAGCTACCAATGTATAGACTTGTGTGTGAACTGGAACCAAAAATAGGTACCAGAAACCTGTAAGCTGGTAAAAGGCTATAAGGGAGAGAGGAAAGGGAAGGACTTAACTGTATGGTAATGCGCATATGTAAGTAGAAGAACTGATTACAGGGAGGGGAATGGCCTAAGCAAGGCCACGGGAAGAGAATGCATAAAAGAAGGGTAGGGGGCGGGTCAACCTAAACTCAAGATATTGTGAATAAGACATATGTAAAATTACTTTTTTGAATAAGGGCACATCTAGAAGCTGTAGACTGTTACTAGTAATTTTTCAGTACCTGGGATGGGATACCCTCCAATGAGTTGTTGGCCAAGGAGGTCCCGGTAGCATACAAAACATTAAAGGCTTTTGCCAAAGCCCTTTGTTTCCCTTGAGAAACAGATAGTAAGACCCTATTGCTGAAGACATCTCTTGCCTGAGAGGCAAGGTCACTGAGAAAGCAAGCTGGTGTGGAGCAGAAAACCTTCTCCCTGTAGACCAGCCAACTGAAATCTGGAAAAAGCTGCACTGCACGCAGTGTTTGGGAGACAGAAGCCATCCACAGTGAAAACAGTGGACGCTGAATATTCAAGCTTGGCCAGACAGGCCCAAGGACTGAACGGGTGCAATAGTGGCATGTCTACTCTTGGGGTAACCAACTGCTCCATAATTGGACTGAAGACCCTCTCTAAGGGAGGGAATACATACCTGGTACTGAAAAACCTAAGTAAAAGTCTATGGTAGGTGAGATCATGAGCCTTAGGGGTATAAGCCTGCTCTTGTCTGAATAAATGTATATATTATTCCCACCAAGCTGCCCTGAAAGCACTACACTTAATGTTCATATTCACAAATTAACGCTATTCTCATTCTGGTTAGAGAAACTTCTCTTTTCAGATGGCGATGGCCACTGGGATCACCCAAAAGGCAACATAGTGCTGAGAAGAAGAGATGGAGGAATGCCCAGCACTGAAACACATCTGTCACACCCTCCAAGGCTCAGGGACTATTTGCAGAAAAGGGGGCAGATAGAATGGAAGAGCCAAAGGAAGGGTATGACCTTCTATAATGCAACTGCCCAGACAGATATTGGCCTCCATATCCATGACCTTGCATGGCCTAGCAATACCTCCACAAGACCCTCAAAATAGAAGAAAAAGATTTCATCAAATTAAAAGAGAGAGTAATGGAGAGAGGGAGGGGATATGATGGAGACTGGATTTCTAAAGTGGAATGGGGGGAGGGAAGGGAAATATCAAGTGGGTTTTTTTGTATGTAAGTATAAAAGTCAATAAAAAGAATAATTAAAAAAAAGAAAATAAAAGATACACCGTCATTGCTGAATGCTATACTGAATGAAATAGTCTAGTTCAGTTCTCTCAATGAGTTGCTCTCTTACGAAGAGTATAGATTCCAGCAAGTTCAAACTTTCCTCATTTGTAAAATCTAACAAGTGGTCAATTTAGTAGGTTCATTTCATTTCTAATGTAGTTTTGTTAGAAAAGAAAAACCTTCATTGCCTAATGCTTAATGGTATAAAATAGGCTTGTTCAGTTCTTGGAATGAGTTGCTTTCTTACAAAGAGGGTAGATTGCAGCAAGTTCAACAGGGCAGCAAGTTCAAAGTTTCCTCATTTCTACAATCTCACAAGTTGTACAATTTAGTAGGTTCATTTCATTTCTAATGTAGTTTTGTTAGAAAAGAAACACCTTCATTGCTGAGCGCTATACTATATGAAATAGGCTAGGTCAGGTCTTGAAATGATTTGCTCTCTTACGAAGAGGGTAGATGGCAGCAAGGTCAAACTTTCCTCGTTTGCACAATCTATCAAGTTGTACAATTTAGTATGGTCATTTCATTTGTATTGTAGTTTGGTTAGAAAAGAAACACCTTCATTGCTGAATGCTTAACTGCATATAAAAGGTTAGTTCAGTTCTTAGAATGAGTTGCTCGATTATGAAAAGGGTAGATTGCAGCAAGTTGTAACAATCCTCCTTTGTACAATCTAACAAGTTTTACAATTTAATAGGTTCATTTCATTTCTAACGTAGTTTGGTTAGAAAAGAAAAACCTTCATTGCTGAACGCTGAACTGTGTGAAATAGGCTAGTTCAGTTCTTGGAATGAGTTGCTATCTTACGACGTGGGTAGTTTGCAGCAAGGTCAAACTTTACTCATTTCTACATTCTAACAAGTTGTACAATTCAGTAGATTCATTTCATTTCTAATGTAGTTTTGTTAGAAAAGAAATATATTCATTTCTGAACACTGTACTGGATGAAATAGGCTAGTTCAGGTCTTGGAATGAGTTGCTTTCTTACAAAGAGGGTAGAGTGCAGCAAGTTCAAGCCTTCCTCATTTGTACAATCTAACAAGCTCTACAATTTAATAGGATCGTTTCATTCATAGTGTAGTTTTGTTTGAAAAGAACCACCATCATTGCTGAATGCTATACTGTATAAAATAGGCTAGTTCATTTCTTGGAATGAGTTGCTTTCTTACGAAGAGTGTAGATTGCAGCAAGTTTCCTCATTTATACAATCCAACAAGTTGTACAATTTAGTAGGTTCGTGTCATTGCTAATGTAGTTTTCATAGAACATAAACACCTTCATTGCTGAACGCTGCACTGAATGAAATAGGCTAGTTCAGTTCTTGCAATGAGTTGCTCTCTTATGGAGAGGGTAGATTGCAGCAAGTTGAAACTTTCCTAATTGTACAATGTAACAAGATGGACATTTTAGTAGGTTCATTTAATTCATAATGTAGTTTTGCTAGAAAAGAAACACCTTCATTGCTGAACGCTGTACTGTATGAAATAGGCTACTTCAATTCTTGGAATGAGTTGCTTTCCGACAAAGAGGGTAGATTGCAGAAAGTTCAAAGTTTCCACATTTGTACAATCTAACAATATGTACAATTTGGTAGGTTTGCTTCATTTCTAATGTAGTTTTGTTAGAAAAGAAACACCTTCATTGCCTAATGCTTAACTGTGTAAAATAGGCTAGTTGAGTTCTTGGAATGAGTTGCTTTCATACGAAGAGGGTAGATTGCAGCTAGTTCAAAGTTTCCTCATTTGTACAATCTAACAATTTGTACAATTTAGTAGGTTCATGTCATTTCTAATGTAGTTTTCGGAGAAAAGGTACACCTTCATTTCTGAACGCTGTACTGAATGAAATAGGCTAGTTCAGTTCTAGGAATGAGTTGCCCTCTTATGAAGAGGGTAGATTGCAGCAAGTTCAAACTTTCCTAGTTTGTACAATCTAACAAGTTGTACAATTTAGTAGGTTCATTTCATTTTTTGATGTAGTTTTCTTAGGAAAGAAACACCTTCGTTGCTAAATGCTGTAATGTATGAAGTAGTCTATTTCAGTTCTTGGAATGAGTTGCTCTCTGACGAAGAGAGTAGTCTGCAGCAAGTTCAAACTTTCCTCATTTGTAAAATATAACAAGTGGTCAATTTAGTAGGTTCATTTAATTTCTAAAATAGTTTTGTTAGGAAAGGAATACCTTCATTTCTTAACACTGCACTCTATGAAATAGGATAGTTCAGTTTTTGGAATAAGTTGCTCTCTTACGAAGACGGTAGATTGCAGTAAGGTCAACGTTTTCTCACTTGTACAATCTAACAAGTTGTACAATTTAGTAGGTTCATTTCATTTCTAATATAGTTCGGTTAGAAAAAAAACACCTTCAATGCTGAATGCTTAACTGTATAAAATAGGCTAGTTCAGTTCTTGGAATGAGTTGCTTTCTTACATACAGGGTAGATTGCAGCAAGTTCAAAGTTTCCTCATTTATACAATCTAACAAGTTGTACAATGTAATAGGTTCTTTTCATTTTTAATATAGTTTGTTGAGAAAAGAAAACACCTTCATTTCTGAATGCTTAACTGTATAAAATAGGCTAGTTCAGTTCTTGGAATGAATTGCTCTCATACGTGGAGGATAGATTGCAGTAAGTTCACAGTTTCCTCATTTGTACAATCTACCAGGTTGTACAATTTAGTATTAGTTCTCTTAGAAAAGATAAACCATCATTGGTGAATGCTGCACTGAATGAAATAGTCTAGTTCAGTTCTTTCAATAAGTTCCTCTCTTATGATGAGTGTAGATTGCAGCAAGTTCTAACTTTCCTCGTTTGTAAAGTCTAACAAGTGGTCAATTTAGTAGGTGCATTTCATTTCTAATGTAGTTTTGTTACAAAAGACAAACCTTCCTTGTCTAATGCTTAACTGTATAAAATTGGTTTGTTCAGTTCTTAGAATGAGTTGCTTTCTTACAAATAGGGTAGATTGCAGCGAGTTCAAAGTTTCCTCATTTGTACAATGTCACAAGTTGTACGATTTAGTAGGTTCATTTCATTTGTAATGTAGTTTTGTTAGAAAAGAAACACCTTCATTGCTGAATGCTATACTATATGAAATAGGCTAGGTCAGTACTTGGAATGATTTGCTCTCTTATGAAGAGGGTAGATTGCAGCAAGTTCAAACTTTCCTCCTTTGCACAATCTATCAAGTTGTACAATTTAGTATGGTCATTTCATTTCTATTATAGTTGTGTTAAAAAAGAAACACCTTCATTGCTGAATGCTTAACTGCATATAAAAGGTTAGTTCAGTTCTTAGAATGAGTTGTTCGATTATGGAAAGGGTAGATTGCAGCAAGTTGTAACATTTCTCCTTTGTATAATCTAAGAAGTTGTACAATTTAGTAGGTTCATTTCATTTCTAATGTAGTTTGGTTAGAAAAGAAAAACCTTCATTTCTGAATGCTGAACTGTGTGAAATAGGCTAGTTCAGTTCTTGGAATGAGTTGCTCTCTTACGAAGAGGGTACACTGCAGCAAGTTCAAACTTTCCTCGTTTGCACAATCTATCATGTTGTACAATTTAGTATGGTCATTTCATTGGTATTGTAGTATGGTTAGAACAGAAACAACTTCATTCCTGAACGCTTAACTGTATAAAAAAGGTTAGTTCAGTTCTTAGAATGAGTTGCTCAATTATTAAAAGGGTAGATTGAAGCATGTTGTAACATTCCTCCTTTGTACAACCTAACAAGTTGTACAATTTAGTAGGTTCATTTCATTTCTAACGTAGTTTGGTTAGAAAAGAAAAACCTTCATTGCTGAATGCTGAACTGTGTGAAATAGGCTAGTTCAGTTCTTGGAATGAGTTGCTATCTTACTACCTGGGTAGACTGCAGCAAGGTCAAACTTTACTGGTTTGTACATTCTAACAAGTTGTACAATTCAGTAGATTCATTTCATTTCTAATGTAGTTTTGTTAGAAAAGAAACATCTTCATTTCTGAACGCTGTACTGTATGAAATAGGCTAGTTCAGTTCTTGGAATGCGTTGCTTTCTTAGGAAGAGGGTAGAATGCAGCAAGTTCAAAGTTTCCTCATTTGCGAAATCTAACAAGTTGTACAGTTTAGAAGGTTCATATCATTTCTAATGTACTTTTGTTAGAAAAGTAACACCTTCATTCCCTAATGCTTCACTGTGTAAAATAGGCGACTTCAGTTCTTCGAATGAGTTGCTTTCTTAAGAAGATGGCAGATTGCAGCAAGTTCAAAGTTTCCTCATTTGTACAATCTAACAAGTTGTACAATTTAATAGGTTCATTTCACTCATAGTGCAGTTTTGTTAGAAAAGAAACACCATCATTCCTGAATGCTATACTGTATGAAATAGTCTAGTTCATTTCTTGGAATGAGTTGTTTTCTTACAAAGACTGTAGATTGCAGCAAGTTCAAAGTTTCCTCATTTGACAATCTAATAAGTTGTACAATTTAGTAGGTTTGTTTCATTTCTAATGTTGTTTTTGTAGAAAAGAAACATCTTCATTGCTTAATGCTTAACTGTATAAAATAGGCTAGTTCAGTTGTTGGAATGCGTTTCTTTCTTACGAAGAGGGTAGATTGCAGCAAGTTCAAAGTTTCCTCATTTATACAGTCTAACAATTTGTTCAATTTAGTAGGGTCGTTTGATTTCTAATGTACTTTTCTTAAGAAAGAGACACCTTCATTGCTGAATGCTGTACTGTATGAAATAGGCTAGTTCAGTTCTTGGAATGAGTTGCTTTCTTACATAGAGGGTACATTGCAGCAAGTTCAAAGTTTCCTCATTTGTACAATCTAACAAGTTGTACAATTTAGTAGGTTCATGTAATTTCTAATGCAGTTTTCTTATAAAAGATACACTGTCATTGCTGAACTCTCTACTGAATAAAATAGTCTAGTTCAATTCTTGGAATGAGTTGCTCTATCACGAAGAGTCTAGATTGCAGCAAGTTCAAACTTTCCTAGTTTGTAAAATGTAACACGTGGTCAATTTAGTAGGTTCATTTCATTTCTAATGCTGTTTTGTTAGAAAAGAAACACCTTCATTGCCTAATGCTTACCTGTATGAAATAGGCTTGTTCAGTTCTTGGAATGATTTTCTTTCTTACAAAGACAGTAGTTTGCAGCAAGTTAAGAGTTTCCTCATTAGTACAATATAACAAGTTGTACAATTTATTAGGTTAGTTTCCTTTCTAATGTAGTTTTCTTAGAAAAGAAACACCTTCATTGCTTAATGCTTAACTTTATAAAATAGGCTAGTTCAGTTCTTGGAATGCGTTGCTTTCTTACAAAGAGGGTAGATTGCAGCAAGTTCAAAGGTTCCTCATTTGTACAATCTAACAAGTTTTATAATTTAGTAGGTTCGTATCATTTCTAATGTAGTTTCTTTATAAAAGATTCACCTTCATTTCTGACTGCTGTACTGAATGAAATAGGCTAGTTGAGTTCTTGGAATGATTTGCATTCTTACGAATAGGGTAGATTGCAGCAAGTTCAAACTTTCCTTGCTTGTACAATCTAAGAAGTTGTACAGTTTTGTAGGTTTGTTTCATTTCTAATATAGTTTTGTTAGAAAAGAAACACCTTCAATGCTGAATGCTTAACTGTATAAAATAGGCTAGTTCAGTTCTTGGAATGAGTTGCTTTCTTACGTAGAAGGTAGATTGCAGCAAGGTCAAAGTTTCCTCATTTGTACAATCTGACAAGTTGTACAATTTAGTGGGTTTGTGTCATTTCTAATGTAGTTTTCTTAGAAAAGATACACCGTCATTGCTGAACGCTGGACTGAATGAAATAGTCTAGTTCAATTCTTGGAATGAGTTGCTCTGTCACGAAGAGTGTAGATTGTAGCAAGTTCAAACTTTCCTCGTTTGTAAAATGTAACAAGTGGTCAATTTAGTAGGTTCATTTCATTTCTAATGTAGTTTTGTTAGAAAAGAAAAACCTTCATTGCTTAATGCTTAACTGTACAAAATAGGCTTGTTAAGTTCTTGGAATGAATTGCTTTCTAATGAAGAGGGTAGATTGCAGGAAGTTCAAAGTTTCCTCAATTGTACATTATAAAAAGTTGTGAAATTTAGTACGTTGGTTTCATTTCGAATGTAGTTTTCTTAAAAAAGATACACTGTCATTCCTGAACGCTGTACTGAATGAAATAGTCTAGTTTGGTTCTTTCAATGAGTTGCTGTCTTATGAAGAGGGTAGATTGCAGCAAGTTCTAACTTTCCTCGCTTGTACAATCTAACAATTTGTACAATTCAGTAGTTTCGTTTCATTTCTAATGTAGTTTTCTTAGGAAAGAAACACCTTCATTGCTGAATGCTGTCCTGTATGAAGGAGTCTAGTTCAGTTCTTGGAATGAGTTGCTCTCTTATGAAGAGGGTAGATTGCAGCAAGTTTAAACTTTCCTCTTTGCAAAACCTATCAGGTTATACAATTTAGTAGGGTCATTCATTTCTATTGTAGTTTGGTAAGAAAAGAAACACCTTCATTGCTGAACACTTAACTGTATAAAAAAGGTTAATTCAGTTCTTAGAATGAGTTGCTCAGTTATGAAAAGGGTAGACTGCAGCAAGTTGTAACATTCCTCCTTTCTACAATCTAACAAGTTGTAGAATATAGTAGGTTCATCTCATTTCTAACGTAGTTTGGTTAGAAAAGAAAAACCTTCATTGCTGAACGCTGAACTGTGTGAAATAGCCTAGTTCAGTTCTTGGAATGATTTGCTCTCTTACAAAGAGAGTAGATTGCAGCAAGTTCAAACTTTCCTCGTTTGCAAAATCTATCATGTTGTACAATTTAGTATGGTCGTTTCATTTCTATTGTACTTTGGTTAGAAAGGAAACACCTTCATTGCTGAATGCTTAACTGTATAAAAAAAGGTTAGTTCAGTTCTTAGAATGAGTTGCTTGATTATGAAAAGGGTAGATTGTAGCAAGTTGTAACATTCCTCCTTTGTACAATCTAACAAGTTGTACAATTTAGATGGTTCATTTTATTTCTAACGTAGCTTGGTTAGAAAAGAAAAACCTTCATTGCTGAATGCTGAACTGTGTGAAATAGGCTAGTTCAGTTCTTGGAATGAGTTGCTATCTTACTACCTGGGTAGACTGCAGCAAGGTCAAACATTACTGGTTTGTACATTCTAACAAGTTGTACAATTCAGTAGATTCATTTCATTTCTAATGTAGTTTTGTTAGGAAGGAAACATCTTCATTTCTGAACGCTGTATTGTATGAAATAGGCTAGTTCAGTTCTTGGAATGCATTGCTTTCTTAGGAAGAGGGTAGAATGCAGCACTTTCAAAGTTTCCTCATTTGTGAAATCTAACAAGTTGTACAGTTTAGAAGGTTGCTATCATTTCTAATGTATTTTTGTTACAAAATAAACACCTTCATTGCCTAATGCTTCACTGTATAAAACAGGCAACTTCAGTACTTGGGATGAGTTGCTTTCTTAATAAGACAGTAGATTGCAGCAAGTTCAAAATTTCCTTGTTTGTAAAATCTAAGAAGTGGTCAATTTAGTAGGTTCCTGTCCTTTCTAATGTAGTTTTTTTTTTTTTTTTTAGAAAAGAAACACCTTCATTGCCTAATGCTTAACTGTACAAAATAGGCTTATTCAGTTCTTGGAATGAGTTGCTTTCTTACGAAGAGGGTAGAATGCAGCAAGTTAAAAGTTTCCTCAGTACAATATAACAAGTTGTACAATTTAGTAGGTTGGTTTCATTTCTAATGTAGTTTTGTTAGAAAAGAAGAACCTTCATTGCTTAATGCTTAACTTTATAAAATAGGCTAGTTCAGTTCTTGGAATGCATTGCTTTCTTACAAAGAGGGTAGATTGCAGCAAGGTCAAGGGTTCCTCATTTGTACAATCTAACAAGTTGTACAATTTAGTAGGTTCGTATCATTTCTAATGTAGTTTTCTTAGAAAAGATACACCTTCATTTCTGAATGCTGTACTGTATGAAATAGTCTAGTTCAGTTCTTGGAATGAGTTGCTCTCATACGTAGAGGGTAGATGGCAGTAAGTTCACAGTTTCCTCATTTGTACAATCTAGCAGGTTGTACAATTTAGTAGGTTTGTGTCATTTCTAATGTAGTTCTCTTAGAAAAGATACTGACATTGCTGAACAATGTACTGAATAAAATAATCTAATTCAGTTCTTTCAATGAGTTCCACTCTTACGAAGAGTGTAGATTGCAGCAAGTTCAAACATTCCTCGTTTGTAAAATCTAACATGTGGTCAATTTAGTAGGTGCATTTCATTTCTAATGTAGTTTTCTTAGGAAAGACAAACCTTCATTGTCTAATGCTTAACTGTATAAAATTGGTTTGTTCAGTTCTTGGAATGAATTGCTTTGTTACAAAGAGGGTAGATTGCAGCGAGTTCAAAGTTTCCTCATTTGTACAATCTCACAAGTTGTACAGTTTAGAAGGTTCATATAATTTCTAATGTACTTTTGTTGGAAAAGAAACACCTTCATTGCCTAATGCTTCACTGTGTAAAACAGGGGCATTCAGTACTTGGAATGAGTTGCTTTCTTATGAAGACGGTAGATTGCAGCAAGTTCAAACTTTCCTCATTTGTACAATCTAACAAGTTGTACAATTTAATAGGTTCATTTCATTCATAGTGTAGTTTTGTTAGAAAAGAAACACTCTTATTGCTGAATGCTATACTGTATGAAATAGTCTAGCTCATTTCTTGGAATGAGTTGCTTTCTTATGAAGAATGTAGATTGCAGCAAGTTCAAAGTTTCCTCCATTGTACAATCTAACAAGTTGTGCAATTTAGTAGGTTGGCTTCATTTCTAATGTAGTTTTCTCATAAAAGATACACCGTCATTCCTGAATGCTGTACTGAATGAAATAGTCTAGTTCAGTTCTTTCAATGACTTGCTCTCTTACGAAGAGGGTAGATTGCAGCAAGTTCTAACTTTCCTCGCTTGTACAACCTAACAATTCCTACAATTTAGTAGGTTTGTTTCATTTCTAATGTAGTTTTCTTAGGAAAGAAACACCTTCATTGCTGAATACTGTACTGTATGAAGTAGTCTAGTTCAGTTCTTGGAATGAGTTGCTCTCTTATGAAGAGGGTAGATTGCAGCAAGTTTAAACTTTCCTCTTTGCACAATCTATCAGGTTATACAATTTAGTAGGGTCATTTCATTTCTATTGTAGTTTAGTTAGAAAAGAAACACCTTCATTGCTGAATGCGTAACTGTATAAAAAAGGTTAATTCAGTTCTTAGAAAGTGTTGCTCGATTATGAAGAGTAGATTGCAGCAAGTTGTAACATTCCTCCTTTCTATATTCTAACAAGTTGTAGAATTTAGTAGGTTCATCTCATTTCTAACGTAGTTTGGTTAGAAAAGAAAAACCTTCATTGCTGAAATCTGAACTGTGAAATAGCCTAATTCAGTTCTTGGATTGATTTGCTGTCTTACGAAGAGGGTAGATTGCAGCAAGTTCAAACTTTCTCGTTTGCACAATCTATCATGTTGTACAATTTAGTACGGTCATTTCATTTCTATTGTTGTTTGGTTAGAAAAGAAACACCTTCATTGCTGAATGCTTAACTGTATAAAAAAGGTTAGTTCAGTTCTTAGAACCATATGGTCAATTATGAAAAGGGTAGATTGCAGCATGTTGTAACATTCCTCCTTTGTACAATCTAACAAGTTGTACAATTTAGTAGGTTCATTTCATTTCTAACGTAGTTCGGTTAGAAAAGAAAAGCCTTCATTGCTGAACGCTGAACTGTGTGAAATAGGCTACTTCAGTTCTTGGAATGAGTTGCTTGTTTACGACGAGTGTACATTGCAGCAAGTTCAAACTTCCCTCCTTTGTAAAATCTAACAAGATGGACAATTTAGTAGGTTTGTGTCATTTCTAATGTAGTTCTGTTAGGAAAGATACACTGTCATTGCTGAACACTGTACTGAATGAAATAGTCTAGTTCAGTTCTTTCAATGAGTTCCTCTCTTATGAAGAGGGTAGCTTGCAGCAAGTTCCAACTTTCCTCATTTGTAAAATCTAACAAGTGGTCAATTTAGTAGGCACATTTCATTTCTAATGTAGTTTTCTTAGGAAAGACAAACCTTCATTGTCTAATGCTTAACTGTATAAAATTGGTTTGTTCAGTTCTTGGAATGAATTGCTTTCTTACAAAGAGGGTAGATTGCAGCGAGTTCAAAGTTTCCTCATTTGTACAATCTCACAAGTTGTACAATTTAGTAGGTTCATTTCATTTGTAATATAGTTTTGTTAGAAAAGAAACACCTTCATTGCTGAACGCTATACTATATGAAATAGCCTAGTTCAGTTCTTGGAATGATTTGCTCTCTCACGAAGAGGGTAGATTGCAGCAAGTTCAAACTTTCCTTGTTTGCAAAATATATCAAGTTGTACAATTTAGTATGGTCATTTCATTTCTATTGTAGTTTGGTTAGAAAAGAAACACCTTCATTGCTGAACGCTTAACTGTATAAAAAAGGTTAATTCAGTTTTTAGAATGAGTTGCTCGATTATGAAAAGGGTACATTGCAGCAAGGTTTAACATTCCTCATTTCTACAATCTAACAAGTTGTACAATTTTGTAGGTTCATCTCATTTCTAACGTAGTTTGGTTAGAAAATAAAAACCTTCATTGCTGAATGCTAAACTGTGTGAAATAGCCTAGTTCAGTTCTTGGAATGAGTTGCTATCTTACTACCTGGGTAGACTGCAGCAAGGTCAAACTTTACTCATTTGTACATTCTAACAAGTTGTACAATTCAGTAGATTCATTTCATTTCTAATGTAGTTTTATTAGAGAAGAAACATCTTCATTTCTGAAGGCAGTACTGTATGAAATAAGCTAGTTCAGTTCTTGGAATGTGTTGCTTTCTTACGAAGCGGGTAGAATGCAGCAAGTTCAAAGTTTCGTCATTTATGAAATGTAAAAAGTTGTACAGTTTAGAAGGTTCGTATCATTTCTAATGTACTTTTGTTAGAAAATAAACGCCTTCATTGCCTAATGCTTCCCTGTGTAAAATAGGCGACTTCAGTTCTTGGAATGAGTTGCTTTTCTAAGAAGATGGTAAATTGCAGAAAGTTCAAAGTTTCCTCATTGGAACAATCTAACAAGTTGTACAATTTAATAGGATCGTTTCATTCATAGTGTAGTTTTGTTAGAAAAAAAAACACCGTCATTGCTGAATGCTATACTGTAAGAAATATTCTAGTTCATTTCTTGGAATGAGTTGCTTTCTTACGAAGACTGTAGATTGCAGCAAGTTCAAAATTTCCTCATTTGACAATCTAACAAGTTGTACAATTTAGTAGGTTCGTTTCATTTCTAATGTAGTTTTTGTAGAAAAGAAACATCTTCATTGCTTAATGCTTAATTGTATAAAATAGGCTAGTTCAGTTGTTGGAATGCGTTCCTTTCTTACGAAGAGGGTAGATTGCAGCAAGTTCAAAGTTTCCTCATTTGTACAATCTAACAAGTTGTTCAATTTAGTGGGGTCGTTTGATTTCTAATGTACTTTTCTTAGGAAAGAGACACCTTCATTGCTGAATTTTGTACTGTATGAAATAGGGTAGTTCAGTTCTTGGAATGAGTTGCTTTCTTACATAGAGGGTAGATTGCAGCAAGTTCAAATTTCTTCATTTGTACAATCTAACAAGTTGTACAGTTTAGTAGTTTCGTGTTATTTCTATTGTAGTTTTCTTAGAAAAGATACACCATCCTTGCTGAATGCTGTAGTGAATGAAATATTCTAGTTCAGTTCTTGGAATGTGTTGCTCTCTTAAGAAGAGTGTAGATTGCAGCAAGATCAAACTTTCCTCATTTGTAAAATCTAAGAAGTGGTCAATTTAGTAGGTTCATTTCATTTCTAATGTAGTTTTGTTAGAAAAGAAACACCTTCATTGCCTAATGCTTAACTGTACAAAATAGGCTTGTTCAGTTCTTGGAATGATTTGTTTTCTTACGAAGAGGGTAGAATGCAAGTTAACAGTTTCCTGATTAGTACAATATAACAAGTTGTACAATTTAGTAGGTTGGTTTCATTTCTAATGTAGTTTTCTTAGAAAAGAAACACCTTCATTGCTTAATGCTTAACTTTATAAAATAGGCTAGTTCAGTCCTTGGAATGTGTTGCTTTCTTACGAAGAGGGTAGATTGCAGCAAGTTCAAAGGTTCCTCATTTGTACAATCTAACAAGTTGTACAATTTAGTAGCTTCATATCATTTCTAATGTAGTTATCTTAGAAAAGATACACCTTCATTTCTCAACACTCTTCTGAATGAAATAGGCTAGTTCAGTTCTTGGAATGAGTTGCTCTCTTACGGAGAGGGTAGATTGCAGCAAGTTCAAAGGTTCCTCATTTGTACAATCTAACAAGTTGTACAATTTAGTAGCTTCATATCATTTCTAATGTAGTTATCTTAGAAAAGATACACCTTCATTTCTGAACACTGTACTGAATGAAATAGGCTAGTTCAGTTCTTGGAATGAGTTGCTCTCTTACGGAGAGGGTAGATTGCAGCAAGTTCAAAGTTTCCTCGCTTGTACAATCTAACAAGTTGTACCATTTAGTAGGTTTGTTTCATTTCTAATATAGTTTGGTTAGAAAAAAAACACCTTCAATGCTGAATGCTTAACTGTATAAAATAGGCTAGTTCAGTTCTTGGAATGAGTTGCTTTCTTACGTAGAGGGTAGATTGCAGCAAGTTCAACGTTTCCCCATTTGTACAATCTAACAAGTTGTACAATTTAGTAGGTTCGTATCATTTCTAATGTAGTTTTCTTAGAAAAGATACACCGTCATTGCTGAACACTGTACTGAATGACATAGTGTAGTTCAATTCTTGGAATGAGTTGCTCTCTTTCAAAGACTGTAGATTGCAGCAAGTTCAAACTTTCCTCGTTTGTAAAATGTAACATGTTGTCAATTTAGTAGGTTCATTTCATTTCTAATGTAGTTTTGTTAGAACAGAAAAACCTTCATTGCTTAATGCTTAACTGTACAAAATAGGATATTTCAGTTCTTGTAATGCGTTGCTTTCTTACGAAGAGGGTAGATTGCAGCAAGTTCAAAGTTTCCTCAATTGTACAATCTAACAAGTTGTGCAATTTAGTAGTTTGGTTTAATTTCTAATGTAGTTTTCTTTGAAAAGATACACCCTCATTCCTGAACGCTGTACTGAATGAAATAGTCTAGTTCAGTTCTTTCAATGAGTTGCTCTGCTACAAAGAGGGTAGATTGCAGCAAGTTCTAACTTTCCTCGCTTGTACAATCTAAAACTTTGTACAATTTAGTAGGTTCATTTCATTTCTAATGTAGTTTTGTTAGAAAGAAACACCTTCATTGCTGAACGTTGTACTGTATGAAATAGGCTAGTTCAGTTCTTGGACACAGTTGCTTTCTTATGAAGAGGGTGCATTGCAGCAAGTTTAAACTTTCCTCGTTTATACAATCTAACAAGTTGTACAATTTAGTAGGGTCATTTAATTTCTAATGTAGTTTTGTTAGAAAAGAAACACCTTCATTGCTGAATTTTTGTACTGTATAAAATAGGTTAATTCAGTTCTTGGAATGAGTTGCTTTCTTATGAAAAGGGTAGACTGCAGCAAGTTCAAATTTCTTCTTTCTACAATCTAACAAGTTGTACAGTTTAGTAGGTTCATCTTATTTCTAACATAGTTTTCTTAGAAAAGATACACCATCCTTGCTGAATGCTGAATGTTGTATTCTAGTTCAGTTCTTGAAATGAGTTGCTCTCTTAAGAAGAGTGTAGATTGCAGCAAGTTCAAACTTTTCTCATTTGTAAAATCTAAAAGTGGTCAATTTAATAGATTCATTTAATTTCTAATGTAGTTTTGTTAGAAAAGAAACACCTTCATTGCAGAATGCTGTACTGTACAAAATAGGCTTGTTTAGTTCTTGGAATGAGTTGTTTTCTTATGAAGCATGTAGAATGCAAGTTAAAACTTTCCTCATTTGTACAATATAACAAGATGTACAATTTAGTAGGTTCATTTCATTTCTAAAATAGTTTTCTTAGAAAAGAAACACCTTCATTGATGAACGCTTAAAAATAGGCTAGTTCAGTTTTTGGAATGAATTGCTTTCATACAAAGAGGGTACATTGCAGCAAGTTCAAAGATTCCTCATTTGTAAACTCTAAAAATTTTACAATTTCGAAGGTTCGTTTCATTTCTAATGTAGTTTTGATAGAAAAGAGACACCTTCATTGCTTAATTCTTTACTGTATGAAATAGGCTAGTTCAGTTCTTGGAATGAGTTGCTTTCTTACGAAGAAGGTAGATTGCAGCAATTTCAAACTTTCCTCATTTGTAAAATCTAACAAGGTGGACAATTTAGTAGGCTCATTTCCTTTCTAATGTAGTTTTGTTAGGAAAGAAACACCTTCATTGCTGAACGCTGTACTGTATGAAAAAGGCTAGTTCAGTTCTTGGAATGAGTTTCTCTCTTAAAGAGGGTAGATTGCAGCAAGTTCAAAATTCCTCATTGGTACAATCTAACAAGATGTTTTTAGTAGGTTTGTTTCATTTCTAATATAGTTTTTTAGAAAAAAACACCTTCATTTATGAATGCTGTACTATAAAATAGGCTAGTTCAGTTCTTGGAATGATTGCTTTCTAATGAAGAGGGTAGATTGCAGCAAGTTCAAATTTTCTTCATTTGTACAATCTAACAAGTTGTACAATTTAGTCAGTTCGATTCATTTCTAATGTAGTTTTCTTAGAAAATATACACCTTCATTGCTGAACACTGTACTGAATGAAATAGTGTAGTTCAATTCTTGGAATGAGTTGTCTCTTTCAAGAGACTAGATTGCAGCAAGTTCAAACTTTCCTCATTTGTAAATGTAACAAATTGTCAATTTAGTTGATTTCATTTCTAATGTAGTTTTGTTGAAAGAAAAACCTTCATTGATGAATGCTTAACTGTACAAAATAGGATATTTCAGTTCTTGTAATGAGTTGCTTTCTTACAAAGAGGGTAGATTGCAGTAAGTTCAAACTTCCTCAATTGTACAATCTAACAAGTTTTGCAATTTAGTAGTTTATTTCATTTCTAATGTAGTTTTCTTTGAAAAGAAACACCCTCATTCCTGAACACTGTACTGTAATGAAATAGTCTAGTTCAGTTCTTGGAATGAGTTGATTTCTTATGAAGAGGGTGGATTGCAGCAAGTTCAAACTTTCCTCATTTGTACAATCTAAAAAGATGTACATTTAGTAGGTTCATTTCATTTCTAATGTAGTTTTGTTGGAAAGAAACACCTTCATTGCTGAATTGTATTGTATGAAATAGGCTAGTTCAGTTCTTGGAATGAGTTGCTTGCTTACAAAGAGAACATTGCAGCAAGTTCAAACTTTCCTCGTTTGTACAATCTAACAAGTTGTACAATTTAGTAGGTTCATTTCATTTCTAATGTAGTATTTTTAGGAAAGAAACACCTTCATTGATGAATACTGTATTGTCTGAAGTAGTCTAGTTCAGTTCTTGGAATGAGTTGCTCCCTTAAGAATAGGGTAGATTGCAGCAAGTTTAAACTTTCCTCGTTTCACAATCTGTCAGGTTGTACAGTTTAGTAGGGTCATTTAATTTCTATTGTAGTTTTGTTAGAAAAGAAACACCTTCATTGCTGAACGCTTAACTGTATAAAAAAGGTTAATTCAGTTCTTAGAATGAGTTGCTCGGTTATGAAAAGGGTAGACTGCAGCAAGTTGTAGCATTCCTCCTTTCTACAATCTAACAAGTTGTAGAATTTAGTAGGTTCATCTCATTTCTAACATAGTTTGGTTAGAAAAGTAATTCCTTCATTGCTGAATGTTGTACTGTGTGAAATGAGTTGCTCTCTTACGAAGAGGGTAGATTGCAGCAAGTTCAAACTTTTCTCATTTGTACAACCAAAAAAGAGGTACAATTTAATAGATTCATTTAATTTCTAATGTAGTCACTTTCGAAAAGAAACACCTTCATTGCAGAATGCTGTACTGTATGAAATAGGCAAGTTTAGTTCTTGGAATGAGTTGCTTGCTTATGAAGCATGTACCTTAGCAAGTTCAAACTTTCCTCGTTTGTACAATCTATTAAGATGTGCCATTTAGTAGGTTCATTTCATTTCTAAAATAGTTTGGTTACAAAAAGAAACACATTCATTGATGAACGCTGTACTGTACGAAATACACTAGTTCAGTTTTTGGAATGAATTGCTTTCATACAAAGAGGGTACATTGCAGCAAGTTCAAAGATTCCTCATTTGTAAACTCTAAAAATTTTACAATTTCGAAGGTTCGTTTCATTTCTAATGTAGTTTTGATAGAAAAGAGACACCTTCATTGCTTAATTCTTTACTGTATGAAATAGGCTAGTTCAGTTCTTGGAATGAGTTGCTTTCTTACGAAGAAGGTAGATTGCAGCAATTTCAAACTTTCCTCATTTGTAAAATCTAACAAGGTGGACAATTTAGTAGGCTCATTTCCTTTCTAATGTAGTTTTGTTAGGAAAGAAACACCTTCATTGCTGAACGCTGTACTGTATGAAAAAGGCTAGTTCAGTTCTTGGAATGAGTTTCTCTCTTATGAAGAGGATACATTGCAGGAATTTCAAAATTCCTCATTGGTACAATCTAACAAGATGGACAATGTAGTTTTCTTTCATTCCTAATGTAGTTTTTTAAGGAAAGAAACACCTTCATTTATGAACGCTGTACTATGTGAAATAGGCTAGTTCAGTTCTTGGAATGAGTTGCTTTCTAATGAAGAGGGTAGATTGCACCAAGTTCAAATTTTCTTCATTTGTACAATCTAACCAGTTGTACAATTTAGTCAGTTCGATTCATTTCTAATGTAGTTTTCTTAGAAAATATACACCTTCATTGCTGAATGCTCTACTGAATGAAATAGGCTAGTTCAGTTCTTGGAATGAGTGTCTCTTATGAAGAGGCTAGATTGCAGCAAGTTCAAAGTTTCCTCATTTGTACAATCTAACAAATTGTACAATTTAGTTGGTTCATTTCATTTCTAATGTAGTTTTGATGGAAAAGAGACACCTTCATTGATGAATGCTTTACTGTATAAAATAGGCTTGTTCAGTTCTTGGAATGAGTTGCTTTCTTACAAAGAGGGTAGATTGCAGTAAGTTCAAACTTCACTCCTTTGTACAATCTAAGACGTTTTACAAATTAGTAGGTTCATTTCATTTCTAATGTAGTTTGGTTAGAAAAGAAACACTGACATTTCTGAACACTGGACTGTATCAAATAGGCTAGTTCAGTTCTTGGAATGTGTTGATTTCTTATGAAGACGGTGGATTAGACCAAGTTCAAACTTTCCTCATTTGTGGAATCTAACAAGATGGACTATTTATTAGGTTCATTTCATTCCTAATGTAGTTTTGTTGGGAAAGAAAAACCTTGATTGCTAAATGCTGTATTGTATGAAATAGGCTAGTTCAGTTCTTAGAATGAGTTGCTTGCTTACAAAGAGTATACATTGCAGCAAGTTCAAACTTTCCTCGTTTGTAAAATCTAATAAGATATACAATTTAGTAGGTTCATTTCATTTCTAATGTAGTTTGGTTAGAAAGAAACACCTTCATTGCTTAACACTGTACTGTATGAAATAGGCTACTTCAGTTCTTGGAAACAGTTGTTTTTTTACGAAGAGGCTACATTGAAGCAAGTTCAAACTTTCCTCATTTGTACAATCTAACAAGATGTACAATTTAGTAGGTTCATTTCATTTCTAATGTAGTTACGTTAGAAAAGAAACACCTTCATTGCTGAAAGCTGTACTGTATGAAATAGGCTAGTTCAGTTCCTGGAATGAGGTGCTTTCTTAAGAAGACAGTAGATTGCAGCATGTTCAAAGTTTCCTCATTTGTACAATCTAACAAGTTGTACAATTTCGGAGGTTCGTTTCATTTCTAATGTAGTTTTCTTAGAAAAGATACACCTTCATTGCTGAATGCTGTACTGAATGAAGTAGGCTAGTTCAGTTCTTGGAATGAGTTGCTCTCTTATGAAGACAGTAGATTGCAGCAATTTCAAACTTTCATCAATTGTACAATCTAATAAGTTGTACAATTTAGTCAGTTCATTTCATTTCTAATGTAGTTTGTTTAGTAAAAGAACACCTTCATTCCACAATGCTGTACTGTATAAAATAGGCCAGTTCAGTTATTGGAATGAGTTGCTTTCTTAGGAAGAGGGTAGACTGCAGCAAGTTCAAAATTTCCTCGTTTGTATTATCTAACATGTTGTACAAATTAGTATATTCATTTCATTTCTAATTTAGTTTGGTTTGGAAAGAAACACCTTCATTGCTGAACGCTGTACTGTGTGAAATAGGATAGTTCAGTTCTTGGAATGATGTGCTTTCTTACCAAGAGTGTAGATTGCAGCAAGTTCAAACTTTCCTTGTTTGTACAATCTAACAAGATGTACAATTTAGTAGGTTGTTTCACATCTAATGTAGTTTGGTTAGAAAAGAAGCACTGTCATTATGAACGCTGTACTGTATGAAATAAGCTAATTCAGTTCTTGGAATGTGTTGATTTCTTACGAAGACAGCAGATTGCAGCAAGTTCAAACTTTCTCCTTTGTACATTCTAACAAGTTGTAAAATTCTGTGGGTTCGATTCATTTCTAATGTAATTTTCTTAGAAAAGCTACACCTTCATTGCGGAATGCTGTACTGAATGAAATAGGCTGGTTCAGTGCTTGCAATGAGTTGCTCTCTTACAAACAGGGTAGATTACAGGAATTTCAAACTTTCCTCATTTGTGCAATCTAACAAGTTGTACGATTTAGTAGGTTCATTTAATTCCTAATGTAGTTTGGTTAGAAAAGAAACACCTTCATTGCTGAAGTTTGCACTGTGTGAAAAAGGATAGTTCAGTTTTTGCAATGAGTTGTTTGCTTACAAAGAGTGTACATTGCAGCAATTTCAAAATTTCCTCATTTGTACAATCTAACAAGATGTACAATTTCACAGGTTCGTTTCATTTCTATGGTAGTTTGGTTAGACAAGAAACACCGTCATTTCTGCATGCTGTACTGTAAGAAATAGGCTAATTCAGTTCTTGGAATGAGTTGCTTTCTTACGAAGACGGTAGGTTGCAGCAAGTTCAAAATTTCCTCATTTGTACAATCTAACAAATGGACAATTTAACAGGTTCACTCCATTCCTAATGTAGCTGTGTTGAGAAAGAAAAACCTTCATTGCTTAATGCTGTACTGTATGGAATAAGCTAGTCCATTTCTTGGAATTGGATGCTTTCTTGCTAAGAGGGTAGATTGCAGCAATTTCAAACTTTCCTCATTTGTACAATCTAACAAGATGGACAATTTAGTAGGTTTGTTTCATTCCTACTGTAGTTTTGTTAGGAAAGAAACACCTTTATTGCTGAACGCTGTACTGTATGAAATAGGCTGGTTCAGTTCTTGGAATGAGTTGCTTGCTTACAAAGACTTTACATGGCAGCAAGTTACTAGGTTCATTTCATTTCTAATGTAGTTTTGTTAGAAAAGAAACACCTCATTGCTTAATGATAAACTGTATAAAATATGCTGCTTCAGTTCTTGGAATTAGTTGCTTTCATATGAAGATGGTGCATTGCAGCAAGTTCAAACTTTCCTCATTTGTACAATCTGATAAGATGGACAATTTAGTAGGTTCATTTTATTCCTAATGTAGTTTTGGTAGAAATGAAAGACATTATTGCTTATTGGTAAACCTTATAAAATAGGCTGCTGAAGTTCTTGGAATGAGTTGCTCTATTATGAAGAGGATAGATTGCAGCAATTTCAAAATTTCCTCATTTGTACAATCTAACAAGATGGACAATTTAGTAGTTTCTTTTCAATCCTAATGTAGTTTTGTTAGGAAAGAAACACCTTCATTCCTGAACACTATACTGTATGAAATAGGCTAGTTCAGTTCTTGGAATGAGTTGCTTTCTTACAAAGACAGTAGATTAAGCAAGTTCAGAATTTCCTCATTTGTACAATCTAACAAGATGGACAATTTAGTAGGTTCGTTCCATTCCTAATGTAGTTCTGTTAGGAAAGAAAAACCTTCATTGCTGAATGCTGTACTGTAAGAAATAGGCTAGTTCATATCTTGGAATTAGTTGCTTTCTTACAAAGAGGGTAGATTGCAGCAAGTTCAATGTTTCCTCATTTGTACAATCTAACAAGTTGTACAATTATGTATGTTTGATTCATTTCTAATGTAGTTTTCTTAGAAAAGATACACCTTCATTGCTGAATGCTGTACTGAATGAAATAGGCTAGTTCAGTGCTTGGAATGAGTTGCTCCTTATGAAGAAGGTAGATTGCAGGAATTCCAAACTTTCCTCATTTGTACAATATAACAAGTTTTAAATTTAGTAGGTTTGTTTCATTCCTAATTTAGTTTGGTTAGAAAAGAAACACCTTCATTGCAGAAGGTTTCACTGTGTGAAATAGGCTAGTTCAATTCTTGTAATGAGTTGCTTGTTTACGAAGAGTGTACATTCCAGCAATTTCAAACTTTCCTCATTTAAACACTCTAACAAGATGTACAAATTAGAAGTTTCATTTCATTTTTAATGCTGTTTGGTTAGAAAAGAAACACCTTCATTGCTGAACTCTGTACTGTATGAAATAGGCTAGGTCAGTTCTTGGAATGAGTTGCTCTCTTATGAAAAGTGTATATCGCAGCAAATTGAAACTCTCCTCATTTGTACAATCTAAGAAGATGGACAATTTAGTATGTTTGTTTCATTCCTACTGTAGTTTTCTTAGGTAAGAAACACCTTTATTGCTTAACACTGTACTGTATGAAATAGGCTAGTTCAGTTCTAGGAATGAGTTGCTTTCCTACAAAGATGGTAGATTGCAGCAAGTTCAAACTTTCCTTGTTTGTACAATCTAACAAGATGTACAATTTTCTAGGTTCCATTCATTTCTAATGTAGTTTTGTTAGAAAAGAAACACCTTTATTTCTGAACTCTGTACTTTGTGAAATAGACTAGTTTAGTTCTTGGAATGAGTTGCTTTCTTACGAAGAAGGTAGATTGCAGCAAGTTCAAAGTTTCCTTATTTGTACAATCTAGCAAATTGTACAATTTAGTAGGTTCATTTCATTCCTAATGAACTTTTGTTAGAAAAGAAACACCTTATTGCTTAACACTTAACTTTATAAAATAGGCTACTTCAGTTCTTGGAATGAGTTGCTTTCTTACAAAGAGGTTAGATTGAATCAAGTTCAAAGTTTCCTCATTTGTATATTCTAACAAGTTGTACAATTTAGTAGGTTCTTTTCATTTCTAATGTCATTTTCTTAGAAAAGATACACCTTCATTGCTGAATGCTGTACTGAATGAAATAGGCTAGTTCAGTTCTTGGAATGAGTTGCTCCATTACGAATAGGCTAGATTGCAACAAGTTCAAACTTTCCTCATTTGTACAATCTAACAAGTTTTACAATTTAGTATGTTCGTTTTATTTCTGATGTAGCTTGGTTAGAAAAGAAACACCTTCACTGCTGAACGTTATTCTGTATGAAATAGCCTAGTTCACTTCTTGGAATGAGTTGCTCTCTTAAGAAGAGGGTAGATTGCAGTAAGTTCAAACTTTCTTCATTTATACAACATAACATGTTGTACAAATTAGTAGGTTCGTTTCATTACTAATGTAGATTGGTTAGAAAAGGAACACCTTCATTGCTGAATGCTGTACTATATGAAATAGGCTAGTTTGTTCTTGGAATGAGTTGCTTTCATACGAAGATAGTACATTGCAGCAATTTCAAACTTTCCTTGTTTGTAAGTCTGACAAGATGTACAATTTGCTAGGTTCATTTCATTGCTAATGTAATTACGTTAGAGAAGAAACACCTTCATTTTTGAATGCTATACTGTATGAAATAGGCTATTTCAGTTCTTGGAATGAATTGCTTTCTTATGAAGAGGGTAGATTACAGCAAGTTCACACTTTCTTCGTTTATACAACCTAACACGCTGTACAAATTAGTAGGTTAATTTCATTACTAATGTAGTTTGCTTAGAGAAGGAACACCTTCATTGCTGAATGCTGTACTATATGAAATAGGCTAGTTTGTTCTTGGAATGAGTTGCTTTCATACGAAGATAGTACATTGCAGCAATTTCAAACTTTCCTTGTTTGTAAGTCTGACAAGATGTACAATTTGCTAGGTTCATTTCATTGCTAATGTAATTACGTTAGAGAAGAAACACCTTCATTTTTGAATGCTATACTGTATGAAATAGGCTATTTCAGTTCTTGGAATGAATTGCTTTCTTATGAAGAGGGTAGATTACAGCAAGTTCACACTTTCTTAGTTTATACAACCTAACACGTTGTACAAATTAGTAGGTTAATTTCATTACTAATGTAGTTTGCTAGAGAAGGAACACCTTCATTGCTGAATGCTGTACTATATGAAATAATGCTAGTTTGTTCTTGGAATGAGTTGCTTTCATACAAGATAGTACATTGCAGCAATTTCAAACTTTCCTTGTTTGTAAGTCTGACAAGATGTACAATTTGCTAGGTTCATTTCATTGCTAATGTAATTACGTTAGAGAAGAAACACCTTCATTTTTGAATGCTATACTGTATGAAATAGGCTATTTCAGTTCTTGGAATGAATTGCTTTCTTATGAAGAGGGTAGATTACAGCAAGTTCACACTTTCTTAGTTTATACAACCTAACACGTTGTACAAATTAGTAGGTTAATTTCATTACTAATGTAGTTTGCTTAGAGAAGGAACACCTTCATTGCTGAATGCTGTACTGTATGAAATAGGCTAGTTCAGTTCTTGGAATGAGTTGCTTTCATACGAAGATTGTACATTGCAGCAATTTCAAACTTTTTTCGTTTCTACAATCTAAGAAGATGTACAATTTAGTAGGTTCCTTCCATTTCTAATGTAGTTTGGTTAGAAAAGAAACACCGTCATTTCTGAATGCTGTACTGTATGCAATAGGCTAGTTCAGCTCATGGAATGAGTTGCTTTCTTACCAAGAGGGTAGATTGCAGCAAGTTCAAACTTTCCTCATTTGTAGAATCTAACAAGATGGACAATTTAGTAGGTTCCTTTCATTCCTAATGTAGTTTTGTTGGGAAATAAAAACCATGATTGCTGATCGATATACTGTATGAAATAGGTTAGTTCATTTCTTGGAATGAGTTGCTTGCTTACAAAGAGTGTACATTGCAACAAGTTCAAACTTTCCTCGTTTCTACAATCTAACATGTTGTACAAATTAGTAGGTTTGTTTCATTTCTAATATAGTTTGGTTAGAAAAGAAACACCATCATTTTGCAACGCTGTACTCTATGAATGAGTTGCTTTCTTAGGAAGAGGGTAGATTGCAGCAACTTCAAACTTTCCTCATTTGTACAATCTAACAATATGGACAATTTAGTAGGTTCATTTCATTCCTAATGTAGTTTTGTTAGAAAAGAAACACCTTCATTTCTGAACGCTTTACTGTATGAAATAGGATAGTTCACTTCTTGGAATGAGTTGCTTTCTTACAAAAAGGGTAGATTGCAGCAAGTTCAAAGTTTCTTCACTTGTACAATATAACAAGTTCAACAATTTATTAGGTTCATTACATTTTTAATGTAGTTTTCTTAGAAAAGATATGCCTTCATTGCTGAATGCTGTTCTGCATGAAATAGGCTAGTTCAGTTCTTGGAATGAGTTGCTGTCTTACTAACAGGGCAGATTGCAGCAAGTTCAAACTTTCCTCATTTGTACAATCTAACAAATTGTACAATTATTAGGTTCGTTTCATTTATAATGTAGTTTTGTTAGAAAGGAAACACCTTCATTTCACAAAGCTGTATGTATGACATAGGCTACTTCAGTTCTTGGAATGAATTGCTTGCTTAGAAAGAGTGTACATTACAGCAAGTACAAACATTGCTCATTTGTACAGTCTAACAAGATGTACAGTTTAGTAGGTTCATTTCATTTCTAATTTAGTTTGTTTAGAAAAGAAACACCTTCATTGCTGAACGCTGTACTGTATGAAATAGGCTTGTTCAGTTCTTGGAATGAGTTGCTTTCTTACGAAGAGGGTAGATTGCTGTAAGTTCAAAGTTTCCTCATTTGTACAATGTAACAAATTGTACAATTTAGTAGGTTCAACTCATTTCTAATGTAGTTTTCTCAGAAAAGATACATCTTCATTGCTGAAAGTTGTACTGTATGAAATAGGCTAGTTCAATTCTTGGAATGATTTCTTTTCTTACGAAGAGTGTACATTGGAGAAAGTTCAAAGTTTCCTCATTTGTACAATCTAACAAGATGTACAATTTTTGCAGGTGCGTTTCATTTCTAATGTAGTTTGGTTATAAAAAAAAAAACACCTTCATTGCTTTACACTGTACTGCATGAAATAGGCTAGTTCAGTTCTTGGAATGAGATGCTTTCTTATGACGAGGGTAGATTTCAGCAAGTTCAAACTTTCCTCCTTTGTAAAGCCTAACAAGATGTAGAATTTAGTAGGTTCATTTCATTTCTAATGTAGTTTGGTTAGAAAAGAAACACCGTCATTTCTGAAGGTTGTACTGCATAAAATAGGCTAGTTCACTGCTTGGAATGAGTTGCTTCCTTATGAAGAGGGTAGATCGCAGCAAGTTCAAAGTTTCCTCATTTGTGCAATTTAACATTTTGTACAAGTTGGTAGGTTCATTCCATTTATAATGTAGATTGGTGAGACAAGAAACACCTTCATTTCTGAGCGCTGTATTCTATGAAATAGGCAATTTCAGTTCTTGGAATGTGTGGCTTTCTTACGAAGAGGGTAGGTTGACACAAGTTCAACGTTTCCTCATTTGTTAAATCTAACAAGTTGTACAATTTAGTCAGTTCTATTAATTTCTAATGTAGTTTTCTGAGAAAAGATACAACTTCATTGCTGAAATCTGTGCTGAATGAAATACGCTATTTCAGTTATTGGAATGAGTTGCTCTCTTATGAAGACAGTAGATTGCAGCAAGTTGAAACTCCTCATTTGTACAATCTAACACATTGTACAATTTTGTAGGTTCATTTCATTCCAAATGTAGTTTTGTTAGAAAAGAAACACCTTCATTGCACAAATCTGTGCTGTGTGAAATAATAGGCTAGTTCACTTCTTGGAATGAGTTGCTTGCTTACGAAGAGTGAACATTACACCAAGTTCAAACTTTCTTCCTTTGTACAATCTAAGACGTTGTACAATTTGTTAGGTTAGTTTCATTTTGAATGTAGTTTGGTCTGAAAAGAAACACCTTCAGTGATGAACGTTGTACTGTATGAAATATGCTAGTTCAGTTCTTGGAATGAGTTGCTTTCTTACGAAGAGGGTAGATTGCAGCAAGTTCAAACTTTCCTCCTTTGTACAATCTAACAAGATGGACAATTTAGTAGCTTCCTTTCATTCCTAATGCAGTTTTTTTAGGAAATAAAGACATTCATAACTGAACGCTGTACTGTATGAAATTGGTAGTTCAGTTCTTGGAATGAGTTGCTTGATTACGAAGAGTGTACATTGCACCAAGTACAAACTTTCCTTGTTTGTACAATCTAACAAGATGTACAATTTATTTGGTTTATTTCATTTCTAATATAGTTTCGTTAGAAAAGAAACACCTTCATTGCTGAATGCTGTACTGTATGAAATAGGCTAGTTCAGTTCTTGGAATGAGATGCTTTCTTATGAAGAGGTATAATTGCCAAAAGTTCAAAATTTCACCGTTTCTGCAATCTAACAAGATGTAAAATTTAGTAGGTTCATTTCATTCCTACTATCATTTTGTTAGGAAAGAAACACCTTCATTGCTGAACGCTGTACTGTATGAAATAGGCTAGTTCAGTTCTTGGAATGAGTTGCATTCTTACAAAGACTGTAGATTGCAGAAAGTTCAAACTTTCCTCATTGTACAATCTAACAAGTTGTACAAATTAGTATGTTCGTTTCATTTCTAATGTAGTTTGGTTAGAATAGAAACACCTTAGGCTGGAGAGATCGCTTAGTGGTTAAGGCACCTGCCTTCTAAGCCTAAGAAGGCTGGTTCCATTTTCCAGCAGTTCCAATCTCCAGGTCCCCCATTTAGCCAGAGGCAAAGTGACACAAGGACGCAATGATGTACTTGCCCACAAGGGGGTGCACACATCTGGATTACATTCACAGCAGCAGAAGACTGCAGGCACGCCTATTCTCTATCTGTCTCCCTCTACCCTATCTCTCTGCTGTCTCTCTCTGTGTCTCTCTCTAAAAATGAAAATAAATTAAATAAAAAAAGAAACACCTTCATTGCTGAACGCTGTACTGTATAAAATAGGCTAGTTCAGTTCTTGGAATGAGTTATTTCATACGAACTTGGTACATTGCAGAAAGTTGAAACTTTGCTCATTTGTCCAATCTAACAAGGTGTACAATTTTGTAGGTTTGTTTAATTTCTAATATAGTTTTCTTAGAAAAGAAACACATTATTGCTTAATGATTAACTGTATAAAATAGGCTACTTTAGTTCCTGGAATGGGTTGCTTTCTTACGAAGAAGGGAGTTTGCAGAAAGTTCAAACTTTCCTCATTTATACAATCTAACAAGTTTTACAATTATGTAGGTTCCTTTCATTTCTAATGTAGTTTTGTTAGAAAAGAGACACCTTCATTGCTGAATGCTTTACTGTATAAAATAGGCTAGTTCTCTTCTTGGAATGAGTTGCTCTCTTACAAAGATGATAGATTGCAGCAATTTCAAACTTTCCTCAATTGCACAATCAAACAAGGTGGACAATTTAGTAGGTTTGTTTCATTTCTACTGTAGTTTTGTTATAAAAGAAACTCCTTCATTGCTGAATGCTGTGCTGTATGAAATAGGCTAGTTCATTTCTTGGAATGAGTTGCTTTCTTACGAAGAGGGTAGATTGAAGCAAGTTCAAAGTTTCTTCATTTGTACAATCTAACAAGTTGTACAATTTAGTAGGTTCAATTCATTTCTAATGTAGTTTTCTTAGAAAAGATACACCTTCATTGCTGAATGCTGTACTGAATGAAATAGGCTGGTTCAGTTCTTGGAATGAGTTGCTCTCTTACGAAGAGGGTAGATTGCAGCAATTTCAAACTTTCCTCATTTATACAATCTAACAAATTGTACAATTATTAGGTTCGTTTCATTCCTAATGTAGTTTGGTTAGAAAAGATATGCCTTCATTGCAGAAGTCTGTACTGTATGAAATAGGCTAGTTCAGTTCTTGGAATGAGTTGCTTGCTTACGGAGAGTGTACATTGCAGCAAGTTCAAATATTCATCGGTTGTACAATCTAACAAGATGGACAATTTAGTACGTTTGTTTCATTCTAATGTAGTTTTGTTAGAAAAGAAACACCTTCATTTTTGAATGCTGTACTGTATGAAATAGGCTAGTTCACTTCTTGGAATGAGTTGCTTGCTTATGGAGAGGGGAGATTGCAACAAGTTCAAGGTTTCCTCGTTTGTACAATCTATCAAGTTCTACAATTTAGTAGGTTCGTTTCTTTTCTAATGTACTTTCCTTAGAAAAGAAACACCTTCATTACTGAATGCTTAACTGCATAAAATAGGGTAGTTCAGTTGCTGGAATGAGTTGCTCTATTATGAAGAGGGTAGATTGCAGCAAGTTATAAATCTCCTCATTTTTTATAATCTAACAAGTTTTACAATTTAGTAGGTTCATTTCATTTCTAATGTAGTTTTGTTAGGAAAGGAACACCTTCATTTCTGAACGCTGTACTGAATTAAACAGGCTAGTTCATTTCTTTGAATGAATTGCTCTCTTATGAAGATGGTAGATTGCAGCAAGTTCAAACTTTCCTCGTTTGTAAAACGTAACAAGTTGTACAATTTAGTAGGTTCATTTCATTTCTAATGCAGTTTTGTTAGGAAAGGAATACCTTCATTTCTTAACCCTGTACTGTATGAAATAGGCTGGTTCAGTTCTTGGAATTATTTGCTCTCTTATGAAGAGGGTAGATTGCAGCAATTTCAAACTTTCCTCATTTGTAGAATGTAACAAGTTGTACAATTTAGTAGGTTCGTTTCATTTCTAATGTATTTATGTTAGAAAAGAAATGCCTTCATTGCAGACCACTGTACTCTATGAAATAGGCTAATTAAGTTCTTGGAATGAGTTTCTTGTTTACAAAGAGTGTACATTGCAGCAAGTTCAAACTGCCCTCCTTTGTACAGTCTAACAAGATGAACAATTTAGTAGCTTCATTTCTTTTCTAATGTAGTTTGGTTAGAAAAGAAACACCTTCATTACTGAATGCTGTACTTTATGAAATAGGCTAGTTCATTTCTTGGAATGAGTTGCTCTCTTACGAAGTGGGTAGATTGCCACAATTTCAAACATTCCTCATTTGTACAATCTAACAAGATGGACAATTTAGGAGGTTTGTTTCATTCCTAAAGTAGTTTTGTTAGAAAAGAAACACCTTCATTGTTGAACAATTTACTGCATAAAATAATAGGCTAGTTCAGTTCTTGGAATGAGTTGCTTTCTTACGAAGAGGGTAGATTGCAGAAAGTTCAAAGTTTCCTCACTTGTACAATCTAACAAGTTGTACAATTTAGTAGGTTCGTTTAATTTCTAATGTAGTATTATTAGAAAAGAAACACCTTATTACTTAATACTTATCTGTATAAAATAGGCTAGTTCTGTTCTTGGAATGAGTTGCTTTCTTACGAAGAGGGTAGATTGCAACAAGTTCAAAGTTTCCTAGTTCGTAAAATATAACAAGTGGTACAATTTAGTAGGTTTGTTTCATTTATAATGTATTTTTGTTAGGAAAGGAATACCTTCATTTCTTAATGCTGTACTGTATGAAATAGGCTACTTCAGTTCTTGGAATGAGTTGTTCTCTTACGAAGAGGGTAGATTGCAGCAAGTTCAATGTTTCCTCATTTGTACAATCTAACAAGTTGTACAATGCCAGGTCCTCCAGAAGGTAGGGCCAAAGAAGGAGCCAGTCCCTCCTTGGGGCTGAGCGAGATGGTGAGTGTCGAAGACCCAGAACCCCCTCAAGGCACCAGAGAGAAAAACACACTGGGTCAGGAGTCTTGTTGAAGCAGGAAGGGGTTTATATAGCATTGAGAAAGAGGGTTGGGGTCTCAGGATGGGATAAAGGTGTACCAGCCAATAGTATTTCACCACGTTAGCAGTAGCTGGGCAGAGGCAGTTTTGGCTTAGGTCTTGCTGAGTCACTCCTAAGTGGGAGTAATAGGCCAAAGACAGGTCACCAAACTCTAGCCAGGCTCAGAAATTTCCACTGGGCCTCGTGCCTGGGCCTCTTAGGGCCAAACATCTCCCCCTTTTGTTTTTGTAAAAATGGCAGAAATCATGGACCCTGTCTTAGGTTGTCCCCCTCTGGAGATCTTACCCATCACTGTGTACCATGCCTCCAGCCCGTTGAAAGTCCACTCCATGACCTGTCTTAGGTTGTCTCAGCCTGTCTGAGATCTTACCCGTCATTGGTACAATGGAGGGCGGGGGAGGGACGCTAGGAGGGCTGCCAGTCAGAGGAAGAGCCCAGCTCCTGAGTTGGAGCCTGTGGTAATGTATTTCAACCTGATGAAGTTTAATTGCCTCTAGCTGTTGCTGAATGAATTGTGTAATCTTAATTACACAGGGACTGACAGTGAGGAGAAGGAGAAGGAGAAGGAGGGGTCCAAGGAGAGGGAGAAGGTAGGGTAATAAGCCATGTAAGCCCGTCCACAGAGGGTTGTCTTGGAAGTCCCATCTCCTCCTCTCCAAGTCTTCCCTGAGCTTTTTGACTTTTTCCTGAACAATTCCCGATCTATTTGTGTAAAAACAGCACTTTTCCTGTAAGAATAAGCATATGCCTCCCTTTTGGGCCGTTAGTAAGTCTAGTCCCCTTCGGTTTTGTAGGACTACATCAGCCAGGGAATCTAGTTGTTGTTGGAGATCAAGGATAGTACTGGAAATGGCTTTTATATCCTTAATTAACTCTAGAGAGAGCTCTCTATGGAGATGGAAGGCCGTGCTTATCCCGGCCATGCCGGTAGCCATACCCGCAGATATCCCTAAACTGGCAAGTAGAGGTATCATATGTATGGCTCTTTTGTGTCTCCCTCCAATATAGTCGAATGAGGGCACAGGGAGGGCTTCATCTCCAGGGATAATGTCTACATCAGGAATTAAAGTGGCTGGAGCACAAAGGCCTGTCCAGTTGGCAGGCAAGAAGTCTTAAGCCATTCCACCTCCACAGACATAGACCATCTCAGGAGGTGAGCAACACTGGGCATTGGACTCAGTTGTATTAGAGGCACAGAAAGAGGGATGGATATGGCCCACATCCATGCTGGAATTCTTAGGGGCAGGCGGGGCCCAAATGCAAGCCCCAGTGGGGGACATTGGGAGGAGCTGGACAGGAATAGGGAATGTGGCCAAGCAATTTTTTTGAGTAGCAGAGGTATAATTAGAAACCACTGCTAGTGGCCGGGGTGCTCCCGCTTGGAGACAAAGCCAGCAGTCTTTTGAAAGAGAAGGATTTGTTTGATTAAGTAAGGCAAAACTAATTGTAAAAGGGCCTCTGTGAGGGGATTGAGTTTTAGATCTCGTCAGTCCTCAGGGAGGGCTATAGGATGATAGTTGAGCTCTGGGTACTGGGCCAAAATGATTTGTTATTGACCTGCTGCTCTCTAACTTTATCTTGATCTCCCCCACCATCCGAATAGCCAATGGGGGTTGAAAGTTCCAGTAGGCTGTCTTGTCTGTCTCACCTAAACAGGGTGCAGAGGCATATCCCATGTCACTCCTTTCCCACCTGCTAGCACCTCCAAAGGTCGCCCTGGTCCTAACATCAGTCCAATAGGATTTCCCATTGTGGGTGCATTGTTGTGCAGCAGTATAGCAAGCAGAATGCATCGTCTCATAAAAGGTGGTGCAAGGGCAGGGCCCTGGCTTGCCATCCACTTGAGGTATAATTTTGGGTTTCTCTATGCACACCCACGTATTAGTACAGGAGTGTAGGGGTGTAGGGGGAGATGTTGGTTCCCAGAGAAATCAATATGATTGTATACTATTTTATTACCACAGTCTATGCTTTGGATTTGTCTTCCATTAAAAAGTAAGTGTTTTATGTGTTCCTCCCTGACACTCACAAGGTTTTCCCATCTGTTTGGCCAATATTTTTCTGGCATCATTTGGGTCTCCATACCCTCTGTTACTGGGCAAAATGAGCGTCATTAGCACCAAGAATAGGAGTAGCATCCACATCTCCAATCGTTCCTGGGGAAGAAACAGAGGCACAGTTCTCAGGGGTGGAACACTCCCTGGAGAGGTGATTGTCATTGTCCCCTTGTTGGGGTAAATATTTTAGGTCTCTTGCTGGTACCCAAATGGGTCTTTTTTACTTTTGAGGGAAGACACATCCAAACACTCTCCCTGCTGTGAGGAGGGGGTCTGGTCCTCTCCAGGCCCCAGTTAATGGGTCCCTCCATTTGACCCAGATGGAGATGTAAGTAATGGCTGAGGTCCAATGTTTTCGAAAAGGGGACAAGTGTCTATCTTCTTTAGAAAAATTTAAAATATTTAGGGTTAATAATGCCTTTTTTTAGTTGGTGGTGTGGGGGTAAGGATTCCCCCTTTTGTTTTTGTAATTGAGACTTGAGAGTTTGATTATATCTTTCCATGATGGCCAGGCCACATGGGTTATATGGGATGCCCTTGGAATGTGAGATTTTCCAGGTTTGGAGGAAATATATAAAGGCCCTGCTTACGAAGCAGGGGCCATTATCAGTTTTGACTTGATCTGGCAATCCAAGGGTGGCAAAGAATTGAAGCATATCGCTAATAGCATGTTTAGTCTTTTCCCTGGTGTGTGCCAATGCCCAGCAAGCATGGGAGAAAGTATCAACTGAGAGAAAAATATATTTAAGTTTTCCAAATGGAGAATAGTGTGTAATGTCAATCTGCCAAAGGTGATTAGGGCATAGCCCTAGAGGATTGGCTCCTGTAGTTTGAAGAGGAGGTACCTGGAGGAAAGGCTGACAGGATTTGCAAGTTCGGACAATTTTTTTTTAAGGTCCTTGACTGGCACGTGGGGATATTTGTGTTTAAGGCCCCTCCAATTTACATGGATTAATAAGTGGAAGCATGTAGCTTCTGAGACTGTATTGCACTGAGGCAGAGAAGCCAGTTTGTCGGCCAAATTGTTTCCTTTAGAGAGGAATCCTGGTAAATTTTGATGGCCTCTGAGATGTTGAAGAAAAAATGGGGTTAATCCTTTGTTTAATTAGGAAGCAGGCTTGAATCATCAAGGGAGAGGAAGGGTTGGAGTCCAGCCCAATATAGGCTTCAACTAGGTTGGGTAACAGGTTAACAACATAAAGGCAATAAGGAAACAAGTTAAATGGCTCCTGAATAGCGTCCAGAGCTAAAACAACAGTGAATAGTTCTTTGAATTGTGCCGACCCCTCGACCTCATGGGAGATTAACTTTATAGGCATAGGTGGTTCTCCCCACCTCAGGGGAGGGTAAACAACTAGGGAGGCCCCCAGGCCTCAGGTAAGAAAGTTAGGGTTGGGTTGATATAGAAAAAGCCAGGGGGGGCAGAGAGAACAGCTTTAGCAAGGTTCTTCCAATCCTGGGTGGTACAATGATGATAAGTCAAACCTTGGAGGATGGTCTCTGCCCAGGGGGAATTAGGCCCATCCTTTGAGACAGCCTTTTTAAGATCTTTTAAATCGTGAGCCTCCCAAGGAAAACAGGCGGTGGGGCAATTACTGCCAGGATTAACATTAACAGGGAAGAGCTTGGTTATTCCTCCCCTGGGGGTGCCATCCCCATGGTAGGGCAGAGGGGCAGAGGGGCTCAGAAAAGGATTAGTAGGAGGATCTGGGGGTGACGGACCTTTGGAGGGCCAAGGAGCACTCCCAAAAGGATCCAGGGATGGATATAAGGACTCAGGCTGGCATGAGGGACTGAGACATGATTTTGGTTTCACTTGTAGTTCTTTATTGCCCTTTGTCCCTTCCTGGGTCAGGGTATCACCCTTTTTCCTTTCCTGGGTCAGAGTACCGCCCTTTGTCCCTTCCTGGGTCAGAGTCCCCCCTCTCAACCTCGGAGGTAGAGGTGGAAAACAGCCCTTTAAGGCCAACAAAGTTGGGACAGCCCCCCAAGGGGGGATCTCCCCCTTCTCTACCTGAGCTCTTCTGATCAGACTTTCAACCCTGTCCCAGGTGTCCCAGTCAAAAAGATTACTCTAGGGCAGCCAGGGAGCAATCTTGAGTAAACAGCCCCATGCCTGGAGGGCTTGGTTATCAGAAAGATTAAGGCCTCTACTTTTGAGTAGAACCCATAGTGACTCTAAGGCAGGATTTGGTTTAGATGAGAATTGTCCCATGTTATAAAGTTGAGGGAGGAGTATCTGTAAAATCAGGGCAACAGAAATACACACGAGTACAACACAAGCACAAAGGGCCCAGAAAATAGCTAGATGTGCTGAAGAATTAAGTTCAGACTTAGATACATGACCGTCAAATGAGCCTGTGTCCTTAGGGGATGGCTCGATGATACCAAACACGGTACACATGGGAGCAAATCTCCCCAACAGGTTTGTTCTGTCTTCTGGGATGGAGCCCCCACTCAAATGAGGGGGCAAAAAGCTTCAAGTCTCCTCCAGGTCTGCCCATGTGGTGTGTCCACCAGGAACGTATGACCCGTTCAGAAATACAGGTGCCACAGATGTGGCTTGCCGGCAAACTGAAAGTGAAAGGAAAGAAAAAGGGAACAAAAAGATGTTGATAAGCAAGCAAAGGTTACAGAAGCAAAGGTCAGAACATTAGATATGAAGACTGCCTCATAACTTATGAGAGTACACGCACTCGCAGGCCGATTGGACCATCAGCATTCTTCAGCAGGCAGGAGAGAGAGTTCGTCACATGGGGCACAAGTCTGCTGGGTCCTCCGGCAGGTAGGGCTGAAGAAGGAGCTGGTCCAGCCAGTCCCTCCTTGGGGCTGAGCGGGATGGTGAGTGTCGATGACCCAGAACCCCGTCCAAGGCACCAGAAAGAAAAACACACTGGGTCGGGAGTCTTGTCGAAGGGGGATCTCATTTTATTGTAGTAGAAAGGTGTTTATATAGCATTGAGAAAGAGGGTGGTGGTCTCAGGATGGGATAAAGGTGTAGGGGCCAATAGTATTTCACCACGTAAGCAGTAGCTGGGCAGAGGCAGTTTTGGCTTAGGTTTTGCTGAGTCACTCCTAAGTGGGAGTAATAGGCCAAAGACATGTTGCCAAAATGTAGCCAGGCTCAGGAAGTTCCACTGGGCCACACGCCTGTGCCGCTTAGGGCCTAACAGTACAATTTAGTATGTTCATTTCATTTCTAATGTAGTTTTTTTAGGTAAGAAACACCTTCATTGATGAACACTGCACTGTATGTAATAGGCTACTTCAGTTCTTGCAATGAGTTGCTTTCTTACAAGACGGTTGATTGCAACAAGTTGAAACTTTCTTCATTTGTACAATCTAAAAAGTTGTACAATTTTGTAGGTTTGTTTCCATTCTAATGTAGTTTGGTTGGAAAGGAAACACCTCCATTGATGAATGCTGTACTGTATGAAATAGGCTAGTTCAGTTCTTGGAATGATATGCTTTCTTACAAAGACGGCAGATTGCAGCAAGTTCAAAGTTTCCTCTTTTGCACAATCTAACAAGATGTACAATTTTGTGTGTTCATTTCCTTTCTAATGTAGTTTGGTTACAAAGGAAACACCTTCATTGCTGAAGGCTTAACTGTATAAAACAGGCTAGTTCAGATTTTGGAATGAGTTGCTCTATTATGAAGAGGGTAGATTGCAGCAATTTCAAACTTTCCTCATTTGTACATCTAACATGACGGACAATTTATTAGGTTCATCTCATTCCTAATGTAATTTTGTTAGAAAAGAAACACCTTCTTTGGTGAACGCTGTACTGTATGAAATAGGCTAGTTCAGTTCTTGGAATGAGTTGCTTTCTTAGGAAGAGGGGAGATTGCAGCAAGTTAAACTTCCCTCGTTTGTAAAATCTAAGAAGTTATACAATTTAGTAGGTTCGTTTCATTTCTAATGTAGTTTGGTTAGAAAAGAAACACCCTCATTGCTGAATGCTTAACTGTATAAAATAGGCTCGTTCAGTTCTTGGAATTAGTTGCTCTATTATGAAGAGGATACATTGCAGCAAGTTCTAAATTTCCTCGTTTGTACAACCTAACAAGTTTAACAATTTAGTAGGTTCATTACATTTCTAATGCAGTTTTGTTAGGAAAGACATACCTTCATGTTTTAACGATGTACTGTATGAAATAGGCTAGTTCAGTTCTTGGAATGAGTTGCTCCCTTATGAAGAGGGTAGATTGCCGCAAGATCAACCTTTCCTCGTTTGTACAATGTAACAAGTTGTACAATTTAGAAGGTTCATTTCATTTCTAATGTAATTTCGTTATAAAAGAAATACCTTCATTGCAGAACGCAGTACTGTATGAAATAGGCTAGTTCAGTTCTTGGAATGAGTTGCTTGCTTTTGAAGAGCGTACATTGCAGCAAGTGCAAACTTACCTCTTTTGTACAGTCTACCAAGATGGACAATTTTGTAGGTTCATTTAATTCCTAATGTAGTTTGGTTAGAAAAGAAACACCTTCATTGCTGAATGCTGTACTGTATGAAATAGCCTAGTTCAGTTGTTGGAATGAGTTGCTCTCTTATGAAGTGGGTAGATTGCACCAATTTCAAACTTTCCTCATTTGTACAATCTAACAAGATGGACAATTTAGGAATTTCATTTCATTCCTACAGTAGTTTTGTTAGAAAAGAAACACCTTCATTGCTGAACTATGTACTGTATGAAATAGGCTAGTTCAGTTATTGGAATGAGTTGCTTTCTTATGAAGAGGGTCGCTTGCAGAAAGTTCAAAGTTTCCTCATTTGTACAATGTAACAAATTGTACAATTTAACAGATTCCTTTCATTTATAATGTAGTTTATTAGAAAAGAAACACCTTATTACTAAATGCTTAAATGTATAAAATAGGCTAGTTCAGTTCTTGGAATGAGTTGATTTCTCACCAAGAGGATAGATTGCAGCAAGTTCAAAGTTTCATCATTTGTACAATCGAACAAGTTTTACAATTTAGTAGGTTCATTTCATTTCTAATGTAGTTTTCTTAGAAAAGATACACCTTCATTGCTGAATGATGTACTGAATGAAATAGGCTAGTTCAGTTCTTGGAATGAGTTGCTCTCTTACGAAGAGGGTAGATTGCAGCAATTTCAAACTTCTCATTTGTACAACCTAACAAGGTGGACAATTTAGTAGGCTCGATTCATTTCTAATGTAGTTTTGTTAGGAAAGGAAAACCTTCAATGCTGAACGCTGTACTGTATGAAATAGGCTAGTTCAGTTCTAGGAATGAGTTGCTTTCCTACGAAGAGGGTAGATTGCAGCAAGTTCAAACTTTCCTCGTTTGTACAATCTAACAAGATGTACAATTTATTAGGTTCATTTCATTTCTAATGTAGTTTGGTTAGAAAAGAAACACTTTCATTGCTGAATGCTGTACTGTATGAAACAGGCTAGTTCAGTTCTTGGAATGAGTTGCTTTCTTACCAAGAGGGTACATTGCAACAAGTTCAAACTTTCCTCATTTGTACAATCTAACAAGATATACAATTTAGTAGGTTCGTTTCTTTTATAATGTAGTTACGTTAGAAAAGAAACACCTTCATTGCTGAATGCTGTACTATATGAAATAGGCTAGTTAAATTCTTGGAATGAGTTGCTTTCTTATGAAGTCTTTAGATTGCAGCAAGTTCAAATTTTCCTCATTTGTACAATCTAACAAGGTGTACAAATTAGTAGGTTCATTTCATTTCTAATGTAGTTTTGTTAGAAAAGAGACACCTTCATTGCTGAATGCTTTACTGTATGAAATAGGCTAGTTCAGTTATTAGAATGAGTTGCTTTCTTAAGAAGAGGGTAGATTGCAGAAAGTTCAAACTTTCCTCATTTGTACAATCTAACAAGCTGCACAAATTAGTAGGTTCTTTCATTTCTAATGTAGTTTTGTTAGAAAATAGACACCTTCATTGCTGAACGCTGTACTGTATATAATAGGCTACTTTACTTCTTGGAATGAGTTGCTTTCTTATGAAAAGTTTGGATTGCAGTAAGTTCAAACTTTCTTCATTTGTAAAATCTTAAAAGTTGTACAATTTTGTGTGTTCATTTCCTTTCTAATGTAGTTTGGGTATAAAGGAAACGCCTTCATTGCAGAATGCTTAACTGTATAAAACATGCTAGTTCAGTTTTTGGAATGAGTTGCTCTATTATGAATTGGGTAGATTGCAGCAATTTCAAACTTTCCACATTTATACAATCTACCAAGATGGACAATTTCCTAGGTTCATTTCATTGCTAATTTAGTTTTGTTAGAAAAGAAACACCTCATTGGTGAACGCTGTACTGTATGAAATAGGCTACTTTAGTTCTTGGAATGAGTTGCTTTCTTACAAAGAGGGGAGATTGCAGCAAGTTCAAACTTTCCTTGTTTGTAAAATCTAAAAAGTTGTACAATTTAGTATCTTCATTTCATTTCTAATATAGTTTCGTTAGAAAAGAAACACCTTCATTGCTGAAAGCTGTTCTGTATGAAATAGGATAGTTCAGTTCTTGGAATGACTTTCCTTCATACAAAGAGGGTAGATTGCAGCTAGTTCAAACTTTCCTCGTTTGCACAATCAAACAAGTTGTACAATTTAGAAGGTTCATTTCATTTCTAATGTAGTTTGGTTAGAAAAGAAACACCTTCACTGCTGAATGCTTACCTGTATAAAATACGCTCATTCAGTTCTTGGAATGAATTGCTCTATTATGAAGAGGGTAGATTGCAGCAAGTTCTAAATTTCCTCGTTTGTACAATCTAACAAGTTTAACAATTTAGTAGGTTAGTTTCATTTCTAATGCAGTTTTGTTAGGACAGAAATACCTTCATTTCTTAACGCTGTAGTGTACGAAATAGGCTAGTTCAGTTCTTGGAATGAGTTGCTCTCTAATGAAGAGGGTAGATTGCCGCAAGTTCAAACTACTCGTTTGTACAATGTAACAAGTTGTACAATTTAGTAGGTTTGTTTCATTACTAATGTAGTTTGATTATAAAAGAAACACCTTCATTGCAGAACACTGTACTGTATGAAATAGGCTACTTCACTTCTTGGAATGAGTTGCTTGCTTACAAAGAGTGTACATTGCATCAAGTTCAAACTTCCCTCATTTGTAAAATCTAACAAGATGGACAATTTAGTAGGTTTGTTTCATTCCTAAGGTAGTTTTGTTAGAAAAGAAACACCTTCATTGCTGAACGCTGTACTATATGAAATAACCTAGTTCAGTTGTTGGAATGAGTTGCTCTCTTACGAAGTGAGTAGATTGCAGTAATTTCAAACTTTCCTCATTTGTACAATTTAACAAGATGGACAATTTAGGAGGTTTGTTTCATTCCTACAGTAGTTTTGTTAGAAAAGGAACACCTTCATTGCTGAACAATATACAATATACTGTATGAAATAGGCTGGTTCAGTTCTTGGAATCAGTTTCTTTCTTACGAACAGGGTAGATTGCAGAAAGTTCAAAGTTTCCTCATTTGTACAATCAAAGAAGTTGTACAATTTAGTAGGTTCATTTCATTTCTAATGTAGTTTTATTAGAAAAGAAACACCTTATTACTTAATGCTTAACTGTATAAAATAGGCTAGTTCAGTTCTTGGAATGAGCTGATTTCTTACGAAGAAAGTAGATTGCAGCAATTTCAAACTTTCCTCATTTGTACAATCTAACAAGTTGTACGATTTAGTAGGTTCGTTTCATTTCTAATGCAGTTTCCTGAGACAAGATACACCTTCATTGTGGACTGATGTACTGAATGAAATAGGCTAGTTCAGTTCTTGGAATGAGTTGCTCTCTTACGAAGAGGCTAGATTGCAGCAATTTCAAACTTTCCTCATTTGTAAAACTTAACAAGATGGACAATTTTCTAGGCTCATTAAATCTCTAATGTAGTTACATTAGAAAAGAAACACCTTCATTGAGGAATGATGTACTATATGAAATAGGGTAGTTCAGTTCTTGGAATGAGTTGCTTTCTTATGAAGACTGTTCATTGCAGCAAGTTCAAACTTTCTTCGTTTGTACAATCTAACACGTTGTACAAATTAACAGGTTCGTTTCATTTCTAATTTGGTTGGTTAGAAAAGAAACACCTTCATTGCTGAACGCTGTACTGGAAGAAATAGGCTAGTTCAGTTCTTGGAATGAGTTGCTTACATACGAAGATAAGTACATTGCAGCAAGTTCAAACTTTCCTCGTTTGTACAATCTAACAAGATGTACAATTTACTAGGTTCATTTCATTTCTAATGCAGTTTGGTTAGAAAATTAACACTTTCATTGCTGAATGCTGTACTGTATGAAATAGGCTAGTTCAGTTCTTGGAAAGAGTTGCTCTCTTATGAAGAGGGTAGATTGCAGCAAGTTCAAATTTTCCTCATTTGTACAATCTAACAAGATGTACAATTTATTAGGTTAATTTCATTTCTAATGTAGTTTTCTTAGAAAAGATACACCTTCATTGCTGAATGCTGTACTGAATGAAATAGGCTAGTTCAGTTCCTGGAATGAGTTGTTTTCTTACAAAGAGGCTAGGTTGCAGCGAGTTCAAAGTTTCCTCATTTGTACAATCTAACAAGTTGTACAATTTAGTCAGTTAGTTTCATTTCTAATGTAATTTTCTTAGAAAAGATACACTTTCATTGCTGAATGCTGTACTGAAAGAAATAGGCTAGTTCAGTTCTTGGAAGGACTTGCTCTCTTACATAGAGAGTAGATTGCAGCAATTTCAAACTTTCCTCATTTATACAATCTATCAAGAGGTACAATTTAGTAGGTGTGTTTAATTCCTAATGTAGTTTTGTTAGGAAAGAAAAACGTTCATTGCTGAACGCATTACTGTGAGAAATAGGCTAGTTCAGTTCTTGGAATGAGTTGCTTTCTAACAAAGAGGGTAGATTGCAGCAAGTTCAAAGTTTCCACATTTGTATAATCTAACACGTTGTAAAATTTCGTAGTTCATTTATTTTCTAATGTAGTTTTCTTAGAAAAGATACATCTTCATTGCTGAATGCTGTACTGAATGAAATAGGCTAGATCAGTTCTTGGAATTAGTTGTTCTCTTATGAAGAGGGTATATTCCAGCAATTTCAAGCTTTCCTCACTTGTACAATCCAACAAGCTGTAAATTTTAGTAGGTCCATTTCATTTGTGATGTAGTTTGGTTAGAAAAGAAACACCTTCATTGCAGATCGCTGTACTGTATGAAATTGGCTAGTTCAGTTCTTAGAATGAGTTGCTTGCTTGTGAAGAGTGTACATTGCAGCAAGTTCAAACTTTCCTTGTTTGTGCAATGTAATAAGATGTACAATTTATTAGGTTTGTTTCATTTCTAATGTTGTGTAGTTAGAAAAGAAACACCTTCATTGCTGATCGCTGTTCTGTATTAAATGGGCTAGTTCAGTTGTTGGAATGAGTTGCTTTCTTTCAAAGAGGGTAGATTGCAGCAAGTTCAAATTTTCCTCATTTGTACAATCTGACAGGTTTTACAATTTACTAGGTTCGTTTCATTTCTAATGTAGTTTTAATAGAAAAGATACTCCTTCATTCCTAAATGCTGTACTGAATGAAAAAATGCTAGTTCAATTCTTGGAATGAGTTGCTTGCTTACGAAAAGTGTACATTGCAGCAAGTTCAAACGTTCCCTGTTTGTACAGTCAAACAAGATGTACAATTTTCTAGATTCATATCATTTCTACTGTAGTTTTGTTAGAAAAGAAATACCTTAATTGTTGAAAGCTGTACTGTATGAAATAGTCTAGTTCAGTTCTTGGAATGAGTTGCTTGCTAACGAAGAGTGTACATTGCAGCAAGTTCAAAGGTTCCCCATTTGTACAATCTAACAAGATGTACAATTTTCTAGGTTCAGCTGAAGGCTGTACTGTACGAAATAGGGTAGTTCAGTTCTTGAAATGAGTTGCTTTCTTACGAAGAGGGTAGATTGCAGGAAGTTCAAAGTTTACTCTTTTGTAAAATCTAACAAGTCATTCAATTAAGTAGGTTCGTTTCATTTCTAATGTAGTTTTCTTAGAAAAGATACACCATCATTGCTGAATGCTGTACTGAATGAAATAGGCTAGTTCAGTTCTTGGAAAGAATTGCTCTCTTACGGAGAGGGTAGATTGCAGCAAGTTCAAACTTTGCTCATTTGTAAAATCTAACAAGTTGTACAATTTAGTAGGTTAGTCTCATTTATAATGTAGTTTGGTTAGAAAAGAAACACCTTCATTGCTGAATGGTGTTCTGTATGAAATGGGCTAGTTCAGTTCTTGAAATGAGTTGCTTGCTTACGAAGAGTGTACATTGCAGCAAGTTCAAACTGTCCTCATTCGTACAATCTAATAAGATGTACAATTTATTAGGTTCATTTCATTTCTAATGTAGTTTGGTTAGAAAAGAAACACCTTCATTACTGAATGCTGTTCTGTATGAAATGGTCTATTTCAGTTGTTGGAATGATTTGCCTTCTTACGAAGCGGGTAGATTGCAGCAAGTTCAGTGTTTCCTCATTTGTACAATTTAACAAGTTGTACAATTTAGTAGGTTCATTTCATTTCTAATGTAGTTTTCTTAGAAAAGATACTCCTTCATTCCTGAATGCTGTACTGAATGAAAAAGGCTAGTTCAATTCTTGGAATGAGTTGCTTGCTTACGAAGAGTGTACATTGCAGCAAGTTCAAACGTTCCTCCTTTGTACAATCTAACAAGATGTACAATTTCATAGGTGCATTTCATTCTAATGTAGTTTTGTGAGGAAAGAAACACCTTCATTGCTGAACGCTGTACTGTAAGAAATAGGCTAGTTCAGTTGTTGGAATGAGTTGCTTTCTTACAAAGAGGGTAGATTTTAGCAAGTTCAAAGTTTCCTCATTTGTACAATCTAACAAGTTGTACAATTTAGTCAGTTAGCTTCGTTTCTAATGTAGTTTTCTAAGAAAAGATACACTTTCATTGCTGAATGCTGTACTGAAGGAAATAGGCTAGGTCAGTTCTTGAAAGGAGGTGCTCTCTTACGTAGAGTGTAGATTGCAGCAATTTCAAACTTTGTCATTTGTACCTTCTATCAAGAGGTACAATTAGTAGGTGTGTTTCATTCCTAATGCAGTTTTGTTAGGAAAGAAACATGTTCATTGCTGAACGCTGTACTGTAACAAATAGGCTAGTTCAGTTCTTGGAATGAGTTGCTTTATAACAAAGAGGGTAGATTGAAGCAAGTTCAAACTTCATTCATTTGTACAATCCAAGTTGTATAATTTAGTAGCTTCATTTCATTTCTAATGTTGTTTGGTAAGAAAAGAAACATCTTCATTGCTGAACACTGTACTGTGCAAAATAAGCTTTTTTTTTTTTTTAAACTCCAGGATTGATTGCTTTCCTAAGAAGAGTGTAGATCACAGGAAGTTCAAACTTCATTCGTTTGAACAATGCATCAAAATTTCTACAATTTAGTAGCTTTGTTTCATTTCTAATGTATTTTGGCAAGAAAAGAATCATCTTCATTGCTGAACACTCTACTGGGTGAAATAACCCTGTTCAGCACTAGGAATGAGTTGCTTTCCTATGAAGAGTGTAGATCACAGCAAGTTCTAACTGCACTCATTTGTACAATCCTACAAGTTTGACAATTTAGTAGCTCCATTTAATTTCTTTTTCTTTTTCTTTTTCTTTTTCTTTTTTTTTTTTTTTTTTTGGTTTTGCAAGGTAGGGTCTCACCTCTGGTCCAGGCTGACCTGGAATTAACTATGTAGTCTCAGGGTGGCCTCGAACTCTCGGCAATCCTCCTACCTCTGCCTCCTGAGTGCTGGGATTAAAGGCGTGCACCACCACGCCTGGCTTCCATTTAATTTCTAATGTAGTTTGGTAAGAAAAGAATCATCTTCATTGCCGAACACTGTACTTTGCGAAATAAACTTGTTCAGCTCTGGGAATGAGTTGCTTTCCCACGAAGAGTGTAGATCACAGCAAGTTCAAACTGTATTCGTTTGTACAATCCTACAAGTTGTACAATTTAGTTGCTTCATTTCATTTCTAATGTAGTTTGGTAAGAAAAGAAACATCTTCATTGCTGAACACTGTACTTTTCAAATAAGCCTGTTCAGTTCCAGCAATGAGTTGCTTTCATAAGAACACGGGAAATCACAGCAAGTTCAAACTTTCCTCATTTGTAAAATCTAACAAGTTATAGCATTTAGTAGCTTCGTTTCATTTCTAATGTAGTTTGGCAAGAAAAGAAACATCTTCATTGCCGAACACTGTACTGTGCGAAATAAGCCTGTTCAACTCTAGGAATGAGTTGCTTTCCTACGAACATTGTAGATCACAGCACTTTCAAACATCACTCGTTTGTACAATCCAACAAGTTGTACAATTTAGTAGCATCGTTTCATTCCTAATGTAGTTTGGTAAGAAAGGAAACATCTTCACTTCTGCACACTGTATTGTGTGAAATAAGTTGGTTCTACTGTACGAATGAGTTGCTCTCCTACGAAAACTGTAGATCAAAGCAAGTTCAAACTTCATTCGTTTATACAATCCTACAAGTTGTACAATTTATTAGCTTAGTTTCATTTCTAATGTAGTTTGGTAAGAAAGGATACATCTTCATTGCCAAACATTGTACTGTGCGAAATAAGGCTGTTCAGCTCTAGGAATAGATTGCTTTCCTACGAACACGGGAGATCACAGCAAGTTCAAACTTTCCTTGTTTGTTCAATCTGACAAGTTGTACAAGTTAGTAACTTCGTCTCATTTTTAAAGTAGTTTGGTAAGAAAAGAAACACCTTCATTTTCAAACACAGTAATGTCTGAAATAAGCTTGATCATCTCAAGGAATGAGGTGCTTTCCTAAGAAGAGTGTAGATCACAGCAAGTTCAAACTTCACTCATTTGTAAAATACAACAAGTTGTACAATTTAGTAGATTCTTTTCATTTCTAATGTAGTTTGGTAAGAAAAGAAACATCTTCATTTCCGAACACTGTACAGTGCGAAATAAGCCTTTTCAGCTCTAGAAATGAGTTGCTTTCCTCCAAACATGGGAGACCACAGCAAGGTCAAACTTTCTTCGTTTGTACAAAATACCAAGTTGTACAATTTAGTAGCTTCATTTTATTTCTAACATAGTTTGGTAAGAAAAGAAACATCTTCATTTCTGAACACTGTACTGTGCAAAATATGCTTCTTCAGCTTTAGGATTGAGTTGCTTTCCTATGAAGAGTGTAGATGACAGCAAAGTCAAACTTCACTCGTTTGTACAATCCCACAAGTTTTACAATTTTGTAGCTTCGTTTAATTCCTAATGTAGTTTGTAAGAAAAGTAACATTTTCATTGCCGAACGCTGTGCTGTGCAAAATAAGCTTTTTCGGCTCTAGGAATGAGTTGCTTAACTACAAACAGTGTAGATCACAGCAAGTTCAAACTTCACTCGTTTGTACAATCCAACAAGTTGTACAATTTAGTAGCTTCATTTCATTCCTAATGTAGATTGGTAAGAAAAGAAACATCTTCATTGCCAAACACTGTACTGTGCGAAATAAGCTTGTTCAGCTCTAGGAATGAGGTGCTTTGGTACTAACACAGGACATCACAGCAAGCTCAAACTTTTCTAGTATGTACAATCTCACAGGTTGTACAATTTAGGAGCTTCGTTTCATTTCTAATGTAGTTTGGTAAGAAAAGAAAAATCTTCCTTGCCAAACACTGTACTGTAAGAAATAAGCTTGTTCAGCTCTAGGAATGAGTTTCTGTCCTAGGAAGAGTGTAGTTCACAGCTAGTTCAGAAGTCATTCGCTTGTACAATCTAACCAGATGTAGAATTTAGTCACTTCTTTTCATTTCTAATGTAGTTTTGTAAGAAAAGAAACATCTTCATTCCCGAACACACTACTGTGTGAAATAAGGTACTTCAGCTCTAGGAATGAGTTGCTTTCGTACAAACACAGGAGATCACAGCAATTTCATACTTTGCTCTTTTGTAAAATCTAAGAAGTTGTACAATTTAGTAGCTTTGTTTGAAATCTAATGTAGTTTAGTAAGAAAAGAAACATCTTCATTGCCAAACCCTGTACTGTGTGAAATAAGCCTGTTCAGCTCTCAAAATGAGTTGCTTTTGTACGAAAACAGGAGATCACAGCAAGTTCATACTTTCCTAGTTTGTACAATCTAGCAAGTTTTACAATTTAGTAACTTCGTATCATTTCTAATGTAGTTTGGTAAGAAAAGAAAAATATTCATTGCTGAACACTGTACTGTTCAAAAAAAGCCGCTTCAGCTCTAGGACTGAGTTGCTTTTGTATGAAGAGTGTAGATCACACCAAGTTCAAACTTCATTCTTTTATACAATCCAACAATTTGTACAATTTAGTAGTTTGTTTCGTTTCTAATGTAGTTTGATAAGAAAAGAAACATCTTTATTGCCGAACACTGTACTGTGCGAAATAAGCTAGTTCAGCTCTAGGAATGAGTTGCTTTGGTACGAACATGGGACATCACAACAAGTTCAAATGTTCCTCATATGTAAAATCTAACAAGCTGTACAATTTAGTAGCTTCTTTTCATTTCTAATGTAGTTTGGTAAGAAAAGAAACGTCTTCATTGTCGAACATTGTGTTGCACGAAATAACCTTGCTCTGTTCTAGGAATGAGTTGCTTTCCTACGAAGAGTGTAGATCACAGCAAGTTCAAAGTTTATTCGATTGTACAATCTCAAAGTTCTACAATGTACTAGCTTCATTTCATTTCTAATGTAATTTGATAAGAAAAGAAACATCTTCATTGCCGAACACTGTACTGTGCGAAATAAGTTTGTTTAGCTCTAGGAATGAGTTGTTTTCCAACTAAGAGTGTAGATCACAGCTACTTCAAAATTCCTTTGTTTGTACAATCTAGCCTGATGTACAATTTAGTCACTTTGTTTCATTTCTAATGTATTTTTGTAAGAAAAGAAACATCTTCATTCCCGAACCCAGTACTGTGTGAAATAAGCATGTACAGCTCTGGGAATGGGTTGCTTTCATACAAACACGGGAGATCACAACAAGTGCAAACTTTCCTCTTTGTACAATTTAACAAGTTGTACAATTTAGTAGCTTCGTTTCATTTCTAATGTAGTTTGGTAAAAAAAGAAATATCTTCATTGCTGAACACTCTACTGTGCGAAACAAGCCTGTTCAGCTCCATTAATGAGTTGCTTTCCTAGGAAGAGTGTAGATCACAGCAAGTTGAAATTTCACTCTATTGTACAATCCAACACGTTGTACAATTTAGTAGCTTTGATTCACTCCTAATGTAGTTTGGTAAGAAAAGAAACATCTTCATTTCCAAACACTGTGATGTGCGAAATAAGCTTGTTCGGCACTAAGAATGAGTGGCTTTCCTACGAGAAGTGTAGATCATACCAAGTTCAAATGTCATTCGTTTGTACAAACAATTGTACAATTTAGTAGCTTTGTTTCATTTCTAATGTAGTTTGGTAAGAAAAGAAACATCTTCATCCCAAACACTGTACTGTGTGAAATAAGACTGTTCAGCTGTAGTAATGGGTTGCTTTCCTATGAAGACAGGAGATAACAGCAAGTTCAATCTTTCCTCGTTCATACAATCTAACACGTTGTACAATTTAGAAACATCGTCTCATTTCTAATGTAGTTTGCTAAGAAAAGAAACGTCTTCATTGCCGAACACTGTATTGCATGAAATAACCTTGCTCTGTTCTTGGAATGAGTTGCTTTCCTACGAAGAGTGTAGATCACAGCTAGTTCAAACTTTATTCGTTTGTACAATCCAACAAGTTGTTCAATTTATTAGCTTCGTTTCATTTCTAATGTAGTTTGGTAAGAAAAGAAACATCTTCCTTGCCGAACACTGTACTGTGAGAAATAAGCTTGTTCAGCTCTAGGAATGCGTTGCTTTCCTACCAAGAGTGTAGATCACAACAAGTTCAAACTTCCTTTGTTTATGCAATCCTCCAAGTCGTACAATGTAGTAGCTTCATTTCTAATGTAGATTGGAAATAAAAGAAACACTGCCAAACACAGTACTGTGTGAAAAAAGCCTGTTCAGCTCTAGGAATGAGTTTCTTTCCTCCGAACACGGGAGATCACAGCAAGTTCAAACTTTCCTCATTTGTAAAATCTAACAAGTTGTATAATTTAATAGCTTCTTTTCATTTCTAATGTAGTTTGGTAAGAAAAGAAACACCTTCATTGCCGAACACTGTACTGTGCAAAATAAGCCTGTTCAGCTCTAGGAATGAGTTGGGTTCCAACGAACATGGAAGATCACAGCAAGTTCAAAATTTCCTCGTTTGTACAATCTAACAAGGTGTAAAATTTAGTATCTTCGTTTCATTTCTAATGTAGTTTGGTAAGGATAGACACATCTTCATTGCCTAACACAGTACTGTGCAAAATAAGCTTGTTCCGATCTACGTATGAGGTGCTTTCCTAAGAAGAGTGTAGATCACAACAAGTTCAAACTTCATTCGTTGGTACAATCCAACAAGTTGTACAATTTCGTAGCTACATTTCATTTCTAATGTAGTTTTGTAAGAAAAGAAACATCTTTGTTACTAAAAACTATTGTACGAAATAAGCCTGTTCAGCTCTAGAAATGAGTAGCTTTGTATGAACACGGGAGATCACAGCAAGTTCAAACTTTCCTCGTTTGTACAATCTCACAAGTTGTACAATTTAGTAACTTCATTTCATTTCTAATATAGTTTGGTAAGAAAAGAAACATCTTCATTGCCGAACACAGTACTGTGTGAAATAAGCTTGTTCAGCTCTACGAATGAGTTGCTTTACTATGAAGAGTGTAGGTCACAGCAAGTTCAAACTTCATTCGTTTGTACTAGCAAACAAGGTGTACAATTTAGTAGCTTCGTTTCATTTCTAATGTAGTTAGGTAAGAAAAGAAACATCTTCATTGCCGAACACTGTACTGTGAGAAATAAGCCTGTTCAGCTCTAGGAATGAGTTGCTCTCCTCCAAACACGGGAGACAACAGGAAGTTCAAACTTTCCCTGTTTGTACAATCTAAGAAGTTGTACAATTTATTAACTTCGTTTCATTTCTAATGTAGTTTGGTAAGAAAAGAAACATCTTCATTTCCCAAACAGTACTGTGTGAAATTATCTTGTTCAGCTCTAGGAATGATTTGCTTTCCTAGGAAAAGTGTAAATCACAGCAAGTTCAAACTTCATTCTGTTGTACAATCCAACAAGTTGCACAATCTAGTAACTTCGTTTCTGTATGACGTAGTTTGGTATGAAAAGAAACGTCTTCATTTACCAACACTGTATGGTGCGGAATAAGCTTGTTCTCCTCTAGGAATGAGTTGCTTTCCTATGAAGAGTGTAGATCAAAACAAGTTCACACTTCATTCGCCTGTACAATCCTACCAGTTGTACAATTTACTACCTTCGTTACATTTCTAATGTAGTTTGGTATCAAAAGAAACGTCTTCATTGACCAACACTGTATTGTGCGAAATAAGCTTCATCTACTCAAGGAATAAGTTGTTTTCCTATGAGGAGTGTACATAAGAGCAAGTTCAAATTTCATTCCTTTGTACAATCCAGAAAGTTATACAATGTAGTAGCTTCATTTCATTTCTAATCTAGTTTGGTAAGAAAAGAAACATCTTCATTGCTGAACACTGTACTGTGCAAAATAAGCCTGTTCAGCTCTAGAAAAGAGATGCTGTCCTATGAACACGGGAGATCAAAGCAAGTTCAAACTTCCTCGTTTGTACAATCCAACAAGTTGTACAATTTAGTAGCTTCGTTCCATTTCTAATGTAGTTTGGTAAGAAAAGAAACATCTTCATTGCAGAACACTGTATTGTGCACAATAAGCCTATTCAGCTCTAGGAATGAGTTGCTTTCCTCTGAACATGGGAGATCACAGCAAGTTCAAAGTTTCCACGTTTACAATCTAACAAGTTGTACCATTTAGTAGCTTCGTTTCATTTCAAGTGTAGTTTGGTGAGAAAAGAAACATCTTCATTGCTGAACACTGTACTGTGCGAAATAATCTTGTTCAGCACTAGGAATGAGGTGCTTTCCTATGAAGGGTGTAGATCACAGCAAGTTCAAACTTCATTGGTTTTTACTATCCTACAACTTGTACAATGTAGTAGCCTCATTTCATTTCTAATGTAGTTAGGTAAGAAAATAAACATCTTCATTCCCAAACACTGTACTGTGCGAAATAAGCTTGTTCAGCCCTAGGAATGTGGTTCTTTCCTACGAAGAGTGTAGATCACAGCAAGTTCAAACTTCATTCGTTTGTACAATCCAACAAGTTTTACAATTTAGAGGCTTCTTTTCATTTCTAATGTAGTTTGGTAAGAAAAGAAACAAATTCATTGACGAACACTTTACTGTGTGAAATAAGCCTGTTCAGGTCTAGGAATGAGTTGCTTTCTCACAAAGAGTATAGATCACACCAAGTTCAAACTTCATTCACTTGTACATTCCAATGATTTGTACAACGTAGTCTTTTCATTTCATTTCTAAAGTAGTTTGGTAAGAAAAGAAACATCTTCATTTCCCAACACTGTACTGTGCGAAATAAGCTTGTTCGGCTGTATGAATGAGGTGCATTCCTACGAACAGTGTAGATCACAGAAAGTTCAAACTTCATTCGTTTGTATAATCTAACAAAGTGTACAATTTAGTAGCTTCGTTTCATTTCTAATGTAGTTAGGTAAGAAAAGAAACATCTTCATTCCCAAACAGTGTACTGTGCAAAATAAGCTTGTTCAGCTCTAGGAATGTGGTTCTTTCCTACGGCCAGTGTAGATCATAGCAAGTTCAAACTTCATTCATTCGTACAATCCAACAAGTTTTACAATTTAGAGGCTTCTTTTCATTTCTAATGTAGTTTGGTAAGAAAAGAAACAAATTCATTGATGAACACTTTACTGTGCGAAATAAGCCTGTTCAGGTCTAGGAATGAGTTGCTTTCTTGCAAAGAGTATAGATCATACCAAGTTCAGACTTCATTCCTTTGTACAATCCAATGATTTGTACAATGTAGTCTTTCGTTTCATTTCTAAAGTAGTTTGGTAAGAAAAGAAACATCTTCATTTGCCAACACTGTACTGTGCAAAATAAGCTTGTTCGGATGTAGGAATGAGGTGCATTCCTACAAACAGTGTAGATCACAGAAAGTTCAAACTTCATTCGTTTGTACAATCTAACAAGGTGTACAATTTAGTAGCTTCGTTTCATTTCTAATGTAGTTTGGTATGAAAAGAAACATCTTCATTGCCGAACACTATTGTACGAAATAAGCATGTTCAGCTCTAGAAATGAGTTGCTTTTGTACGAACACGGGAGATCACAGCAATTTCAAACTTTCCTCGTTTGTACAATCTCACAAGTTGTAAAATTTGGTAACTTCGTTTCATTTCTAATGTAGTTTGGTAAGAAAAGAAACATCTTCATTGCCGAACACTGTACTGTGCGAAATAAGCCTGTTCAGCTCTAGCAATGAATTGCTCTCCTCCGAACATGGGAGAAAACAGCAAGTTCAAACTTTCCTCGTTTGTACAATCTAACAAGTTGGACAATTTATTAACTTCTAATGTAGTTTGGTAAGAAAAGAAACATCTTCATTGCCCAACACTATTGTATGAAATAACCCTGTTCATCTCTAGAAATAAGTTGCTTGGTATGAACACGGGAGATCACAGCAAGTTCAAACATCTTTTGTTTGTACAAGCAAACGAGTTGTACAATGTAGTAGCTTCGTTTCATTTCTAATATAGTTTGGTAAGAAAAGAAACATCTTCATTGCCAAACACTGCACTGTGCACAATAAGCCTAGTCAGCTCTAAGAATGAGTAGCTCTCCTCCAAACACGGAGATCACAGCAAGTTCAAACTTTCCTCGTTTGTAAAATCTAACAAGTTGTACAATTTAGTACCTTCGTTTCATTTTTAATGTACTTTGGTAAGAAGAGAAATATATTCATTGCCCAACACTGTACTGTGTCAAATAATCTTGTTCAGCTCTAGGAATGATTTGCTTTCCTAGGAAGAGTGTAGATTACTGCAAGTTCAAACTTCATTCGTTTGTACAATCCAACAAGTGGCACAATTTAGTAGCTTCGTTTCATTTCTAGTGTAGTTTGGTAAGATTAGAGACATCTTCATTTCCGAACACTGTACTGTGTGCAGTAAGCTTGTTCAGCTCTAGGAATGAGTTGCTTTAGTATGAACATGGGAGATCACAGCAAGTTCATAGGATGCTCCATTGTACAATCCAACGTATTGTACAATTTTGTAGCTTCCTTTCATTAGAATAGAAACATTTTCATTGTCAAACACTGTATTGTGTGAAATAAGCTTGATCTCCTCTAGGAATGAGTTGCTTTCCTACGAAGAGTGGAGATCACAGTAAGTTCAAACTGCACTCGTTTGTACAATCCAACAAGTTGTACAATGTAGTAGCTTCACTTCATTTCTAAGTTAATTTTGTAAGAAAGGAACATCTGCGCTGTGCCCAATAAGCCTTTGCTGCTCAAGGAATGAAATGCTTTCCTACGAAAAGTATAGATCACAGCAAGTTCACACATCATTCGTTTGTACAATCCAACAAGTTTTACAATTTAGTAGCTTCGTTTCATTTCTAATGTAGTTTAATAAGAAAAGAAACATCTTCATGGCCAAAAACTGTACTGTGCAAAATAAGCCTGTTCAGCTATAGGAATGAGTTGGGTTTGTACAAACATCAAAGACCACAAAAAGTTCAAATTTTCCTCGTTTATACAATTTAACAAGTTGTACAATGTAGTAGCTTCATTTAATTTCCAATGTAGTTTGGTAAAAATGGAAACATCTTCATTGCCAAACACAGTACTGGGCGAAATAAGCTTGTTCAGCTCTATTAATGAGGTGCTTTCCTAAGAAGAGTGTAGCTCACAGCAAGTTCAAGCTTCCTTCGTTTGCAGAATCCACCAACATGTACAATTTAGTAGCTTCTTTTCATTTCTAATGTAGTTTGGTAAGAAAAGAAACATCTTCATTGCCAAACACTGTACTGTGAGCAATAAATCTCTTCAGCTCTGGGAATGAGTTTCTTTCCTATGAACACGGAAGATCACAGCAAGTTCAAACTTTCCTCGTTTGTACAATCCAACAAGTTGTACAATTTAGTAGCTTCGTTTCATTTCTAATGTTGTTTAGTAAGAAAAGAAACATCTTCATTGCCGAATATTGTATTGTGTGAAATAAGCTTGTTATCCTCTAGGAATGAGTTGCTTTCCTACGAAGAGTGTAAATAACAGCAAGTTCAAACTGCATTCGTTTGTATATTCCCATAAGTTGTACAATATAGTGGCTTCATTTCATTTCTAATGTAGTTTGGTAAGAAAAGAAACATCTTCATTGCCGAACACTGTACTGTGTGAAATAAGCCTGTTCAGCTCTAGGAATGATTTGCTTTCTTATGAAGAGTGTAGATCACAGCAAGTTCAAACTTCATTTTCCTGTACAATTCAACAAGTTGTACAATGTAGTAGCTTCATTTCATTTCAAATGTACTTTGGTAAGAAAAGAAACATCTTCATTGCCGAACACTGTACTGTGCGAAATAAGCTTGTTCTCCTCTAGGAATGATTTGCTTTCCTACAAAGAGTATAGATCACAGCAAATTCAAACTTCAGTTCCTTGTACAATTCAACAAGTTGTACAATGTAGTAGCTTCTTTTCATTTCAAATGTACTTTGGTAAGAAAAGAAACATATTCATTGCTGAATACTGTACTGTGCGCAATAAGCCTTTTCAGCTCTAGGAATGAGTTGCTTTCCTCCATACACAGGAGATCACAGAAGTTCAAACTTTCCTTGTTCATAAAATTGAACAACGTGTACAATTAATAGCTTCATTTCATTTCTAATATAGTTTGGTAAGAAAAGAAACATATTCATTGCGAACATTGTACTGTGCGAAATAAGCTTGTTCTGCTGTAGGAATGAGTTGCTTTCCTAGGAAGAGTGTAGATCACAGAAAGTTAAAACTTCATTCGTTTGTACAATACAACAAGGTGTACAATGTAGTAGTTTCGTTTCATTTCTAATGTAGTTTGGTAAGAGAAGAAACATCTTCATTGCCAAACACTGCCCTGTGCAAAATAAGCGTGTTCAGCTCTAGGAATGAGTCGCTTTCCTCCAAACATGGGAGGTAACAGCAATTTAAAACTTTCCTTGTTTTTACAATCTAACAAGTTGCACAATTTAGTAGCTTCTTTTCATTTCTAATGTAGTTTGGTAGCAAAAGAAACATCTTCATGGCCGAAGACCGTACTGTGCAAAATAAGCCTGTTCAGCTCTAGGAATGAGTTGGGTTCGTAAGAACACAGAAGATCACAGCAACTTCAAAATTTCCTCGTTTGTACAAGCCAAGAAGTTTTACAAGGTAGTAGCTTCGTTTCATTTCCAATGTAGTTTGGTATGAAAAGAAACGTCTTCATTGACCAACATTGAATGGTGAGAAATAAGCTTGTTCTCCTCTAGGAATGAATTGCTTTCCTACAAAGAGTGTAGATCACAGCAAGTTCAAACTTCACTCGTTTGTACAATCCAACAAGTTGTACAATTTAGTAGCTGCGTTTCATTTCTAATGTAGTTTGCTATGAAAAGAAACGTCTTCATTGACCAACACTGAATGGCGTGAAATAAGCTTGTTCTCCTCTAGGAATGAGTTGCTTTCCTACGAAGAGTGTAGATCACAGCAAGTTCAAACTTCATTCACTTGTACAATCCAAGAAGTTGTATAATGTAGTAGCTTCCTTTCATTTCTTATGTAGTTTGGTAAGAAAAGAAACATCTTCATTGCTGTACACTGTACTGTGCAACATAAGCCTGTTCAGCTCTAGTGATGAGTTGCTGTCCTCGGAACATCAGAGATCACAGCAAGTTAAAACTTTCCTCGTTTGTACAATCTAACAAGTTGTACCAATTATTCACTTCATTTCATTTCTAATGTAGTTTGGTAAGAAAAGAAACATCTTCATTTCTAAACACTGTACTGTGCACAATAAGCCTGTTCACCTCCAGGAATGAGTTGCTTTCCTATGAACACAGGAGATCACAGGAAGTTCAAGCTTTCCTCGTTTGTACAATCCAACAAGTTTTACAATTTCATAGCTTCGTTTCATTTTCTAATGTAGTTTGGTAAGAAAGTAAACATCTTCATTTCTGAACCCTGTATTGTGTGAAATAAGCGTGTTCTCCTCTAGGAATAGGTTGCTTTCCTATGAAGAGTGTATATCACAGCAAGTTCAAACTTCATTCGCTTATACAATCCAACAAGTGGTACAATGTACTAGCTTCATTTCATTTCTAATGTAGTTTGGTAAGAAAAGAAACATCTTCATTGCCAAACACTGTACTGTGCGAAATAAGCCTGTTCAGCTCTAGGAATGAGTTGCTTTCCTCTGAACATGGGAGATCACAGCAAGTTCAAACTTTCCTTGTTTGTACAATCTAACAAGCTGTACAATTTAGTGGGCTCTTTTCATTTCTAATGTAGTATGGTAAGAAAAGAAATATCTTCATGGCCCAAGACTGTACTGTGCAAAATAAGCCTGTTCAGCTCTAGGAATGAGTTGGGTTAGTATGAACACGGAAGATCACAGCAAGTTCAAAATTTCCTCGTTTGTACAAGCTAACAAGTTGTACAATTTCGTAGCTTCTTTTCATTTCTAATGTACTTTGGAAAGAAAAGAAACATCTTCATTGCTGAACACTGTAATGTGCGAAATAAGCTTGTTCGCCTGTAGGAATGATCTGATTTCCTACGAAGAGTGTGGATCACAGCTAGTTCAAACTTCATTCACTTGTAAAATCCAACAAGTTGTACAATGCAGTAGCTTCGTTTCATTTCTAATGCAGTTTGGTAAGAAAAGAAACATCGTCAATGCCGAACACTGTACTGTGCAAAATAAGCCTGTTCAGCTCTAATGGGTTGCTTTCCTCCGAACATGGGAGATCACAGCAAGTTCAAACTTTCCTCGTTTGTACAATCTAAAAAGCTGTACAATTTAGTACCTTCATTTCATTTCTCATATAGTTTGGTAATAAAAGAAACATCTTCATTGCGAACACTGTACTGTACAAAATATGCTTGTCTCTAGGAATAATTTGCTTTCCTACGAAGAGTGTAGATCACAGCTAGTTCAAACTTCATTTGTTTGTAGAATCCAACAAGTTTTACAATTTAGGAGCTTCGTTTCATTTCTAATATAGTTTGGTAAGAAAAGAAACATCTTCATTGTTGAACACTGTACTTTGCGAAAGAAGTTTGTTTAGCTCTCGGAATGAGGTGTTTTCCTACCAAGGGTGTAGATCACAGCAAGTTCAAACTTCATTCGTTTGTACAATCCAACAAGTTGTACAATTTAGTTGCTACCTTTCATTTCTAATGTAGTTTGGTAAGAAAAGAAACATTTTCATTGCCGAACACTGTATTGTACGAAATAAGCTTGTTCTCCTCTAGGAATGATTTGCTTTCCTATGAAGAGGGTTGATCACAGCAAGTTCAAACTCCATTCGTTTGTACAATCCAGCAAGTTGTACAATGTAGTAGCTTCATTTAATTTCTAATGTAGTTTGGTAAGAAAAGAAACATCTTCATTCCCGAACACTGTACTGTGTGAAATAAGCCTATTCAGCTCTAGGAATGTCTTGCTTTCCTCCGAACATGAGAGAACAAAGCAAGTTCAAACTTTCCTCGTTTGTAAAATCTAACAAGTTGTACAATTTAGTAACATCGTTTCATTACTCATATAGTTTGGTAAGGAAAGAAACATCTTCATTGCCAAAAACTATACTGTACGATACAAGCTTGTTTCCTCTAGGAATGATTTGCTTTCCTGCAAAGAGTGTAGACAACAGCAAGTTCAAAATTGCCTCATTTGTACAATCTAAGAAATTGTGCAATTTATTAGCTTCGTTTCATTTCTATTGTAGTTTCTAAGAAAAGAAACATCTTCATTGCTGAATACTGTACTGTGCAAAATAAGCCTACTAAGCTCTAGGAATGAGTTGCTTTCCTATGAACAGGGGAGATAACAGCAAGCTCAACCTTTCCTCGTTAGTACAATCCAACAAGTTATACAATTTTTAGCTTCATTGCATTCCTAATGTACTTTGTTAAGAGAAGAAACATCTTCATTGCTGAACACTGTATTGTGCGAAATAAGCTTGTTCTCCTCTAGGAATGAGTTGCTTTCCTACGAAGAGTGTATATCAGAGCAAGTTCAAACTTCATTCGTTTGTACAATACAAGATGTTGTACAATGTGGTGGCTTCATTTCATTTCTAGTGTAATTTTGTAAGAAAAGAAACATCTTCATAGCTGAACACTGTACTGTGCGAAATAAGCCTGTCCAGCTCTAGTAGTGAGTTGCTTTCCTATGAACATGGGAGATCACAGGAAGTTCAAATTTTCCTCGTTTGTAAAATCCAACAAGTTTTATGATTTAGTAGCTTCTATTCATTTGTAATGTAGTTTGGTAAGAAAAGAAACATCTTCATTGCCGAACACTGTACTGTGCACAATTAGCCTGTTCAGGTATAGGAATGAGTTGCTTTCCTATGAACACGGGAGATCACAGGAAGTTCAAATTTTCCTCATTTGTATGATCCAACTACTTTTACAATTTAGTAGCTTCGTTTCATTTCTAATATAGTTTGGTAAGAAAAGAAACATCTCCATTTCCAAACACTGTACTGTGCAAAATAAGCTTGTTCCCCATAGGAATGATTTGCTTTCCTACGAAGAATGTACATCACAGCAAGTTCAAACTTCATTTTTCTGTACAAACCAACAAGTTGTACAATTTATTAGCTTCGTTTCATTTCTAATGTAGTTTGGTAAGAAAAGAAACATCTTCATTGCCAAACACTGTACTGTGTGAAATAAGCTTGTTCACTTCTAGGAATGAGTTGCTTTCCTCCGAACACAGGAGATCACAGCAAGTTAAAACTTTCCTCGTTTGTACAATCTAACAATTTATACTATTTAGTAGCTCCGTTTCATTTCTTATGTAGTTTGGTAAGAAAAGAAACATCTTTATTGCTGAACACTGTATTGTGCGAAATAAGCTTGTTCTCCTCTAGAAATGATTTGCTTTCCTACGAAGAGTGTAGATCACAGCAAGTTCAAATTTTCCTCTTTTGTACAATCTAACAAGTTGTACAAGGTAGTAGGTTTGTTTCATTTCTTATGCAGTTTGGTAAGAAAAGAAACACCTTTATTGCCGAACACTGTATTGTGCGAAATAAGCTTGTTCTCCTCTAGAAATGATTTGCTTTCCTTCGAAGAGTGTAGATAACAGCAAGTTCAAGCTTCATTCATTTGCACAATCCAAAAAGTTGTACAATTTAGTAGATTCATTTCTTTTCTAATGTAGTTTGGTATGAAAAGAAACGATTCATTGACTAACACTGTATGGTGCGAAATAAGCTTTTTCCCCTCTAGGAATGAGTTCTTTCCTACGAAGAGTGTAGATCACAGCAAGTTCAAACTTCATTCTTTTGTAAAATCCAAAAAGTTGTACAACTTAATAGCTTCGTTTCATTTCTAATGTAGTTTGCTTTGAAAAGAAACGTCTTCATTGACCAACACAGTAGTGTGCGAAATAAGCTTGTTCAGCTCTATGAATGTTGTGCTTTCCTAAGAAGACTGTAGATCACAGAAAGTTCAAACTTCATTTGTTTGTACAATCCAACAAGTTTTACAATGTAGTAGCTTCGTTTCATTGCTAATGTAGTTTGGTAAGAAAAGAAACATCTTCATTCCTGAACACTGTACTGCACGAAATAAGCATGTTCAGCTCTAGCAAAGAGTTGCTTTCCTCCAAATACGGGAGATCACAGCAAGGTCAAACATTCCTCATTTGTACAATGTGAAAAGTTGTATTATTTAGTAGCTTCTTTTCATTTCTAATGTAGTTTAGTAAGAAAAGAAACATCTTCGTGATGGTACATCAACTTGTACAATTTAGTCACTTCGTTTCATTTCAAATGCAGTTTTGTAAGAAAAGAAACATCTTCATGGCTGAACACTGTAATGTGCAAAATAAGCCTGTTCAGATGTGGGAATGTGTTGGGTTCGTACGAACACGCAAGATTACAGCAAGTTCAAACTTTCCTCGTTTGTACAATCCAACAAGATGTGCAATTCAGTGGCTTCATTTCATTTCTAATGTAGTTTGGTAAGAAAAGAAACATCTTTATTGCCGAACACTGTATTGTGCAAAATAAGCTTGTTCTCCTCTAGGAATGAGTTGCTTTCCTACGAAGAGTGTACATTACAGCAAGTTCAAACTTCATTCGTTTGTACAATCCAACAACATGTACAATGTAGTAGCTTCGTTTCATTTCTAATGTAGTTTGGTTAGAAAAGAAACATATTCATTTCCAAACACTGTATTGTGCGAAATAAGCTTGTTCTCCTCTAGCAATGAGTTGCTTGCCTATGAAGAGTATACATCACAGCAAGTTCAAACTTAATTCGTTTGTACAATCCAACAAGTTGTACAATGTAGTAGCTTCATTTCATTTCTAATGTAGTTTGGTAAGAAAAGAAACATCTTCAATACCGAACAGTGGACTGTGAGAAATAAGCCTGTTCAGCTCTAGGAATGAGTTGCTTTCCTCCGAACACGGGAGATCACAGCAAGTTCAAACTTTCCTCGTTTATACAATCTAATAAGTTTTCCTATACAGTAGCTTCTTTTCATTTCTAATGTAGTTTGGTAAGAAAAGAAACATCTTCAATGACAAAAACTGTACTGTGCAAAATAAGCCTGTTAAGCTCTAGGAATTCGTTGCTTTCCTGTAAACACGGGATATCACAGCAAGTTCAAACTTGCCATGTTTGTAAAATCCAACAAGTTGTACAATTTAGTACCTTCCTTTCATTTCTAATGTAGTTTGTTAAGAAAAGAAATAACTTCATGTCTGAACACTGTACTGTGCAAAATAAGCCTGTTCAGCTCTAGGAACCAGTTGGGTTCGTACGAACACCGAAGACCACAGAAACATCAAAATTTTCTCATTTGTATAAGACCACAAGTTGTACAATTTAGTAGCTTCGTTTCATTTATAGTGCTGTTTGGTAAGAAAAGAACCATCTTTGTTGCCGAACACTGTATTGTGCAAAATAAGCTTGTTCTCCTCTAGGAATGAGTTGCTTTCCTACGAAGAGTGTAGATCACAGCATTTTCAAACTTCATTCATTTGACAATCCAACAAGTTGTAAAATTTAGTAGCTTCATTTCATTTCTATTGTAGTTTGGTATGAAAAGAAACGTCTTCATTGTCGGACACTGTAGTGTGTGAAATAAGCCTGTTCAGCTCTAGGAGTGAGTTGCTTTCCTCTGAACATGGGAGATCACAGCAAGTTCAAACTTTCCTCATTTGTACAATCTAACAAGTTGAATAATTTAGTAGCTTCATTTCATTTCTAATGTTGTTTAGTAAGAAAAGGAACATCTTCATTGCCGAACACTGAATTGTGCGAAATAAGCTTGTTCTCCTCTAGGAATGAGTTGCTTTCTTAGGAAGAGTGTAGATCACCGCAAGTTCAAACGTCATTCATTTGTAAAATACAACACGATATACCATGTAGTAGCTTCGTTTCATTTCTATTGTAGTTTGGTAAGAAAAGAAACATCTTCATTGCCGAATACTGTACTGCGCAAAATAAGCCTGTTCAGCTCTAGGAATGAGTTTCTTTCCTATGAACACGGGCGATCACAGCAACTTTAAACTTTCGTCATTTGTACAATCAAACAAGTTTTACAATTTGGTAGCTTTGTTTCATTTCTAATGTACTTTGTTAAGAAAAGGAACATCTTCATTGCCGAACACTGTATTGTGCAAAATAAGTTTGTTCTCCTGTAGGAATGATTTGATTTCCTATGAACAGTGTAGATCACAGTAAGTTCAACCTTCATTCATTTGTAAAATCCAACAAGTTGTACAATTTAGTAGCTTCGTTTCATTTCTAATGTAGTTTGGTATGAAAAGAAACGTCTTCATTGACCAACACTGTATGGTGCGAAATAAGCTTGTTTTCCTGTAGGAATGAGTTGCTTTCCTATGAAGAGTGTAGATCACAGAAAGTTCAAACTTCATTCGTTTTTACAATCCAACAAGTTGTACAATTTATTAGCCTCATTTCATTTCTAACATAGTTTGGTAAGAAAGAAAACATCTTCATTGCCGAACAATGTACTGTGCAAAATAAGCCTGTTCAGCTCTAGGAATGAGTTTTGTTGGTACAAACACGAATGATCACAGCAAGTTTAAAATTTCCTTGTTTGTACAATCTAACAAGTTGTACAATTTAGTAGCTTCATTTCATTTCTAATGTAGTTTGGTAAGACAATAAACATCTTCATTTCAGAACACTGTACTTTCTTCAATAAGCCTGTTCAGCTCTAGGAATGAGTTGCTTTCCTACGAACACAGGAGATCACAGCAAGTTTAAACTTTCCTTGTTTGTACAATCAAACAAAGTAGTAAAATTTAATAGCTTTGTTTCATTTCTAATGTAGTTTGGTAAGAAAAGAAACATCTTTATTGTTGAACACTGTATTGTGCGAAATAAGCTTGTTCTCCTCTAGGAATGAGTTGCTTTCCTATGAAGAGTGTACATCACAGCAAGTTCAAACTTCAATCCTTTGTACAATCCAACAAGTTGTACAACGTAGTAGCTTCATTTCATTTCTAATGTAGTTTGGTCTTCATTGCCAAACACTGTACTGTGCAAAATAAGTCTGTTCAGCTCTAGGTATGAGTTGGTTTCGTATGAACACGGAAGATCACAGCAAGTTCAAAATTGCCTCGTTTTTACAATCTAATAAGTAGTGCAATTTAGTATCTTCGTTTCATTTCTAATATAATTTGGTAAGAAAAGAAACATCTTCATTGACCAACACTGTATGGTGCAAAATAAGCTTGTTCTCCTCTAGGAATGAGTTGTTTTCATATGAAGAGAGTAGATCACAGCAGGTTCAACCTTCATTCGCTTGTATGATCCAACAAGTTGTACAATGTAGTAGCTTCATTTAATTTCTAATGTAGTTTGGTAAGAAAAGAAACATCTTCATTGCCGAACACTGTACTGCGCGAAATAAGCCTGTTCAGCTCTAGCAGTGAGTTGCTTTCCTCCGAACAGGGGAGATCAGAGCAAGTTCAAACTTTCCTTGTTTGTAAAATCCAACATGTTGTACAATTTAGTAGCTTCGTTTCATTTCTAATGTAATTTGGTATGAAAAGAAACATCTTCATTGTGGAACACTGTACTGTGCGAAATAAGCATATTCTCCTCTAGGAATGAGTTGCTTTCTTATGAAGAGAGTATATCCCAGAAAGTTCAAACTTCATTTATTTGTACAATCAAACAAGTTGTACAATGTAGTAGCTTCATTTCATTTCTAATGTAATTTGATTAGAAAAGAAACATCTCCATTGCCGAACACTGTACTGTGCGAAATAAGCCTATTCAGCTCTCGGAATGAGTTGATGTCCTCCGAGCATGGGAGACCACAGCAAGTTCAAACTTTCCTGGTTTGTACAATTTAACAAGTTGTACAATTTAATAGCTGCTTTTCATTTCTAATGTAGTTTTGTAAGAAAGGAAACATCTTCATGGCCAAATACTGTACTGTGCAAAATAAGCCTGTTCAGCTCTAGGAATGAATTGCTTTCCTATGAACATGGGAGATTACAGCAAGTTCAACCTTTCTCCGTTTGTACAATCCAACAAGTTGTACAATTTATTAGCTTTGTTTCATTTCTCATGTAGTTTGGTAAGAAAAGAAACATCTTCATTGTGGAAAACTGTACTGTGCGAAATAATCTTTTCAGCTCTAGGAATGAGTTGCTTTCCTCCGAACATGGGAGATCAGAGCAAGTTCAAACTTTCCTCGTTTGCACAATCTAACAAGCAGTACAATTTAGTAGCTTCATTTCATTTCTAATGTAGTTTGGTAAGAAAAGAAACATCTTCATTGACGAACACTGTACTGTATGCAATAAGTCTGTTCAGCTCTAGGAATGAGATGCTTTCCTATAAACATGGGATATCACAGGAAGTTCAAACTTTCCTCGTTTGTAAAATCCAACAAGATTTACAATTTAGTAGTTTCGTTTCATTTCTAATGTAGTTTGGTAAGAAAAGAAACATCTTTGTCGAACACTGTATTGTGCGAAATAAGTGTATTCTCCTCTAGGAATGAGTTGCTTTCCTATGAAGAGTGTATATCCCAGCAAGTTCAAACTTCATTCGTTTGTACAATCCAACAAGTTGTACAATGTAGTAGCTTCATTTAATTTCTAATGTAATTTTATTAGAAAAGAAACATCTTCATTGCCGAACACTGCACTGTGTGAAATAAGCCTGTTCAGCTCTAGGAATGAGTTGATTTCCTCCGAACATGGGAGATCACAGCCAGACAAACTTTCCTGGTTTGTACCATTTAACAAGTTGTACAATTTAGTAGCTGCTTTTCATTTCTAATGTAGTTTGGTAAGAAAGCAAACATCTTCATGACAAAATACTGTACTGTGCAAAATAAGCCTGTTCAGCTCTAGGAATGAATTGCTTTCCTATGAACACGGGAGATCACAGCAAGTTGAACCTTTCTGCATTTGTACAATCCAACAAGTTGTACAATTTATTAGCTTCGTTTCATTTCTCATGTAGTTCAGTAAGAAAAGAAATATCTTCATTGCGAACACTGTATTGTATGAAATAAGCTTGTTGTCTTCTAGGAATGATTTGCTTTCCTACGAAGAGTGTAGATCATAGCAAGTTCAAACTTCATTCGTTTGTACAATCCAACAAATAGTACAATTTGTTAGCTTCTTTTCATTTCTAATATAGTTTGGTAAGAAAAGAAACATCTTCATTTCCGAACAATGTACTGTGCGAAAGAAGCTTGTTCAGCTCTAGGAATGCGTTGCTTTCTTACAAAGAGTGTAGATCACAGCAAGTTCAAACTTCATTCGTTTGTACAATCCAACAAGTTGTACAATTTAGTAGCTATGTTTCATTTCTAATGTAGTTTGGTAAGAAAAGAAACATCTTCATTTCCCAACACTGTTCTGTGGAAATAAGCTTGTTCTCCTGTAGGAATGATTTGATTTCCTAGAAGAATGTAGGTCACAGCAAGTTCAAACTTCATTCGTTTGTCCAATCCAACAAGTTGTACAATGTAGTAGCTTAGTTTCATTTCTAATGTAGTCTGGTATGAAAAGAACGTCTTCATTGTCCAACAGTGTATGGGGTGAAATAAGCTTGTTCTCCTCTAGGAATATGTTGCTTTCCTACGAAGAGTGTAGATCACAGCAAGTTCAAAGTTCATTCACTTGTACGGTCCATTTCTAATGTACTTTGGTAAGAAAAGAAACATCTTCAGTGCCGTACACTGTACTGTGTGAAATAAGCCTGTTCAGCTCTCAGAATGAGTTGCTTTCCTCTGAACATGGGATGTCAGAGCAAGTTCAAACTTTCCTCATTTGTACAATCTAACAAGTTGTACAATTTAGTAGCTTCGTTTCATTTCTCATATTGTTTAGTAAGAAAAGAATCATCTTCATTTTGAACACTGTACTGTACGAAATAAGCATGTTCTCCTCTAGGAATGATTTGCTTTCTTAAGAAGAGTGTAGATCGAAGCAAGTTCAAACTTCGTTTGTATAATCCAGCAAGTTGTACAATTTAGTAGCTTTGTTTCATTTCTAATATAGTTTGGTCAGAAAAGAAACATCTTCATTGCTGAACATTGTAGTGTGTGAAAGAAGCTTGTTCAGCTCTAGGAATGAGGTGCTTTCCTACGAGGAGAGTAGATCACAGCAAGTTAAAACTTCATTCGTTTGTACAATCCAACAAGTTGTACAATTTAGTAGCTTCGTTTCATTTCTAATGTAGTTTGGTAACAAAAGAAACATCTTCATGGACAAATATTGTACTGTGCAAAATAAGCCTGTTCAGCTCTAGGAATGAGTTGGGTTCGTAAGAACACGGAGGATCACAGCAAGATCAAAATTTCCTCGTTTGTATAAGCTAACACGTTGTACAATTTAGTAGATTCATTTCATTTCTAATGTACTTTGGTAAGAAAAGAAACATCTTCATTGCCCAACACTGTACTGTGTGAAATAAGCTTGTTCTCCTCAGGAAATGAATTGCTTTCCTACGAAGAGTGTAGGTCACAGCAAGTTCAACCTTCATTCGTTTGTACAATCCAACAAGTTTTACAATTTAGTAGCTTCATTTCATTTCTAATGTAGTTTGGTATGAAAAGAAACGTCTTCATTGTCCAACACTGTATGGTGCGAAATAAGGTTGTTCTCCTCTAGGAATGAGTTGCTTTCCTACGAAGAGTGTAGATCACAGGAAGTTCAAACTTCATTCGCTTATATCATCCAACAAGTTGTACAATGTAGTAGCTTCGTTTCATTTCTAATGTAGTTTGGTAAGAAAAGAAACATCTTCATTGTGGAACACTGTATTGTGCAAAATAAGCCTTTTCAGCTCTAGGAATGAGTTGCTTTCCTCCGAACATGGGAGATCAGAGCAAGTTCAAACTTTCCTCGTTTGTTCAATCTGAAAAGTTGTACAATTTAGTAGCTTCTTTTCATTTCTCATATAGTTTGGTAAGAAAAGAAACATCTTCATTGTGAACACTGTACTCTCCAAAAGAAGCTTGTTGAGCTCTAGGAATGAGGTGCTTTCTTATGAAGAGTGTAGATCACAGCAAGTTCAAACTTCATTACTTTGTACAATCCAACAAGTTTTACAGTTTAGTAGCTTCTTTTCATTTCTAATGTAGTTTGGTGAGAAAAGAAACATCTTCAATCCCGAACACTGTAATGTGCAAAATAAGCCTGTTCAGCTCTAGGAATGAGTTGCTTTCCTCTGAACAGGGGATATCAGAGCAAGTTCAAACTTTCCTCATTTGTACAATTTAACAAGTTGTACAATTTAGTAGCTGCTGTTCATTTCTAATGTAGTTTGGTAAGAAAAGAAACATCTTCATGGCCAAATACTGTACTGTGCAAAATAAGCCTCTTCAGCTCTAGGAATGAGTTGGGTTCGTATGAACACTGAAGATCACAGCAAGATCAAAATTTCCTCGTTTGTATATGTTAACAAGTTGTACAATTTAGTAGCTTCGTTTCATTTCTAATGTACTTTGGTAAGAAAATAAACATCTTCATTGCCGAACACTATACTGTGTGAAATAAGCCTGTTCAGCTCTAGGAATGAGTTGCTTTCCTAGAATGTAGATCACAGCAAGTTCAAACTTCATTCATTTGACAATCCAACAAGTTGTAAAATTTAGTAGCTTCATTTCATTTCTAATGTAGTTTGGTAAAAAGAAACGTCTTCATTGTCGAACACTGTAGTGTGCAAAATAAGCCAGCTCTAGGAATGAATTGCTTTCCTCTGAACAGTGGAGATCACAGCAAGTTCAAACTTTCCTCGTTTGTACAATCTAACAAGTTGTACAATTTAGTAGCTTCATTTCATTTCTAATGTAGTTTAGGTAAGAAAAGAAACATCTTCATTGTGAAACACTGTATTGTGCAAAATAAGCCTGTTCAGCTCTAGGAATGATTTGCTTTCCTTCAAGAGTGTAGATCACAGCAAGTTCAAACTTTCCTTTTTGTACAATCTAACAAGTTGTACAATTTAGTAGCTTCATTTCATTTCTAATGTAGTTTGGTAAGAAAAGAAACATCTTCATTGAAACTGTATTGTGCAAAATAAGCTTGTTCTGCTCTAGGAGTGTGGTGCTTTCTTACATAGAGTGTAGATCACAGCAAGTTCAAACTTCATTCGTTTGTACAATCCAAAAAGTTGTACAATTTAGTAGCTTCATTTCATTTCTAATGTAGTTTGGTAAGAAAAGAAACATCTTCATTGCCAAACACTGTACTGTGCAAAATAGGCCTGTTCAGCTCTAGGAATGAGTTACTTTCTTATGAACACGGGAGATCACAGCGAGTTCAACCTTTCCTTCTTTGGACAATCTAACAAGCTGTACAATTTAGTAACTTCTCTTCATTTCTAATGTAGTTTGTTAAGAAAAGAAACATCTTCATTTCCAACCACTGTACTGTGCAAAAATAAGCCTGTTCAGCTCTAGGAATGAGTTGGGTTCATATGAACACAAGATCACAGCAAGTTCAAACTTTCCTTGTTTATATAATCTAACAAGTTTTAAGATTTAGTAACTTCGTTTCATTTCTAATGCAGTTTGGTAAGAAAAGAAACATCTTCATTTCCAAATACTGTACTGTGCGAAATAAGCCTGTTCAGCTCTAGGAATGAGTTGCTTTCCTACAAAGAGTGTAGATCACAGGAAATTCAAACTTCTTTCCTTTGCACAATCCATCACTTTGTACAATTTAGTAACTTCATTTCATTTCTAATGTAGTTTGGTAAGAAAAGAAACATCTTCATTGAAGTTGGGTTAATAAGCTTGTTCAGCTCTTCAGTTGCTTTCCAAAAGAGATCACAGCAAGTTCAAACTTTCCTCTTTGTACAATCCAACAAGTTGTACAATTTAGTAGCTTCATTTCATTTCTAATGTAGTTTGGTAAGAAAAGAAACATCTTCATTGCCAACACTGTATTGAGCAAAATAAGCTTGTTCAGCTCTAGGAATGAATTGCTTTCCTATGAACAGTGTAGATCACAGCAAGTTCAAACTTCATTCATTGTACAATTTAGTAGCTTCATTTCATTTCTAATGTAGTTTGGTAAGAAAAGAAACATCTTCATTGCCTTGACACTGTACTGTGTGAAATAAGCCTGTTCAGCTCTAGGAATGAGTTGCTTTCCTCTGAACATGGGATGTCACAGCAAGTTCAAACTTTCCTCATTTGTACAATCTAACAAGTTGTACAATTTAGTAGCTTCTTTTCATTTCTAATTGTTTTTAAGAAAAGAAACATCTTCATTTTTTGAACACTGTACTGTACTAAATAATGCATGTTCTCCTCTAGGAATGATTTGCTTTCATTTAGAAGAAGAGTGTAGATCACCAAGCAAGTTCAAACTTTCCTTGTTTTGTACAATCCAACAAGTTGTACAATTTAGTAGCTTTGTTTCATTTCTAATATAGTTTGGTAAGAAAAGAAACATCTTCATTGCTGAACATTGTAGTGTGTGAAATAAGCTTGTTCAGCTCTAGGAATGAGGTGCTTTCCTACGAAAGAGTGTAGATCACAGCAAGTTCAAACTTCATTCCATTGTACAATCCAACAAGTTGTACAATTTAGTAGCTTCGTTTCATTTCTAATGTAGTTTGGTAAAAAAAAGAAACATCTTCATTTGTACTTAGTGCAAAATAAGCCTGTTCAGCTCTAGGAATGAGTTGGGTTCTCTTTTACGGAGGATCACAGCAAGATTCAAAATTTCCTCGTTTGTACAAGCTAACACAAGGTACAATTTAGTAGATTCATTTCATTTCTAATGTAGTTTGGTAAGAAAAGAAACATCTTCATTGCCAAACACTGTACTGTAAGAAATAAGCTTGTTCTCCTCTAGAATGAATTGCTTTCCTACCAAAGAGTGTAGATCACAGCAAGTTCAAACTTTTCATTCGTTTGTACAATCCAACAAGTTGTACAATTTTAGTAGCTTCATTTCATTTCTAATGTAGTTTGGTATGAAAAAGAAACATCTTCATTGTCCAACACTGTATGGTGCAAAATAAGCTTGTTCTCCTCTAGGAATGAGTTGCTTTCCTCTAAAAGAGTGTAGATCACAGGAAGTTCAAACTTTCATTCCATTATATCAATCCAACAAGTTGTACAATTTAGTAGCTTCGTTTCATTTCTAATGTAGTTTGGTAAGAAAAAGAAACATCTTCATTGTGGAACACTGTACTGTGCAAAATAAGCCTTTTCAGCTCTAGGAATGAGTTGCTTTCCTCCCAACATGGGAGATCAGAGCAAGTTCAAACTTTCCTCGTTTGTTCAATCTGAAAAGTTGTACAATTTAGTAGCTTCTTTTCATTTCTAATGTAGTTTGGTAAGAAAAGAAACATCTTCATTGTGAACACTGTACTCTCCAAAAGAAGCTTGTTGAGCTCTAGGAATGAGGTGCTTTCTTATGAAGAGTGTAGATCACAGCAAGTTCAAACTTCATTACTTTGTACAATCCAACAAGTTTTACAGTTTAGTAGCTTCATTTCATTTCTAATGTAGTTTGGTGAGAAAAGAAACATCTTCAACACTGTACTGAACACTGTAATGTGCAAAATAAGCCTGTTCAGCTCTAGGAATGAGTTGCTTTCCTCTGAACAGGGATATCACAGCAAGTTCAAACTTTCCTCATTTGTACAATTTAACAAGTTGTACAATTTAGTAGCTTCTGTTCATTTCTAATGTAGTTTGGTAAGAAAAGAAACATCTTCATGGCCAAATACTGTACTGTGCAAAATAAGCCTCTTCAGCTCTAGGAATGAGTTGGGTTCGTATGAACACTGAAGATCACAGCAAGATCAAAATTTCCTCGTTTGTACAATCCAACAAGTTGTACAATTTAGTAGCTTCGTTTCATTTCTAATGTACTTTGGTAAGAAAATAAACATCTTCATTGCCGAACACTATACTGTGTGAAATAAGCCTGTTCAGCTATAGGAATGAGTTGCTTTCCTACGAAGAGTGTAGATCACAGCATTTTCAAACTTCATTCATTTGACAATCCAACAAGTTGTAAAATTTAGTAGCTTCATTTCATTTCTATTGTAGTTTGGTATGAAAAGAAACGTCTTCATTGTCGGACACTGTAGTGTGTGAAATAAGCCTGTTCAGCTCTAGGAGTGAATTGCTTTCCTCTGAACATGGGAGATCACAGCAAGTTCAAACTTTCCTCGTTTGTACAATCTAACAAGTTGAATAATTTAGTAGCTTCGTTTCATTTCTAATGTTGTTTAGTAAGAAAAGGAACATCTTCATTGCCGAACACTGAATTGTGCGAAATAAGCTTGTTCTCCTCTGGAAATGATTTGCTTTCCTACGAAGAGTGTAGATCACAGCAAGTTCAAATTTTCCTCTTTTGTACAATCTAACAAGTTGTACAATTTAGTAGCTTCATTTCATTTCTTATGTAGTTTGGTAAGAAAAGAAACATCTTTATTGCCAAAAACTGTATTGTGCAAAATAAGCTTGTTCTCCTCCAGAAATGATTTGCTTTCCTACGAAGAGTGTAGATCACAGCAAGTTCAAACTTCATTCGTTTGCACAATCCAAAAAGTTGTAGAAGTTAGTAGCTTTGTTTTATTTCTAATGTAGTTTGCTATGAAAACAAAGGTCTTCATTGACCAACACAGTACTGTACAATATAAGCTTGTTCAGCTCTATGAATGTTGTGCTTTCCTAAGAAGACTGTAGATCACAGCAAGTTCAAACCTCATTCGTTTGTACAAACAAACAAGTTGTACAATGTAATATCTTCCTTTCATTTCCAATGTAGTTTGGTAAGAAAAGAAACATCTTCATTCCCGAACACTACTGTGCGAAATAAGCCTGTTCAACTCTAGGAATGAGATGCTTTCCTCTGAACACGGGAGATCACAGATAGTTCAAACTTTCCTCATTTGTACAATGCAAAACGTTGTACTAGTTAGTATCTGCTTTTCATTTCTAATGTACTTTGGTAAGAAAAGGAACATTTTCATCCCAACCACTGTACTGTGCAAATTAGCCTGTTAAGTTCTAGGAATGAGTTGGGTTCGTACGAACACAGAAGATCACAGCAAGTTCAAAACTTGCTCGTTTGTAAAATCTAACAAATTTTACAATTTAGTAGCTTCGTTTCATTTCTAATGTAGTTCGGGAAGAACTGAAACGTCTTCATTTCCGAATACAGTACTGTGTGAAATAAGCTTGTTCAGCTCTATGAATGAGGTGCATTCCTTAAAAGACTGTAGATCACAGCAAGTTCAAACTTCATTCATTTGTACAATTCATCAAGTTGTACAATTTATTAGCTTCGTTTCATTTCCAATGTACTTTTGTAAGAAAAGAAACATCTTCATGACTGAACACTGTACTGTGCAAAATAAGCCTGTTCAACTCTAGGAATGTGTTGGGTTAATACGAACAAGCAAGATCACAGCAAGTTCAAACTTACCTCTTTGTACAATCCAACAAGATGTACAATTTAGTAGCTTCGTTTCATTTCTAATGTAGTTTGGTAAGAAAAGAAACATCTTTATTGCTGAACACTGTATTGAGCAAAATAAGCTTGTTCTCCTCTAGGAATGAATTGGTTTCCTACGAAGAGTGTACATCACAGCAAGTTCAAACTTCATTCGTTTGTACAGTCCAACAAGTTGTACAATGTAGTAGCTTCATTTCATTTCTAATGTAGTTTGGTAAGGAAAGAAACATCTTCAATCCCGAACACTGTAATGTGCAAAATAAGCCTGTTCAGCTCTAGGAATGAGTTGCTTCCCTCTGAACATGGGAGATCACAGCAAGTTCAAACTTCCCTAGTTTTTAAAATCTAATAAGATGTCCTATTTAGTAGCTTCTTTTCATTTCTAATGTAGTTTGGTAATAAAAGAAAAATCGTCAATGCCAAAAACTGTACTGTGCGAAATAAGGCTGTTAACCTCTAGGAATGAGTTGCTTTCCGACAAATACGGGATATCACAGCAAGTTCAAACTTGCCTCGTTTGTACAATCCAAGAAGTTGTACAATTTACTAGCTTCATTTCATTTCTAATGTACTTTGTTAAGAAAAGAAATATCTTCATTGCCGAACACTGTACTGTGCAAAATAAGCCTGTTCATCTCTAGGAACGAGTTGGGTTCGTACGAACACCAAAGACCACAGAAAGTTCAAAATTTCCTCGTTTGTACAAGAGAACAAGTTGTACAATTTAGTAGCTTCATTTCATTTCTAATGTAGTTTGGTAAGGAAAGAAACATCTTCGTTGCCAAACACTGTATTGTGCGAAATAAGCTTGTTCTCCTCTACGAATGATTTGCTTTCCTACAAAGAGTGTAGATCACAGCAAGTTCAAACTTCATTCCATTGTACAATACAACCAGTTGTAAAATTTAGTAGCTTCGTTTCATTTCTAATGTAGTTTGGTATGAAAAGAAATGTCTTCATTGTCGGACACTGTAGTGTGTGAAATAAGCCTGTTCAGCTCTAGGAGTGAATTGCTTTCCTCTGAACACAGGAGATTAGAGAAAGTTCAAACTTTCCTCTTTTATACAATATAACAAGTTTTCCTATTTAGTAGCTTCTTTTCATTTCTAATGTAGGTTGGTAAGAAAAGAAACATGTTCATTGCCAAAAACTGTACTGTGCGAAATAAGCCTGTTATTCTCTAGGAATGAGTTGCTTTCCTCCAAACATGGGATATCAAAGCAAGTTCAAACTTTCCTCGTTTGTACAATCTAAAACAAGGTGAACAGTTTAGTAGATTCATTTCATTTCTAATGTTGTTTAGTAAGAAAAGAAACATCTTCAATGCCAAACACTGTATTGTGCAAAATAAGCTTGTTCTCCTCTAGGAAAGAGTTGCTTTCCTAGGAACAATGTAGATCACAGCAAGTTCAAACGTCATTTGTTTGTACAATCCAACAAGTTATACCATGTAGTAGTTTCATTTCATTTCTAATGTCGTTTGGTAAGAAAAGAGACATCTTCATTGCTGAACACTGTACTGTGCAAAATAAGCATGTTCAGATTTAGGATTGAGTTGTGATCGTACGAACACGGAAGATCACAGCAAGTTCAAAATTTCCTCTTTGTACGGAGCGAAGTAAGCTTGTTTTTCTCTAGGAATGAGTTGCTTTCCTACGAAGAGTGTAGATCACAGCAAGTTCAAACTTCATTCACTTGTACAATCCAACAAGTTGTACGATGTAGCAGCTTCATTTCATTTCTAATGTAATTTGGTAAGAAAAGAAACATCTTCATTGCTGAACACTATACTGTGCAAAATAAGCCTGTTCAGCTCTAGGATTGAGTTGGGTTCGTACAAACACAGAAGATCACAGCAAGTTCAAAATTTCCTCTTTGTACAATCTAACAAGTTGTACAATTTAGTAGCCTCGTGTCATTTCTAATGTAGTTTGGTAAGAAAAGAAACATCTTCATTGCCAAATACTGTACTGTACAAAATAAGCGTGTTCTCCTCTAGGAATGATTTGCTTTCCTACAAAGCATGAATGAACTTCATTCATTTGTACAATCCAACAAGTTATACAAGGTAGTAGTTTCATTTCATTTCTAATGTAGTTTGGTAAGAAAAGAAACATCTTCATTGCTGAACACTGTACTGTGTAAAATAAGCCTGTTCAGCTCTAGGAATGAGTTGGGTTTGTGTGAACACGGAAGATCACAGCAAGTTCAAAATTTCCTCTTTGTACAATCTACCAAGTTGTACAATTTTGTAGCTTCGTTTCATTTCTAATGTAGGCTGATAAAAAAAGAAACATATTCATTTACAAACACAGTACTGTGTGAAATAAGCTTGTTCAGCTCTACAAATGCAGTGCTTTCTTAAGAAGACTGTAGATCACAGCAAGTTCAAACTTCATTCCCTTGTACAATCCAACAAGTTGTACAATGTAGTAGCTTCGTTTCATTTCTAATGTAGTTTGGTAAGAAAAGAAACATCTTCATTGCCGAACACTGTACTGTGCGAAATAAGCCTGTTCAGCTCTAGGAATGAGTTGCTTTCCTACGAACACAGGAGATCACAGCAAGTTCAAGCTTTCCTCATTTGCACAATCTAAGAAGTCATACAATTTAGTAGCCCATTTGATTTCTAATGTAGTTTGGTAAGAAAAGAAACATCTTCATTGCCAAACACTGTACTGTACGAAATAAACTTGTTCTCCTCTAGGAATGATTTGCTTTCTTATGAAAAGTATAGATCACAGCAGTTCAAACCTTATAAGTTTGTACAATGCAACAAGTTGTACAATTAAGTAGCTTCATTTCATTTCTAATGTAGGTTGGTATGAAAAGAAACGTCTTCATTGACCAACACTGTATGGTGCAAAGTAAGCTTGTTTTCCTCTAAGAATGAGTTGCTTTCCTATGAAGATTGTAGATCACAGCAAGTTCAAACTTCATTCACTTGTACAATCCAACAAGTTGTACAATGTAGTATCTTCATTTCATTTCTAATGTAGTTTGTTAAGAAAAGAAACATCTGCATTGCCGAACACTGTACTGTTCACAATAAGCCTGCTCAGCTCTAGGAATGAGTTGGGTTCATACGAACACGGGAGATCACAGCAAATTCAAAATTTCCTCTTTGTACAATCTAACAAGTTGTACAATTTTGTAGCTTCGTTTCATTTCTAATGTAGGCTGATAAGAAAAGAAACATATTCATTTACGAACATAGTACTGTGGGAAATAAGCTTGTTCAGCTCTACGAGTGAGGTGCTTTCTTAAGAAGACTGTAGATCACAGCAAGTTCAAAATTCATTCCCTTGTACAATCAAATAAGTTGTAAAATTTAGTAGCTTCTTTTAATTTCTAATGTAGTTGAGTAAGAAAGGAAAAATCTTCATTGCTGAACACTGTACCATGCGCAATAAGCCTGTTCAGCTCTAGGAATGAGTTGCTTTCCTAGAACATGGGAGATCACAGCAAGTTCAAACTTTCCTCGTTTGTACAATCCAACAATTTATATAATTTAGTAGCCTCGTTTCATTTCTAATGTAGTTTGGTAAGAAAAGAAACATCTTCTTTGCCGAACACTGTATTGTGCGAAATAAACTTCTTCTCCTCTAGGAATGAGTTGCATTCTTATGAAGAGTGTTGATCACAGCACTTTCAAATTTCATTTGTTTGTACAATCCAAAAAGATTTACAATGTAGTAGCTTCATTTCATTTCTAATGCAGTTTCGTAAGAAAGAACGATCTTCATTTCTGAACACTGTACTGTGCGAAATAACCCTGTTCAACTCTAGGAATTAGTTGCTTTCCTCCGAACACAGGAGAACACAGCAAGTTCAAAAATTCCTCTTTTGTACAATCTAATAAGTTGTACAATTTAGTAGTTTCGTTTCATTTCTTGTGTAGTTTGGTAGGAGAAAAAACATCTTCAATTCTGAACACTTTCTTGTGCCAAATAGGGTTGTTCTCCTCTGGGAATGAGTTGCTTTCCTACGAACACTGTAGATCACAGAAAGTTCAAACTTCATTCGTTTGTACAATCCAACATGGTGTACAATTTAGTAGCTTCGTTTCATTTCTAATGTAGTTTGGTATGAAAAGAAACGTCTTCATAGACCAACACTGTACTGTGCAAAATAAGCTTGTTCTCTAGGAATGAGTTGCTTATCTATGAAGAGTGTAGATCACAGAGAGTTCAAACTTTATTCACTTGTACTATGCAACAAGTTGTACAACGTAGTAGCTTCGTTTCATTTCTAATGCAGTTTAGTAAGAAAAGAAACACCTTCATTGCCGAACACTGTACTGTGTGAAATAAGCCTGTTCAGCTCTAGGAATGAGTTGCTTTCCAACGAACATGGGAGATCACAGCAAGTTCAAACTTTCCTCATTTGTACAATCTAACAAGCTGTACAAGTTATTTGCCTCGTGTCATTTCTATAGTAGTTTGGTAAGAAAAGAAACATCTTCATTGCCGAACATTGTACTGTATGAAATAAATTTGTTCTCCTGTAGGAATGATTTGCTTTCCTAGGAAGAGTGTAGATCACAGCAAATTCAAACGTCATTCGTTTGTATAATCCAACAAGTTGTACAATTTATTAGCTTCATTTCATTTCTAATGTAGTTTGGTATGAAAAGAAATGTCTTCATTGACCAACACTGTATAGTGCTAAGTAAGCTTGTTTTCCTCAAGGAATGAGCTGCTTTCCTATGAAGAGTGTACATCACAGAAAGTTCAAACTTCATGCACTTGTACAATCCAACAAGTTGTACAATGTAGTATCTTCGTTTCATTTCTAATGTGGTTTGGTAAGAAAAGAAACATCTTCATTCCCAAACACTGTACTGTTCACAATAAGCCTGCTCAGCTCTAGGAATGAGTTGGGTTCATATGAACATGGAAAATCACAGCAACTTCAAAATTTCCTCTTTGTACACCTAACAAGTTGTACAATTTTGTAGCTTCGTTTCATTTCTAGTGTTGGCTGATAAGAAAAGAAACATTCATTTTCGAACACAGTACTGTGCGAAATAAGCTTGTTCAGCTCTACGAATGATGTGCTTTCTTAAAAATACTGTAGATCTCAGCAAGTTCAAACTTCATTCGCTTGTAAAATCAAATAAATTGTAAAATTTAGTAGCTTCTTTGCATTTCTAATGTAGTTTGGTAAGAAAAGAAACATCTTCATTGCCGAACACTGTACTGTGCACAATAAGCCTGTTCAGCTCTAGAAATGAGTTGCTTTCCTACGAACACGGGAGATCAGAGCAAGTTCAAACTTTCCTCGTTTGTACAATTGAACAACTTATACAATTTAATAGCCTCGTTTCATTTCTAATGTAGTTTGGTAAGAAAAGAAACGTCTTCTTTGCCAAACACTGTATTGTGCGAAATAAACTTCTTCTCCTCTAGGAATGAGTTGCTTTCCTACGAAAAGTGTTGATCACAGCAAGTTGAAATTTCTTTCCTTTGTACAATCCAGCAAGATTTACAATGTAGTAGCTTCGTTTCATTTCTAATGTAGTTTGTTAAGAAAAGAAACATCTTCATTGCCTAACACTGGACTGTGCGAAATAAGTCTGTTAAGCTCTAGGAATTAATTGCTTTCCCCCAAACATGGGAGAACACAGCAAGTTCAAACTTTCCTCGTTTGTACAATCAAACAAGTTGTACTAGTGAGAAACTTGTTTTCATTTCTAATGTAGTTTGGTAAGAAAAGAGACATCTACATGTCTGAACACTGTACTGTGCAAAATAAGCCTGTTCATCTCTAGGAATGAGTTGGGTTAGTCTAAACACGGAAGATCACAGCAAGTTCAAAATTTCCTTGTTTGTGGAATCTAACAAGTAGTACAATTTGGTAGCTTCTATTCATTTATAATGTAGATTGGTAAGAGAAACAACATCTTCAATTCCAAACACTGTATTGTGCTAAATAAGGTTGTTCTCCTCTAGGAATTAGTTGCTTTCCTACGAACAGTGTAGATCACAGAAAGTTCAAACTTCATTCGTTTATACAATCCAACATGTTGTACAATGTGGTAGCTTCGTTTCATTTCTACTGTAGTTTGATATGAAAAGAAACATCTTCATTTACCAACACTGTACTGTGCAAAATAAGCTTGTTCTCCTGTAGGAATGATATGATTTCCTACGAAAATGGTTGAGTGCCGCAAGTTGAAACTTTCCTGGTTTGTGTAATCTAACAAGATGCACAAATTAGTAGATTCGTTTCATTTCAAAAGTACTTTGTTTAGAAAACAAACACCTTCATTGCCAAACACTGTACTGTGTGAAATAAGCTAGTTCTGTTCTCAAAATGATTTGCTTTCCTACGAACACGGTTGAGTGTAGCAAGTGGAAACTTTCCTGGTTTATGTAATCTAACAAGATGTAAAACTTAGTAGATTCGTTTCATTTTTAAAGTAGATTGCTTAGAAAACAAACATCTTCAGTGCCGAACACTGTACTGTGTGAAATAAGATAGTTCTGTTCTTGTAATGAGTTGCTTTCCTACGAAGACGGTTGAATGACGCAAGGTGAAACTTTCCTGGTTTGTGTAATCTAACAAGATGCACACTTAGAAGATTTGTTTCATTTCTAAAGTAGTTTGCTTAAAAAACAAAGAGCTGCAATGCTGAACACTGTACTGTGTGAAATAAGCTAGTTCTGTTCTCAGAGTGAGTTGCTTTCCTACAAAGATGCTTGACTGCAGCAAGTTCAAACTTTCCTGGTTTCTGTAAATTAAAAAGATGTACAACTCAGTAGTTTTGTTTCATTTCTAAAGTAGTTTGTTTAGAAAAACAAACATATGGATTGCCAAACAGTGTACTGTGTGAAATAAGCTAGTTCTTTTCTGGGAATGAGTTCTTTTCCTAGCAAGACGGTTGAGTGTAGCAAATTGAAACACTCCTTGTTTGTGTAATCTAACAAGATGTACAACTTAGAAGGTTCGATTCATTTCTACAGTAGTTTGTTTAGAAAACAAACATCTTCATTGCCGAACACAGTACAGTGTGAAATAAGGTAGTTCTATTCATGGAATCAGTTGCTTTCTTACAAATATGGTTGAGTGCAGCAAGTTGAAACTTTCCTGGTTTGTGTAATCTAACAAGATATACAACGAAGTAGATTCATTTCATTTCTAAAGTAGTTTGTTTAGAAAACAAACATCTTCATTGCTGAACACAGTACTGTGTAAAAAAGCTAGTTTTGTTTTCGGAATGAGTTGCTTTCCTACGAAGACATTGGGTGCAGCAAATTGAAACTATCCTGGTTTTGTTTAATCTAACAAGATGTACAAGTTCGTAGATTCGTTTCCTTTCTAATGTGGTTTGCTTAGACAACAAACATCTTCATTTCCGAATACATTACTGTGTGAAATAAGCTATTCCTGTTCTCAGAATGAGTTGCTTTCCTACGAAGACGGTTGAGTGCAGGAACTTGAAACTTTCCTTGTTTGGTTAATCTAACAAGATATATAACTTAGTAGATTCATTTCATTTCTGAAGTAGTTTCATTAGAAAACAAACACCTGCATGGATGAACACTGTACTTTGTGAAATAAGCTAGTTCTGTTCTCGGAATGAGTTGCTTTCCCAAGAAGACGGTTGAGTGCAGCAAGTGGAAAGTTTCCTGCTTTGTGTAGTCTAACAAGATGCACAACATAGTAGATTCGTTTCATTTCTAAATTAGTTTACTTAGAAAACAAACATCTTCATTGCCGAACACTGTAGAGTGTGAAATAAGCTATTTCTGTTCTCAGAATAAGTACCTTTAGTACAAAGACGGTTGAGTGCAGCAGGTTGAAACTTTCCTGGTTTGTGTAATCTAACAAGACGTACAACATAGCAGATTCGTTTCATTGCTAAAGTAGATTCTTTAGAAAACAAACATCTTCATTGCCAAACACTGTACTGTGTGAAATAAGCTAGTTCTGTTCTCGGAATGAGTTGCTTTCCTACAAAGACGGTTGAGTGCAGCAACTTGAAACATTCCTGGTTTGGGTAACATAGCAAGATGTACAACTTAGTAGTTTTGTTTCATTTCTAAAGTAGTTTGTTTAGAAAACAAACCTCTTTGTTGCCGAACACTATACTGTGTGAAATAAGCTAGTTCTGTTCTTGGAATGAGTTGCTTTCCTCCGAAGAGGATTGAGTGCAGCAAGTTGAAACTTTCCTGGTTTGTGTAATCTAACAAGATGCACAACTTAGTAGATTCGTTTCATTTCTAAAGTAGTTTGCTTAGAAAACAAACACCTTCATTCCCCAACACTGTACTGTGTGAAATACCTTGGTTCTGTTCTTGGAATGAGTTGCTTTCCTCTGAAGATGATTGACTGCAGCAAGTTCAACCTTTCCTGATTTGTGCAATTTAACAAGATGTATAACTTAATAGATTCGTTTCATTTTTAAAGTAGTTTCATTAAAAAACAAATAACTGCATTGACTAACACTGTACTGGGTGAAATAAGCTACTTCTGTTCTCAGAATGAGTTGCTTTCCTACGAGGATGGTTGAGTGCAACAAGTGGAAAGTTTCTTGCTTTGTGTAGTCTAACAAGATGTACAACATAGTAGATTGGTTTCATTTCTAAATTAGTTTGTTTAGAAAACAAACATCTTCATTGGAAAACACTATTCTGTGTGAAATAAGCTAGTTCTTTTCTCGGAATGAGTTGCTTTCCTACGAAGACAGTTCAGTGCAGGAAGTGGGAACTTTCCTGGTTTGTGTAATCTAACAAGATTTAAAACTTAATATATTCGTTTGATTTATAAAGTAGTTTGCTTAAAAAACAAACACCTCCATTGCCAAAAACTGTACTGTGTGAAATAAGCTAGTTCTGTTCTCAGAATGAGTACCTTTCCTAGGAAGATGGTTGAGTGCAACAAGCTGAAATTTTCCTGGTTTGTGTAATCTAACAAGATGCACAACTTAGTAGATTCGTTTCATTTCCAAAGTAGTTTGTTTAGAAAACAAACATCTTCATTGCCGAACACTGTACTGTGTGAAGAAGGCTAATTCTGTTCTCGGAATGAGTTGCGTTCCTACGAAGACGGTTGAGTGCAGCAAGATAAAACTTTCCTGATCTGCGTAATCTATCTGGATGCACAACGTAGTAGATTTGCTTCATTTCTAAAGTAGATCGTTTAGAAAACTAACATCTTCATTGCCTAACACTTTTCTGTGTGAAATAAGCTACTTCTGTTCACGGAATGGGTTGCTTTCCTACGAAGAGGGTTGAGTGCAGGAAGTTGAAACTTTCCTGGTTTGTGTAATCTAATAAGATGCACAACTTAGTAGATTCATTTCATTTCTAAAGTAGTTTGTTTAGAAAACAAACATCGTCATTGCTGAACACTGTACTGTGTGAAGAAGGCTAATTCTGTTCTCGAAATGAGTTGCATTCCCACTAAGACGGTTGAGTGCAGCAAGTTGTAACTTTCCAGGTTTGTGTAATCAAACAAGATGCACAACTTAGATGCGTTTCATTTCTAAACTAGTTTGCTTAGAAACCAAACACCTTCATTGCCGAACACTGTACTGTTTGAAATAAGCTAGTTCTGTTCTCAGAATGAGTGGCTTTCCTAAGAAGACGGTTGAGTGTAGCAAGTGGAAACTTTCCTGGAATGTGTAATCTAACAAGATGCACAACTTAGTAGATTCGTTTCATTTCTAAGGTAGGTTCTTATAGAAAACAAACATCTTCATTGCCGAACACTGTACTCTATGAAATAAGCTAGTTCTGTTCTCGGAATGAGTTACTTTCCAACAAAGACAGATTAGCAGAAAGTTGAAACTTTCCTGGTTTCTGTAATCTAACAAGATGCACAACTTAGTAGATTCGTTTCACTTCTAAAGTAGTTTGCTTAGAAAACAAACACCTTCATTGCCGAACACTGTACTGTGTCAAATAAGCTAGTTCTGTTCTCCGAATGAGTTGCTTTCCTACGGAGACAGTTGAGTGCAGCAAGTTGAAACTTTTCTGGTTTGTGTAATATAAGATGATGTATAACTTAGTAGCTTTGTTTCATTTCTAAAGTAGTTTATTTAGAAAACAAACATCTTCATTGCCGAACACTGTACTGTGTGAAATAAGCAAGTTCTGTTCTCAGAATGAGTTGCTTTGCTACGAAGACAATTGAGTGTAGCAAGTGGAAACTTTCCTGGTTTGTGTAATCTAACAAGGTGTAAAACTTAGTAGATTCGTTTCATTTTTAAAGTAGATTGTTTAGAAAACAAACATCTTCATTGCCAAACACTGTACTGTGTGAAATAAGCAAGTTCTGTTCTCGGAATTAGTTGCATTCCAACGAAGACGGTTGAGTGCAGCAAGTTGAAACTTTCCTGGTTTGGGTAATCTAGCAAGGTATAGAACTTAGTAGTTTCCTTACATTTCTAAAGTAGTTTGCTTAGAAAACAAACATCTTCGTTGCTGAACACTATACTGTGTGAAGTAAGGTGGTTCTGTTCTCTGAATGAGTTGCTTTTTATGAAGATGGTTGAGCGCAGCAAGTTGAAACTCTCCTGGTTTCTGTAATCTAACAAAATGCACAACTGAGTAGAATCGTTGCATTTCTAAAGCAGTTTGCCTAGAAAACAAACACCTTCAGTGCCGAACACTGTACTGTGTACAATAAGCTAGTTCTGTTCTCGTAATGAGTTGCTGTCCTACGAAGACGGTTGATTGCAGCAAATTGAAACTTTTCTGCCTTCTGTATCCTAACAAGGTGCACAACTTAGTTGATTTGTTTCATTTCTGGAGTAGTTTGCTTAGAAAACAAACACCTTCATTGGCGAACACTGTATTGTATGAAATAAGCTAGTTCTGCTCTTGGAATGAGTTGCTTTCCTACGAAGACAGTTGAGTGCAGCAAGTTCAAACGTTCCTGGTTTGTGTAATATCACAAGATGTACAACTTAGTAGATTGGTTTCATTTCTAAAGTAGTTTGCTTAGAAAAACAAACATATTGATTGCTGAACACTGCACTGTAAGAAACAAGCTAGTTCTGTTCTCAGAATGAGTTGCTTTCCTACAAACAGGGTTGAGGGTAGCAAGTTGAAATATTGCTTGTTTGTGTACCCTAACAAGATGTACAAACTTAGTAGATTCGTTTCATTTATAAAGTAGTTGGTTTAGAAAACAAACATCTTCATTTCTGAACACTGTACTGTGTGAAATAAGCAAGTACTGTTCAGGCAATGAGTTGCTTTCCTACAAAGACGGTTGAGTTTAGCAAGTGGAAACTTTCCAGGTTTGTGTAATGTAACAAGATGTAGAATATAATAGATTGGTTTCATTACTAAAGAAGATTGTTTAGAAAACAGACACCTTCATTGCCGAACACTGTACTGAGTGAAATAAGCCAGTTCTGTTCTTGGAATGAGATGCTTTCCTACAAAGATGGTTGAGTGCAGCAAGTTGAAACTTTCATGGCTTGAGTAATCTAACAATATGCACAACTGAGTAGATTCGTTTCATTTCTAAAGTAGTTTGTTTACAAAACAAACATCTTCATTGCCGAACACTGTACTGTGTGAAGTAAGCTAGTTCTGTTCTGGGAATGAGTTGCTTTCCTACGAAGATGGTTGAGTGCAGCAAGTTGAAACTTTGCTTCTTTGTCCAATATAACAAGATGCAAAACTTAGTAGATTCGCTTCATTTATAAAGTAGGTTGTTTACAAAACAAACATCTTCATTGCTGAACACTGTACTGTGTGAAATAAGCAAGTTCTGTTCTCGGAATGAGTTGCTTTCCTACGAAGAGGGATGAGTGAAGGAAGTTGAAACTTTCCTGGTTTGTGTAATCTAACAAGATGTACAAAATAGTAGATATTTTTCATTTCTGAAGTATATTGTTTAGAAAACAAACACCTTCATTGCTGAACACTGTACTGTATGAAATAAGTTAGTTCTGTTGTCGGAATGAGTTGCTTTCCTACGAATATGGTTGAGTGCAGCAAGTTGAAACTTTCCTGGTTTGTGTAATCTAACAAGATGCACAACTTAGTAGATTCATTTCATTTCTAAAGTAATTTGCTTGGAAAACAAACAGCTTCGTTGCCGAACTCTGTACTGTGTGAAATAAGCTAGTTCTGTTCTCGGAAGGAGTTGATTTCCTACCAAGACGGTTGAGTACAGCAAGTTGAAACTTTCCTGGTTTCTGTAATCTAACAAGTTGTACAACTTAGTAGATTCGTTTCATTTCTAAAGTAGTTTGTTTAGAAAACAAACATCATCATTGCCGAATTCTGTACTGTGTGAAATAAGCAAGTTCTGTTCTCGGAAAGAGTGGCTTTCCTACGAAGAGGGATGAGTGAAGGAAGATGAAACTTTCCTGGTTTGTGTAATCTAACAAGATGTACAAATTAGTAGATTCGTTTCATTTCTGAAGTATATTGTTTAGAAAACAAACACCTTCATTGCCGAACACTGTACTGTGTGAAATAAGTTAGTTCTGTTCTCGGAATGAGTTGCTGTCCTACGAAGACGGTTGAGTACAGCAAGTTGAAACTTTCCTGGTTTGTGTAATCTAACAAGATGCACAACTTAGTAGATTCATTTCATTTCTAAAGTAGTTTGTTTAGAAAACAAACTTCTTCATTGCCGAACACTATACTGTGTGAAGTAAGCTAGTTCTGTTCTCGGAATGAGTTGCTTTCCCGTGAATAAGGTTGAGGGGAGCAAGTTGAAAGCTTCCTGGTTTCTGTAATCTAACAAGATACACAACTTAGTAGATTCGTTTCATTTCTAAAGTAGTTTGCTTATAAAACAAACACCTTCATTGCCGAACACTGTACTGTGTGAAATAAGTTAGTTCTCTTCTAAGAAGGATTTGCTTTCCTAGGAAGACGGTTGAGCGCAGCAAGTGGAAACTTTCCTGGTTTGTGTAATCTAACATGATGTACAACTTAGTAGAAGTGTTTCATTTCTAAAGTAGATTTTATAGAAAACAAACATCTTCATTTCCGAACACTGTACTGTGTGAAATAAGCTAGTTCTATTCTCTGAATGACTTGCTTTCCTACCAAGAAGGTTGAGTATAGCAAGTTGACACTTTCCTCGTTTGTGTAATCTAACAAGATGTACAACACAGTACATTTGTTTCATTTCTGAAGTAATTTGTTTACAAAACAAACCCCTTCATTGCCGAACACTGTACTGTGTGAAATAAGCTAGTTCTGTTCTCGGAATGAGTTGCTTTCTTACGAAGACTGTTGAGTGTAGAAAGTGGAAACTTTCCTGGTTTGTGTAATCTAACATATTGTAAAACTTAGGAGATTTGTTCCATTTCTAAAGTAGTTTGCTTATAAAACAAACATCTTCATTGCCCAAAACAGTATTTGCGAAATAAGCTAGTTCTGGTCACGGAATGAGTGCTTTCCTACCAAGATATTTCAGTGCAGCAAGTTAAAACTTTCCAGGTGTGTATTTTACAAGATGTACAACTAAGTAGATTCGTTTCATTTCTAACATAGTTTGTTTAGAAAATAAACATCTTCATGCCATATACTGTACTGTGTGAAATAAGCTGGTTCTGTTCTCGGAATGAGTTGCTTTCCTACGAAGACAGCTGAGTGCAGCAAGTTGAAAATTTTCCGGTTTGTGTAATATAACAAGATGCACAACATAACAGGTTCGTTACATTTCTAAAGTAGTTTGTTTAGAAAACAAACTTCCTCATTGCTGAACACTATACTGTGTGAAGTAAATTAGTTTTGTTCTCGGAATGTGTTGTTTTCCTACAAATACGGTTGAGTGCAGCAAGTTGAAAGTTTCCTGGTTTCTTTAATCTAAGAAGATTCACAACTTACTAGATTCGTTTCATTTTTAAAGTAGTTTGCTTAGAAAACAAACACCTTCATTGCCAAAAACTGTACTATGTGAAATAAGCTAGTTCTGTTCTCAGAATTAGTTGGTTTCCTAGAAAGATGGTTGAGCGTAACAAGTGGAAACTTTCCTGGTTTGTGTAATATAACAAGATGTACAACTTAGTAGAAGTGTTTCATTTCTAAAGTAGATTTTATAGAAAACAAATATCTTCATTTCCGAACACTGTACTGTGTGAAATAAGCTAGTTCTATTCTCTGAATGAGTTGCTTTCCTACAAAGATGATTGAGTGTAGCAAGTTGACACATTCCTCGTTTGTGTCATCTAACAAGATGTACAACACAGTAGATTCCTTTCATTTTTGAAGTAGTTTGTTAACAAAACAAACACCTTCATTGCCGAACACTGTACTGTGTGAAATAAGCTAGTTCTATCCGCGGAATGAGTTGCTTTCCTACTAAGACGACTGAGGGCACCAAGTTCAAACTTTCCTGGTTTGTGTAATCTAACAAGATGCACAAGTTTGTTCAGAAAACAAACACCTTCATTGCCAAACACTGAACTGTGTGAAGTAAGCTAGTTCTGTTCTCGATATTAGTTGCTTTCCTACTTTGCCATTTGAGTGCACTAAGTTGAAACTTTCCTGGTTTAGGTAACCTATCAAGATGCACAACTTAGGAGATTCGTTTCATTTCTAAAGAAGTTTGTTTAGAAAACAAACGCCTTCATTGCCGAACACTGATTTCTACAGATGTTTGCTTAGAACACAAACACATTCATTGCTGAACACTTTACTGTGTGAAGTAAGCTAGTTCTGTCCTGGGAATGAGTTGCTTTCCTACTAAGACGATTGCGTGCAGCAAGTTCAAACTTTCCTGGTTTGTGTAATCTAACAAGATGCACAATTAGGAGATTCGTTTCATTTCTAAAGAACTTTGTTTAGAAAATAAACACCTTCATTGCCGAACACTGTACTGTATGAAGTAAGCTAGTTCTTTTCTTGATATGAGTTGGTTTCCTACTTAGCCGTTTGAGTGCAGCAAGTTCAAACCTTCCTGGTTTGTGTAATCCAACAAGAAGCACAACTTGGTAGATTTGTTTCATTTCTAAAGTAGTTAGCTTAGAAAAGAAACACCTTCATTGCTGACCAGTGTACTGTGTTAAATAGGCTAGTTCTTTTCTTGGAATGAGTTCCTTTCCTATCAAGATGGTTGAGTGCAGCTAAATAAAATTATCCTGGTTTGTGTAATCTAACAAGATGCACAAATTAGTAGATTCGTTTCATTTATAAAGTAGTTTGCTTAGAAAACAAACACCTTCTTTGCCGAACACTGTACTGTGTGAAGTAAGCTAGTTCTGTTCTCACAATGAGTTGCTTTCCTACCAAGACGGTTGAGTGGAGCAAGATGAAACTTCCCTGGTTTGTGTAATCTAACAAGATGCACAGCTGAGTTCATTCGTTTCATTTCTAAAGTAGTTTGCTTAGAAAACAAACACCTTCATGGCTAAACACTGTACTGTGTGAAGTAAGCTAGTTCTGTTCTTGATATGAATTGCTTTCCTACCTATCTGATTGAGTGCATCAAGTTGAAACGTTCCTAGTTTGTGGAATCTAACAAGATGCACAACTTAGTAGATTCGTTTCATTTCTAACGAAGTTTGATTAGAAAACAAACACCTTCATTGCCAAACACTGTACTGTGTGAAGTAAGCTAGTTCTTTTCTCAGAATGAGTTGCTTTCCTACCAAGCCAGTTGAGTGTAGCAAATTGAAACTATCCTGGTTTGTGTAATCTTACAAGATGCACAACTTAGTAGATTCGTTTCATTTCTAAAGTAGTTTGCTTAGAAAACAAACACTTTCATGGCCAAACACAGTACTGTGTGAAATACCCTAGTTCTTTTCTCGGAATGAGTTTCTTTCCTACAAAGACAGTTGAGTGCAGCTAGTTGAACCTTTCCTGGTTTGTGTAATCTAAAAAGATGCACAACATAGTAGATTCGTTTCATTTCTAAAGAAGTTTGCTTAGAAAGCAAACGCCTTCATTGCAAAAAACTGTACTGTGTGAAGTAAGCTAGTTCTGTTCTCAATATGATTTGCTTTCCTACCACGATGGTTGAGTGCAGCAAGTTGAAATTTTCCTGGTTGGTGTAATCTAACAAGATACATAACTTAGTAGATTCATTTTATTTCCAAAGAAGTTTTCTGGGAAAACAAACACCTTCATTGTCGAACACTGTACTGTGTGAGTTAACTACTTCTGTTCTCTATATGAGTTGCTTTCATACCAAGACAGATGAGTGCAGCAAGTTGAACCATTCCTGGTTCGTGCAAACTGACAAGATGCACAACTCACTAGATTCGTTTCATTTCTAAGGTAGTTTGCAGAGAAAACAAACACCTTCATTGCTGAACACTGTACTGTGTGAAGTAAGCTAGTTCTGTTCTCAGAATGAGTTGCTTTCCTTCCAAGACGGTTGAGTGCAGCAAGTTGAAAATTTTCTGGTTGGTTTAATATAACAAGATGCACAACTTAGTAGATTCGTTTCATTTCTAAGGTAGTTTGTTTTGAAAACAAACACCTTCATGGCCAAACACTGTACTGTGTGAAATACCAAGTTCTTTTTTCGATATGAGTTGCTTTCCTACAAAGACAGTTGAGTGCAGCTAGTTGAAACTTTCCTGGTTTGTCTAATCTAAAAAGAAGGTGCACAACATAGTAGATTCGTTTCATTTTTAAAGTAGTTTGCTTAGAAAACAAATACCTTCATTTTCAAACACTGTACTGTGTAAAGTAAGCTCATTCTGTTCTCAAATGAGTTGCTTTCCTACCAAGATGGTTGAGTGCAGCAAGTTGAAACTTTCCTGGTTTCTGTAATCTAACAAGATACACTACTTAGTATATTCGTTTCATTTCTAAAGTAGTTTGCTTAGAAAACAAAAACCTTCATTGCGAACTCTGTACTGTGTGAAATAAGCTAGTTCTGTTCTCGGAAGGAGTTGATCTCCTAAAGAGGGTTTAGTGCAGCAAGTTACAACTTTCCTGCTTTCTGTAGTCTATCAAGATGCACAACTTAGTAGATTCATTTCATTTCTAAAGTAGTTTTCTGCAAAAATAAACACCTTGATTATCGAACACTGCTGTGTGAAGTTAACTATTTCTGTTCTCAGAATGAGTTGCTTTCCTGAGAAGACAGTTGAATGCAGTAAGTTGAAACTTTCCTGGTTTGTACAATATAACAACATGCACAACTTAGTAGATTCGTTTCATTTCTAAGGTAGTTTGCAGAGAAAACAAACACCTTCATTGCTGAACACTGTACTGTGTGAAGTAAGCTAGTTCTGTTCTCAGAATGAGTTGCTTTCCTTCCAAGACGGTTGAGTGCAGCAAGTTGAAAATTTTCTGGTTGGTTTAATATAACAAGATGCACAACTTAGTAGATTCGTTTCATTTCTAAGGTAGTTTGTTTTGAAAACAAACACCTACATTGCAGAACACTGTACTGTGTGAAGTAAGCAAGTTCTATTTTCGATATGAGTTGCTTTCCTACCAAGACGGTTGAGTGCAGCAAATTGAAACTTTCCTGCCTTGTCTAATGTAACAAGGTGGACAACTTAGTAGATTCATTTCATTTTTAAAGTAGTTTGCTTAGAAAACAAATACCTTCATTTTCAAACACTGTAGTGTGTAAAGTAAGCTCATTCTGTTCTCGGAATGAGTTGCTTTCCTACGAAGACTGTTGAGTGCAGCAAGTTGAAACTTTCCTGGTTTCTGTAATCTAACAAGATGCACTACTTAGTATATTCGTTTCATTTCTAAAGTAGTTTGCTTAGAAAACAAAAACCTTCATTGCCGAACTCTGTACTGTGTGAAATAAGCTAGTTCTGTTCTCGGAAGGAGTTGATCTCCTAGGAAGAGGGTTTAGTGCAGCAAGTTACAACTTTCCTGCTTTCTGTAGTCTATCAAGATGCACAACTTAGTAGATTCGTTTCATTTCTAAAGTAGTTTGCTTAAAAAATAAACACCTTGATTGCGGAACACTGCAGTGTGTGAAGTAAGCTATTTCTGTTCTCGGAATGAGTTGCTTTCCTGAGAAGACAGTTGAATGCAGTAAGTTGAAACTTTCCTGGTTTGTACAATATAACAACATGCACAACTTAGTAGATTCGTTTCATTTCTAAAGTAGTTTGCTTAGAAATCAAACACAATCTTTGCTGAACACTGTACTGTGTTAAGTAAGCTAGTTCTGTTCTCAGAATGAGTTGCTTTCCTACAAAGACGGTTGAGTGCAGCAAGTTGAAACATTCCTGGTTTGTGTAATCTAACAAGTTGCACAACTTCGTAGATTCGTTTCATTTCTAAAGTAGTTTGCTTAGAAAACAAACACAATCATTGCCAAACACTGTACTGTGTGAAGTAAGCTAGTTCTCTGCTCAGAATGAGTTGCTTTTCTACAAAGATGGTTGAGTGCAGCAAGTTGAAACTTTCCTGGTTTGTGTAATCTAACAAATTTCACAACTTACCAGATTCATTTCATTTCTAAAGTGGTTTGCTTAGAAAACAAACACCTTCATTGCGGAACACTGCAGTGTGTGAAGTATGCAAGTTCTGTCCTCAGAATGAGTTGCTTTCCTACGAAGATGGTTCGATGCAGCAAGTTGAAACTTTCCTGGTTTGTGAAATCTAAAAAGATGCACAACATAGTAGATTCGTTTCATTTCTAAAGTAGTTTGCTTAGAAAACAGCCACCTTCATTCCTGAACACTGTACTGTGTGAAATAAGCTAGTTCTGTTCTCAGAATGAGTTGCTTTCCTACGAAGACGGTTGAGTGCAGCAAGTTGAACCTTTCCTGGTTTGTGTAATCTAACAATATGCACAACTTAGTAGATTCGTTTGATTTCTAAAGTTGTTTGGTTAGAAAACAAACACCTTCATTGCCAAACAATGTACTGTGTGAAATAAGCTATTTCTGTTCTCGGAATGAGTTGCTTTACTAAGAAGACGGTTGTGTGCAGCAAGTTGAAACTTTCCTGGCTTTTGTTATCTAACAAGAAGCACAACTTCATAGATTCTTTTCATTTCTAAAGTAGTTTGCTTAGAGAACAAACACCTTCATTGCAGAACACTGTAGTATGTGTAGTAAGCTAGTTCTGTTCTCAGAAAGAGTTGCTTTTCTAAGAAGATGGTTGAGTGCAGCAACTTTATACTTACCTGGTTTGTGTAATCTAACAAGATGCACAACGTAGTAGATTCGTTTCATTTCGGAAGTAGTTTGCTAAGAAAACAAACACCTTCATTGACAAACACTGTACTGTGTGAAATAAGCTAGTTCTGTTCTCGGAATGAGTTGCTTTCCTAAAAAGATTGTTGAGTGCAGCAAGTTGAAACTGTCATGGTTGGTGTAACCTAACAAGGTGCAAATTTAGTAGATTCGTTTCATTTCTAAAGTAGTTTGCTTAGAAAACAAACACCTCATTGCTAAACACTGTAATGTGTGAAATAAGCTAGTTATGTTCTCGGAATGAAATGCTTTCCTACAAAGACGGTAGAGTACAGCTACTTGAAAATTTCTTCGTTTGTGTAATCTAACACGCTGCACAACTTAGTACATTCATTTCATTTCTAAAGTAGTTTGCTTAGAAAACAAACACCTTCATTGCCAAAAACTGTACTGTGTGAAATAAGCTAGTTCTGTTCTCGAAATGAGTTGCTTTCCTACGAAGATTGTTGAGTGCAGCAAGTTGAAACTTTCTTGGTTGGTGTAACCTAACAAGGTGCAAAACTTAGTAGATTCATTTCATTTCTAAAGTAATTTGCATAGAAAACAAACACCTTCATTACCGGACAGTGTACTGAGTGAAATGAGCTAGCTCTGTTCTCCAAATGAGTTGCTTTCCTCTGAAGACAGTTGAGTGCAGCAAGATCAAACTTTCCTGGTTGGTGTAATCTAACAAGATGCACAACTTATTAGTTTTGTTTCATTTCTAAGGTAGTTTGCTTAGAAAACAATCACCTTCATTGCCGAACACTGTACTGTGTGAAAAAAAAAAAGCTAGTTCTGTTCTCGGAATGAGTTGCTCTCCAACGAAGAAGGTTGAGTGCAACAAGTTGAAACTTTCCTGCTTTGTGGAATCTAACAAGATGTACACATTAGTAGATTCCTTTCATTTCTAAAGTAGTTTGCTTTAAAAACAAACACCTTCATTGCCAAACAATGTACTGTGTGAAATAAGCTAATTCTCTTCTCGGAATGAGTTGCTCTCCTAAGAAGATGGTTGAGTGCAGAAAGTAGAAGTTTCCTGGTTGGTATAAGGTAACAAGATGCACAACTTAGTAGATTCGTTTCATTTCTAATGTAGTTTGCTTAGAAAACAAACACCTTGATTGCGGAACACTGCAGTGTGTGAAGTAAGCTAGTTCTGTTCTCGGAATGAGTTCCTTTCCTATGAAGACGGCTGAGTGCAGCAAGTTGAAACTTTCCTGGTTTGTGAAATCTAACAAGATGCACAACTTTTTAGATTCATTTCATTTCTACATAGTTTGCTTAGAAAACAAACGCCTTCATTGCCGAACACTGTACTGTGTGAAATAAGCTAGTTCTGTTCTCAGAATGATTTGCTTTCCTAAGAAGACGGTTGAGTGCAGGAAGTTGAAACTTTCCTGGTTGATGTAATCTAACAAGATGCAAAACTTAGTAGATTCGTTTCATTTCTAAGGTAGGTTGCTTAGAAAACAAACACCTTAATTGCCGAACACTGTACTGTCGGACCCTCCGACAGGTAGAGGCTGTAGTGAAGGGGGACAGGTCCAGATGGTCCATCTCTGGGGCTGAATGGGATGATGAGTGTCGACAACTCAGCCTTTCCTCCTAGGCGCCAGAGGAACTAAACACCACACTGAGTTGGGAGGCTGTCAAAGCAGGATCTCGTTTATTGCATACCAAGACAGGTATATATAGGAAAAAAAACCAAATAATAGAAAGGGACTTTCCAGAGGAACTTTTCCTGGTAGCAACAGGGGAGCCAATAGGTGTAAAGGTCAGCAGTGACATGCTACTCAGGAGAGGATTGTTTGTGAGGAACACTATGGAGACATGGGCTGTTCTAATCGGGAGAGTATTGTTTAGGAGGAACACTATGGAGTTTGCTTAGGAAACAAACACGTTCATTGCCGAACACTGTACTGTGTGAAGTAAGCTAGTTTTGTTCTCTGAATGAGTTACTTTCCTATCAAGATGGTTGAGTGCAGAAAATTGAAACTCTCCTGGTTTGTGTAATCTAACAAGATGCACAAGTTAATAGATTCATTTCATTTCTAAAGTAGTTGCTTAGAAAACAAACACCTTCATTGCCGAACAGAGTACTGCATGAAGTAAGCTAGTTCTGTTCTCGGAATGAGTTGCTTTTCTACCAAGACAGTTGAGTGCAGCAAATTGAAACTATCCTGTTTTTTTGTAATCTAACAAGATGCACAACTTAGTAGATTCGTTACATTTCTAAAGTACTTTGCATAGAAAATAAACACCTTCATTGGCAAACACTGTACTGGGTGAAGTAAGCTAGTTCTGTCCTCGGAATGAGTTGCTTTCCTATCAAGACGGTTGAGTGCAGCAAACTGAAACTTTCCCGGTTTGTGTAATCTAACATGATGCACAATTTACTAGGTTCCTTTCATTTCTAAAGTAGTTTGCTTAGAAAACAAACAGCTTCATTGCCGAACACTGTACTGTGTGAAGTAAGCTGGTTCTGTTCTCGATATGAGTTGCTTTCCTACCAAGACGGTTGAGTGCAGCTAGTTGAACCTTTCCTGGTTTGTGTAATCTAACAAGATGCACAACTTAGTGGATTCCTTTCATTTCTAAAGTACTTTGCTTAGAAAACAAACACCATCATTGCAAAACACGGTATTGTGTGAAGTAAGCTAATTCTGTTCTCGGAATGAGTAGCTTTCCTACCAAGACGGTTGAGTGGAGCTAGTTGAAACTTTCCTGGTTTGTGTAATCTAAGAAGATGCACAAAGTAGTAGATTCATTTCATTTCTAAAGTAGTTTGCTTTGAAAACAAACATCTTCATTGCCGAACACTGTACTGTGTGAAGTAATCTAGTTCTGTCTTCGGAATGAGTTGCTTTCCTACTAAGACGGGTGAGTGCAGCAAGTTGAAACTTTCCTGGTTTGTGTAATCTAACAAGATGCATAACTTAGTCTATTCATTTCCTTTCTAAAGAAGTTTGCTTAGAAATCAAACACCTTCATTGCCAAAACTGTACTGTGTAAATTAAGGTAGTACTGTTCTCAATCTGAGTTGCTTTCCTACAAAGATGGTTGAGAGCAGCAAGTTGAAATTTTCCTGGTTGATGTAATCTAACAAGATGCACAACTTAGTACATTTATTTTATTTACAAAGAAGTTTGCTTGGAAAACAAACACCTTCATTGCCGAACACTGTACTGTGTGAATTAATTAGTTCTATTCTCAAAATGAGTTGCTTTCCTACAAAGATGGTTGAGAGCAGCAAGTTGAAATTTTCCTGGTTGATGTAATCTAACAAGATGCACAACTTAGTACATTTATTTTATTTACAAAGAAGTTTGCTTGGAAAACAAACACCTTCATTGCCGAACACTGTACTGTGTGAATTAATTAGTTCTATTCTCAAAATGAGTTGCTTTCCTACAAAGATGGTTGAGTGCAGCAAGTTGAAACTTTCGTGCTTGGTGTAATCTAACAAGGTTCAAACTTAGTAGATTCGTTTCATTTCTAAAGTAGTTTGCTTAGAAAGCAAACACCTTCATTGCCAAACACTGTACTGTGTGAAATGAGCTAGTTCTGTTAGCGGAATGAGTTGCTTTCCTACGAAGAGAGTTGAGTGCAGCAAGTTGAAACTTTCCTGGGTTCTGTAATCTAACAAGATGCACAATTTAGTAGATTCGTTTCATTTCTAATGTAGTTTGCTTAGAAAACAAACACCTTCATTGCCAAACAATGTACTGTGTGAAATAAGCTATTTCTGTTCTCGGAATGAGTTGTTTTCCTAAGAAGACGGTTTAGTGCAGCAAGTTGAAACTTTCCTGGTTGCTGCAAGCTAACAAGACGCACAAATTAGTAGATTCGTTTCATTTCTAAAGTAGTTTGCTTAGAAAACAAACACCTTCATTGCCAAACACTGTACTGTGTGAAATAAGCTAGTTCTGTTCTAAGAATTAGTTAAATTCCTACGAAGACTGTTGAGTGCATCAAGTTGAAATTTTCCTGCTTTCTGTAATCCAACAAGATGCACAACTTCGTCGATTCATTTCAATTCTAAAGTAGTTTGCTTAGAAAACGAACGCTTTCATTGCTGAACAGTGTGTGTGTGTGAACTAAGCTAGTTCTGTTCTCAGAATGAGTTGCTTTCCTACGAAGACATTTGAATGCAGCAATTTGAAACTTTCCTGGTTTGTATAATCTAACAAGATGCACAACTTAGTAGATTTGTTTCATTTCTAAAGCAGTTTGCTTAGAAAACAAACACAATCATTGCCAAACACTGTACTGTGTGAAGTAAGATAGTTCTGTTCTCGGAATATGTTGCTTTCCTATGAAGACAGTTGATTCCAGCAATTTGAAACTTTACTGGTTTGTGTAATCTAACAAGTTGCAAAACGTAGTAGATTCATTTCATTTCTAAAGTAGTTTGCTTAGAAAACCAACACCTTCATTGCAGAACACTGTAGTGTGTGAAGTAAGGAGGTCTGTTCTCAGAAACAGTTGCTTTCCAACGAAGACGGTTGAGTGCAGCAAGTTTATAATTACCTGGCTTGTGTAATCTAACAAGATGCACAACTTAGTAGATTCGTTTCATTTCGGAAGTAGTTTGCTTAGAAAACAAACATCTTCATTGCCGAAAACTGTACTGTGTGAAATAAGCTAGTTCTGCTCTCCAAAGGGGTTGTTTTCCTACGAAGATTGTTGAGTGCAGGAAGTTGAAACTTTCCTGGTTGGTGTAATCTAACAAGGTGCAAACTTAGGAGAATCATTTCACTTCTAAAGTAGTTTGCTTGGAAAACAAACACCTTCAATGCTGAACACTGTACTGTGTGAAATAAGCTAGTTATGTTCTCAGAAGGAGTGGCTTTCCTATGAAGAATGTTGAGCGCAGCAAGTTGAAACTTTCCTGGTTTGTGTAATCTAACAAGATGCACAACTTAGTAAATTCATTTCATTTCTAAAGTAGTTTGCTTAGAAAACAAACACCTTCATTGCCAAAAACTGTACTCTGTGAAATAAGCTAGTTCTGTTCTCGGAAAGAGTTGCTATCCTACGAAGACTGTTGAGTGCAGCAAGTTGAAACTTTCCTGGTTGGTGTAATCTAACAAGGTGCAAACTTATTAGATTCATTTCATTTCTAACGTAGTTTGCTTAGAAAACATACACCTTCATTGACGAACACTGTACTGTGTGAAATAAGCTAGTTATGTTCTTGGAATGAGTTGCTTTCCTACGAAGACGGTTGAGCGCAGCAAGTTCAAACTTTGCTGATTTGTGTAATCTAAGAAGATGCACATCTTAGTAGATTCATTTCATTTCTAAAGTAGTATGCTTAGAAAACATACACGTTCATTGCCGAAAACTGTACTGTGTGAAATAAGTTAGTTCCATTTTCAGAATGAGTTGCTTTCCTACGAAGATTGTTGAGGGCAGCAAGTTGAAACTTTCTTGGTTGGTGTAATCTAACAAGGTGCACAACTTAGTAGATTCGTTTCATTTCTAAAGTAATTTGCATAGAAAACAAACACCTTCAATACCAAACAGTGTACTGAGTGAAATAAGCAAGCTCTGTTCTCGGAATGAGATGCTTTCCTATGAAGACAGTTGAGTGCAGCAAGTTCAAACTTTCCTGGTTGTGTAACCTAAAAAGATGCACAACTTATTAGTTTTGTTTCATTTCTAAGGTAGTTTGCTTAGAAAACAAACACCTTCATTGCCGAACACTGTACTGTGTGAAAAAAACAAGTTCGTTAAAGGAATGAGTTGCTCTCCAACGAAGAAGGTTGAGTGCAACAAGTTGAAACTTTCCTGCTTTGTGGAATCTAACAAGATGCACAACTTAGTAGATTCGTTTCATTTCTAAAGTAGTTTGCTTAGAAAACAAACACCTTCATTGCGGAACACTGTAGTGTGTGAAATAAACTACTTCTGTTCTCAGAGAGAGTTGCTTTCCTACAAAGACGGTTGAGTGCAGCAAGTTTATATTTACCTGGTTTGTGTAATCTAACAAGATGCACAAATTAGTGGATTCGTTTCATTACTGAAGTAGTTTGCTTAGAAAACAAACACCTTCATTGCTGAACACTGTACTGTGTGAAATAAGGTAGTCCTGTTCTCGGAATGAGTTGCTTTCCTACAAAGATGGTTGGGTGCAGCAAGTTGAAACTTTCCTGGTTGGTGTAATCTAACAAGGTGAAAACTTAGTAGATTAGTTTCATTTCTAAAGTAGTTTGCTTAGAAAACAAACATCTTCATTACCTAACACTGTACTGTGTGAAATAAGCTAGTTATGTTCTCAGAATGAGTTGCTTTCCTACGAAGATGGTGGAGCGCAGCAAGTTGAAACTTTCTGGATTTGTGTAATCTAACAAGATGCACAACTTAGTAGATTCATTTCATTTCTAAGGTAGTTTGCATAGAAAACAAACACCTTCATTGCCGAACACCATCCTGTGTGAAAAAAGCTATTTCTGTTCTTGGAATGAGTTGCTCTCCTACAAAGAGGGTTGAGTGCAGCAAGTTGAAACTTTCCTGCTTTCTGTAATCTAAAAAGATGCACAACGTAGTAGACTCGTTTCATTTCTAAAGTAGTTTGCTTAAAAAACAAACACCTTCATTATCGAACATTGTAGTGTGTAAAGTAAGCTAGTTCTGTTTTCAGAATGTGTTGCTTTCCTACGAAATCGGTTGAGTGCAGCAAGTTGAAACTGTCCTGGTTTGTGTTATCTAACAAGATGCACAACTTAGCACATTCGTCTCATTTCTAAAGTAGTTTGCTTAGAAAATAAACACCTTCATTGCCTAACAATGTACTGTGTGAAATAAGTTAGTTCTGTTCTCGGAATGAGTTGCTTTCCAACGAAGAAGGTTGAGTGCAGCAAGTTGAAACTTCCCTGGTTTGTGTAATCTAACAAGATGCACAACTTATTAGATTCGTTTCATTTCTAAAGTAGTTTGCTTAGAAAACAAACGCCTTCATTGCTGAACACTGTACTGGGCATAATAAGGTAGTTCTGTTCTCGGACTGAGTTGCTTTCCTAAGAAGACAGTTGAGTGAAGGAAGTTGAAACTTTCCTGGTTGGTGTAATCTAAGAAGATGCAAAACTTAGTAGATTCGTTTCATTTCTAAGGTAGTTTGCTTAGAAAACAAACACCTTCATTGCCGAACACTGTACTGTGTGAAAAAAGCTAGTTCTGTTGGCGGAATGAGTTGCTCTCCTACAAAGAGGGTTGAGTGCAGCAAGTTGAAACTTTCCTCCTTTCCGTAATCTAAAAAGATGCACAACTTAGTAGATTCTTTTCATTTCAAAAGTAGTTTGCTTAGAAAATAAACACCTTCATTTCTGAACACTATAGTGAGTGAAGTAAGCTAGTTCTGTTCTCAGAATGAGTTGCTCTCCTACGAAGATGGTTGAGTGCAGCAAGTTGAAACTTCCCTGGTTTGTGTAATCTAAGAAGATGCACAACTTAGACAATTCGTTTCATTTCTAAAGTAGTTTGCTTAGAAAACAAACACCTTCATTGCCGAACACTGTACTGTGTGAAGTAAGGTACATCTGTTCTCGGAATAAGTTGCTTTCTTACCAAGACGGTTGAGTGGAGCAAATTGAAACTATCCTGGTTTGTGAAATCTAACAAGATGCACAACTTAGAAGATTCGTTTCATTTCTAAAGTGGTTTGCTTAGAAAAAGAAGCTTTCATTATTGAACACTGTACTGTGTGAAGTAATCTAGTTCTGTCCTTGGAATGAGTTGATTTCCTACGAAGACGGTTGAGTGCAGCTAGTTGAACCTTTCCTGATTTGTGTAATCTAACAAGATGCCCAACTTAGTAAATTCGTTTCATTTCTAAAGAAGTTTGCTTAGAAAACAAACACGTTCATTGCCGAACACAGTACCGCATGAAGTAAGCTAGTTCTGTTCTCGGAATGAGTTGCTTTCCTACCAAGACGGTTGAGTGCAGCAACTTGAAACTTTCCTGGTTTGTGTAATTATAACAAGATGCACAAAGTAGTAGATTCGTTTCATTTCTAACGTAGTTTGCTTGAAAACAATTACCTTCATTGCCGAACACTGTACTGTGTGAAGTAAACCAGGTCTGTCCTTGGAATGAGTTGCCTTCCGACCAAGACAGTTGAGTGCAGCAAAATGAAACTGTCCTGGTTCATGAATGAAGTTGCACAACTTCCTGGTTACATTTCTAAACTAATCTAAAAACAAGATGCATTGGCCAACTTAGTAGATTGCATTTCAAAAGAGTGAGTGCAGAAAACAAATTTTCTTCATTCAATCTACTCAAAAAGATGCACAACTTTCATTAGATTCCTGAGTGCATTTTGAAACTTTCTTTTGCTTAACAAAACAAACACCTTCATTGGCCGAACACTGTACTGTGTGAAGTAAGCAAGTTCTGTTCTCGAATGAGTTGCTTTCCTACCAAGAAGATTGAGTGCAGCAAATTGAAACTTTCCTGTTTGTGTAATCTAAAAGATGCACAACTTAGTACATTCATTTCATTTCTAAAATAGTTTGCTTAGAAAAAAAACACCTTCATTGCCGAACACTGTACTGTGTGAAAAAACAAGTTCTGTTCTCGGAATGAGTTGCCTTCCTAACGAAGACAGTTGAGTGAAGCAAGTTGAAACTTTCCTGGTTTGTGTAATCTAACAAGATGCCCAATGTAGTGGATTCGTATCATTTCTAAAGAAGTTTGTTTAGAAAACAAACACCTTCATTGCCGAACACTGTACTGTGTGAAGTACGTTATTTCTGTTCTCAGAATGAGTTGCTGTCCTACTAAGACGGTTGAGTGGAGCAAGTTGAAATTTTCCTGGTTTGTGTAATCTAACAAGATGCTCAATGTAGTAGATTCGTTTCATTTCTAAAGTAGTGTGCTTAGAAAACAAACCTGTTCATTGCCTAATACTGGACTGTGTGAAGTAAGGTAGTTTTGTTCTCAGAATGAGATGCTTTCCTACCAAGATGGTTGAGTGCAGCAAATTGAAACTTTCCTGGTTTGTGTAATCTAACAAGATGCACAACTTAGTAGATTCGTTTCATTTCTAAAGTAGTTTGCTTAGAAAACAAACACCTTCATTGCCTAACACTGTACTGTGTGAAATAAGCTAGTTCTGTTCTCAGAATGAGTTGCTTTCCTACCAAGATGGTTGAGTGCAGCAAATTGAAACTTTCTGGGTTTGTGTAATCTAACAAGATGCACAACTTAGTAGATTCATTTCATTTCTAAAGTAGTTTGTATAGAAAACAAACACCTTCATTGCCAACACTGTACTGTGTGAAGTAAGCTAGTTCTGTTCTTGGAATGATTTGCTGTCCTACAAAGAGGGTTGAGTGCAGCAAGTTGAAACTTTCCTGGTTTGTGTAATCTAACAAGATGCACAACGTAGTAGATGCATTTCATTTCTAAAGTAGTTTGCTTATAAAAACAAACACCTTCATTGCCGAACAATGTACTGTGTGAAGTAAGCTTGTTCTGTTCCTCAGAATGAGTTGCTTTCTTAACAAGATTTTTGAGTGCAGCAAACTGAAACTATCCTGGTTTGTGTAATCTAACAAGATGCACAACTTAGTAGATTCGTTTCATTTCTAAAGTAGTTTGCTTAGAAAAAAAGAAACACCTTCATTGCCGAACACTGTACTGTGTGAAATAAGCTAGTTCTGTTCTCGGAATGAGTTGCTTTCCTACCAAGATGGTTGAGTGCAGCAAGTTGAAACTTCCTGGTTTGTGTAATCTAACAAGATGCACAACTTAGTAGATTTGTTTCATTTCTAAAGTAGTTTGCTTAGAAAACAAAACACCCTTCATTGCCGAACACTGTACTGTGTGAAATAAGCTAGTTCTGTTCTCGGAATGAGTTGCTTTCCTAAGAAGACAGTTGAGTGCAGCAAGTTGAAACTTTCCTGGTTTGTGTAATCTAACAAGATGCAAACTTAGTAGATTCATTTCATTTCTAAAGTAGTTTGCTTAGAAAACAAACACCTTCATTGCCCAACACTGTACTGTGTGAAAAAGCTAGTTCTGTTCTCGAATGAGTTGCTTTCCTACAAAGAGGTTGAGTGCAGCAAGTTGAAACTTTCCTGGTTTGTGTAATCTAACAAGATGCACAACTTAGTAGATTCAATTTCAAAAGTAGTTTGCTTAGAAAAATAAACACCTTCATTGCTGAACACTGTACTGTGTGAAGTAAGCTAGTTCTGTTCTCAGAATGAGTTGCTTTCCTACCAAGATGGTTGAGTGCAGCAAGTTGAAACTTTCCTGGTTTTGTGTAATCTAACAAGATGCACAACTTAGTAGATTCATTTCATTTCTAAAGTAGTTTGCTTAGAAAACAAACACCTTCATTGCCAAACACTGTACTGTGTGAAGTAAGGTAGTTCTGTTCTCGGAATGAGTTGCTTTCTTACCAAGATTTTTGAGTGCAGCAAATTGAAACTTTCCTGGTTTGTGTAATCTAACAAGATGCACAACTTAGTAGATTCGTTTCATTTCTAAAGTAGTTTGATTAGAAAACAAAGTTTCATTATTGAACACTGTACTGTGTGAAATAAGTTCTCTTCTAGTTCTGTTCCTCAGGAATGAGTTGATTTCCTACCAAGACGGTTGAGTGCAGCAAGTTGAACCTTTCCTGGTTTGTGTAATCTAACAAGATGCACAACTTAGTAGATTCGTTTCATTTCTAAAGTAGTTTGCTTAGAAAACAAACACCTTCATTGCCAAACACTGTACTGAGAAAAAGCTAGTTCTGTTCTCGAATGAGTTGCTTTCCCTACCAAGACGGTTGAGTGCAGCAAGTTGAAACTTTCCTGGTTTGTGTAATCTAACAAGATGCACAACTTAGTAGATTCGTTTCATTTCTAAAGTAGTTTGCTTTAGAAAACAAACACCTTCATTGCAAACACTGTACTGTGTGAAGTAAACTAGGTCTGTTCTCAGAATGAGTTGCTTTCCAAACCAAGACAGTTGAGTGCAGCAAAATGAAACTTTCCTGGTTTGTGTAATCTAACAAGATGCACAACTTAGTAGATTCGTTTCATTTCTAAAGTAGTTTGCTTAGAAAACAAACACCTTCATTGCTGAACACTGTACTGTGTGAAATAAGCTAGTTCTGTTCTCGAATGAGTTGCTTTCCTACAAAGATGGTTGAGTGCAGCAAATTGAAACTTTCCTGGTTTGTGTAATCTAACAAGATGCACAACTTAGTAGATTAGTTTCATTTATAAAGTAGTTTGCTTTAGAAAACAAACATCTTCATTGCCTAACACTGTACTGTGTGAAATAAGCTAGTTCTGTTCTCGGAATGAGTTGCTTTCCTACCAAGATGGTTGAGTGCAGCAAAAAAACTTTCTGGTTTGTGTAATCTAACAAGATGCACAACTTAGTAGATTCATTTCATTTCTAAAATAGTTTGCTTAGAAAAAAAAAACACTTCATTGCCGAACACTGTACTGTGTGAAAAAGCTAGTTCTGTTCTTGGAATGAGTTGCTCTCCTACAAAGACAGTTGAGTGCAGCAAGTTGAAACTTTCCTGGTTTGTGTAATCTAACAAGATGCACAATGTAGTAGATTCGTTTCATTTCTAAAGTAGTTTGCTTAAAAACAAACACCTTCATTGCCCAACACTGTACTGTGTGAAGTAAGCTAGTTCTGTTTCTCAGAATGAGTTGCTTTCCTACTAAGACGGTTGAGTGCAGCAAGTTGAAACTGTCCTGGTTTGTGTAATCTAACAAGATGCACAACTTAGCAGATTCGTCTCATTTCTAAAGTAGTTTGCTTAAAAACAAACACCTTCATTGCCTAACAATGACTGTGTGAAATAAGTTAGTTCTGTTCTCGGAATGAGTTGCTTTCCTACCAAGATGGTTGAGTGCAGCAAGTTGAAACTTCCCTGGTTTGTGTAATCTAACAAGATGCACAACTTAGTAGATTCGTTTCATTTCTAAAGTAGTTTGCTTAGAAAACAAACACCTTCATTCATGCTGAACACTGTACTGGGCAAATAAGCTAGTTCTGTTCTCGGAATGAGTTGCTTTCCTAAGAAGACAGTTGAGTGCAGCAAGTTGAAACTTTCCTGGTTTGTGTAATCTAAAAAGATGCAAAACTTAGTAGATTCGTTTCATTTCTAAAGTAGTTTGTTAGAAAACAAACACCTTCATTGCGAACACTGTACTGTGTGAAAAAAAGCTAGTTCTGTTCTCGGAATGAGTTGCTCTCCTACAAAGAGGGTTGAGTGCAGCAAAGTTGAAACTTTCCTCCTTTCCGTAATCTAACAAGATGCACAACTTAGTAGATTCTTTCATTTCAAAAGTAGTTTGCTTAGAAAATAAACACCTTCATTTCTGAACACTATACTGAGTGAAGTAAGCTAGTTCTGTTCTCAGAATGAGTTGCTTTCCTACAAGATGGTTGAGTGCAGCAAGTTGAAACTTCCTGGTTTGTGTAATCTAACAAGATGCACAACTTAGTAGATTCGTTTCATTTCTAAAGTAGTTTGCTTAGAAAACAAACACCTTCATTGCCGAACACTGTACTGTGTGAAGTAAGGTACATCTGTTCTCGGAATGAGTTGCTTTCTTACCAAGACGGTTGAGTGGAGCAAATTGAAACTTTCCTGGTTTGTGAAATCTAACAAGATGCACAACTTAGAAGATTCGTTTCATTTCTAAAGTAGTTTGCTTAGAAAAAAAAACCTTCATTATTGAACACTGTACTGTGTTCTAGTTCTGTTTGGTTGGAATGAGTTGATTTCCTGACAACAAGACGGTTGAGTGCAGCTAGTTGAACCTTTCCTGATTTGTGTAATCTAACAAGATGCCCAACTTAGTAAATTCGTTTCATTTCTAAAAGAGTTTGCTTAGAAAACAAACACGTTCATTGCTGAACACAGTACTGTGTGAAGTAAGCTAGTTCTGTTCTCGGAATGAGTTGCTTTCCTACCAAGACGGTTGAGTGCAGCAACTTGAAACTTTCCTGGTTTGTGTAATTATAACAAGATGCACAAAGTAGTAGATTCGTTTCATTTCTAACGTAGTTTGCTTGAAAACAATTACCTTCATTGCCGAACACTGTACTGTGTGAAGTAAACCAGGTCTGTCCTTGGAATGAGTTGCCTTCCGACCAAGACAGTTGAGTGCAGCAAAATGAAACTGTCCTGGTTCATGTACTCTAAAAAGATGCACAACTTCATAGATTCGTTACATTTCTAAACTACTTTGCTTAGAAAACAAACACCTTCATTGGCGAACACTGTACTGTGTGAAGTAAGCTAGTTCTGTCCTCGGAAAGAGTTGCTTTCCTACCAAGACGGTTGAGTGCAGCAAATTGAAATTTTCCAAGTTTGTGTAATCTATCAAGATGCACAACTTATTAGATTCCTTTCATTTATAAATGTAGTTTGCTTAGAAAGCACAAATTCATTGCCGAACACTGTACTCTGTGAAGTAAGCAAGTTCTGTTCTCGATATGAGTTGCTTTCCTACCAAGATGGTTGAGTGCAGCAAATTGAAACTTTCCCGGTTTGTGTAATCTAAGAAGATGCAAAACGTAGTACATTCATTTCATTTCTAAAATAGTTTGCTTAGAAAAAAAAAAAACACCTTCATTGCCGAACACTGTACTGTGTGAAGTAACCTAGCTCTGTCCTCGGAATGAGTTGCCTTCCTAACGAAGACAGTTGAGTGAAGCAAGTTGAAACTTTCCTGGTTTGTGTAATCTAACAAGATGCCCAATGTAGTGGATTCGTATCATTTCTAAAGAAGTTTGTTTAGAAAACAAACACCTTCATTGCCGAACACTGTACTGTGTGAAGTACGTTATTTCTGTTCTCAGAATGAGTTGCTGTTATTAAGAAGACGGTTGAGTGGAGCAAGTTGAAATTTTCCTGGTTTGTGTAATCTAACAAGATGCTCAATGTAGTAGATTCGTTTCATTTCTAAAGTAGTGTGCTTAGAAAACAAACCTGTTCATTGCCTAATACTGGACTGTGTGAAGTAAGGTAGTTTTGTTCTTAGAATGAGATGCTTTCCTACCAAGATGGTTGAGTGCAGCAAATTGAAACTATCTTGATTTGTGTAATCTAACAAGATGCACAACATAGTAGATTCGTTTCATTTCTAAAGTAGTTTGCTTAGAAAACAAACACCTTCATTGCCGAACACTATACTGCATGAAGTAAGCTAGTTCTGTTCTCGGAATGAGTTGCCTTTTGACCAAGACGGTTGAATGCAGCAAAATGAAACTATCCTGGTTTATGTACTCTAAAAAGATGCACAACTTAGTAAATTCGTTTCATTTCTAAAGAAGTTTGTATAGAAAAAAAGCACCTTCATTGCCGAACACTGTACTGTGTGAAGTAAGCTAGTTCTGTTCTCGATATGATTTGCTGTCCTACAAAGAGGCTTGAGTGCAGCAACTTGAAACTTTCCTGGTTTGTGTAATCTAACAAGATGCACAATTTATTATATGCATTTCATTTCTAAAGTAGTTTGCTTATAAAACAAACACCTTCATTTCCGAACAATATACTCTGTGAAATAAGGTTGTTCTGTCCTCGGAATGAGTTGCTTTCTTAACAAGATTTTTGACTGCAGCAAACTGAAACTATCCTGGTTTGTGAAATCTAACAAGATGCACAACTTAGTAGATTCGTTTCATTTCTAAAGTAGTTTGCTTAGGAAAAAAAAAGAAACACACCTTCATTGCCGAGCACTGTACTGTGTGAAGTAAGCTATTTCTTTCCTCGGAATGAGGTGCTTTCCTACGAAGACGGTTGAGTGCAGCAAGTTAAACATTTCCTGGTTTGTGTAATCAAGCAAGATGTACAACTTAGCAGATTTGTTTCATTTCTAAAGTAGTTTGCTTAGAAAACAAACACCTTCATTGCCGAACACTGTAATGCGTGACGTAAGTTAGTTCTGTTCTCGGAATGACCGGCTTTCCTATGAATTTGGTTGAGTGCAGCAAGTTGAACCTTTCCTGGTTTATGTAATCTGACAACATGCACAACTTAGTAGATTTGTTTCATTCTAGTTTGCCTAGATAACAAACACCTTCATTGCCCAACACTGTACTGTGTGTAGTAAGCTAGTTCTTTTCTCAGATTGACTTGCTTTCCTACCAAGACGTTGAGTGCAACAAGATGAGGCTTTCCTGGTTTGTGTAATCTAACAAGATGCACAACATAGTAGATTCGTTTCATTTGTAAAGTAGTTTGCTTAAAAAATAACACGATCATTGCTGAACACTGTACTGTGTGAAGTAAGCTAGTTCTGTTCTCGGAATGAGTTGCTTTCCTACCAAGACGGTTGAATGGAGCAAACTGAAACTTTCCTGGTTTGTTTAATATAACAACATGCACAACTTAGTAGATTCCTTTCATTTCTAAAGTAGTTTGTATAGAAAACAAACACTTACATTGAGGAACACTGTACTGTGTGAAGTAAGCTAGTTCTGTTCTCGATATGATTTGCTGTCCTACAAAGAGGGTTGAGTGCAGCAACTTGAAACTTTCCTGGTTTGTGTAATCTGAAAAGATGCACAACTTAGTAGATTCATTTCATTTCTAAGGTAGTTTGATTAGAAAACAAAAACCTTCATTTCCGAACACTGTACTGTGTGAAGTAAGATAGTTCTCTTCTAGTTCTCATCTAGTTCTGTTCTCAGAATGAGTTGCTTTCCTACCAAGACGATTGAGGGCAGCAAGTTGAACCTTTCCTGGTTTGTGTAATCTAACAAGATGCACAACTTAGTAGATTTTTTTCATTTCTAAAGTAGTTTCCTTAGAAAACAAACGCTTTCATTGCCAAACACTGTACTGTGTGAAATAAGCTCGTTCTGTCCTCGGAATAAGTTGTTTTCCTACGAAGACGGTGTAGTGCAGCAAGTAAAAACTTTCCTGGTTTGTGTAATCTAACAAGATGCACAACTTAGTAGATTTGTTTCATTTCTAAAGTAGTTTGCTGAGAAAACAAACACCTTCACTGCCGAACACTGTTCTTTGTGAAATAAGCTAGTTCTGTTCTCGGAATGAGTTGCTTTCCTACGAAGACGGTTGAGTGCAGGAAGTTGAAACTTTCCTGGTTGTTGTAATCTAACAAGCTGCACAACTTAGTAGATTCGTTTCATTTCTAAAGTAGTTTTCTTTGGAAACACACACCTTCATTGCCAAACACTGTGCTGTGTGAAGTAAGCTAGTTCCGTTCTCGGAATGAGTTGCTTTATTACCAAGACGGTTGAGTGGAGCAAATAGAAACTCTCCTGGTTTGTGTAATCTAACAAGATGCACATCTTAGTAGATTCGTTGCATTTGTTAAGTAGTTTGCTTATAAAACAAACACCTCGATTGCCCAACACTGTACTGTGTGAAGTAAGCTAGTTCTGTTCCCGGAATGAGTTGCTTTCCTACCAAGATTGTTGAGTGCAGCATATTGAAACTATACTGGTTTGTGTAATCTAAGAAGATGCACAAGATAGTAGATTCGGTTCCTTTTTAAAGTAGTTTGCTTAGAAAAGAAACACGTTCATTGCCCATCACTGCACTGTGTGAAGTAAGCTAGTTCCATTCTCAGAATGAGTTGCTTTCGTACCAAGAATGTTGAGTGGAGCAAGTTGAAACTTTCCTGGTTTGTCTAATCTAACAAGATGCACAACGTACTATATTTTTTCATTTCTAAAGTAGTTTACTTAGAAAACAAACACCTTCATTGCCGAACACTGTACTGTGTGAAATAAGCTGGTTCTGTTCTTGGAATGAGTTGCTTTCCAACAAAGACGGTTGAGTGCAGCAAATTGAAACTATCCAGGTTTGTGCAATCTAACAAGATGCACACATTAGCAGATTCATATCATTTCTAAAATAGTTTGCTTAGAAACCAAACACCTTCATTGCCAAACAATCTACTGTGTGAAGTAAGCTAGTTCTGTTCTCGGAATGAGTTGCTCTCCTATGAAGTCAGTTGAGTGCAGCAAGTTCAAACTTTCCTAGTTTCTGTAATCTAAAAAGATGCACAACTTAGTAATTTCGTGTCATATTTAAAGTAGTTTGCTAAGAAAACAAACACCTTCATTGGCGAACACTGTACTGTGTAAAGTAAGCTATTTCTGTCCTAGAAATGAGTTGCTTTCCTATTAAGACCGTTGAGTGCAGCAAGTTGAAACTTTCCTGGTTTGTGTAATCTACCACGATGCACAACTGTGTAGATTCGTTTCATTTCTAAAGAGGTTTGCTGAGAAAACAAACACCTTCATTTCCGAACACTGTACTGTGGATGTAAGCTAGTGGATGTAAGCTAGTTTTGTTCTTGACATGAGATGCATTCCTACCAAGATGGTTCAGTACAGCAAGTTAATACTTTCCTGCTTTGTGCAATCTAACAAGATGCACAACTTAGTAGATTCATTTCATTTCTAAAGTAGTTTTCTTAGAAAACAAACACCTTCATTGCCGAACTTCGTCCTGTGTGAAGTAAGCTAGTTCTGTTCTCTGAATGAGTTGCTTTCTTACCAAGCCTGTTCAGTGCAACAAATTGAAACTATCCTAGTTTATGTAATCGAACAAGATGCACAACTTAGTAGGTTTGTTTCATTTCCCAAGTAGTTTGCTTAAAAAACAAACACATTCATTGCCGAATACTGTACTGTGTGAAGTAAGCGAATTCTCTTCTCACAATGAGTTGCTTTCCTACGAAGATGGTGGAGTGCAGCAAATTGAAACTTTCCTGGTTTGTATAATCTAACAAGATGCACAACTTAGTAGATTCGTTTCATTTATAAAGTAGTTGGCTTAGAAACCAAACACCTTCATTGCTGAACACTGTACTGTGTGAAGTAAGCTAGTTCTGTTCTCGGAATGAGTTGCTTTCCTACGAAGACGGTTGAGTGCAGCAAATTTAAATAATCCTGGTTTGTGCAATCTAACAAGATGCACAACTTAGTGCACTCATTTCATTTCTAAAGTAGTTTGCTTAGAAAACAAACACCTTCATTGCTGAAGACTGTAGTGTGTGAGGTAAGCTAGTTTTGTTCTCGGAATGAGTTGCTTTACTACAAAGATGGTTGAGTGCAGCAAATTGAAACTATCCACTTTTGTGCAATCTAATAAGATGCACAACTTAGTAGATTCGTTTCATTTCAAAAGTAGTGTGCTTAGAAAAGAAAGACCTTCATTGCCGAACACTGTACTGTGTGATGTAAGCTAGTTCTGCTCTCGATATGAGTTCCATTCATACCAAGATGGTTGAAGCAGCAGGTTAATCCCTTCCTGGTATGTGTAATGTAACAAGATGCACAACTTAGTAGATTCGTTTCATTTCTCAAGTAGTTTGCTTAGAAAACAAACACATTCATTGCCAAACACTGTACTGTGTGAAGTAAGCTAATTCTGTTCTCAGATTGACTTGCTTTATTACAAAGACGGTGGAGTGCAGCAAGGTGAACCTCTCCTGCTTTGTGTAATCTAACAAGATGCACAACTTAGTAAATTCTTTTCATTTCTAAAGAAGTTTGCTTAGAAAAAAAACAACCTCTTTGCCAAACAGTGTACTGTGTGAAATAAAGTAGTTTTGTTCTCAAAATGAGTTGCATTCCTGCCAAGACGGTTGAGTGCAGCAAGTTAATCCTTTCCTGGTTTTGTAATCTAACAAGATGCACAATTTAGTAGATTCATTTCATTTCTAAACTACTTTGCTTAGAAAAGAAACACCTTCATTGCCGAACACTCTATTGTGTGAAGTAAGCTAGTTCTGTTCTCGGAATGAGTTGCTTTCTTACGAAGTCGGTTGAGTTCACCAAGTTGAAAATTTCCCGGTTAGTTTAATTTAACAAGATGCACAACTTAGTAAATTCTATCCTTTCTAAAGTAGTTTGCTTAGGAAAGAAACACCTTCATTGCCGAACACTGTACTGTGTGAAATAAGCTAGTTCTGTTGTCAGAATGAGTTGCTTTCCTATGAAGAAGGTTGAGTGCAGCAACTTGAAACTTTCCTGGTTTGTGAAATCTAAGAAGATGCACAACTGAGTAGATTCGTTTCATTTCTAAAGAAGTTTGTTTAGAAAACAAACACCTTTATTTCCGAACACTGTACTGTGTGAAGCAAGCTAGTTCTGTTCTCGGAATGAGTTGCTTTCCTACGAAGACGGTTGAGTGCAGCAAGTTGAAACTTTCCTGGTTTGTGTAATCTACCAAGATGCACAACTTCAAGATTTTTTCATTTCTAAAGTAGTTTAGTTAGAAAAGAAACACCTTTATTTCCGAACACTGTACTGTGTGAAGCAAGCTAATTCTGTTCTCGGAATGAGTTGCTTTCCTACAAAGACGGTAGAGCGCAGCAAGTTGAAACTTTCCTGGTTTGTGTAATCTAACACGATGGACAACTTTGTAGATTCGTTTCATTTCTAAAGTAGTTGCTGAGAAAATAAACACCTTCATCCCCTAACACAGTTCTGTGTGATGTAAGCTAGTTCTGTTCTCGATATGAGTTGCATTCCTACCAAGATGGTTGAATACAGCAAGTTAATACTCTCCTGGTTTGTGTATTCTAATAAGATGCACAACTTAGTAGATTCCTTTCATTTCTAAAGTAGTTTGGTTAGAAAACAAACAGCTTCATTGCTGAACAATGTCCTGTGTGAAGTAAGCTAGTTCTGTTTTTGGAATGACTGGCTTTCTTACCAAGACTATTGAGTGCAGCAAATTGAAACTATCCTAGTTTTTGTAATCGAACAAGATGCACAACTTAGTATATTAGTTTTGTTTCTCAAGTAGTTTGCTTAAAAAACAAACACATTCATTGCTGAACACTGTACTGTGTGAAGTAAGCGAATTCTGTTCTCGGAATGAGTTCCTTTCCTATGAAGACGGTGGAGTGCTGCAAGTTGAAACTTTCCTGGTTTGTGTAATCTAACAAGATGCACAACTTAGTAGATTCGTTTCATTTCTAAAGTAGTTTGCTTAGAAAACAAAAATCTTCATTGCTGAACACTGTACTGTGTGAGGTAAGCTAGTTCTGTTCTCGGAATGAGTTGCTTTACTACAAAGATGGTTGAGTGCAGCAAATTGAAACTATCCTGGTTTGTGCAATCTACCAAGATGCACAACTTAGTAGATTCATTTCCTTTCAAAAGTAGTGTGCTTAGCAAACAAACAACTTCAGTGCCGAACACTGTACTGTGTGAAGTAAGCTAGTTCTGTTCTCGGAATGAGTTGTTTTCCTACCAAGATGGTTGAGTGCAGCAAATTCAAACTTTCCTGGTTTGTGGAAACTAAAAAGATGCACAACTTGGTAGAATCGTTGCATTTGTAAAGCAGTTTGCTTAGAAAACAAACACGTTCATTTTCCATCACTGTACTGTGTGAATTAAGCTAGTTCCGTTCTCGGAATGAGTTGCTTTCCTACCAAGACGGTTGAGTGGAGCAAATAGAAACTATCCTGGTTCGTGTAATATAACAACATGCACAACTTTGTAGATTCGCTTCAATTCTAAAGAAGTTTGCTGAGAAAACAAACACCTTCATTGCCGAAAACTTTACTGTGTGAAGCAAGCTAGTTCTGTTCTCCGAATGAGTTGCTTTCCTACCAACATTGTTGAGTGCAGCATAATGAAACTATCATGCTTTGTGTAATCTAAGAAGATGCACAACATAGTAGATTCGGTTCATTTTTAAAGCAGTTTGCTTAGAAAAGAAAAACGTTCATTTGCCATCACTGCACTGTGTGAAGTAAGCTAGTTCCGTTCTCAGAATGAGTTGCTTTCGTACCACGAATGTTGAGTGGAGCAAGTTGAAACTTTCCTGGTTTGTCTAATCTAACAAGATGCACAACGTAGTGCATTTTTTCATTTCTAAAGTAGTTTGCTTAGAAAACAAACACCTTCATTGCCGAACACTGTACTGTGTGAAATAAGCTGGTTCTGTTCTCAGAATGAGTTGCTTTCCAACAAAGACGGTTGAGTGCAGCAAATTGAAACTATCCTGGTTTGTGCAATCTAACAAGATGCACACCCTAGTAGATTAGAAACCATACACCTTCATTGCCGAACACTCTACTGTGTGAAGGAAGCTAGTTCTGTTCTCGGAATGAGTTGCTTTCCTACGAAGTCGGTTGAGTGCAGAAAGTTGAAACTTTCCCGGTTTGTGTAATCTACCAAGATGCACAACTTAGTAGATTCGTTTCATTTCTAAAGAAGTTTTCTTAGAAAACAAACACCTTCATTGCCGAACACTGTACTATGTAAAGTAAGCTAGTTCTGTCCTCGAAATGAGTTGTTTTCCTACGAAGATGGTTGAGTGCAGCAAGTTGAAACTTTCCTGGTTTGTGTTAATCTACTAAGATGCACAACTTTGTAGATTTTGTCATTTCTAAAGTAGTTCATTTAGAAAAGAAACACCTTCATTGCCAAACACTGTAGCATGTGAAGTAAGTTAGTTTTGTTTTCGGAATGAGGTGCTCTCCTACGAAGACTGTTGAGCGGAGCAAGTTGAACCTTTCCTGGTTTGTGTAATCTACCACGATGCACAACTGTGTAGATTCATTTCATTTCTAAAGAGGTTTGCTGAGAAAACAAACACCTTCATTGCCGAACACTGTACTGTGTGATGTAAGATAGTTCTCTTCTCGATATGAGTTGCATTCCTACCAAGACGGTTGAGTAGAGCAAGTTAATACTTTCCGGCTTTGTGTAATATAACAAGATGCACAACTTAGTAGATTCGTTTCATTTCTAAAGTAGTTTTCTTAGAAAACAAACACCTTCATTGCCGAACAACGTCCTGTGTGGAGTAAGCTAGTTCTGTTCTCGGAATGAGTTGCTTTCTTACCAAGACTGTTGAGTGCAGCAAATTGAAACTATCCTAGTTTATGTAATCCAACAAGATGCACAACTTAGTAGATTTGTTTCATTTCTCAAGTAGTTTGCTTAAAAAAAAACACATTCATTGCTGAACACTGTACTGTGTGAAGTAAGCAAATTCTTTTCTCGGAATGAGTTGCTTTCCTTCGAAGACGGTGGAGTGCAAGTTGAAACTTTCCTGGTTTGTGTAATCTAACAAGATGCACAACTTAGTAGATTCATTTCATTTATAAAGTAGTTTTCTTAGAAAACAAACACCTTCATTGCTAAACACTGTACTGTGTGAAGTAAGCTAGTTTTGTTCTCGGAAAGATTTGCTTTCCTACCAAGACGGTTGAATGCAGCAAACTGAAACTTTCTTGGTTAGTGGAATTTAACAAGATGCACAACTTAGTAAATTCTTATCATTTCTAATGTAGTTTGCTTAGAAAACAAACACCTTCTTTTCCAAACACTTTACTGTGTGAAATAAGCTAGTTCTCTTGTCAGAATGAGTTGCTTTCCTACAAAGATGGTTGAGTAATCTAAGAAGATGCACAACTGAGTAGATTCGTTTCATTTTTAAAGAAGTTTTTTTTAGAAAACAAACACCTCCATTGAAAAACAATGTACTGTGTGAAGTAAGCTAGTTCTGTTTTCGGAATGAGTTGCTTTCCTACTAAGACGGTTGAGTGCAGCATGTTGAAACTTCACTTGTTTGTGTAATCAACAAGGTGCACAACTTAGTAGATTCCTTTCATTTCTAAAGTAGTTGCTTAGAAAACAAACACCTTCATTGTCAAACACTGTACTGTGTGAAGTAAGCTATTTCTGTACCAGGAATGAGTTGCTTCCCTACATAGACGGGTGAGTGCAGCAAGTTGAACTTTCCTGGTTTTTGTAATCTATCAAGATGCACAACTGAGTACATTCGTTTCACTTCTAAAGAAGTTTGCTTAGAAAACAAACACCTTCATTGCGGAACACTGTACTGTGTGAAGTAACAAACACCTTCATTGCCGAACACTGTATTGCGTGAAGTAAGGTAGTTCTGTGCTAGGAATGAGTTGCTTTCCTACGAAGATGGGTGAGTGCAGCAAGTTGAATCTTTCCTGGTTTGTGTAATCTAACAAGATGCACAACTTAGTAGATTCCTTTCATTTTTAAAGAAGTTTGCTTAGAAAACAAACAACTTCATTGCCGGACACTGTACTGTGTGAAGTAAGCTAGTTCTGTTCTTGGAATGATTTGCTATCCTATGAAGACGGCTGGAGTGCAGCAAGTTGACCCTTTCCTGGATTGTGTAATCTAACAAGATGCACAACTTAGTAGATTCGTTTCATTTCTAAAGTAGTTTGATTAGAAAACAATGACCTTCATTGGCGAACACTGTACTGTGTAAAGAGAGCTAGTTGTGTCCTCCAAATGAGCTGCTTTCCTTCAAAGATGGTTGAGTGCAACGAGTTGAAATTTTCCTGGTTTGTGTAATCTAACAAGATGCACAACTTAGTAGAGTTGCTTTCATAGACGACGGTGCAATGCAGCAAGTTAAAACTTTCCTGATTTATGTAACCTAACAAGGTGCACAACGTAGTAGGTTCAATTCACTTCTAAAGAAGTTTGCTTAGAAAACAATCACATTGAGTGCCGAACACTGTACTGTGTAAAGTAAGCTAGTTCTGTTCTCGGAAAGATTTGCTTTCCTACCAAGAATGTTGAATGCAGCAAATTGAAACTTTCCTGTTCAGCGGAAATTGACAAGATGCACAACTTAGTAAATTCTTATCATTTCTATTGTACTTTGATTAGAATACAAACACTTCCATTGCCGAACACTGTACTATGTGAAGTAAGCTAGTTCTGTTCTCAGAATGAGTTGCTTTCCTACGAAGACAGTTGAGCTCAGCAAGTTGAAACATCACTTGTTTGTGAAACCTAGCAAGGTGCACAACCTAGTAGATTCATTTCATTTCTAAAGTAGTTGCTTAGAAAACAAACACCTTCATTGCTGAACACTGTACTGTGTGAAGTAAGCTATTTCTGTGCTAGGAATGAGTTGCTTTCCTATATAGATGGGTGAGTGTAGCAAGTTGAATCTTTCCTGGTTTTTGTAATCTATCAAGATGCACAATTGAGCACATTCGTTTCACTTCTAAAGAAGTTTGCTTAGAAAACAAAAACCTTCACTGCGGAACACTGTACTGTGTGAAGCAAACTAGTTCTGTTGTTGGAATGAGTTGCTTTCCTACCAAGACGGTTGAGTGCAGCAACTTGAACCTTTCCTGGTTTGTGTAATCTAACAAGATGCACAATGTAGTAGATTTGTTTAATTTCTAAATTAGTTTCCTTAGAAAACAAACACCTTCATTGCCGAACACTGTACTGTGTGAAATAAGCTAGTTCTGTTCTCGGAATGAGTTTCTGTCCTACGAAGACAGTTTAGTGCAGCTAGTTGAACCTTTCTTGGTTTGTGTAATCTAAAAAGATGCACAACTTAGTACACTCGTTTCATTTCTGATGTAGTTTGCTTAGAAAACCACCACCTTTATTGCCGAACACAGTACTGTGTGAAGTAAGCAAGTTTTGTCCTCGGAATGAGTTCCTTTCCTACGAAGAAGGTTGAGTGCAGCAAGTTGAAACTTTACTGGTTTGTGTAATCTAATAAGTTGCACAACTTAGTAGATTTGTTTCATTTATAATATAGTTTGCTCAGAAAAAAAAAAAAAAAAACTTCACTGCCAAACACTGTACTGTGTGAAGTAAGCTAGTTCTGTTCTCGGAATTAGTTGCTTTCCTACCAACAAGGTTGAGTGCAGCAAGTTGAAACTTTCCTGGTTTGTGTAATCTAACAAGATGCACAACTTAGTAGATTCGTTTCATTTTTTTTTCTTTTTTTTTTTTTTTTTTTTTTTTTTTGAGGTAGGGTCTCACTCTGGTCCAGGCTGACCTGGAATTAACTATGTAGTCTCAGGGTGGCCTCGAACTCTCAGCGATTCTCCTACCTCTGCCTGCCGAGTGCTGGGATTAAAGATTCATTTCATTTCTAAAGAAGTTTGCTTAGAAAACAAACACCTTTATTGCCATTTTACTGTGTCAAATAAGCTAGTTCTGTTCTCCGAATGAGTTGCTTTCTTACGAAGACAGGTGACTGCAGGAAGTTGAACCTTTCCTGGTTTGTGCAATCTAACAAGATGCACAACTTAGTAGATTTATTTCATTTCTAAAGTAGTTTGCTAGAAAATAAACACCTTCATTGCCAAACGCTCTACTGTTTGAACTAAGCTCGTTCTGTCCTCGGTATGAGTTGCTTTCCTACAAAGACAATTGAGTCTAGCAAATTGAAGCTTTCTTGGTTTGTGTAATCTAACAAGATGCACAGCTTACTAGATTCGTTTCATTACTAAAGTAATTTGCTAAGAAAACAAACACCTTCATTCCTGAACACTGTACTGTGTGAAGAAAGCTAGTACTCTTCTCGGAATGAGTTCCTTTCATACCATGACGGTTCAGTGCAACAAGTGGAATCTTTCATGGTTTATGTAATCTATAGAGAAGCACAACTTAGTAGATTCGTTTCATTCCTAAAGTACTTTGATTAGAAAACAAACACCTTCATTGCCAAACACTGTACTGTGTGAAGTAAGTTAGTTCTGTTCTCAGAATGAGTTGCTTTCCTACCAAGATGGTTGAGTGCAGCAACTTGAATCTTTCTTGGTTTGTGTAATCAAACAAGATGCAAAACGTAGTAGATTAGTTTTATTTCTAAATTAATTTGCTTAGAAAACAAACACCTTCATTTCCGAACACTGTACTGTGTGAAATAAGCTAGTTCTGTTCTCGATATGAATTGCTTTCCCAATAAGACAGTTGATTGTGGCAAGTTGAAAGTTTCCTGGTTTGTGCAATCTAACAAGATGCACAACTTAGGAGATTCATTTCATTTCTAAAGGGTTTGCTGAGAAAACAAACAAGCTCAGTGCCAAAAATTGTACTGTGTTAAGTAAGCTAGTTCTGTTCTCGGAATGAGTTGCTTTCATACCAATACAGTTGAGTGCAGCTAGTTGAACCTTTCATGGTTTATGTAATCTAATAAGAAGCACAACTTAGTAGATTCGATTCATTTCTAAAGTAGTTTGATGAGAAACCCAATGGCTTCATTGTGGAACACTGTACTGTGTGAAGTAAGCTACTTCTGTTCTCGGAATGAGTTGCTTTCCTACGAAGATGGTTGAGTGCAGCAAGTTGAACCATTCCTGGTTTGTTTAATCTAACAAGATGCACAACTTAGTAGACCCGTTTCATTTCTAAAGAAGTTTGCTTAGAAAACAAACACCTTCATTGCTGAACACTGTACTGTGTGAAGCAAGCTAGTACTGTTCTCGGAATGAGTTGCTTTCCTACCAAGAAGGTTGAGTACAGCAACTTGAACCTTTCGTGGTTTGTGTAATCTAACAAGAAGCACAACGTAGTAGATTCATTTAATTTCTAAAGTAGTTTGCTTAGAAAACAAACACCTTCATTTCCGAATACTGTACTGTGTGAAGTAAGCTAGTTCTGTTCTCGGAGTGAATTGCTTTCCTATGAAGACGGTTGGTGCAGCAAGTTGAAACTTTCCTGGTGTTTGTAATATAACAAGATGCACAACTTAGTAGAATTGTTTCATTTCTAAAGAAGTTTGCTTAGAAAACAAACACCTTCATTGCCGAACAGTATACTGTGTGAAATAAGATAGTTCTCTTTGCGATATAAGTTGCATTCCTACTAAGACGGTTCAATGCAGTAAGTTAATCCTTTCCTGGTTTGTGTAATCTAACAGGATACAAAACTTAGTAGATTCGTTTCATTTCTAAAGTAGTTTCTTTAGAAAACAAACACCTTCATTGCCGAACACTGTACTGTGTGAAATAAGCTGTTTCTATTCTCAGAATGAGTTTCTTTCCTGCGAAGATGGTTCAGTGCAGCTAGGGGAACCTTTCCTGGTTTGTGTAATCTAACAATATGCACAGTTTAGTAGATTCATTTCTTTTCTAATGTAGTTTGCTTAGAAAACAAACACATTCATTGCCAAACACTGTACTGTGTGAAGTAAGCTATTTCTTTCCACGGAATGAGTTGCTTTCCTACGTTGATGGTTGAGTGCAGAAGGTTGAACCTTTCCTGGTTTGTGTAATCTAACAAGATGCACAACTTAGTTAATTCCTTTCATTTCTAAAGTAATTTGCTCAGTAAATAAACACCGTCATTGCCAAACACTGTACTGTGTGAAGAGCTAGTTCTGTTGTCAGAAAGAGCTGTTTTCCTACCAAAACAGTTGAGTTCAGCAAGTTGAACCTTTAATGGTTTGTGTAATCTACCAAGATGCACAACTTAGTAGATTCGTTTCATTTCTAAAGAAGTTTGCTTACAAAACAAACACCTTCATTTCTGAACACTGTACTGTGTGAAGTACTCTTGTTCTGTTCTCAGAATCAGTTGCTTTCCTACCAAGACGGTTGAGTGGAGCAAGTTGAAACTTTCCTGGTTTGTGTAATCTAAGAAGATGCACAATTTAGAAGATTCTTTTCATTTCTAAAGTAGTTTTCTTAGTAAAAAAACCTTCATTGCCGAACACTGTACTGTGTGAAGTAAGCTAGTTCTCTCCACGGAACGATTTCCTTTCCTACAAAGACGGTTGAGTGCAGCAAGTTGAAACTGTCCTGGTTTGTGTAATCTAACAAGATGCACAACTTAGTAGTTTCGTTTCATATCTTAAGAAGTTTGCTTAGAAAACATACACCTTCATTGCCAAACACTGTACTGCATGAAGTAAGCCCGTTCTGTTCTCAGAATGAGTTGCTTTCCTACCAAGAGGGTTGAGTGCAGTAAGTTGAAAATTTCCTCGTGTATGTAATCTAACAAGATGCACAAAGTAGTAGATTCGTTTCATTTCTAAGGAAGTTTGCTTAGAAAACAAACACCTTCATTGCGGAACAATGTACTGCATGAAGTAAGCTAGTTCTGTCCTCGGAATGAGTTGCTTTCCTACCAAGATGGTTCAGTGCAGCAAGTTGAAACTTTCCCGGTTTGTGTAATCTAAGAAGATGCAGAACTTAGCAGATTTGTTTCATTTGTAAAGTAGTTTGCTTAGAAAACAAACACCTTCATTGCCCCATACTGTACTGTGTGAAGTAAGATAGCTCTCTTCTCGGAATGAGTTGCTTTCCTACGAAGACGGTTGAGTGCAGGAAGTTGAAACTTTCCTGATTTGTGTTATCTAACAAGATGCAGAACTTTGTAGATTCGTTTTATTTAAGGTAGTTTGTTTGGAAAATAAATACCTTCATTGCCGAACACTGTACTGTGTGAAGTAAGCTAGTTATGTTCTCGGAATGAGTGGCTTTCCTTTGAAGACGGTTGAATGCACCAAGGTGAAAATTTCCTGGTTTGTGTAAACTAACAAGATGCACCACTTAGTAGATTAGCTTCATTTCTAAAGTAGTTTGCTTAGAAAACAAACACCTTCATTGCCGAACACTGTAGTGTGTGAAGTGAGCTAGTTCTGTTGTCAGAATGAGTTGCTTTCATAAGAAGAAGGTTAAGGGCAGCCATTCGAAACTATCCTGGTTTGTGTAATCTACCAAGATGCACAACTTAGGAGACTAGTTCATTTCTAAAGTAGTTTGTTAGAAAACAAACACATTCATTGCCAAACACTGTACTGCGTGAAGTAAGCTACTTCTCTTCTTGATATTAGTTGCATTCCTACCAAGACAGTTGAGTGCAGCAAGTTGATCCTTTCCTGGTTTGTGTAATCTAAGAAGATGCACTACGTAGTAGATTCCTTTTATTTCTGAAGTAGTTTGCTTACATAACTAACATATTCATTGCCGAACACTATACTGTGTTAAATAAGCTAGTTCTGTCCTCGGAATGAGTTGCTTCTCTACCAAGACAGTGGAGTGCGGCAAGTTGAAAGTTTCCTGGTTTGTAAAATGTAACGAGGTGCACAATGTAGTAGATTCGTTTGATTTCTAAAGTAGTTTGCTTAGAAAACAAACGCCTTCATTGCCGAACACTGTACTGTGTGAAATAAGCTAGTTCCATTCTCAGAATGAGTTGCTTTCCTACGAAGACTGTTGAGTGCAGCAAGTTGATACTTTCCTGGTTTGTGTAATCTGAAAAGATGCACAACTTAGTAGATTCGTTTCACATCGAAAGTAGTTTGCCTAGAAAACAAATACCTTCATTGCCGAACTCTGCACTGTGTAAAGTAAGCGAGTTCTGTTCTCAGAATGAGTTGCTTTCCTGCCAAGACGATTGAGAGCAGCAAATTGAAAATATCCTGGTTTGTGCAATCTAACAAGATGCACAACTTAATAGATTTCTTTCATTTCTAAACTAGGTTGCTTAGAAAACAAACACCTTCATAGCCGAACACTATACTTTGTGAATTAAGCTAGTTCTGTTCTCAATATGAGTTGCTTTTCTACTAAGACGGTTGAGTGCAGCAAGTTGATCCTTTCCTGGTTTGTGTAATCTAACAAGATGCACAACTTAGTAGATTCGTTTCATTTCTAAAGTAGTTTGCTTCAAAAACAAACACCTTCATTGCTGAACACTGTACTGTGTGGATGAAGCTAGTTCTGTTCTCAGAATGACTTGCTTTCCTTCCAAGACAGCTGCGTGCAGCAAGTTGAATGAGTTGCTTACCTACCAAGATGGTTGAGTGCAGCAAATTGACAATATCAATATGAGATCTGCATCTTGTTATATTATGCAAACCAGGAAAGTTTCAACTTGCCACATTCCACCGACTTGGTAGGAAAGCAACTCATTCGAGGACAGAACTAGATTATTTCACACAGTACAGTTTTAGGCAATGAAGGTGTTTGTTTTCTAAGCAAACTACTTTAGAAATGAAAGGAATCTACTGAGTTGTGCGTCTTGTTAGTTTACACAAACTAAGAAAGATTGAACTTGGTCCACTCAACCGTTTTGGTAGGAAAGCAACTCATTCCGAGAACAGAACGAGCTTACTTCACACAGTACAGTGTTCGGCAATGAATGTGTTTGTTTTCTAAGCAAACTACTATAGAAATGAAACGAATCTAGTAAGTTGTGCATCTTCTAAGATTACACAAACCAGGATAGTTTCAATTTGCTGCACTCAACCGTTTTGGTAGGAAAGCAACTCATTCCGAGAACAGAACCAGCTTACTTCACACAGTACAGTGTTCAGCAATGAAGGTGTTTGTTTTCTCAGCAAACTTCTTCAGAAATTAAACGAATCTAGTAAGTTGTGCATGCTGTTAGATTATACAAACCAGGAAAAGTTCAACTTGCTGCACTCAACTGTCTTCGCAGGAAAGCAACTCATATCGAGAACAGAACAACCTTACCTCACTCAGTACAGTGTTGCCCAATGAAGGTGTTTGTTTTCTAAGGAAACTACTTTAGAAATGAAATGAACCAACTGAGTTGTGCACCTTGTTATATTACACAAGCCAGGAGAGATTCAACTTGCTGCACTCAACCGTCTTGGTAGGAAAGCAACTCATTCCGAGAACAGAACTAGCTTACTTCACACAATACAGTGTTCGGCAATGAAGGTTTTTTTTTTTTTTTTTTTTCTGAAGCAAACTAATTTAGAAATGAAACGAATGTACTAAGTTGTGCATCTTGTTAGATTACACAAACCAGGATAGTTTCAATTTGCTGCAGACAACCGTCTTGGTAGGAATGGAACTCATTCCAAGATCAGAACGAGCTTACTTCACATAGTACAGTTTTCAGCAATGAAGGTGTTTGTTTTCTGAGCAAACTATGTTAGAAATGAAAATAATCTGCTAAGTTGTGCATCTTGTTAGAATACACAAACTAAGATAGTTTCAAATTGCTGTACTCAATCATCTTGTTAGGAAAGCAACTCATTCCGAGAACAGAACTAGCTTACTTCACAAAGTACAGTGTTTGGCAATGAAGGTGTTTGTTTTCTAAGCAAACTACATTAGAAATGACATGAATCTACTACGTTGTGCATTTTCTTAGATTATACAAACCAGAAAAGGTTCAACTTGCTGCACTCAACCATCTTGGTAGGAAAGCAACTCATTCCGAGACACAGAACTAGCTTATTTCACACAGTACAGTGTTCGGCAATAAAGGTTTTTTTTTTTTTTTTTTTTTTTTGAAGCAAACTACTTTAGAAATGAAACGAATGTACTACGTTGTGCATCTGGTTAGATTACACAAACCAGGATAGTTTCAATTTGCTGCAGTCAACCGTCTTGGTAGGAACGGAACTCATTCCAAGATCAGAAAAAGCTTACTTCACACAGTACAGTTTTCAGCAATGAAGGTGTTTGTTTTCTCAGCAAACTATTTTAGAAATGAAAAGCATCTGCTAAGTTGTGCATCTTGTTAGAATACACAAACCAAGATAGTTTCAACTTCCTGCACTCAACCGTCTTTGTAGGAAAGCAACTCATTCCGACAACAGAACTAGCTTACTTCACACAGTACAGTGTTCGGCAATGAAGGTTTTTTTTTTTTTTTTTTTTTTCGAAGCAAACTACTTTAGAAATGAAACGAATGTACTAAGTTCTGCATCTTGTTAGATTACACAAACCAGGATAGTTTCAATTTGCTGCAGTCAACCGTTTTGGTAGGAACGGAACTCATTCTGAGAACAGAACTAGCTTACTTCACACAGTACAGTTTTCGGCAATGAAGGTGTTTGTTTTCTAAGCAAACTATGTTAGGAATGAAAAGAATCTACTAACTTGTGCATATTGTTGAATACAAAAACCAGGATAGTTTCAACTTGCTGTACTTAATCATCTTGTTAGGAAAGCAACTCATTCCGAGAACAGAACTAGCTCACTTCACACAGTACAGAGTTCGGCAATGAAGGTGTTTCTTTTCTAAGCAAACTATTTTAGAAATGAAACAAATCTACTGAGTTGTGCATCTTGTTTTATTACACAAACCAGGAAAGTGTCAATATGCTGCAGTCAACCTTCTTGGCAGGAAAGCAACTCATCCCGAGGACAGAACTAGCTTACATCACATAGCACAGTATTCGTCAATGAAGGTTTTTGTTTTCTAAGCAAAGTACTTTAGAAATGTAAGGAATCTACTCAGTTGTGAAGCTTGTTAGATTACACGAACCAGGAATGTTTCAATTGCTGCACTCAACAATCTTCGTAGGAAAGCAACTCATTCTGAGAACAGAAATAGATTATTTCACACAGTACAGTGTTCGGCAATGAAGGTGTTTGTTTTTAAGCAAACTACTTTAGAAATGATACGAATCTACTAAGTTGTGCATCTTGTTAGATTACACAAACCAGGAAAGTTTCAACTTGCTTCATTCAAACGGCTAAGTAGGAAAGCAACTCAAATCGAGAACAGAACTAGCTTACTTCACACAGTACAGTGTTCAGCAATGAAGGTGTTTGTTGTCTAAAGAAACTTCTTTAGAAATGAAACGAATCTACAAAGTTGTTCATCTTGTTGGAATTCACAAACTAGGATAGTTTCAATTTGCTGGACTCAACCGTCTGTGTCGGAAAGCAACTCATTCCGAGAACAGAACTAGCTTAATTCACACAGTACAGTGTTCAGCAATGAAGGTGTTTCTTTCCCTAAGCAAATTACTTTAGAAATGAAACGAATCTACCAAGTTGTGCATCCTGTTAGATTACACAACCCAGGAAGGTTTCAGCTTGCTCCACTCAACAGTCTTGGTAGGAATGCAACTCATTCCAAGAACGGAACTAGCTGACTTCACACAGTACAGTGTTGGGCAATGAAGGTGTTTGTTTTCTAAGCCAACTACTTTAGAAATGAAACGAATCTACTAAGTTGTGCATCTTGTTTGATAACAAAAACCTGGATAGTTTCAATTTGCTGCACTCAACCGTCTTCTTAATAAGACAACTCATTCCAAGAACACAAGTAGCTTACTTCACACAGTACAGTGTTTGTCAATGAAGGCTTTTTTTTCTAAGCAAACTACTTTAGAAATGAAACGAACCCATTAATTTGTGCATCTTGTTACATGACACAAACCAGGAAAGTTTCAATTTCCTGCATTCAACCATCTTGGTAGGAAAGTAACTCATTTCGAGAACAGAACTAGCTTACTTCACACAATACAGTGTTGGACAATGAAGGTGTTTGTTTTCTAAGCAAACTACTTTAGAAATGAAACAAATCTACTAAGTTGTGCATCTCGATAGAATATACAAACCAGGAAAGTTTCAACATGCTCCACTCAAACGTCTTGGTAGGGAAGCAACTCTTTTCGAGAACAGAACCAGCTTACTTCACACAGTACAGTGTTCGGCAATGAAGGTCTTTGTTTTCTAAACAAAACACTTTAGAAATAAAATGAATCTACTAAGTTTTGCATCTTGATAGATTACACAAACCAGGAAAGTTTCTACTTCCTCCACTCAACATTCTTGGTAGGAAAGCAACTCATTCCGAGAACGGAACTAGCTTACTTCACACAGTACATTGTAGGGCATTGAAGGTGTTTGTTTTCTAATAAATTATGTTAGAAATGAAACGAATCTACTAAGTTGTGCATCTTGTTAGATTACACAAGCCAGGAAAGGTTACATTTGCTGACCTCAGAGGACTTCGTAGGAATGTCACTCATTCCGAGAACAGAACTAGCTTACTTCACATAGTACAGTGTTTGGAAATGAAGGCGTTTGTTTTCTAAACAAACTACTTTAGAAATGAAATGAACCCACTAAGTTGTGAATCTTACTAGATTAAACAAACCTGGAAAGTTTCAATTTGCTGCACTCAACCATCTTGGTAGGAAAGCAACTCATTCTGAGAACACAACTAGCTTACTTCACACAGTACATTGTTGGGCAATGAAGGTGTTTGTTTTCTAAGCAAACTACTTTAGAAATGAAATGAATCTTCTAAGTTGTGCATCTTGATAGAGTACACAAACCAGGAGAGATTCAACATGCTCCACTCAAAAGTCTTGGTAGGGAAGCAACTCATTTTGAGAACAGAACCAGCTAACTTCACACAGTACAGTGTTCGGCAATGAAGGTCCTTGTTTTCTCAGCAAACCGCTTTAGAAATGAAACGAATCTACTAAGTTGTGCATCTTGTTAGGTTACACAAACCAGGAAAGTGTCCACTTGCTCCACTCAACCGTCTTGGTAGGAAAGCAACTCATTCCCATAACAGAACTAGCTTACTTCACACAGTACAGTGTTTGGCAATGAAGGTGTTTGTTTTCTAAGCAAACTACTTTAGAAATGATACGAATCTAACTTGTTGTCCATCTTGTTAGATTACACAAACTAGGATAGTTTCAATTTGCTGCACTCAACCTTTTTCATAGGAAAGGAACTCATTCCAAGAACAGAATTAGCTTACTTCACACAGTACAGTGTTCATCAACGAATGTGTTTGTTTTCTAAACAAACTACTTTAGAAATGAAACGAATAACTTCCGGTCAAGATGGCGTCAGCCTAACCTCGCCTCACCTTACAGGGAAGTAAAATCAAGATATTTAAACTTTTCAAGATTTCTTAATGTGTTTGCTGGCCCTTGCATCCATCCAGGGGTGGTGGATGAAAAAATAGGGAATCTACTGATTCCCTTGCTCTAGGATAGCGACCACCTGATGCTGCGGACTCTGCTGGTCTGAGTGACCGGCGGAAGTCTGCCATTAGCTGCTAGCACCCAGCGCATCCTGACCTGGGAACGCCGTGGACCCTGCAGGTCCAAGTGACCGGTGGAAGTCTGCCATTTGCTGCTAGCACCTGGCACGGCCCGATCTGGGGCCATTAGCTGCTAGTGCCCGGAGCCACCTGAGCCAGGACCGCTGCAGACCCTGCCAATCCGAGTGACTGGCAGAAGTCTGCCATTAGCCGCTAGCACCTGGCACGACCTGACCCGGGACCGCTGTGGACCCTGCAGGTCCGAGTGACCGGTGGAAGTCTGCCATTACCTGCTAGCACCTGGCACTGCCCGATCCATGGCCATTAGCTGCTAGCGCCCGGTGCTACCTGAGCCAGGACCGGTGCGGATCCTGCCAGTCTGAGTGACTGGCGGAAGTCCGCCATTAGCCGCTAGTGCCCGGTGCAAAATGACCTGGGACCACCACAGACCCTGCAGGTCCGAGTTACCGGTGGAAGTCCACCATTAGCTGCTAGCGCCTGCCGTGGCCCCATCTGGGGCCATTAGCTGATAGTGCCCAGTGCAACCTGACCCAGGACTGCTGCGGACCCTGCCAGTCCGAGTGACTGGTGGAAGTCCACCATTAGCTGCTAGCACCCGGCACAACCTGACCCGGGACCACCACAGACCCTGCTGGTCCTAGTGACCAGTGGAAGTCCGTTATTAGCTGCTAGCACCTGGCATGGCCCTATCTGGGACTGCGGGTTACCCTGCCAGACCCATTGACCTGTGAAAGCCTCCCTCACTGGCCACATCCCCATCTGTGGTCAGGTCCCAACCCTAGCCTTCCTGAGCCCTATCAGCAGTCACGTACCATTACTCCCCCCTCCCAAGGCAGAGCAGGGATCCAGGGAGGTAGCCCAGTGCTCCCGCCCCACCCTGCCTCAGCCCGACTAGGGTGATTGTGGTCCCCCATCCTTCCCACCTACATAAAAAGCACAGACAAGCAGGCCAGTATCCCCCACCCCAGCCTACCAGACTCCAGGGACCACTGCCCTGACAATCACCACTGCACCCCATCCCACTGCAGGACAGCAGGATAACATTCCATACACAAGGTACCTGAATCATTGTGATGGGCAAACTACAGCGAAAAAGGAATAGCATGAAAAACCAGACACAAGTAAATCCACCTATACTATCCAGTCCTATAATGGATTTTTCAAATCAAAGCATAGAAGAGACAATAGATTCAGAACCCCAAAATGAAGAGACTAGCTATGCAACCCTGGCCAAGCAAATAGCACAACTCACAGAAACTCAACAAAGAGCCAACAATTGTATGAATGTTATCCTTGCTAGATTGTACCTAGTAGAAAAGATCCAGGAAGGGCTCCAAAGACAGTTAAATGAACTGAAGGAGAATGAAAAAAGAGAGGTCCTCAATAACCAGCTGGCTAAGTTCAATGAAGACATAAAGAAATACAGGGATAAACTCCAAGAAACATTAAGAAAATCAGAAAATGACACAAAAAGGGAACTAGACAGAGGGATGGAGACTATACATAAAAAAAACGTAGAAAATATGAACCAAATTGAACAGGCCCAAAACTCTATAGAAGCCCTTAAGAACAGAGTAAGTCAGATGGAAGATAGAAACTCAGAACTGGAAGAGAGAACAGAAGAAACAGTCCACGAGTCCAAAAATTTCAACAAGTTCAAAAACTTCTGTAATAGAACATGAGGGAAATGTGGGACACCCTTAAGCTCCCAAACATCAGGATCATGGGTATACCAGAGGGGGAAGAAAAATAGACCAAAGGAATGGAAAGCCTATTCAACAAAATAATTGAAGAAAACTTTCCCGCTCTCTCAAAAGAAAACTCCATCCAATTACAAGAAGCTAGTAGAACTCCAAACAGACTGGACCAAAGAAGAAATTCTCCAAGACACATTATATTTAAGACTCTAAATATCAAACACAAAGAGAAAATCCTAAAAGCAGCCAGGGAAAAACAACACATAACATATAAAGGGAACCCCATCAAAATTACCCCAGACTTCTCAGTGGAAACCCTAAAAGCAAGAAGGGCCTGTAATTCAACACTGCAAACTCTAAGAACCCATGGGTTCCAGCCCCAACTACTCTACCCAGCAAAAGTATCTCTCATAATAGATGGTGAAAGAAAACCTTCCATGATAAAACTCATCTTTACAAGTATATGAACACAAAGCCAAACCTACAGAAAGTACTTCAGGGAATTCTCCACACAGAAGAAACAAATAACGAACTTCAAGAGCCCTATAGAAATAGTCTACATTAACAACACCACCAACAACAAAAAAAAAAACCCACAAAGACCACAACCCACCGCAATATGGCAGGTATTAAATCAAACCTCAAAATTATATCTCTGAATATTAATGGCCTTAATTCACCAATCAAAAGACATAAGCTAACAGGGTGGATCAGAAAACTAGACCCCTCACTCTGCTGTCTTCAAGAAACCCACCTCACCATTAAAGACAGACACCTCCTCAGGGTGAAAGGGTGGAAAATGATTTTCCAAGCAAACACAAACAAGAAAAAAGCAGGTGTAGCTATACTTATATCTGATAAAATGCACTTCATACCAAAGGTAACTAAAAAAGACAAAGAAGGCCACTTCTTACTTATCAAGGGAACAATCCAACAAGAGGATATCACAGTCATCAATATTTATGCACCAACACAGGTGCACCACAATTCATAAAGCAAAATCTACTTGGCAACAAAACAGAAATAAACACCAATACCATCATAGTCGGGGACTTTAATACTCCACTATCAACTATGGATAAATCATCCAAACAGAAAATTAATAGGGAAGTAAGAAAGCTCAACAACGCCATAGAACAACTAGACCTAACAGACATATACAGAACATTCCACCCAAAATCTACAGACTACACATTCTTCTCAGCAACCTATGGAACCTTCTCTAAAATAGATCATGTACTGGGCCACAAAGCCTGCCTCCATATTTTCAAGAAAATTGATGTAATTTCCTGCATGATATCATACCACAATGCTGTAATGCTAGAAATTAAATGGGTTGTGGATGAAATAAAGAATGAAATTGCAAAATTTCTAGAACTCAATGACAATGAGAACACATCATACCAAAACTTGTGGGACACAATGAAGGCAGTCTTTAGGGGAAAAAATCATAGCACTAAATGCCTTCATAACAAAAACAGAGAGATCCCAAATCAATAACCTAACCACCCATCTAAAGGCATTGGAAAAGCTAGAAGAAGCCAACCCAAAAAGCTCCAGACGGAAAGAAATAATTAATATCAGAGCAGAAATTAATGAATTGGAAACTAAGAGGACAATTAAGAAAATTGAAGAAACAAAGAGCTGGTTCTTTGAAAAAATTAACAAGATTGATACACCCCTGGCCAATTTGATCAAGCGGAAAAAAAAGAAACACTTCAAATCAACAAAATTAGAAATGAAAAAGGAAAGATCACAACAGAAATGAGTGAAATAGGAAGAGTCATTAGGACTTACTTCAAAAACCTCTACTCCATAAAACAGAATATGGAAGAAATGGATGAATTCCTAGACAAATTTCACCTACCAAACCTAAGCCCAGAGCAGATTAATTTCCGAAACAGACCCATCACACCCTTCGAGATTGAAGAGGTAATAAAACACCTACCCAAAAAGAAGAGTCAAGGACCAGACGGTTTCTCAGTGGAATTCTACCAAACCTTCATGGAAGAACTGAAACCAATTCTTCTCAAACTGTGCCACACAATTGGAGAACAGGAAGATATCCCCAACTCCTTTTATGAAACTAATATCACCCTAATTCCAAAACCAGGCAGAGATACCACAAGAAAGGAAAATTATAGGCCCATTTCTCTCATGAACATAGACGCAAAGATCCTGAACAAAATTCTTTCAAACCGAATTCAACAGTACATCAAAAGCATTATCCACCTTGATCAAGTAGGCTTCATCCCTGGAATGCAGGGATGGTTCAACATATGGAAATCTATCAATGTAATACACCACATAAACAGGCTAAAACACAAAAAACACATGGTCATTTCGATAGATGCAGAGAAGGGCTTTGACAAAATACAACATCACTTCATGATCAAAACATTGGAGAGAATAGGCATAGACGGCCCATATCTCAACATATTACAGGCTGTATATAAAGCACCTAAGGCCCAAGTAATTCTAAATGGGGAGAGACTGAAGGAATTCCCATTGAGGTCAGGAACAAGGCAGGGGTGTCCACTCTCACCTCTGCTCTTCAATATAGTGCTAGAAGTATTAGCTCAAGCAATAATACAGGAGAAAGAAATCAAAGGGATACAAATTGGAAAGGAAGAAGTTAAGTTAGCCCTATTTGCAGATGACAAGATTCTATACATAAGTGACCCGAGAACTTCCATCTCAAAACTCTTAAAGGTGATTAGCACCTTCAGCAAAGTAGCAGGATATAAAATCAATGCACAGAAATCAATAGCCTTTCTGTATGCAAAGGACAAAGAGACAGAAAAAGAAATGATTAACATCATCCCATTTTCAATTGCAACAAAGAAAATAAAATACCTTGGAATAACATTAACTAAGGAAGTGAAAGACCTATATAATGAAAACATAAAAACTCTCTAAAAAGAAATTGAGGAGGTCCTACAAAAATGGAAAGACCTCCCATGCTCCTGGGTTGGTAGAATTAACATTGTGAAAATGGCAATCTTACCAAAAGCACTCTATAGATTCAATGCAATGCCAATAAAAATCCCCACTTCCTTCTTCAATGAGATAGAAAAAACTATCTCAAAATTTACATGGAAAGGCAGAAGGCCTCGGATATCCAAGCTCATCCTCAGCAAAAGAAACACCTCTGGAGGCATCACCATACCTAATCTAAAGCTATACTACAAAGCCATTGTAATAAAAACAACATGGTACTGGCATAAAAACAGGAATATACACCAATGGAACAGAATTGAAGACCCAAATAACTACATCTACTTGATATTTGACAAAGGCCCTTCCAATGCAGAATGGAGAAAAGACAGCATCTTCAACAAATGGTGCTGGACAAACTGGACAGCCATATGTAGGAAAATGAAACTTGATCCACACATCTCTCCATGCACAAGAATTAAGTCCAAATGGATCAAAGACCTTAATATAAAACCTGGAACATTGCATCTAATGGAAGAAAAAAATAGGAGGAATTTTTTGTGACATAGGAGTCGGAAAAGATTTCCTGAACAAAACCGCAGCAGCTGAGGAAATTAAGCAATCACTCAACCATTGGGATCTCATGAAGCGGAACAGCTTTTTCACTGACAAACATACTATAACCAAAACCAGCAGATTACCCACAGAATGGGAGAATATTTTCACCAGCTATACATCTGACAGAGGTCTGATTTCTAGAATCTACAAAGAACTCCAAAACCTGAACAATAAACCACCAAACAACCCACTCACAAAGTGAGGCAGAGAACAGCACAGGCAGTTTTCAGAGGAAGAAAAACAAATAGCAAATGCACATTTAAGAAAATGTTCAACATCCCTAATCATCAGGGAAATGCAAATTAAAACAACAATGAGATTCCACCTTACCCCAGTAAGGATGGCTAACATTAAAAAAAGACAATTAAAACAAGGGTTGGCAAGGTTGTGGAGAAATAGGAACAAGTTTTCACTGCTGGTGGGAATGTAAAATGGTTCAACCATCATGGACAGCTATATGGAGACTCCTGAAAAGGATGACCATAGACCTACCAATGGATCCAGTTATTCCCTTGTTGGGCATTTACCCTAAAGGCTCCAAACCTCAAACCACAGACATTTGCTCAACCATGTTCATAGCTGCTCAATTCATAATAGCACAAAGCTGGAATCAACCCAGGTGTCCATCACTAAATGAATGGATAACAAAGGTGTGGTATATCTACACTATGGAATTCTATGTAGCAGTAAGGAAAGATGAAATAAGGAAATTTGAAAAAAATTGGTCAAACATGGAACAGATCATCCTCAGTGAGCTCACCCAAGAACAAAAAGATAATCGTCGCATGGTCTCATTTATCTGTCGCTCCTAACCTGAATCTACTTGACATGCAGCCAAACCTAACAAACACTCTGAGGACCAGAGAAGGGGGGGAGGGATGGGGGGAAGGTAAGGGTGGGAGGGAATGAGAGGGTGGGGTAGGACAAGGGGCAGGGATACAATTGTGACCTAAAGGAAAAAGATGCTATAAAAACCTCTGAACAATAGGCTAAAACTTTGATCCTTCAGCAGGCCCACAGAGGGAACATGCAAATCACAGGAATCTGGAGAAAGCATCATGAAGGCTAACCCTAATCTTGTCCTGCTTCTCTCTCTCTCTCCCTCTCTCTTCCTACCTCTCCTCTCTATACACACTTCCTCTATAATATTATCTATCTTTTTCTTCACTCACCTTTCTAGGTGCAGATTTGAAACTCCCAGTGCCAGCACGGGGTTAAACTCCAAAATGAGCTCTTGATCCGAGACACCTACAAGGTTAGGCCCCCCCGAAAAAAGACAGACTTCTGTCAGAGTTCTTGGTGACCCACCAAAGGTTAATGGTAAGACCCTACTGTCGAAGATAGCATACATGTGTGAGACCAAACACAGAGAGACCTGGCCAGAATCTGGAAGAAGGTCAGTCCCCAGACAGTTAGCTAGTCTAGTACCAGAGGGTGCTACACGGGCAACTGGGGGAAAATGTCCGATATTGGTCCAAACAACTTGCAGTCTAAGATACCCAGCAGGAAATAACTTGACGTAATGCTCATACAAGTGCAGTAGTGGCAAACAGCCATGGTGGGTAACCAACTGCTCTTGATTTGGCTAACAGATCCACTCAGTGGAATGCAACTCATTTCTGGAACTGGGAAATAAGTCAAAACCAGGTACAAAAAATAAGCTCAGCCTCCAAGATCAAGATGCTACCAAATGTGGGCTAGAAGAGAGCCAACACATATAAAATTCCCTCCAAAACATAGATGGTCATCCCTTCTACCTAGTACTAACTTTAATCTCCATTGGAGTATTTGCTTATCTTTATTCAGGTGGACAACAAACCTGAAGGGAAGATCAGCTAACCACACCTCAGCAGGGCCCCAGCTGAAACCATAGAACAATGCAGGGGAATGGCAAGAGTTCAGCGTTCATGGTGATCACGAGACCAGAGAAAGGCTGAAGGAGATAAACACAGAGAACATATAACTCCAAATAAGCCAGATACCGAGAGACACAGAGGCTCCCAAAACCTCATCACTGAAACAGAACAAAAATGACACCAATGTGAGTCAGGGAAACTTGTGGAAGAGGGGGCAAAAAGATTGTTAGAGTCACAAGTTGGGGCATTATGCATAGAGACTGGGGCCTACATCCCAGAACTCTTGACTAACCTCACAATGCACGACCCACATTCCCCATTGATGAGGGTCCCATTGAAAGTGGGAGGACAGGGAGGAGGACAATGGAACCAATAATATAAATGTAAAATCAGAATAATATATATAAATAAATAATGAAAATAATATACTAAGTTGTGCATCTTGTTCGAATATACAAACCAGGATAGTTTCAATTTGCTGCACTCAACCATCTTGGTAAGAAAGCATCTCATTCTGAGAACAGAAGTAGCTTACTTCACAAAGTACACTGTTCGGCAATGAAGGTGTTTGTTTTCTAAGCAAAAGACTTTAGAAATAAAATGAATCTACTAAGTCATGCATCATGTTACATTACAAAAACCAGGAAAAGATTGACTTGCTGCACTCAAACGTATTGGTAGGAATGCAACTCATACCGAGAACAGAAGTAGCTTACTTCACACAGCACAGTGTTCGAAAATGAAGGTGTTTGTTTTCTAAACAAACTTCTTTAGAAATGAAAGGAATCTATATAATTGTGTATCTTGTTACATTACAAAAACCAGGAAAGGCTTAACTTGATGCACTCAAACGTATTGGTAGGAAAGCAACTCATTCCAAGAACAGAACTAGCTTATTTCTCACAGTACAGTTTTCGGCAATGAAGGTGTTTGTTTTCTAAGCAAACTACTTTAGAAATGAAAGGAATCTACTAAGTTGTAAATCTTGTTAGATAACACAAACCAGGAAAGTTTCAACTTGCTGCACTCAACCGTCTTGGTAGGAAACAACACATTCCGAGAAAAGAACTAGCTTACTTCACAGAGTACAGTGTTCAGCAATGAAGGTATTTGTTTTTAAGCAAACTACTTGAGAAATGAAACAAGTATAATAAGTTGTGGATCTTGTTAGATTAAACAAACAAGAAAGGGTTCAACTTGCTCCACTCAACCGTCTTTGTATGAAAGCAACTCATTCCAAGAACAAAACTAGCCTAGTTAACACAGTACAGTGTTCAGCAATGAAGGTGTTTGTTTTCTAAGAAAACAACTTTAGAAATGAAATGAATCTACTAAGTTGTGCATCTTGTTAGATTACACAAACCAGGAAAGGTTCATCATGCTGCACTCAACCGTATTAGCAGGAAAGCAACTCATCCCGAGGACAAAACTAGCTCATTTTACACAGCACAGTGTTCAACACTGAAGGTGTTTTTTCTCTAAGCAAACTAGTTTAGAAATGAAATGAATCTACTAAGTTATGCATCTTGTAAGATAACACAAACCAGGAAAGTTTCAAATTGCTGCACTCAACCATCTTGGTAGGAAAGCAACTCATTCCGGGAACAGAAGTAGCTTACTTCACACAGTACAGTGTTCGGCAATGAAGGTGTTTGTTTCCTAAACAAACTACCTTAGAAATGAAATGAATCTACTCAGTTATGCGTCTTGTTAGATTACACAAACCAGGAAAGGCTAAATTCACTGCACTCAACCGTCTTGGTAGGAAAGCAACTCATTCCGAGAACAGAACTAGATTACTTCACACAGTACAGCGTTGGGCAATGAAGGTGTTTGTTTTCTAAGCAAATTTCTTTAAAAATGAAACGAATCTACTAAGTTATGGATCTTGTTAGAGTACACAAAGCAGGAAAGTTTCAACTTGCTCCACTCAATCATCTTGGTAGGAAAGCAACTCATATCGAGAACAGAACTACTTATTTCACACAGTACAGTGTTCAGCAATGAAGGTGTTTGGTTTCTAAGAAAACTTCTTTAGAAATGAAACGAATCTACTAAGTTGTACATCTTGTGAGATTACTCAAACCAAGAAAGTTTCCACTTGCTGCACTCAAACGACTTCGTAGGAAAGCAACTTATTCCGAGAACAAAACAAGCTTACTTCACACAGTACAGTGTTCGGAAATGATGGTGTTTGTTTTCTATGCAAACCACTTTAGAAATGAAACGAATGTAATAAATTGTGCATCTTGTTAGATTACACAAACCAGGTATGTTTCAACTTGCTGCACTCAACCGTCTTTGTAGGAAAGCAACTCATATCGAGAACAGAACTAGCTCACTTCACACAGTACAGTGTTCAGCAATGAAAGTGTTTGTTTTCTAATCAAACTACTGTAGAAATGAAAGGAAACTACGAAGTTGTGGAACTTGTTAGATTACACAAAACAGGAAAGGTTCTACTTGCTGCACTCAACTGTTTTGGTAGGAAAGCAACTCATATCCAGAACAGAACTAGCTTACTTAACAGAGTACAGTGTTCGGCAATGAAGGTGTTTGTTTTCTAATCAAACTACTGTAGAAATGAAAGGAAACTACGAAGTTGAGCATCTTGTTAGATTACACAAAGCAGGAAAGTTTCAACTTGCTGCACTCAACCGTCTTACTAGGAAAGCAACTGATTCTGAGGGCAGAACTAGATTACTTCACACAGTACAGTGTCCGGCAATGAAGGTGTTTGTTTTCTAAGCAAACTACGTTATAAATTAATCGAATCTACTAAGTTGTGCATCTTGTTAGAATACACATACCAGGAAAGTTTCAATTTGCTGCACTCAACCGTGGTCGGAGGAAAGCACCTAATTCGGACAACAGAACTAGCTTACTTCACACAGTACAGTGTTCGGAAATGAAGGTGTTTGTTTTCTAAGCAAACTACTTTATAAATGAAATGAATCTACTAAGCTGTGCATCTTGTTAGATTCCACAAACCAGGAAAGTTTCAACATCTTCACTCAATCGACTTCGTAGGAAAGCAACTCATTCCAACAACAGAACTAGCTTACTTCACACAATAGAGTGTTTGTAAATGAAGTTGTTTGTTTTCTAAGCAAACTACCTTAGAAATGAAACGAATCTACTAAGTTGTGCACCTTGTTAGATTACACAAACCAGGAAAGTTTCAACTTCCTGCACTCAAGTGTCTCAGTAGGAAAGCAACTCATTCCGAGGACAGGTCTAGATTACTTTACACAGAACAGCGTCCGGCAATGAAGGTGTTTGTATTCTAAGCAAACTACTTTAGAAATGAAATGAATCTACTAAGTTGTGCATCTTGTTAGATTACACAAAGAGGAAAGTTTCAACTTGCTCCACTCAACTGTCATTTGAGGAAAGCAACTCATTCCAAGAACAGAACTAGCTTACTTCACACAGTACAGTGTTCGGCAATGAAGGTGTTTGTTTTCTACGAAACTACTGTATAAATGAAATGAACCTACTAAGGGGTGCATCTTGTTAGGGTACACAATCGAGGAAAGTTTCAAGTTGCCACAACTCCACCGTCTTGGTAGGAAAGCAACTCACTCCGAGGACAGAAGTAGCTTATTTCACACAGTACCATATTCTGTAATGGAGGTGTTTGTTTTCTAAGCAAACTACTTTAGAAATGAAAGGAATCTACTAAATTGTGCATCTTGTTTGATTACACAAACCAGGAAAGTTTCAAGTTGCTCAACTCAACCGTCATCGGAGGAAAGCAACTAATTCTGAGAACAGAACTAGCTTAGTTCACAAAGTAGAGTGTTCGCCAATGAAGATGTTTTCTTTTCTAAGCAAACTACCTTAGAAATGAAACGAATCTACTGAGTTGTGAAACTTCATAGATTACACAAACCAGGAAAGATTCAACTTGCTGCACTCAACCATCTTCCTAGGAAAGCAACTCATTCTGAGAATAGAACTAGCTTACTTCACACAGTACAATGTTCAGTTATGAAGGTGTTTGTTTTCTAAGCAAACTACTTTACAAATGAAATGAATCTACTAAGTTGTGCACCTTGTTAGAATACACAAACCAGGAAAGTATGAACTCGCTGCACTCAACCATCTTCACAGGAAAGCAACGCATTCTGAGAAGAGAACTTGCTTATTTCACACAGTACAATGTTTGGCAATGAAGTTGTTTGGTTTCTAAGCAAACTTATTTAGAAATGAAACGAATCTACTAACTTGTGCATCTTGTTAGATTACACAAACCACGAAAGGTTCAACTTGCTGCACTCAACGGACATGGTAGGAAAGCAAATCATATCGAGAACAGAACGAGCTTACTTCACACAGTACAGTGTTTGGCAATGAAGGTGGTGGTTTTCTTAATAAACTACTTTAGAAATGAACGAATCTACTAAGTTGTGCATCTTGTTAGATTACACAAACGAGGATATTTCCAATTTGCTGCACGCAACCGTCTTGGTAGGAAAGCAACTCATTCTGAGACCAAAACTAGCATACTTCACACAGCACAGTGTTCAGAATGAAGGTGTTTGGTTTCTAAGCAAACTTCTTTAGAAATGAAATGAATCTACTAACTTGTGCATCTTGTTAGATTACACAAACCAGGAAATTTTCAACTTGCTGCATTCAACCGTCTTAGTAGGAAAGCAAATCATTCTGAAAACAGAACTAGCTTACTTCCCACAGTACAGTGTTCAGCAATGAAGGTGTTTGGTTTCTAAGCAAACTTCTTTGGAAATGAAATGAATCTACTAACTTGTGCATCTTGTTAGATTACACAAACCAGGAAATTTTCAACTTGCTGCACTCAACCGTCTTAGTAGGAAAGCAAATCATTCCAAAAACAGAACTAGCTTACTTCACACAGTACAGTGTTCGTCAATGAAGGTGTTTGTTTTCTAAGCAAACTACTTCATAAATGAAATGAATCAACTAAGTTGTGCATCTTGTTAGAGTACACAAACCAGGAAACTTTCAAATTGCCGTAGTCCACCTTGTTGGTAGGAAAGCAACTCATTCAGAGGACAGTACTAGCTTATTTCACACAATACAGTGTTCAACAATTAAGGTGTTTGTTTTCTAATCAAACTACTTTAGAAATTAAACAAACCTAAGTTGTGCATCTTGCTATATTAAACAAACCAGGGAAGGTTCAACTTGCTGAACTCAACCATCTTGTTAGGGAAGCAACTCATATCGAGAACAGAACTAGCTTACTTCACACAGTACAGTGTTTGTTATTGAATGTGTTTTTTTCTAAAACAAACGTCTTTAGAAATGAAAAGAATCTACTACATTATGCATCTTGTTAGATTACACGAAACAGGAAAGTTTCAACTTGCTTCAGTCAACCGTCTTCATAGGAAAGCAACTCATTCCGTGGACAGAACTAGCTTACTTCACAGAGAACAGTGTTCGGCAATGAATGTGTTTTTTTCTAGGCAAACTTCGTTAGAAATGAAACGAATGTACTAAGTTGTGCATCTTGTTAGATTACACAAAACCAGGAAAGGATCAATTTGCTGCACTCAACCATCTTGGTAGGAATGCAACTCATATCAAGAATAGAACTAATTTACTTCACACAGTGCAGTGTTCAGCAATGATGGTGTTTGTCTTTTAAGCAAAAAATTTTAGAAATGAAACGAATCTACTAAGTTGTGCATCTTGTTAGATTACACAAAGCAGGATAGTTTCAACTTCCAGCACTCAACCCTTTTTGGTAGGAAAGCAACTCATTCCGAGAACAGAACTACCTTACTTCACACAGTACAGTGTTCGGCAATGAAGGTCTTTGTTTTCTAAACAATCTTCTTTAGAAATGAATTGAATCTACTTAGTTGTGCATCTTGATGGATTACACAAAGCAGGAAAGTTTCAACTTGCTGCACTCAACTGTCTTAGTAGGAAAGCAACTCATTCCGAGGACAGAACTAGATTACTTCACACAGTACAGTGTTAGAGCAATGAAGGTGTTTGTTTTCTAAGAAAACTACTTTAGAAATGAAATGAATCTACTACGTTGTGTATCTTGTTAGATGACAAAAACCAGGAAAGTTTCAACTTACTCCACTGAACCGTCTTTGTAGGAAAGAACCTCTTTCCGAGAACGGAAGTAGCTTATTTCACACAGTACAGTGTTTGGCAATGAAGCGGTTTGTTTTCTAAGCAAACTAGTTTAGAAACGAAACGAATCTACTAAGTTGTGCATCTTCTTAGATTACACAAACCAGGAAAGTTTTAACTTGCTGCACTCAAATGTCTTTGTAGGAATGCAACTCATATCTGAAAACAGAACTAGATTACTTCACACAGTACAGTGTTTGGCAATGATTGTGTTTGTTTTCTAAGCAAACTTCTTGAGAAATGAAAGAATCTACTAAGTTGTGCATCTTGTTAGATTACACAAAAACAGGAAAGGCTCAACTTGCTGCACTCAACCGTCTTGGTAGGAATGCAACTCATATCGAGAAACAGAACTAGCTTACTTCACACAGTACAGTGTTTGGCAATGAAGGTGTTTGTTTTTAACCAAACCTCTTTAGAAATAAAATGAATCTACTAAGTTGTGCATCTTGTTAGATTTCAACAAACCAGGAAAGTTTCAACTTGTTGCACTCAACCGTATTACTAGGAAAGCAACTCATTCCGAGAACAGAACTAGCTTACTTCACACAGTACAGTGTTTGGCAATGAAGGTGTTTGTTTTCTAAGAAAATTACTTTAGAAATGAAACGAATCTACTAAGTTGTGCATCTTGTTAGATTACACAAACCAGGAAAGTTTCAACTTTGCTGCACTCAAAGGTCTTGGTAGGAAAGCAACTCATTCCAAGAACAGAACTAGCTTACTTCACACAGTACTCTGTTAGGCAAAGAAGGTGTTTTTTTCTAAGAAAACTACTTTAGAAATGAAATGAATCTACTAAGTTGTGCATCTTGTTAGATTACACAAACCAGGAAAGTTTCAACTTGCTGCACTCAACCATCTTCGAGGAAAGCAACTCATTCCAACAACAGAACTAGCTTACTTCAAACAGTACAGTGTTTGTAATGAAGGTTTTTGTTTTCTAAGAAAACTACTTTAGAAATGAAACGAATCTACTAAGTTGTGCATCTTGTTAGATTACACAAACCATGAAAGGTTCAACTTGCTGCACTCAACTGTCTCCATAGGAAAAAGCAACTCATTCCGAGAACAGAACTATCTTACTTCACACAGTACTGTGTTCGGCAATGAAGGTGTTTGTTTTCTAACCAAACTACTTTAGAAATGAAACGAATCTACTAAATTGTGCATCTTGTTAGATAACACAAACCAGGAAAGTTCCATCTTGCTCCACTCAACCGTCTTGGTAGAAAGCCACATCCAGTTTCGGCAATGATGACAGAACTGGCTTAATTCACATAGTACAGCTTTCTGTAATGAATGTGTTTGTTTTCTAATGCAAACTACTTAGAAATGAAAGGAATCTACTAAATTGTGCATCTTGTTTGATTACACAAACCAGGAAAGTTTCAAGTTGCTCAACTCAACCAAGTCATCGGAGGAAAGCAACTAATTCTGAGAACAGAACTAGCTTAGTTCACAAAGTAGAGTGTTCGGCCAATGAAGATGTTTTCTTTTCTAAGCAAACTACCTTAGAAATGAAACGAATCTACTGAGTTGTGAAACTTGTTAGATTACACAAACCAGGAAAGATTCAACTTGCTGCACTCAACCATCTTCCTAGGAAAGCAACTCATTCTGAGAATAGAACTAGCTTACTTCACACAGTACAATGTTCAGTTATGAAGGTGTTTGTTTTCTAAGCAAACTACTTTACAAATGAAATGAATCTACTAAGTTGTGCACCTTGTTAGAATACACAAACCAGGAAAGTATGAACTTGCTGCACTCAACCATCTTCACAGGAAAGCAACTCATTCTGAGAAGAGAACTAGCTTATTTCACACAGTACAATGTTTGGCAATGAAGTTGTTTGTTTTCTAAGCAAACTTATTTAGAAATGAAACGAATCTACTAACTTGTGCATCTTGTTAGATTACACAAACCAGAAAGGTTCAACTTGCTGCACTCAACGGACTTGGTAGGAAAGCAAATCATATCGAACAGAACGAGCTTACTTCACACAGTACAGTGTTTGGCAATGAAGGTGGTTGTTTTCTTAATAAACTACTTTAGAAATGAACGAATCTACTAAGTTGTGCATCTTGTTAGATTACACAAACGAGGATATTTCCAATTTGCTGCACTAAACCGTCTTGGTAGGAAAGCAACTCATTCTGAGACCAAAACTAGCATACTTCACACAGCACAGTGTTCAGAATGAAGGTGTTTGGTTTTCTAAGCAAACTTCTTTAGAAATGAAATGAATCTACTAACTTGTGCATCTTGTTAGATTACACAAACCAGAAATTTTCAACTTGCTGCATTCAACCGTCTTAGTAGGAAAGCAAATCATTCTGAAAACAGAACTAGCTTACTTCCCACAGTACAGTGTTCAGCAATGAAGGTGTTTGGTTTCTAAGCAAACTTCTTTGGAAATGAAATGAATCTACTAACTTGTGCATCTTGTTAGATTACACAAACCAGGAAATTTTCAACTTGCTGCACTCAACCGTCTTAGTAGGAAAGCAAATCATTCCAAAAACAGAACTAGCTTACTTCACACAGTACAGTGTTCGTCAATGAAGGTGTTTGTTTTCTAAGCAAACTACTTCATAAATGAAATGAATCAACTAAGTTGTGCATCTTGTTAGAGTACACAAACCAGGAAACTTTCAAATTGCCGTAGTCCACCTTGTTGGTAGGAAAGCAACTCATTCAGAGGACAGTACTAGCTTATTTCACACAATACAGTGTTCGGCAATTAAGGTGTTTGTTTTCTAATCAAACTACTTTAGAAATTAAACAAACCTAAGTTGTGCATCTTGCTATATTAAACAAACCAGGGAAGGTTCAACTTGCTGAACTCAACCATCTTGTTAGGGAAGCAACTCATATCGAGAACAGAACTAGCTTACTTCACACAGTACAGTGTTTGTTATTGAATGTGTTTTTTTTCTAAAGAAACGTCTTTAGAAATGAAAAGAATCTACTACATTATGCATCTTGTTAGATTACACGAAACAGGAAAGTTTCAACTTGCTTCAGTCAACCGTCTTCATAGGAAAGCAACTCATTCCGTGGACAGAACTAGCTTACTTCACAGAGAACAGTGTTCGGCAATGAATGTGTTTTTTTTTCTAGGCAAACTACGTAAGAAATGAAACGAATGTACTAAGTTGTGCATCTTGTTAGATTACACAAACCAGGAAAGGATCAATTTGCTGCACTCAACCATCTTGGTAGGAATGCAACTCATATCAAGAATAGAACTAATTTACTTCACACAGTGCAGTGTTCAGCAATGATGGTGTTTGTCTTTTAAGCAAAAAATTTTAGAAATGAAACGAATCTACTAAGTTGTGCATGTTGTTAGATTACACAAAGCAGGATAGTTTCAACTTCCAGCACTCAACCCTTTTCGTAGGAAAGCAACTCATTCCGAGAACAGAACTACCTTACTTCACACAGTACAGTGTTCGGCAATAAAGGTCTTTGTTTTCTAAACAATCTTCTTTAGAAATGAATTGAATCTACTTAGTTGTGCATCTTGATGGATTACACAAAGCAGGAAAGTTTCAACTTGCTGCACTCAACTGTCTTAGTAGGAAAGCAACTCATTCCGAGGACAGAACTAGATTACTTCACACAGTACAGTGTTCGGCAATGAAGGTGTTTGTTTTCTAAGCAAACTACTTTAGAAATGAAATGAATCTACTACGTTGTGTATCTTGTTAGATGACAAAAACCAGGAAAGTTTCAACTTACTCCACTGAACCGTCTTTGTAGGAAAGAACCTCTTTCCGAGAACGGAAGTAGCTTATTTCACACAGTACAGTGTTTGGCAATGAAGCGGTTTGTTTTCTAAGCAAACTAGTTTAGAAACGAAACGAATCTACTAAGTTGTGCATCTTCTTAGATTACACAAACCAGGAAAGTATTAACTTGCTGCACTCAAATGTCTTTGTAGGAATGCAACTCATATCGAAAACAGAACTAGATTACTTCACACACGACAGTATTTGGCAATGATTGTGTTTGTTTTCTAAGCAAACTTCTTGAGAACTGGAACGAATCTACTAAATTGTGCATCTTGTCAGATTACACAATCCAGGAAAGGCTTAACTTGCTGCACTCAACCGTCTTGGTAGGAATGCAACTCATATCGAGAACAGAACTAGCTTACTTCACACAGTACAGTGTTTGGCAATGAAGGTGTTTGTTTTTTAACCAAACCTCTTTAGAAATAAAACGAATCTACTAAGTTGTGCAACTTGTTAGGTTTCAAGAACCAGGACAGTTGCAACTTGTTGCACTCAACCGTATTCGTAGGAAAGGAACTCATTCCGAGAACAGAACTAGCTTACTTCACACTGTACAGTGTACCACAATGAAGGTGTTTGGTTTCTGAGAAAATTACTTTAGAAATGAAACGAATCTACTATGTTGTGCATCTTGTTAGATTACACAAACCAGGAAGGTTTCAACTTGCTCCTCTCAAAGGTCTTGGTAGGAAAGCAACTCATTCCGAGAACGGAACTATCTTACTTCACACAGTACTCTGTTAGGCAAAGAAGGTGTTTTCTAAGAAAACTACTTTAGCAATGAAACGAATCTACTATATTGTACATCTTGTGAGATTACACAAACCAGGAAAGTTTCAACTTGCTTCACTGAACCATCTTCGTAGGAAAGCAACTCATTCCGTGGACAGAACTAGCTTCCTTCAAACAGTACAGGGTTCGGCAATGAAGGTTTTTGTTTTCTAAGAAAACTACTTTAGAAATGAAACGAATCTAATAAGTTGTGCATCTTGTTAGATTACACAAACCATGAAAGGTTCAACGTGCTGCACTCAACGGTCTCCATAGGAAAGCAACTGTATCCGAGAACAGAACTATCTTACTTCACACAGTACTGTGTTCGGAAATGAAGGTGTTTGGTTTCTAACCAAACTTCTTTAGAAATGAAACGAATCTACAAAATTGTGCATCTTGTTAGATAACACAAACCAGGAAAGTTCCATCTTGCTCCACTCAGCCGTGCTCGTAGGAAACCACATCCTTATGATGACAGAACTGGCTTAATTCACATAGTACAGCTTTCGGCCATGAATGTGTTTGTTTTCTAAGCAAACTACTTAAGAAATGAAAGGAATCTACTAAGTTGTGCATCTTCTTAGATTACACCAACCAGGATCATTTCTATGTCCTGCACTCAACCGTCTTGGTAAGAAAGCAACTCATTCCGAGAACAGAAGTAGCTTACGTCACACAGTACAGTGTTTGGCAATGAAGGTGTTTGTTTGCTACGCAAACTACTATAGAAATGAAATGAATCTACTAAGTTGTGTATCTTGTTAGATTACACAAACCAGGAAAGGTTCAACTTGCTGCACTCAACTGTTTTGGTAGGAAAGCAACTCATACCTAGAACAGAACTAACTTACTTCACACAGTACAGTGTTCAGCAATGAAGGTGTTTGTTTTCTAAGCAAACTTCTTTAGAAATGAAACGAATCTACTAAGTTGTGGATCTTGTTAGATTACACAAACCAGGGAAGTTTACACTTGCTGCACTCAACCATCTTGGTAGGAAAGCAACTCATTCCGAGAACAGAACTAGCTTACTTCACACAATACAGTGTTCGGCAATGAAGGTGTTTGTTTTCTGAGCAAACTACTTAAAGAATGAAACGAATCTACTAAGTTGTGCAGCTTGTTAGATTATACAAACCAGGAAAGGATCAACTTGCTGCACTCAACTGTCTTGGTAGGAATGCCATTCATATCGAGAACAGAACTAGCTTACTTCACACAGTACAGTGTTCGGCAATGAAGGTGTTTGTTTTCTAAGCAAACTATTTTATAAATGAAATGAATCTACTAAGTTGTGCATCTTGTTAGATTACACAAACAGGAAAGGATCAGTTTTCTGCACTAAACCGTCTTGATAGGAATGCAACTCATATCGAGAACAGAAGTAGCTTACGTCACACAGTACAGTGTGTGGCAATGAAGGTGTTTGTTTACATTGCAAACTACTTTAGAAATGAAACGAATATACGAAGTTGTGCATCTTGTTACAGTAACAAACCAGGCAAGTTTCAACTTACTCAACACCACCGTCTTGGTAGGAAAGCAACTCATTCTGAGGACAGTATTAGCTTATTTCACACAATACAGTTTTCGGCAATAAAGGTCATTGTTTTCTAAGCAAACTACCTTAGAAATGATACGCATCTACTAAGCTGTGCATCTTGTTAGATTACCGACCCCAGGAAAGGTTCAACTTGCTGTACTCAACCATCTTGGTAGGAAAACAACTGATTGCAAGAACAGAACTATCTTATTACACACAGTACAGTGTTCAGCAATGAAGGTGGTTGGTTTCTAAGCAAACTTCTTTAGAAATGAAACCAATCTACTAACTTGTGCATTTTGTTAGATTACACAATCCAGGTAGGGTTCAACTAGCTGCACTCAACCATCTTCGTAGGAAAGCAACTCATTCCGAGAACAGAACTAGCCTACTTCACACAGTGTTCGGCAATGAAGGTGTTTGTTTTCTAAGCAAACTTCTTTAGAAATGAAACGAATCTACTAAGTTGTGCATCTTGTTAGATTACACAAACCACGGAAGTTTGCACTTGCTGCACTCAACTGTCTTGGTAGGTAAGCAACTCATTCCGAGAACAGAACCAGCTTACTTCACACAGTACAGTGTTCGGCAATGAACGTGTTTGTTTTCTAAGCAAACTACCTTAGAAATGAAACAAATCTACTAAGTTGTGCATCTTCTTAGATTACACAAACCAGGGATGTTTAAACTTTCTGCACTCAACCATCTTGGTAGGAAAGCAACTCATTCCAAGAACAGAACTAGCTTACTTCACACAGTACAGTGTTTGTCAATGAAGGTGTTTGTTTTCTAAGCAAACTTCTTTAGAAATGAAATGAATCTACTAAGTTTTGCATCGTGTTACATTACACAAACCCAAAAAGGTTCAACTTACTGCACTCAACCGTCTTGGCAGGAAAGCAACTCATTCCGAGATCAGAACTAGCTTACTACACCCAGTAAAGTGTTCGGCAATGAAGGTGTTTGTTTCCTAAGCAAACTACATTAGAAATGAAAGAATCTACTAAGTTGTTCATCTTGTTAGATTACACAAACCAGGAAAGGTTCAACTTGCTGCACTCAACTGACTTCGTAGGAAAGCAACTCATTCCGAGAACAGAACTAGCTTACTTCACACAGTACAGTGTTTGTCAATGAAGGTGTTTGTTTTTTAAGCAAACTTCTTTAGAAATGAAACAAATCTACTAAGTTATGCATCTTGTTACATTACAGAAACCAGGAAAGGTTCAACTTGCTGCACTCCACTGTTTTGGTAGGAAAGCAACTCATTCCTAGAAGAGAACTACCTTAGTTCACACAGTACAGTGTTCGGCAATGAAGGTGTTTGTTTTCTAAGCAAACTACATTAGAAATGAAACAATCTACTAAGTTGTGCATCTTGTTAGATTACACAAACCAGGAAAGATTCAACTTGTTGCACTCAACCGTCTTCGTAGGAAAGCAACTGATTCCGAGAACAGACTATCTTACTTCACACAGTACTGTGTTCGGAAATGAAGGTGTTTGCTTTCTACGCAAACTTCTTTAGAAATGAAAGGAATCTAGAAAGTTGTGCATCTTGTTAGATTACACAAACCAGGCATGTTTCATCTTGCTCCACTCAGCCGTCTTCGTAGGAAACCACATCCTTCCGATGACAGAACTGGCTTAATTCACATAGTACAGTGTTCGGCAATGAATGTGTTTGTTTTCTAAGCAAACTTCTTAAGAAATGAAAGGAATCTACTAAGTTGTGCATCTTCTTAGATTACACCAACCAGGATAGTTTCTATATGCTGCACTCAACTGTCTTGGTAAGAAAGCAACTCATTCCGAGAACAGAAGTAGCTTATTTCACACAGTACAGTGTTCAGGAATGAAGGTGTATGTTTTCTAAGAAAACTACATTAGAAATGAAACGAATCTACTAAGTTGTGCGTGATTTTAGATAACACAAACCAGGAAAGTTTCAACTTGCTGCACTCAACCGTCTTCATAAGAAAGCAACTCATTGCAAGAATAGACCTAGCTTATTTCACACAGTTGTGCTCGGCATTGAAGGTTTTTGTTTTCTATGCAAAGTACTTTAGAAATGTAACAAATCTACTAAGTTGTGCATCCTGTTAGATTACACAAACCAGGAAAGTTTGAACTTGCTGCAACAAACTGTCTTAGTTGGAAAAGAACTCATTCTGAGAACACAACTAGCTTACTTCACACAGTACAGTGTTCTGCAATGAATGTGTTTGTTTTCTAAGCAATGTGCTTTAGAAATGTAACGAATATACTAAGTTGTGCATCTTGTTAGATTACACATAAAGAATTGTTTCAATTTTCTGCAGTCAACCCTCTTTGTAGGAAAACAACTGATTCTGAGAACAGAACTACCTTACTTCACACAGTGCAGTGTTCGGCACAGAAGGTGTTTGTTTTCTTAAGAAACTTCTTTAGAAATGAAACGAATCTACTAAGATGTGCATCTTGTTAGATTACACATATCAGGAAAGTTTCAACTTACTACACTCAATCGACTTCGTAGGAAAGCAAATCATTTTGAGAACAGAACTAGCTTACTTCACACAGTTCAGTGTTCGGCAATGAGGGTGTTTGTTTTCTAAGCAAACTACTTCAGAAATGAAACGAATCTACTAAGTTCTCCATCTTGTTAGATTACACATACCAGGAAAGTTTCAATTTGCTGCACTCAACAGTCTTGGTAGGAAAGCAACTCATTCTGAGGACAGAAGTAGCTTAATTCACAGAGTATAAGTTCGGCAATGAAGGTGTTTGTTTTCTAAGCAAACTACATTAGAAATGAAACGAATCTACTAAGTTGTGCATCTTGTTAGATTACACAAACCAGGAAAGGCTTAACTTACTGCACTCAACCGTTTTGGTAGGAATGCAACTCATATCAAGAACAGAACTAGCTTACTTCACACAGTAGTGTTCGGCAATGAAGGTTTTTGTTTTCTAAGCAAACTACCTTAAAAATGAAACGAACCTACTAAGTTGTGCATCTTGTTAGACTACACAAACCAGGAAAATTTCAACTTGCTGCACTCAACCCTCTTTGTAGGAAAGAAACTCATTCTGAGAACAGATCTGGCTTACTTCACACACTACAGTGTTCGGAAATGAAGGTGTTTGTTTTCTAAGCAAACTACTTTAGAAATGAATGGAATCTACTAAGTTGTGCATCTTGTTAGATTACACATACCAGGAAAGGCTTAACTTGCTGCACTCAACCATCTTGGTAGGAAAGCAACTCATTCGGAGAACGGAACTAGCTAAATTCACACAGTATAGTGTTAGGCAATGGAGATGTTTCTATTCTAAGCAAACTATTTTAGAAATGAAACGAATATACTAAGGTGTGCATCTTGTTAGATTACACAAACCAGGCTAGTTTAAATTTGCTGCACTAAACCATATTCGTAGGAAAGCAACTCATTACCGAGAAAAGAACAAGCTTACTTCATACAGTACAGTGTTCGGAAATGAAGGTGATTGTTTTCTAAGCAAACTACTTTTGAAATGAAGCGAATCTACTAAGTTGTGCATCTTTTTAGATTGCACAAACCAGGAGAGTTTCAGATTGCTGCACTCAATCGTCTTCGCAGGAAAGCAACTCTTTCCCGAAAACAGAAGTACCTTACTTCACACAGTACGGTGTTCGACAATGAAAGTGTTTCTTTTCTAAGCAAACATGTTTGGAAATAAAACCATTCTACTAACTTGTGCATCCTGTTAGATTACACAAACTAGGAAAGGTTCAACTTGCTGCACTCAGCCGTCTTCGTAGGAAAGCAACTCATTCCGAGAACAGAACTAGCTTATTTCACACAGTACTGTGTTCGGCAATGAAGGTGTTTGTTTTCTAAAGAAACTACATTAGAAATTAAATGAATCTATGAAGTTGTGCATATTGTTAGATTGCACAAGCCAGGATAGTTTCAACTTGCTGCACTCAACCATCTTCGTAGGAAAGCAACTCATTCTGAGAACCGAACTAGCTTACTTCACACAGTACAGTGTTCTGCAATGAAGGTGTTTGTTTTCTAAGCAAAGTACTTTAGAAATGAAAGGAATCTACTAAGTTGTGCATCTTGTTAGAGTACACAAACCAGGATAATTTCAATTTGCTGCACTCAACCGTCTTCATATGAAAGCAAATCATTCCGAGAACAGAACTAGCTTACTTGACACAGTACAGTGTTAGGCAATGAATGTGTTTGTTTTCTGAGGAAACTTCTTTAGAAATGAAACGAATCTACAAAGTTGTGCATCTTGTTAGATTAAACAAACCAGGATAGTTTCAATTTTCTGCACTCAACCGTCTTGGTAGGAAAGCAACTGATTCCGAGAACAGAACTACCTTACTTCACACGGTACGGTGTTTGGCAAAGAAGGTGTGTGTTTTCTTAGCAAACTTCTTTAGAAATGAAACGAATCTACTAAGTGGTATATCTTGTTAGATTACACATACCAGGAAAGTATCAACTTGCTGCACTCAATCGACTTCGTAGGAAAGCAAATCATTCCGAGAAAAGAACTAGCTTACTTCACACAGTACAGTGTTTGGCAATGAGGGTGTTTGTTTTATAAGCAATCTACTTTAGAAATGAAACGAATCTACTAATTTGTGCACCTTGTTAGATTACATGAACCAGGAGAGTTTCAATTTGCTGCACGCAACCATCTTGGTCGGAATACAACTCATTTCGAGAACACAACTAACTTACTTCACAAAGTACAGTGTTCGGCAATAAAGGTGTTTTTTTTTTTTTTGTAAGCAAACTACTTTAGAAATGAAACGAATGTACTAAGTTGTACATCTTGTTAGATTACACAAACTAGGAAATGTTCAACTTGCTCCACTGAACCGTCTTGGTAGGAAAGCAACTCATTCCACGAACAGAACTATTTTACTACAAACAGTACAGTGTTCAGAAAGGAAGGTGTTTGTTATCTATGCGAAGTACTTTAGAAATGAAACGAATCTCCTAATTTGTGCATCTTGTTAGATTACAAAAACCAGGAAAGTTTCAACTTGCTGCACTCAACCGTCTTCGTAGGAAAGCAACTCATTCTGAGAAGAGAACTAGCTTATTTCACACAGTACAGTGCTGAGCAATGAAGGAGTTTGTTTTCTAAGTAAACTACTTTTGAAATGAAATGAATCTACTAGGTTGTGCATCTTTTTAGGTTGCAGAAACCAGGAGTGTTTCAACTTGCTGCACTCAACCGTTGTGGTAGGAAAGCAACTCATTCTGAGAAAAGAACTAGCCTTTTTCACACATTACAGTGTTCAGCAATGAAGGTGTTTGTTTTCTAAGAAAACTACATTATAAATGAAATGAATCTAGTAAGTTTTGCATCTTGTTAGATTGCACAAACCAGGATAGTTTCAACTTTCTGCACTCAACCGTTTTCATAGGAAAGCATCTCATTTGGAGAACAAAACTAGCTTACTTCACATAGTACAGTTTTCTGCAATGAAGGTGTTTGTTTTCTAAGCAAAGTACTTTAGAAATGAAAGGAATCTACTAAGTTGTGCATCTTCTTAGATTACACAAACCAGGATAGTTTCAATTTGCTGCACTCAACCATCTTCGTAGGATTCAGCTCATTCCGAGAAGAGAACTAGCTTACTTCACACAGTACAGTGTTCGGCAATGATGGTGTTTGTTTTCTAAGCAAAGTATTTTAGAAATGTAACGAATGTAGTAAGTTGTGTATCTTGCTAGATTACACAAACCAGGATATTTTCAATTTGCTGCACTCAACCGTCTTGGTAGGAAAGCAACTCATTCTCAGAACAGAACTAGCTTTCTTCATGCAGTACAGTGTTCGGAAATGAAGGTGTTTGTCTTCTAAGAAAAGTTGTTTAGAAATAAAATGAATCCGCTCTGTTGTGCATCTTTATAGATTACACAAACTAGGAAAGGTTCAACTTGCTGCATTTAGCCCTCTTGCTAGGAGAGCAACTCATTTAGAGCACAGAACTAGCTTATTTCACACAGTACAGTGTTCCGCAATTAAGGTGTTTGTTTTCTAATCAAACTACATTAGAAATGAAATGAATCTACTAAGTTGTGCATATTGTTAGATTGCACAAACCAGGATAGTTTCAACTTGCTGGACTCAGCCGTCTACTTAGGAAAGCAACTCATTCCAAGAACAGAACTATCTTACTTCACACAGTAAGGTGTTCTGCAATGAAGGTGTTTGTTTTTCTAGCAAACTAATTTTGAAATGAAATGAATCTACTAAGTTCTGCATCTAGTTAGATTACACAAACCAGGAAGGTTTCAATTTGATGCACTCAACCCTCTTGGTAGGAAAGGAACTCAGTCCGAGGACAGAACTAGCTTACTTCACACACTACAGTGTTCTGCAATGAAGGTGATTGTTTTCTAAGCAACGTATTTTAGAAATGTAACGAATCTACAAAGTTGTGCATCTTGGTAGATTACACAAACCAGGACAGTGTCAATTTGCTACACTCAACCGTCTTGGTACGAGAGCAACTCATTCCGAGAATAGAACTACCTTACTTCACACAATACAGTGTTCGGCAAAGAAGGTGTTTGTTTTCTAAGCAACCTTCTTTAGAAATGAAAGGAATCTACTAAGTTGTACATCTTGTCAGATTACATTTACCAGGAAAGTTTCAACTTCCTGCTCTCAAACGACTTTGTAGGAAAGCAACTCATTCCGCGAACAGAACTATTTTACTACACACAGTACAGTGTTCCGAAATGAAGGTGTTTGTTTTCTACACAAAGTACTTTAGAAATGAAACGAATCTCCTAAGTTTTTCATCTTGTTAGATTACACAAACCAGGAAAGTTTCAACTTGATCAACTCAACCGTCTCGGTAGGAAAGCAACTCATTCGGAAAACAGAAGTAGCTTACTTCTCACAGTACAGTGTTCGGCAATGAAGGTGTTTGTTTTCTAAGAAACCTACATTAGAAATGAAACAAATCTACTAAATTGTGCATCTTCTTAGAATACACAAAGCAGGAAAGTTTCAACTGGCTGCACTCAACCGTCTTCATAGGAAAGCAACTCATTCTGCGAACAGAACTAGCTTACTTCACACAGTACAGTGTTGAACAATGAAGGTGTTTGTTTTCTAAGCAAACTACTTTTGAAATTAAACGAATCTACCTGGTTGTGCAGTTTTTTAGAATGCAAAAACCAGGAGATTTTCAACTCGCTGCACTCAACCGTCGTGGTAGGAAAGCAACTCATTCTGAGAACAGAACTAGCTTATTTCACACAGTACAGCGTTCGGTAATGAAGGTGTTTGTTTTCTAAGCAAACTACATTAGAAATGAAATGAATCTAGTAAGTTGTGCATCTTGTTAGATTGCACAAACCAGGATAGTTTCAACTTTCTGCACTCAACCATTTTCATAGTAAAGCAACTCATTCTGAGAACAGAACTAGCTTACTTCACATAGTACAGTTTTCAGCAATGAAGGTGTTTGTTTTCTAAGCAAAGTACTATAGTAATGAAAGGAATCTACTAAGTTGTGCATCTTCTTAGATTACACAATCCAGGATAGTTTAAATTTGCTGCACTCAACTGTCTTCGTAGGAAGGCAACTCATTCCAACAAGAGAACTAGCTTACTTCACACAGTACAGTGTTTGGCAATGAAGGTGTTTGTTTTCTAAGCATAGTGTTTTAGAAATGTAACAAATGTACTAAGTTGTGTATCTTGTTAGATTACACAAACCAGGATTTTTTCAATTTGCTGCACTCAACCGTCTTGATAGGAAAGCAACTCATTCTGAGAACAGAACTAGCTTTCTTCACACAGTACAGTGTTCAGAAATGAAGGTGTTTGTTTTCTAAGTAAAGTTGTTTAGAAATGAAACGAATCTGCTAAGTTGTGCATGTTGTTAGATTACACAAACTAGGAAAGGTTCAACTTCCTGCACTCAGCCCTCTTGCTAGGAGAGCAACTCATTCAGAGAACAGAACTAGGTTATTTCACACAGTACAGTGTTCGGCAATGAAGGTGTTTGTTTTCTAAGCAAACTACATTAGAAATGAAATGAATCTGGTAAGTTGTGCATCTTGTTAGATTGCACAAACCAGGATAGTTTCAACTTTCTGCACTCAATCGTTTTCATATTAAAGCAACTCATTCTGAGAACAGAACTAGCTTACTTCACATAGTATAGTTTTCAGCAATGAAGGTGTTTGTTTTCTAAGCAAAGTACTTTAGTAATGAAAGGAATCTACTAAGTTGTGCATCTTCTTAGATTACACAATCCAGGATTGTTTCAACTTGCTGCACTCAACCGTCTTCGTAGGAATGCAACTCATTCGGACAAGAGAACTAGCTTACTTCACACAATACAGTGTTTGGCAACGAAGGTGTTTGTTTTCTAAGCATAGTATTTTAGAAATGTAACAAATGTACTAAGTTGTGTATCTTGTTAGATTACACACACCAGGATTTTTTCAATTTGCTGCACTCAACCGTCTTGGTAGGAAAGCAACTCATTCTGAGAACAGAACTAGCTTTCTTCACACAGTACAGTGTTCAGAAATGAAGGTGTTTGTTTTCTAAATAAAGTTGTTTAGAAATGAAACGAATCTGCTATGTTGTGCATGTTGTTAGATTACACAAACTAGGAAAGGTTCAACTTCCTGCATTCAGCCCTCTTGCTAGGAGAGCAACTCATTCAGAGAACAGAACTAGGTTATTTCACACAGTACAGTGTTCGGCAATGAAGGTGTTTGTTTTCTATGCAAACTACATTAGAAATTAAATGAATTGACTAAGTTGTGCATATTGTTAGATTGCACAAACCACGATAGTTTCAACTTGTTGCACTCAACCGTCTTCATAGGAAAACAAATCATTCCGAGAACAAAACTAGCTTACTTCACACAGTACAGTTTTCAGCAATGAAGGTGTTTGTTTTCTAAGCAAAGTATTTTAGAAAGAAAGAAATCTACTAAGTTGTGCATCTCATTTGATTACACAAACCGGGATAGTTTCAATTTGCTGCACTCAACCGTCTTCGTAGGAAAGCAACTCATTCCGAGAACAGAAGTACCTTACTTCACTCAGTACAGTGTTCGGAAATGAAGGTGTTTGTTTTTCTAGCAAACTAATTTAGAAATGAAATGAATGTACTATGTTCTGCATCTAGTTAGATTACACAAACCAGGAAAGTTTCAATTTGCTGCCCTCAACAGTCTTGGTAGGAAAGGAACTCAGTCCGAGGACAGAACTAGCTTACTTCACACACTACAGTGTTCTCCAATGAAGGTGATTGTTTTCTAAGCAACGTATTTTGAAATGTAACGAATCTACAAAGTTGTGCATCTTGGTAGATTACACAAACCAGGACACTGTCAATTTCCTGCACTCAACCGTCTTGGTGCGAAAGCAATTCACTCCAAGAACAGAACTACCTTACTTCACACAGTACAGTGTTTGGCAAAGAAGGTGTTTGTTTTCTAAACAAACTTCCTAAGAAAGGAAACGAATCTACTAAGTTGCACATCTTGTCAGATTACACGTACCAGGATAGTTTCAACTTCCTGCACTCAAACGACATCGTAGGAAAGTAACTCATTCCAAGAATAGAACTAGCTTACTTCACACAGTACAATGTTCAGCAATAAGGCTGTTTGTTATCTAAGCAAACTACTTTAGAAATGAAACGAATCTTCTAAGTTGTGCATCTTGTTAGATTACACAAACCTGGATAAGTTCAATTTGCTCCACTCAACCGTGTTGGTAGGAATGCCACTCACTTCGAGAACAGAATTGGATTACTTCACACAGTACAGTGTTGTGTATCTTGTTAGATTACACAAACCGGGAAAGTTTCAACTGGATGCACTCAACCGTCTTCATAGGAAACCAACTCATTCCGAGAACAGAACTAGCTTACTTCACCCAGTACATTGTTCTGCAAAGAAGGTGTTTGTTTTCTAAGAAAACTTCTTTAGAAATGTAACGAATCTAATAAGTTGTGCATCTTGTTATATTACACATACCAGGAAAGTTTCAACTTGCTGTACTCAACCTCTTGGTAGGAAAGCAACTCATTCCTAGAACAGAAGTAGCTTACTTCACACAGTATAGTGTTCGGCAATGCAGATGTTGGTTTTCTAAGAAAACTACATTAGAAATGAAACGAATCTACTAAGTAGTGCATCTTGTGAGATTACACAAACCAGGAAAGTTTCAACTAGCTGCACTCAACCGTCTTCATAGGAAATAACCTCATTCTGAGAACAGAACTAGCTTATTTCACACAGTACAGTGTTTGGCAATGAAGGTGTTTGTTTTCTAAGCAAACTACTTTAGAAATGAAACAAATCTACTAAGTTGTGCATCTTGTTAGATTACACAAACCAGGAAAGGATTAACTTCCTGCACTTAAATGTCTTTGTAGGAATGCAACTCATATCGAAAACAGAACTAGGTTACTTCAGACAGTACAGTATTCGGCAATGAAGGTGTTTGTTATCAAAACAAACTTCTTTAGAACTGTAATGAATGTACTAAGTTGTGCACCTTGATAGATTACATCAACCAGGAGCGGCTCAGCTTGCTGCGCTCAATCTTCTTGGTAGGAATGCAACTCATATCGAGAACAGAACTAGCTTACATCACACAGTACAGTGTTGTGCAATGAAGGTGTTTGTTTTCTAAGGAAACTTTTTTAGAAATGAAAGGAATCTACTAAGTTGTGCAACTTGTTACATTACACAAACCGGGAAAGTTTCAACTAGCTGCACTCAACTGTCTTTGTAGGAAAGAACCTCAATCTGAGAACAGAACTAGCTTACTTCACACAGTACAGTGTTCGGCAATGAAGGTGTTGGTTTTCTAAGCAAACTACTTTAGAAATGAAACGAATCTACGAAGTTGTGGATCTTGATAGATTCCACAAACCAGGATACTTTCAATTTGCTGCACTCAACCATCTTGGTAGGAACGCAGCTCATTTCCAGAACAGAACTAGCTTACTTCACACAACACAGAGTTTGGCAATGAAGGTTTTTGTTTTCAAAGCAAACTAATTTAGAAATGAAACGAATCTACTAAGTTGTGCATCTTTTTAGATAACACAAACCAGGAAGGTTTCAACATGCTGCACTCAACCATCTTTGTAGGAAATCAACTCACCCTGAGAATAGAACTAGCATGTTTCACACAGTAGTGTTTGGCAATGAATGTGTTTGTTTTCTAAGCAAACTACTTTAGAAGTGAAACGAATCTACTAAGTTGTGCATCTTTTTAGATAACACAAACCAGGAAAGATTCAACATGATGCACTCAACCGTTTTCATAGAAAAGCAACTTATTCTGAGAATAGAACCAGCTTCTTTTACACAGGAGTGTTGGGCAATAAACTTTTTTGTTTCTAAGCAAACTACTTTAGAAATGAAATGAATGTACTAAGTTTTGCATATTGTTAGATTAAACAAAGCAGGATAGTTTCAATTTGCTGCACTCAATCGTCTTCGTAAGAAAGCAACTCATTCTGAGAATAGAACTAGCTTGTTTCACACGGTGGTGTCGGCAATAAAGGTTTTTTTTTTCCTAAGGAAACTACTTCAGAAATGAAACGAATCTACTACGTTGTGCATCTTGTTAGATTACACAACCCAGGAGAGTTTCAATTTGCTGCACTCAACCGTCTTCATAGGAAAGCAACTCATTCCGAGAATAGAATTAGATTACTTCACACAGTACAGTGTTCGGCAATGAATGTGTTTGATTTCTAAGCAAACTACTTTAGAAATGAAACGAATCTACTAAGTTGTTCATCTTGTTAGAATGCACAAACCTGGAAAGGATTAACTTGCTGCACTCAACCGTCTTGGTAGGACTGCAACTCATATCGAGAACAGAACTAGCTTACTTCACACAGTACAGTGTTTTTCCAATGAAGATGTTTGTTTTCTAAGCAAACTTCTTTAGAAATGAAACGAATCCACTAAGTTGTGCATCTTGTTAGATTACACAAACCAGGAGAGTTTCAATTTGCTGCACTCAACTGTCTTGGTAGGAACGCAACTCATTTCGAGAACAGGACTAAGTTACTTCACACAGGACGGTGTTCAGCAAAGAACGTGTTTGTTTTGTAAGAAAACTTCTTTAGAAATGGATCGAATCTACTAAGTTGTTCATCTTGTTAGATTACACAAACCAAGAAAGGCTTAACTTGCTGTACTCAACCGTCTTGGTAGGAATATAACTCATATCGAGAAGAGAACTAGCTTAATTCACACAGTACATTGTTGGGCAATGAAGGTGTTTGTTTCCTACGCAAACTTCTTTAGAAATGAAACAAATCTACTAAGTTGTGCTTCTTCTTAGATTACATATACTAGGAAAGTTTCAACTTGCTGCACTCAACCGATTTCATAGGAAAGCAAGTCATTCCAAGAACAGAACTATCTTACTTCACACAGTACCTTGTTCAGCAATGAGGGTATTTATTTTCTAAACTAACTACTTTAGTAATGAAACAAATCTACTAAGTTGTGCATCTTGTTAGATTACACAAACCAGGATAGGTTCAATTTGCTGCACTCAACCGTCTTGCTAGTCACGCAACTCATATTGAGAACAGAACTAGCTTACTTCACACAGTACAGTGTTAGGAAATGAAGGTGTTTGTTTTCTAAGTAAACTACATTAGAAATGAAACGAATCTACTAAGTTGTGCTTCTTGTTAGATTACATATACCAGGAAAGTTTCAACTTGCTGCACTCAACCGACTTCCTAGGAAAGCAACTCATTCCGAGAATAGAATTAGATTACTTCACACAGTACAGTGTTCGTCAATGAGGGTGTTTGTTTTCCTTGAAAAGTACATTAGAAATGAAACGAATCTACCGAGTTGTGCATCTTTTTAGATAACACAAACCAGGAATGTTTCAACATGATGCACTCAACCGTCTTCATAGGAAAGCAACTCATTTGGAGAATAGAACCAGCTTCTTTCACACAGTAGTGTTCGGCAATAAAGGTTTTTGTTTCTAAGCAAACTACTTTAGAAATGAAACGAATCTACTAAGTTGTGCATATTGTTAGATTAAACAAACCAGGATAGTTTCAATTTTCTGCACTCAATCATCTTGGTAAGAAAGCAACTGATTCCGAGAATAGAACTAACTTGTTTCACACAGTAGTGTTCAGCAATAAAGGTTTTTTGTTTTCTAAGCAAGCTACTTTAGAAATGAAATGAATCTACTAAGTTTTGCATATTGTTAGATTAAAAAAACCAGGATACTTTCAATTTGCTGCAATCAATCGTCTTGGTAAGAAAGCAACTCATTCCGAGAATAGAACTAGCTTGTTTCACATAGTGATGTTCGGCCATAAAGGTGTTTGTTTTCTAAGCAAACTACTTCAGAAATGAAACGAATCTACTAAGCTGTAAATCTTGTTAGATTACACGAACCAGGATAGTTTCAATTTGCTGCACTCAACCATCTTCGTAGGAAAGCAATTCATTCCAAGAATAGAATTAGCTTACTTCACACAGAACAGTGTTCGAAAATGAATGTGTTTGTTTTCTAAGCAAACTACTTTAGAAATGAAACAAATCTACTAAGTTGTGCATCTTGTTAGATTACACAAACCTGGAAAGGATTAACTTGCTGCACTCAACCGTCTTGGTAGGACTGAAACTCTTATTGAGAACAGAACCAGCTTACTTCACACAGTACAGTATTTGGCAATGAAGGTGTTTGTTTTCTAACCAAACTTCTTTAGAAATGAAACGAATCTACTAAGTTGTGCATCTTGTTAGATTACACAAACCAATATACTTTCAATTTGCTGCACTCAACAGTCTTGGTAGGAACACAACTCATTTCGAGAACAGAACTAGCTTACTTCACACATTACAGTGTTCGGCAATGAAGATGTTTGTTTTCTAAGCAAACTACTTTAGAAATGAAACTAATCTACTAAGTTGTGCATCTTGTTAGTTTCCACAAACCAGGAACGTTTCAACTTGCTGCACTCCACAGTCTTGGTAGGAAAGCAACTCATATCGAGAACAGAACTAGCTTACTTCACACAGTATAGTGTTAGGCAATGAAGGTATTTGTTTTCTAAGCAAACTACTTTAGAAATGAGACGAATCTACTAAGCTGTGCATCTTGTTAGATTGCACAAAGCAAGAAAGGTTCAACTTGCTGCACTCAACCATCTTCATAAGAAAGCAACTCATTCTGAGAACATAACTAGCTTATTTCACACAGTACAGTGTTTGGCAATGAAGGTGTTTATTTTCTAAGCAAATTACTTTAGAAATGAAACGAATCTACTAAGTTGTGCAACTTTTTAGATAACACAAACCAGGAACGTTTCAACGTGATGCACTCAACTGTCTTCTTAGGAAAGCAACTCATTCAGAGAATAGAACCAGCTTCTTTCACACAGTAGTGTTCGGCAATAAAGGTGTTTGTTTCTAACCAAACTAGTTTAGAATTGAAACGAATCTACTAAGTTGTGCATCTTGTTCGATTTCACAAACCAGGATAGTTTCAATTTGCTGCAATCGACCGTCTTGGTAAGAAAGCAACTCATTCCCAGAACAGAACTAGCTTACTTCACACAGTACAATGTTGGTCAATTATGGTGTTTGTTTTCTAACCAAACTACTTTAGAAATGAAATGAAGCTACTAAGTTGTACATCTTGTTAGATTAAACAAACCAGGAAAGTTTCAACTTACTGCACTCAACTGTCTTAGTAGGAAAGCAGCTCATTCCGAGAATAGAACTAGCTAACTTCACACAGCACATTGTTCGGCAACGAGGGTGGTTGTTTTCTAAGCTAACTACTTTAGAAACGAAACGAATCTACTAAGTTGTGCATCTTTTTAGATAACACAATCCAGGAAAGTTTCAACATGATGCACTCTACCGTCTTCGAAGAAAAGCAACTCATTCTGAGAATAGAACCACCTTCTTACACAGAGATGTCTGATAATTGACAGATAATATGATCATTGTCGATAGTGGCAAATGTCTGAAGAAAATAAACCAGGAGATGGAATGGAGGGAAGCTAGGGGTTACTAGTGTGTTACTTTACACAGAGTAATCAAAAACCTTTTCTAGTAGTGTTCTGCAATAAAGGTTTTTGTTTCTAAGCAAACTACTTTAGAAATGAAATGAATCTACTAAATTGTGCATACTGTTAGATTAAACAAACCAGGATAGTTTCAATTTTCTGCACTCAATCGTCTTTGTAAGAAAACAACTGATTCCGAGAATAGAACTAGCTTGTTTCACACAGTTGTGTTTGACAATAAAGGTTTTTTGCTTTCTAAGCAAACTCCATCAAAAATGAAACGAATCTACTCCGTTGTGCATCTTGATAGATTACACAAAGAAGGATAGTTTCAATTTACTGCACGCAACCGTCTTCGTATGAAAGCAACTCATTCCGAGAATAGAATTAGCTTACTTCACACAGTACATTGTTCGGCAATGAATGTGTTTGTTTTCTAAGCAAACTACTTTAGAAATGAAACGAATCTACTAAGTTCGGCATCTTGTTAGATTACACAAACCTGGAGAGTTTCAATTTGCTGCACTCAACCGTCTTGGTAGGAACACAACTCATTTCGAGAACAGAACTAGCTTACTTCACACATTACAGTGTTTGGCAATTAAGGTGTTTGTTTTCTAAGCAAACTACTTTAGAAATGAAACGAATCTACTAAGCTGTCCATCTTGCTGGATTACAGAAATCAAGAATGATTCAACTTGTTGCACTCAACCATCTTCGTAAGAAAGCAACTCATTCCGAGAACAGAAATAGCTTATTTCACACAGTACAGTGTTTGGCAATGAAGGTGTTTCTTTTCTAAGCAAACTACTTTAGAAATGAAATGAATATACTAAGGTGTGCATCTTTTTAGATAACACAAACCAGGAAAGTTTCTACTTTCTGCACTCAACCATCTTCGTAGGAAAGCAACTCATTCTGAGAACAGAACCAGCTTCTTTCACACAGTAGTGTTCTGGAATAAAGGTGTTTGTTTCTAACCAAACTACTTTAGAAATGAAACAAATCTACTAAGTTGTGCATCTTGTTCAATTACACAAACCAGGATAGTTTCAATTTGCTGCACTCAACCGTCTTGGTAAGAAAGCAACTCATTCCCGCAATGGAACTAGCTTACTTCACACAGTACATTGTTGGTCATGATGGTGTTTGTTTTCTAACCAAAGTACTTTAGAAATGAAACGAAGCTACTAAGTTGTATATCTTGTTAGACTAAACAAACCAGGAAAGTTTCAACTTACTGCACTCCACTGTCTTGGTAGGAAAGCAACTCATTCCGAGAATAGAACTAGCTTACTTCACACAGTACATTGTTTGGCAATGAGGGTGTTTGATTTCTAAACTAACTACTTTAGAAATGAAATGAATCTACTAAGTTGTGCATCTTGTTAGATTACACAAACCAGGATAGGTTCAATTTGCTGCACTCAACCATCTTGGTAGGAACGCAACTCATTTCTAGAACAGAACTAGCTTACTTCACACAGTACAGTGTTCGACAATGAAGGTGTTTGTTTTCTAAGCAAACTGCTTTAGAAATGAAACAAATCGGCTAAATTGTTCATCTTGTTAGATTACACAAACCAGAATAGGTTCAATTTCTGCACTCAACCGTCTTCGTAGGAACGCAACTCATTTCTAGAACAGAACTAGCTTACTTCACACAGTACAGTGTTGGTCAATGATGGTGTTTGTTTTCTAAGCAAACTACTTTAGAAATGAAAAGAATCTATTAAGTTGAGCATCTTGTTAGATTAAAAAAACCAGGAAAGTTTCAACTTGCTGCCCTCAACTGTCTCAGTAGGAAAGCAACTCATTCTGAGAGCAGAACTAGCTTACTTCACACAGTACAGTGTTAGGCAATGAATATGTTTGTTTTCTAAGAAAACTACTTTAGAAATGAAACAAATCTCCTAAGTTGTGCATCGTTTTAGATAACAGAAACTAGGAAAGTTTCCATATGCTGCCCTCAACCGTCTTCTTAGGAAAGCCACTCATTCTGAGAATAGAACTAGCTTGTTTCACACAGTAGTGTTTGGCATTGAATGCGTTTGCTTTCCAAGCAAACTACTTTAGAAATGAAATGTGTCGAATAAGTTGTGCATCTTTTTATATAACACAAACCAGGAAATTTTCAACATGATGCACTCAACCGTCTTCATAGGAAATCAACTCATTCCGAGTATAGAACCAGCTTCTTTCACACAGTAGTGCTCGGCATTAAAGGTGTTTGTTTCTAAGCAAACTACTTTAGAAATGAAATGAATCTACGGAGTTGTGCATCTTGTTGGATTACAAAAACCAGGACAGTTTCAATATGCTGAACTCAACCGTTTTGGTAGGAAAGCAACTCATTCCGAGAACATAACCAGCTTACTTCACACAGTACAGTGTTTTGCAATGAAGGTGTTTTCTTTCTAAGCAAACTACATTGGAAATGAAACGAATCTACTAAGTTGGGCATCTTGTTACAATACACAAACCAGTAAAGTTTCAATTTGCTGCACTCAACTGTCTTGGTAGGAAAGCAATTCATTCTGAGGACAGAGCTAGCTTACTTTACACAGTACAGTGTTCGGCAATGAAGGTGTTTTTTTAATAAGCAAAGAACTTTAGAAATGTAACGAATCTGCTAAGTTGTGCATCTTGTTACATTACATAAACCAGGATACTTTCAATATGCTGCACTCAACCGTCTTGGTAGGAAAGCAACTCATCCCAAGAACAGAACTATCTTACTTCACAAAGTACAGTGTTCTTCAATGAAGGTGTTTGTTTTCTTAGAAAACTATTTTAGAAATGAAACTTATATACTAAGTTGTGCATCTTGTTAGATTACATAAAACAGGATAGTTTCAGTTTGCTGCTCTCAACCGTCTTGGTAGGAAAGCAACTCATTCAGAGAACAGAACTAGCTTACTTCACACAGTACAGTGTTTGGCAATGAAGGTGTTTCTTTTCTCAGCAAACTACTTTAGAAATGAAACCAATCGACTAAGTTGTGCATCTTCTTAGATTTTACAAACCAGGATAGTTTCAATTTGCTGCACTCAACCGTCTTGGTAGGAAAGCAACTCATTCAGAGAAGAGACCTAGCTTACTTCACACAGTATAGTGTTGGGCAAAGAAGATGTTTGTTTTCTCAGCAAACTACTTTAGAAATGAAATGAATCTACTAAGTTGTGCATCTTGTTAGATTACACAAATCAGGAAAGTTTCAACTTCCTCCACTCAACTGTCTTTGTACGAAAGCAAGTCATTCAGAGAACACAACTACCTTACTTCACACTGTACAGTGTTCGGCAATGAATGTGTTCGTTTTCTAACCAAACTACTTTAGAAATAAAACAAATCTACTAAGTTGTGCATGTTGTTAGATTATACAAACAGGATAGTTTCATTTTGCTGCACTCAACCATCTTGGTAGGAAAGCAACTCATTCCGAGAACAGAAGTAGCTTACTTCACACAGCACAGTGTTCGGCAATGAATGTGTTTGTTTTCTAAGGAAACTTCTTTAGAAAAGAAACGAATCTACTAAGTTGTGCATCTTGTTAGATTACACAAACCAGGATAGTTTCAATTTGCTGCACTCAACCGTCTTGGTAGGAAAGCAACTCATTCAGAGAACAGAACTAGCTTACTTCACACAGTACAGTATTGGCAATGAAGGTGTTTGTTTTCTAAGCAAATACTTTAGAAATGAAATGAATCTACTAAGTTGTGCATCTTGTTAGATTACACAATCCAGGATAGTTTCAATTTGCTGCACTCAACTGTCTTCGTAGGAAAGCAACTCATTCCAATAACAGAATTAGCTTACTTCACACAGTAAAGTGTTCGGCAATGAAGGTGTTTGTTTTCTAAGCAAACTACTTTAGAAATGAACTGAATCTACTAAGTTGTGAATCTTGTTCGATTGGACAAGCCAGGATAGTTTCAATTTGCTGCACTAAACCGTCTTGTCAAGAAAACAACTCATTCTGAGAACGGAACTCGCTTACTTATACCAGTACATTGTTGGTCAATGAAGGTGTTTATTTTCTAAGCAAATTACTTTAGAAATGAAACGAAACTACCAATTTGTGCATCTTGTTAGATTACACAAGCCAGGAAACTTTCAACTTGCTGCACTCAATCGTCTTAGTAGGGAAGCAACTCATTCCAAGAACAGAACTAGTTACATCAAACACTAAAGTGTTTGGCAATGAAGGTGTTTGTTTTCCAAGCAACCTAATTTAGAAATGAAACGAATCTACTAAGTTGTGCACCTGGATAGATTACACAAACCAGGAATGGATGAAATTCCTTCACGCAACCGTCTTGGTAGGAATGCAACTCATATCGAGAACAGAACTAGCTTACTTCACACACTACAGTGTTCGGCAATGAAGTTGTTTGTTTTCTAAGCAAACTACTTTAGAAATGAAAAAATCTACTAAGTTGTGCATCTTGATAGATTACACAAACCAGGAAAGTTTCAACTTCCTCCCCTCAACGGTCTTGGTAGGAAAGCAACTCACTCTGAGAACAGAAGTAGCTTACTTTAAAAACTACAGTTGTTGGCAATGAAGGTGTTGGTTTTCTCAGTAAACTACTTTAGAAATGAAAAGAATCTACTAAGTTCTGCATCTTGTTAAATTACACAAACCACGATAGTTTCAATTTGCTGCACTCAACCGTCTGGTTAGGAACACAACTCATTTAGAGAACAGAACTAGCTTACTTCACACAGTACAGTATTCGGAAATGAAGGCGTTTGTTTTCTAAGCAAACTACTTTAGAAATGACATGAATCTACGAAGTTGTGCAGCCTGTTAGATTACACAAACCAGGAAAGGTTTAACTTGCTGCACTCAACCGTCTAGGTAGGAATGCAACTCATATCGAGAACAGAACTAGCTTACTTCACACAGTAGAGTGTTCTGCAATGAAGGTGTTTGTTTTCTAAGCAAACTTCTTTAGAAATGAAAGTAATCTACTACGTTGTGAATCTTGTTAGATTACACAAACTAGGAAAGATTCAACTTGCTTTACTCAACCGTCTTCGTCGGAGAGCAACTCATTCCGAGAATTGAACTAGCTTACTTCACACAGTACAGTGTTTGGCAATGAAGGTGTTTGTTTTCTAAGCAAAATACTTCAGAAATGAAACGAATCTACGTAGTTGTGCATCTTTTTAGATTACACAAACCAGGAAAGTTTCAATTTACTACACTCAACCGTCTTGGTAGGAAACCAACTCATTCCGAGGACAGAGCTAGCTTACTTCACACAGTACAGTGTTCAGCAATGAAGGTGTTTGTTTTCTAAGCAAGGTATTTTAGAAATGTAACGAATCTACTAAGCACTGAATTTTGTTAGATTACACAAACCAGGATAGTTTCAATTTGCTGGACTCAACAATCTTGGTAGGAAAGCAACTCATTCAAAGAACAGAACTCACTTACTTCACACTGTACAGTGTACGGCAATGAAGGTGTTTGTTGTCTCAGCAAACTACTTTAGAAATGAAACGAATCTTCACAATTGTGCATCTTGTTAGATTACACAAACCAGGAAAGTTTCACCTTGCTCCACTCAGCCGTCTTGGTAGGAAAGCAACTCATTCCGAGGCCAGAATTTGCTTACCTAACACAGTACAGTGTTGGGCAATGAACGGCTTTGTTTTCTAAGCAAACTTCTTTAAAAATGAAAAGTATCTACAAAGTTGTGCATCTTTTTAGATTACACAAACCAGGAAAGGTTCAACTTGCTGCACTCAACCGTCTTCATAGGAAAGCAACTCATTCCGAGATCAGAACGAGCTTACTTCACACAGTACAGTGTTGTGCAATGAAGGTGTTTGTTTCCTAAGCAAACAACTTTAGAAATGAAACGAATATACTAAGTTGTGCATCTTGTTAGATTACACAAACCATGAAAGTTTCAACTTGCTGAACTCAACCGTCTTCATAGGAAAGCAACTCGTTCCGAGAACAGAACTAGATTACTTCACACAGTAAAGCGTTCGGCAATGAGGGTGTTTGCTTTCTAAGCAAACTACTTTAGAAATGAAATGAATCTACAAAGTTGGGCATCTTGTTAGATTACACAAACCAGGAAAGGTTCAACTTGCTCCACTCCACCGTCTTCCTAGGAAAGCAACTCATTCCGAGAGCAGAACTAGCTTACTTCACACAGTACAGTGTGCGGCAATGAAGGTGTTTGTTTTCTAAGCAACCTACTTTAGAAATGAAACGAATCTACTAGGTTGTGCATCTTGTTAGATTACACAAACCAGGAAAGTTTCAACTTGCTGCACTCAACTGTATTGGTAGGAAAGCAACTCATAACGAGAAGAGAACTAGCTTATTTCAAACAATACTGTTTTTGGCAATGAAGGCGTTTGTTTTCTAAGGAACCTACTTTAGAAATGATACGAATCTACTAGGTTGTGCATCTTGTTAGATTACACAAACCAGGAAAGTCTCAACTTGTTTCACTCAATGTCTTGGTAAGAAAGCAACTCAATCCGAGAATAGAACTAGCTTACTTCACACAGTACAGTGTTGGGCAATGAATGTGTTTGTTTTCTACACAAACTCGTTTAGACATGAAATGAATCTACTAAGTTGTGCATCTTGTTGATAACATAAATCAGGAAAGGTTCAACTTGCTGCACTCAATTGTCTTCGTAGGAAAGTAACTCATTCTGAGGACAGAACTAGCCTACCGCACACAGTACAGTGTTCGGAAATGAAGGTGTTTGTTTTCTATACAAACTTCTTTGTAAATGAAACAAATCTACCATGTTGTGCATCTTGTGAGATTACACAAACCAGGAAAGTTTCTACTTGCTGCACTCAAGCATCCTATTAAGAAAGCAACTCATTCCGACAAAAGATCTAGCTTACTTCACACAGTACAGTGTTCGGCAATGAAGGTGTTTGTTTTCCAAGCAAACTACTTTAGAAATGAAACTAATCTGCTAAGTTGTGCATCTTGTTAGATTACACAAACCAGGAAAGGTTCAACTTGCTGCACTCAACCGTCATGGTAGGAAAGCAACTCATATTGAGAACAGAACTAGCTTACTTCCCACAGTACAGTGTTTGGCAATGGAGGTGTTTGTTTTCTAAACAAACTTCTTTAGAAATGAAACGAATTTACTAAGTTGTGCATCTTGTTAGATTACACAAACCTGGAAAGTTTCAAGTTGCTGCACTCAACTGTCTTGGAAGGAAAGCAACTCATTCTGAGACGAGAACTAGCTTATTTCACAAAGTACAGTGTTTGCCAATGAAGGTGCTTGTTTTCTTTTTTTTTTTCATTTCTTGAGCCTTTTTTATTTATTATCTATTACAACAGTGTTGACTCATTCATTTTGAACACTTAATGAATGCAAAACAAATCACCAGTCACAGTGTTGCCAGGTATGGTAGCACAGGCCTGTAGCCCGTCGCATCTCAGGTTAAGACAGGAGGATTTCCAGTGGTCTACATAGTGAGACCATATCAGAAAAAGCTAATCCCAAAGTTATGTTGTAAATATATTTTTATTTTTATTTAGTTATTTATTTTAAAAATATATTTTTATTTATATTATTCTGATTTTACATTCATAATATTGGTTCCATTGTCCTCCTCCCCGTCCTCCCACTTTCAAAGGGACCCTCATCAATGGGGAATGTGGGTCGTGCATTGTGAGGTTAGTCAGCAGTTCTGGGGTGTAGGCCCCAGTCTCTGTGCATAATGCCCCAACTTGTGACTAACAATCTTTCTGCCCCCTCTTGCACGAGTTTCTCTGAGCCACATTGGGGTCATTTTAGTTCTGCTTCCCTGATGAGGTTTTGGGAGCCTCTGTGTCTCTGGGTATCTGGCTTAGTTGGAGTTGGTTGTTCTCTGTGTTTATCTCCTTCAGCCTTTTTCTGGTGTTGTGATCGCCTTGAATGCTGTATTCTTGACCTTCCCCTGCATTGTTCTATGGTTTCAGCTGGTGAGGTGTGGTTAGCTGATCCTCCCTTCAGGTTCGTTGTCCACCTGAAAAAAGATAAGCAAATTCTCCAACGGAGAGAGAAGTTAGTACTAGATAGAAGGGATAACCATATATGTTTTGGAGGGAATTTTATATGCATTGGCTCTCTTCTAGCCCACATTTGGTAGCATCTTGATCTTGGAGACTGAGCTCATTTTTTGTACATGGCTTTGACTTATTTCCCAGTTCCAGAAATGAGTTCCATTCCACTGAGTGGATCTATTAGCCAAATCAAGAGCAGTTGGTTACCCACCATGGCTGTTTGCCACTACTGCACTTGTATGAACATTACATCTGATTGTTTCCTGCTGGGCATCTTAGACTGCAAGTTGTTTGGACCAATGTCAGACATTTTCCCTCAGTTGCTCATGTAGCACCCTCTGGTACTAGACTAGCTAACTGTCTGGGGACTGACCTTCTTCCAGATTCTGGCCAGGTCTCTCTGTGTTTGGTCTCACACATGTATGCTGTCTTCAACAGTAGAGTCTTACCATTAACCTTTGGTGGGTCACCAAATACAGACTGAAGTCTGTATTTTTTGAGAAACCTTGTAGGTGTTTGAGATCAACAGCTCATTGTGGAAGTTAACCCCCTGCTGGCACTGGGAGTTATAAGTGTGCACCTAGGAAGGTGAGGGAGGAAAAAGATAGATAATGTAAAAGAGAAAGTGAGTATAGAGAGGAGAGGGAGAGAGAGAGAGAGGGAGAGCGAGAAGAGAAAGAGAAGCAGGACAAGATTACAGTTGGCCTTCATCATGTTCTTTCTAGGTTCCTGTGGTTCGAGTATTCCCTCTGTAGGCCTGCTGAAGGATCACTGTTTTAGCCTGTTATTCAGAGTAAAGGGTTTTGTAGTATTTTTTCCTTTTGGGTCCCAATTTGTATCCCCCCTTGTCCTCCCTCCCACCCTCTCATTCCCTCCCACCTTTACCCTCCCTCCATCCCACCCTCCTTCTTGTCTCATCTTCATAGTGTTTATTAGGTTTGGCCGCATGTCACATGGAATCCGGTTAGGGGCGACAGATAAATGAGACCATGCAACGATTATCTTTTTGTGCTTGGGTGAGCTCACTGAGGATGATCTGTTCCATGTTTGACCATTTTTTTCAAATTTCCTTATTTCATCTTTCATTACTACTACAGAGAATTCCATAGTATAGATATACCACATCTTTGTTATCCGTTCATCTAGTGATGGACACCTGGGTTGATTCCAGCTCTTTGCTATTATGAATTGAGCAGCTATAAACATGGTTGAGCAAATGTCTCTGATCTGAGGCTTGGGGCCTTTAGGGTAAATGCCCAATAAGGGAATAACTGGATCCATTGGTAGGTCTATGGTCATCCTTTTCAATAGTCTCCATTTGCTGTCCATAGTGGTCGAACCATTTTACATTCCCACCAACAGTGAAGACTTGTTCCTATTTCTCCTCAGCCTCGCCAGCATTTATTTTCATTGTTTTTTTTTTAATGTTAGCCATCCTTACTGGGGTAAGGTGGAATCTCATAGTTGTTTTAATTTGCATTTCCCTGATGATTAGGGATGTTGAACATTTTCTTAAATGTGTGTTTGCTATTTGTGTTTCTTCCTCTGAGAACTCCCTGTGCAGTTCTCTGCCCCACTTTGTGAGTGGGTTGTTTGGTGATTTATTGTTTAGGTTTTGGAGTTCTTTGTAGATTCTAGAAATTAGGCCTTTGTCAGTTGTATAGCTGGTGAAAATTTTCTCCCAATCTGCGGGTATTCTGCTGGCTTTGGTTATAATATTTTTGTCAGTGAAAAAGCTTTCTAGCTTCTTGGGATCCCAATGTTTGAGTGATTGTTTAATTTCTGAGCTGCTGGGGTTTTGTTCAGGAAATCTTTTCCCACTCCTATATTGTGGAAGGTTACTCCTATTTTTTCTTCCAGTAGTAGCAGAGTTTCTGGTTTTATATTAAGGTCTTTAATCCATTTGGACTTAATTCTTGTGCATGGAGAGATGTGCGGGTCAAGTTTCATTTTCCTACATATGGTTGACCAGTTTGTCCAGCACCATTTGTTGAAGATGCTGTCTTTTCTCCATTCTGCATTGGTAGGGCCTTTGTCAAATATCAAGTAGCTGTAGTTTCTTGACCCAAAGTCTGGTCTTCAATTCTGTTACATTGGTCTATATTCCTGTTTTTATGCCAGTACCGTGTTGTTTTTATTACAATGGCTTTGTAGTATAGCTTTAGATCAGGTATGGTGATGCCTCCAGAGGTGTTTCTTTTGCTCAGAATGAGCTTGGATATCAGAGGCTTTCTGCCTTTCCATATGAATTTTGAGATAGTTTTTTCTATCTCATTGAAGAAGGAAATTGGGATTTTTATCGGCATTGCATTGAATCTATAAAGTGCTTTTGGTAAAATTGCCATTTTCACAATGTTAATTCTACCAATCCAGGAGCATGGGAGGTCTTTCCATTTTTGTAGGACCTCCTCAATTTCTTTTTTGAGAGTTTTTATGTTTTTTTTTTATTTGGTTTTTCGAGGTAGGGTTTCACTTTGGCCCAGGCTGACCTGGAATTCACTATGTAGTCTCAGGGTGGCCTCGAACTCACGGCGATCCTCCTACCTCTGCCTCCCAAGTGCTGGGATTAAAGGCGTGAGCCACCACGCCCATTGAGAGTTTTTATGTTTTCATTGTATAGGTCTTTCACTTCCTTAGTTAATGTTATTCCAAGGTATTTTATTTTCTTTGTTGCAATTGAAAATGGGACGATGTTAGTTATTTCTTTTTCTATCTCTTTGTCCTTTGCATACAAAAAGGCTTCTGATTTCTGTGCACTGATTTTGTATCCTGCTACTTTGCTGAAGGTGCTAATCACCTTTAAGAGTTTTGGGATGGAAGTTCTCGGGTCACTTATGTATAGAATCGTGTCATCTGTAAATAGGGCTAACTTAACTTCTTCCTTTCCAATTTGTATCCCTTTGATTTCTTTCTCCTGTCTTATTGCTTGAGCTAATACTTCTAGCACTATATTGAAGAGCAGAGGTGAGAGTGGACACCCCTGCCTTGTTCCTGACCTCAATGGAAATTCCTTCAGTCTCTCCCCATTAAGAATTACTTGGGCTTTAGGTGCTTTATATATATTCTTTATTATGTTGAGATATGGGCCGTCCATACCTATTCTCTCCAATGTTTTGATCATGAAGTGATGTTGTATTTTGTCAAAGGCCTTTTCTGCATCTATCGAAATCATCATGTGGTTTTTGTATTTCAGCTTGTTTATGTGGTGTATTACATTGACAGATTTCCGTATGTTGAACCACCCCTGCATTCCAGGGATGAAGCCTACTTGATCAAGGTGGATAATGCTTTTGATGTACTGTTGAATTCAGTTTGAAAGAATTTTGTTCAGGATCTTTGCATCTATGTTCATCAGAGATATGGGCCTATAATTTTCCTTTCTTATGGCATCCCTGCCTGGTTTTGGAATTAGGGTGATACTAGCTTCATAAAAGGAGTTAGGGATCTCTCCCTGTTCTCCTATTGTGTGGCAGAGTTTGAGAAGAATTGGTTTCAGTTCTTCCATGAAGGTTTGGTAGAATTCTGCTGAGAAACCATCTGGTCCTGGACTCTTCTTTTTGGGGAGGTGTTTGATTACCTCTTCTATCTCGAAGGGTGTGATGGGTTTGTTTACGAAATTAATCTGCTCTGGGCTTAGCTTTGGTAGGTGGTATGTGTCTAGGAATTCATCCATTTCCTCTATATTTTCCTGGTTTATGGAGTAGAGGTTTTTGAAATAAGTCCTAATAACTCTTCTTATTTCACTCATGTCTGTTGTGATCTCTCCCTTTTCATTTCTAATTTTGTTGATTTGAAGTGTTTCTTTTTTCCTCCTGATCAAATTGGCCAGGTGTGTATCAATCTTGTTAATTTTTTCGAAGAACCAGCTCTTTGTTTAGTCAATTTTCTTAATTGTCCTCTTAGTTTCCAATTCATTAATTTCTGCTCTGATCTTAATTATTTCTTTACAGCTGGAGCTTTTTGGGTTGGCTTCTTCTAGCCTTTCCAATGCCTTTAGGTGAATGGTCAGGTTATTGATTTGGGATCTTTCTATTTTTCTTATGATGGCATTTAGTGTTATGATTTTTCCCCTAAGGACTGCCTTCATTGTGTCCCACAAGTTTTGGTATGATGTGTTCTCATTGTCATTGAGTTCTAGAAATTTTGCAATTTCATTCTTTATTTCATCCACAACCCATTTATTGTTTAAAAGTGTGTTGTTCAATTTCCAGGAGGTAGAGGGATTCCTGGTGTACTTTTTGTTGTTAATTTCTAGCATTACAGCATTGTGGTCTGCTATCATGCAGGAAATTACATCAATTTTCTTGAAAATATGGAGGCAGGCTTTGTGGCCCAGTACATGATCTATTTTAGAGAATGTTCCATGTGCTGCTGAGAAGAATGTGTAATCTGTAGATTTTGGGTGGAATGTTCTGTATACGTCCGTTAGGTCTAGTTGCTCTATGATGTTGTTGAGCTCTCTTAATTCTCTATTAATTTTCTATTTGGATGATGTATCCATTGTTGATAGTGGAGTATTGAAGTCCCCGACTATGATGGTGTTGGTGTTTATTTCTGTTTTGTTGCCAAGTAGATTTTGCTTTATGAATTGTGGTGCACCTGTGTTTGGTGCATAAATATTGATGACTGTGATGTCCTCTTGTTGGATTGTTCCCTAGATAAGTAAGAAGTGGCCTTCTTTGTCTTTTTTGGTTAATTTTAGTTTGAAGTCTATTTTATCTGATATAACTCTAGCTACGCCTGCTTTTTCGTATTTGTGTTTCCTTGGAATATCATTTTCCACCCTTTCACCCTAAGGAGGTGTCTGCCTTTAGTGGTGAGGTTGGTTTCTTGAAGACAGCAGATTGAGGGGTCCAGTTTTCTGATCCACCCTGTTAGCTTATGTCTTTTGCTGGGTGAATTGAGGCCATTAATGTTCAGAGATATTAGTTTGAGGTTTGATTTAATACCAGCCATATTGTGGTGGGTTGTGGTCTTTTTGGGTTTTTTTTTGAGGGGTAAGGGGTTAATATGGACTGCTTCTTGAGGGCTCTTGAGATTGGTTATTTGTTTCTTCTGTGTGGAGAATTCCCTGAAGTACTTTCTATAGGTTTGGCTTTGTGTTCATATATTTGTATACATGAGTTTTATCATGGAATGTTTTTCTTTCACCATCTATTATGCAGGATACTTTTGCTGGATAGGGTAGTTGTGGCTGGAAACCATGGGTTCTTAGCGTTTTCAGTGTTCCATTCCAGGCCATTCTGGCTTTTATGGTTTCCATTGAGAAGTCTGAGGTAATTCTAATGGGGTTACCTTTATATGTAATGTGTTGTTTTTCCCTAGGTGCTTTTAGGATTTTCTCTTTGTGCTTGATGTTTAAAGTCTTAAAGATAATGTGTCTCGGAGAATTTCTCCTTTGGTCCAGTCTGTTTGGAGTTCTGGTAGCTTCTTGTAACTTGATGGGATTTTCTCTTGAGAAAGTGGGAAAGTTTTCTTCAATTATTTTGTTGAATAACCTTTCCATTCCATTAGTCTGTGTTTCTTCCCCCTCTGGTATGCCCATAATCCTAATGTTTGGACGCTTAAGGGTATCCCACATTTCCCTCATGTTCTGTTGACAGTAATTTTTGAACTTGTTGAAGTTTCTGATCTCACGAACTATTTCTTCTGTTTTGTCTTCCAGTTCTGAGTTTCTATACTCTACGTGGCTGACTCTATTCTTAAGAGCTTCTATAGAGTTTTGGATTTGTTCAATTTGGTTGTGAATCTTTTTAGATTACACAAACCAGGAAAGTTTCAACTTGCTGCACTCAACTGTCTTGGTAGGAAAGCACCTCATTCCGAGAACAGAACTAGCTTCCTTCGCACAGTACAGTGTTGGGCAATGAAGGTGTTTGTTTTCTGAGAAAACTGGTTTAGAAATGAAACGAATCAACTAAGTTGTGCATCTTGTTAGATTACACAAACCAGGAAAGTTTCAACTTGCTCCACTCAACCGTCTTGGTAGGAAACCAACTCATTCCAAGAACAGAATTAGCTTACTTCACACAGTACAGTGTTCGGCAATGAAGGTGTTTGTTTTCTATGCAAACTTCTTTAGAAATGAAACTAATCTACTAAGTTGTGCATCTTATTATATTTCACAAACCAGGAGAGTTTCAACTTGCTGCACTCAACCGTCTTAGTAGGAAAGCACCTCATTCCGAGGACAGAACTAGATAGCTTCACACAGTACAGTGTTCGGAAATGAAGGTGTTTGTTTACTAAGCAAACTACTTTAGAAATTTAACAAATCTACTACGTTTTGCACCTTGTTAGATTTCACAACCAAGGAAAGTTTCAACATGCTCCACTCAACCGTCTTGGCAGGAAAGCAACTCATTCCAAGATCAGAACTAGCTTACTTCACACAGTACAGTGTTGGGCAAAGAAGGTCTTTGTTTTCTAGGCAAACTACTTTGGAAATGAAACGAATCTACAAAGTTGTGCATCTTGTTAGATTACACAAACCAGGAAAGGTTCAACTTGCTGCACTCAATCGTCTTTGTAGGAAAACAACTAATTCTGTGAACAGAACTAGTTTATTTCACACAGTACACTGTTTGGAAATGAAGGTGTTTGTTTTCTAAGCAAACTTCTTTAGAAATGAAACGAATCTACTAAGTTGTGCATCTTGTTAGGTTACACAAACCAGGAAAAGATCAACTTGCTGCACTCAACCATCTTTGTAGGAAAGCAACTCAATCCGACAACAGAACTACCTTATTTCAAGTGTTTGGCAATGAAGGTGTTTGTTTTCTAAGCAAACCACTTTAGAAATGAAGCGAATCTACTAAGTTGTGCATCTTGTTAGATTATACAAAGCAGGAAAGTTTCAACTTGCTGCACTCAACCGTCTTGGTAGGAAAGCAACAAATATCGAGAACAGAACTAGTTTATGTCACACAATACAGTGTTTGGCAATGAAGGTGTTTGTTTCCTGAACAAACTTCTATAGAAATGAAACGAATCTCCTACGTTGTGCATCTTGTTAGATTACACAAACTAGGAAAGATACAACTTGCTGCACTCAACTGTCTTCGTAGGAGTGCAGCTCATTCCAAGAAAACAACCAGCTTACTTCACACAGTACAGTGTTAGGGAATGAAGGTGTTTGTGTTCTAAGCAAACTACTTCAGAAATGAAACGAATCTTGACAGCTGTGCATGTTGTTAGATTACACAAACCAGGAAAGTTTCAATTTACTGCACTCAACCGTCTTGGTAGGAAAGCAACTCATTCCGAGGACAGAGCTAGCTTACTTCACACAGTACAGTGTTCGGCAATGAAGGTGTTTGTTTTCTAAGCAAAGTATTTTAGAAATGTAACGAATCTGCTAAGTACTGCATCTTGTTGTATTACACAAACCAGGATAGTTTGATTTTGCTGCACTCAACAGTCTTGGTAGGAAAGAAACTCATTCAGAGAACAGAACTAGCTTACCTCACACAGTAAAGTGTTGGTCAATGAAGGTGTTTGTTTTCTAAGCAAACTACTTTAGAAATGAAATGAATATACTCAGTTGTGCATCTTGTTAGATAACACAAACAAGGAAAATCTCCACTTGTTGCACTAAACGTCTTGGTAGGAAAGCAATTCAATCCGAGAACAGAACTAGCTTTCTTCACACAGTACTGTGTTGGGCAATGAAGGAGTTTCTTCTCTAAGCAAACCACTTTAGAAATGAAAAGATCTACGAAGTTGTGGATCTTGTTAGATTACACAAACCAGCAAAGGTTCAACTTGCTGCACTCAACCGTCTTGGTAGGAAAGCAACTCATATCGAGAACAGAACTAGCCTACTTCACATAGTGCAGTGTTCGGAAATGAAGGTGTTTGTTTTCTAAAGAAACTTTTTTAGAAATGAAACGAATCTACTAAGTTGTGCATCTTGTGAGGTTACACAAACCAGAAAAGATTCAACTTACTGCACTCAACCGTCTTATTTGGAAAGCAAGTCATTCTGACAAAATATCTAGCTTACTTCGCACAGTACAGTGTTCGGCAATGAAGGTGTTGGTTTCCTAAGCAAACTACTTTAGAAATGAAACGAATCTACTAAGTTTTGCATCTTGTTAGATTACACAAATCAGGAAAGGTTCAACTTGCTGCACTCAACCATCTTCGTAGGAAAGAAACTCATTCCAAGAATAGAACTAGCTTATTTCACACAGTACAGTGTTGGGCAATGAAGGTGTTTGTTTTCTAAGCAAATTACATTAGAAATGAAAGGAATATACTAAGTTGTGTATCTTGTGAGATTACACAAACCAGGAAAGTTTCGTCTTACTGCACTCAACCATCTTCATAGGAAAGCAACTCATTCCGAGGACAGAAGGAGCTTACTTCACATAGTACAGTGTTGCGCAAAGAAGGTGTTTCTTTTCTAAGCAAACTACTTTAGAAATGAAACGAATCTAAGAAGATGTGCATCTTGTTATATTACACAAGCCAGATTAGTTTCAATTTGCTGCACTCAACCGTCATCGTAGGAAAACAACTCATTCTGAGAACAGATCCAGGTTACTTCACACAGTACAGTGTTCGCCAATGAAGGTGTTTTTTTTCTAAGCAAACTACTTTAGAAATATAACGAATCTACTATGTTGTGCATCTTGTTAGAATACACAAAACAGGAAAGGATTAACCTGCTGCACTCAACCGTCTTGGTAGGAATGCAACTCAGATCGAGAAAAAATAGCTAAATTCACACAGTAGAGTTTTCGGCAATGAAGGTGTTTGTTTTCTATGCAAACTTCTTTAGAAATGAAACGAATCTACTAAGTTGTGCATCTTGTTAGATTTCACACACCAGGATAGTTTCAACTTGCTGCACTCAACCATCTTAGTAGGAAAGCACCTCATTCCGATGACAGAACTAGATTCCTTCTCACAGCAGTGTTCGGAAATGAAGGTGTTTGTTTACTAAGCAAACTACTTCAGAAACGTAACAAATCTACTACGTTGTGCACCTTGTTAGATTTCACAACCCAGGAAAGTTTCAACATGCTCCACTCAACCGTCTTGGCAGGAAAGCAACTCATTCCGATATCGGAACTAGCTTACTTCACACAGTACAGTGTTGGGCAAAGAAGGTCTTTGTTTTCTAAGCAAACTACTTTAGAAATGAAACGAATCTACTAAGTTGTGCATCTTGTTAGATTACACAAGCCAGGATAGTTTCAATTTGATGCCCTCAACCGACTTGGGAGGAAAACAACCCATTCTGAGAACAGAAATAGCTTACTTCACACAGTACAGTGTTGGGCAATGAAGGTGTTTCTTTTATAACCAAACTACATTAGAAATGAAACGCATATACTAAGTTGTGCATATTGTTAGGTTACACAAACCAGGAAAGTTTCAACATGCTCCACTCAACCGTCTTGGCAGGAAAGCAACTCATTCCGATATTGGATCTAGCTTACTTCACACAGTACAGTGTTGGGCAAAGAAGGTCTTTGTTTTCTAAGCAAACTACTTTAGAAATGAAATGAATCTACTAAGTTGTGCATCTTGTTAGATTACACAACCCAGGATAGTTTCAATTTGATGCCCTCAACCGACTTGGGATGAAAACAACCCATTCCGAGAACAGAACTAGCTTACTTCACACAGTACAGTGTTGGGCAATGAAGGTGTTTCTTTTATAACCAAACTACATTAGAAATGAAACGCATATACTAAGTTGTGCATATTGTTAGGTTACACAAACCAGGAAAGTTTCAACTTGCTGTACTCAACCGTCTTTGTAGGACAGCAAATCCTATCGAGAACAGAACTAGTTTACTTCACACAGTACAGTGTTCTGCAATGAAGGTGTTTGTTTTCTATACAAACTTCTTTAGAAATGAATCGAATCTACAACGATGTGCATCTTGTTAGAACACACAAACCAGGAATGTTTCGTCTTATTGCACTCAACCATCTTCGTAGGAAAGCAACTCATTCCAAGGAGAGTAGTAGCTTACTTCACACAGTACAGTGTTCAGCAATGAACGTGTTTGTTTTCTAAGTAAACTACGTTAGAAATGAAATGAATCTACTAAGTTGTGAATCTTGTTAGATTACACAAACCAGGAAAGTTTTCACTTGATCCACTCAACCATCATGGTAGGAAAGCAAATCATTCCGAGAACGGAACTAGCATACTTCACACAGTACAATGTTCGGCAATGAAGGTGTTTGTTTTCTAAGCAAACTACTTTAGAAATGAGACGAATCTACTAAGGTGTGCATCTTGTTAGATTACACAAAGCAGGATAGTTTCATTTTGCTGCACTCCACCGTCTTGGTAGGAACGCAACTAATTTCAAGAACAGAACTAGCTTACTTCACACAGTACAGAGTTTGGCAATGAATGTGTTTGTTTTCTAAGCAAACTCCTCTAGAAATGAAACGAATCTACTAAGCTGTGAATCTTGTTAGATTACACAAACCAGGAAAGGTTCAACTAGCTGCACTCAACTGTATTGGTAGGAAAGCAACTCATTCCGAGAACACAACTAGCTTATTTCACGCATTACAGTGTTCGGCAATGAAGGTGTTTGTTTTCTAAGCAAACTATTTTAGCAATGAAACGAATCTACTAAGCTGTGCATCATGTTAGATTACACAAACCAGGAAAGGAATAACTTGCTACACTCAACCATCTTGGTAGGAATGCAACTCATATCGAGAACAGAACTAGCTTACTTCACACAGTACAGTGTTTGGAAATGAAGGTGTTTGTTTTCTGAACAAACTTCTGTATAAATGACATGAATATCCTACGTTGTGCATCTTGTTAGATTACACAAACTAGGAAAGACTCAACTTGCTGCACTCAACCGTCTTCGTAGGAGAGCAGCTCATTCCGAGAAAAGAACTAGCTTACTTCACACAGTACAGTGTTCGGCAATGAAGGTGATTGTTTTCCAAGAAAACTACTTTAGAAATGAAAGGCATCTAATAAGTTGTGCATCTTGTTAGATTACACAAACCAGGAGAGGATCAACTTGCTGCACTCAACCATCTTCATAGGAATGCAACTCATATCGAGAACATAATTACCTTAGTTCACACAGTATAGTGTCCGGCAATGAATGTGTTTGTTTTCTCAGCAAACTACTTTAGAAATGAAACGAATCTCCTAAGTTGTGCATCTTGTTAGTTTACACAAACCAGGTAAATTTCAATTTGATGCACTCAACGGTCTTCGTAGGAAAGCAACTCATTCTGAGAACAGAACTAGCTTACTTCACACAGTACAGTTTACTGCAATGAAGGTGTTTGTTTTCTTAGCAAACTACTTTAGAAATGAAATGAATCTACTAAGTTGTGTATCTTGTTAGATTACACAAACCAGGAAAGTTTCAACTTGTTGTACTCAACCATCTTGGTATGAAAGCAACTCATTCCGAGAACAGACCTAGCTTACTCCACACAGTACAATGTTTGGCAATGAAGGTGTTTGGTTTATAAACAAACTTCTTTAGAAATGAAACGAATCTACTAAGTTGTGCATCTTCTTTGATTACAAAAACCAGGATAGTTTCAACTTGCTGCACTAAACCGTCGTCATAGGAAAGGAAGTCATTTCCAGGTCAGAACTACCTTACTTCACACAGTAAAGTGTTCAGCAATGAAGGAGTTTGTTTTCAAAGCAAACTACTTTAGAAATGAGACGAATCTACTAAGTTGTGCATCTTGTTAGATTACACAAAGCAGGAAAATTTCAACTTGCTGCACTCAACCGTCTTGTTAGGAAAGCAACTAATATCGAGAATAGAACTAGCTTACTTCACATAGTACTGTGTTTGGCAATGAACGTGTTTGCTTTCTAAGCAAACTACTTTAGAAATGAAAGGAATCTACTAAGTTTTGCATCTTGCTAGATTTCACAAACCAGGATATTTTCAATTTGCTGCACTCAACCGTTTTGGTAGGAAAGCAAATCATTCTGAGAATAGAAGTAGCTTACTTCACACAGCAGAGTGTTCGGCAATGAAGGTGTTTGTTTTCTAAGCAAACTTCTTTAGAAATGAAACAAATCTGCTAAATTGTGCATCTTGTTAGATTACACAAACCAGGGAAGTTTCAACTTGCTGCACTCCACCATCTTAGTAGGAAAGCAACTCATTCCGAGAACAGAACTAGCTTATTTCATACAGTACAGTGTTCGGCAATGAAGGTGTTTGTTTCCTAAGCAAATTTCCTTAGAAATGAAACGAATCTACTAATTTGTGCATCTTGTTAGGTTACACAAACCAGGAATGTTACACCTTGCTGCACTCAACCGTGTTCGTAGGAAAACCATTGATTCGGAGAATAGAACTAGCTTTCTTCACACAGTACAGTGTTTGGCAATGAAGGTGTTTGTTTTCTAAGCAAACTTCTTTAGAAATGAAACGAATCTGCTAAGTTGTGCATCTTGTTAGATTACACAAACCAGGAAAGTTTCAACTTGCTGCACTCAACCGTCTTTGTAGGAAAGCAACTCATTCCGAGAACAGAACTAGCTTATTTCACACAGTACAGTGTTCGGCAATGAAGGTGTTTGTTTCCTAAGCAAACTTCCTTAGAAATGAAACGAATCTGCTGATTTGTGCATCTTGTTAGGTTACACAAACCATGAATGTTTCACCTTGCTGCACTCAACCGTGTTTGTAGGAAAACCATTTATTCGGAGAATAGAACTAGCTTTCTTCACACAGTACAGTGTTTGGCAATGAAGGTCTTTGTTTTTTTTTTTTTTTTTTTTTTTTTTTTTTTTTTTGGTTTTGGAGGTATGGTCTAACTCTGTCCAGGCTGACATGGAATCAACTATGTAGTCTCAGGGTGTCCTCAAACTCTCAGCAATCCTACATCTGCTTCCCGAGTGCTGGGATTAAAGGCGTGCGCCACCATGCCCGGCAAGGTGTTTTTTTTCTAAACAAACTACTTTAGAAATGAAACGAATATACTATGTTGTGCATCTTGTTAGATTACACAAACCAGGATAGTTTCAGTTTGCTGCACTCAACCGTCTTGGTAGGAAAGCAACTCATTCCGAAAACAGAACTAGCTTATTTCACAGAGTACAGTGTTTGGCAATGAAGGTGTTTGCTTTCTAAGCAAACTTCCTTAGAAATCAAATGAATATACTGAGTTGTGCATCTTCTTAGATTACACAAACCAGGAAAGTTTGAACTGGCTGCAGTCAACCGTCTTTGTAGGAAAGCAACTCATTCCGAGAACAGAACTAGATTACCTCACACAGTGCTGTGTTGGGCAATGAAGGTGTTTGTTTTCTAAGCAAACTTCTTTAGAAATCAAATGAATCTACTAAATTGTGCATCTTGTTAGATTACACAAACCAGGAAAATTTCAACTTGCTGCAGTCACCTGTCTTCATTGGACAGCAACTCATTCCGAACACAGAACTAGCTAACTTCACACAGTACAGTGTTTGGGCATGAAGGTGTTTGTTTTCTAAGCAAACTTCTTTAGAAATGAAAAGAATCTACTAAGTTGTGCATGTTGTTACATTACAGAAACCAGGAAAGTTTCAACTTCCTGTACTCACCCATCTTCGTAGGAAAGCAACTCATTCTCAGAACAGAACTAGCTTACTTCACACAGTACAGTGTTCAGCAATGAAGGTGTTTGATTTCTCATCAAACTACATTAGAAATGAAACGAATCAACTAAGTTGTGCATCTTGTTACATTACACAAACAAGGACAAATTTACCTTGCTGCACTGAACCAACTTCGTAGGAATGCAACTCATTCTGACAACAGAACTAGCTTATTTCACACAGTACAGTGTTAGGCAATGAAGTTGTTTGATTTCTAAACAAATGCCATTAGAAATGAAACGAATCTACTAGGTTGTACATCTTGTTAGATTAAACAACTGGGAAAGTTTCAACTTGCTGCACTCAACCATCTTCGTAGGAAATCAACTCATTCTGACATCAGAACTAGCTTATTTCACACAGTACAGTGTTAGGGAATGAAGGTGCTTGTTTTCTAAGGAAAGTACTTTAGAAATGAAACGAATTTACTACGTTGTGCATCTTGTTAAATTACATACATCAGGAAAGGTTCAACTTCAGGCACTCAACAGTTTCGTAGGAAAGAAACTCATTCCAAGAACAGAACTGCCTTATTTCACAAAGTACAGTGTTTGGCAATGAAGGTGTTTCTTTTCTAGGCAAACTAGTTTAAAAATGAAACGAATCTACTAAGTTGTGCATCTTGTTAGATTACACAAACCAGGAAATTTTCAACTTGCTTCACTAAACCATCTTGGTAGGAAACCAACTCATTCCGAGAACAGAACTAGCTTACTTCACACAGAACAGTGTTCGAAAATGAAGGCGTTTTTTTTCTAAGCAAACTACATTAGAAATGAAATGAATGTACTAACTTGTGCATCTTGTGAGGTTACACAAACAGGGAATGTTTCAACTTGCTGCACTCCACCATCTTTGTAGGAAAGCAACTCATTCTAAGAACAGAACTAACCTAATTCACACAGTGCAGTGATCGGCAATGAAGGTGTTTGTTTTCTCAGAAAACTACATTAGAAATGAAACGAATCTACTAAGTTGTGCATCTAATTTGATTACACAAACCAGGAAAGATTCAACTTGCTGCACTTAACCGTCTTGGTAGGAAAGCAACGCATTCTGAGAACAGAACTCTTTAATTCACACAGTACAGTGTTCGGCAATGAAGGTGTTTGTTTTCTAAGCAAACTACTTTAGAAATGAAAGGAATCTAATAAGTTGTGCATCTTGTTAGAATACACCAACCAGGAAAATTTCAACTTGCTGCACTCACCAGTCTTCATAGGAAGGCAACAGTTTCTGAGCACAGAACTAGCTAATTTCACACAGTACAGTGTTTGGGAATGAAGGTGTTTGTTTTCTAATCAAAGTTCTTTAGAAATGAAACAAATCTGCTAAGTTGTGCATCTTGTTAGATTACACAAACCAGGAAAGTTTCAACTTGCTGCACTTCACCATCTTAGTAGGAAAGCAACTCATTCTGAGAACAGAACTAGCTCATTTCACACAGTACAGTGTTCGGCAATGAAGGTGTTTGTTTTCTAAGCAAACTTCCTTAGAAATGAAATGAATCTACTAATTTGTGCATCTTCTTAGGTTACACCAACCAGGAAAGTTTCACCTTGCTGCACTCAACCGTCTTCGTAGGAAAACCATTCATTCTGAGAACAGAACTAGCTTTCTTCACCGAGTACAGTGTTTGGCAATGAAAGTGTTTCTTTTCTAAGCAAACTACTTTAGAAATGAAACGAATATACTATGCTGTGCATCTTCTTAGATTACACAAATCAGGATAGTTTCAGTTTGCTGCACTCAACCGTCTTGGTAGGAAAGCAACTCATTCCGAAAACAGAACTAGCTTATTTCCCAGAGTACAGTGTTCGGCAATGAAGGTGTTTGTTTTCTAAGCAAACTTCCTTAGAAATCAAACGAATATACTGAGTTGGGCACCTTGTTAGATTACACAAACCAGGAAAGTTTGAACTGGCTGCAGTCAACCGTCTTCGTAGGAAAGCAACTCATTCTGAGAACAGAACTAGCTTACCTCACACAGTGCTGTGTTGGGCAATGAAGGTGTTTGTTTTCTCAGCAAACTTCTTTAGAAATCAAATGAATCTACTAAGTTGTGCATCTTGTTAGATTACACAAACCAGGAAAATTTCAACTTGCTGCACTCACCCGTCTTCATTGGAAAGCAACTCATTCCGAAGACAGAACTACCTAACTTCACACAGTACAGTGTTTGGGAATGAAGGTGTTTGTTTTCTAAGCAAACTACTTTAGAAATGAAACAAATGTACTAAGTTGTGCATCTTGTTAGAGTACACAAACCAGGAAACTTTCAACTTGCTGCACTCAATCGTCTTTTGGGAAAGCAACTCATTCTGAGAACAGAACTAGCTCATTTCACACAGTACAATGTTTGGCAATGAAAGTGCTTATTTTCCATGCCAACTACTGTCAAAATGAAATAAATCTACTAAGTTGTGCATCTTGTTATATTACAAAATCCAGGAAAGTTTGAAAATTTTGCACTCAAACCTCTTCGTAGGAAAGCAACTCATTCTGAGAACAGAACAGGCTTATTTCACACGATACAGTGTTCGGCAATGTAGGTGTTTCTTTTCTAAGAAAACTACTTTTGAAATGAAACGAATCTACTACGTTGTGTATCTTATTAGATTTCAGAAACCAGGAAAGTTTCAACTAGCTGCACTCAACCCTGTTGGGAGGAAAGCAACTCATTCCGAGAACAGAAATGGCTTATTTCACACAGTAAAGTGTTCGGCAAAGAGGGTGTTTGTTTTCTAAGCAAACTACTTTAGAAATGAAATGAATCAACTAAGTTGTGCATCTTGTTAGATTATAAAAACCAGGAAAGTTTCAACTTGCTGCACTCAACCGTCTTCGTAGGAAAGCAACTCATTCTGAGAACAGAACTACCGTATTTCAAACAGTACAGTGTTCGGCAATGAAGGTGTTTGTTTTCTAAGCAAACCACTTTAGAAATGAAACGAATCTACTAGGTTGTGCATCTTGTTAGATTACACCAACCAGGAAACTTTCAACTTGCTGCACTCAACCGTCTTCTTAGGAAAGCAACTCATTCCCAGAACAGAACTAGCTTATTTCACACAGTACAGTGTTCGGCAATGAAAGGGTTGTTTTCTAAGCAAACTACTATAGAAATGAAGAGAATCTATTACATTGTGCATCTTGTTAGATTACACAAACCAGGAAAGTTGCACCTTGCTGCAATCAACCGTCTTCGTAGGAAAGCAACTCATTCTGAGAACAGAACTAGCTTATATCACACAGTACAGTTTTCGGCAATGAAGGTGTTTGTTTTCTAAGCAAACTACTTTAGAACTGAAACGAATCTACTAAGTTGTGCATCTTGTTAGATTACACAAACCAGGAAAGTTTGGCAGTGAAGGTTGCACCTTGCTGCAATCAACAAACCAGAAAAGTTTTAAGATGCTGGAAACCATCAACAACTCATTCTGAGAACAGAACTAGCTTATATCACACAGTACAGTTTTCGGCAATGAAGGTGTTTGTTTTCTAAGCAAACTACTTTAGAACTGAAACGAATCTACTAAGTTGTGCATCTTGTTAGATTACACAAACCAGGAAAGTTTCAACTTGCTGCACTCCACTGTCTTGATAGGAATGCACCTCATTCCGAGGACAGAACTATTTTACTTCGCACAGTAAAGTGTTCGGCAATGAAGGTGTTTGTTTTCTAAAAAACTACTTTAGAAATGAAATGAAACTACTAAGTTGTGCATCGTCTTAGAGTACATAAAGCAGCAAACGTTCAACTTACTGCATTCAACCGTCTTTGTAGGAAAGCAACTCATTCCGAGAACAGAACTAGCTTATTTCACACAGTACAGTGTTTGGCAATGAAAGTGTTTGTTTTCTAAGCAAACTTCTTTAGAAATGAAATGAATCCATTCAGTTATGCACCTTTTTAGATTACAAAAAGCAGGAAAGTTTCAACTTGCTGCACTCAACCGTCTTCGTAGGAAAGCAACTCATTCCGAGAACGGAACTACCTTACTTCACAAAGTACAGTGTTGGTCTCTGATAGTGTTTGTTTTCTAAGAAAACTACTTTAGAAATGAAACGAATCTACTAAGTTGTGCGTCTTGTTAGATTAAACAAACCAGGAAAGGTTCACCTTGCTGGACTCAACTGTCTTAGTAGGAAAACAACTCATTCTGAGAATAGAACAATCTTACTTTACACAGTACAGTGTTCGACAATGAAGGTGTTTGTTTTCTAAGCAAACTACTTTAGAAATGAAACCAATCTACTAAGTTGAGCATCTTGTTCAATTACACATACCAGGAAAGTTTCAACTTGCTGCACTCAACCGACTTCGTAGGAAAGCACCTCATTCCAAGAACCGGACTAGCTTACTTCACAAAGCACATTGTTCAGCAATGAGCGTGTTTGTTTTCTAAGCTAACTACTTTAGAAATGAAATGAATCTACTAAGTTGTGACATCTTGTTAGATTACACAAAGCAGGATAGGTTCAATTTGCTTCACTCAACCGTCTTGGTAGGAACGCAACTCATTTCGAGAACAGAACTAGCTTACTTCACACAGTACAGTGTTGGGCAATGAAGGTGTTTGTTTTCTAAGCAAACTACTTTAGCAATGAAACGAATCTACTAAGTTGTGCATATGTTAGATTACACAAACCAGGAAATTTGGAACTTGATCCACTCAACCGTCTTCTTAGGAAAGCAACTCATTCCGAGGACAGAACTAGATTACTTCACGCAGTACAGTGTTCGGCTATGAGGGTGTTTGTTTTCTACGCAAACTACATTAGAACTGAAACGAATCCACTAAGTTGTGCATCTTGTTAGATTACAGAAACCAGGATAGTTTCAATTTGCTGCACTCAACCCTCTTTGTAGGAAAGCAACTCATTCCAATAACAGAACTCGCTTACTTCACACAGTACACTGTTGCGCAATGAACGTCTTTTTTTTTAAGCAAACTACTTTAGAAATGAAACGAATCTACTAAGTTGTGCATCTTGTTAGATTACATAGACCAGGAAAGTTTCAACTTGCTGCACTCAACCATCTTCTTAGGAAAGCAATTCATTCCGAGAATAGAACTAGCTTGTTTCACACAGTAGTGTTCGGAAATAAAGGTATTTGTTTTCTAAGCAAACTACTTTAGAAAGGAAACGAATCTACTAAGTTGTGCATCTTGTTCGATTGCACAAACCAGGATAATTTCAATTTGCTGCACTCAACCATCTTTGTAGGAAAGCAACTCATTCTGAGAATAGAACCAGCTTCTTTCACACAGTACTCTTTTGCAATAAAGGTGTTTGTTTGTGAGCAAACTACTTTAGAAAGGAAATGAATCTACTAAGTTGTGCATCTTCTTCTATTACACAAACCGGGAGGGTTTCAAATTGCTTCACTCAACCATCATTGTAGGAAAGCAACTCATTCAGAGAACAGAGGTAGCTTACTTCACACACTACAGTGTTGGGCAATGAAGGTGTTTGTTTTGTAAGCAAACTACTTTACAAATGACAACATCTACTAAATTGTGCTTATTGATAGATTACACAAACCAGGGAAGTTTCAACTTGCTCCACTCAACTGTCTTGGTAGGATAGCAAATCATTCCGAGAACAGAAGTAGCTTACATCACACAGTACAGTGTTCGGTCATAAAGGTGTTTGTTTTCTAAGCAAACTTCTTTAGAAATAAAACGAATCTACTAAGTTGTGCATCTTGTTAGATTGCACAAACCAGGATAGTTTCAATTTGCTGCACTCAACCATCTTGGTAGGAAAGCAACTCATTCCGAGAACAGAACTAGCTTACTTCACACTGTCCAGTATTCGGCAATGAAGGTGTTTGTTTTCTAAGCAAACTACTTTAGAAGTGAAAAGAATCTACTAAGTTGTGCATCTTGTTAGATTACACAAACGAGGATAATTTCAATTAGCTGCACTCAACCATCTTGGTAGGAACACAACTCATTTCGTGAACAGAAGTAGCTTACTTCACACAGTACAGTGTTCGACAATGAATGTGTTTGTTTTCTAAGCAAACTACTATAGAAATGAAACTAATCTACTAAGTTGTGCATCTTGTTAGATTGCACAAACCAGGAAAGGTTCATCTTGCTGCACTCAACCGTCTTCGTAGGAAAGCATCTCATTCCAATAACAGAACCAGCTTATTTCACACAGTACGGTGTTCAGGAATGAAGGTGTTTGTTTTCTAAGCAAACTGCTTTATAAATGAAAGAAATCTGCTAAGTTGTGGATCTTTGTAGATAATACAAACCAGGAATGTTTCAACATGCTGCACTCAACCATCTTTGTAGGAAAGCAACTCATTTTGAGAATAGAACAAGCTTGTTTCATACAGTAGTTTTCGGCATTGATTGTCTTTGTTTTCTAAGCAAACTGCTTTAGAAATGAAATGAATCTACTAAGTTGTGCAGCTTCTTAGATTACACAATCCAGGAAAGTTTCAACTTGCTGCACTCAACCATCTTAGTAGGGAAGCAACTCATTCCAAGAACAGAACTAGGTAACTTCACACAATACAGTGTTCCACAATGAAGGTGTTTGTTTTCTAAGCAAACTTCTTTAGAAATGAAAGGAATCTACTATGTTGTGCATCATTTTAGATTACACAAACCAGGAAATTTTAAACATGATGCACTCAACCGTCTTCGTAGGAAAGCAACTCATTCTGGGAATAGAACCAGCTTCTTTCACACAGTAGTGTTGGGCAATAAAGGTGTTTGTTTCTAAGCAATCTACTTTAGAAATGAAACGAAACTACTATGTTGTGCATCTTGTTAGATTGCACAAACCAGGAAAGGTTAATCTTTCTGCATTCAACAATCTTGGTAAGAAAGCAACTCATTCCGAGAACAGAATTAGCTTATTTTGCACAGTACAGTGTTCGGCAATGAAGGTGTTTGTTTTATAAGCAAACTGCTTTAGAAATGAAACGAATCTGCTAAGTTGTTCATCTTTTTAGATAACACAAACGAGGAATGTTTCAACATGCTGCACTCAACCATCTTCGTAGGAAAGCAACTAATTCCGAGAACAGAAGTAGCTTGTTACACACAGTAGTGTTCGGCAATGATTGTCTTTGTTTTCTAAGCAAACTACGTTAGAAATGAAACGATTCTACTAAGTTGTGGATCTTGTTGGATTACACAAACCAGAATAGTTTCAATTTGCTGCCCTCGACAGTCTTCATAGGAAAGCAACTCATTCAGAGAAGAGTACTAGCTTACCTCACACAGTACAGTGTTCGGCAATGAAGGTGTTTGTTTTCTAAGCAAACTACTTTAGAAAGGAAACGGATCTACTAAGTTGTGCATCTTGTTAGATTACACAAACCAGGATACGTTCAACTTGCTGCACTCAACCGTCTTTGTAGGAAAGCAACTCATTCCGAGAACAGAACTAGCTTATTTCACACAGTACAGTGTTCGGCAATGAAGGTGTTTGTTTTCTCTGCAAACTACTGTAGAAATGAAATAACTACTAAGTTGTGCATCTTGTTTGATTACACAAACCAGGAAAGTTTCAACTTGTTGCACTCAAACTTCTTCTTGGGAAAGCAATTCATTCTGAGAACAGAACAGGCTTAATTCACACAGTACAGTGTTCGGCAAAGTAGGTGTTTCTTTGTAAGAAAAGTACTTTAGAAATGAAACGGATCTACTAAGTTGTGCATCGTGTCAGATTACAGAAATCAGGAAAGTTTCAACTTGCTGCACTCAACCCTCTTCAGAGGAAAGCAACTCATTCCGAGAACAGATCTAGCTTATTTCACACAGTAAAGTGTTCGGCAGTGAAGGTCTTTGTTTTCTTAACAAACTACTTTAGAAATTAAATGAATCTACTATGTTGTGCATATTGTTAGATTACACCAACAGGAATGTTGCAACTTGCTGCACTCAATTGTCTTCTTAGGCAAACAATTCATTCTGAGAACAGAACTAGCTTATTTCACACAGTACAGTGTTCGGCAATGAAGGTATTTGTTTTCTGAGCAAACTACCTTACAAATGAAGAGTCTACTATGTTGTGCATCTTGTTAGATTATACAAACCAGGAAAGTTTCAACTTGCTGCACTCAACCATCTTCTTAGGAAAGCAACTCATTCTGAGAACAGAACTAGCTTATTTCACACAGTAAAGTGTTCGGCAATGAAGGTGTTTGTTTTCTAAGCAAACTACTTTAGAAATGACACGAACCAACTCAGTTGTGCATCTTGTTAGATTATACAAACCTGGAAAGTTTCAACTTGCTGCACTCATCCGTCTTCGTAGGAAAGCAACTCATTCCGAGAACACAACTAGCGTATTTCACACAGTGCAGTGTCCGCAATGAAGGTCTTTGTTTTCCTAACAAACTACTTTAGAAATGAAATGAATCTACTATGTTGTGCATCTTGTTGGATTACACCAACAGGGAAAGTTTCAACTTGGTGCACTCAACTGTCTTCTTAGACAAGCAATTCATTCTGAGAACAGACCAGCTTATTTCACACAGTACAGTGTTCAGCAATGAAGGTATTTGCTTTCTTAACAAACTACTTTAGAAATGATATGAATCTACTATGTTGTGCATCTTCTTAGATTAGAAAAACAGGGAAAGTTTCAACTTGCTGCACTCAACTGTCTTCTTAAGCATGCAATTCATTCTGAGAACACAACTAGCTTATTTCACACAGTACAGTGTTCGGCAATGAAGGTGTTTGTTTTCTAAGCAAACTGCTTTAGAAATGAAACGATTCAACAAAGTTGTGCATCTTGTTAGATTATACAAACCACGAAAGTTTCAATTTGCTGCACTCAACCATCTACGTTGGAAAGCAACTCATTCCAGGAACAGAACTAGTGCATTTCACACAGTGCAGTGTTCGGCAATGAAGGTCTTTGTTTTCTTAACCAACTACTTCAGGAATGAAATGAATCTACTATGTTGTGCATCTTGTTAGACTACATCAACAGGGAAAGTTTCAACTTGCTGCACTCAACTATCTTCTTAGGCAAGAAATTCATTCTGAGAACAGAACTAGCTTATTTCACACAGTACAGTGTTCGGCAATGAAGGTATTTGTTTTCTGAGCAAACTACCTTACAAATGAAAAGAGTCTACTATGTTGTGCATCTTGTTAGATTATACAAACCAGGAAAGTTTCAACTTGCTGCACTCAACCGTCTTCTTAGGAAAGCAACTCATTCTGAGAACAGAACTAGCTTATTTCACACAGTAAAGTGTTCGGCAATGAAGGTGTTTGTTTTCTAAGCAAACTACTTTAGAAATGACACGAACCAACTAAGTTGTGCATCTTGTTAGATTATACAAACCTGGAAAGTTTCAACTTGCTGCACTCATCCGTCTTCGTAGGAAAGCAACTCATTCCGAGAACACAACTAGCGTATTTCACACAGTGCAGTGTCCGCAATGAAGGTCTTTGTTTTCCTAACAAACTACTTTAGAAATGAAAAAAATCTACTATGTTGTGCATCTTGTTGGATTACACCAACAGGGAAAGTTTCAACTTGGTGCACTCAACTGTCTTCTTAGACAAGCAATTCATTCTGAGAACAGACCAGCTTATTTCACACAGTACAGTGTTCAGCAATGAAGGTATTTGCTTTCTTAACAAACTACTTTAGAAATGATATGAATCTACTATGTTGTGCATCTTCTTAGATTAGAAAAACAGGGAAAGTTTCAACTTGCTGCACTCAACTGTCTTCTTAAGCATGCAGTTCATTCTGAGAACACAACTAGCTTATTTCACACAGTACAGTGTTCGGCAATGAAGGTGTTTGTTTTCTAAGCAAACTACTTTAGAAATGAAACGATTCAACAAAGTTGTGCATCTTGTTAGATTATACAAACCACGAAAGTTTCAATTTGCTGCACTCAACCGTCTCCGTAGGAAAGCAACTCTTTCCGAGAACACAACTAGCGTATTTCACACAGTACAGTGTTTAGCAAAGAAGGTCTTTGTTTTCTTAACCAACTACTTTAGAAATGAAATGAATCTACTATGTTGTGCATCTTGTTAGACTACATCAACAGGGAAAGTTTCAACTTGCTGCACTCAACTATCTTCTTAGGCAAGAAATTCATTCTGAGAACAGAACTAGCTTATTTCACACAGTACAGTGTTCGGCAATGAAGGTATTTGTTTTCTGAGCAAACTACCTTACAAATGAAAAGAGTCTACTATGTTGTGCATCTTGTTAGATTATACAAACCAGGAAAGTTTCAACTTGCTGCACTCAACCGTCTTCTTAGGAAAGCAACTCATTCTGAGAACAGAACTAGCTTATTTCACACAGTAAAGTGTTCGGCAATGAAGGTGTTTGTTTTCTAAGCAAACTACTTTAGAAATGACACGAACCAACTAAGTTGTGCATCTTGTTAGATTATACAAACCTGGAAAGTTTCAACTTGCTGCACTCATCCGTCTTCGTAGGAAAGCAACTCATTCCGAGAAAAGACCGCAATGAAGGTCTTTGTTTTCCTAACAAACTACTTTAGAAATGAAATGAATCTACTATGTTGTGCATCTTGTTGGATTACACCAACTGGGAAAGTTTCAGCTTGGTGCACTCAACTGTCTTCTTAGACAAGCAATTCATTCTGAGAACAGACCAGCTTATTTCACACAGTACAGTGTTCAGCAATGAAGGTATTTGCTTTCTTAACAAACTACTTTAGAAATGATATGAATCTACTATGTTGTGCATCTTCTTAGATTATAAAAACAGGGAAAGTTTCAACTTGCTGCACTCAACTGTCTTCTTAAGCATGCAATTCATTCTGAGAACACAACTAGCTTATTTCACACAGTACAGTGTTCGGCAATGAAGGTGTTTGTTTTCTAAGCAAACTACTTTAGAAATGAAATGATTCAACAAAGTTGTGCATCTTGTTAGATTATACAAACCACGAAAGTTTCAATTTGCTGCACTCAACCATCTACGTTGGAAAGCAACTCATTCCAGGAACAGAACTAGTGTATTTCACACAGTGCAGTGTTCAGCAATGAAGGTCTTTGTTTTCTTAACAAACTACTTCAGGAATGAAACGAATCTACTATTTTGTGCATGTTGTGAGAGTACACCAACCAGGAAAGATTCAACTTGCTGCACTCAACCATCTACGTTGGACAGCGACTCATTCTGAGAACAGAACTAGCTGATTTCACACAGTACAGTGTTTGGCAATAAAGGTATTTGTTTTCTATGTACACTACTGTAGAAATGAAATAAATCTACTAAGTTGTGCATCTTGTGAGATTACATAAACCAGGAAAGTTTCAACTTGTTGCACTCAAACCTCTTCGTAGGAAAGCAACTCATTCCTAGAACATAACTAGCTTATTTCACACAGTACAGTGTTTGGCAATGAAGGTGTTTGTTTTCTAAGCAAACTACTTTAGAAATGAAACGTATCAACTAAGTTGTGCATCTTGTTAGATTATACAAACCAGGAAAGTTTCAACTTGCTGCACTCATCCGTCTTCGTAGGAAAGCAACTCATTCTGAGAACAGAACTAGCATATTTCCCACAGTGCAGTGTTGGGCAATGAAGGTCTTTGTTTTCTTAACAAACTACTTAAGGAATGAAACGAATCTACTATGTTGTGCATGTTGTGAGATTACACCAACCAGGAAAGTTTCAACTTGCTACAATCAATCGTCTTCATAGGAAAGCAACTCATTCTGAGGACAGAATTAGCTTATTTCACACAGTACAGTGTTCTGCAATGAAGGTGTTTGTTTTCTAAGCACACTACTTTAGAAATAAAACGAATCTAGTACGTTGTGCATCTTGTTAGATTAAAAAAACAGGAAAGTTTCAAGATGGTGCAGTCAACCTTCGTAGTAGGAAAGCAACTCATTCCGAGAACACAACTAGCTTACTTCACACACTACAGTGTTCAGAAATGAAGGTGTTTGTTTTCTAAGCAAACTACTTTAGAAATGAAATGAAGCTACTAAGTTGTGTATCTTGTTAGATTACACAAGCAAGGAAAGGTTCAACTTGCTGCAGTGACCCATCTTCGTAGGAAAGGAACTCATTCCAAGAATAGAACTAGCTTATTTCACACAGTACACTGTTCGGCAATGAAGGTGTTTGTTTTCTAAACAAACTACTTTAGAAATGAAACGAATCTACTACATTGTGCATCTTGTTACATTACACCAAGCAGGACAGGTTCAACTTGCTTCACTCAACCGTCTTCTTAGGAAAGCAAATCATTCCAAGAACAGAAGAAGCTTATTTCACACAATACAGTGTTCAGCAATGAAGGTGCTTGTTTTCTAAGCAAACTACTTTAGGAATGAAACGAATCTAGTAAGTTGTGCATCTTGTTAGATTACACAAACCAGAAAAGTTTCACCTTGCTGCAATCAACCATATTCATAGGAAAGCAACTCATTCCGAGAACAGAACCAGCTTATTTCACACACTACAGTGTTCGGCAATGAAGGTGTTTGTTTTCTAAGCAAACTACTTTACAAATGAAATTAATCTACTAAGTTGTGCATATTGTCAGATTACACAAACCAGGAAACATTCAACTTGCTGCACTCAACCGTCTTTGTAGGAAAGCAACTCATTCCAAGAACAGAACTAGCTTATTGCACATAGAACAGTGTTCAGCAATGAAGGTGTTTCTTTTCTATGCAAACTACTGTAGAAATAAAATAAATCTACTAAGTTGTGCATCTTGTTAGATTTTACAAACAGGAAAGTTTCAACTTGTTGCACTCAAACCTCTTCGCGGGAAAGCAACTCATTCTGAGAACAGAACAGGCTTATTTCACACAGTACGGTGTTTGGCAATGTAGGTGTTTGTTTTCTAAGAAAACTACTTTGGAAATGAAACGAATCTGCTAAGTTGTGCATCGTGTTAGATTACAGAAAGTAGGAAAGTTTCAACTTGCTACACTCAACACTCTTCGGAGTTAAGTATCTCATTCTGAGAACAGAACTAGCGTATTTGACACAGTGCAGTGTTCGGCAATGAAGGTCTTTGTTTTCTTAACAAACTACTTTAGGAATGAAACGATCTACTATGTTGTGCATGTTGTTAGACTACACCAACCAGGAAAGATTCAACTTCCTGCACTCAACCGTCTTCGTTGGAAAGCAACTCATCCTGAGAACAGAACTAGCTGATTTCACAGAGTAAAGTGTTCGTGAATGAAGGTATTTGTTTCCTAATCAAACTACTTTAGAAAGGAAACGAATCTACTATGTTGTGCGTCTTGGTAGATTATACAAACCAGGAAAGTTTCAACTTGCTGCACTCAACCGTCTTCTTAGGAAAGCAACTCAATCCGAGAACAGAACTAGCTTATTTCACACAGTACAGTGTTCGGCAGTGAAGGTGTTTCTTTTCTAAGCAAACTACATTAGAACTGAAACTAATCTACTAAGTTGTGCATCTTGTTAGATTACACCAACCAGGAAAGTTTCAACTTGCTGCACTCAACCGTCTTCTTAGGAAACCAACTCATTCTGAGAACAGAAGTAGCTTATTTCACAAAGTACAGTCTTCGTCAATGAAAGTTTTTGTTTTCTAATTGAACTACTTTAGAAATGAAACGAATGGACTAAGTTGTGCATCTTGTTAGATTACGGAAACCAGGAAACGTTTGAACTTGCTCCACTGAACCCTCTTCCGAGGAAAGCAACTCATTCCGAGAACAGAACTAGCTTATTTCACACAATAAAGTGTTTTGCAATGAAGGTGTTTTTTTTTTCTAAGAAAACTACTTTAGAAATGAAACTAATCAACTAAGTTGTGCATCTTGTTAGATTTTACAAACCAGGAAAGTTTCAACTTCCTGCACTCAACCGTGTTCGTAGGAAAACAACTCATTCCGAGAACAGAACTACCTTATTTCACACAGTAAAGTGTTCGGCAAAGTAGGTGTTTGTTTTCTCAGAAAAATACTTTAGAAATGAAACGAATCTACTAAGTTGTGCACCTTGTCAGATTATGGAAACCAGGAAAGTTTTAACTTGCTCCAGTGAACACTCTTCCGAGGAAAGGAACTCATTCCGAGAACACAACTAGCTTATTTCACACAGAAAAGTGTTCGGCAATGAAGTTGTTTGTTACCTAAGAAACCTACATTAGAAATGAAACGAATCTACTAAGTTGTGCACCTTGTTAGATTATATAAACCAGGAAAGTTTCAACTTGCTGCACTCAACCGTCATCTTAGGAAAGCAACTCATTCTGAGAACAGAGCATGCTTATTTCACACAGTACAGTGTACGGCAATGAAGGTGTTTGTTTTCTAAGCAAACAACTTTAGAAATGAAACGAATATACTAAGTTGTACATCTTGTTAGATTACACAAACCAGGAAAGTTTCAACTTGCTACACTCAACCGTCTTTGTAGGAAAGCAACTCATTCCGAGAACAGAACTAGCTTATTTCACACAGTACAATGTTCGGCAATAAAGGTATTTGTTTTCTATGTACACTACTGTAGAAATGAAATAAATGTACTAAGCTATGCATCTTGTTAGATTACACAAACCAGGAAAGTTTCAACTTGCAGCACTCAACCGTCTTTGTAGGAAAGCAACTCTTTCCAAAAACAGAACTAACTTATTTCACACAGTATATTGTTCGGCAATGAAGGTCTTTGTTTTCTAACCAAAGTACTATAGAAAAGAAACGAGTCTATTAAGTTGTGCATGTTGTTACATTACACAAACTAGGAAAAGTTCACCTTCCTGCAATCAACCATCTTCGTAGGAAAGCAACTCAGTCTGAGAAAAAACTAGCTTACTTCACACAGTACAGTTTTCAGCAATGAAGGTGTTTGTTTTCTCAGCAAACTACTTCAGAAATGAAACGAATCTACTAAGTTGTGCAACTTGTAAGGTTACACAAACCAGGAAAGTTTTAAGATGCTGTACTGAACTGTCTTTGTAAGAAAGCAACTCATTACGGGGAACAGAGCTAGATTATATCACACAGTACATTGTTCGGAAATGAAGGTGTTTGTTTTCTAAGCAAACTGCTTTAGAAATGAAACACATCTTCTAAGTTGTGCATCTTCTTAAATTACACAAACCAGGAAAGTTTCAACTTGCTGCACTCAACCCTCTTCGTAAGAGAGCAACTCATTCCGAGAACAGAATTAGCTTATTTCACACAGCATAGTGTTCAGCAATGAAAATGTTTGTTTTCTAAGGAAACTACTTTAGAAATGAAATGAATCTACTAAGTTGTGCATCTTGTTAGATTACACCAACCAGGAAAGTTTCAACTTGCTGCACTCAACCGTCTGCGTAGGAAAGCAACTCATTCTGAGAACAGAACTAGCTTATTTCACACAACACAGTGGTCGGCAATGAAAGTGTTTCTTTTCTAATCAAACTACTTTAGAAATGAAACGAATATTCTAAGTTGTGCATCTTCTTATATTACACAAACCATGAAAATTTCAACTTGCTACACTGAACCCTCTTCCTAGGAAAGCAACTCATTCCGAGAACAGAACTAGCTTATTTCACACAGTATAGTGTTTGGCAATGAAGGTTTTTGTTTTCTAAGAAAATTAGTTTAGAAATAAAACGAATCTACTAAGTTGTGCATCTTGTTAGATTATACAAACCAGGAAAGTTTCAACTTGCTGCGCTCAACCCTCTTCGTAGGAGAACAACTCATTCCGAGAACAGAACCAGCTTTTTTCACACAGTACAGTTTTCGGCAATGAAGGTGTTTCTTTTATAACCAAACTACTTTAGAAATGAAACGAATCTACTAAGTTCTGCATCTTGTGAGACTACACAAACCAGGAAACTTTCAACTTGCTGCACTCAACCGTCTTCGTAGGAAGGCAACTCATTCCAAGAACAGAACTTGCTTATTTCACACAATACCACGTTTGGCAATGAAGGCGTTTGCTTTTGTAGCAAACTACTTTAGAAATGAAACGAATCTACTAAGTTGTGCACATTGTTAGATTACACAAACCAGGAAAGTTTCAACTTGCTGCACTCCACCGTCTTGTTAGAAAAGCAACTCATTCTGAGAACAGAACTAGCTTTTTTCACAGTGTACAGTGTTCAGCAATGAAGGTGTTTGTTTTCTAAGAAAATTACTTTAAAAATGAAACGAATCTACTAAGGTGTGCAACGTGTCAGGTTACACAAACCAGGAACGTTTCAACTTCCTGCACTCAACCGTCTTCGTAGGAAAGCAATTCATTCTGAGAATAGAACTAGCTTATTTCACACAGTATAGTATTCGACAATGAAGATGTTTGTTTTCTAAGCAAACTCCTTTAGAAATGAAAGAATCTACTAAATTGTGCATTGTTAGATTACACAAACCAGGAAAGTTTCAACTTGCCACACTCCTCCCTCTAGGTAGGAACGCAACTCATTCTGAGAAGAGAACTAGCTTATTTCACACAGTACAGTGTTTGGCAATGAAGGTGTTTCTTTCCTAAGCAAACTACTTTAGAAATGAAACGAATGTACTAAGTTGTGCATCTTGTTAGATTACACAGACCAGGAAAGTTTCAACTTTCTGCACTCAACCGTCTTCATAGGAAAGCAACTCATGCCAACAACAGAACTAGCTTACTTCACAAACCTCAGTATTCAGCAATGAAGGTGTTTGTTTTCTAAGCAAACTACTGTAGAAATGAAACGAATAGACTAAGTTGTGCAACTTGTTAGGTTACACAAAGCAGGAAAGGTTCAACTTCCTGCAATCAACCATCTTCGTTGGAGAGCAACTCATTCTGAGAATAGAAGTAGCTTATTTCACACAGTACAATATTGGGCAATGAAGGTGTTTGTTTTCTAAGCAAACAACTTTAGAAATGAAAGAATCTACTAAGTTGTGCATCTTGTTAGATTACACAAACCAGGGAAGTTTCAACTTGCTGCACTCCACCGTCTTCGTAGGAAAGCAACACATTCCATGACAGAACTAGCTTATTTCACAAAGTACAGTGTTCAGCAATGAAGGGGTTTCCTTTCTAAGCAACCTACTTTATAAATGAAACTAATCTAATAAGTTGTGCATCTTGTTAGTTTACACAAACCAGGAAAGGTTCAACTTGCTGCACTCAACCGTCTTCTTAGGAGAGCAACTCATTCCGTGAACACAATAAGCTTATTTCACACAGTATAATGTTCGGCAAGAAGGTGTTTGTTTTCTAAGGAAACTACTTTAGAAATGAAACCAATCTACTAAGTTGTGCATCTTGTTAGATTACACAAACAAGGAAAGTTTCAACTTTCTGCATTCAACCGTCTTAGGGGGAAAGCAACTCAATCTGAGAATAGAACTAGGTTACTTCACAGAGTACAGTGTTCGCCAATGAAGGTGTTTGTTTTCTAAGCATAATACTTTAGAAATGAAACGAATCTACTAAGTTGTGCATCTTATTAGATTACACCAACCAGGAAAGTTTCAACTTGCTGCACTCAACCGTCTTCTTAGGAAAGCAATTCATTCCGAGAAGAGAACAAGCTTATTTTACACAGTACAGTATTCGGCAATGAAGGTGTTTGTTCTCTAAGAAAACTACTTTAGAAATGAAATGAATCTACTAAGTTGTGCATCTTGTTAGATTACACAAACAAGGAAAGTTTCAACTTGCTGCACTCAACCATCTTCGTAGCAACGCAAGTCATTCTGAGAAGAGATCTAGCTAACTTGACACAGTACAGTGTTTGGCAATGAAGGTGTTTCTTTTCTAAGCAAACTCCCTTAGAAATGAAACGAATCTACTAGGTTGTGCATCTCGTTAGATTACACAAAACAGGAAAGTTTCAACTTGCTGCACTGAACCCTCTTTTTAGGAGAGCAACTCATTCAGAGAAGAGAATTAGCTTATTTCACACAGTACCGTGTTCGGCAATGAAGGTGTTGGTTTTCTAAGCAAACTACTTTAGAAATGAAACGAATCTACTATGTTGTCCATCTTGTTAGATTTCAAAAACCAAGAAGGTTTCAACTTGCCGCACTCCACCGTTTTGGTAGAAAAGCAACTCATTCCAAGGACAGAACTAGCTTATCTCATACAGTACAGTGTTCGGCAATGAAGGTGTTTGTTTTCTAAGCAAACTACTTTAGAAATGAAAAGAATCTACTAAGTTGTGCATCATGTTAGTTTACACAAACCAGGAAAGTTTCAACTTGCTGAACTCAACAGTCTTCATAGAAAGCATGTCATTCGGAGAGGAGAACTAGCTTACTTCACACAGTACAGTGTTTGGCAATGAAGGTGTTTCTTATCTAAGCAAAATACCTTACAAATGAAACGAAACTACTAAGTTGTGCACCTTGTTAGATTACACAAACCAGGAAAGTATCAACTTGCTGTACTCAACCCACTTCGTAGGACAGCAACTCATTCCAAGAACAGAACTAGCTTATTTCACACAGTACAGTGTTCGGCAATGAAGGTGTTTGTTTTCTAAGCAAACTACTTTAGAAATGAAACGAATCTACTAAGTTGAGCATCTTGTTAGATTACACCAACGAGGAAAGTTTCAACTTGCTACACTCAACAGTCTTCTTAGGAAAGCAACTCATTCCGAGAACAGTACTAGGTTATTTCACGCAGTACATTTTTCGGCAATGAAGGTGTTTGTTTTCTAAGCAAACTACTTCAGAAATGAAACGAATCTACTAAGTTTTGCATCTTGTTAGATTACACAGACCAGGAAAGTTTCAACATGCTGCACTCAACCGTCTTCATAGGAAAGCAGCTCATTCTGACAACAGAACTAGCTTACTTCACAAACCTCAGTGTTCAGCAATGAAGGTGTTCGTTTTCTAAGCAAACTACTTTAGTAATGAAATGAATCTACTAAGTTGCACAACTTGTTAGGTTACACAAAGCAGGAAAGGTTCAACTTCCTGCACTCAACCATCTTCGTTGGAGAGCAACTCATTCTGAGAACAGAAGTAGCTTATTTCACACAGTCCAGTATACAGCAATGAAGGTGTTTGTTTTCTAAGCAAAGTACTTTAGAAATGAAAAAATCTACTAAGTTGTGCATCTTGTTAGATTTCACAAACCAGGAAAGTTTCAACTTGCAGCACTCTACTGTCTTGGTAGGAAAGCAACTCATTCCATGACAGAACTAACTTATTTCACACAGTACAGTGTCCAGCAAGGAAGATGTTTGTTTTCTAAGCAAACTACTTTAGAAACGATATGAATATACTAAGTTCTTCAGCTTGTTAGATTACACAAACCAGGAAATTTTCAACTTTCTGCATTCAACCATCTTAGGAGGAAAACAACTCATTCCGAGAGTAGAACTAGCTTACTTCACAGAGTACAGTGTTCGCCAATGAAGGTGTTTGTGTTCTAAGCAAACTACTTTATTAATGAAATGAATCTACTAAGCTGTTCATCTTGTTAGATTACACCAACCAGGAAAGTTTCAACTTGCTGCACTCAACCGTCTTCTTAGGAAAGCAACTCATTCCGAGAAGAGAACAAGCTTATTTCACACAGTACAGTGTTTGGCAATGAAGGTGTTTGTTTTCTAAGCAAACTACTTTAAATTAAATGAATCTACTGAGTTGTGCATCTTGTGAGATTACACAAACCAGGAAAGTTTCAACTTGCTGCACTCAACCCTCTTCGTAGGAGAGCAACTCATTCTGAGAACAGAACCAGCTTGTTTCACACAGTACAGTGTTCAGCAACGAAGGTGTTTGTTTTCTAAGCAAACTACTTTAGAAATGAAACAAATCTACTAAGTTCTGCATCTTGTTCGACTACGCAAACCAGGAAACTTTCAACTTGCTGCACTCAACCATCTTCGTTGGAAAGCAAGTCATTCTGAGAAGAGAACTAGCTTACTTCAAACAGTACAGTGTTGGACAATGAAGGTGTTTGTTTTCTAAGCAAACTACTTTAGAAATGAAACGAATCTACTAAGTTGTGCATCTTCTTAGATTACACAAACCAGGAAAGTTTCAACTTGCGCCACTCCACCGTCTTGGTAGAAAAGGAACTCATTCTGAGAACAGAACTAGCTTTTTTCACACAGTACAGTGCTCAGCAATGAAGGTGTTTGTTTTAAGAAAACTACTTTAGAAATGAAAGAATCTACTACGTTGTGCATCTGGTTAGATGACACAAACCAGTAAAGTTTCAACTTGCAGCACTCAACCATCTTCATAGGAAAGCAACCCATTCCGAGAACAGAACTACCTTATTTCACACAGTATAGTGTTCGGCAAAGAAGGTGTTTGTTTTCTAAGCAAACTACTTTATAAATGAAACGAATCTACTAAATTGTGCATCTTCTTAGATTACACAAACCAGGAAAGTTTCAACTTGCTGCACTCAACAGTCTTCTTAGGAAGGCAACTCATTCCGAGAGCAGAACTAGCTTATTTCACACAGTACAGTGTTTGGCAATGTAGGTGTTTGTTTTCTAATCAAACTACTTTAGAAATGAAACGAATCTACTAAGTTGTGTGTCTTGTTAGATTACACAAACCAGGAAAGTTTCAACTTGCTGCACTCAACCGTCTTCTTAGCAAAGCAACTCATTCCGAGAACAGAACTAGCTTATTTTCACAGTACAGTGTTTTGCAATGAAGGTGTTTGTTTTCTAAGAAAACTACTTTAGAAATGAAACTAATCTACTAAGTTGTGCATCTTGTTAGATTACACAAACCAGGAAAGTTTCAACTTGCTGCACTCAACCCTCTTCTTAGGAAACAACTCATTCTGAGAACAGAACTAGCTTATTTCACACAGTAAAGTGTTCGCAATGAAGGTGTTTGTTTTCTAATTGAACTACTTTAGAAATGAAACTAATCTACTAAGTTGTGCATCTTGTTAGATTACACAAAACCAGGAAAGTTTCAACTTGCTGCACTCAACCCTCTTCTGAGGAAAGCAACTCATTCCGAGAACAGAACTAGCTTATTTCACACAATAAAGTGTTTTGCAATGAAGGTGTTTGTTTTCTAAGAAAACTACTTTAGAAATGAAACGAATCTACTAAGTTGTGCATCTTGTTAGATTACACAAACCAGGAAAGTTTCAACTTGCTGCACTCCACCGTCTTCACCAGGAAAGCAACTCATTCCAGAACAGAACTAGCTTATTTCACACAGTAAAGTGTTCAGCAATGAAGGTGTTTGTTTTCTAAGAAAAATACATTAGAAATGAAACGAATCTACTAAGTTGTACATCTTGTTAGATTATACAAACCAGGAAAGTTTCAACTTGCTGCACTCAACCGTCTTCTTAGGAAAGCAACTCATTCTGAGAACAGAACTAGCTTATTTCACACAGTACAGTGTTCGGCAATGAAGATATTTGTTTTCTAAGAAAACTACTTTAGAAATGAAACGAATCTACTAAGTTGTGCATCTTATTAGATGAAACAAACCAGGAAAGTTTCAACTTGCTGCACTCAACCGTCTTTGTAGGAAAGCAACTCATTCTGAGAACAGAACTAGCTTATTTCACACAGTACAGTGTTCGGCAATGAAGGTGTTTGTTTTCTAAACAAACTACTTTAGAAATGAAATAAATCTACTAAGTTGTGCATCTTGTTAGATTACACAAACCAGGAAAGTTTCAACTTGCTGCACTCAACCGTCTTTGTAGGAAAGCAACTCATTCCAAGAACAGAACTAGCTTATTTCACACAGTACAGTGTTCAGCAATGAAGGTGTTTGTTTTCTAAACAAACTACTGTAGAAATGAAACGAATCTACTAAGTTGTGCATCTTGTTAGATTACACAAACCAGGAAAGTTTCAACTTGCTGCACTCAACCATCTTTGTAGGAAAGCAACTCATTCCAAGAAAAAACTAGCTTATTTCACACAGTACAGTGTTCAGCAATGAAGGTGTTTGTTTTCTAAGCAAACTACTTTAGAAATGAAACGAATCTACTAAGTTGTGCATCTTGTTAGATTACACAAACCAGGGAAAGTTTCAACTTGCTGCACTCAACCCTCTTCGTAGGAAAGCAACTCATTCTGAGAACAGAACTAGCTTATTTCACACAGTACAGTGTTCAGCAATGAAGGTGTTTGTTTTCTAAGCAAACTACTTTAGAAATGAAACACATCTACTAAGTTGTGCATCTTGTTAAATTACACAAACCAGGAAAGTTTTAACTTGCTGCACTCAACCGTCTTCTTAAAGAAAGCAACTCATTCCGAGAACAGAATTAGCTTATTTCACACAGTACAGTGTTCAGCAATGAAGGTGTTTGTTTTCTAAGCAAACTACTTTAGAAATGAAACACATCTTCTAAGTTGTGCATCTTGTTAGATTACACAAACCAGGAAAAGTTTCAACTTGCTGCACTCAACCCTCTTCGTGGGAAAGCAACTCATTCTGAGAACAGAACTAGCTTATTTCACACAGTACAGTGTTCAGCAATGAAAATGTTTGTTTTCTAAGCAAACTACTTTAGAAATGAAACGAATCTACTAAGTTGTGCATCTTGTTAGATTACACAAACCAGGAAAGTTTCAACTTGCTGCACTCAACCCTCTTCCTAGGAAAGCAACTCATTCCGAGAACAGAACTAGCTTATTTCACACAGTACAGTGTTCGGCAATGAAGGTGTTTGTTTTCTAAGAAAACTACTTTAGAAATGAAACGAATCTACTAAGTTGTGCATCTTGTTAGATTACACAAACCAGGAAAATTTCAACTTGCTGCACTCAACCCTCTTCCTAGGAAAGCAACTCATTCCAGAACAGAACTAGCTTATTTCACACAGTACAGTGTTTGGCAATGAAGGTGTTTCTTTTCTAAGCAAACTACTTTAGAAATGAAACGAATCTACTAAGTTGTGCATCTTGTTAGATTACACAAACAGGAAAGTTTCAACTTGCTGCACTCAACCCTCTTCGTAGGAAAACAACTCATTCAAGAGAACAGAACTAGCTTATTTCACACAGTACAGTGTTCAGCAATGAAGGTGTTTCTTTTGTAGCAAACTACTTTAGAAATGAAACGAATCTACTAAGTTGTGCATCTTGTTAGATTACACAAACCAGGAAAGTTTCAACTTGCTGCACTCAACCGTCTTGTTAGAAAAGCAACTCATTCCAAGAACAGAACTAGCTTATTTCACACAGTACAGTGTTCAGCAATGAAGGTGTTTGTTTTCTAAAGCAAACTACTTTAGAAATGAAACGAATCTACTAAGTTGTGCATCATTGTTAGATTACACAAACCAGGAAAAGTTTCAACTTGCTGCACTCAACCGTCTTCATAGAAAAGCAACTCATTCTGAGAACAGAACTAGCTTATTTCACACAGTACAGTGTTTGGCAATGAAGGTGTTTGTTTTCTAAGAAAACTACTTTAGAAATGAAACGAATCTACTAAGTTGTGCATCTTGTTAGATTACACAAACCAGGAAAGTTTCAACTTCCTGCACTCAACCCTCTTCGTAGGAAAGCAACTCATTCTGAGAACAGAACTAGCTTATTTCACACAGTACAGTGTTTGGCAATGAAGGTGTTTCTTTTCTAAACAAACTACTTTAGAAATGAAACGAATCTACTAAGTTGTGCATCTTGTTAGATTACACAAACCAGGAAAGTTTCAACTTGCTGCACTCAACCTCTTCTTAGGAAAGCAACTCATTCTGAGAATAGAACTAGCTTATTTCACACAGTACAGTATTCAGCAATGAAGGTGTTTGTTTTCTAAGCAAACTACTTTAGAAATGAAACGAATCTACTAAGTTGTGCATCTTGTTAGATTACACAGACCAGGAAAGTTTCAACTTGCTGCACTCAACCGTCTTCATAGGAGAGCAACTCATTCCTGACAACAGAACTAGCTTACTTCACAAACCTCAGTGTTCAGCAATGAAGGTGTTCATTTTCTAAGCAAACTACTTTCGTAATGAAACGAATCTACTAAGTTGTGCAACTTGTTAGGTTACACAAAGCAGGAAAGGTTCAACTTCCTGCACTCAACCATCTTCGTTGGAGAGCAACTCATTCTGAGAACAGAACTAGCTTATTTCACACAGTACAGTATTCAGCAATGAAGGTGTTTGTTTTCTAAGCAAAGTACTTTAGAAATGAAAAATCTACTAAGTTGTGCATCTTGTTAGATTACACAAACCAGGAAAGTTTCAACTTGCTGCACTCACTGTCTTGGTAGGAAAGCAACTCATTCCATGACAGAACTAACTTATTTCACACAGTACAGTGTTCAGCAATGAAGGTGTTTGTTTTCTAAGCAAACTACTTTAGAAATGAAACTAATCTACTAAGTTGTTCATCTTGTTAGATTACACAAACCAGGAAATTTTCAACTTTCTGCATTCAACCATCTTAGGAGGAAAACAACTCATTCCGAGAGTAGAACTAGCTTACTTCACAGAGTACAGTGTTCGCCAATGAAGGTGTTTGTGTTCTAAGCAAACTACTTTAGAAATGAAATGAATCTACTAAGTTGTGCATCTTGTTAGATTACACCAACAAGGAAAGTTTCAACTTGCTGCACTCAACCGTCTTCTTAGGAAAGCAACTCATTCCGAGAAGAGAACTAGGTTATTTCACACAGTACAGTGTTTGGCAATGAAGGTGTTTGTTTTCTAAGCAAACTACTTTAGAAATGAAATGAATCTACTAAGTTGTGCATCTTGTTAGATTACACAAACCAGGAAAGTTTCAACTTGCTGCACTCAACCCTCTTCTAGGAGAGCAACTCATTCTGAGAACAGAACCAGCTTGTTTCACACAGTACAGTGTTCAGCAATGAAGGTGTTTGTTTTCTAAGCAAACTACTTTAGAAATGAAACAAATCTACTAAGTTGTGCATCTTGTTAGATTACACAAACCAGGAAAGTTTCAACTTGCTGCACTCAACCATCTTTTTGGAAAGCAAGTCATTCTGAGAAGAGAACTAGCTTATTTCAAACAGTACAGTGTTGGCAATGAAGGTGTTTGTTTTCTAAGCAAACTACTTTAGAAATGAAACGAATCTACTAAGTTGTGCATCTTGTTAGATTACACAAAACAGGAAAGTTTCAACTTGCTGCACTCCACCGTCTTGGTAGAAAAGCAACTCATTCTGAGAACAGAACTAGCTTATTCACACAGTACAGTGTTCAGCAATGAAGGTGTTTGTTTTCTAAGAAAACTACTTTAGAAATGAAACGAATCTACTAAGTTGTGCATCTTGTTAGATTACACAAACCAGTAAAAGTTTCAACTTGCAGCACTCAACCGTCTTCATAGGAAAGCAACTCATTCGGAGAACAGAACTAGCTTATTTCACACAGTACAGTGTTCGGCAATGAAGGTGTTTGTTTTCTAAGCAAACTACTTTAGAAAATGAAACGAATCTACTAAGTTGTGCATCTTGTTAGATTACACAAACCAGGAAAGTTTCAACTTGCTGCACTCAACAGTCTTCTTAGGAAAGCAACTCATTCCAAGAAACAGAACTAGCTTATTTCACACAGTACAGTGTTTGGCAATGGAGGTGTTTGTTTTCTAAGCAAACTACTTTAGAAATGAAACGAATCTACTAAGTTGTGCATCTTGTTAGATTACACAAACCAGGAAAGTTTCAACTTGCTGCACTCAACCGTCTTCATAGGAAAGCAACTCATTCCGAGAACAGAACTAGGTTATTTCACACAGTACAGTGTTCAGCAATGAAGGTGTTTGTTTTCTAAAACAAACTACTTTAGAAATGAAACTAATCTACTAAGTTTTACATCTTGTTAGATTACACAGACTTAGGAAAGTTTCAACCTGCTGCACTCAACCGTCTTCATAGGAAAACAACTCATTCTGAGAACAGAACTAGCTTATTTCACAAACACTGTTTGGCAATGAAGGTGTTTGTTTTCTAAAAACTAAAAAAAAAAAAAAAAAAAAAAAATACACTAGAAATGAATCTAATCTACTAAGTTGTACATCTTGTTAGATTACACAAACTAGGAAAGTTTGAACATGCTGCACTCAACTCTTCATAAGAAAGCAACTCATTCTGAGAACAGAACTAGCTTATTCACAAACCTAAGTATTCAGCAATGAAGGTGTTTGTTTTCTAAACAAACTACTTTAGAAATGAAATGAATCTACTAAGTTGTACATCTTGTTAGATTACACAAACTAGGAAAGGTTCAACTTGTTGCACTCAACCATCTTCGTTGGAAAGGAACTCATTCTGAGAAAAGAACTAGCTTATTTCACACAGTCAGTATACAGCAATGAAGGTGTTTGTTTTCTAAAACAAACTACTTTAGAAATGAAAAATCTACTAAGTTGTGCATCTTGTTAGATTTCACAAACCAGGAAAGTTTCAACTTTCTGCACTCTACTGTCTTGGTAGGAAAGCAACTCATTCCATGACAGAACTAACTTACTTCACACAGTACAGTGTCCAGCAAGGAAGATGTTTGTTTTCTAAACAAACTACTTTAGAAATGAAATGAATATACTAAGTTCTTCATCTTGTTAGATTACACAAACCAGGAAATTTTCAACTTTCTGCATTCAACCATCTTAGGAGGAAACAACTCATTCCGAGAGTAGAACTAGCTTACTTCACAGAGTACAGTGTTCGCCAATGAAGGTGTTTGTGTTCTAAGCAAACTACTTTATTAATGAAATGAATCTACTAAGCTGTTCATCTTGTTAGATTACACCAACCAGGAAAGTTTCAACTTGCTGCACTCAACCGTCTTCTTAGGAAAGCAACTCATTCCGAGAAGAGAACAAGCTTATTTCACACAGTACAGTGTTTGGCAATGAAGGTGTTTGTTTTCTAAGCAAACTACTTTAAATGAAATGAATCTACTGAGTTGTGCATCTTGTGAGATTACACAAACCAGGAAAGTTTCAACTTGCTGCACTCAACCCTCTTCGTAGGAGAGCAACTCATTCTGAGAACAGAACCAGCTTGTTTCACACAGTACAGTGTTCAGCAACAGTTTGTTTTCTAAGCAAACTACTTTAGAAATGAAACAAATCTACTAAGTTCTGCATCTTGTTCGACTATGCAAACCAGGAAACTTTCAACTTGCTGCACTCAACCATCTTCGTTGGAAAGCAAGTCATTCTGAGAAGAGAACTAGCTTACTTCAAACAGTACAGTGTTGGACAATGAAGGTGTTTGTTTTCTAAGCAAACTACTTTAGAAATGAAACGAATCTACTAAGTTGTGCATCTTCTTAGATTACACAAACCAGGAAAGTTTCAACTTGCGCCACTCCACCGTCTTGGTAGAAAAGGAACTCATTCTGAGAACAGAACTAGCTTTTTTCACACAGTACAGTGCTCAGCAATGAAGGTGTTTGTTTTAAGAAAACTACTTTAGAAATGAAAGAATCTACTACGTTGTGCATCTGGTTAGATTACACAAACCAGTAAAGTTTCAACTTGCAGCACTCAACCATCTTCATAGGAAAGCAACCCATTCCGAGAACAGAACTACCTTATTTCACACAGTATAGTGTTCGGCAAAGAAGGTGTTTGTTTTCACAGCAAACTACTTTATAAATGAAACGAATATACTAAATTGTGCATCTTCTTAGATTACACAAACCAGGAAAGTTTCAACTTGCTGCACTCAACAGTCTTCTTAGGAAGGCAACTCATTCCGAGAGCAGAACTAGCTTATTTCACACAGTACAGTGTTTGGCAATGTAGGTGTTTGTTTTCTAAGCAAACTACTTTAGAAATGAAACGAATCTACTAAATTGTGTGTCTTGTTAGATTACACAAACCAGGAAAGTTTCAACTTGCTGCACTCAACCGTCTTCATAGCAAAGCAAGTCATTCCGAGAAGAGAACTAGGTTACTTTACACAGTACCTTGTTCAGCAATGAAGGTATTTGTTTTGAAAACAAACTACGTTAGCAATGAAGCTAAACTTCTAAGTGGTACATCTTGGTGGATTACACAAACTTACAAAGTTTGATCCTGCTGCACTGAAGACTCTTCATAAAAAACAACTCACAAACTTATTTCACAAACACTGTTTGGCAATGAAGATGTTTGTTTTCTAATCCTGCTGCACTAAGAAGACATCTTGTTAGATTACACAAAATAACAAAGTTTGAAAACAACTCATTCATTCGAACTGAACTAGCTTACTTCACACAGTACACTGTTTGGCAAAGAAGGTGTTTGTTTTCTAAACAAAAAAAAAAAAAAAAAAAAAAAACTACACTAGAAATGAATCTAATCTACTAAGTTGTACATCCTGTTAGATTACACAAACTAGCAAAGTTTGATGTTGCTGCACTGAAGACTCTTCATAAGAAAGCAACTCATTCCGAGAGCAGAACTAGCTTATTTCACACAGTAAGTTTTCAGCAAAGAAGGTGTTTGTTTTCTAAACAAACTACATTAGAAATGAAGTGAATTTACTAAGTTGTACATCTTGTTAGATTACACAAACTAGCAAAGTTTGATCTTGCTGCACTGAAGACTCTTCAAACTCATTCCTGAAAAAGAACTAGCTTATTTCACACAGTAGAATATTTGGCCATGAAGGTGTTTGTTTTCTAAACAAACTACGTTAGAAATGAAGCTAATCTACTAAATTGTACATCTTGTTAGTTTACACTAACTGGCAAAGTTTGACCTTTCTGCACTGAAGATTCTTCATAAGAAAGCAACTCATTCTGAGAACAGAACTACCTTACTTCACACAGTCCAGTTTTCAGCAAAGAAGGTGTTTGTTTTCTAAACAACTATGTTAGAAATGAAGCTAATCTGCTAACTTGTACATCTCGTTAGATTACACAAACTAGCAAAGTTTGATATTGCTGCACTGAAGACTCTTCGTAGGAAAGCAACTAATGCCTAGAATAGAACTAGTTTATTTCACACAGCACAGTGTTCGGTAATGAAGATGTTTGTTCTTTCAACAAACTACTTTAGAAATAAGACGAATCTATGAAGTTGTATATCTTGTTAGATTACAAAAACTAGCAAAGTTTGATCTTGCTGCACTGAAGACTCGTTGTAAGAAAGCAACTCATTCCGAGGACTGAACTAGCTTAATTCATACAGTACAGTGTTCGGCAATGAAGGTGTTTGTTTTCTAAACAAACTAGGTTAGAAATGAAGCTAATCTACTAAGTGGTATATCTTGTTAGATTACAGAAACTAGCTAAGTTTGAGCTTGCTGCACTGAAGACTCTTCATAAGAAAGCAACTCATGCCAAGAAAAGAACTACCTTATTTCACACACTACAGTGTTCGGCAATGAAGGTGTTTGTTTTCTAAACAAACTACGTTAGAAATGAAGCTAATCTAGTAAATTGTACATCTTGTTACATTACACAAACTAGCAAAGTTTGATCTTGCTGCACTGAAGACTTTTCTTAAGAAAGCAACACATGCCAAGTACCGAACTAGGTTATTTCACACAATACAGTGTTTGGCAATGAAGGTCATTCTTTTCTAAACAAACTACTTTAGAAATGAGGCGAATATACTAAGTTGTGCATCTTGTTAAACTACACAAACTAGCAAAGTTTGATCTTGCTGTACTGAAAACTCTTCGTAAGAAAGCAAGTCATGCCAAGAACAGAGTTAGCCTATTTCACACAGCACAGTGTTCCGCAATGAAGGTGATTCTTTGCTATACAAATGACATTAGAAATAAAGCTAATCTACTAAGTTGTATATCTTGTTAGATTACACAAACTAGCAAAGTTTGATCTTGCTGCTCTGAAGATTCTTCTTAAGAAAACAACTCATGCTGAGAACAGAACTAGCTTATTTCACACAGTACACTGTTTGGCGATGAAGATGTTTGTTTTCTAAACAAACTACATTAGAAATGAGGAGAAACTAGTAAGTTGTACATCTTGTTAGATTTCACAAAATAACAAAGTTTGATCTTGCTGCACTGAGGACTCTCCATAACAAAGCAACTCATTTCGAGAACTGAACTAGCTTACTTCACACTGTACAGTGTTCGGCAATCATGGTGTTTGTTTTCTAAACAAACTACCTGAGAAATGAAGCTAAACTACTAAGTGATAAATCTTGTTAGATTACACAAACTGGCAAAGTTTGATCTTGCTGCACTGAACATTCTTCGTAAGAAACCAACTCATTTCGAAAACAGAACCAGCTTATTTCACACAGTAGGATATTTGGCAAAGAAGGTGTTTGTTTTGTAAATAAACTACTTTAGAAGTGAAGGTAATCTACTAAGGTGTACATCTTGTTAGGTTACACAAACTAGCAAAGTTTGATCTTGCTGCAATGAAGACTCTTCGTAAGAAAACAACTCATGCTGAGAACAGATCTAGCTTATTTCACACAGTACTGTATTCGGCAATGAAGATGTTTGTTTTGTAAAAAAAACTACTTTAGAAAGGAGACGAATCTATTAAGTTGTACATCTTGTTAGATTATACAAAATAGCAAAGTTTGATCTTGCTGGACTGAAGACTCTTCATAAGAAAGCAACTCATTCGGAGAGCAGAACTAGATTTTTTCATATAGTATAGTGTTCGGCAATGAAGTTGTTTGTTTTCTAAACAAACTACGTTAGAAATGAGGTGAATCTACTAATTTGTACATCTTGTATAATTACACAAAGTAACAAAGTTTGATCTTGCTGCATTGAAGACTCCTTGTAATAAAGCAACTCATTCGGAGAGCAGAACTACCTTGTTTCACACAGTAGAATATTCGGCAATGAAGGTGTTTGTTTTCTAAACAAACTAAGTTAGAAATGAAGCTAATCTTCTAAGTTGTACATCTTGTTAGATTACACAAACTAGCAAAGTTTGATCTAGCTGCTCTGAAGACTCTTCGTAAGAAAGCAACTCATGTGGAGAAGTGAACTAGCTTATTTCACATGGTACAGTGTTCGGCAATGAAGATGTTTCTTTTCTAGACTACTTTAGAAACGAGACCAACCTATTAAGTTGTACATCTTTTTAGATTACACAAACTAGCAAAGTTCGATCTTGCTTCACTGAAGACTCTTCGTAAGAAAGAAACACATTCCCAGAAGTTAACTAGCTTACTTCACAGTGTACAGTGTTCAGCAATGAAGATGTTTCTTTTCTAAATAAATTACATTAGAAATGAAGCTAATCTACTAAGTGGTACATCTTGTTAGATTACACAAACTAGCAAAGTTTGATCTTGCTGCACTAAAGACTTTTCATAAGAAAGCAACTCATTCCGAGAACAGAACTATCTTACTTCACACAGTACAGTGTTTGCTAATGAAGGTGATTCTTTTCTAAACAAACTACTTTAGAAATGAAGCTAATCTACTAAGTTGTATATCTTGTTAGATTACACTAACTAGAAAAGTTTGATCTTGCTTCTCTGACAACTTTTTGTATGAAAGCAACTAAGGCCAAAAACTGAACTAGGTTATTTCACACAGTAGTGTTCTGCAATGATTTCTTTTCTAAACAAACTATGTTAGAAATGAGGAGAATCAATGAAGTTGTACATCTTGTTAGATTACACAAACTAGCAAAGTTTGATCATGCTGCACTGAATAATCTTCATAAGAAGGCAATTCATGCCAAGAACAGAACTAGCTTATTTCACACAGTCCAGTCTTCAGTCATGAAGATGTTTGTTTTTTAAACAAACTACTTTAGAAATGAGATGAATCTATTAACTTGTATATCTTTTTAGGTTAAACAAACTAGCAAAGTTTGATCTTGCTGTACTGAAGACTCTTCGTAAGAAAGCAACTCATTCCGAGAGTAGAACTAGCTTATTTAATATAGTATAGTTTTGGACAATGAAGGGGTTTGTTTCCTAAAAAAACTACGTTAGAAATGAGGTGAATTTACTAAGTTGTACATCTTGTTAGATTACACAAACTAGCAAAGTTTGATCTTGTTGCACTGGAGACTCTTCACCAGAAAGCAACTCTTAACGAGAACAGAACTAGCTTTCTTCACACAATTCAGGATTCGTCTATGAAGGTGTTTCTTTTCTAAACAATTACGTTAGAAATGAAGCTAATCTACTAAATTGTACATCTTGTTAGATTACACAAACTAACAAAGTTTGTTCCTGCTTCACTGAAGAATCTTAGTAAGAAAGCAACTCATTCCGAGAGCAGAACTAGCTTATTTCATATGGTATAGTGTTCGGCAATGAAGGTGTTTGTTTTCTAAAAAAACTTCTTAAAAATGAGGTGAATTTACTAAAAGTATGATATTGCTGTACTGAAGACTTTTTGTAAGAAAGCAACTCATTCAGAGCACAGAACTAGTTTACTTCACACAGTACAGTGTTCGGCAATGAAGGTGTTTGTTTTCTAAATGATCTGCATTAGAATTGAAGCTAATCTACTGAATTGTACATCTTGATAGATTATGCACACTAGCCAAGTTTGATCTTGCTGCTGTGAAGACTCTTAGTAAGAAACCAACTCATGCCGAGAAGAGAACTGGCTTATTTCACACAGTAGTATATTTGGAAATGAAGGTGTTTGTTTTCTCAACAAACTACATTAGAAATCAAGCTAATCTCCTAAGTGGTACATCTTCTTAGATTTCACAAACTAGAAAACATTGATCTTGATGAACTGAAGACTCTTCGTAAGAAAGCAACTCATTCCGAGAACAGGACTAGCTTGCTTCACACTGTGCAGTGTTCGGCAATGAAGGTTTTTGTTTTCTAAACAAAGTACGTTAGAAATGAGTTGAATTTACTAAGTTGTACAACTTGTTAGATTACAAAAACCAGCACAGTTTGATCTTGCTGCACTGAAGACTCTACGTAAGAAATAAACTTGTTCCGCGAACAGAACTACCTTATTTCACACCATAGTATATTCGGCAATGAAGGTGTTTGTTTTCTAAAAAACTACGTTAGAAATGAAGCTAATCTACTAAGTGGTACATCTTGTTAGATTACACAAACTAGCAAAGTTTGATCTTGCTGCACTGAACACTATTCGTAAAAAAGCAACTCATTCCAAGAACTGAAATAGCTTAGTTCACACAGTACAGTGTTCGGCAATGAGGGTGTTTGTTTTCTAAACAAAGTACGTTAGAAATGAAGCTAATCTACTAAGTGGTACATCTTGTTAGATTACACAAATTAGCAAAGTTTGATCTTGCTGCACTGAATATTCTTCGTAAGAAAGCAACTCATTCCGAGAACAGATCTAGCTTATTTCACACAGTAGGATATTCGGCAATGAAGGTGTTTGTTTTCTAAACAAACTACGTTAGAAATGAGGTGAATTTACTAAGTTGTACACCTTGTTAGATTACACAAACTAGCAAAGTTTGATCTTGCACTGAAGACTATTCATAAGACCGCAACTCATTCTGAGAAGAGAACTAGCTTACTTCACACAGTACAGTGTTAGGCAATGAAGGTGTTTGTTTTCTAAACAAACTATGTTAGAAATGAACCTAATCTACTAAATTTTACATCTTGATAGATTAAACAAACGAGCAAAGTTTGATCTTGCTGCAGTGAAGACTCTTCGTAAGAAAGCAACTCATGCCGAGAACATAACTAGCTTACTTCACACAGGACAGTGTTCGAAAATGAAGGTGTTTCTTTTCTAAACAAACTACGTTAGAAATGAAGCTAATCTACATAGTGGTACATCGTGTTAGATTACACAACCTAGCAAAGTTTGATCTTGCTGCACTGAAGACTCTTCACAAGAAAGCAACTCATGCCGAGATCAGAACTAGCTTATATAACACAGTACAGTGTTCCTCAATGAAGGTGATTCTTTGCTAAACAAACTATATCAGAAAAGAAGGCGAATCTATTAAGTTGTACATCTTGTTAGATTACACAAACTAGCAAAGTTTGATCTTGGTGCACTGAAGACTCTTCATAAGAAAACAACTATGTTAGAAAAGAGGCGAATCTATTAAGTAGTACATCTTGTTATATTACACAAACTAGGAAAGTTTGATCTTGCTGTACTGAACACTCATCCTCAGAAAGCAACTCATTCCGAGAACAGAACTATCTTATTTCACACAGTAGTATATTCGGCAATGATGGTGTTTGTTTTCTAAACAAACTACGTTAGAAATGAAGGTAATCTACAAATGTGCACATCTTGTTAGATTACACAAACTAGCAAAGTTTGATCTTGATGCACTGAAGACTCTTCGTAAAAAAGCAACTCATTCTGAGAACAGACCTAGCTTACTTCACACAGTACAGTGTTTGGCAAAGAAGGTGTTTGTTTGCTAAACAAACTACGTTAGAAACGAAGCTAATCTACTAAGTGGTACATCTTGTTAGATTGCACAACCTAGCAAAGTTTGATCTTGCTCCACTGAAGACTCTTCGTAAGAAAGCACCACATGCCGAGAACAGAACTAGGTTATTTCACACACTACAGTGTTCGGCAATGAAGGCAATTTTTTCTAAACAAACTGCTTTAGAAATAAGGTGAACCTACTAAGTTGTGCATCTTGTTAGACTACACAAACTAGCAAAGTTTGATCTTGCTGTACTGAAAACTCTTCGTACGACAGCAAGTCATGCCGAGAACACAATTAGGTTATATCACACAGTAAAGTGTTCCGCAATGAAGGTGATTCTTTGCTAAACAAACTACATTAGAAATGAAGTTAATCTACTAAGTTGTACATCTTGATAGATTACAGAAACTAGCAAAGTTTGATCTTCCTGCAGTGAAACTCTGCTTAAGAAAGAAACTCATTCCGAGAACAGAGCTAGCTTACTTCACACAGGACAGTGTTTGGCAATGAAGGTGTTCCTTTTCTAAACCAACAACGTTAGAAATGAAGCTATTCTACGACGTGGTACATCTTGTTAGATTACACAAACTAGCAAAATTTGATCTTCCTGCAGTGAACACTCTGCGTAAGGAAGCAACTCATTCTGAGAACAGAACTAGCTTACTTCACACAGGACACTGTTTGGCAATGAAAGTGTTCCTTTTCTAAACAAACTAAGTTAGAAATGAAGCTATTCTACAAAGCGGTAGATATTGTTAGATTACACAAACTAGCAAAGTTTGATCTTGTTGCACTGAAGACTCTTTGTAAGAAAGCAACTCGTGCCGAGAACAGAACTAGCTTATTTCACACAGTACAGTGTTTGGCAATGAATGTGATTTTTTTCTAAACAAACTACTTTAGAAATGAAGCTCATCTACTAAGTTGTACATCGTGTTATTTATACATACTGGCAAAGAATGATCTTGCTTCACTGATGACTTTTCGTAAGAAAGCAACTAATGCCAAGAGCAGAACGAGCTTATTTCACACGGTACAGTGTTCCGCAATGAAGGTGATTCTCTTCTAAACAAAGTACGTTAGAAATGAGGGGAATTATTAAGTTGTACATCTTGTTAGATTACACAAACTAGCAAAGTTTGATCTTGCTGCACTGAAGACTCTTCGTAAGAAAGCAACTCATTCCGAGAACAGAACTAGCTTATTTCACACAGTAGAACATTCAGCAATGAAGGTGTTTGCTTTCTAAAAGAACTATTTTAGAAATGATGCTAATCTGCTAAGTGGTATATCTTGTTAGATTACACAAACTAGCAAAGTTTTATCTTGCTGCACTGAAGACTCTTGGTAAAAAAGCAACTCATAGCGATAACTGAACTAGCTTACTTCACACAGTACAGTGTTTGGCAATGAATGTGTTTGTTTTCTAAACAAACTACGTTGTAAATGAAGCTAATCTAGAAAGGGGTACACCTTGATAGATTAAACACACTAGCAAAGTTTGATCTTGCTGCACTTAAATCTCTTCGTGAGAAAGTAACTCATTCCGAAAACAGAACTAGCTTGCTTCACACAGTACAGTGTTTGGCAATGAAGGTGATTCTTTTCTAAACAAACTACATTAGTAATGAGGCGAATCTATTAAGTTGTAAATCTTGTTAGATTACACAAACTAGCAACGTTTGATCATCATGCACTGAACTCTCTTCGTAAGAGGGCAACTCATTCCGAGAACAGAAGTAGCTTATTTCACACAGTAGGATATTCGGCAATGAAGGTCTTTGTTTTCTAAACAAGCTACATGAGAAATGAAGCTAATCTACTAAGTTGTATATCTTGTTAGATTACACAAACTAGCAAAGTTTGATCTTGCTGCACTGAAGACTCTTGGTAAGAAAACAACTCATGCCGAGAGCAGAACTAGAATATTTTACACAGTACAGTCTTCGGCGATGAAGATGTTTGTTTTCTAAACAAACTACTTAAGAAATGAGATGAATCAATTAAGTTCTACATCTTGTTACATTTCAAAACTACCAAAGTTTTATCTTGCTGCACTGAATACTATTCGTGAGAAAGCACCTCACTCCGAGAACAGAACTAGCTTACTTCACACAGTACAGTGTTTGGAAATGAAGGTGTTTGTTTTCTAAACAAACTACATGAGAAATGGAGCTAATCTACTAAGTTCTACATCGTGTTAGATTACACAAACTAGCAAAGTTTGATCTTGCTGCACTGAAGACTCTTCATAAGAAAGCAACTCATGCCCAGTATAGGACTGGCTTATTTCACACAGTACAGTGTTCGTCAATGAAACAAACTACTTAAGAACTGAGACGAATCTATTAAGTTCTACATCTTGTTACATTTCATAAACTAGCAACGTTTGATCTTTCTGCACTGAAGACTCTTTGAAAGAAAGCAACTCATTCTGAGAAGAGGACTAGCTTATTTCACACAGTACAGTGTTCGGCAATGAAGGTGTTTGTTGTCTAAACAAACTGCTCAAGAAATGAAGCTAATCTACTAAGTTGTACATCTTGATAGATTACACAAACTAGCAAAGTTTAATCTTGCTGTGCTGAAGACTCTTCATAAGAAAGCAACTCATTCAGAGAACAGAAGTAGCTTATTTCACACAGTAGGATATTCGGCAATGAAGGTGTTTGTTTTCTCAACTAACTACGTGAGAAATGAAGCTAATCTACTAAGTTGTATATCTTGTTAGATAACACAAACTAGCAAAGGTTGATCTTGCTGCACTGAAGACTCTTCCTAAGAAAGCAACTCATTCCGAGAACACAACTAGATTATTTCACACAGTAGGATATTCGGTTATGAAGGTTTTTGGTTTCTAAAGAAACTTCGTGAGAAATGAAGCTAATGTACTAAGTTCTATATCTTCTTAGTTTACATAAACTAGCAAAGTTTGATCTGGCTGCACTGAAGACTCTTCGTAAGAAAGCAACTCATGCCGAGAACAGAACTAGAATATTTCACACAGTACAGTGTTCGGCGATGAAGATGTTTGTTTTCTAAACAAACTACTTAAGAAATGAGATGAATCTATTAAGTTCTACATCTTGTTAGATTTCACAAACTAGCAAAGTTTGTTCTTGCTGCACTGAAGACTCTTCGTAAACAAGCACCTCATTGCTAGAACAGAACTAGCTTTCTTCACACAGTACAGTGTTTGGAAATGAAGGTGTTTGTTTTCTAAACAAACTATGTGAGAAATGAAGCTAATCTACTAAGTTCTACATCTTGTTAGATTACACAAACTAGCATAGTTTGATCTTGCTGCACTGAAGACTGTTCATAAGAAAGCAACTCATTCTGAGAAGAGAACTAGCTTATTTCACACAGTAGGGTATTTAGCAATGAAGGTGTTTGTTCTCTAAAGAAACTATGAGAGCAACGAAGCTAATCTACTAAGTTGTACATCTTGTTAGATTATACAAACTAGCAAAGTTTGATCTTGCTGCACTGAAGACTTTTCATAAGAAAGCAACTCATTCGGAGAACACAACTAGCTTATTTCACACAGTAGGATATTCGTCAATGAAGATGTTTTTTTTCTAAACAAACTACTTAGGAAAAGAAGCTAATCTACTAAGTTGTACATCTTGTAAGATTACACAAACTAACAAAGTTTGATCTTGCTGCACGGAATACTCTTCGTAAAAAGCAACTCATTCCGAGAACACACCTAGGTTATGTCACATAGTAGGATATTAGGCCTTGAAGGTTTTTTTTTTTCCTAAACAAACTACGTGAGAAATGAAGCTAATCTACTAAGTATATATCCTGTTAGATTACACAAACTAGCAAAGTTTGATCTTGTTGCACTGAAGAATCTTCGTAAGAAAGCAACTTATTCCGAGAACAGAACTAGCTTATTTCACACAGGAGGATATTCAGCAATGAAGGTGTATGTTTTCTCAACAAACTATGTGAGAAATGAAGTTTATCTACTAAGTTCTACATCTTGTTAAATTACACAAACTAGCAGTTTGATCTTGCTGCCTTGAAGACTCTTCGTAAGAAAGCAACTCATTCCGAGAACAGAACCAGCTTATTTCACACAGTAGGATATTTGTCAATAAATGTGTTTGTTTTCAAAACAAACTACATAAGAAATGAGATGAATCTATTAAGTTCTACATCTTGTTAGATTTCACAAACTAGCAAAGTTTGATCTTGCTGCACTGAAGACTCTTCGTTAGAACACAACTCCTTCCGAGAACAGAACTAGCTTACTTCACACAGTACAGTGTTGGACAATGAAGGTGTTTTTTCTCTAAACAAACTACGTTGGAAATGAAGCTAATCTACTAAATTGTACATATTGTTAGATTACACAAACCAGCAAAGTTTGATCTTGCTGCACTGTAGACTCTTCGTAACAAAGCAACTCATTCCGTGTACCAAACTAGCTTATTAAACACAGTACGATATTCGTCAATGAAGGTGTTTGTTTTCTAAACAAACTATGTTAGAAATGAAGCTAATCTACTAAGTTGTACATGTTGTTAGAATACACAAACTATCACAGTTGGATTTGGTGTACTGAAGACTCTTCGTAAGAAAGCAACTCATTCCGAGAAGAGCACTAGCTTATTTCACGCACTAGGATATTCGGCAATGAAGGTGTTTTTTTCTAAACAAACTACGTGAGAATTGAAACTAATCTACGAAGTTCTATACTGTGTTAGATTACACACACTAGCAAAGTTTGATCTTGCTGCACTGAAGACTGTTTGTAAGAAAGCAACTTATGCCTAGAACAGAACTAGTTTATTTCACACAATACAGTGTTCGGCAATGAAACAAACTGCTTAAGAAATGAGACGAATTAATTAAGTTGTACATCTTGTTAGATTACACAAACTGGCAAAGTTTGATCTTGCTGCACTGAAGACTCTTCATAAGAAAGGAACTCATTCTGAGAACACAACTAGCTTATTTCACATGGTAGGATATTCAGCAATGAAGGTGTTTGTTTTCTAAACATACTACGTGAGAAATGAAACTAATCTACTAAGTTCTGCATCTTGTTAGATTACAAAACTAGTAAAGTTTGATCTTGCTGCACTGAAGACTATTCATAAGAAAGCAACTCATTCCGAGAACAGAACTAGCTTACTTCACACAGTACAGTATTCGGCAATGAAGGTGTTTGTTTTCTAAACAAACTACGTTAGAAATGAAGCTAATCTACTAAATTGTACATCTTGGTAGATTACACAAACTGGCAAAGTTTGATATTGCTGCACTGTAGACTCTTCGTAAGAAGGCAACTCATTCCATGAACAGAACTAGCTTATTTCACACAGTAGGATATTCGTAAATGAAGGTGTTTGTTTTTTAAACAAACTATGTTACAAATGAAGCTAATCTACTAAGTTCTACATCGTGTTAGATTACACAAACTAGCAAAGTTTGATCTTGCTGCACTGAAGACTCTTCATAAGAAAGCAACTCATGCTGAGAACAGAACTAGCTTATTTCACACAGTACAGTGTTCGGCGATGAGGATTTTTTTTTCTAAATGAACTACTTAAGAAATGAGATGAATCTATTAAGATGTACATCTTGTTAGATTACACAAACTAGCAGTTGATCTTGCTGCACTGAAGACTCTTCATAAGAAAGCAACTCATACTGAAAACAGAACTAGCTTATTTCACACAGTAATATATTCGGCAATGAAGGTGATTGTTTTCTAACAAACTATGTGAGAAATGAAGCTAATCTACTAAATTGTACATCTTGTTAGATTACACAAACTAGCAAAGTTTGATCTTGCTGCACTGAAGACTCTTCATAAGAAAGGAACTCATTCTGAGAACACAACTAGCTTATTTCACATGGTAGGATATTCAGCAATGAAGGTGTTTGTTTTCTAAACATGCTACGTGAGAAATGAAACTAATCTACTAAGTTCTACATCTTGTTAGATTACAAAACTAGTAAAGTTTGATCTTCCTGCACTGAAGACTCTTTGTAAGAACGAAACTCATTCCGTGAACAGAACCAGCTTATTTCACACAGTAGGATATTCGTGAATAAAAGTGTTTGTTTTCTAAACAAACTAAATGAGAAATGAAGGTAATCTACTAATTTGTACATCTTGGTAGATTACACAAACTAGCATGGTTTGATCTTGCTGCACTGAAGACTCTTCGTAAGAAAGCAACTCATTTCGATAACAGAACTAGCTTATTTGACACTGTAGAATATTGGGCAATGAAGGTGTTTGTTTTCTAAACAAAGTACGTCTTAAATGAAGCTAATCTACTAGTTGTACATCTTGTTCGATTACACAAACTAGCAGTTTGATCTTGCTGCACTGAAGACTCTTCTTAAGAAAGCAACTAATTCCGCGAACTGAAACAGCTTATTTCACACAGTAGGATATTCGTCAATAAAGATGTTTGTTTTATAAACAAACTGTGTTAGAAATGAAGGTAATCTACTAAGTTGTACATCTTGTTAGATTACACAAACTAGGAAAGTTTGATCTCGCTACAAGGAAGACTCTTCGTAAGAAAGCAACTCATTTCGAGAAAAAAACTAGCTTATTTCACACAGTAGAATATTCGGCCATGGAGGTGTTTGTCTTCTAAACAAACTACGTTAGAAATGAAGCTAATCTACTAGTTATACATCTTGTTAGATTACACAAACTAGCAAAGTTTGATCTTGCTGCACTGAAGACTCTTCGTAAGAAAGCAACTCATTCCGAGAACAGAATTAGCTTATTTCACACAGTAGGATATTCGGCAATGAAGGTGTTTGTTTTCGAAACCAACTACGTGAGAAATGAAGGTAATCTACTAAATTCTACATCTTGTTAGATTACAGAAACTAGCAAAGTTTGATCTTGCTGCACTGAAGACTCTTCGTAAGAAAGTAACTCATGCCGAGAACAGAACTACCTTATTTCACAAAGTACAGGGTTCGGCTATAAAGATGTTTGTTTTCTAAACAAACTACTTAAGAAATGAGACGAATCTATTAAGTCCTACATCTTGTTAGATTTCACGAACTAGCAATGCCTGATCTTGCTGCACTAAAGACTCTTTGTAAGAAAGCAACTCATTCCGAGAACAGAACTAGCTTACTTCACACAGTACAGTGTTTGGCAATGAAGGTGTTTGTTTTCTAAACAAACTACGTTAGAAATGAAGCTAATCTACTAAATTGTTCATCTTTTTAGATTACACAAACTGGCAAAGTTTGATCTTGCTTCACTGTAGACTCTTCATAAGAAGGTAACTCATTCCGTGAACAGAACTAGCTTATTTCACACAGTAGGATATTCGTCAATGAAGGTGTTTGTTTTCTAAACAAACTCTGTTAGAAATGAAACTAATCTACTAAGTTCTATATCTTGTTAGATTACACAAACTAGCAAAGTTTGATCTTGCTGCACTGTAGACTCTTTGTAAGAAAGCAACTCATTCCGAGAACAGAACTAGCTTATTTCACACAATAGGATATTCGGCAATGAAGGTGTTTGTTTTCTAAACAAACTACGTGAGAAATGAAGCTAATCTATGAAGCTCTACATCGTGTTAGTTTACACAAACTAGCAAAGTTTGATTTTGCTGCACTGAAGACTCTTCGTAAGAAAGCAATTCATTCTGAGAACAGAACTAGCTTACTTCACACAGTACAGTGTTCAGCAATGAAGGTGTTTGTTTTCTAAACAAAGTACGTTAGCAATGAAGCTAATCTACTAAATTATACATCGTGTTAGATTACACAAACTGGCAAAGTTTGATCTTGCTGCACTGTAGACTCTTCATAAGAATGCAAGTCATTCCGTGAACAGAACTAGCTTATTTCACACAGTAGGATATTCTTCAATGAAGGGGTTTGTTTTCTAATCAAACTATATTAGAAATGAAGCTAATCTAATAAGTTCTACATCGTGTTAGATTACACCAACAAGCAAAGTTTGATCTTCCTGCACTGACGACTCTTCATAAGAAAGCAACTCATGCCGAGAACAGAACTAGCTTATTTCACACAGTACAGTGTTCGGCGATGAGGATGTTTGTTTTCTAAACGAACTACTTAAGATATGAGACAAATCTTTTAAGTTGTACATCTGGTTATATTACCCAAACTAGCAGTTGTTTGCTACACTGAAGACTCTTTGTAAGAAAGCAACTCATACCAAAAACAGAACTAGCTTATTTCACACAGTAGTATATGCGACAATGAAGGAGTTTGTTTTCTAACAAACTACGTGGGAAATGAAGCTTATCTGCTAAATTGTACATCTTGTTACATTACACAAACTAGCAGTTTGATCTTGCTGCAATGAAGACTCTTCGTAAGAAAGCAACTCATTCCGAGAGCAGAACGTGCTTATTTCACACAGTAGGATATTTGTAAATGAAGGTGTTTGTTTTCTAAACAAACTATGTGAGAAATGAAGCTAATCTACTAAGTTGTACATCTTGTTAGATTACATAAACTAGCAAAGTTTGATCTTCCTGCACTGAAGACTCTTCCTAAGAAAGCAGCTCTTTCTGCGAACAAAACCAGCTTATTTCACACAGTAGGATATTCGTCAATAAATGTGTTTGTTTTCTAAACAAACTACGTGAGAAATGAAGCTAATCTACTAAGTTGTACATCTTGTTAGATTACACAAACTAGCAAATATGATCTTGCTGCACTGAAGACTCTTCATAAGAAAGCAACTCATGCCGAGAATAGAACTAGAATATTTCACACAGTACAGTGTTCGGTGATGAAGCTGTTTGTTTTCTTAACAAACTACGTGAGAAATGAAGCTAATCTACTAAGTTCTACATCTTGTTACATTACACAAACTAGCAAAGTTTGATCTGGCTGCACGGAAGGCTCTTCGTAAGAAAGCAACTCATGCCGTGAATAGAACTGGCTTATTTCACACAGTAGCATATTCGACAATGAAGGTGTTTGTTTTCTAAAACAACTTCGTGAGAAATGAAGCTAATCTACTAAATTCTACATCTTTTTAGATTACAGAAACTGCAAAGTTTTATCTCGCTGCACTGAAGACAGTTCGTAAGAAAGCAACTCATGCTGAGAACAGAACTAGCTTATTTCACAAAGTACAGTGTTTGGCAATGAAGATGTTTGTTTTCAAACAAACTACTTAAGAAATAAGATGAATCTATTAGGTCCTACATCTTGTTAGGTTTCACAGACTAGCAAAGTCTGATCTTGCTGTCCTGAATACTCTTCTTAAGAAAGCAACTCATTCCGAGAACAGAACTAGCTTACTTCACAGATTACAGTGCTTGGAAATGAAGGTGCTTGTTTTCTAAACAAACTACGTTAGAAATGAAGCTAATCTACTAGTTATACATCTTGTTAGATTACACAACCTAGCAAAGGTAGATCGTGCTGCACTGAAGATTGTGTGTAAGAAAGCAACTCATTCTGAAAACAGAACTAGCTTCCTTCATAGAGTACCATGTTCGGAAATTAAGGTGTTTGTTTTCTAAACAAACTATGTTAGAAATGAAGCTAATCTACTAAGTTGTACATCTTATTAAATTCCACAAACTAGAAAAGTTTGATCGTGCTGCACTGAAGAATGTTCGTAAGAAAGCATCTCATTCCGAGAACAGAACTAGCTTATTTCACAGAGTAGGATATTTGGCAATGAAGGTGTTTGTTTTCTAAACAAACTACGTCAGAAATGAAGATAATCTACTAAATTGTACATCTTGTTAGATTACACAAACTAGCAAAGTTTGATCTTTCTGCACTGAAGACTGTTCGTAAGAAAGTAACTAATACAGAGAACAGAAGTAGCTTATTTCACACAGTACAGTGTTCAGCGGTGAAGATGTTTGTTTTCTAAACAAACTAGGTAAGAAATGAGACGAATCTATTGAGTTGTACATCTTGTTAGATTACACAAACTAGCAAAGTTTGATCTTGCTGCACTGAGGATTCTTCATAAGAAAACAACTCATTTCAAGAACATAACTACCTTACTACACAGTACAGTGTTCGGAAATGAAGGTGTTTGCTTTCTAAGCAAACTACTTTAGTAATGAGACGAATCTATTAAGTTGTACATCTTGTTAGATTACACAAACTAGCAAAGTTTGATCTTGCTGCACTGAAGACTCTTCGAAAGAAAACAAGTCATTTCGAGAACAGAACTAGCTTATTTGACACAGTAGAATATTCGCAATGAAGGTGTTTGTTTTCCGAACAAACTACGTGACAAATGAAGCTAATCTACTAAGTTGTACATGTTGTTATATTACACATACTAACAAAGTTTGATCTTGTTTAATGCATAATCTTCGTAAGAAAGCCACTCACCCGAGAACAGAACAAGCTTATTTCACACAGTAGGATATTCTGCAGTGAAGGTGTTTGTTTTCTAAACAAACTACATGAGAAATCAAGTTAATGTACTGTTACATCTTGTTAGATTACACAAACTAGAAAGGTTGATCTTGCTGCAATGAAGACTCTTCGTAAAAAAGCAAATCATTCCGAGAACAGAACTAGCTTTTTTCACACAGTAGGATATTTGGCAATGAAAGTGTTTGTTTTGTAAACAAACTATGTGAGAAATGAAGCTAATCTACTAAATTCTACATCTTGTTAGATTAAACAAACTAGCAAAGTTTGATCTTGCTGCACTGAAAATTCTTCTTAAGAATGCAACTCATTTCGAGAGAACCAGTTTATTTCACACAATATAATGTTCAGCGATGAAGATTTTTGTTTTCTAAACAAACTACTTAAGAAATGAGACGTATGTATTAAGTTATACATCTTGTTAGATGACACAAACCAGCAAAGTTTGATCTTGCTGCACTGAAGACTCTTCGTAAGAAAGTAACTCATGCCGAGAACAGCACTAGCTCATTTCACACAGTACAGTGTTAGGCCATGAAGATGTTTGTTTTCTAAACAAACTACTTCAGAAAAGAGACGAATCTATTAAGTTGAACATCTTTTTAGATTACACAAAATAGCAAACTTTGATCTTGCTGCGGTGAAGACTCTTCGTAAGAAAGCAACTCATTCCAAGAACAGAACTTGCTTATTTCACATAGTAGGATATACGTCAATGAAGTTTTTTGTTTTCTAAACAAACTACGTGAGAAATGAAGCTAATCTACTAAGTTGTACATCTTGTTAGATTACACAAACTAGCAAAGTTTGATCTTTCCGCACTGAAGACACTTCGTAAGAAAGGAAATCATGCCGAGAACAGAACTAGCTTATTTTACACAGTACAGTGTTCGGCAATGAAGATGTTTATTTTCTAAACAAACTACTTAACAAATGAGAGTAATCTATTAAGTTCTACATCTTGTTAGATTACACAAACTCGCAAAGTTTGATCTTGCTGCACTGAAGACCCTTTGTAGGAAAGCAACTCATTCTGAGAACATAACTAGCTTACTTCACACATTACAGTGTTTGGAAATGAAGGTGTTTGTTTTCTAAACAAACTACGTGAGAAAGGAAGCTAATATAATAAGTTCTACATCTTGTTAGATTACACAAAATAGCAAAGTTTGATCTTGCTGCACTGAAGACTCTTTGTGAGAAAGAAACTCATTCCGAGAGTAGAACTAGCTTACTTTGCACAGTACAGTATTCGGAATTGAAAGTGTTGGTTTTCTGAACAAACTACGTTAGAAATGAAGCTAATCTACTAAACTGTACATCTTGTTAGATTACACAAACTAGCAAAATTTGATCTTGCTGCACTGAAAACTCTTCGTAAGAAAGCAACTCCTTTCGAGAAGAGAACTAGCTTATTTCACACAGTAAGATATATGGAAATGAAGGTGTTTGTTTTCTAAACAAACTACTAAAGAAATGAAGCTAATGTACTAAGTTGTATATCTTGGTAGATTACACACACTAGCAAAGTTTGATCTTGCTGCACTGAAGACTCTTCATAGGAAAGCAACTCATGCCAAGAACAGAACTAGCTTATTTCACACAGTAGGATATTCGGCATTGAAGGTGTTTGTTTTCTAAACAAACTACCTGAGAAATGAAGCTAATCTACTAAATTCTACATCTTGTTAGATTACCCAAACTAGCAAAGTTTGATCTTGCTGCACTGAAGACTCTTCGTAAGAAAGCACCTCATGCCGAGAACAGAAATAGCTTATTTCACACAGTTGGATATTAGGTAATGAAGGTGTTTGTTTTCTAAACAAACTACATGAGAAATGAGGCTAATCTACTAAGTTCAACATCTTGTTAGATTACACAAAAGAGCAAAGTTTGATCTTGCTGCACTGAACACTCTTCGTAAGAAAGCAACTCATTCCTAGAACAGAAGTAGCTTACTTCACACAGTACAGTGTTCGGAAATGAAGGTGATTATTTTCTAAACAAACTACGTTAGAAATGAAGCTAATCCACTAAATTGTACATCTTGTGAGATTACACAGACTAGGAAAGTTTAAGCTTGCTGCACTGAAGACTCTTCGTAAGAAAGCAACTCCCTCCGAGAACAGACCTAGCTTATTTCACACAGTTGGATATTCGGCAATGAAGTTGTTTGTTTTCTAAACAAACTACGTAAGAAATGAAGCTAATCTACTAAGTTGTACATCTTCTTAGATTACACAAATTAGCAGTTTGATCTTGCTGCACTGAAGACTTTTTGCAAGAAAGCAACACATTCTGAAAACAGAACTTGATTATTTAACACTGTAGGTTATTCCGCAATGAAGGTGTTTGTTTTCTAAACACACTACTTTAGAAATGAGACAAATATATGAAGTTGTACATCTGGTTACATTACAGAAACTATCAAAGTTTGATCTTGCTGCACTGACCATTCTTCGTAAGAAAGCAACTCCTTCCGAGAAAAGAACTAGCTTATTTCACACAGTAGGATATTCGGCAATGAAGGTGTTTGTTTTCTAAACAAACTATTTAAAAATGAAGCTAATCTACTAAGTTGTACATCTTGTTAGATTACACAAACTAGCTGTTTGACCTTGCTGCATTGAAGACTTTTCGTAAGAAAGCAACTCATTCCAAGAATAGAACCACCTTATTTCACACAGTAGGATATTAGGCAATGAAGGTGTTTCAAAACAAACTAAGTGAGAAATGAAGCTAATCTACTAAATTCTACATCTTGTCAAATTACTCAAACTAGCAAAGTTTGATCTTGCTGCACTGAAGAATTTTCTTAAGAAAGCAACTCATTCCAAAAACAGAACCAGCTTATTTCACACAGTGGGATATTCGTCAATGGAGGTGTTTGTTTTCTAAACAAACTACGAGAGAAATGAAGGTAATCTACTGTGTTGTACATCTTGTGAGATTGCACAAACTAGCAAAGTTTGATCTTGCTACACTGAAGACTCTTAGTAAGAAAGCAACTCATGCCTGGAACAGAACTAGCTTATTTCACACAGTAGGATATTTGGTAATGAAGGTCTTTGATTTCTAAACAAACTACCTGAGAAATGAAGCTAATTTACCTAATTCTACATCTTGTTAGATTACACAAACTAGCAAAGTTTGATCTTGCTACACTGAAGACTCTTCGTAAGAAAGCAACTCATGCCGAGAACAGAACTAGCTTATTTCGCACAGTACAGTGTTCATCAATGAAGATGTTTGTTTTCTAAACAAAGGACTTAAGAAATGAGACAAATCTGTTAAGTTGTACATCTTGTTAGATTACACGAACTAGCAAAGTTTAATCTTGCTGCACTGAACACTCTTTGAGAACAGAACTCATGCCTTCACACAGTACATTGTTCAGAAATGAAGGTGTTTGTTTTCTAAACAAACTACTATGAGAAATGAAGCTAATCTACTGTTGTACATCTTGTTAGATTACACAAACTAGCAAAGTTTGATCTTGCTGCACTGAAGACTCTTCTTGAAAGCAACTCAAACAAACTAGGATATTTGGCAATGAAAGTGTTTGTTTTCCTAGAACAAATGAAGCTAATTTACTAAGTTTTACATCTTGTTAGATTACACAAACTAGCAAGTTTGATCTTGTACACTGAAGACATTTCTTAAAAAGCAACATGATGAAGATGTTTGTTTTCTAAACAAACTACTTAAGAAATGAGAGAATCTATTAAGTTATACATCTTGTTAGATTAAAACCAGCAAAGTTTGATCTTGCTGCACTTAGAAGAATGCAACTCATGAGAACAGAACTAGCTTATTTCACACAGTACAGTGTTCAGAAATGAAGATGTTTGTTTTCTAAACAAACTACTTAGAAATGAGACAAATCTATTAAGTTGTACATCTTGCACAAATGCAAAGTTTGATCTTGCTGCACTGACACTCTTGAAGAATGCAACTCATTCCAAGAACAGAACTAATTTCACACAGTAATTGTTCAGCAAACAAACTACCTAATCTACTAAGTTGTACATCTTTTAGATTACACAAATTAGAATCTTGCTGCACTGAAGACTTTTGTATTTCAACAGAACTAGCTTATTTCACACAGTAGGATATTTGGCAATGAAGGTGTTTGTTTTCTCAACAAACTACTTAAGAAATGAAGATAATGTACTAAGTTTTACATCTTGTTAGATTACACAAACTAGCAGTTTGATATTGTACACTGAAGACATTTCCTAAAAAAGCAACATATTCAGAAACAGAACTTGCTTATTTCACACATTAGGTTATTCGGCAATGAAGGTGTTTGTTTTCTAAACACACTACTTTAGAAATGAGATGAATCTATTAAGTTGTACATCTTGTTAGATTACACAAACTAGCAAAGTTTGATCTTGCTGCACTGAAGACTCTTCGTAAGAAAGCAACTCATTCCGAGAACAGAACTTGCTTATTTCACACAGTAGGATATTCGGCAATGAAAGTGTTTGTTTTCTAAACAAAGTATTTAATAAATGAAGCTAATCTACTAAGTTGTACATCTTGTTAGATTACACAAACTAGCAAAGTTTGATCATGCTGCACTGAAGATTTTTCGTAAGAAAGGAAATCATGCCGAGAACAGAACTAGCTTATTTTATACAGTATAGTTTTCAGCATTGAAGATATTTATTTTCTAAACAAACTACTTAAGAAATGAGACAAATCTATGAAGTTCTACATCTTGTTAGATTACACAAACTCGCAAAGTTTGATCTTGCTGCACTGAAGACCCTTTGTAAGAAAGCAACTCATTCTGAGAACAGAACTAGCTAACTTCACACAGTACAGTGTTTCGAAATGAAGGTGTTTGTTTTATAAACAAACTACGTGAGAAAGGAAGCTAATATACTATTTTGTACATCTTGTGAGATTATACAAACAAACAAAGTTTGATCTTGCTGCACTGAAGACTCTTCGTAAGAAAGAAACTCATGCCTGGACCAGAACTAGCTTATTTCACACAGTAGGACATTCGGCAATGAAGGTGTTTGTTTACTAAACAAAGTACTTAAGAAATGAGACGAAACTATTAAGTTGTACATCATGTTAGATTACACAAACTAGCAAAGTTTGATCTTGCTGCACTGAAGACTCTTGGTAAGAAAGCAACTCATTCCTAGAACAGAACTAGCTTACTTCACACAGTGCAGTGTTCAGAAATGAAGGTGTTTGTTTTCTAAACAAACTATGTTAGAAATGAAGCTAATCTGCTGGGTTGTACATATTGTTAGATTACACAAACTAACAAAGTTTGACCTTGATGCACTGAAGACTGTTCATAAGAAAGCAACTCATTCGGAGAACAGAACTAGCTTATTTCACACAGTAGGATATTCGGCAATGAAGGTGTTTGTTTTCTAAACAAACTACTTAAGGAATGAAGCTAAGCTACTAAGGTGTACATCTTGTTAGATTACACAACCTAGCAAAGTTTGATCTTGCTGTACTGAAGACTTTTCGTAAGTAAGAAACTCATTCCAAGAACAGAAGTAGGTTATTTCACACTGTACGATATTTGGCAATGAAGGTGTTTGTTTTCTAAACAAACTATTTAAGGAATGAAGCTAATCTTCTAAGTTGTACATCTTGTTAGATTACACAAACTAGTAAAGTTTGATCTTGGTGCACTGAAGACTCTTCGTAAGCAAGCATCTCATTCCTAGAACAGAACTAGCTTATTTCACACAGTAGGATATTCGGCAATGAAGGTTTTTGTTTTCTAAACAAACCACTTAAGAAATGAAGCTACTCTACTAAGTTGTACATCTTGTTAGATTACACAAACTAGTAAAGTTTGATCTTGCTGCACAGAAGACTCTTCGTCAGAAAGTAACTCATTCTGAGAACAGAACTAGCTTATTTCACACAGTAGGATATTTGCCAATGAAGGTGTTTGTTTTCTAAAGAAACCATTTAAGAAATGAAGCTGATCTACTAAGTTGTACATCTTGTTAGTTTAAAAAAAGTAGCAGTTTGATCTTGCTGCACTGAACACTTTTGGTAAGAAAGCAACTCAATCCAAGAACAGAACCACCTTATTCCACACAGTAAGATATTCGTCAATAATGGTGTTTGTTTTCTAAACAAACTACGTGAGAACTGAAGCTAATCTACTATGTTGTACATCTTGTGAGATTACACAAACTAGCAAAGTTTGATCTTGCTGCACTGAACACGCTTGGTAAGAATGCAACTCATTCCTAGAACCGAACTCGCTTACTTCACACAGTATATTGTTCTGAAATGAAGGTGTTTGTTTTCTAAACAAACTACCTGAGAAATGAAGCTAGTCTACTAAATTGTACATCTTGTTAGATTACACAAAACTAGCAAAATTTGATCTTACTGTAATGAAAATCTTCGTAAGAAAGCAACTCATACCTGGAACAAAACTAGATTCTTTCACACAGTACAGTGTTCAGCGAATCAAGTTGTTTGATTTCTAAACAAACTACTTAAGAAATGAGATGAATCTATTAAGTTGTACATCTTGTTAGATTACACAAACTAGCAAAGTTTGATCTTGCTGCACTGCAGACTCTTTGTAAGAAAGCAACTCATACCTATTACTGAACTAGCTTATTTCACACAGTAGGATATTCAGAAAATGAAGGTGCTTGTTTTCTAAAAAAACTATGTAAGAAATGAAGCTAATCTATTATGTTGTACATCTTGTTAGATCATACAAACAAACAAAGTTTGATTTTGCTGCACTGAAGTCTCCTCGTAAGAAAGCACCTCAATCCGAGAACAGAACTAGATTATTTCACACAGTAGCATATTAGGCAATGAAGGTGTTTGTTTTCTAAACAAACTACTTAAGAAATGAAGCTACTCTACTACGTTCTACATCTTGTTAGATTACACAAACTAGCACAGTTTGATCTTGCTGCACTAAAGGCTCTTCGAAGAAAGCAACACATTCCTAGAACAGAATTAGCTTACTTCACACAGTACAGTGTTCGGAAATGAAGGTGTTTGTTTTTAAAGAAACTACTTTAGAACTGAAGCAAATCCACTAAATTGTAAATCTTGTGAGATTACACAAACTAGCAAGTTTGATCTTGCTGCACTGAAGACATTTCATAAGAAAGCAACTCCAGAAACAGAACTTTTCACACAGTAGGATATTTGAAGGTGTTTGTTTTATAAACAAACTATTTAGAAATGAAGCTAATCTATTAAGTTGTACATCTTGTTAGATTACACAAACTAGGAGTTTGATCTTGCTGCACTGAAGACTCTTCGTAAAGCAACTCATTCGAGAACAGAACTTGCTTATTTCACACAGTAGGATATTCGGCAATGAAAGTGTTTGTTTTCTAAACAAACTATTTAATAAATGAAGCTAATCTACTAAGTTGTACATCTTGTTAGATTACACAAACTAGCAAAGTTTGATCATGCTGCACTGAAGATTTTTCGTAAAGGAAATCATGCCGAGAACAGAACTAGCTTATTTTATACAGTATAGTTTTCAGCAATGAAGATATTTATTTTCTAAACAAACTACTTTAGAAATGAGACAAATCTATGAAGTTCTACATCTTGTTAGATTACACAAACTCATAAAGTTTGATCTTGCTGCACTGAAGACCCTTTGTAAGAAAGCAACTCATTCTGAGAACAGAACTAGCTAACTTCACACAGTACAGTGTTTGAAATGAAGTGTTTGTTTTATAAACAAACTACGTGAGAAAGGAAGCTAATATACTATTTTGTACATCTTGTAGATTATACAAACAAACAAAGTTTGATCTTGCTGCACTGAAGACTCTATTAAGAAAGAAACTTGCCTGGACCAGAACTATCTTGTTGAAGGTGTTTGTTTACTAAACAAAGTACTTAAGAAATGAGACGAAACTTTAATTGTACATCATGTTAGATTACACAAACTAGCAAAGACTGCACTGAAGACTCTTGGTAAGAAAGCAACTCATTCCTAGAACAGAACTAGCTTACTTCACACAGTGCAGTGTTCAGAAATGAAGGTGTTTGTTTTCTAAACAAACTATGTTAGAAATGAAGCTAATCTGCTGGGTTGTACATATTGTTAGATTACACAAACTAACAAAGTTTGACCTTGATGCACTGAAGACTGTTCATAAGAAAGCAACTCATTCGGAGAACAGAACTAGCTTATTTCACACAGTAGGATATTCAATGAAGGTGTTTGTTTTCTAAACAAACTACTTAAGGAATGAAGCTAAGCTACTAAGGTGTACATCTTGTTAATTACACAACCTAGCAAAGTTTGATCTTGCTGTACTGAAGACTTTTCATAAGAAAGAAACTCATTCCAAGAACAGAACTAGGTTATTTCACACAGTAGGATATTTGGCAATGAAGGTGTTTGTTTTCTAAACAAACTATTTAAGGAATGAAGCTAATCTTCTAAGTTGTACATCTTGTTAGATTACACAAACTAGTAAAGTTTGATCTTGGTGCACTGAAGACTCTTCGTAAGCAAGCATCTCATTCCTAGAACAGAACTAGCTTATTTCACACAGTAGGATATTCCACAATGAAGGTTTTTGTTTTCTAAACAAACCACTTAAGAAATGAAGCTACTCTACTAAGTTGTACATCTTGTTAGATTACACAAACTAGTAAAGTTTGATCTTGCTGCACAGAAGACTCTTCGTCAGAAAGTAACTCATTCTGAGAACAGAACTAGCTTATTTCACACAGTAGGATATTTGCCAATGAAGGTGTTTGTTTTCTAAAGAAACCATTTAAGAAATGAAGCTGATCTACTAAGTTGTACATCTTGTTAGTTTAAAAAAAGTAGCAGTTTGATCTTGCTGCACTGAACACTTTTGGTAAGAAAGCAACTCAATCCAAGAACAGAACCACCTTATTCCACACAGTAAGATATTCGTCAATAATGGTGTTTGTTTTCTACACAAACTACGTGAGAACTGAAGCTAATCTACTATGTTGTACATCTTGTGAGATTACACAAACTAGCAAAGTTTGATCTTGCTGCACTGAACACGCTTGGTAAGAATGCAACTCATTCCTAGAACCGAACTCGCTTACTTCACACAGTATATTGTTCTGAAATGAAGGTGTTTGTTTTCTAAACAAACTACCTGAGAAATGAAGCTATTCTACTAAATTGTACATCTTGTTAGATTACACAAACTAGCAAAATTTGATCTTACTGCAATGAAAATCTTCGTAAGAAAGCAACTCATACCTGGAACAAAACTAGATTCTTTCACACAGTACAGTGTTCAGCGATCAAGTTGTTTGATTTCTAAACAAACTACTTAAGAAATGAGATGAATCTATTAAGTTGTACATCTTGTTAGATTACACAAACTAGCAAAGTTTGATCTTGCTGCACTGCAGACTCTTTGTAAGAAAGCAACTCATACCTATTACTGAACTAGCTTATTTCACACAGTAGGATATTCGTCAACGAAGGTGCTTGTTTTCTAAAAAAAACTATGTAAGAAATGAAGCTAATCTATTATGTTGTACATCTTGTGAGATCATACAAACAAACAAAGTTTGATTTTGCTGCACTGAAGTCTCCTCGTAAGAAAGCACCTCAATCCGAGAACAGAACTAGATTATTTCACACAGTAGCATATTAGGCAATGAAGGTGTTTGTTTTCTAAACAAACTACTTAAGAAATGAAGCTACTCTACTACGTTCTACATCTTGTTAGATTACACAAACTAGCACAGTTTGATCTTGCTGCACTAAAGGCTCTTCGGAAGAAAGCAACACATTCCTAGAACAGAATTAGCTTACTTCACACAGTACAGTGTTCGGAAATGAAGGTGTTTGTTTTTTAAAGAAACTACTTTAGAACTGAAGCAAATCCACTAAATTGTAAATCTTGTGAGAGTACACAAACTAGGAAAGTTTGATCTTGCTGCACTGAAGAGTCTTCATAAGAAAGCAACTCCTTACGAGAACAGAACTAGCTTATTTCACACAGTAGGATATTTGGCAATGAAGTTGTTTGTTTTATAAACAAACTATTTAAGAAATGAAGCTAATCTACGAAGTTGTACATGTTGTTAGATTACACAAACTAGGAGTTTGATATTGCTGCACTGAAGACTTTTCGTAAGAAAGCAACACATTCCGAGAACAGAACTTGCTTATATCACATAGTAGGTTATTCGGCAATGAAGGTGTTTGTTTTCTAAACACACTACTTTAGAAAGGAGACGAATCTAATAAGTTCTACATCTTGTTAGATTACACAAACTAGCAAAGTTTGATCTTGCTGCACTGAAGACTCTTCGTAAGAAAGCAACTCATGCCTGGAACAGAACTAGCATATTTCACACAGTACAGTTTTTGGCAATGAAGATGTTTTTTTTTACTAAAGAAAGTACTAAAGATGAGACTAATCTATTAATTTGTACATCTTGTTAGATTACACAAACTAGCAAAGTTTTATCTTGCTGCACTGAAGACTCTTGGAAAGAAAGCAACTAATTCCTAGAACAGAACTGGCTTACTTCACACAGTACAGTGTTCAGAAATGAAGGTGTTTATTTTCTAAACAAACTATGTTAGAAATGAAGCTAATCTGCTAAGTTGTACATATTGTTAGATTACACAAACTAACAAAGTTTGAGCTTGAAGCACTGAAGACTCTTCATAAGAAAGCAACTCATTCCAAGAACAGAACTAGCTTATTTCACACAGTAGAATATTTGGCAGTGAAGGTGTTTGTTTTCTAAACAAACTACTTAAGGAATGAAGCTAAGCTACTAAGTTGTACATCTTGTTAGATTACACAAACTAGTAACGTTTGATCTTGGTGCACTGAAGACTCTTCGTAAGCAAGCATCTCATTCCTAGAACAGAACTAGCTTATTTCACACAGTAGGATATTCCGCAATGAAGGTGTTTGTTTCCTAAACAAACTACTTAAGAAATGAAGCTATTCTACTAAGTTGTACATGTTGTTAGATTACACAAACTAGCAAAGTTTGATCTTGCTGCACTGAAGACTCTTCGTAAGAAAGCAACTCATTCTGAGAACAGAACTAGCTTATTTCACACAGTAGGATATTCGCCAATGAAGGTGTTTGTTTTTTAAGCAAACCATTTAAGAAATGAAGCTGATCTCCTAAGTTGTACATCTTGTTAGATTACACAAACTAGCAGTATGATCTTGCTGCACTGAAGACTTGTGGTAAGAAAGCAACTCAATCCAAGAAGAGAATCAGCTTATTTCACACAGTAGGATATTCGCCAATGAAGGTGTTTGTTTTCTACACAAACTATGTGAGAACTGAAGCAATCTACTATGTTGTACATCTTGTGAGTTTACACAAACTAGCAAAGCTTGATCTTGCTGCACTCAAGGCTCCTCGTAAGAAAGCAACTCATGCCTAGAACTGAACTAGCTTATTTCACACAGTAGGATATTAGGCAATGAAGGTATTTGTTTTCTAAACAAACTACCTGAGAAATGAAGCTACTATACTAACTTGTACATCTTGTTAGATTACACAAAGTAGCAAAGTTTTATGTTGCTGCACTGAAGTCTCCTCGTAAGAAAGCAACTCAATCCATGAATAGAATTGGCTTATTTCACACAGTAGCATATTCGGCAATGAAGGTGTTTGTTTTCTAAACAAACTACTTAAGAAATGAAGCTACTCTACTACGTTCTACATCTTGTTAGATTACACAAACTAGCAAAGTTTGATCTTGCTGCACTAAAGACTCTTCGTAAGAAAGCAACTTATTCCTAGAACAGAATTAGCTTACTTCACACAGTACAGTGTTCGGAAATGAAAGTGTTTGTTTTTTAAAGAAACTACTTTAGAAATGAAGCAAATAAACTAAATTGTAAATCTTGTGAGAGTACACAAACTAGGAAAGTTTGATCTTGCTGCACTGAAGAATCTTCGTAAGAAAGCAACTCATTCCAAGTACAGATCTAGCTTATTTCACACAGTAGAATATTTGGCAATGAAGTTGTTTGTTTTATAAACAAACTACTTAACAAATGAAGCTAATCTATTAAGTTGTACATCTTGTTAGATTACACAAACTAGGAGTTTGATATTGCTGCACTGAAGACATTTCGTAAGAAAGCAACAAATTCCAAGAACAGAACTTGCTTATTTCACACAGTAGGTTATTTGGCAATGAAGGTGTTTGTTTTCTAAACACACTACTTTAGAAAGGGGACGAATCTAATAAGTTGTACATCTTGTTAGATTACACAAACTTGCAAAGTTTGATCTTGCTGCACTGAAGACTCTTCGTAAGAAAGCAACTCATTCCAAGAACAGATCTAACTTAATTCACACAGTAGGATATTCGGCAATGAAGGTGTTTGTTTTCTAAACAAACTATTTAAGAAATGAAGCTAATATACTAAGTTGTACATCTTGTTAGATTTCACAAACTAGCAGTTTTATCTTACTGTACTGAAGACTTTTGGTAAGAAAGCAACTCATTCCAAGAACAGAACCAGCTTATTTCACACAGTAGAATATTCGTCAATGAAGGTGTTTGTTTTCTAAACAAAATATGTGAGAAATGACGTTAATCAACTATGTTGTACATCTTGTGAGATTACACAAACTAACAAAGTTTGATCTTGCTGCACTGATGACTCTTCGGAAGAAAGCAACTCATGCCGAGATCAGAACCAGCTTATTTCACACAGTACAGTGTTCAGCAATGAAGATGTTTGTTTTCTAAACAAACTACTTAAGAAATGAGACGAGGGCTGGAGAGATGGCTTATCAATTAAGGCATTTTGCCTGCAAAGCCAAAGGACCTAGGTTCAACTCCCCAGTATCCACATGAGCCAGATGCACAAGGTGGTGCCCATTCTCTCCCTCTCTCTCTCTCTCTTTCTCTACATATATATCTGCCTCTTTCTCTCTCTCTCTCTGAAATAAATAAAAATAAAATATTTAAAAAAAGAAATGAGACGAATCTATTAAGTTCTACATCTTGTTAGATTACACAAACTAGCAAAGTTTGATCTTACTGTACTGAAGACTGTTCGTAAGAAAGCAACTCATTCCGAGAACAGAACTAGCTTACTTCACACAGTACAGTGTTTGGAAATGAAGGTGTTGCTTTTCTAAACAAACTATGTGAGAAAGGAAGCTAATCTACTAAGTTTTATATCGTGTTAGATTACACAAACTAGCAAAGTTTGATCTTGCTGCACTGAAGACTCTTCATAACAAAGCAAATCATTCCGAAAAGAGAATTAGCTTATTTCACAAAGTAGGATATTCGGCAATGAAGGTGTTTGTTTTCTTAACAAACTTCGTGAAAAATGAAGCTAATATACTAAGTTGTACATCTTGTTAGATTACACAAACTAGCAAAGTTTGATCTTGGTGCACTGAAGACTCTTCGTACGAAAGCAACTCATTCTGAGAACAGAATAGCTTATTTCACACAGTAGGATATTCGGCAATGAATGTGTTTGTTTTCTAAACACACTATGTTAGAAATGAAGCTAATCTACTAAGTTGTACATCGTGTTAGATTACACAAACTTGTAAAGTTTGATCTTGGTGCACTGAAGACTCTTCGTAAGAAAGCAACTCGTTCTGAGAACAGAATAGCTTATTAAACACAGTAGGATATTCGACAATGAAGGTGTTTGTTTTCTAAACAAACTACGTTATAAATGAAGCTAATCTACTAAGTTGTACATCTTGTTAGATTACACAAATTACTAAAGTTTAATTTTGGTTCACTGAAGACTCCTCGTAAGAAAGCAACTCATTCTGAGAACAGAATAGCTTATTTCACACAGTAGGATATTCGGCAATGAAGCGTTTGTTTTCTAAACAAACAACGTGAAAAATGAAGGTAATCTACTAAATTGTACATCTGGTTAGATTACACAGACTAGCAAAGTTTGATCTTGGTGCATTGAAGACTCTTCATAAGAAAGCAACTCATTCTGAGAATACAATAGCGTATTTCACACAGTAGGATATTCGGCAATGAAGGTGTTTGTTTTCTCAACAAACTACGTTAGAAATCAAGCTATTCTACTAAGTTGTACATCTCGTTGGATTACACACACTAGCAAAGTTTGTTGTTGCTACATAGAAGACTCTTCGTAAGTAAGCAACTCATTCCGAGAACTCAAAATAGTAGTTTGATCTTGCTGCACTGAAGACTTTTCGTATGAAAGCAACTCATTCCGAGAACAGAATTAGCTTATTTCACAAAGTAGGATATTCGACAATAAAGGTGTTTGTTTTCTAAACAAACTTCGTGAAAAATGAAGCTAATATACTAAGTTGTACATCTTGTTAGATTACACAAACTAGCAAAGTTTGATCTTGGTGCACTGAAGACTCTTCGTAAGATAGCAACTCGTTCTGAGAACAGAATACCTTATTTCACACAGTAGGATATTCGGCAATGAAGGTGTTTGTTTTCTAAACAAACTACGTTATAAATGAAGCTAATCTACTAAATTGTACATCTTCTTAGATTACACAAATTACTAAAGTTTAATTTTGGTGCACTGAAGACTCTTCGTAAGAAAGCAACTCATTCTGAGAACAGAATAGCTTATTTCACACAGTAGGATATTCGGCAATGAAAGTGTTTGTTTTCTAAACAAACTACGTTAGAAATGAAGCTATTCTACTAAGTTGTACATCTTGTTCGATTACACAAACTAGCAAAGTTTGTCGTTGCTGCACAGAAGAAATGAAGCTAATCTACTGTTGTACATCTTGTGAGATTACACAATCTAGCGTAGTTTGATCTTTCTGCACTGATGACTCTTCGTAAGAAAGCAACTCATTCCGAGAACAGAACTAGCTTACTTCACACAGTACAGTGTTTGGAAATGAAGGTTTTGCTTTTCTAAACAAACTACGTGAGAAAGGAAGCTAATCTCCTAAGTTTTATATCTTGTTATATTACACAAACTAGCAAAGTTTGATTTTGCTGCACTGAAGACTCTTCGTAAGAAAGAAACTCATTCCGAGAGCAGAACTAGCTTCCTTCACACAGTACAGGGTTCAGAATTGAAGGTGTTTGTTTTCTAAACAAACTGCATTAGAAATGAAGCTAATCTATTAAATTGTACATCTTGTGAGATTACACAAACTAGCAAAGTTTGATCTTGCTGCACTGAAGACTCTTCCTGAGGAAGCAACTCATTTCGAGAACAGAACTAGCTTATTTCACACAGAAGAATATTTGGCAAAGAAGTTGTTTGTTTTCTAAACAAACTATGTTAGAAATGAAGCTAATCTACTAAATTCTACATCTTGTTAGATTACACAAACTATCAAAGTTTGGTCTTGCTGCACTGAAGACTCTTTGTAAGAAAGCAACTCATGCTGAGAACAGAACAAACTTATTTCACACAGTACAGTGTTCGGCGATGAACACGTTTGTTTTCTAAACAAACTACTTAAGAAATGAGACGAATCTGTTAAGTTGTACATCTTGTTAGATTACACAAACTGGCAAAGTTTGATCTTGCTGCACTGAAGACTCTTCGTAGGAAAGCAACTCATTCCGAGAACATAATTAGCTTATTTCACAAAGTAGGATAATCGGCAATGAAGGTGTTTGTTTTCTAAACAAACTACGTTAGAAATGAAGCTAATCTACTAAGTTGTACATCTTCTTAGATTATACAAACTAGTTAAGTTTGATCTTGGTGCACTGAAGACTCTTCGTAAGAAAGCAATTCATTCTGAGAACAGAATAGCTTATTTTACACAGTAGAATATTCGGCCATGAACGTGTTTATTTTCTAAACAAACTACTTAAGAAATGAAGCTAACCTACTAAACTGTACATCTTCTTAGATTACTCAAACTAGTAGTTTAATCTTGCTGCACTGAAGACTTTTCATAAGAAAGCAACTCATTCCAAGAACAGAACCATCTTATTTCACACAGTAGGATATTCGTCAATGAAGGTGTTTGTTTTCTAAACAAACTATGTGAGAAATGAAGCTAATCTACTATGTTGTATATCTTGTCAGATTACACAAACTAGCGAAGTTTGATCTTGCTGCACTGATGACTCTTCGTAAGAAAGCAACTCATTCCGAGAACAGAACTTTTTACTTCACATAGTACAGTGTTTGGAAATGAAGGTGTTGCTTTTCTAAACAAACTACGTGAGAAAGGAAGCTAAGCTACTAAGTTTTATATCTTGTTAGATTACACAAACTACCAAAGTTTGATTTTGCTGCACTGAAGACTCTTCGTAAGAAAGCACCTCATTCCGAGAGCAGAACTAGCTTCCTTCACACAGTACAGGGTTCGGAATTGAAGGTGTTTGTTTTCTAAAAAAACTGCGTTAGAAATGAAGCTAATCTACTAAATTGTATATCTTGTTACATTACACAAACTAGCAAAGTTTGATTTTGCTGCACTGAAGACTCTTCCTAAGGAAGCAACTCATTTCGAGAACAGAACCAGCTTATTTCACACAGTAGAATATTCGGCAAAAAAGTTGTTTGTTTTCTAAACAAACTACGTTAGAAATGAAGCTAATCTACTAAGTTCTACATCTTGTTAGATTACACAAACTAGCAAAATTTGATATTGCTGCACTGAAGACTCTTCATAAGAAAGCAACTCATGCCGAGAAGAGAACTAGCTTGTTTCACACAGTAGAATATTTGGCAATGAATGTGTTTGTTTTCTAAACAAACTGTGAGAAAAATGAAGCTAATCTACTAATTTCTACATCTTGTTAAATTACACAAACTAGCAAAGTTTGATCTTGCTGCACTGAAGACTCTTCGTAAGAAAGCAACTCATGTCGAGAACAGGAAAAGATTATTTCACACAGTACAGTGTTCGGAGATGAACATGTTTGTTTTCTAAACAAAATACTGAAGAAATGAGAAGAATCTATTAAGTTGTATATCTTGTTAGATTACACAAACTGGCAAAGTTTGATGTTGCTGCACTGAAGACTCTTCGTAAGAAAGCAACTCATTCCGAGAACAGAATTACCTTATTTCACAAAGTAGGATAATCGGCAATGGTGTTTCTTTTCTAAACAAACTACGTTAGAAATGAAGCTAATCTACTAAGTTGCACATCTTTTTAGATTATACAAACTAGTAAAGTTTGATCTTGGTGCTCTGAAGACTCTTCGTAAGAAAGCTATTCATTCTGAGAACAGAATAGCTTATTTCACACAGTAGGATATTCGGCAATAAGGTGTTGGTTTTCTAAACAAACTACGTTAGAAATGAAGCTAATGTGCTAAGTTGTACATCTAGTTATATTACACAAACTAGCAAAGTTTGTTGTTGCTCCTTGAAGACTCTCAGTAAAAAAGCAACTCATTTTGAGAACAGAACTAGCTTACTTCACACAGTAGAATATTCGGCAATGAAGTTGTTTGTTTTCTAAACAAACTACGTTAGAAATGAAGCTAATCTACTAAGTTGAACATCTTGTTAGATTACACAAACTAGCTAAATTTGATCTTGCTGCACTGAAGACTCTTTGTAAGAAAGCAACTCATTCTGAGAATAGAACCAGCTTATTTCACACAGTAGGATATTCGTCAATGAATGTGTTTGTTTTCTAAACAAACTACATGACAAATGAAGCTAATCTACTAAGTTGTAAATCTTGTTAGATTACACAAACTAGCAAAGTTTGATGTTGCCTCACTGAAGAGTCTTCGTAAGAAGGCAACTCATGCAGAGAACAGAACTAGATTATTTCACACAGTAGATTATTCGGCAATGAGGGTTTTTGGTTTCTAAACAAAGTACTTAAGAAATGAAACTACTCTACTAAGTTGTACATCTTGTTAGATTACACAAACTAGCAAAGTTTGATCTTGCTGCACTGAAGACTCTTCGTAAGTAAGCCGCTCATTCTGAGAACAGAACTAGCTTGTTTCACACATAGGATATTCAGAAATGAAGGTGTTTGTTTTCTAAACAAACTACGTGAGAAATGAAGTTAATCTACTTAGTTCTACATCTTGTTAGATTACACAAATTAGCAACGTTTGATCTTCCTGCAGTGAAGACTCTTCGTAAGAAAGCTACTCATGCTGAGAACACAACTAGCTTATTTCACACAGTAGGATATTCGGAAATGAAGGTGTTTGTTTTCTAAACAAACTACATAAGAAATGAAGTGAATCTACTAACTTGTACATCTTGTTAGATTAAAAAAACTAGCAACGTTTGATATTGCTGCACGCAATACTCTTCATAAAAAAGCAACTCATGCCGAGAACAGAACTAGCGTATTTCACACAGTACAGTGTTTGGCAATGAAGATGTGTGTTTTCTAAACAAACTACTTAAGAAATGAACCTAATCTACTAAGTTGTACATCTTGTTAGATTACACAAAGCAGCAGTTTGATCTTGCTGCACTGAACACTCTTCATAAGAAAGCAACTCTTTCCAAGAACAGAACCAGCTTATTTGGCACAGTAGGATATTCTTCGAAGAAGGTGTTTGTTTTCTAAACAAACTACGTGAGAAATGAAATTAATCTACTAAGTTGTACATCTTGTTAGATTTCACAACCTAGCAAAGTTTGATCTTGCTGCACTGAAGACTCTTCGTAAGAAAGCAACTCATTCCGAGAACAGAACTTGCATATTTCACACAGTAGGATATTCGGCAATTAAGGTGTTTGTTTTCTAAACAAACTACTTAAGAAATGAAGCGAATCTACTAAGTTGTACATCTTGTTAGATTTCACAACCTAGCAAAGTTTGATCTTGCTGCACTGAAGACTCTTCGTAAGAAACCAGTTCATGCCAAGAACAGTACTAGCTTATTTCACACAGTAGGATATTCGGCAATTAAGGTGTTTGTTTTCTAAACAAACTACTTAAGAAATGAAGCGAATCTACTAAGTTGTACATCTTGTTAGGTTACACAAAGTAGCAAAGTTTGATCTTGCTGCACTGAAGACTCTTCGTAAGAAAGCATCTCATTCGCAGAACAGAACTAGCTTATTTCACACGGAAGGATATTCGTCAATGAAGGTGTTTGTTTTCTAAACAAACTACGTGAGAAATGAAGCTAATCTATTTAGTTTTACATCTTGTTAGATTACACAAACTAGCAAAGTTTGATGTTGCTGCACTGAAGACTCTTCGTAAGAAAGCAACTCATTTCGAGAACAGAACTAGCTTATTTCACACAGTAGAATATTTGGCAATGAAGTTACTTGTTTTCTAAACAAACTAAGTTAGAAATGAAGCTAATATACTAACTTGTACATCTTGTTAGATTACACAAACTAGTAAAGTTTGATCTTGGTGCACTGAAGACTCTTCGTAAGAAAGCAACTCATTCCTAGAGCAGAATTATCTTACTTCACACAGTACAGTGTTCAGAAATGAAGGTGTTTGTTGTTTTAAAAAACTACGTTAGAAATGAAGCCAACCCACTAAATTGTTCATCTTGTGAGATTACCCAAACTAGGAAAGTTTGATCTTGCTGTACTAAAGACTCTTCTTAAGAAAGCAACTCCTTCTGAGAACAGAACTGGCTTATTTCACACAGTAGGATATTCGGCAATGAAGGTTTTTGTTTTCTAAACAAACTACTTAAGAAATGAAGCTACTCTACTAAGTTGTACATCTTGTTAGATTACACAAACTAGCAAAGTTTGATCTTGCTGCACTGAAGACTCTTCGTAAGAAAGCAACTCATTCCTAGAACAGAATTATCTTACTTCACACAGTACAGTATTCGGAATTGAAGGTGTTGGTTTTCTAAACAAACTACGTTAGAAATGAAGCTAATATACTAAATTGTACATCATTCTAGATTACTCAAACTAGCAAAACTTGATCTTGCTGCACTGAAGACTCTTCGTAAGAAAGCCAAACATGCCGAGAACAGAACTAGCTTATTTCACACAGTAGTATATTCGGCAATGGAGTTGTGTTTTTTCTAAACAAACTATGTGAGAAATGAAGCTAATCTACTAAGTTGTACGTCTTGTTAGATTACTGAAACTAGCAGTTTGATCTTGCTGCACTGAAGACTTTTCGTAAGAAAGCAACTCCTTTGGAGAACAGAACTAGCTTATTTCACACAGTAGGATATTCGGCAATGAAGTTGTTTGTTTTCTAAACAAACTACTTAAGAAATGAAGCTAATCTACTAAGTTGTACATCTTGTTAGATTACTTAAACTAGCAGTTTGATCTTCCTTCACTGAAGACTCTTCGTAAGAAAACAACTATTCCGAGAGCAGAACTAGCTTAGTTCACACAGTACAGTGTTCGGAATTGAAGGTGTTTGTTTTCTAAACAAACTACATTAGAAATGAAGCTAATCTACTAACTTGTCCACCTTTTTAGATTACACAAACTGGCAAAGTATGATCTTGCTGCACTGAAGACCCTTGTAAGAAAGCAACTCATGCGCAGAACAGAACTAGCTTATTTCACACAGTAAGATATTCGGCAATGAAGGTGTTTGTTTTCTAAACAAACTACGTGAGAAATGAAGCTACTCTACTAATTTCTACATCTTGGTAGATTACACAAACTAGCAAACTTTCATCTTGCTGCTCTGAAGAATCTTCATAAGAAAGCTACTCATACCGAGAACAAAACTAACTCATTTCACACAGTAGGATATTCCTCAATGAAGGTGTTTGTTTTCTAAACAAACTACATGAGAAATGAAGCTAATCTACTAAATTGTCCATCTTGTTAGGTTACAAAAACTACCAAATTTTGATGTTGCTGCACTGAATACTCGTCGTAAGAAAGCAACTCATGCCAAGAACAGATCTAGCTTATTTCACACAGTACAGTGTTCGGCGATGAAGATGTTCTTTTTTCAAAACAAACTACGGGAGAAATGAAGCTAATCTACTAAGATATACATCTTGTTAATTTACACAAACTAGCAAAGTTTGATCATCCAGCACTGAAGACTCTTCGTAAGAAAGCAACTCATGCCGAGAACAGAACTAGCTTATTTCACAAAGTACAGTGTTCGGCGATAAAGATGTTTGTTTTCTAAAAAAACTTCTTAAGAAGTGAGACGAATCTATTAAGTTGTACATCTTGTTATATTACACAAATTAGCAGTTGATCTTGCTGCACTGAAGACTATTCGTAAGAAAGCAACTCATTCCGAGAACAGAACGAGCTTATTTCACACATTAGGATTTTCGTCAATGAAGGTGTTTGTTTTCCAAAGAAACTAAGTGAGAAATGAAGCTAATCTACTAAGTTGTACATCTTGTTAGATTACACAACCTAGCAAAGTTTGTTCATCCGGCAATGAAGACTCTTCGTAAGAAAGCAACTCATTTTGAGAACAGAACTAGCTTAGTTCACAGTAGAATATTCGGCAATGAAGGTGCTTGTTTTCTAAACAAACTACTTAAGAAATGAAGCTAATCTACTAAGTTGTACATCTTGTTAGATTACACAAACTAGCAAAGTTTTATCTGGCTGCAATTAAGACTCTTCGTAAGAAAGCAACTCATTCCCAGAACAGAACTAGCTTATTTCACACAGTAGGATATTCGAAAATGAAGGTGTTTGTTTTCTAAACATATTGATCAAGAAATGAAGCTAATCTACTAATGTTGTACATACTGTTAGATTAAACAAACTAGCAAAGTTTAATCTTGCTATACTGAAGACACTTCCTAAAAATCAACTTATTCCGAGAACGGGAGTAGCTTATTTCACACAGTAGGATATTCGGCAATGAAGGTGTTTGTTTTCTCAACTAACTATGTGAGAAATGAAATTCATCTACTAAGTTTTACATCTTGTTAGATTACAAAAACTAGCAACGTTTGATCTTGCTGCACTGAAGACTCTTCGTAAGAAAGCCACTCATGCCGAGACAGAACTACCTTATTTCACACAAAACAGTGTTCAGCGATGAAGATGTTTGTTTTCTAAACAAACTACTTAAGAAATGAGACGAATCTATTTAGTTGTAAATCTTGTTAGATTACACAAACTAGCAAAGTTTGATCTTGCTGAACTAAAGACTCTTTGTAGGCAACCAACTCATTCTGAGAACAGACCTAGCTTATTTCACACAGTACGATATTCGGTCAGGAAGCTGTTTGTTTTCTAAACAAACTACGTGAGAAATGAAGCTAATCTACTACGTTATAAATATTCTTAGATTACACAAAGTAGCAAAGTTTGATCTTGCTGCACTGAAGATTCTTCGTAAGAAAACAACTCCCGTCGAGAACAGAACTAGCTTGTTTCACACAGTGGATATTCATCAATGAAGGTGTTTGTCTTGTAAACAAACTACGTGAGAAATGAAGCTAATCTACTAAATTGTACATCTTGTTAGATTACACAAACTAGGAAAGTTTGATCTTGCTGCACTGAATAGTCTTCGTAAGAAAGCAACTCATTTCGAGAACAGAACTAGCTTATTTCACACGCCAGGATATTCGGCAATGAAGGTGTTTGTTTTCAAAACAAACTACTGAAGAAATGAAGCTAATCTACTAAGTTGTACATCTTGTTAGATTACACAAACAAGCAAAGTTTGATCATGCTGCACTGAGGACTCTTTGTAGGAAAGCAAATCATTCCGAGAACAGAACTAGCTTATTTCACACAGGAGTATATTCGGCAATGGAGTTGTGTTTTTTCTAAACAAACTACGTTAGAAATGAAGCTAATCTACTAAGTTGTACATCTTGTTAGATTGCACAAACTAGCAAAGTTTGATCTTGCTGCACTGTAGACTCTTCGTAAGGAAGCAACTCATTCTGAGAACAGAACTACCCTATTTCACACAGTATAGTGTTGGGTGATGAAGATGTTTGTTTTCTAAACAAACTACTTAAGAAATGATACTAATCTATTAAGTTGTACATCTTGTAAGATTGCACAAACTCGCAAAGTTTGATCTTGCTGAACTGAAGACTCTGCGTAAGAAAACAACTCATTCCGAGAACAGAACTAGATTACTTCACACAGTACAGTGTTTGGCAATGAAGGTGTTTGTTTTCTTAACAAACTATGTTAGAAATGAAGCTAATCTACTAAGTTGTACATCTTGGTAATTTACACCACCTAGCAAAGTTTGATCTTGCTGCACTGTGGACTCTTAGTAAGAAAGCAACTCATGCCTAGAACTGAACTAGCTTATTTCACACAGTAGGATATTCTACAATGAAGGTGTTTGTTTTCTAAACAAACTATGTGAGAAAAGAAGCTAGTCCACTGTTACATCTTTTTAGATTACACAAACTAGCAAAGTTTGATCTTGTTGCACTGAAGACTCTTCATAAGAAAGCAACTCATTCCAAGAACAGAACTAGCTTATTTCACACAGTAGGATATTCGTCAATGAAGGTGTTTGTTCTCTAAACAAACTACGTGAGAAATGAAGCTAATCTACTAAGTTCTACATCTTGTTATATTACACAAACTAGCAAAGTTTGATCTTGCTGCACTGCAGACTCTTTGTAAGAAAACAACTCATTCTGAGAACAGAACTAACTTAGTTCACACAGTACAGTGTTTGGAAATGAAGGTGTTGGTTTTATAAACACAGTACGTGAGAAATGAAGCTAATCTACTAAGTTGTACATCTTGTTAGATTACACAAACTGTCAGAGTTTGATCTTGCTGAAATGAACACTCTTCATAAGAAAGCAACTCATGCCGAGAACAGAACTAGCCTATTTCACACAGTACAGTGTTCAGCAATGAAGATGTTTGTTTTCTAAAAAACAACTTAAGAAATGAGACTAATCTATTAAGTTGTACATCTTGTTAGATTGCACAAAGTAGCAAAGTTTGATCTTGCTGAACTGAAGACTCTGCGTAAGAAAACAACTCATTCCGAGAACAGAACTAGCTTACCTCACACAGTACAGTGTTCGGCAATGAAGGTGTTTGTTTTCTAAACAAACTACGTTAGAAATGAAGCTTATCTACTAACTTGTACATCTTGTTGGATTACACAAACTAGCAAAGTTTGATCTTGCTACACTGTGGAGTCTTCGTAAGAAAGCAACTCATGCGGAGAACATGACTAGCTTATTTCACATAGTAGGATATTTGGCAATGAAGGTGTTTGTTTTCTAAACAAACTACGTGAGAAATGAAGCTAATCGACTGTTACATCTTTTTAGATTACACAAACTAGCAAAGATTGATCTTGCTGCACTGAAGACTCTTCTTAAGAAAGCAACTTGTTCCGAGAACAGAACTAGCTTATTTCACAAAGTAGGATATTTGGCAATGAAGGTGTTTGTTTTCTAAACTAACTACGAGAGAAATGAACCTAATGTAGTAAGATCTACATCTTGACAGATTAAACAAACTAGCAAAGTTTCATCTTGCTCCACTGAAGACTCTTCGTAAGAAAGGAACTCATGCCAAGAACAGAACTAACTTATTTCACACAGTACCGTGTTCAGCAATGAAGATGTTTCTTTTATGTAAAAACTACTTTACAAATGAGACAAATCTATTAAGTTGTATATCTTGGTAGATTTCACAAACTGGCAAAGTTTGATCTTGCTGCAATGAAGACTCTTCATAAGAAACCAACTCATTCCAAGAATAGAACTAGCTTATTTCACACAGTAGGATTTTCGGGAATGAAGGTGTTTGTTTTCTAAACAAAGTACGTTAGAAATGAATCTAATATACTAATTTGTACATCTTGTTAGATTACACAAACTAGCAAAGTTTGATCTTCCTGCACCGAAGACTCTTCGTAAGAAAGCAACTCATTCCGAGAACAGAACTTGCTTATTTCACACAGTAGGATATTCTCCAATGAAGGTGTTTGTTTTCTAAACAAACTACGTGAGAATTGAACCTAATGTAGTAAGATCTACATCTTGACAGATTAAACAAACTAACAAAGTTTGATCTTGCTGCACTGAAGACTCTTCGTAAAAAAGCAACTCATTCTGAGAACAGAACTAGCTTATTTCACACAGTAGGATATTCCGCAATGAAGGTGTTTGTTTTCTAAACAAACTACCTAAGAAATGAAGCTAATCTACTAAATTCTACACCTTGTTAGATTACACAAACTAGCAAAGTTTGATCTTCCTGCACTGGGGACTCTTAGTAAGAAAGCAACTCATTTTGAGAACAGAACTTGCTTATTTCACACAGTAGAATATTCGGCAATGAAGTTGTTTGATTTTTAAACAAACAATGTCAGAAATGAAGCTAATCTACTAACTTGTACATCTTGTTAGATTACACAAACTAGCAAAGTTTGATCTTGCTGCACCGAAGACTATTCGTAAGAAAGCAAGTCTTTCCGAGAACATCACTAGCTTACTTCAGTGTACAGTGTCCGGAAATGAAGGTGTTTGTTTTCAAAACAAACTATGTTAGAAATGAAGCTAATCTACTAAATTTTATATCTTGTTAGATTACACAAACTAGCAATGTTTGATCTTGCTGGACTGAATACTCTTCGTGAGAAAGCAACTCATTCCGAGAACAGAACTAGCTTACTTCATACAGTACAGTGTTTGGAAATGAAGGTGTTTGTTTTCTAAACAAACTACGTGAGAAATGAAGCTAATATAATAAGTTCTACATCTTTTAAAATTCACAAAATAGCAAAGTTTGATCTTGCTGCACTGAAGACTCTTCGTAAGAAAGAAACTCATTCCGAGAGTAGAACTAGCTTACTTCGCACAGTATAGTGTTCGGAATTGAAGGTGTGGTTTTCTAAACAAACTACGATAGAAATGAAGCTAATCTACTAAATTGTACATCTTGTTAGATTACACAAACTAGCAAAATTTGATCTTGCTGCACTGAAAAGTCTTCGTTAGAAAGCAACTCCTTTCGAGAACAGAACTAGCTTATTTCACACAGTAGGATATTTGGCAATGAAGGTGTTTGTTTTCTAAACAAACAACTTAAGAATTGAAGCTAATATACTAAGTTGTATATCTTGGTAGATTACACACACTAGCACAGTTTGATCTTGCTGCACTGAAGACTCTTCATAAGAAAGCAACTCATGCCGAGAACAGAACTAGCTTATTTCACACAGTAGGATATTCGGCATTGAAGGTGTTTGTTTTTGAAACAAACTACATGAGAAATGAAGCTAATCTTCTATGTTGTACATCTTGTGAGATTGCACAAACTAGCAAAGTTTGATCTTGCTGCACTGAAGACTCTTCGTAAGAACGCAACTCATGCCTGGAACAGAACTAGCTTAGTTCACACAGTAGGATATTCGGCAATGAAGTTGTTTGTTTTCTAAACAAACTACGTAAGAAATGAAGCTAATCTACTAAGTTGTACATCTTCTTCGATTACACAAATTAGCAGTTTGATCTTGCTGCACTGAAGACTTGTTGTAAGAAAGCAACACATTCTGAGAACAGAACTTGCTTATTTAACACAGTAGGTTATTCGGCAATGAAGGTGTTTGTTTTCAAAACACACTACTTTAGAAATGAGACGAATATATTAAGTTGTACATCTTGTTACATTACAGAAACAAGCAAAGTTTGATCTTGCTGCATGGACCATTCTTCTTAAGAAAGCAACTCATTCCGAAAACAGAACTAGCTTATTTCACACAGTAGGATATTCAGCAATGAAGGTGTTTGTTTTCTAAACAAACTATTTAAAAAATAAAGCTAATCTACTAAGTTGTACATCTTGTTAGATTACACAAACTAGCTGTTTGACCTTGCTGCACTGAAGACTTTTCGTAAGAAAGCAACTCATTCCAAAAACAAAACCACCTTATTTCACACAGTAGGATATTTGGGAATGAATATGTTTGTTTTCTCAACAAACTAAGTGAGAAATGAAGCTAATCTACTAAGTTCTACATCTTGTTAAATTACTCAAACTAGGAAAGTTTGATCTTGCTGCACAGAAGAATTTTCGTAAGAAAGCAACTCATTCCAAAACAGAACCAGCTTATTTCACACAGTGGGATATTCGTCAATGGAGGTGTTTGTTTTCTAAACAAACTACGAGAGAAATGAAGGTAATCTACTGTGTTGTACATCTTGTGAGATTGCACAAACTAGCAAAGTTTGATCTTGCTACACTGAAGACTCTTAGTAAGAAAGCAACTCATGCCTGGAACAGAAATAGCTTATTTCACACAGTAGGACATTTGGTAATGAAAGTGTTTGTTTTCTAAACAAACTACCTGAGAAATGAAGCTAATCTACCTAATTCTACATCTTGTTAGATTACACAAACTAGCAAAGTTTGATCTTGCTACACTGAAGACTCTTCGTAAGAAAGCAACTCATGCCGAGAACAGAAATAGCTTATTTCACACAGTACAGTGTTCATCAATGAAGATGTTTGTTTTCTAAACAAACAACTTGAGAAATGAAGCTAATCTACTAAGTTCTAAATCTTGTTAGATTACACAAACTAGCAAAGTTTGATCTTGCTGCACTGAACACTCTTGGTAAGAATGCAACTCATTCCTAGAACAGAACTTGCTTACTTCACACAGTACATTGTTTGGAAATGAAGGTGTTTGTTTTCTAAACAAACTACATGAGATATGAAGCTAATCTACTAATTTGTACACATTTTTAGATTACACAAATTAGCAATGTTTGATCTTGCTGCACTGAAGACTCTTCCTAAGAAAGCAACTCATTTTGAGAACAGAACTAGATTATTTCACACAGTAGGATATTTGGCAATGAAGGTGTTTGTTTTCTAAACAAACTACTTAAGAAATGAAGCTGTCTACTAAGTTGTACATCCTTTTAGATCACAGAAACTAGCAAAGTTTGATGTTGTTGCACTGAAGACTCTTCGTAAGAAAGCAACTCATTTCGAGAACAGAACTAGCTTATTTCACATGGTAGAATATTTGGCAATGAAGGTGTTTGTTTTCTCACCAAACTACTTAAGAAATGAAGCTAATGTACTAAGTTGTACATCTTGTTAGATTACACAAACTAGCAGTTTGATCTTGATACACTGAAGACATTTCGTAAAAAAGCAACACATTCAGAAACAGAACTTGCTTATTTCACACATTAGGTTATTCGGCAATGAAGGTGTTTGTTTTCTAAACACACTACTTTAGACATGAGACGAATGTATTAAGTTGTACATCTTGTTAGATTACACAAACCAGCAAAGTTTGATCTTGCTGCACTGAAGACTCGTCGTAAAAAAGCAACTCATTCCGAGAACAGAACTTGCTTATTTCACACAGTAGGATAATCGGCAATGAAGGTGTTTGTTTTCTAAAGAAGCTATTTAATAAATGAAGCTAATCTACTAAGTTGTCCATCTTGTTAGATTACACAAACTAGCAAAGTTTGATCTTGCTGCACTGAAGACTCTTCATAAGAAAGCAAATCATGCCGAGAACAGAACTAGCTTATTTTACACAGTACAGTTTTCGGCAATGAAGACACTTATTTTCTAAACAAACTACTTAAGAAATGAGACGAATTTATTAAGTTCTACATGTTCTTAGATTACACAAAATAGCAAAGTTTGATCTTGCTGCACTGAAGACCCTTTGTACGAAAGCAACTCATTCTGAGAACAGAACTAGCTTACTTCCCACAGTACAGTGTTTGGAAATGAAGGTGTTTGTTTTCTAAACAAACTACGTGAGAAAGGAAGCTAATATACTATGTTGTACATGTCGTGAGATTATACAAACAAACAAAGTTTGATCTTGCTGCACTGAAGACTCTTCGTAAGAAAGAAACTCATGCCTGGACCAGAACTAGCTTATTTCACAGTGTAGGATATTCGACAATGAAGGTGTTTGTTTACTAAACAAAGTACTTAAGAAATGAGACGAATCTATTAAGTTGTACATCTTGTTAGATTACACAAACAAGCAAAGTTTGATCTTGCTGCACTGAAGACTCTTGGTAAGAAAGCAACTCATTCCTAGAACAGAACTAGCTTACTTCACACACTAGAGTGTTCGGAAATGAAGGTGTTTGTTGTCTAAATAAACTATGTTAGAAATGAAGCTAGTCTGCTGAGTTGTACATATTGTTAGATTACACACACTAACAAAGTTTGATCTTGATGCAATGAAGACTCTTCGTAAGAAAGCAACTCATTCGGAGAACAGAATGAGCTTATTTCACACAGTAGGATATTCGGCAATGAAGGTGTTTGTTTTCTAAACAAACGACTTAAGGAATGAAGCTATTCTACTAAGGTGTACATCTTCTTAGATTACACAACCTAGCAAAGTTTGATCTTGCTGTACTGAAGACTTTTCGTAAGTAAGCAACTCATTCCAAGAACAGAACTAGCTTATTTCACACTGTAGGATATTTGGCAATGAAGGTGTTTGTTTTCTAAACAAACTACCTAAGAAATGAAGCTAATCTACTAAGTTGTACATCTTGTTAGATTACACAAACTAGTAAAGTTTGATCTTGGTGCTTGAAGACTCTTCGTAAGCAAGCATCTCATTCCTAGAACAGAACTAGCTTATTTCACACAGTAGGATATTCGGCAATGAAGGTTTTTGTTTTCTAAACAAACTACTTAAGAAATGAAGCTACGCTACTAAGTTGTACATCTTGTTAGATTACACAAACTAGCAAAGTTTGATCTTGCTGCACTGAAGAGTCTTCATAAGAAAGCAACTCATTCCGAGAACAGAACTAGCTTATTTCACACAGTAGGATATTTGCCAATGAAGGTGTTTGTTTTCTAAACAAACCATTTAAGAAATGAAGCTGATCTACTAAGTTGTACATCTTGTTAGTTTACACAAAGCAGCAGTTTGATCTTGCTGCACTGAAGACTTTTGGTAAGAAAGCAACTCAATACAAGAACAGAACCAGCTTATTTCACACAGTAGGATATTCGTCAATGAAGGTGTTTGTTTTCTACACAAACTGCGTGAGAACTGAAGCTAATCTACTATGTTGTACATCTTGTGAGATTACACAAACTAGCAAAGTTTGATCTCGCTGCACTGAAGACTCTTCATAAGAAAGCATCTCATGCCTAGGTCTGAACTAGCTTATTTCACACAGTAGGATATTCAGCAACGAAGGTGTTTGTTTTCTAAAAAAACTAACTGAGAAATGAAGCTAATCTACAAATTCTACATCTTGTTAGATTACACAAACTAGCAAAGTTTGATCTTGCTACACTGAAGACTGTTCATAAAAAAGCAACTCATGCCGAGAACAGAACTAGCTTATTTCACACAGTACAGTGTTCATCAATGAAGATGTTTGTTTTCTAAACAAAGTACTTAAGAAATGAGACTAATCTATTAAGTTGTACATCTTGTTAGGTTACACAAACTAGCAAAGTTTGATCTTTCTGCACTGAACACTCTTGGTAAGAATGCAACTCATTCCTAGAACAGAACTCGCTTACTTCACACAGTATATTGTTCTGCAATGAAGGTGTTTATTTTCTAAACAAACTACCTGAGAAATGAAGATAGTCTACTAAATTGTACATCTTGTTAGATTACACAAACTAGTAACGTTTGAACTTGGTGCACTGAAGACTCTTCATAAGCAAGCATCTCATTCCTAGAACAGAACTAGCTTATTTCAAATAGTAGGATATTCCGCAATGAAGGTGTTTGTTTCCTAAAAAAAAAACTTAAGAAATGAAGCTACTCTAATAATTTGTACATATTGTTAGATTACAGAAACTAGCAAAGTTTGATCTTGCTGCACTGAAGACTCTTCGTAAGAAAGCAACTCATTCTGAGAACAGAACTAGCTTATTTCACACAGTAGGATATTCGCCAATGAAGGAGTTTGTTTTCTAAACAAACCATTTAAGAAATGAAGCTGATCTACTAAGTTGTACATCTTGTCAGATTACACAAACTAGCAGTTTGATCTTGCTGCACTGAAGACTTTTGGTAAGAAAGCAACTCAATCCAAGAACCAAACCAGCTTATTTCACACAGTAGGATATTCGTCAATTAAGGTGTTTGTTTTCTACACAAACTACGTGAGAACTGAAGTTAATCTACTATGTTGTACATCTTGTGAGATTACAGAAACTAGCAAAGTTTGATCTCGCTGCACTGAAGACTCTTCGTAAGAAAGCAACTCATTCTGAGAACAGAACTAGCTTATTTCACACAGTAGGATATTAGGCAATGAAGGTGTTTGTTTTCTAAACAAACTACCTGAGAAATGAAGCTAATATAGTAAATTCTACATCTTGTTAGATTACACAAACTAGCAAAATTTGATCTTGGTTCACTGAAAAGTAATCGTAAGAAAGCAACTCATGCTGAGAACAGAACTTGCTTATTTTACACAATACACTGTTCGGGAATGAAGATGATTGTTTTCTAAACAAACTGCTTAAGAAATGAGACGAATCTATTAAGTTGTACATCTTGTTAGATTGCACAAACTAGCAAAGTTTGATCTTGTTGCACTGAAGACTCTTTGTAAGAAAGCAACTCATTCTGAGAACAGAACTAGCTTACTTCACACACTACAGTGTTTGGAAATGAAGGTGTTTGTTTTCTAAACAAACTACGTGAGAAAGGAAGCTAATCTACTAAGTTTTACATCTTGTTGGATTACACACACTAGTAAAGTTTGATCTTGCTGCACTGAAGACTCTTCGTAAGAAAGCAACTCATTCCGAGAACAGAACTAGCTTAATTCACACACTAGGATATTCGGCACTGAAGGTGTTCATTTTCTAAACAAGCTACTTGAGAAATGAAGCTAATCTACTAAGTTTTACATCTTGTTAGATTACACAAACTAGGAGTTTGATCTTGCTGCACTGAAGACTTTTCGTAAGAAAGCAACTCATGCTGAGAACAGAACTAGCTTACTTCACATGGTACAGTTTTTGGCAAAGAAGGTGTTTGTTTTTTAAACAAACTATGTTAGAAATGAAGCTAATCTACTAAGTCATACATCTTGTGATATTACACCAACTAGGATAGTTTGATCTTGCTGCACTGAAGACTCTTCATAAGAAAGCAACTCATTTCCAGAACAGAACAAGCTCTTTTCACACAGTAGAATATTCATCAATGAAATTATTTGATTTCTAAACCAACTACGTTAGAAATGAAGGTAATATATTAAGTTGTACATCTTGTTAGATTACACAACCTAGCAAAGTTTGATCTTGGTTCCCTGAAGACTCTTCCTAAGAAAGCAACTCATTCAGAGAACAGAACTAGCTTATTTCACACAGTAGGATATTCAGCAATGAAGGTGTGTGTTTTCTAAACAAACTACTTAAGAAATGAAGCTACTCTACTAAGTTGTACATCTTGTTAGATTACACAAATTATCAAAGTTTGATGTTGCTGCACTTAAGTCTCCTTGTAAGAAAGCAACTCAACCCATGAACAGAACTAGCTTATTTCACACAGTAGCATATTCGGCAATGAAGGTGTTTGTTTTCTAAACAAACTACTTAAGAAATGAAGCTACTCCACTAAGTTCTACATCTTGTTAGATTACACAAACTAGCAAAGTTTGATCTTGCTGCACTAAAGACTCTTCGTAAGAAAGCAACTCATTCCTAGAACAGAATTAGCTTACTTCACACAGTACAGTGTTCAGAAATGAAGGTGTTTGTTTTTTTAAAAAAACTACTTTAGAAATGAAGCAAATAAACTAAATTGTAAATCTTATGAGAGTACACAAACAAGAAAGTTTGATCTTGCTGCACTGAAGAGTCTTCGTAAGAAAGCAACTCCTTCTGAGAACAGAACTAGCTTATTTCACATAGTAGAATATTTGGCAATGAAGTTGTTTGTTTTCTAAACAAACTACTTAAGAAATGAAGCTAATATATTAAGTTGTACATCTTGTTAGATTACACAAACTAGGAGTTTGATATTGCTGCACTGAAGACATTTCGTAAGAAAGCAACACATTCCAAGAACAGAACTTGCTTATTTCATACAGTAGGTTATTTGGCAATGAAGGTGTTTGATTTCTAGACACAATACTTTAGAAAGGAGACGAACCTAATAAGTTGTACATCTTGTTAGATTACACAAACTAGCAATGTTTGATCTTGCTGCACTGAAGACTCTTCATAAGAAAGCAACTCATTCCGAGAACAGAACTTGCATATTTCACACAGTAGGTTATTTGGCAATGAAGGTGTTTGTTTTCTAAACAAACTATTTAAGAAATGAAGATAATCTACTACTTTGTACATCTTGTTAGATTACACAAACTAGAAAAGTTTGATCTTGCTGCACTGAAGACTCTTCGTAAGAAAGAAACTCATTCCAAGAGCAGAACTAGCTTACTTCACACAGTAGGATATTCGGCAATGAAGGTATTTGTTTTCCAAACAAACTACATGAGAAATGTAGCTAATCTACTAAGTTCTACATCTTGTTAAATTACACAAACTAGCAAATTTTGATCTTACTGCACTGAAGACTTTTTGAAGAAAGCAACTCATTCCAAAAACAGAACCAGCTTATTTCACACAGTAGAATATTCGTCAATGAAGGTTTTTGTTTTCTAAACAAACTACGTGAGAAATGAGGCTAATCTACCAAGTTCTACACCTTGTTAGGTTACACAAACTAGCAAAGTTTGATCTTGATGCACTGAATACTCTTCGTAAGAAAGCAACTCATTCCTAGAACAGAACTAGCTTACTTCACACAGTACAGTTTTCGGAAATGATGGTGTTTATTTTCTAAACAAACTGCGTTAGAAATTAAGCTAATCCAGTAAATTGTACATCTTGAGCTATTACACTGACTAGGAAAGTTAATCTTGCTGCACTGAAGACTCTTCGTAAGAAAGCAACTCCTTCGGAGAACAGAAGTAGCTTATTTCACACAGTAGGATATTCGGCAATGAAGCTGTTTGTTTTCTAAACGAACTACTTAAGAAATGAAGCTAATCTACTAAGTTGTGCATCTTGTTAGATTACACATACTAGCAGTTTGATCTGGCTACACTGAAGACTTTTCGTACAAATGCAACACATTCCGAGAACAGAACTTGCTTATTTCACACAGTAGGATATTAGGCAATGAAGGTGTTTGTTTTCTAAACAAACTCTTTAAGAAATGAAGCTATTCTACGAAGTTGTACATCTTGCTAGATTACACAAAATAACAGTTTGGTCTTGCTGCACTGAAGACTGTTCGTAAGAAAGCAACTCATTCCAAGAACAGAACCAGCTTATTTCACACAGTAGGATATCCGTCAATGAAAGTGTTTCATTTCTAAACAAACTATGTGAGAAATGAAGCTAATGTACTAAATTCTACATCTTGTTATATTACACATATTAGCAAAGTTTGATCTTGCTGCACTGAAGACTCTTCATAAGAAAGAAAATCATGCCGAGAACAGAACTAGCTTATTTTACACAGTACAGTGTTCGGCAATGAAGATGTTTGTTTTCTAAACAAACTACTTAAGAAATGAGAAGAATCTAATAAATTCTATATCTTTTTAGATTACACAAACTAGCAAAGTTTGATCTTGCTGCACTGAAGACTCTTCATAAGAAAGCAAATCATTCCAAGAGCAGAACTAGCTTACTTAACACAGTACAGTGTTCGGAATTGAAGGTGTTTGTTTTCTAAACAAACTACTTAAGAAATGAGACGAATCTATTAAGTTCTACATCTTGTAAGAATACACAAACTCGCCAAGTTTAATCTTGCTGCACTGAAGACTCTTTGTAAGAAAGCAACTCATTCCTGGAACAGAACTAGATTACTTCACCAAGTACCATGTATGGAAATGAAGGTGTTTGTTTTCTAAACAAACTACGTGAGAAAGGAAGGTAATATACTAAGTTCTACAACTTGTCAGATTACACAAACTAGCAAAGTATGATCTTGCTGAACTAAAGACTCTTCGTAAGAAAGCAACTCATTCCGAGAGCAGAACTAGCTTACTTCACACAGTACAGTGTTCGGAATTGAAGGTGTTTGTTTTCTAAAGGAACTACGTTAGAAATGAAGCTAATCTACTAAATTGTACATCTTGTTAGATTAAACAAACTAGCAAAATTTGACCTTGCTGCAATGAAATCTCTTCGTAAGAAAGCAACTCATACCTGGAACAGAACTAGCTTATTTCACACAGTACAGTGTTCGTCGATGAAGATATTTGTTTTCTCAACAAACTACATAAGAAATGAGATGAATATATTAAGTTGGACATCTTGTTAGATTACACAAACTAGCAGTTTGATCTTGCTGCGCTCAAGACTTTTCGTAAGAAAGCAACTCATTCCAAAAACAGAACAGGTTTATTCCACACAGTAGGATATTCGTCAATGAAGGTGTTTGTTTTCTAAACAAACTACGTGAGAAATGAAGCTAATCAACTATGGTGTACATCTTGTGAGATTATACAAACAAAGTTTGATCTTGCTGCCCTGAAGACTCTTAATAAGAAAGAAACTCATGCCTGAAAAAGAACTAGCTAAATTCACACAGTAGGATATTCGGCAATGAATGTGTTTGTTTTCTAAACAAACTACCTGAGATATGAAGCTAATCTACTAAATTCTAAATTTTGTTAGATTACACGAACTAGCAAAGTTTGATATTGCTGCACTGAAGACTCTTCGTAAGATATCAACTCATGCCTTGAAGAGAACTAGCTTATTTCACAAAGTACAGTTTTTGGCAATGAAGATTTTTGTTTACTAAACAAAGTACTTAAGAAATGAGACGAATCTATTAAGTTGTACATCTTGTTAGATTACAAAAAGTAGCAAAGATTGATCTTGCTGCACTGAAGACTCTTGGAAAGATAGCAACTCATTCCTAGAACAAAAGTAGCTTACTTCACACAGTACAGTGTTCGGAAATGAAGGTGTTTGTTTTCTAAACAAACTATGTTAGAAATAAAGCTAATCTGCTAAGTTGTACATATTGTTAGATTACCCAAACTAACAAAGTTTGATCTTGATGCAATGAAGACTCTTCATAAGAAAGCAACTCATTCGGAGAACAGAACTAGCTTATTTCACACTGTAGGATATTCGGCAATGAAGGTGTTTGTTTTCTAAACAAACTACTTAAGAAATGAATCTAATCTACTAAGTTGTACATCTTGTTAGATTACACAAACTAGCAGTTTGATCTTGCTTCACTGAAGAGTCTTCGTAAGAAAGCAACTCATGCCGAGAACAGAACTAGCTTATTTCACACAGTAAAGTGTTCGGCAAGGAAGATGTTTGTTTTCTAAACAAACTACTTTATAAATGAGACAAATCTATTAAGTTGTACATCCTGTTAGATTACACAAACTAGCAAAGTTTGATCTGGCTGCACTGAAGACTCTCCGTAAGAAAGCAACTCATTCCCAGAACAGAACTAGCTTACTTCACACAGTACACTGTTTAGAAATGAAGGTGTTTGTTTTCTAAACAAACTATGTTAGAAATGAAGCTAATCTACTAAGTTGTACATCTTGTTAGATTACACAAACTAGCAAAGTTTGATCTTGATGCACTGAAGACTCTTCGTTAGAAAGCAACTCACGCCGAGAACAGAACTACCTTATTTCACACAGTAGAATATTCAGCCATGAAGGTGTTTGTTTTCTAAACAAACTATGTTAAAAATGAAGCTAATCTATAAATTGTACATCTCGTTAGGTAACACAAACGAGCAAAGTTTGATCTTACTGCACTGAAGACTCTTCTTAAGAAAGCAACTCATTCCGAGAACAGAAATAGCTTATTTCACACATTAGGATATTCGGCAATGAAGGTTTTTGTTTTCTAAACAAACTACGTGAGAAATGAAGCTAATCTACTAAGTTCTACATCTTGTTAGATTACACAAACTAGCAAAGTTTGTCTTGCTGCACTGACGTCTCTACGTAAGAAAGCAACTCATTCCGAGAACAGAACTAGCTTACTTCACACATACAGTATTTGGCAATAAAGGTGTTTGTTTTCTAAACAAACTACTTTAGAAATGAGACTAATCTATTAAGTTGTGTATCTTGTTAGATTACACAAACTAGCAAAGTTTGATCTTGCTGCAATGAAGACTCTTCGTAAGAAAGCAACTCATTCCGAGAACAGAACTAGCTTACTTCACAAAGTACAGTTTTCGGCAATGAAGAGGTTTGTTTTCTAAACCAACTACTTTTGAAATGAGACGAATCTATTAAGTTGTACATCTTATTAGATTACACAAACTAGCAAAGTTTGATCTTGCTGCACTGAGGACTCGTCTTAAGAAAGCAACTCATTCCGACAACAGACTTGCTTACTTCACACAGTACAGTGTTTGGCAATGAGGATGTTTGTTTTCTAAGCAAACTACTTTAGAAATGTGACGATTCTATTAAGTTGTACATCTTGTTAGATTACACAAACTAGCAGTTTGATCTTGCTGCACTGAAGACTCTTACTAAGAAAGCCAATCTTTCCGAGAACAGAACTAGCTTATTTCACACAGTACAGTGTTCGGCAGTGAAGCTGTTTGTTTTCTAAACAAACTACTTAAGAAATGAGACGAATCTATTAAGTTGTACACCTTGTTATATTACACAAACTAGCAAAGTTTGATCTTGCTGCACTAAAGACAATTCGTAAGAAAGCAACTCATTCCGTGAACAGAACTAGCTTACTTCACACAGTACAGTATATTGAAATGAAGGTGTTTGTTTTCTAAACAAACTATGTGAGAAATGAAGCTAATCTACTAAGTTCAACATCTTGTAAGATTACACAAACTAGCAAAGTTTGATCTTGCTGCACTGAAGACTCTTCGTAAGAAAGTAACTCATTCCGAGAACAGAACTAGCTTATTTCACACAGTACAGTTTTCGGCAATGAAGATGTTTGTTTTCTAAACAAACTACTTAAGAAATGATACGAATCTATTAAGTTGTACATCTTGTTACATTACACAAACTAGCAAAGTTTGTTCTTGCTGCACTGAAGACAATTCGTAAGGAAGCAACTCATTCCATGAACAGAACTAGCTTACTTCACACAGTACACTGTTTGGAAATGAAGGTGTTTGTTTGATAAACAAACTACGTTAGAAATGAAGCTAATCTACTAAATTGTACATCTTGTTAGATTACACAAACAAGCAAACTTTGATCTTGCTCCACTGAAGACTCTTGATAAGACATCAATTCATTCTGAGTATAGAATTAGCTTATTTCACACAGTAGGATATTAGGCAATGAAAGCTTTTGTTTTCTAAACAAACTACGTGAGAAATGAAGCTAATCTACCAAGTTGTACATCTCGTTAGATTACACAAGCTAGCAAAGTTTGATCTTGCTGCACTGGCGACTCTTCGTAAGAAAGCAACTCATTTTGAGAACAGAACTAGCTGATTTCACACAGTAGAATATTCGGCAATGAAGGTGTTTGTTTTCTAAACAAACTACGTTAGAAATGAAGATAATCTACTAAGTTGTACATCTCATTAGATTACACAAACTAGCAAAGTTTGATCTTGCTGCACTGACGACTCTTCATAAGAAAGCAACTCATGCCAAGAACAGAACTAGCTTACTTCACACAGTACAGTGTTCTGAAATGAAGGTGTTTGTTTTATAAACAAACTAAGTTAGAAATGAAGCTAATCCATTAAATTGTACCTCTTATCAGATTACACAAACTAGCAAAGTTTGATCTTGATGCACTGTAGACTCTTCGTAAGAACGCAACACATTCCAATAACAGAACTAGATTACTTCTCACAGTAGAGTGTTCGGCAATGAAGGTGTTTGTTTTCTAAACAAAGTACCTTAGTAATGAAGCTAATCTACTAAATTATACATCTTCTTAGATTACACAAACTAGCAAAGGTTGATCTTGCTGCACTGAAGACTCTTCATAAGAAAGCAACTCATTCGGAGAACAGAACTAGCTTATTTCACCCAGTAGGATAATCACAATGAAGGTGTTTGTTTTCTAAACAAACTACGTGAGAAATGAAGCTAATCCACTAAGTTCTACATTTTGTTTGATTACACAATCTAGCAGTTTGATCTTATTGCACTCAAGAGTCTTTGTAAGAAAGCAACTCATTCCGGGAACAGAACTAGCTTATTTCACACAGTAGGATATTTGGCAATGAATGTTTTTGTTCTCTAAACAAACTGCGTGAGAAATGAACCTAATCTTCTACGTTCTACATCTTGTTAGATTATAAAAACTAGCAATCTTTGATCTTACTGCACTGAAGACTCTTTGTAAGAAAGAAATTCATGCCCAGAACAGAACTAGCTTATTTCACACACTACAGTATTTAGCAAAGATGGTGTTTGTTTACTAAACAAACTACTTTAGAAATGAGACGAATCTATTAAGTTTTACATCTTGTTAGATTACACAAAGTAGCAAAGTTTGATATTCCTGCACTGACTACTCTTCGTAAGAAAGCAACTCATTCCAAAAACAGAACTAGCTTACTTCACACAGTACCGTGTTTGGAAATGAAGGTTTTTCTTTTCTAAAAACATTACTTTAGAAATGAAGCTAATCAAATAATTGTACATCTTGTTATATTACACAAACTAGCAAAGTTTGATCTTTCGGCACTGAAGTGTCTTCGTAAGAAAGCATCTCATTCCGAGAACAGAACTAGTTTATTTCACACAGTACAGTGTTCTGAAATAAAGGTGTTTGTTTTCTAAACAAACTATGTTAGAAATGAAGCTAATCTACTAAGTTGTGCATCTCATTACTTAACACGAATGAGCAAAGTTTGATTTTACTGCACTGAAGACTCTTCGTAAGAAAGCAACTCATTCCGAGAACAGAACTAGTTTATTTCACACAGTACAGTGTTCGGCAGTGAAGATGGTTGTTTTGTAAACAAACTACTTAAGAAATGAGACGAATCTTTTAAGTTGTACAGCTTGTTATATTACACAAATTAGCAAAGTTTGATCTTGCTGAACTGAAGACTCTTCGTAAGAAAGCAACTCATGCCAAGAACAGAACTAGCTTCTTTCACACAGTACAGTGTTCCGCAAAAAAGATGTTTGTTATCTAAACGAACTCCTTTAGAAATGAGACGAATCTATTAAGTTGTACATCGAGTGAAATTACACAAACCAGCAAAGTTTGATCTTCCTGCACTGAAGACTCTTCATAAGAAAGCAACTCATTCCGACAGCAGAACTAGCTTATTTCAAACAGTACAGTGTTCAGCAAAGAAGATGTTTGTTTTCTAAACAAACTACTTAATAAAGGAGACAAATCTATTAAGTTGTACATCCTGTTAGATTACACAAACTAGCAAAGTTTTATCTTGCTGCACTAAAGACAATTCGTAAGAAAGCAACTCATTCGGTGAACAGAACTAGCTTACTTCACACAGTACAGTGTTCGGCAATGAGGATGTTTGTTTTCTAAACAAACTACTTTAGAAATGAGACGAGTCTATTAAGTTGTACATCTTGTTACATTACATAAAATAGCAAAGTTTGATCTCGCTGCACTGAAGACTCTTCGTAAGAAAGCAACTAATTCCGAGAACAGAACTGGCTTATTTCACACAGTAGGATAATCGGCAATGAAGGGGTTTGTTTCCTAAACAAACTACGTGAGAAATGAAGCTAATCTACTAAGTTCTAAATCTTGTTAGATTACACAAACTAGCAAAGTTTGATCTTGGTGCACTGAAGACTCTTAGTAAGAAAGCAAATCATTCCGAGAACAGAACTAGCTTATTTCACACATTACAGTGTTGAGCAAAGAAGGTGTTGGTTTTCTAAAGAAATGACTTTAGAAATGAGACGAATCTATTAAGTTGTTGGTCTTGTTAGATTACACAAACTAGCAAAGTTTGATCTTGCTGCACTGAAGACTCTTCGTAAGAAAGCAACTCATTCCGACAACAGAACTAGCTTACTCCACACAGTACAGTGTTCAGAAATGAAGGTGTTTGTTTTCTAAACAAACTACTTATGAATGAGACGAATCTTTTAAGTTGTACATCTTGTTAGATTACACAAATTAGCACAGTTTGATCTTGCTGCACTGAAGACTCTTCATAAGAAACCAACTCATGCCGAGAACACAACCACTTTATTTCACACAGTAGGATATTCGTCAATGAAGGTGTTTGTTTTCCAAAGAAACTACGTTAGAAATGAAGCTAATCTACACATTTTGACATCTTGTTAGATTACACAAACTAGCAAAGTTTGATCTTGCTGCACTGAAGACTCTTCGTAAGAAAGCAACTCATTCCCAGGACAGAACTAGCTTACTTCACACAGTACAGTGTTCTGAAATGAAGGTGTTTGTTTTCTAAACAACCTACGTTAGAAATGAAGCTAATCTACTGAATTGTACATCTTGTTAGATTACAGAAACTAGCAAAGTTTGATCTTGCTGCACTGAAGACTCTTCATTAGAAAGCAACTCATGCCGAGAACAGAAGTAGCTTATTTCACACAGTAGAATATTCGGCAATGAAGGTGTTTATTTCTAAACAAACTGTGTTAGAAATGAAGCTAATCTACTAAGTTGTACATCTCGTTAGGTAACACAAACGAGCAAAGTTTGATCTTACTGCACTGAAGACTCTTCTTAAGAAAACAACTCATTCCGAGAACAGAACTAGTTTATTTCACACAGTAGATATTCATCAATGAAGGTGTTTGTTTTCTAAACAAACTACGTGAGAAATGAAGCTAATCTACTAAGTTCTACATCTTGTTAGATTACACAAACTAGCAAAGTTTGTTTTGCTGCACTGACGTCTCCTCGTAAGAAAGCAACTCATTCCGAGAACAGAATTAGCTTACTTCACACATACAGTGTTCTGCAATGATAGTGTTTGTTTTCTAAACAAACTACTTTAGAAATGTGACGAATGTACTAAGTTATATATCTTGTTAGATTACACAAACTAGCACAGGTTGTTCTTGGTGCACTGAAGACTCTTCGTAAGAAACCAACTCATGCTGAGAACAGAACCAGCTTATTTCACACAGTAGGATATTCATCAATGAAGTTGTTTGTTTTCTAAACAAACTATGTTACAAATGAAGCAAATCTACTAAATTGTATATCTTGTTAGATTTCAGAAACTAGCAAAGTTTTATCTTGCTGCACTGAAGTCTCTTCGTAAGAAAGCAACTCATTCCGAGAACAGAACTAGCTTACTTCATACAGTACAGTGTTTGGCAATGAAGGTGTTTGTTTTCTAAGCAAACTACTTTAGAAATGAAATGAATCTACTAATTTCTGCATCTTGTTAGATTACACAAACCAGAAAGTTTCAACTTGCTACACTCAACCCTCTTCATAGGAAAGCAACTCATTCTCAGAACAGAACTAGCTTATTTCCCACAGTACAGTTTTCAGCAATGAAGATGTTTGTTTTCTAAACAAACTACTTTAGAAATGAGGGGAATCTAATAAGATATACAACTTGTTAGATTACACAAACTAGCAAAGTTTCAACTTGCTGGACTCAACCTTCTTCGTAGGAAAGCAACTGATTCCTAGAAACGAACTAGCTTTTTTTCATTCACAGAGTACAGTGTTCGGAAATGAATATGTTTGTTTTCTAAACAAACTAATGTAGGAAAGAGGCCAATCTACAAGGTTGCACAACTCTTTAGGTTACATTAACAAGGAAAGTTTGAACTTGCTTCACTCAACCATCTTCGTAGGAAAGCAAATGATTCCTAGAACCGAATTAGCTTACTTCACTCATTACTGGGTTTTGCAATAAATCAAACTACTTTAGAAATGTTGCAAATCTACTAAATTATACATCTTGTTAGATTATACAAACTAGGAATGTTTGAACTTGCTGCACTCAACCTTCTTCGTAGGAAAGCAACTGATTCCTAGAATCGAAACAGCTTATTTCACATAGTACAATATTTCACAATGAAGGTGTTTGTTTTCTAAACTAAGTAGTTTAGAAATGAAGCAGAACTTGTAAGTCGTGCGTGTTGTTAGATTACATAAAGAAGGAAAGTTTAAACTTGCTGCATTCAACCTTCTTCATAGGAAAGCAACTGATTCCTAGAAGCGAACTAGCTTATTTCACACAGTGCAGTGTTCGGCAATGAAGATGTTTGTTTTCTCAACAAACTTCATTAGAAATGAGGTGAATCTATTAAGTTGTACATCTTTTTAGATTAATTTAACAAAGAAATTTTGAACTTGCTGCACTCAACCATCTCCGTAGAAAAGAAACTGATTCCTAGAACCGAACTAGCTTATTTCACACAGTACAGTGTTCGGCAATGAAGATGTTCGGTTTCTAAACAAAGTAGTTTAGAAATGGAGCTAAACTTGTAAGTTGTACACCTTGTTAGATTGCACAAACAACGAAAGTTTGAACTTGCTGCACTTGCAAAGCAACTGATACCTAGAACCGAATTAGCTTATTTCCACGGTACAGTGTTCAGGAATGAAGATTTTTGTTCTCTAAACATACTACTTTAGAAATGAGGCGAATCTACTAACTTGTACATCTTCTTAGATTACACAAACCAGGAAAGTTTGAACTTGCTGCACTCAACCTTCTTTGTAGGAAAGCAACTGATTCCAAGAAACGAACTAGCTTTTTTCTCCCAGTAAAGGGTTCTGCAATGAAGATGTTTGTTTTCTAAACAAACTACTGTAGAAATGTCCCCAATGTACTAACTTGTACATATTTTAGATTACATTAACAAGGAAAGTATGAATATGCTGCACTCAACATTCTTCGTAGGAAAGCAACTGATTCCTAGAACCGAACTAGCTTATTTCACACAGTAATGTGTTTGGCAATGAAGATGTTTGTTTTCTCAACAAACTTCATTAGAAATGAGGTGAATATATTAAGTTGTACATCTTTTTATATTACATTAATAAAGAAAGTTTGAACTTGCTGCACTCAACCATCTCCGTAGGAAAGCAATTGTTTCCTAGAACCGAACTAGCTTATTTCACACATTACAATGTTTGGCAATGAAGATGTTTGTTTTCTAAACAAAGTAGATTAGAAATGAACAGAAACTTGTATGTTGTACATCTTGTTAGACTACACAAACAAGGAAAGTTTGAACTTTCTGCACTCAACCTTCTTCGTAGGAAAGGAACTGATTCCTAGAACCGAACGAGCTTATTTCACAGTGTACAGTGTTCGGCAATGAAGATATTTGTTTTCTAAACAAGCTACTGTATAAATGAGGCCAATCTACTAAGTTGTACATCTTTTTAGATTACATGAAAAGGAAAGTTTGAACTTGTTGAACTCAACCTTCTTCGTAGGAAAGCAACTGATTTCATGAACTGAACTAGGTTATTTCACACACTAAAGTGTTTGGCAATGAAAATGTTTGTTTTCTAAACGAACTGCATGAGAAATGACACGAATCTACTAACTTATACATCTTGGTAGATTACACAAAGTAGGAAAGGTTGAACTTGCTGCACTCAACCTTCTTCGTAGGAAAGCGACTGATTCCTAGAACCGAAACAGCTTATTTCACACAGTACAGTGTTCGGCAATGAAGATGTTTGTTTTCTAATCAGACTACTGTACAAATGAGGCCAATCTACTAAATTGTACATCTTTTTATAGCACATTAACAAGGAAAGTTTGAACTAGTTCCACTCAACTTTCTTCATAGGAAAGCAACTGATTCCTAGAACCGAACTACCTTATTTCACACAATATAGGGTTTGGCAATGAAGGGGTTTGTTTTCTAAACAAACTGCTTTAGAAATGAGGTGAATCTCCTAACTGATGCATCCTCTTATATTACACAAACTATGAAAGTTTGAACTTGCTGTACTCAACCTTCTATGTAGGAAAGCAACTGATTCCTAGAACCGAAACAACTTATTTCACACGGTACAATATTTGGCAATGAAGGTGTTTGTTTTCTACAGAAACTATGAAAGTTTGAACTTGCTGTACTCAACCTTCTTCGTAGGAGAGCAACTGATTCCTAGAACCGAAACAGCTTATTTCACACAGTACAATATTTGGCAATGAAGGTGTTTGTTTTCTAAAGAAAGTAGTTTAGATGTGAGGCGAATCTAATAAGTTGTACATCTTGTTAGATTACACAAACAAGGAAACTTTGAACTTGCTTCGCTCATCCTTCTTCTTACGCAAGCAACTGATTCCAAGAAATGAACTAGCTTTTTTCTCAAAGTAAAGGGTTCGCCAATGAAGATGTTTGTTTTCTAAACAAACTACTGTAGAAATGATGCCAATCTACTAAGTTGTACATACTTTAGATTACATTAACAAGGAAAATATGAACATGCTGCACTCAACATTCTTCGTAGGAGAGCAACTGATTCCTAGAACCGAACTAGCTTATTTCACACAGTACTGTGTTCGGCAATGAAGGTGTTTGTTTTCTAAACAAAGTTGTTTAGAAATGAAGCGAAAATTGGAAGTTGTACACCTTGTTAGATTACACAAAAAAGCAAAGTTTGAACTTCCTGCACTCAACCTTCTTCGTAGGAAAGCAACTGATTCCTAGAACCGAACTAGTTTATTTCACACAGTGCAGTGTTCCGCAATGAAAATGTTTGTTTTCTCAACAAAGTACATTAGAAATGAGGTGAATCTATTAAGTTGTACATCTTTTAGATTACATTAACAAGGAAAGTTTGAAGTTGTTGCACTCAACCATCTCCATAGAAAAGCAACTGATTCCTTGAACCGAAATAGCTTATTTCACACATTACAGTGTTTGGCAATGAAGATATTTGTTTTCTAAACAAAGTAGGTTAGAAATGAAGCGAAACTTGTAAGTTGTACAACTTGTTAGATTACACAAACAAGGAAAGTTTCAACTTGCTGCACTCAACCTTCTTCGTAGGAAAGCAACTGATTCCTAGAACCGAACTAGCTTATTTCACACGGTACAGTGTTCGGCAATGAAGATGTTTGTTTCCTAAACATACTACTTTAGAAACGAGGTGAATCTACTAACTTGTACATCTTGTTAGATTACACAAGCAAGGAAAGTTTGAACATGCTGCACTCAACGTTCTTCGTAGGAAAGCAACTGATTCCTAGAACCGAACTAGCTTATTTCACACAGTACAGCGTTCAGCATTGAAGATATTTGTTTTCTAAACAAAGTAGTTTATAAATGAAGCGAAACTTCTAAGTTCTATATCTTCGTAGATTACACAAACACGGAAAGTTTGAACTTGTTGCACTCAACCTTCTTCGTAGTGAAGCAACTGATTCCTAGAACTGAAGTAGTTTATTTCACACAGTAAAGGGTTTGGCAATGAAGATCTTTGTTTTCTAAACAAACTACTTTAGAAATGAGAGATAAGTTGTACATCTTGTTTCCTCTTTAAGTTATATTTCTGCAAACTACTTTAGAAATGAGGCTAATCTACTAACTTATATATCTTGTTAGATTACACAAACTAGAAAAGTTTGATCTTGCTGTACTCACCCTTCTTCCTAGGAAAGCAACTGATTCCTAGAACCGAAATAGCTTATTTCACACAGTACAATATTTGGCAATGAAGGTGTTTGTTTTCTAAACGAAGTAGTTTAGATGTGTGGTGAATCTAATAAGTTGTACATCTCGTTAGATTACACAAACAAGGAAAGTTTGAACTTGCTGCACTCAACCTTCATTGTAGGAAAGCAACTGATTCCAAGAAATGAACTAGCTTTTTTCTCACAGTAAAGGGTTCTGCAATGAAGATGTTTGTTTTCTAAACAAATTACTGTAGAAATGACGCCAATGTACTAACTTGTACATATTTTAGATAACATTAACAAGGAAAGTATGAATATGCTGCACTCACCCTTCTTCGTAGGAGAGCAGCTGATTCCTAGAACTGAACTAGCTTATTTCACACAGTACAATATATGGCATTGAAGGTGTTTGTTTTCTAAACAACGTAGTTTAGAAATGAAGCAAAACTTTTAAGTTGTACAACTTGTTTGATTACACAAACAAGGAAAGTTTCAACTTGCTGCACTCAACCTTCTTCGTAGGAAAGCAACTGATTTCTAGAACAGAACTAGCTTATTTCACACAGTAAACTGTTCTGCAATGAAGATGATTGTTTACTCAACAAACTACATTAGAAATGAGGTGAATCTATTATGTTGACATCTTGAGATTACATTAACAAGGAAAGTTTGAACTTGCTGCACTCAACCTTCTTCGTAGGAAAGCAACTGATTCCTAGAACCGAACGAGCTTATTTCACACAGTAAACTGTTCTGCAATGAAGATGATTGTTTACTCAACAAACTACATTAGAAATGAGGTGAATCTATTAAGTTTTACATCCTTTTAGATTACATTAACAAAGAAATTTGAACTTGCTGGACCCAACCTTCTTCGTAACAAAGCAACTGATTCCTAGAACCGAACTAGCTTATTTCACACAGTACAGTGTTCGGCAATGAAGATGTTTGTTTTCTAAACATACTACTTTGGAAATGAGGTGAATGTACTAACTTGTATTTCTTGTTAGATTACACAAACAAGTAAAGTTTGAACATGCTGCACTCAACCTTCTTCGTAAGAAAGAAACTGATTCCTAGAACCGAACTAGCTTATTTCACACAGTACAGTGTTCGGCATTGAAGATATTTGTTTTCTAAACAAAGTAGTTTAGAAATGAAGCGAAACTTCTAAGTTGTACATCTTGGTAGATTACACAAACAAGGAAAGTTTGAACTTGCTGCACTCAACCTTCTTCATAGGAAAGCAACTGATTCCTAGAACCGAACTAGCTTATTTCACACAGTATAGGGTTTGGCAATGAAGGGGTTTGTTTTCAAAACAAACTGAAAATGGTGTTTGTTTTCTAAACAAAACTACTTTGAGAAATGAGGAAAGAACCTATTAAACTTATACAATCTTGTTAATATTACACAAACTAACCAGAAAGTTTGAACTTGCTGTACTCAACCTTCTTCGTAGAGGAATGCAACTGATTCCTAGAACCAAAACAGCTTATTTCACACAGTACAATATTTGGCAATGAAGGTGTTTGTTTTCTAAAGAAAGTAGTTTAGATGTGAGGCGAATCTATTAAGTTGTACATCTTGTTAGATTACACAAACAAGGAAAGTTTGAACTTGCTGTACTCATCCTTCTTCTTAGGAAAGCAACTGATTCCTAGAAATGAACTAGCTTTTTTCACACAGTAAAGGGTTCGGCAATGAAGATGTTTGTTTTCTAAACAAACTACTGTAGAAATGGCGCCAATCTACTAAGTTGTACATACTTTAGATTACATTAACAAGGAAAGTATGAACATGCTGCACTCAACCTTCTTCGTAGGAGAGCAACTGATTCCTAGAACCGAACTAGCTTATTTCACACATTACACTATGTTCGGCAATGAAGATGTTTGTTTTCTAAACAAAGTAGTTTAGAAATGAAGCGAAAATTGGAAGTTGTACACCTTGTTAGATTACACAAACAAGGAAAGTTTGAACTTCCTGCACTCAACCTTCTTCGTAGGAAAGCAACTGATTTCTAGAACCGAACTAGCTTATTTCACACAGTACAGTGTTCGCAAAGAAGATGTTTGTTTTCTTAACAAAGTACTTTAGAAATGAGGTGAATCTATTAAGTTGTACATCTTTTTAGATTACATTAATAAGGAAAGTTTGAAGTTGTTGCACTCAACCTTCTCCATAGAAAAGCAACTGATTCCTTGAACCGAACTAGCTTATTTCACACAGTACAGTGTTTGGCAATGAAGATGTTTGTTTTCTAAACAAAGTAGGTTAGAAATGAAGCCAATCTACTAACTTGTACATCTTGGTAGAGTACACAAACAAGGAAAGTTTGAACTTGCTGCACTCAACCTTCTTCGTAGGAAAGCAACTGATTCCTAGAACCGAACTAGCTTATTTCACACAGTACAGTGTTCGCAATGAAGATGTTTGTTTCCTAAACATACTACTGTAGAAATGAGGCCAATCTACTAACTTGTACATCTTGTTAGATTACACAAACAAGGAAAGTTTGAACTTGCTGCACTCAACGTTCTTCATAGGAAAGCAACTGATTCCTAGAACCGAACTAGCTTATTTCACACAGTACAGGGTTTGGCAATGAAGGTGTTTGTTTTCTAAACAAAGTAGTTTAGAAATGAAGTGAAACTAATAAGTTCTATATCTTGTATAGATTACACAAACAAGGAAAGTTTGAACTTGTTGCACTCAACCTTCTTTGTAGTGAAGCAACTGATTCCAAGAAAAGTAGCTTATTATTCACAGTAAAGGGTTTGGCAATGAAGATCTTTGTTTTCTAAAACAAACTACTTTAGAAATGAGGCAATCTACTAACTTTATTCTTGTTAGATTACACAAACTAGAAAAGTTTGAACTTGCTGTACTCACCCTTCTTCCTAGGAAAGCAACTGATTCCTAGAACCGAAACAGCTTATTTCACACAGTACAATATTTGGCAATGAAGGTGTTTGTTTTCTAAACAAAGTAGTTTAGATGTGTGGCAAATCTAATAAGTTGTACATCTTGTTAGATTACACAAACAAGGAAAGTTTGAACTTGCTGCACTCAACCTTCATTGTAGGAAAGCAACTGATTCCAAGAAATGAACTAGCTTTTTTCTCACAGTAAAGGGTTCGCAATGAAGATGTTTGTTTTCTAAACAAACTACTGTAGAAATGATGCCAATCTACTAAGTTGTACATACTTTAGATTACATTAACAAGGAAAGTATGAACATGCTGCACTCAACCTTCTTCGTAGGAGAGCAACTGATTCCTAGAACTGAACTAGCTTATTTCACACAGTACAATGTTCGGCAATGAAGGTGTTTGTTTTCTAAACAAAGTTGTTTAGAAATGAAGCAAAACTTTTGTTGTACACCTTGTTAGATTACACAAACAAGGAAAGTTTGAACTTGCTGCACTCAACCTTCTTCGTAGGAAAGCAACTGATTCCTAGAACCGAACTAGCTTATTTCACACAGTACAGTGTTCTGCAATGAAGATGTTTGTTTTTCTCAACAAAGTACATTAGAAATGAGGTGAATCTATTAAGTTGTACATCTTTTTAGATTACATTAACAAGGAAAGTTTGAACTTGTTGCACTCAACCATCTTCATAGAAAAGCAACTGATTCCTAGAACCCAAATAGCTTATTTCACACAGTACAGTGTTTGGCAATGAAGATGTTTGTTTTCTAAACAAACTACTTTAGAAATGAGGTGAATCTTACTAACTTGTACATCTTGTTAGATTACACAAACAAGGAAAGTTTGAACTTGCTGCACTCAACCTTCTTCGTAGGAAAGCAACTGATTCCTAGAACCGAACTAGCTTATTTCACACAGTACAGTGTTCGGCAATGAAGATGTTTGTTTTCTAAACAAAGTAGTTTAGAAATGAAGGTGAACTTCTAAGTTGTACATCTTGTTAGATTACACAAACAAGGAAAGTTTGAACTTGCTGCACTCAACCTTCTTCATAGTAAAGCAACTGATTCCTAGAACCGAACTAGCTTATTTCACACAGTACAGTGTTCAGCAATGAAGATGTTTGTTTTCTAAACAAACTACTTTAGAAATGAGGCGAAACTACTAACTTATATCTTGTTATATTACACAAACACGAAAAGTTTGAACTTGCTGCACTCAACCTTCTTCCTAGTGAATGCAACTGATTCCTAGAACCAAAATAGCTTATTTCACACAGTACAGTATTTGGCAATGAAGATGTTTGTTTTCTAAACAAACTAGTTTAGAAATGAGGCTAATCTATTAAGTTGTACATCTTGTTAGATTACACAAACAAGGAAAGTTTGAACTTGCTGTACTCAACCTTCTTCCTAGGGAAAGCAACTGATTCCTAGAACCGAACTAGCTTATTTCACACAGTAAAGTGTTCTGCAATGAAGATGTTTGTTTTCTAAACAAACTAGTTTAGAAATGTGGTGAATCTAATAAGTTGTACATCTTTTAGATTACATTAACAAGGAAAGTTTGAACTTGCTGCACTCAACCTTCTTTGTAGGAAAGCAACTGATTCCAAGAAATGAACTAGCTTATTTCACAGTACAATATTCTGCAATGAAGATGTTTGTTTTCTAAACAAAGTAGTTTAGAAATGAAGCAAAATTTTAAGTTGTACACATATTTTTAGATTACACAAACAAGGAAAGTTTGAATATGCTGCACTCAACCTTCTTCGTAGGAAAGCAACTGATTCCTAGAACTGAACTAGCTTATTTCACACAGTACAATGTTCTGCAATGAAGATGTTTGTTTTCTAAACAAACTACTTTAGAAATGAGGTGAATCTATTAAGTTGTACATCTTTTTAGATTACATTAACAAGGAAAGTTTGAACTTGCTGCACTCAACCATCTTCGTAGGAAAGCAACTGATTTCTAGAACCAGAACTAGCTTATTTCACACAGTACAGTGTTTGAAAATGAAGATGATTGTTTTTCTAAACAAACTACATTAGAAATGAGGTGAATCTATTAACTTGTACATCTTTTTAGATTACATTAAACAAGAAAGTTTGAACTTGCTGGACTCAACCTTCTTCGTAACAAAGCAACTGATTCCTAGAACCGAACTAGCTTATTTCACACAGTACAGTGTTCGGCAATGAAGATGTTTGTTTTCTAAACATACTACTTTGGAAATGAGGTGAATGTACTAACTTGTATTTCTTGTTAGATTACACAAACAAGTAAAGTTTGAACATGCTGCACTCAACCTTCTTCGTAAGAAAGAAACTGATTCCTAGAACCGAACTAGCTTATTTCACACAGTACAGTGTTCGGCATTGAAGATATTTGTTTTCTAAACAAAGTAGTTTAGAAATGAAGCGAAACTTCTAAGTTGTACATCTTGGTAGATTACACAAACAAGGAAAGTTTGAACTTGCTGCACTCAACCTTCTTCGTAGCGAAGCAACTGATTCCTAGAACCGAAGTAGCTTATTTCACACAGTATAGGGTTCGGCAATGAAGGTGTTTGTTTTCTAAACAAACTACTTTAGAAATGAGGCGAACCTACTAACTTATACGTCTTGTTATATTACACAAACTACGAAAGTTTGAACTTGCTGTACTCAACCTTCTTCGTAGGAATGCAACTGATTCCTAGAACCAAAACAGCTTATTACACACAGTACAATATTTGGCAATGGAGGTGTTTGTTTTCTAAAGAAAGTAGTTTAGATGTGAGGCGAATCTATTAAGTTGTACATCTTGTTAGATTACACAAACAAGGAAAGTTTGAACTTGCTGTACTCATCCTTCTTCGTAGGAAAGCAACTGATTCCTAGAAACGAACTAGCTTTTTTCACACAGTAAAGGGTTCGGCAATGAAGATGTTTGTTTTCTAAACAAACTACTGTAGAAATGGCGCCAATCTACTAAGTCGTACATGTTTTAGATTACATTAACAAGGAAAGTATGAACATGCTGCACTCACCCTTCTTCGTAGGAGAGCAACTGATTCCTAGAATCGAACTAGATTATTTCACTTATTTCACTATGTTCGGCAATGAAGATGTTTGTTTTCTAAACAAAGTAGGTTAGAAATGAAGCGAAAATTGGAAGTTGTACACCTTGTTAGATTACACAAACAAGGAAAGTTATAACTTCCTGCACTCAACCTTCTTCGTAGGAAAGCAACTGATTTCTAGAACCGAACTAGCTTATTTCACACAGTACAGTGTTCGGCAAAGAAGATGTTTGTTTTCTTAACAAAGTACTTTAGAAATGAGGTGAATCGATTAAGTTGTACACCTTTTTAGATTACATTAATAAGGAAAGTTTGAAGTTGTTGCACTCAACAATCTCCATAGAAAAGCAACTGATTCCTAGAACCTAACTAGCTTATTTCACACAGTACAGTGTTTGGCAATGAAGATGTTTCTTTTGTAAAGAAACTACTGTAGAAATGAGGCCAATCGACTAACTTGTACATCTTTTTATAGTACATTAACAAGAAAAGTTTGAACTTGTTGCACTCAACCTTCTTCGTAGGAAAGCAACTGATTCCGAGAACCGAACTAGCTTGTTTCACACAGTATAGGGTTCAGCAATGAAGATGTTTGTTTTCTAAACAAACTACTTTAGAAATGAGGCGAATCTACTAACTTATCCATCTTGTTTGATTACACAAACTAGGAAAATTTGATCTTGCTGTACTCACCCTTCTTCGTAGGAAAGCAACTGATTCCTAGAACCGCAACAGCTTATGTCACACAGTACAATATTTGGCAATGAAGGTGTTTGTTTTCTAAACAAAGTAGTTTAGATGTGTGGCGAATCTAATAAGTTGTACATCTTGTTAGATTACACAAACAAGGAAAGTTTGAACTTGCTGCACTCAACCTTCTTTGTAGGACAGCAACTGATTCCAAGAAACGAACTAGCTTTTTATTCACAGTAAAGGGTTCGGCAATGAAGATGTTTGTTTTCTAAACAAACTACTGTAGAAATGACGCCAATCTACTAAGTTGTACATATTTTAGATTACATTAACAAGGAAAGTATGAACATGCTGCACTCACCCTTCTTCATAGGAGAGCAACTGATTCCTAGAACTGAACTAGGTTATTTCACACAGTACAATATTTGGCAATGAAGGTGTTTGTTTTCTAAACAACGTAGTTTAGAAATGAAGCAAAACATTAAAGTTGTACACCTTGTTAGATTACACAAACAAGGAAAGTTTGAATTTGCTGCACTCAACCTTCTTCGTAGGAAAGCAACTGATTCCTAGAAATGAACTAGCTTATTTCACACAGTACACTGTTCGGCAATGAAGATGTTTCTTTACTCAACAAACTACATTAGAAATGAGGTGAACCTATTACGTTTAACATGCTTTTAGATTACATTAACAAAGAAAGTTTGAACTTGCTGCACCCAACCTTCTTCGTAGCAAAGCAACTTATTCCTAGAACCGAACTAGCTTATTTCACACAGTACAGTGTTCGGCAATGAAGATGTTTGTTTTCTATACATACTACTTTAGAAATGAGGTGAATCTATTAAGTTGTACATCTTTTTAGATTACATTAACGATGAAAGTATGAACATGCTGCACTCAACCTTTTTCGTAGGAAAGCAACTCATTCCTAGAACCGAACTAGTTTATTCCACACATTACAGTACTTGACAATGAAGGTGTTTGTTTTCCAAACAAAGTAGATTAGAAATGAAACGAAACTTGTAAGTTGTACATATTGTTAGGTTACACAAACAAGGAAAGTTTGAACTTGCTGCACTCAACCTTCTTCATAGTAAAGAATCTGATTCCAGGAACCAAACAAGCTTCTTTCACAGAGTACAGTGTTGGGCAATGAAGATGTTTGTTTCCTAAACAAACTACTTTAGAAATGAGTCGAATCTACTAACTTGTACATCTTGTTAGAATGCACAAACAAGGTAAGTTTGAACTTGCTGCACTCAACCTTCTTCGGAAGAAAGCAACTGATTCTTACAACCCAAATAGGTTGTTTCACACATTACAGTAGTTGGCAATGAAGATATTTGTTTCCTAAACAAAGTAGTTCAGAAATGAAAGGAAACTTGTAAGTTGTACATCTTGTTACGTTACACAAACAGGGAAAGTTTGAACTTGCTGCACTCAACCTTCTTCGTAGAAAGCAACTGATTCCTAGAGCCGACCTAGCTTATTTCACACGGTACAGTGTTCAGCAATGAAGATGTTTGTTTTCTAAACAAAGTAGTTTAGAAAGGAAGCGAAACTTGTAAGTTGTACATCGTGTTAGACTGCATAAACAACGAACGTTTGAATTTGCTCCACTCAACCTTCTTCGCAGCAAAGCAACTGATTCCTAGAACCAAATTAGATTATTTCCACAGTACAGTGTTCAGGAATGAAGATGTTTGTTTTCTAAACATACTACTTTAGAAATGAGGCGAATCTATTAACTTGTACATCTTCTTAGATTAAACAAACAAGGAAAGTTTGAACTTGCTGCACTCAACCTTCTTCGTAGGAAAGCAACTGACTCCTAGAACCGAAGGAGGTTATTTCACACAATAAAGTGTTCGGCAATGAAGATGTTAGTTTTCTCAACTAACTTAATTAGAAAAGAGGTCAATCTATTAAGTTGTACATCTTTTTAGATTACATTAAGAAAGAAAGTTTGAACTTGCTGCACACAACCATCTCCATAGAAAAGCAACCGATTCCTAGAACCGAAACAGCTTATTTCACACAGTACAATATTTGACAATGAAGGTGTTTGTTTTCTAAACAAAGTAGTTTAGAAATGAAGCAAAACTTATAAGTTGTACATCTTCTTAGATTACACAAACAAGGAAAGTTTGAACTTGCCACACTCAACCTTCTTTGTAGGAAAGCAACTGATTCCTAAAACCGAACTAGCTTATTGCACACAATACAGTGTTCAGGAATGAAGATGTTTGTTTTCTCAATAAACTACTTTAGAAATGAGGTGAATCTAATAAGTTGTACATCTTTTTAGATTACATTAACAAGGAAAGTTTGAACTTGCTGCACTCAACCATCTCCGTAGAAAAGCAACTGATTCCTAGAACCAAACTACCTTATTTCACACAGTACAATATTTGGAAATGAAGGTGTTTGTTTTGTAAGCAAAGTAGTTTAGATGTGAGGCGAATCTAATAAGTTGTACTACTTGTTAGATTACACAAACAAGGAAAGTTTGAACTTGCTGAACTCAACCTTCTTCGTAGCAAAGCAACTGATTCCTAGAACTGAACTGTTTTATTTGCATATTACAGTGTACGGGAATGAAGATGTTTGTTTTCTAAACATACTACTTTAGAAATGAGTCGAATCTACTAACTTGTACATCTTGTTAGATTACACAAACAAGGAAAGTTTGAACTTGCTGCACTCAACCTTCTTCGTAGGAAAGCAAGTGACTCCTAGGACTGATCTAGCTTATTTCACACAGTACAGTGTTCGGCAATGAAGATGTTTGTTTTCTAAACAAAGTAGTTTAGAAATGAACCATAACTTGTAAGTTGTATGTCTTTTTAGTTTACACAAACAAGGTAAGTTTGAACTTGCTGCACTCAACCTTCTTCGTAGGAAAGCAACTGATTCCTAGAACCGAAGCAGCTTATTTCACACAGCACAGTGTTCGGGAATGAAGATGTTTGTTTTGTAAACAAACTACTTTAGAAATGAGACGAATCTACTAACATGTATATCTTGTTATATTACACAAACAATGAAAGATTTAACTTGCCGCACTCAACCTTCTCCGTAGGAAAGCAATTGATTCCTAAAACTCCAATAGCTTATTTCACACCTTACAGTATTTAGCAATGAAGATGTTTATTTTCTAAACAAAGTAGTTTAGAAATGAACCGAAACTTGTAAGTTGTACATCTTGTTAGGTTACACAAACAAGGAAAGTTTGAACTTGCTGCACTCCACCTTCTTTGTAGGAAAGCAACTGATTCCTAGAAACGAACTAGCTTTTTTCACACAGTACATAGTTCGGCAATGAAGATGTTTGTTTTCTAAACAAACTATTGTAGAAATGAGGCCAATCTACTAAGTTGTACATCTTTTTAGATTACATTAACAAGGAAATTTGAAATTGCTGCACTCAACCTTCTCCGTAGAAAAGCAATTGGTTCCTGGAACCGAATTAGTTTAATTCACAATGTTCAGTGTTCAGCAATGAAGATGTTTGTTTTCTCAACAAACGACTGTAGAAATGAAGCGAATCTACTAAGTTGTACATCTTTATAGATTACATTAACAAGGAAAGTTTGAACTTGTTGCACTCAATATTCTTCGTAGGAAAGCAAATGATTCCTAGAACCGAACTAGCAAATTTCACACAGTATAGCGTTCGGCAATTAAGATGTTTGTTTTATAATCAAAGTAGTTTAGAAATGAAGCGAAACTTGTAAGTTGTACATCTTATTAGATTACACAAACAAGGAAATTTGAACTTGCTGCACTCAACCTTCTCGTAGGAGAGCAACTGCTTCCTGGAACCCAAACAGCTTATTTCATACAGTACAATATTTGACAATGAAGGTTTTTGTTTTCTAAACAAAGTAGTTTAGAAATGAAGCGAAACTTGTAAGTTGTACATTTTGATAGATTACACAAACAAGGAAAGTTTGCACTTGCTGCACGCAACCTTCTTCATAGGAAAGCAACTGATTCCTCGAACCGAAACAGCTTATTCCACACAGTACAGTCTTCAGGAATGAAGATGTTTATTTTCTAAACAAACTAGTTTATGAATGAGGCGAATATATTAACTTGTACATTTTGTTAGATTACACAAATAAGGAAAGTTGAAACTTGCTGCACTCAACCTTCTTCGTAGGAAAGCATCTGATTCCTTGAACCGAAAAAGCTTATTTCACACATTACAGTATTTGGCAATGAAGATATTTGTTTTCTAAACAAAGTAGTTTAGAAATGAAGCGAAACTTGTAAGTTGTATATCTTGTTTGATTACACAAACGAGGGAAGATTGAACTTGCTGCACTCAACCTTCTTCATAGGAAAGCAATTGATTCCTAAAACCCCAATAGCTTATTTCACACATTACAGTATTTGGCAATGAAGATATTTGTTTTCTAAACAAAGTAGTTTAGAAATGAAATGAAACTTGTAAGTTGTACATCTTCTTAGGTTCCACAAACTAGGAAAGTTTGAACTTGCTGCACTCAACCTTCTTCGTAGGAAAGCAACTGATTCCTAGATCCGAACTAGCTTATTTCACATATTACAGTGTTTGGCAATGAAGATGTTTGTTTTCTCAAAAAACTACTTTAGAAATGAGGTGAATCTTTTAAGTTGTACATATTATTAGATTACATTAACAAGGAAAGTTTAAACTTGTTGCACTCATCCATCTCCGTAGAAAAGCAACTGATTCCATGAACCGAGCTAGCTTATTTCATACACTGCAGTTTTTGGCAATGAAGATGGTTGTTTTCTAAACAAAGTAATTTAGAAATGAAGCGAAACTTGTAACTTGTACATTTTGTTAGATTTCACAAACAAGGAAAGTTTGAACTTATTGCACTCAACCTTCTTCCTAGTAAAGCAAGTGATTCCTAGAACCGAACTAGCTTATTTCACACAGTACATTTTGGGCAATGAAGATGCTGGTTTTTTAAACAAACTACTGAAGAAATGAGGCCAATCTACTAAGTTGTACATCTTTTTGGATTACATTAACGAGGAAAGTTTTAACTTGTTGCACCCAATCTTGTTCGTAGGAAAGCAAATGAATCCTAGCACAGAACTAGCTTATTTCACACAGTATAGGGTTTGGCAATGAAGATGTTTGTTTTCTAAACAAACTACTTTAGAAGTGAGGCGAATCTACTAACTTATACATCTTGTTAGATTACAGAAACTAGGAAAGTTTGAACTTGCTGCACTCAACCTCTTAGTAGGAAAGCAACTGATTCCTAGAACCAAAACAGCTTATTTCACACAGTACAATATTTGGAAATGATGGTGTTTGTTTTCTAAACAAAGTAGTTTAGAAATGAGGAGAATGTAATAAGTTGTACATCTTGTTAGATTACACAAACAAGGAAAGTTTGAACTTGCTGCACTCAAACTTCTTCGTAGGAAACTAACGGATTCCGAGAAACGAACTACCTTTTTTGACACAGTACACGGTTCGGCAATGAAGATGTTTGTTTTCTAAACGAACTACTGTAGAAATGACGCCAATCTACTATGTTGTACATCTTTTTAGATTACATTAACAAAGAAAGTTTGATTTTGCTACACTCAGCCTTCTTCGTAAGAAAACAACTGATTCCTAGAACCGAACTAGCTTATTTCACATAGTACAGTGTTCGGCAATGAAGATGTTTGTTTTCTAAACAAAGTAGTTTAGAAATGAAGTGAAACTTGTAAGTTTTACAGCTTGTTAGATTACACAAACAAGGGAAGTTTGAACTTGCTGCACTCAACCTTCTTCGTAGGAAAGCATCTGAATACTAGAACCGAACTAGCTTATTTCAGACAGTACAGTGTTCAGCAAAGAAGATGTTTGTTTTCTAAACAAACTACTGTAGAAATGAGGCCAATCTACTATGTTGTACATCTTTATAGATTCCATTAACCACCAAGGTTGGAACTTCTTGCACTCAATATTCTTTGTAGGAAATCAAATGATTCCTAGAACCGAACTAGCTCATTTCACACAGTATAGTGTTAGGCAATGAAAATGTTTGTTTTCTAAACAAAGTAGTTTAGAAATGAAAGGAAACTTGTAAGTTGTACACCTTGTTAGATTACACAAACAAGGAAAGTTTGAACTTGCTGCACTCAACCTTGTTCGTAGGAAAGCAACTGATTCCAAGAACCAAACTAGCTCATTTCACACAGTACAGTGTTCGGCAATGAAGATGTTTGTTTTCTCAGCAAACTATTTTAGAAATGAGGTGAATCTATTAACTTGTACATCGTTTTAGATTACATTAACAAGGAAAGTTTGATCTTGCCGCCCTCAACCTTCTTAGTAGGAAAGCAACTGATTCCTACAACCGAAACAGCTTATTTCACACAGTACAATATTTGGCAATGATGGTGTTTGTTTTCTAAACAAAGTAGTTTAGAAATGAGGCAAATCTAATAAGTTGTACATCTTTTTAGATTACACAAACCAGGAAAGTTTGAACTTGCTGCACTCAACCTTCTTCGTAAGAAAGCAACTGATTTCTAGAAACGAACTAGCTATTTTCAACAGTACACGGTTCGGCAATGAAGATGTTTGTTTTTTAAAGGAACTAGTGTAGAAATGACGACATTGTACTATGTTCTACATCTTTTTAGATTACTTTAACAAGGAAAGTTTGATCTTGCTGTCCTCAACCTTCTTCGTAGGAAAACAAGTGATTCCTAGAACAGAACTAGCTTATTTCACACAGTACAGTGTTTGGCAATGAAGATGTTTGTTTTCTAAAGAAAGTAGTTTAGAAATGAGGCAAATTAGCTAAAGTATACATCTTGTCAGATTACACAAGCAAGGAAAGTTTGAATTTCCTGCACTCACCTTGTTCGTAAGAAAGCTAATGATTCCTAGAAACGAACTAGCTATTTTCACACAGTACATTTTCAGCAATGAAGATGTTGGTTTTTTAAACAAACTACTGTAGAAATGAGGCCAATCTACTGAGTTCTACATATTTTTGGATTTCATTAACAATGAAAGTTTTAACTTGTTGCACTCAACCTTCCTCGTAGGAAAGCAAATGATTCCTAGCACCGAACTAGCTTATTTTACAAACTACAGTGTTTCGCAATGAAGATGTTTGTTTTCTAAACAAACCACTGTAGAAAGGATGCCAATCTACTAAGTTGTACATCTTTTTAGATTACATTAACAAGGAATGTTTGAACTTGCTGCAATCAACCTTCTTGGTAGGAAAGCAACTGATTCCTAGAACCGAATTAACTTATTTCACACACTAGAGTGTTTGGCAATGAAGATGTTTGTTTTCTAAACAAAGTACGTTAGAAATGTAGCGAAACTTGAAAGTTGTATATCTTGTGAGATTACACAAACAAGGAAAGTTTGAACTTACTGCACTCAACATTCTTCATAGGAAAGCAACTGATTCTGAGAACTGAACTAGCTTATTTCACACAGTACAGTGTTCGGCAATGAAGATGTTTGTTTTCTCAACAAACTACTTTAGAAAGAGGTGAATCTATTAAGTTGTACATCTTTTTAGATTACATTAACAAGGAAAGTTTGAACTTCTTGCTCTCAACCATCTCCGTAGAAATGAAACTGATTCCTAGATCCGAACTAGCTTATTTCACACGTTACAGTGTTTGGCAAAGATGTTTGTTTTCTACACAAACTACTGTAGAAATGAGACAAATCTACTACGTTGTACATGTTTTTAGATTATATTAACAAGGAAAGTTTGATCTTGTTGCACTCAACTTTCTTCGTAGGAAAGCAACTGATTCCTAGACCAAAATAGCTTATTTAACAGTATAGCCTTTGGCAATGAAGATGTTTATTTTCAAAACAAACTACTTTAGAAATGAGGCGAATCAACTAACTCATACCTCTTGTTAGATTACACAAACTAGGAAAGTTTGAACTTGTTGCAGTCAACCCTCTTCGTAGGAAAGCAACTGATTTCTAGAACCAAAACAGCTTATTTCACACAGTACAATATTTGACAATGAAGGTGTTTGTTTTCTAAACAAAATAGCTTAGAAATGAAGCGAAACTTATAAGTTACATTTTGTTATATTACACAAGCAAGGAAAGTTTGAACTTACTGCACTCAACCTTCTTCGTAGGAAAGCGACTGATTCCTAGAACCGAACTAGCATATTTCACACAATACATGTTCGGCAATGAAGATGTTTGTTTTTTAAACAAACTGCTGTAGAAATGAGGCCAATCTAATAAGTCATACATCTTTTTAGATTACATTAACAAGGAAAGTTTTAACTTGTTGCACTCAACCTTCTTAGTAGGAAGCAAATGTCTCCTAGCACTGAACTAGCTTATTTCACACAGTATAGGGTTCAGCAATGAAGATGTTTGTTTTCTAAACAAACTACTTTAGAAATGAGGCAAATCTACTAACTTATATATCTTGTTATATTACACAAACTAGGGAAGTTTTAACTTGGTGCACTCAACCTTCTTCGTAGGAAAGCAACTGATTCCTAGAACCGAACTAACTTATTTCACACATTATAGTGTTTGGCAATGAAGATGTTTCTCTTCTAAACAAAGTAGTTTAGAAATGAAGATAAACTTGTAAGTTGTACACCTTTTTAGATTACACAAACAAGGAAAGTTTGAACTTGCTGCACTCAACCTTCATAGTAGGAAAGCAACTGGTTCCTAGAATTGAACTAGCTTTTTCACAGAGTACATTGTTTGTCAATGAAGATGTTTGTTTTCTACACAAACTACTGTAGAAATGAGGCCAATCTACTAAGTTGTACATCTTTTTAGATTATATTAACAATGAGAGTTTGAACTTTTTGCACTCAACCTTCTTCGTAGGAAAGCAACTGATTTCCTAGACCGAACTAGCTTATTTAACACAGTATAGCTTACAGCATTGAAGATGTGGGTTTTCCAAACAAACTACTTTAGAAATGAGGCGAATCAACTACCTTATACATCTTGTTAGATTATACAAACTAGGAAAGTTTGAATTTGCTACACTCAACCTTCTTCGTAGAAAAGCAACTGATTCCTAGAACCGAAACAGCTTATTTCACAACGTACAGTATTTTGCAATGAAAGTGTTTGTTTTCTAAACAAAGTAGTTTAGAAATGAAGCAAAACCTGTAAGTTGTACATCTTGATAGATTACACAAACAAGGAAAGTTTGAACTTGCTGCCCTCAACCTTCTTCGTACGAAAGCAACTGATTCCTAGAACCAAACTAGTTTATTTCACACAGTACAGTATTTGGCAATGAAGGTGTTTGTTTTCTAAACAAAATAGTTTAGAAATGAGTCGAATCTAATAAGTTGTATATCTTGTCAGATTTCACAGACAAGGAAAGTTTGAACTTGCTACACTCAACCTTCTTCGTAGGAAAGCAACTGATTACTGGAAACGAACTAACTATTTTCAATCAGTACAGGGTTGGGCAATGAAGATGTTTGTGTTCTCAGCAAACTACATTAGAAATGAGGTGAATCTATTAAGTTGTACATCGTTTTCGATTACTTTAACAAAGAAAGTTTGAACTTGTTGCACTCAACAATCTCCGTTTAAAAGCAACTGATACCTAGAACCGAACTAGCTTATTTCACACACTTCAGTGGTTGGCAATGAAGATATTTGTTTTCTAAACAAAGTAGTTTAGAAATGAAGCAAAACTTGTAAGTTGTAGATTTTGTTAGATTACACCAACAAGGCAAGTTTGAACTTACTGCACTCAACCTTCTTCGTAGGAAAGCAACTGATTTCTAGAACCGAACTAGCTTATTTCACACAGTACAGTGTTCAGCAATGAAGATGTTTGTTTTTTAAACAAACTACTGTAGAAATGAGGCCAATATACTAAGTTGTACATCTTTTTAGATTACATTAACAAGGAAAGTTTTAACTTGTTGCACTCAACATTCCTCTTAGGAAAGCAAATGATTCCTAGCACCGAATTCGCTTATTTCACACTGGATAGGGTTCGGCAATGAAGATGTTTGTTTTCTAAACAAAGTACATTAGAAGTGAGGCGAATCTAGTAAGTTATACATCTTGGGACATTACACAAACTGGGACAGTTTGAACTTGCTGCACTCAACCTTCTTAGTATGAAAGCAACAGATTCCTAGAAACGAAACAGCTTATTTCACACAGTACGATATTTGGCAATGATGGTGTTTGTTTTCTAAACAAAGTAGTTTAGAAATGAGGTGAATCTAGTAAGTTGTACACCTTGTTAGATTACACAAACAAGGAAAGTTTGAACTTGCTGCACTCAACCTTCTTCGTAGCAAAGCAACTGATTCCTAGAACCAAACTAGCTTATTTCACACAGTACAGTGTTAGGCAATGAAGATGTTTCTTTTCTGAACAAAGTAGTTTCGAAATGAGTCCAATCTAATAAGTTGTACATCTTGTTAGAGTACGCAAACAAGGAAAGTTTGAACTTGCTGTACTCAACCTTCTTCGTAGGAAAGCAACTGATTCCTAGAACTGAACTAGCTTATTTTACACACTACAGTGTTTCGCAATGAAGATGTTTGTTTTCTAAACAAAGTAGGTTAGAAATGAACCAAAACTTGTAAGTTGTACATCTTGTTAGATTACACAAACAAGGAAAGTTTGAACTTGCTGCATTCAAGCTTCTTCATGGGAAACTAACTGATTCCTAGAACCGAACTAGCTTTTTTCACACAGTACAGTGTTTGACACTGAAGATGTTTGTTTTCTAAACAAACTACTGTAGAAATGAGGCCAATCTACTAAGTAGTAGATCTTTTTAGATTATATTAACAAGGAAAGTTTGAACTTATTGCACTGAACCTTCTTCGTAGGAAAGCAAATGATTCCTAGAACCTAACTATCTCATTTCACACAGTATAGCGTTTGGCATTGAAGATGTTTGTTTTCTAAACAAAGTAGATTAGAAATGAAGTGAAACTTGTAAGTTGTATATCTTGTTAGATTACACAAACAGGGAAATTTTGAACTTGCTGCACTCAACCTTCCTCATAGGAAAGCAACTGATTCCTAGAACCGAACTAGCTCACTTCACACAGTACAGTGTTCGGCAATGAAGATGTTTCTTTTCTAAACAAAGTAGTTTAGATATGAGGTGAATCTAATAAGTTTGAATTTGGTGCACTCAACCTTGTTCGTAGGAAAGCAACTGATTCCTAGACCGAAGTAGCTTATTTCACATAGTATAGGGTTCAGCAATGAAGATGTTTGTTTTCTAACAAACTACTTTAGAAATGCGGTGAATCAACTAACTTATACATCTTGTTAGATTATACAAACTAGGAAAGTTTGAACTTGTTGCTCTCAAACTTCTTAGTAGGAAAGCAACTGATTCCTAGAACCAAACTAGCTTATTTCACACATTACAGAGTCTGGCAAAGAAGATGTTTCTTTTCTAAACAAAGTAGTTTAGAAATCAAGCGAAACTTGTAAGTTGTATATCTTGTTAGATTACACAAACAAGGAACTTTTGAACTTGCTGAACTCAACCTTCTTTGTAGGAAAGCAACTGATTTCTAGAACCGAACTAGCTTATTTCATACAGTACAGTGTTCGGCAATGAAGATGTTTGTTTTCTCAACAAAGTACTTTAGAAATGAGGTGAATCTATTAAGTTGTACATCATTTTAGATTACATTAACAAGGAAAGTTTGAACTTGTTGCACTAAACTATCTCCGTAGAAAAGCAAGTGATTCCTAGACCGAACTACCTTATTTAACACAGTATAGCGTTCGGCAATGAAGATGTTTATTTTCAAAACAAACTACTTTAGAAATGAAGCGAATCAACTAACTTATACATGTTGTTAGATTACACAAACTAGGAAAGTTTGAACTGGTTGCACTCAACCTTCTTCGTAGGAAAGCAACTGATTTCTAGAACCGAAACAGCTTATTTCACACAGTACAATATTTGGCAATGAAGGTGTTTGTTTTCTAAACAAAATAATTTAGAAATGAGTCGAATCTAATAAGTTGTACATGTTGTTAGATTACACAGACAAGGAAAGTTTGAACTTACTGCACTCAACCTTCTTTGTAGGAAAGCAACTGATTCCTAGAAACGAACTAGCTATATTCAATCGGTACAGGGTTGAGCAATGAAGATGTTTGTTTTCTCAACAAACTACTTTAGAAATGAGGTGAATCTACTAAGATGTACATCTTTTTAGATTACATTAACAAGGAAAGTTTGAACTTGTTGCACTCAAGCATCTCCGTAGAAAAGCAACTGATTCCTCGAACTAAACTAGCTTATTTCACACACTACAGTGGTTGGCATTGAAGATGTTTGCTTTCTAAACAAAGTAGTATAGAAATGAAGCGAAACTTGTAAGTTGTACATTTTGTTAGAGTACACAAACAAGGAAAGTTTGAACTTACTGCACTCAACCTTCTTCGTAGGAAAGCAACTGATTCCTAGAACCGAACTAGCTTATTTCATACAGTACATGTTCGGCAATGAGGATGTTTGTTTTTCAAACAAACTACTGTAGAAATGAGGCCAATCTACTAAGTTTTACATCTTTTTAGATTACATTATTAAGGAAAGTTTTAACTTGTTGCACTCAACCTTCTTCGTAGGAAAGCAAATGATTCCTAGCACCGAACTAGCTTATTTCACATGGTATAGGGTTTGGCAATGAAGATGTTAGTTTTCTAAACAAACTACTTTAGAAATGAGGCGAATCTACTAACTTATACATCTTGTTAGATTACACAAACTAGGAAAGCTTGAACTTGCTGCACTCAACCTTCTTAGGAAAACAACTGATTCCTAGAACCAAAACAGCTTATTTCATACAGTACAAAATATGGCAATGATGGTGTTTGTTTTCTAAACAAAGTATTTTAGAAATGAGGCGAATCTAATAAGTTGTACATTTTGTTAGATTACACAAACAAGGAAAGTTTGAACTTGCTGCACTCAACCTTCTTCATAGGAAAGCAACTGATTCCGAGAAACGAACTAGCTATTTTCACACAGTACACGGTTTGGCAATGAGGATGTTTGTTTTCTAAACGAACTACTGTAGAAATGACGCCAATCTATTATGTTGTACATATTTTTAGATTACATTAACAGAGAAAGTTTGATCTTGCTTCACTCCCCCTTCTTCGTAGTAAAACAACTGATTCCTAGAACCGAACTACCTTATTTCACAAAGTACAGTGTTCGGCAATATAGATATTTGTTTTCTCCACAAACTACTTTAGAAATGAGGTGAATCTATTAAGTTGTACATCTTTTTAGATTACATTAACAAGGAAAGGTTGAACTTGTTGCACTCACCCATCTCCGTAGAAAAGCACCTGATTCCTAGAACTGAAGTAGGTTATTTCAAACATTACACTGTTCGGCAATGAAGATGTTTCTTTTCTAAACAAAGTAGTTTAGAAATGAGGTGAATCTAATAAGTTGTACATCTTCTTAGATTACGCAAACAAGGAAAGTTTGAACTTGCTGCCCTCAACCTTCTTCGTAGGAAAGCAACTGATTCCTAGAAACGAACTAGTTTTTTCACACAGTACAGTGTTTGGCAATGAAGATGTTTGTTTTCTAAACAAACTACTGTAGAAATGACGCCAATCTACTATGTTGTACATCTTTTTAGATTACATTAACAAGGAAAGTTTGAACTTGCTGCGCTCAAACTTCTTCCTAGGAAAGCAACTGATTCTTAGAACCGAACTAGCTTATTTCACACACTGTACAGTGTTTGGCAATAAAGATGTTTGTTTTCTAAACAAAGTAGTTTAGAAATAAAGCGAAACTTGTAAGTTTTATAGCTTGTTAGATTACACAAACAAGGAAAGTTTAAACTTGCTGCACTCAACCTTCTTAGTAGGAATGCAACTGATTCCTAGATCGAACTAGCTTATTTCACACAGTATAGTGTTCGGCAATGAAGATGGTTGTTTTCAAAGCAAACTTCTTTAGAAATGAAACGAATCTACTAAGTTGTGCTTCTTCTTAGATTACATATACCAGGAAAGTTTCAACTTGCTGCACTCAACCACTTCATAGGAAAGCAAGTCATTCCAAGAACAGAACTATCTTACTTCACACAGTACTTTGTTCAGCAATGAGGGTATTTGTTTTCTAAACTAACTACTTTAGTAATGAAACATATCTACTAAGTTGTGCATCTTGTTAGATTACACAAACCAGGATATGTTCAATTTGCTGCACTCAACTTTCTTGCTAGTAACGCAACTCATATTGAGAACAGAACTAGCTTACTTCACACAGTACAGTGATAGGAAATGAAGGTGTTTGTTTTCTAAGTAAACTACATTAGAAATGAAACGAATCTACTAAATTGTGCATCTTGTTAGACTACAAAAACCAGGAAAGTTTCAAATTGCTCCACTCAACCGTCTTGGTAGGAAAGCAACTCATTCCGAGAACAGAAGTAGCTTACTTCACACAGCACAGTGTTTGGCAATGAAGATGTTTGTTTCCTTGAAAACTACATTAGAAATGAAACGAAACTACTGAGTTGTGCATCTTTTTAGATAACACAAACCAGGAATGTTTCCACATGATGCACTCAACCCTCTTCATAGGAAAGCAACTCATTCGGAGAATAGAACCAGCTTATTTCACACAGTAGTGTTCGGCAATAAAGGTGTTTGTTTTCTAAACAAACTACTTTAGAAATGAAAAAAATCTACTAAGTTGTGCATATTGTTAGATTAAACAAACCAGGATAGTTTCAATTTTCTGCACTCAATCATCTTGGTAAGAAAGCAACTGATTCCAAGAATAGATCTAACTTGTTTCACACAGTAGTGTGATCGCAATAAAGGTGTTTTGTTTTCTAAACAAACTACTTTAGAAATGAAATGAATCTACTAAGTTTTGCATCTTGTTAGATTAAAAAACCAGGATACTTTCAATTTTCTGCACTCAATCGTCTTGGTAAGAAAGCAAATCATTCCGAGAATAGAACTAGCTTGTTTCACACAGTGTTGTTTGGCAATAAAGGTGTTTGTTTTCTAAGCAAACTACTTAAGAAATGAAACGAATCTACTAAGCTGTGAATCTTGTTAGATTACACAAACCAGGAATGTTTCCTTTGCTGCACTCAACCGTCTTCATAGGAAAGCAACTCATTCCGAGAATAGAATTAGCTTACGCCACACAGAGCAGTGTTCGGCAATGAAGTGTTTTGTTTTCTAAGCAAACTACTTTAGAAATGAAACAAATCTACTAAGTTGTGCATCTTGTTAGATTACACAAACCTGGAAAGTTTAACTTGCTGCACTCAACCATCTTTGTAGGAAAGAAACTCTTATTGAGAACAGAACCAGCTTACTTCACACAGTACAGTATTTGGCAATGAAGGTGTTTTTGTTTTCTAAGGAAACTACTTTAGAAATGAAACGAATCTACTAAGTTTTGCATATTGTTAGATTAAAAAAAACAGGATACTTTCAATTTTCTGCACTCAATCGTCTTGGTAAGAAAGCAAATCATTCCGAGAATAGAACTAGCTTGTTTCACACCGTGTTGTTCAGCAATAAAGGTGTTTGTTTTCTAAGCAAACTACTTAAGAAATGAAACGAATCTACTAAGCTGTGAATCTTGTTAGATTACACAAACCAGGATAGTTTCCTTTGCTGCAGTCAACCGTCTTCGTAGGAAAGCAATTCATTCCGAGAATAGAATTAGTTTACGTCACACAGAGCAGTGTTCGGCAATGAATGTGTTCGTTTTCTAAGCAAACTACTTTAGAAATGAAACAAATCTACTAAGTTGTGCATCTTGTTAGATTACACAAACCTGGAAAGGATTAACTTGCTGCACTCAACCGTCTTTGTAGGACTGAAACTCTTATTGAGAACAGAACCAGCTTACTTCACACAGTACAGTATTTGGCAATGAAGGTGTTTGTTTTCTAAGGAAACTTCTTTAGAAATGAAACGAATCTACTAAGTTGTGCGTCTTGTTAGATTACACAAACCAGGATACTTTCAATTTGCTGCACTCAACAGTCTTGGTAGGAATACAACTCATTTCGAGAACAGAACTAGCTTACTTCACACATTACAGTGTTCGGTAATGAAGGTGTTTGTTTTCTAAGCAAACTACTTTAGAAATGAAACGAATCTACTAAGTTGTGCATCTTGTTAGTTTCCACAAACCAGGAACGTTTCAACTTGCCGCAATCCACAGTCTTGGTAGGAAAGCAACTCATATCGAGAACAGAACTAGCTTAATTCACACAGTACAGTGTTCGGCAATGAAGGTATTTTTTTCTAAGCAAACTACTTTAGAAATGAAATGAATCTATTAAGCTGTGCACCTTGTTAGATTGCACAAAGCAAGAAAGGTTCAACTTGCTGCACTCAACCGTCTTCGTTAGAAAGCAACTCATTCTGAGAACATAACTAGCTTATTTCACACAGTACAGTGTTTGGCAATGAAGGTGTTTCTTTTCTGAGCAAACTACTTTAGAAATGAAACGAATCTACTAAGTTGTGCAACTTTTTAGATAACACAAACCAGGAAATTTTCAACGTGATGCACTCAACTGTCTTCGTAGGAAAGTAACTCATTCAGAGAATAGAACCAGCTTCTTTCACACAGTAGTGTTCGGCAATAAAGGTGTTTGTTTCTAACCAAACTAGTTTAGAAATGAAACGAATCTAGTAAATTGTGCATCTTGTTCGATTTCACAAACCAGGATAGTTTCAATTTGCTGCAATCAACCATCTTGGTAAGAAAGCAACTCATTCCCAGAATGGAACTAGCTTACTTCACACAGTACAGTGTTGGTCAATGATGGTGTTTGTTTTCTAACCAAACTACTTTAGAAATGAAACGAAGCTACTAAGTTGTACATCTTGTTAGATTAAACAAACCAGGAAAGTTTCAACTTACTGCACTCAACTGTCTTAGTAGGAAAGCAACTCATTCTGAGAATAGAACTAGCTTACTTTACACAGCACATTGTTCGGCAATGAGGGTGGTTGTTTTCTAAGCTAACTACTTTAGAAACGAAACGAATCTACTAAGTTGTGCATCTTTTTAGATAACACAAACCAGGAAAGTTTCAACATGATGCACTCTACCGTCTTTGAAGGAAAGCAACTCATTCCGAGAATAGAACCACCTTCTTACACAGTAGTGTTCGGCAATAAAGGTTTTTGTTTCTAAGCAAACTACTTTAGAAATGAAACGAATCTACTAAATTGTGCATACTGTTAGATTAAAAAAACCAGGATAGTTTCAATTTTCTGCACTCAATCGTCTTTGTAAGAAAACAACTGATTCCGAGAAAATAACTAGCTTGTTTCACACAGTAGTTTTCGACAATAAAGGTTTTTGTTTTTTCTAAGCAAACTCCATCAAAAATGAAACGAATCTACTCCGTTGTGCATCTTGATAGATTACACAAAGAAGGATAGTTTCAATTTACTGCACGCAACCGTCTTAGTATGAAAGCAACACATTCCGATAATAGAATTAGCTTAGTTCACACAGTACACTGTTCGGCAATGAATGTGTTTGTTTCTAAGCAAACTACTTTAGAAATGAAACGAATCTAAGTTGTGCATCTTGTTAGATTAGCAAGGAAGATGCAATAACAACAACTCTTCTTTCAGCGGTTTATTCAGGAACCTTGAACAATCTTCTGACAACAATCTTCTGACTGACTGACTGACTGTTGACTCAATCAAGGTTTTTGTTTTCACTAACTCACTGACTCACTTTAGAAATGAAACTCACTCTACTAACTTGTGCTTCACTCTCTCACTTACACTCACTGACTGCTTTCACTTTGCTCACTCACTCACTCACTGACCCACTGACTGAACGCGCCCAGGACAAGCCCGCCCAAAGCTTAAGAAGCCTTTGAACAGCCAACCCTGGTGTTTGTTTGGTGAATGCAGATAGGTCCACATATGTGGAAGCAAGCCTAGATCTTGTTAGAAGCCAAATAAGGACTTGTTTATCCAGGAGAGCACTCGCCATCGTAGGAAAGCGGAAGGCGGAAGCCAGCGCCATCTTTAAAGGCGCGGCACCTCGCAGTGTTCTACAGTTCCCCCTTTTATGTTTTAAAACACGCAAAGCAACAGGCAAGGGTAGAGGTCTGATCTCCAGTAACTCTTAAAATAGGCATAGAACTAAGTCTTGCATCTTTTCCCTGGAGGTGGGACCATGGATGCCAACCCACATGCAATCAGACTTGCCCTTCAGAGAGTCTTTCACAGCTAACTCTCCCTGCAGTGCTTTGCCTCGCAGCCTGTGCCTGGTGTTTACATTTTTATGGTGGCTAACCATGCCTGGGGAGATTGACCTGCCTCAAGTTGTACATCTTGGCCTGGGCGATCATGACTGCATTCAATTTTGTGTTACTCTAATCTTACATAGACACCACAAGCAAACCAGAGAGACCAGTAACAGAAGGCCTGCTAAAGAGCACCCAAACCCGCCCATTCCTTCAGATGATTCATTTTCTAAGAAACAGCCAAGATGACAATCCAGATGCAAAAAGAGGTCCATCTTGGTAGAATTCACATAAACTACAGCCAGTCTCAGTTCTCTTAAAGTATCTTCAAATTCAAGCGACCAATTCTGTAATAGAAAACTAGACAAAAATCTGGATAAATTTGCAGCCCTAGTATAATCCAAGGTCTTTTAACAACATTAGCAAGGAGAAACTAAAACAATGCAAAAACTCAACCACCATCAGCAGTCATCAATTTGCATTTTTTACAGTCTTTCCTCAGGCATCCTCTCCATTGTTTTAATGTAAATCAAGTCAGGCCACCTTCCTTCCACCTTCCTTAAGATTGCTAATGCGTTGACAATAGCAGCTTCAGTAACCTAAAACCTCAGTGCCTCTGCTTTTACCTTGTTGAGATTTTCCAACTTAAAATCTTAAAATCTCAGTCCGATATCTTTAGCCAAGCAACTCAGTCCATTACAAATTTAACCTTGATCAAACTTTCTGGGCCTGGATAAGGTGAACGTTTTCCAAACCCTTATGCCAGTAGCCCAGTTCCAACAAAGTCCTCTGCAGTCTTGTTAGATCCCCAAACCATTGTTTGCCTTTTCCGACCTTTCTTCCTCGAGGCAGTTCCTCACTAACCTCCAGATCAATCTTACCCCGCCTTTAGAAATGAAACGCTTAAACTAAGTCATCTTGTTAGTTTCCCTTTCAATCCACTCACGTGCCTTGGTCTGCTGCAAAATCAACCCAATTTTTCCCATGAAGGGATTGTAAGACTTCAGAGCGCGCAAACCAAGGGGCTATGGCATCACATTCCTCCAGGAACCTCTCAGCGTACTCCCCTTTATCTTTAAGTTTTTTGAACAGAAGCAGCTCATTCAGAGCCAAAAAATTGGGTGCAGTGAGAAGCGCCCATGGCTACACTTTCTTTTCTTTTAAAACTTTTACTTTAGAAATGAAACACATCTACTCTTCCTGCTCCCTCTTTTTCTACCGAAAGGAGCAAATTTTCAACTTGATCTGCACTTCCCACCTTACCTGGGAACTTTCCCCATTTTGTCGCGGATTCGCACCTTACCTGGGAACTTACCAGTGCACTGCCCTGACTGCAGAAAGTTCTGAGTCCCTCTTCAAACTCTTCTTTCAATGAGTTTATTCAGGAACCTGTGCATCTTGCCCTGACTGCAGAAAGTTCTGAGTCCCTCTTCGGACTCTTCTTTCAACAGTTTATTCAGGAACCTTACTTTTTCTTTTAGATGTTTTACTCAGCAACTCTTTTCTCACTTCCTCTAATTTTTTTTTTTAACTGCTTCTGAATCATTCTCGTTTGCCCTTGTAATATGACTAGACACACTACAACACAAATACACCACATGAGGTTAACCAACTTTTATACACTAATAAGACACAGGAACAAATATACATTAATTGGCAACTATCATTCTTAAGAAATCTTCTCACTCTGAGAATCTAAGGAAAAGTTATTGTTACACCTTTTAACCCTAATACTGGAAGATGTATTGCCCATTTTGCTATGGGACCTTATCGTCTCTCTACCGGAGAACTTGCCTTTACCTTTTTGTCCACTTACCTGGAACTTACCAGCCAGCTGCCCTTCAAGTTCTGAGTCCCCCGTACCGTCCACCATTTGTCGCGTCCGCAACTCAGCAAGGAAGATGCAACGCTCGGACTCTTCTTTCAGCGGTTTATTCAGGAACCTTGAACAATCTTTTTGACAACAATCTTCTCTTCTGACAACAATCTTCTGACTGACTGACTGACTGACTGCATCACTGTTAGACTCACTCACTCACCAGGATACTGACAACTTTTCTACTCACTCTTCACTGAAAACTTCACTGATTCACTCACTCACTGACTGCTTGTTTCTCACACTCACTCACTGACCCACTGACTGAACGTTTTTGTTTTCAAGCCCGCCCAAAGCTTAAGAAGCCTTTGAACAGCCAACCCTGGTGTGCCACGTGGTGAATGCAGATAAACCACATAGTTTCAAGCAAGCCTGCATCACAACCCAAGCCAAATAAGGACTTGTTTATCCAGGAGAGCACTAGCCATCGGGAGTACGGTGTTAGGAAATGAGCGCCATCTTTAAGCAAACTACTTTAGAAATGAAACGAATCTACTAAGTTCTTCATCTTGTTAGATTACACAAACCTGGAAAGGATTAACTTGCTGCACTCAACCGTCTTGGTAGGACTGCAACTCATATCGAGAACAGAACTAGCTTACTTCACACAGTACAGTGTTTGGCAATGAAGGTGTTTGTTTTCCTACCAAACTTCTTTAGAAATGAAACGAATATACTAAGTTGTGCATCTTGTTAGATTACACAAACCAGGACACTTTCAATTTGCTGCACTCAACCGTCTTGGTAGGAACACAACTCATTTCGAGAACAGAACTAGCTTACTTCACACATTACAGTGTTCGGCAATGAAGGTGTTTGTTTTCTAAGCAAACTACTTCAGAAATGAAACGAATCTACTAAGTTGTGCATCTTGTTAGATTCCACAAACCAGGAAAGCTTCAACTTGCTGCACTTCACCTTCTTGGTAGGAAAGCAACACATATCGAAAAAATAACTAGCTTACTTCACACAGTACAGTGTTTGGCAATGAAGGTGTTTGTTTTCTAAGCAAACTACTTTATAAATGAAAGGAATCTACTAAGCTGTCCATCTTTTAAGATTACACAAATCAAGAAAGATTCAACTTGATGCACTCAACCGTCTTCGTAAGAAAGCAACTCATTCCGAGAACAGAACTAGCTTATTTCACACAGTACAGTGTTTGGCAATGAAGGTGTTTCTTTTCTAAGCAAACTACTTTAGAAATGACACGAATCTACTAAGGTGTGTATCTTTTTAGATAACACAAACCAGGAAAGTTTCTATTGCTGCACTCAACCATCTTGTAGGAAAGTAACTCATTCCGAGAACAGAACCAGCTTCTTTCACACAGTAGTGTTCAGGAATAAAGGTGTTTGTTTCTAACCAAACTACTTTAGAAATGAAACAAATCTACTAAGTTGTGCATCTTGTTCAATTACACAAACCAGGATAGTTTCAATTTGCTGCACTCAACCGTCTTGGTAAGAAAGCAACTCATTTCCACAATGGAACTAGCTTACTTCACACAGTACACTGTTGGTCATGATGGTGTTTGTTTTCTAACCAAACTACTTTAGAAATGAAACGAAGCTACTAAGTTGTATATCTTGTTAGACTAAACAAACCAGGAAAGTTTCAACTTACTGCACTCCACTGTCTTGGTAGGAAAGCAACTCATTCCGAGAATAGAACTAGCTTACTTCACACAGTACATTGTTCAGCAATGAGGGTGTTTGTTTTCTAAGCTAACTACTTTAGAAATGAAATGAATCTACTAAGTTGTGAATCTTGTTAGATTACACAAACCAGGATAGTTTCAATTTGCTGGACTCAACCATCTTGGTAGGAAAGCAACTCAATCAGAGAACAGAACTCGCTTACTTCACACTGTACAGTGTACGGCAATGAAGGTGTTTGTTTTCTCAGCAAACTACTTTAGAAATGAAACGAATCTTCACAATTATGCATCTTGTTAGATTACACAAACCAGGAAAGGTTCACCTTGCTCCACTGAACCCTCTTGGTAGGAAAGCAACTCATTCCGAGGCCAGAATTAGCTTTCCTAACACAGTACAGTTTGGGGCAATGAACGGTTTTGTTTTCTAAGCAAACTTCTTTAGAAATGAAACGTATCTACAAAGTTGTGAATCTTTTTAGATTACACAAACCAGAAAAGGTTCAACTTGCTGCACTCAACAGTCTTGGTAGGAAAGCAACTCATTCCGAGATCAGAACTAGCTTACTTCACACAGTACAGTGTTGTGCAATGAAGGTGTTTGTTTTCTAAGCAAACAACTTTAGAAATGAAACGAATATACTAAGTTGTGCATCTTGTTAGATTACACAAACCATGAAAGTTTCAACTTGCTGAACTCAACCGTCTTCGTAGGAAAGCAACTCGTTCTGAGAACAGAACTAGATTACTTCACACAGTAAAGCACTCGGCAATGAGGGTTTTTGCTTTCTAAGCAAACTACTTTAGAAATGAAATGAATCTACAAAGTTGTGCACCTTGTTAGATTACACAAACCAGGAAAGGTTCAACTTGCTCCACTCAACCGTCTTCCTAGGAAAGCAACTCATTCTGAGAACAGAACTAGCTTACTTCACACAGTACAGTGTTGGGCAATGAAGGTGTTTGTTTTCTAAGCAACCTACTTTAGAAATGAAACGAATCTACTAGGTTGTGCATCTTCTTAGATTTCACAAACCAGGAAAGTCTCAACTTGTTTCACTCAATGTCTTGGTAAGAAAGCAACTCAATCCGAGAACAGAACTAGCTTACTTCACACAGTACAGTGTTGGGCAATGAAGGTGTTTGTTTTCTATGCAAACTACTTTAGACATGAAATGAATCTACTAAGTTGTGCATCTTGTTGATTACATAAACCAGGAAAGGTTCAACTTCCTGCACTCAATTGTCTTCGTAGGAAAGTAACTCATTCCGAGGACAGAACTAGCCTACCGCACACAGTACAGTGTTCGGAAATGAAGGTGTTCGTTTTCTATACAAAATTCTTTGGAAATGAAACGAATCTACCATGTTGTGGATCTTGTTAGATTACACAAAGCAGGATATTTTCAATTTGCTGCACTCAACTGTCTTGGTAGGAAAGCAACTCATTCCGAGAACAGAACTAGCTTCCTTCACACAGTACAGAGTTTGACAATGAAGGTGTTTGTTTTCTAAGCAAACTACTTTAGAAATGTAACGAATCTGCTGCGTTGTGCATCTTTTTAGCTTACACAAACCAGGAAAGTTTCACCTTGCTCCCTGTTGCAGACAGCTTCAGGTTCGCTGAGATGAACTTCCAGACCAGGCACAGTTATGGAGGAAGGGATATTTATTGAAGCTTACAGATCCAGGGGAAGTTCCATAAAGGCTAAAGCAGCCTGCTCTTCACAGGACCAGGCAAGAGAGAGCAAAGCCTACCAGCCACCACAGCACACAGAGCAAAACTACAGCCAAAAGGTCACAGAGCAAACTTCAGGAACTCCTGCTAGGCACATTTGCATATCTTTACAATGGAATCTCAAACCATCACCACACCTTAAGACCGGGGGCCCCCAGTGACCTTGCCTCTAGCAAGGTGATTGCAGATGCAAACTATAACTAATAAAACGTTGAATATATTGGGGGACATATATTCAAACTACCACATTCCGCCCCTGGCCCCCAATATATTTAGCTCCTGGCCCCCAATAGAGTTATAACTATCACACATTGTAAATTATATTCAGTCCAATTTCAAAGGTTCTCACAGTCTTGATCAACTTAAGATAGTGAGTCCTGTAAAATCAAACAAGTTAAATACTTTCAACATGTAAAGGCACAGAGTAAACATTTTAACTGGTATAAGGCATAGCACAGAGAGACTAGAATAATGCAAACTCAGCCACCATCAGCAGTCATCAAACTTCTGCAGTTCAAGTCCAATATAACCATAGACTGACAGTCTCCAGGTTTTCCAATTCCGCCCCTCCAGCTGGGCAGAATCGCCAGGGAAAACTTTCATCCCATGCCTACACTGCATTCCATGGTGGCCCTTTTGCACAGTCCTGGTATTTCCAAAACATCTCCAGGTCTCCATGCAAACCACGGTCCATCTTCCAAAAGGCTCTTCCAGCCTATTCCTGAGGGTCTTCATGCCCTGCCTCATGCCACATCTCAGCAGCGGCTCCTGGAACCGTGTGCAACTCATGACCACTCCATGCATTTTTCATATTTCCAAAACTAATACCAGGTGTGCAGGACACAGCCATATTCTAAATCCAGGGACAAAATAAACCATAGCCTTGAAAAGCAGGTTCCTTCTCCAGGCAGCTCTTTCCAAGAATTTGCATTTTTAACAGTCTTTCCTCAGGCATCCTCTCCATTGTTTTAATGTAAATCAAGTCAGGCCACCTTCCTTCCACCCTCCTTAAGATTGCTAATGCGTTGACAATAGCAGCTCCAGTAACCTAAAACCAGTCTCAGTGCCTCTGCTTTTACCTTGCTTGAGGTTTTCCAACTTAAAATCTTAAAATCTCAGTCCGATATCTTTAGCCAAGCACATCAGTCCATTACAAATTTAAGTTTGATCAAACTTTCTGGGCCTGGATAGCAGAACGTAGCCATCCCTTATGCCAGTAGCCCAGTTCCAACAAAGTCCTCTGCAGTCTTTCCTTCCCCTTAGAAACCTCATAAGCCAAGCCTCGAAGTTCAGTACTATCTGCACTTAGCATTCTCAAACTCTCATCAGAATAGTCCATAAAACTTGGCTTACCACTCCAGAAGGCACCTTCAGTTGCAAGCACCAAGTCCATGCCCATTCCTCCAAAACAAAGGTTCCAAAAGACGAATATCCACATGGTCAGATTCATCTCACCCCACACTCCTCGGTACCACTTTACTGTTGCAGACAGCTTCAGGTTCGCTGAGATGAACTTCCAGACCAGGCACAGTTATGGAGGAAGGGATATTTATTGAAGCTTACAGATCCAGGGGAAGTTCCATAAAGGCCGGAGAAGCAGCCTGCTCTTCACAGGACCAGGCAAGAGAGAGCAAAGCCTACCAGCCACCACAGCACACAGAGCAAAACTACAGCCAAAAGGTCACAGAGCAAACTTCAGGAACTCCTGCTAGGCACATTTGCATATCTTTACAATGGAATCTCAAACCATCACCACACCTTAAGACCGGGGGCCCCCAGTGACCTTGCCTCTAGCAAGGTGATTGCAGATGCAAACTATAACTAATAAAACGTTGAATATATTGGGGGACATATATTCAAACTACCACACTCCCCTCAACCGTCTTGGTAGGGGAGCAACTCATTCCGAAAACAGAACTAGCTTATTTCACACAGTACAGTGTTCGGCAATGAAGCTCTTTGTTTTCTAAGCAAACTACTTTAGAAATGAAACGAATATACTAAGTTGTGCATCTTCTTAAAATACACAAGCAAGGAAATTTTCAACTTGCTGCACTCAACCGTCTTCGTCGGAAAGAAACTCGTTCCGAGAAAAGAACTAGCTTACTTCACACAGTAAAGTATTAGGTAATGAAGGTGTTTGTTTTCTGAGCAAACTACATCAGAAATGAAATGAATCTACTAAGTTGTGCATCTTGTTAGATTACACAAACCGGGTAAGTTTCAACTTGCTGCACTCAAACATCTTTGTAGGAAAGCAACTCATTCTGAGAACAGAACTAGCTTACTTCACACAGTACAATGTTCTGCAATGAAGGTGTTTGTTTCCTAAGCAAACTACCTTAGAAATGAAATGAATCTACTACTTTGTGCATCTTGTTAGATTACACACACCAGTAAAGTTTCAACTTGCTGCACTCAACCGTCTTGGGAGGAAAGCAACTCATTCCGAGAAAAGAACTAGCTTACATCACACAGTACAGTGTTTGGCAATGAAGGTTTTTGTTTTCTAAGCGAAGAACTTTAGAAATGAAATGAATCTACTAAGTTGTGTAAATTGTTAGATTCCACATACCAGGTATGTTTCAAGTTGCTGCACTCAACCGTCTTGGTAGGAAAGCAACTCATTCTGAGAACAGAACTACCTTAAGTCACACAGTACAGTGTTCAGTAATAAAGGTGTTTGTTTTCTAAGCAAACTACTTTAGAAATGAAACGAAGCTACTAAGTTGTGGATCTTGTTAGATTACACAAACCAGGATATTTTCAACTTGCTGCACTCAACCGTCTTGGTAGGAAAGCAACTCATTCTGAGAACAGAACCTGCTTATTTCACACAGTACAGTGTTCAGCAATGAAGGTGGTTGTTTTCTAATCAAACTACTTTAGAAATGAAAGGAATCTACTAAGTTTTGCATCTTGTTAGATTACACAAACAAAAATAATTTCAATTTCCTGAACTTAAACATCTTTGTAAGAAAGCAATTCATTCCGAGAACCAAACTAGCTTGCTTCACACAGTACAGTGTACGGCAATGAAGGTGTTTGTTTTTTAAGCAAACTACTGTACAAATGAAACGAATCTACTAAGTGGTGCATCTTGTTAGATTAAACAAACCAGAAAAGGATTAAGTTGCTGCACTCAACCGTGTTGGTAGGAATGCAAGTCATATCGAGAACAGAAATAGCTTACTTCACACCGTACAGTGTTAGGTAATGAAGGTGTTTGTTTTCTATGCAAACTACTTTAGAAATGAAACAAATCTACTACGTTGTGCATGTTGTAAGATTACACAAACCAGGAAAGTTTCAACTTGCTGCACTCAACCATCCGTAGGAAAGCAACTCATTCTGACAACAGAACTAGCTTATTTCACACAGTACAGTGTTCAGCAATGAAGGAGTTTGTTTTCTAAGCATACTACTTTAGAAATGAAATGAATTTACTAATCTGTGCATCTTGTTAGATTACACACACCAGGAAAGGTTCAACTTCCTGCACTCAACCGTCTTCATAGGAAAGCAACTCATTCTGAGTACAGAACTAGCTTTCCTCACACAATACAGTGTTGGCAATGAAGGTGTTTGTTTTCTAAGCAAACTACTTTAGAAATGAATCGAATCTACTATGTTGTGCATCTTGTTAGCTTACTCAAATCAGGATAGTTTCAGTTTCCTGCACTCAACCGTCTTGGTAGGAAAGCAAGTCTTTCCGAGAACAGAACTGCCTTACTTCACACAGTACAGTGTTCGGCAATATCAGTGTTTGTTTTCTAAGCAAACTTCGTTAGAAATGAAATGAATCTACTGAGTTGAGCATCTTGTTAGATTACACAATCAGGGAGAGTTTCAATTTGCTGCACTCCACTGTCTTGGTAGGAACGCAACACAATCCGAGGACAGAACTAGCTTATTTCACATAGTACAGTGTTTGGCAATGAAGGTGTTTTTTTTTTCTAAGCAAACGACGTTAGAAATGAAAGGAATCTACTAAGTTGTGCATCATGTTACATTACAAAAACCAGGGAAGTTTCAACTGGCTGCACTCAACCGTCTTCGTAGGGAAGCACCTCAACCCGAGGACAGTACTAGCTTACTTCACACAGTGCAGTGTGCAGCAATGAAGGTGTTTGTTTTCTAAGCAAACTTCTTTAGAAATGAAATGAATCTACTAAGTTGTACATCTTGTGAGATTACAAAAACCACGAAAGGTTCAACTTGCTGCACTCAACCATCTTCGTAGGAAAGCAACTCATTCCGAGAACAGAACTAGCTTCCTTCACACAGTACAGTGTTTGCAATGAAAGTGTTTGTTTTCTTAGCAAACTACTTTAGAAATGAAACGAATCTGCTAAGTTGTGCATCTTGTTATCTTAAACAAACCAGGAAAGTTTCATCTTGCTGCACTCAACAGTCTTCATAGGTAAGCAACTCATTCCGAGAACAGAACAGGCTTACTTCACACAGTACAGTGTTCGGCAATGAAGGTGTTTGTTTTCTAAGCAAACTACTTTAGATATTAAACGAATATAGTAATTTGTGCATCTTGTTAGATTACGCACACCAGGAAATGTTCAACTTGCTGCACTCAACAGTCCTGGTAGGAAAGCAACTCATTCGGAGAACAGAACTTGCTTATTTCACTCAGTAAAGTGTTCTGAAATGAAGGTATTTGTTTTCTAAGCAAATGTCTTTAGAAATTAAACGAATCTACTAAGTGGTGCATCTTGTTAGATTACACAAACCAGCAAAGTTTCAACTTGCTGCACTCATCCATCTTCGTAGGAAAGCAACTCATTCCGAGAACAGAACTAGCTTACTTCACACAGTACAGTGTTCGGCAATGAAGGTGTTTGTTTTCTAAGCAAACTTCTTTAGAAATACAATGAATCTACTACGTTGTGCATCTTGTTAGATTACACAAACCAGGAAAGTTTCAACTTCCTACATTCACCCTTCTTCGTAGGAAACCAACTCATTCCAAGTACAGAACTACCTTACTTCACACAGAACAGTTTTCAGCAATGAAGCTGTTTGTTTTCTAAGAAAACTACTTTAGAAATAAAGCAAATATACTAAGTTGCACATCTTGTTAGATTACACAAACAAGGAAATTTTTAACTTGCTGCACTCAATCGTCTCCGTAGGAAAGCAACTCATTTGGAGAACAGAATTACCTTACTTCACAAACTTCAGTGTTCGTCAATGAAGGTGTTTGTTTTGTAAGCAAACTGCTTTAGAAATGAAACTACTTTACTAAGTTGTGCATCTTGTTAGATTACCAAATCCAGGAAATATTCAACTTGCTGCACTCAACCATCTTCGTAGGAATGCAACTAATTCTGAGAACAGAACTAGCTTATTTCACACAGTACAGTGTTGGGCAAAGAAGATGTTTGTTTTCTCATCAAACTATATTAAAAATGAAACGAATCTACTAAGCTGTGCATCTTCTTAGACTACACAAACCAGGAAAGCTACAACTAGCTTCACTCAACCATCTGGTAGGAAAGCAACTCATTCCGAGAACAGAACTACCTTACTTCAAATAGTACAGTGTTCAGAAATGAAGGTGTTTCTTTTCTAAGCAAACTACTTTAGAAATGAAAAGAATGTACTAAGTTGTGAATCTTGTTAGAATACACAAACAAGGAAATTTTCAACTTGGTGCACTCAACAGTCTTGGTAGGAAAGCAACTCATTCCGAGAACAGAACTAGCTTACTTCACACAGTACAGTGTTAGGTAATGAAGGTGTTTGTTTTCTGAGCAAACTACATCAGAAAGGAAACAAATCTAGTAAGTTGTGCATCTTGTTAGATCACACAAACCAGGAAAGGTTCAATTAGCGAAACTCAACCGTCTTCGTCGGAAAGAAACTCATTCCAAGAACAGAACTAGCTTATTTCAAACAGTACAGTGTTCGGAAATGAAGTGTTTCTTTTCTAGGCACACTACTTTAGAAATGAAATGAATCTACTAAGTTGTGCATCTTGTTAGATTACACAAACCAGGAAAGTTTCAACTTGCTGCACTCAAACGTCTTCTTAGGAAAGCAACTCATTCGGACAACAAAACCAGCTTAATTCACATAGTACAGTGTTTGGCAATGAAGGTGTTTGTTTTCTAAGCAAACTACATTAGAACTGATACGAACCTACTAAGTTGTGCATCTTGTTAGATTACACAAACCAGGAAAGGTTCAACTTTCTCCACTCAACGATCTTTGAAGGAAAGCAACTCATTAACAGAAGAGAACTAGCTTAAATCACACAGTACAGTGTTCGGTAATGAAGGTGTTTGCTTTGTAATCAAACTGCTTTAGATATGAAACGAATCTACTAAGTTGTGTATATTGTTCGATCACACAAACCAGGATAGTTTCAATTTGCTGCACTCAACCGTCTTGGTAGGAAAGCAACTCATTCCGAGAACAGAACTAGCTTATTTCACACAGTACAGCGTACCGCAATGAAGGTGTTTGTCTTCTAAGCAAACTTCGTTAGAAATGAAACGAATCAACGGAGTTGTGCAACTTGTTAGACTACACAAACAAGGTAAGTTTCAACTTGGTGCACTCAACCATCTTCGTAGGAAAGCAACTCATTTTGATAACAGAACTATATTATTTAAAACAGTACAGTGTTAGGGAATGAAGATGTTTGTTTTCTATGAAAACTACTTTAGAAATGAAACGAATTTACTAAGTTGTGGATCTTGTTAGATTACACACACCAGGAAAGGTTCAACTTGCTGCACTCAACCGTCTTCGTCGGAAAGAAACTCGTTCCGAGAAAAGAACTAGCTTACTTCAAACAGCAGTGTTCGGCAATGAACATGTTTGTTTTCTAGGCAAACTACTTTAGAAAAGAAATGAATCTACTAAGTTAAGCATCTTGTCAGATTACACAAACCAGGAAAGGTTGAACGTGATGCACTCAAACGACTTCTTAAGAAAGCAACACATATCGAGAACAGAACTAGCTTACTTCACACAGTACAGTGTTCGGCAATGAAGGTGTTTGTTTTCTTACAAACTACTTCAGAAATGAAATGAATCTATTAAGTTGTGCATCTTGTTAGATTACACAAACCAGGATACTTTCAATTTGCTCCACTCAACCGTCTTGGTAGGAAAGCAACTCATTCTGAGAACAGAACTAGCTTACTTAACACAGTACAGTGTTCGGCAATGAAGGTGTTTGTTTTCTAAGCAAACTACTTTAGAACTGAAACCAATCTACTAAGTTGTGAATCTTGTTAGATTTCACAAACCAGGGGAGTTTCAACTTCCTGCACTCAGCCGTCTTGGTTGGAAAGCAACTCATTCTGAGAACAAAACTACCTTACTTAACACAGTACAGTTTTCGGCAATGAACGTGTTTGTTTTCTCAGCAAACAACTTTAGAAATGAAATGAATCTACTAAGTTGTGCTTGTTGTTAGATTACACAAACCAGGAAAGTTTCAACCTGCCACACTCCACCGTCTTCATAGTAAAGCAACACATTCCGAGAACAGAACTAGCTTACTTCACACACTAGTGTTTGGAAATGAAGGTGTTTATTTTCTCAGAAAACTACTTTAGAAATTAAATGAATCTAATAAGTTGTGCATCTTGTTAGATTACACAAACTAGGAAAGTTTCAACTTGCTGCACTCAACCCTATTCGTAGGAGTGCAACTTATTCCGAGAACAAACTAGCTTATTTCACACAATACACTGTTCAGCAATGAAGGTGTTTGTTTTCTAAACAAACTACTTTAGAAATGAAATGAATGTATTAAGTTGTGCATCTTATTCTTTTACACACACCAGGGAAGATTCAACTTGTTGCACTCCCCTGTCTTTTTATGAAAGCAAGTCTTTCCGAGAACAGACCTTCCTTACTTCACACACTACAGTGTTCCAAATTGAAGGTATTAGTTTTCTAAGCAACCTACTTTAGAAATGAAAGGAATCTACAAAGTTTTGTAACTTGTTAGATTTCACAAACCAGGAATGTTTCAACTTCCTGCCCTTCACAGTCTTGGTATGAAAGCAACTCATTCAGAGGACATAACTAGCTTATTTCATAAAATACAGTGGTCTGAAAAGAAGGTATTTCTTTTCTAATCAAACTACCCTCTTTGTAGGAAAGCAACTCATTCCAAGAACAGAATACAGTGTTCAGCAATTAAGGTGTTTGTTTTCAAAGAAAACTACATTAGAAATGAAACCAATCTACTAAGTTGTGCATCGTGTTATATTACACAAACCAGGAAAAGTTCTACTAGCTGCACTCAACCGTCTTCATAGGAAAGCAACTCATTCTGAGAACAGAACTAGCTTATTTCACACAGAAAATTGATTGGCAATGAAGGTGTTTGTTTTCTAAGGAAACTACTTTAGAAATCAAATGCATCTACTAAGTTGTGCATCTTGTTAGATTACCTAAATCAGGAAAGTTTCACCTTGCTGCACTCAACCCTCTTTGTAAGAGAGCAACTCATTCTGAGAACAGAACTAGCTTATTTCACACAGTATAGTGTTCGGAAATGAAGGTGGTTGTTTTCTAAGCAAACTACTTTAGAAATGAAATGAATCAACTAAGTTGTGCATCTTTTTAGATTCCACCAACCAGGAAATTTCAACATGCTGCACTCAAGTTGTGCACCTTGTTAGTTTACACAAACCAGGAAAGTTTCCATTTGCTGCAGTCAACCCTCTTTGTAGGAAAGCAACTCATTCCAAGAACAGAACTAGCTTATCTCAAACATGACAGTGTTCGGCAATGAAGGTGTTTGTTTTCTAAGCAAGCTACCTTAGAAATGAAATGAATATACTAAGCTGTGCACCTTGTTAGATTACACAAACCAGGAAAGGTTCAATTTGCTGCACTCAACAGTCTTGGTATGAAAGCAACTCATATCGAGAACAGAACTAGTTAATTCACACAGTACAGTGTTCGGCAATGAAGGTGTTTGTTTTCCCAGCAAACTTCTGTATAAATGAAACGAATCTACTAAGTTGTACATCTTTTTCATTTACACAAACCAGGAAAGTTTCAACTTGCCGCACTCCACTGTATTGGTAGGAAAGCAACTCATTCCGAGGACAGAACTAGCTTATTTCACACAGTACAGTGTTCGGCAATGAACGTGATTGTTTTCTAAGCAAACTACTTTATAAATGAAACAAATCTATTAAGTTGTGCATCTTTTTAGTTTACACAACCAGGAAAGTTTCAAATTGCTGCACTCAACAGTCTTCGTAGGAAAGCAAGTCACTCTGAGAACAGAACTAGCTTACTTCACACAGTACAGTGTTTGGCAAGGAAGTTTGTTTTCTAAGCAAACCACATTAGAAATGAAACGAACCAACTAAGTTGTGCATCTTGTTACATTGCACAAACCAGGAAAGGTTCAACTTGCTGCACTCAAGTGTCTTCATAGGAAAGCAACTCTTTCCCAGAACAGAACTTGTTTATTTCACACACTAGAGTATTCCACAATGAAGGTATTTGTTTTCTAAGCAAACTACTTTAGAAATGAAACGAATCTAAAACGGTTTGCAACTTGTTAGATTTCACAAACCAGGAAAGTTTCAACTTGCTGCACTCAACCGTCTTCTTAGGAAAGCAACTCATTCCGAGAACAGAACTAGCTTATTTCACACAGTACAGTGTTCTGCAATGAAGGTGTTTGTTTTCTAAGCAAACTACTTTAGCAATGAAATGAATGTACTAAGTTGTGCATCTTGTTAGAGTACACAAACCAGGAAACGTTCAACTTGCTGCACTCAACAGTCTTTGTAGGAAAGCAACTCATTCGAAGAACAGAACTAGCTTATTTCACACAGTACAGTGCTCGGCAATGAAGGTGTTTATTTTCTATGCCAACTACTGTCGAAATGAAATAAATCTACTAAGTTGTGCATCTTGTTAGATTACACAATCCCGGAAAGTTTAAAAATCTTCCACTCAAACCTCTTCGTAGGAAAGCAACTCATTCTGAGAACAGAACAGGCTTATTTCACACGGTACAGTGTTCGGCAATGTAGGTGTTTCTTTTTTTTTTTAATGTTTATTGACTTTTAATCTTACATACCAAAAAAAACCCCACCTGATATTTCCCTCCCCTCCCCCATTCCACTTTAGAACTCCGGTCTCCATCATATCCCCTCCCTTTCTCCATTAGTCTCTCTCCTAATTTGATGACATCATCTTTCTCTTCTATTTTGAGGGTCTTGCAAAGGTATTGCTAGGCACGGCAAGATCATGGATATTGAGGCCAATTTCTGTCTGGGCAGCTGCATCGTAAGAGGTCATATCCTTCCTTTGGCTCTTCCATTCTATCTGCCCCCTCTTCCGCAATGGTCCCTGAGCCACTTGAGGATGTGACAGAGGTGTTTCAGTGCTAGGCACTCCTCCATCCCTTCTTCTCAGCACTATGTTGCCTTTTGTGTCATCCCAGTGGTCATCACCATCTGAAAAGAGAAGCTTCTCTAGCCAGAAGTGAGAATAGCGTTAATATGTGGACATGAACATTTAGTGTCGTGTCCCCAGGGCAGCTTGGTGGGAATAATATATACCTTTAGTCAGACATGAGCAGGCTTATACCCCCAAGGCTCATGACCTCACCTACCATAGACTTTTACTTAGGTTTTTCAGTACCGGGTATGTATTCCCTCCCGTAGAGGGGCCTTCAGTCCAATTATGGAGCAGTTGGTTACCCCAAGAGTAGACACGCCACTATTGCACCCGTTCAGTCATTGGGCCTGTCTGGCCAAGCTTGAATATTCAGCATCCACTATTTTCACTGTTGATGGCTTCTGTCTCCCATACGCTGCGTGCAGTGCAGCTTTTTCCAGCTTTCAGTTGGCTGGTCTACAGGGAGAAGGTTTTCTGCTCAGCACCAGCTTGCTTTCTCAGTGTCCTTGCCTCTCAGGCATGAGATGTCTTCAGCAATAGGGTCTTACTATCTATTTCTCTAGGGAAACCAAGGGCTTTGGCAAAAGCCTTAATGTTTTGGAGGCTACCGGGACCTCCTTGGCCAACATCTCACTGGAAGGAGTTCCATCCCAGGTACTGAAAATTTTCTAGTAACAGTCTACATCTTCTAGACGTGACCTTATTCAAAAAAGTAGTTTTACATATGTCTTATTGATAATATCTTGAGTTTAGATTGTCCCTCCCCCTGCCCTTTTTGTATGCATTCTCTTCCCATGGCCTCACTTAGGCCATTCCCCTCCCTGTACTCAGTTCTTCTACTTATATATGTGTATTACCATACACTTAAGTCCTTCCCTTTCTTCCCTCCCTTATAGGCTTTTACCCGCTTACTGGTTTCTGGTACCTATTTTTGGTTCCAGTTCATACACAAGTCTATACATTGGTAGCTAGGATCCACATATGAGAGAGAACATGTGACGATTGGCTTTCTGAGCCTGGGTTACCTCACTAAGTATAATCCTTTCCAGATCCATCCATTTCCCTGCAAATTTCATAATTTCATTTTTTCTTTACTGCTGAATAGAACTCCATTGTGTAAATGTACCACAACTTTATTATCCACTCATCTGTGGACGGACATCTAGGCTGCTTCCATTTCCTAGCTATTGTGAATAGAGCAGCAATAAACATGGTTTTGCAAGTTTCTCTAAGGAAGTGAGAAGAGTCCTCTGGATATATGCCTAGGAGTGCTATAGCTGGATCATATGGTAAATCTATTTCTAGCTGTCTCAAGAACTTCCACACTGATTTCCACAGTGGCTGGACCAGCTTACATTCCCACCAACAGTGTAGAAGTGTTCCTGTTTTTCCGCATCCACGCCAACACTTATTGTCATTTGTTTTCTTGATGGCAGCCATTCTGACAGGAGTGATATGGAATCTCAAAGTGGTTTTAATTTGCATTTCCCTGATGGCTAAGGATGTAGAACATTTTTTTAGATGTTTATATGCCATCTGTATTTCATCTTCCGTGAATTCTCTATTTAGTTCCATAGCCCATTTTTAACTGGGTTGTTTGAATTCTTGTTATTCTGTTTTTTGAGTTCTTTGTATATTCTGGATATTAATCCTCTGTCAGATGAATAACTGGCAAAGATTTTCTCCCATTCTGTAGGTTGTCTTTTTGCTCTATTCACAGTGTCCTTTGCTGTACAAAAGCTTTGTAATTTTATAAGGTCCCAGTGGTTGATTAGTGCTTTTATTCTCTGAGCAATTGGAGTTATATTCAGAAAGTCCTTGCCTATTCCAATATGTTGAAGAGTTTCCCCTACTTTTTCCTCTAGCATTTTCAGAGTTTCAGGTCTGATATTAAGGTCCCTGATCCATTTGGACTTGATTCTTGTGCAAGGAGAGAGACAAGGATCTATGTTTATCCTTTTACAAACAGATGTCCAATTTTCCCAGCACCACTTGTTAAAGAGGCTATCTTTTCTCCAATGAGTATTTTTGGCGTTTTTGTCAAAAATCAGGTAGCTGTAGCTGTCTGGATTAATATTTGGGTCTTCTATTCTGTTCCATTGATCTACCTGTCTGTCCTTGTGCCAGTACCATGCTGTTTTTGTGACTATGGCTTTGTAGTATAACTTAAAATCGGGTATGGTTATACCACCTGCCTGATTTTTGTTATGCAAAATCGTTTGGCTATTCGAGGTTTTTGTGTTTCCAGATGAATTTTAGTATTGTTTATTCTATTTCTGTGAAGAATGCTATTGGGATTTTAATGGGGATCGCATTAAATGTGTAGATTGCTTTTGGTAAGATTGACATTTTCACTATATTGATTCTTCCAATCCAGGAGCATGGAATGTCTTTCCATTTCCTTGTGTCTTCTGCAATTTGTCGCTCGAGTTTTTATAGTTCTCATTGTAGAGATCCTTCACTTCCTTGGTTAAGTTTATTCCAAGGTATTTTATTTTTTTGAGGCAATTATGAATGGGAGAGATTCCTGATTTCATCCTCTGCATGTTTGTTGTTAGTGTATTGAAAAGCTACTGATTTCTGTGTGTTTATTTTGTATCCTGCTACATTGCTAAAAGTGTTTATCAGCTCTAATAATTTGCTGGTAGAGTCCTTAGGATCTGTTATGTATAGAATCATATCATCTGCAAATAATGATAATTTGACCTCTTCCTTTCCGATTTGTATCCCCTTTATGAGTGCCTCTTGCCTTATTGCTATGGCTAAGACTTCCAATACTATATTAAATAATAGTGGAGAAAGTGGACACCCTTGTCTTGTTCCTGAATTTAGAGGAAAAGCTTCAAGTTTTCCCCATTAAGTATTATGTTGGCTGTAGGTTTGTCATAAATAGCTTTTATTATGTTGAGATATGTACCTTATATTCCAAGTTTCTGTAGTACTTTCACCATGAAGGGGTGTTGGATTTTGTCAAATGCCTTTTCTGCATCTATTGAGATGACCATGTGATTTTTGTCCTTCAGACCATTTATATGGTGTATTACATTTATGGATTTGCGTATGTTGAACCATCCCTGCATCTCTGGGATAAAGCCTGCTTGGTCAGGGTGAATAATCTTTCTGATATATTCTTGTATTCTGTTTGCCAGTATTTTGTTGAGAATTTTTGCATCTATGTTCATGAGGAGATTGGTCTATAGTTTTCTTTTTTGATCTGTCTTTGTCGGTTTGGGTATCAGGGTGATGCTGGCTTCATAGAAGGATTTTGGTAGAATTCCTTCCTCTTCTATTTTATGGAAAAGTTTGAGAAGCATTGGTGTTAGATATTCAAGGAATGTCTGGTAAAATTCAGTAGTGAATCCATCTGGGCCTGGGCTTTTTTAATTGGGAGACTTTTTATGACTGCTTGGATCTCTGTGGTTGTTATAGGTCTATTTAAATGGTTTATCTCATCTTGATTTAATTTTGGTAGGTCATATAAATCAAGGAAATCATCCATTTCTTTCAGGTTTTCAAACTTAGAGGCATATATATTCTTAAAGTATGTCCGTATGATTTTCTGAATTTCTTTGGTATCTGTTGTGATGTTGCCTTTTTCATCTCTAATTTTATCAATTTTTGTCTCTTCTCTCTTTCTTTTGGTCAGATTTGCTAAGGGTTTGTCAATCTTGTTAATCCTTTCAAAGAACCAACTCTTTGTTTCATTGATTTTTTGATTGTTTTTTTGGTTTCCATTTCATTAATTTCTTCCCTAAACTTTATTATTTCTTCCCGTATACTGATTTTTGGTTTGCCTTGTTCTTCTCTTTCCAAGGCCTTAAGGTGAAGCATTAAATTGTTTAGTTGTGAACTCTCTAGTTTCTTAATATAGGCACTTAGAGCTATAAATTTCCCTCGTAGGACTGCCTTCATTGTGTCCCACAGGTTTTGGTATGTTGTATTCTCATCATCATTTGATTCTATGAATTTCTTGATTTCCTTCTTAATTTCTTCAATGACCCATGCGTCATTCAATAATGTACTGTTTAGTCTCCATGAATTTCTGTATGCTCTGTAGTTTTTCTTGTTGTTGATTTGCAGTTTAATCCCATTGTGGTCAGATAGCATACAAGGGATCATTTCAATTTTCCTGTATTTGTTGAGATTTGATTTGTGTCCTATCATATTGTCTATTTTAGAGAATGACCCATGTGCCGCTGAGAAGAATGTATATTCTGCAGTATTTGGATGGAATATTCTGTAAATATCTGTTAGGTCCATTTGTTCCATGATATCATTTAATGCAGTTGTTTCTCTGTTTATTTTTTGTTGGGTAGACCTATCAAGTGATGAGAGCGGGGTATTGAAGTCACCCACTACTATTGTGTTAGGTGTTATCTCTGACCTTAAGTCCGATAGTGTTTGTTTGATGTAATTGGGGGCCCCCGTGTTGGGAGCATAAATGTTTAGGATTGTGATATCCTCCTGTTGGAGTGTTCCTTTAATCAGTATAAAGTGACCTGCTTTATCTCTCCTCACTAATGTTGGTTTGAAGTCTATCCTGTCAGAAATTAGAATGGCAACCCCTGCTTGTTTTCTAGGTCCATTTGCTTGATATATCTTTTTCCAGCCTTTCACCCTAAGAATGTTTCTATCTTTTATTCGGATGTGAGTTTCCTGAAGGCAACAGATGGTAGGATCCTGCTTTTTAATCCAGTCTGCAAGTCTATGTCTTTTGATTGGGGCATTGAGGCCATTGATATTAAGAGTTATTATTGAAAGATATGTATTTGATCTGTCCATTTTCTTGTTTTGTAGTTCTTCCTGGTTTTCATTTTACTCACTTGTTCTAACTGTTGAATATGATTTCTTTTTTCCTATTTCCTGCTGTGTGTGTTTTGCTTTTTCTTCAGCATGAATGATTCCTGCAAGTATTTTCTGTAGAGCTGGCTTAGTTGTCATAAATTCCTTTAGCCTGTCTTTGTTGTGGAATGTCCTTATTTCTCCATCAATTTGGATAGAAAGCTTTGCAGGACAAAGTAATCTTGGTTGACAGTTTTTATCTTTCAGAACTTGGAATACATCACTCCAGGCCCTCCTGGCTTTTAGGGTTTGTGTTGAGTAATCTGCTGTGACCCTGATGGGTTTCCCCTTAAATGTCATTTGCTTTTTCTCTCTAACTGCTTTCAGTATACTTTCTTTGGTTTGTGTATTTAGTAGTTTAATTATAACATGGCGAGAAGAGGTTCTTTCTAGGTTTTGTCTGTTTGGTGTTCTAAATGCTTTTTGTATCTGCATTGGCATTTCTTTCCCAATTTGGGGAAAATTTTCTTCTATGATTTTATGGAAAACACCTACTAAGCCTCTGGATTGAAATTCTTCCCCTTCTGCTATACCTTGAATTCTTATGTTTGATCTTTTCATAGTGTCCCTCATGTCTTGGAGTTCCCATTCATACCTTTCTATTAGCTTGTCTTTCTTTTTGTTGGACTGTGATAGATCTGCCACCTCGTCTTCTAGCTTGGATATTCTGTCCTCTCCTTCATCCATTCTACTAGTGAGACTTTCCACAGAGTTTTTTATTTCACTGACTGTGTTCTTCAATGTTAAGATTTCAGCCTGGTTTTTCTTCAGTAGTTCTATTTCCTTGTTCATTTCCTCTAATGACCTTTTTATTTCATTAAACTGTTTCTCTGTAATCTCCTTCAACAGTTTGTTTTCTTCTCTAATTCCTTTGTTTTCTTCTCGGATTGCTTTCATTTCTTCTTTCATTTCTTTGAGCATAGATATCATCATTCCCTTGAAATCTTTGTCAGGAATTTCATCTAAAACAGTCTCATTGTTGGACCTATCTGATGGATTTGCAATTTTTGGTGGGATTGCATTGTCTTGATTCTTTGTGTTTCTTGTATTATAATGTAGTGACTTTTGCATCCTGGATTGCTTTGATGCTTATGTTTCCTATTTATCTTCAGTGTTGTTAGGTGTTGTGATCCACCTTTATATTATTTTAGGATATGAGTTTAAGATGTCATGTGTAGCACTTGTACTTAAGTAGAAGTACTCCTAGCTGTTGAGTTTGCTTGTTAAGCAATTATTGTAGTGGACTGGTGGAACAATTTCGATGCAAGTTCTAAACTTCAACAGAGCAAAATACACATTCAATTGACATGAACACAGAGTATACAAGTGTGAGAATTGAGACAACCAGTCCTATAGGGTTAAAATCCCTAAGGGCATGTGATGGTCCACTCCCTTAGTCCTGTCAGCTTGGGAATCAGACCCTGTCCTCAATAATAACTGAAGCAAAAGATAAAGGCCCTTTAAATCTATAAGTAGTACAGATAGCAATATTCAACCCCTCACATTCAGCTTATTTGAAAATGGTAAAACCACCCACAAATATGTAATACATACCCTGCCTTGACCTGGAAAGAGTGGTTAGCACTTCCAATGCAGGCCTTTGTTATCTTTTGGTGTGGCTTTTAAACTCACCAATTCTGGGTGCCCACCTCGTTACCTGGGCTGTGGAGCTTGGGTCAGGTCAGCTGGGGCCGGTGTTGACGATGTGGTTCAAATTTGCCACTGGTTGTTGTTCGATTCTACCAATTCCCTGGGGAGCTGATGATTGGGGATGGGCGAATTCAGGAAGCCTGCAGCAACTCACGGTGTGTGTCTCTTTCAGTAGCTCCATGATTTTTCTTTGATTTCTGGGCTCTGTGAGGAGACTGATGAGGTTGAAAAGTCCCTTTTTTTTTGTTTGTTTGTTCGGGCGGTGTTTGCAGCGGAAGCTCAGCGGGGCTTAGCTGACCTGGTTGGAAGCTTTGGATCGAGAGTAGGAGTCTTGGTGCCGATCCGTTGGGGAGCCGGCTGAGTGAAGTGAAGTTGCTGGGGTGCTCTTGGGGTGGAGCGAAGCCGCTGGGAGCCCACAGATGGGGAGCCCACGGCTGGGGAGCCCGCGGCAGCGTTGGGGAGCGAGCTGCCGGGGGCCGCACTCTCCACAGTGGGTTTCTGGCTGTCTTTTGCTTTTCCGCTATTTCCCGGAGAAAATATTCTGCTCTCTACCTCAGATGAGTGTAGTTTTTCTTGATTCTCTGCCTGATCCGGTTTGGCGTGGCTCCTATGCCGCCATCTTACCCGGAACCCTAGGTGTTTCTTTTCTAAGAAAACTACATTTGAAATGAAACGAATCTACTACGTTGTGCATCCTATTAGATTTCAGAAACCAGGAAAGTTTCAACTAGCTGCACTCAACCCTGTTCGGAGGAAAGCAACTCATTCCGAGAACAGAACTAGCTTATTTCACACACTACAGTGTTCGGCAAAGAGGGTGTTTGTTTTCTAAGCAAACTGCTTTAGAAATGAAACGAATCAACTAAGTTGTGCATCTTGTTAGATTATAAAAACCAGGAAAGTTTCAACTTGATGCACTCAACCGTCTTCGTAGGAAAGCAACTCATTCTGAGAACAGAACTGTGGAGAGCCGACATTAGGTGACCATTCTAAGATGGCGCCTTGGATGCTTGCCAAGTAGAATGACTAGGCAGAATCCTGCTGTTTGTCACGTACTTTTGGTAGTTGTGCGCATGCACCTGAGTACGTCATACCAGTCCACCGTCAGGTGGCTGTCTGTAGCCTATGATCAGCGCCAGCGTGGCTACCGCTGATTGGACCAGGCAAGGCTTTATATAGGGTGGCGGGCTTGAGCTTGGGGGCTTCCTGATGTAAACGGTTCCTGAATAAACTGCTTCAAGAAGAGTTCCTGTGGTCGTTGCCTTATTCTGCTGGACGGATTGGGCGGCGACAAGTGGTGGCCCGTACGGGGACCCAGAACTTGAAGCACTCAGGGCAGCTAGCTGGTAAGTTCCAGGTAAGTGGACTAAAAGAGGTAAAAGCAAGTTCTCCGGTAGAGAGACAATAAAGTCCCATGTTAAGATGGGCAATATGCATTCTAGTAAAACTGTGGCATCCGCATTGAAAGATCTCTTGAAAGTGAAAGGACTAGGGTTGAAAAGTGCCACGATAAAGAGATTCATGATGGCTGTAGATGAAATTGCTCCATGGTTTGCCACCTTGGGGCATTTGACACTTGCTAGTTGGGACAAACTGGGAAGAGATATTGATTTTGCCCATGATCAGGGCTGCATACCCCCGGGACTCAGTCGATTTGGAAGTTGGTACGATCTTGTTTAACAGACACAGAAGGGTTGTGCGCAGCTTGAAATAGAAAGAGGAAGTGAGGCCTTAGAGCAGTTGAAAGAGGAGCGGTCATTGGAGTCTGAAAGTGGAGAGGCAGAAAGCTCAGATGAAGAATCGATTGAAGAAGAAATAGAGGAAGTAACAGACAGATTCAGTACAGTGAAGATGAGAGTTTCCCCTTCAGCCCCTGGGCCGCCCCGCCCTCTGCCATATGCTCCAGGCCAGGCTAAAAGAGCCACGGTGACAAGTGGCCGGAGCTTATGTCCAGAGGTATGGAGAGAATTGCATGCGCAAGGGGCCTTCCCAGTGTTTACTGATGTGCAGGGGAATAGATATCATGATCCTCTTGATTGGAAGGTAGTACAAAGACTTGCTGAAGGAGTGCGTGCCTATGGCACTAGTGCAGCATATGTTATAGCCTTGCTGGAGAGTCTTCACAGATATTGTATGACTCCTACTGATTGGCAAAATTTAGCCAAGGCTTGTTTAACCTCAGGGCAATACTTGGATTGGAAGGCTTTTGTAGTTGAGTTCGCTGCTGAACAAGCGGCTGAGAATGCCCTCACAGGACAGCAGGCATGGGATCATGATATGCTGCTAGGACAAGGCAGATTTGCCAATGCACAAATAGGATACCCGCAACAGGTGTATGCGCAAATTAATACCATTGGCATGAAAGCATGGAAAGCACTTCCTAATAGAGGTGAGGTAGCAGGAAATCTTACAAAGATTGTGTAGGGACCCACTGAGCCTTTTGCTGATTTTGTGGCGCATGGTTGAGGCAGTGGGAAGGATTTTTGAGATCCTGACACAGCTATGCCACTCATAAAGCAATTGGTGTTTGAGCAGTGCATAAAAGAGTGTAGACAAGCTATTAATCCATACAAGGCTAGAGGAATTGAGGTATGGTTAAAGATTTGTAGAGAGATAGGGGTCCCTTTATCTAATGCAGGCCTCATGGCCGCTGTTGTGCAAATGACCCAAACAAGAGCACGAGTTAGAACAAAAGCAGGAAATTGCTTCAAATGTGGCCAGCATGGTCACATGAAGCGCCAGTGCCCGCAGCAAAGAAGGATAGATGGAAGTCAACCTAGAATGCCAGGTCTGTGCCCAAGATGTAGAAAGGGAAATCATTGGGCTAATGAGTGTAGATCAGTGAAGGATATAGATGGACAGCCTCTGGCGGGGCTGAAACTGGTGCAAGGCCAAAAAACGGGATGAGGGCCCTCGACCCCAGGGCCCTCAAATATATGGGGCAATGACAGAGAGATGGCCCACTCTGCGCCAATGCAGTGGACTCGCCCAGAAGAGCCACAGCAGGGAGCGCAGGACTTGACCTCCGTTCCACCACCAGACTCATTTTGACCCCTCGGATGGGGCCTCAGCTGATTGAAACAGATTTTTCAGGCCCTCTTCCAACGGGAACCGTTGGCTTATTAATAGGCAGATCTACGAGCCATCAATAATCAAATGATACCTATGGGCCCAGTTCAAAGAGGTCTACCCCTTCCATCTACAATTCCAAAACATTGGCCTTTAATAGTTGTTGATATAAAAGATTGTTTTTTCTCTATTCCTCTACATGAAGATGATACCAAAAGATTTGCTTTTACCGTCCCGTCTATAAATCATGAATTCCCAGATCAACACTATGAGTGGGTAGTCTTACCCCAAGGGATGACCAACAGCCCTACTATGTGTCAGCTGTATGTTGGAAAAGCATTAGAAAAAATGCGACAAGAATTCCCAACCATTAGATGCCTCCATTATATGGATGATATTCTTCTAGCGGGGTCTGATGAGGCGCTGCTAGATTCTGCTTATAGCAAAATGGTTCAGGATTTAAATTCTAAGCATTTATATATTGCCCCAGAAAAGGTACAAAAGGATACAGTAGTGGATTATTTGGGTACTAAAATCTCCTCAGAAAAGGTATGGCCACAAAAGATCCAGATTAGATGAGATTCCTTAAGTACACTCAATGACTTTCAGAAATTGCTGGGCGACATCCAATGGGTCAGACCCTATCTAAAGTTAACTAATAAGCAGTTGCAACCTTTGTATGACATCCTACCAGGGGACCCAGAACTAACATCTCCTCGACAACTTACAGTGGAGGCCAAAGCAGCTCTTCATTTGGTTGAACAGAGTATTGAGGAAGCTGCTCTAGCTAGGAGAGAAGAAAATAGTCCTATTCTTTTATGTATATTATCCACTGAAAAGCAGCCTACTGGAGTTTTATGGCAAGGAGCTCCTCTGCTTTGGATCCACCCTAGAATCTCTCCTGCTAAGACCTTGCTTTATTATCCTACAGCAGTAGCACAGTTGGCCCTGACCGGAATTCAACAATGTTATCAATATTTTGGCCTAGCACCTGATTCATTAGTGATACCTTATAATACACAACAATGGGAAGTTCTCACAGCCACAGTGGACGACTGGGCTATTCTCCGCTTATCAGGGCAATATAGACAATCATTATCCTAAAGATCCTATTCTGCAGTTGGCAAGTGCTCATCCCATAGTCTTTCCTCGGGTAACTTCCAAAATGCCTCTCTTAGATTGCTTGACTATATTTACAGATGGATCTAAGACGGGTACTGGAGCATATGTTATTATGGATCCGACCCAGTTATTGTACCCTTTCCATCTGCATCCCCACAAGTTGTGGAATTGCAGATAATAATTCATGTCTTTGAACAATTTTCATGCCCTTTGAATATACTTTCAGATTCTTTGTATGTTGTTAATATCCTTAATGTATTGGAGATCACAGGAAAAATTAATATGAAAAGTACAATACGGGCTTTGTTATTAAAATTGCAAGCTCTGATTTGGCAGAGAGCAGCCCCCTTTTATTCAGCATATTCGGGCTCATACAGGCTTGCCTGGCCCTTTATCTAAAGGAAATGATTTAGTGGATCGAGCTACGTGTGCTATTCTTATATTCACTGCCATTTCCCCATTGGATAGTGTGCACCAATTTCATTCTCAATTCCATGTCAACTCAAAAACACTGGCTTCTAGATTTGCTATTTCACGAGCTTTCTAATGCCAGAGATATAGTTAAGCAATGCACTTCTTGTGCCCCTCTCCGCCTTCAACCTACTTTGGGGCGAATCCCTGTAACTTACGTCCACTACACATTTGGCAGATGGATGTGACCCATATTGCTGAATTTGGTAAATTAAAGTATGTTCATGTTTCTGTGGATACAGCTTCAGGTATTATCTTTTGCCTCTCCCCATTCTGGGGAAAATACTACACATGTCATTGCTCACTGTCTGGAAGCTTGGGGGCTTATGCATACCCTCGTCTCTCAAAACTGATAATGGCCCGCATATACATCTAAATCTTTTCAATTGTTCTGTACACAGATGGGAGTCTACTTAAACCACGGGTTGCCCTACAACCCTCAGGGACAGGGTATAGTGGAGCGTGCTCATCGCACGATAAAGGAATGTCTAACTAAACAAAAAGGGGGAATTGGGTATGGTAGGACACCAAGAGAGCATCTTTCCCTTGCCCTTTAACCTTGAATTTTTTCAATTGGATAAGCAAGGCCGCTGTGCTGCTGATCGCCATATGCATCCCCATAATACAGAAAAAGGACAAGTGATGTGGAGAGATATACTTACAGGTGCTTGGCATGGTCTGGATCCTGTATTAATATGGGCAAGAGGATCTGTTTGTGTGTTTCCACAGAATCAAGACAAGCCAATCTGGGTCCCGGAGTGGTTAACCCGTGCGGTGTTGTCCAGTGATCAAGATGCTCCTGCTCCTGATGTTGATGACGCTTCCGGGGGAGGTGATCAGCCAGAACCTGAGATGGGGAATCCTGCCAGTGTTTCCTAGACCCCTACCCGTTGTTCATTCGGCCCAGGTTTTCCCTCGATTTTTCACTTGCAATTAATCTCTTCAACTTCCTTATTTGCCCTATGATGAAGAACTCGCTGTAGTACAAGAGATAGGACAGGTGCCCCTTAAAGGAATTCTTTGTTTTCAAATTATATCCAATCATTCTCAGCTTAGCAGTTGTATTCACTTGTACCCTCAAGTTGGAGGTTGGTTTGATAGGCCTCAAGGAGGCGCCAACACCACAAATGCCACTTGGCTTCAAGGAATTTGGCCCAGCATTGTCGCCAAGGGGAATAGTACCATCCCACCACAGCCTAAGTGGGCTCCATTCTGCTCAGGTATCCGTGAGCCGTTGTTCCCATGGACAGGATGTCAGTTACGTAAGAATGGATGGGTTGTTAAGGATTATTTTACCTTTTCCCCTTACATAGGTACATTAGTAAACTCCACCTTCAAAGGATATAACTGGACTTTTCAAAGTCCCACTCAACAGAAATCCAGCAATGTTTTTGATCTGTGGATGTTGTGTGGGGTGAATGGCAGTTGTACTGATTTGTCACCCATGAGTATGCTAATAGGGGAATGTAGGTGATGCTACCTTTCAGTGGAATGCATCAGAGACATTTGAGTCCTCTACAAGTAGAATCAACACAGGCACAAATATCACCTTTAGTGCCACCCCCGGTATGCGTATGGCCTCCTTTCATCTTTCTGCTATATAATGGCACCTTTAATAATAGTATCTTGTCCTGTGATAATAACACCTGTTTTTATGCAACAGGTTGGAATGCTACAGTTTCCTTTTGCAGTGATTGCTAGAATGCCAAGATTTATTCCTTGGCCAGTAGAAGCCCCCCGCCATGACCTTGTTTAGACAAAAAGAGATTTTGGCATTTCAGCTGCAATTGTAGCTGCCATAGCTGTCTCTGCTGCTGTGGCTACCGCGGACTGCGGTTTCCTTAACTCAGACAGTACAGACAGCAACAGCTGTAAATAATCTTTCTGCTGGTGTGGCTGAAGCCCTCTCTACACAAACTCAAATAAATGCTTAATTGCGAGCAGACATTATGCTGCTCAATCAAAGGGTAGATCTTGTCCAAGAACAAGTGGATATTCTTCTGGAAGTAGCCCAATTGGGTTGTGAATGGAAGATGGCTGGGTTATGTGTGACTTCTGTGCCTTTTCATAATGCTAGTAGAGCTGCTAATCTATCACGAGAGCTCTCTGGATATCTTACAGGCAATTGGTCCAGGGAAATGGATCGCCTTGTGAGTGCGCTGCGGACCTCCATTACACACATCAACTCCACTCGAGTGGATGCGTCCCTAGCGACCAGACTATCGCAATGGATCCAGCGTGCCATGCATCACTTGAAGGAGTGGGCGGGTCTGGGAAGTTTAGCTTTTTGCCTGATCTTGGTCAGTGGTGTGCTTCTCTGGTGTATCTGTAGAATGAAGTCCACACATCGTAGAGATAATATGGTCTTGGTTCAGGCTGTCGCCGCAATCGATCATGGCAACTCGCCACAAATTTGGTTAAATATGCTTAAAACTTAGTTTGGTATTCTCTTTCCCCCTGAGTATATTGAATCTACATGGCTGGAGCTCTCCTCTGGGAACAGCATAAGGAGTCAGATCTATGCATATTGACTCACATGTGTGAGTGCAATATGGGTACCAACATGGGTGTGAGGCAAAGCACCACAAGGGAAGGTCCTTATCTGACCACTTCTGACTTCCCTGAGAGTAGCAATTGGCTTGCAAGGACGTTGTTACTGCTTCTTGTATCTTCATGTTCTCGGCCCCGCCTCTCCTCCCCAAAAGGTACCAAGGGCCCACATAGTGTGTTCATGAGAACTCACGGGAGGAGCCAGGTCCCTGCTCCCCCAGTCGGTTATAAGCCCACCATGTCATCAATGGAATATGGAGCTTGTTCATTGTCATTGTATTTAATAGAAAAGGGTGAACTGTGGAGAGCCGACATTAGGTGACCATTCTAAGCCTTGGATGCTTGCCAAGTAGAATGACTAGGCAGAATCCTGCTGTTTGTCACGTACTTTTGGTAGTTGTGCGCATGCACCTGAGTACGTCATACCAGTCCACCGTCAGGTGGCTGTCTGTAGCCTATGATCAGTGCTAGCATGGCTACCGCTGATTGGACCAGGCAAGGCTTTATATAGGGTGGCGGGCTTGAGCTCAGGGGCTTCCTGATGTAAACGGTTCCTGAATAAACTGCTTCAAGAAGAGTTCCTGTGGTCGTTGCCTTATTCTGCTGGACGGATTGGGCGGCAACACAGAACTACCGTATTTCAAATAGTACAGTGTTCGACAATGAAGGTGTTTGTTTTCTAAGCAAACTAATTTAGAAATGAAACAAATCTACTACGTTGTGCATGTTGTTAGATTAAGGAAACCAGGAAAGTTACAACTTGCTGCACTGACCCGTCTTCGTAGGAAAGCAATTCATTCACAGATCAGAACTAGCTTACTTCACACACTACAGTGTTCGCAGTGAAGGTGTTTGTTTTGTAAGCACACTACTTTAGAAATGAAACGAAACTACTATGTTGTGCATCTTCTTAGATTACACAAACCATAAAGTTTCAAGATGCTGCACTCAACGAGAACAGAACTGTGGAGAGCCGACATTAGTGACCATTCTAAGATGGCGCCTTGGATGCTTGCCAAGTAGAATGACTAGGCAGAATCCTGCTGTTTGTCACGTACTTTTGGTAGTTGTGCGCATGCACCTGAGTACGCCATACCAGTCCACCGTCAGGTGGCTGTCTGTAGCCTATGATCAGCGCCAGCGTGGCTACCGCTGATTGGACCAGGCAAGGCTTTATATAGGTGGCGGGCTTGAGCTTGGGGGCTTCCTGATGTAAACGGTTCCTGAATAAACTGCTTCAAGAAGAGTTCCTGTGGTCGTTGCCTTATTCTGCTGGACGGATTGGGCGCGACAAGTGGTGGCTCGCACGGGACCCAGAACTTGAAGCACTCAGGGCAGCTAGCTGGTAAGTTCCAGGTAAGTGGACTAAAAGAGGTAAAAGCAAGTTCTCCGGTAGAGAGACAATAAAGTCCCATGTTAAGATGGGCAATATGCATTCTAGTAAAACTGTGGCATCCGCATTGAAAGATCTCTTGAAAGTGAAAGGACTAGGGTTGAAAAGTGCCACGATAAAGAGATTCATGATGGCTGTAGATGAAATTGCTCCATGGTTTGCCACCTTGGGGCATTTGACACTTGCTAGTTGGGACAAACTGGGAAGAGATATTGATTTTGCCCATGATCAGGGCTGCATACCCCCCGGGACTCAGTCGATTTGGAAGTTGGTACGATCTTGTTTAACAGACACAGAAGGGTTGTGCGCAGCCGAAATAGAAAGAGGAAGTGAGGCCTTAGAGCAGTTGAAAGAGGAGCGGTCATTGGAGTCTGAAAGTGGAGAGGCAGAAAGCTCAGATGAAGAATCGATTGAAGAAGAAATAGAGGAAGTAACAGACAGATTCAGTACAGTGAAGATGAGAGTTTCCCCTTCAGCCCCTGGGCCGCCCCGCCCTCTGCCGTATGCTCCAGGCCAGGCTAAAAGAGCCATGGTGACAAGTGGCCGGAGCTTATGTCCAGAGGTATGGAGAGAATTGCATGCGCAAGGGGCCTTCCCAGTGTTTACTGATGTGCAGGGGAATAGATATCATGATCCTCTTGATTGGAAGGTAGTACAAAGACTTGCTGAAGGAGTGCGTGCCTATGGCACTAGTGCAGCATATGTTATAGCCTTGCTGGAGAGTCTTCACAGATATTGTATGACTCCTACTGATTGGCAAAATTTAGCCAAGGCTTGTTTAACCTCAGGGCAATACTTGGATTGGAAGGCTTTTGTAGTTGAGTTCGCTGCTGAACAAGCGGCTGAGAATGCCCGCACAGGACAGCAGGCATGGGATCGTGATATGCTGCTAGGACAAGGCAGATTTGCCAATGCACAAATAGGATACCCGCAACAGGTGTATGCGCAAATTAATACCATTGGCATGAAAGCATGGAAAGCACTTCCTAATAGAGGTGAGGTAGCAGGAAATCTTACAAAGATTGTGTAGGGACCCACTGAGCCTTTTGCTGATTTTGTGGCGCGCATGGTTGAGGCAGTGGGAAGGATTTTTGGAGATCCTGACACAGCTATGCCACTCATAAAGCAATTGGTGTTTGAGCAGTGCATAAAAGAGTGTAGACAAGCTATTAATCCATACAAGGCTAGAGGAATTGAGGTATGGTTAAAGATTTGTAGAGAGATAGGGGGTCCCTTATCTAATGCAGGCCTCGCAGCCGCTGTTGTGCAAATGACCCAAACAAGAGCACGAGTTAGAACAAAAGCAGGAAATTGCTTCAAATGTGGCCAGCATGGTCACATGAAGCGCCAGTGCCCGCAGCAAAGAAGGATAGATGGAAGTCAACCTAGAATGCCAGGTCTGTGCCCAAGATGTAGAAAGGGAAATCATTGGGCTAATGAGTGTAGATCAGTGAAGGATATAGATGGACAGCCTCTGGCGGAGCAAACTGGTGCAAGGCCAAAAAACGGGATGAGGGGCCCTCGACCCCAGGGCCCTCAAATATATGGGGCAATGACAGAGAGATGGCCCACTCTGCGCCCGCCAATGCAGTGGACTCGCCCAGAAGAGCCACAGCAGGGAGCGCAGGACTTGACCTCCGTTCCACCACCAGACTCATTTTGACCCCTCGGATGGGGCCTCAGCTGATTGAAACAGATTTTTCAGGCCCTCTTCCAACGGGAACCGTTGGCTTATTAATAGGCAGATCTACGAGCCATCAATAATCAAATGATACCTATGGGCCCAGTTCAAAGAGGTCTACCCCTTCCATCTACAATTCCAAAACATTGGCCTTTAATAGTTGTTGATATAAAAGATTGTTTTTTCTCTATTCCTCTACATGAAGAAGATGATACCAAAAGATTTGCTTTTACCGTCCATCTATAAATCATGAATTCCCAGATCAACACTATGAGTGGGTAGTCTTACCCCAAGGGATGACCAACAGCCCTACTATGTGTCAGCTGTATGTTGGAAAAGCATTAGAAAAAATGCGACAAGAATTCCCAACCATTAGATGCCTCCATTATATGGATGATATTCTTCTAGCGGGTCTGATGAGGCGCTGCTAGATTCTGCTTATAGCAAAATGGTTCAGGATTTAAATTCTAAGCATTTATATATTGCCCCAGAAAAGGTACAAAAGGATACAGTAGTGGATTATTTGGGTACTAAAATCTCCTCAGAAAAGGTATGGCCACAAAAGATCCAGATTAGATGAGATTCCTTAAGTACACTCAATGACTTTCAGAAATTGCTGGGCGACATCCAATGGGTCAGACCCTATCTAAAGTTAACTAATAAGCAGTTGCAACCTTTGTATGACATCCTACCAGGGGACCCAGAACTAACATCTCCTCGACAACTTACAGTGGAGGCCAAAGCAGCTCTTCATTTGGTTGAACAGAGTATTGAGGAAGCTGCTCTAGCTAGGAGAGAAGAAAATAGTCCTATTCTTTTATGTATATTATCCACTGAAAAGCAGCCTACTGGAGTTTTATGGCAAGGAGCTCCTCTGCTTTGGATCCACCCTAGAATCTCTCCTGCTAAGACCTTGCTTTATTATCCTACAGCAGTAGCACAGTTGGCCCTGACCGAATTCAACAATGTTATCAATATTTTGGCCTAGCACCTGATTCATTAGTGATACCTTATAATACACAACAATGGGAAGTTCTCACAGCCACAGTGGACGACTGGGCTATTCTCCGCTTATCAGGGCAATATAGACAATCATTATCCTAAAGATCCTATTCTGCAGTTGGCAAGTGCTCATCCCATAGTCTTTCCTCGGGTAACTTCCAAAATGCCTCTCTTAGATTGCTTGACTATATTTACAGATGGATCTAAGACGGGTACTGGAGCATATGTTATTATGGGATCCGACCCAGTTATTGTACCCTTTCCATCTGCATCCCCACAAGTTGTGGAATTGCAGATAATAATTCATGTCTTTGAACAATTTTCATGCCCTTTGAATATACTTTCAGATTCTTTGTATGTTGTTAATATCCTTAATGTATTGGAGATCACAGGAAAAATTAATATGAAAAGTACAATACGGGCTTTGTTATTAAAATTGCAAGCTCTGATTTGGCAGAGAGCAGCCCCCTTTTTTATTCAGCATATTCGGGCTCATACAGGCTTGCCTGGCCCTTTATCTAAAGGAAATGATTTAGTGGATCGAGCTACGCGTGCTATTCTTATATTCACTGCCATTTCCCCATTGGATAGTGTGCACCAATTTCATTCTCAATTCCATGTCAACTCAAAAACACTGGCTTCTAGATTTGCTATTTCACGAGCGAATGCCAGAGATATAGTTAAGCAATGCACTTCTTGTGCCCCTCTCCGCCTTCAACCTACTTTGGGGGCGAATCCCTGTGGCTTACGTCCACTACACATTTGGCAGATGGATGTGACCCATATTGCTGAATTTGGTAAATTAAAGTATGTTCATGTTTCTGTGGATACAGCTTCAGGTATTATCTTTGCCTCTCCCCATTCTGGGGAAAATACTACACATGTCATTGCTCACTGTCTGGAAGCTTGGGGGGCTTGCGGCATACCCTCGTCTCTCAAAACTGATAATGGCCCCGCATATACATCTAAATCTTTTCAATTGTTCTGTACACAGATGGGAGTCTACTTAAACCACGGGTTGCCCTACAACCCTCAGGGACAGGGTATAGTGGAGCGTGCTCATCGCACGATAAAGGAATGTCTAACTAAACAAAAAGGGGGAATTGGGTATGGTAGGACACCAAGAGAGCATCTTTCCCTTGCCCTTTTAACCTTGAATTTTTTTCAATTGGATAAGCAAGGCCGCTGTGCTGCTGATCGCCATATGCATCCCCATAATACAGAAAAAGGACAAGTGATGTGGAGAGATATACTTACAGGTGCTTGGCATGGTCTGGATCCTGTATTAATATGGGCAAGAGGATCTGTTTGTGTGTTTCCACAGAATCAAGACAAGCCAATCTGGGTCCCGGAGTGGTTAACCCGTGTGTGTTGTCCAGTGATCAAGATGCTCCTGCTCCTGATGTTGATGACGCTCCGGGGAGGTGATCAGCCAGAACCTGAGATGGGGAATCCTGCCAGTGTTTCCTAGACCCCTACCCGTTGTTCATTCGCCCAGGTTTTCCTCGATTTTTCACTTGCAATTAATCTCTTCAACTTCCTTATTTGCCCTATGATGAAGAACTCGCTGTAGTACAAGAGATAGGACAGGTGCCCCTTAAAGGAATTCTTTGTTTTCAAATTATATCCAATCATTCTCAGCTTAGCAGTTGTATTCACTTGTACCCTCAAGTTGGAGGTTGGTTTGATAGGCCTCAAGGAGGCGCCAACACCACAAATGCCACTTGGCTTCAAGGAATTTGGCCCAGCATTGTCGCCAAGGGGAATAGTACCATCCCACCACAGCCTAAGTGGGCTCCATTCTGCTCAGGTATCCGTGAGCCGTTGTTCCCATGGACAGGATGTCAGTTACGTAAGAATGGATGGGTTGTTAAGGATTATTTTACCTTTTCCCCTTACATAGGTACATTAGTAAACTCCACCTTCAAAGGATATAACTGGACTTTTCAAAGTCCCACTCAACAGAAATCCAGCAATGTTTTTGATCTGTGGATGTTGTGTGGGGTGAATGGCAGTTGTACTGATTTGTCACCCATGAGTATGCTAATAGGGGGAATGGTAGGTGATGCTACCTTTCAGTGGAATGCATCAGAGACATTTGAGTCCTCTACAAGTAGAATCAACACAGGCACAAATATCACCTTTAGTGCCACCCCGGTATGCGTATGGCCTCCTTTCATCTTTCTGCTATATAATGGCACCTTTAATAATAGTATCTTGTCCTGTGATAATAACACCTGTTTTTATGCAACAGGTTGGAATGCTACAGTTTCCTTTTGCAGTGATTGCTAGAATGCCAAGATTTATTCCTTGGCCAGTAGAAGCCCCCTCCGCCATGACCTTGTTTAGACAAAAAAGAGATTTTGGCATTTCAGCTGCAATTGTAGCTGCCATAGCTGTCTCTGCTGCTGTGGCTACCGCGGCTGCGGTTTCCTTAACTCAGACAGTACAGACAGCAACAGCTGTAAATAATCTTTCTGCTGGTGTGGCTGAAGCCCTCTCTACACAAACTCAAATAAATGCTTAATTGCGAGCAGACATTATGCTGCTCAATCAAAGGGTAGATCTTGTCCAAGAACAAGTGGATATTCTTCTGGAAGTAGCCCAATTGGGTTGTGAATGGAAGATGGCTGGGTTATGTGTGACTTCTGTGCCTTTTCATAATGCTAGTAGAGCTGCTAATCTATCACGAGAGCTCTCTGGATATCTTACAGGCAATTGGTCCAGGGAAATGGATCGCCTTGTGAGTGCGCTGCGGACCTCCATTACACACATCAACTCCACTCGAGTGGATGCGTCCCTAGCGACCAGACTATCGCAATGGATCCAGCGTGCCATGCATCACTTGAAGGAGTGGGCGGGTCTGGGAAGTTTAGCTTTTTGCCTGATCTTGGTCAGTGGTGTGCTTCTCTGGTGTATCTGTAGAATGAAGTCCACACATCGTAGAGATAATATGGTCTTGGTTCAGGCTGTCGCCGCAATCGATCATGGCAACTCACCACAAATTTGGTTAAATATGCTTAAAACTTAGTTTGGTATTCTCTTTCCCCCTGAGTATATTGAATCTACATGGCTGGAGCTCTCCTCTGGGAACAGCATAAGGAGTCAGATCTATGCATATTGACTCACATGTGTGAGTGCAATATGGGTACCAACATGGGTGTGAGGCAAAGCACCACAAGGGAAGGTCCTTATCTGACCACTTCTGACTTCCCTGAGAGTAGCAATTGGCTTGCAAGGACGTTGTTACTGCTTCTTGTATCTTCATGTTCTCGGCCCCGCCTCTCCTCCCCAAAAGGTACCAAGGGCCCACATAGTGTGTTCATGAGAACTCACGGGAGGAGCCAGGTCCCTGCTCCCCCAGTCGGTTATAAGCCCACCATGTCATCAATGGAATATGGAGCTTGTTCATTGTCATTGTATTTAATAGAAAAGGGTGAACTGTGGAGAGCCGACATTAGGTGACCATTCTAAGCCTTGGATGCTTGCCAAGTAGAATGACTAGGCAGAATCCTGCTGTTTGTCACGTACTTTTGGTAGTTGTGCGCATGCACCTGAGTACGTCATACCAGTCCACCGTCAGGTGGCTGTCTGTAGCCTATGATCAGTGCTAGCATGGCTACCGCTGATTGGACCAGGCAAGGCTTTATATAGGGTGGCGGGCTTGAGCTCAGGGGCTTCCTGATGTAAACGGTTCCTGAATAAACTGCTTCAAGAAGAGTTCCTGTGGTCGTTGCCTTATTCTGCTGGACGGATTGGGGCAACACAGAACTACCGTATTTCAAATAGTACAGTGTTCGGCAATGAAGGTGTTTGTTTTCTAAGCAAACTAATTTAGAAATGAAACAAATCTACTACGTTGTGCATGTTGTTAGATTAAGGAAACCAGGAAAGTTACAACTTGCTGCACTGACCCGTCTTCGTAGGAAAGCAATTCATTCACAGATCAGAACTAGCTTACTTCACACACTACAGTGTTCAGCAGTGAAGGTGTTTGTTTTGTAAGCACACTACTTTAGAAATGAAACGAAACTACTATGTTGTGCATCTTCTTAGATTACACAAACCATAAAGTTTCAAGATGCTGCACTCAACCATCATCGTAAGAAAGCAACTCATTCTGAGAACACAGCTAGCTTACTTCACACACTACAGTGTTCAGAAATGAAGGTGTTCGTTTTCTAAGCAAACTACATTAGAAATGAAATGAACCTACTAAGTTGGGCATCTTGTTAGATTGCACAAACCAGGAAAGGTTCAACTGGCTGCACTCAAACGTGTTCTTAGGAAAGCAACTCTTTCCAAGAACTTAGTAGATTCGTTTCATTTCTAGAGTAGTTTGCTTAGAAAACAAAGACAATGCCGAAATCTACTGCATGAAACAAACTTGTTCTATTCTCGGAATGAGTTGCTTTCCTAAGAAGATGGTTGAGTGCAGCTTGTTGAAACATTCCTGGTTTGTATTATCTACAAAGATGCACAACTTAGCATATTCCTTTCATTTCTAAAGCAGTTTGCTTAGAAAACAAACACCTTCATTCCTGAACACCGTACTGTGTGAAATAAGCTAGTTCTGTTATTGGAATGAGATGCTTTCCTACGAAGACGGTTGAGTGCAACAAGATGAACCTTTCCTGGTTTGTGCAATCTAACAAGATGCACAACTTAGTAGATTCGTTTCATTTCTATAGTAGTTTGCTTAGAAAACAAACACATTCATTGCCGAACACTGTACTGTGTGAAGTAAGCTATTTCTGTTCATGAAATGAGTTGTGTTCCTAACAAGATGGATGAGTGCAGCTAATTGAAATTGTCCTGGTTTGTGTAATCTAACAAGATGCACAACTTAGTAGATTCTTTTCACTTCTAAAGTACTTTGCTTAGAAAACAGCACCTTCATTGCTGAATACTGTACTGTGTGAAGTAAGCTATTTCTGTTCTCGGAATGAGTTGCTTTCCTACCAAGATGGTTGAGTGCAGCAAATTGAAACTTTCCTGGTTTGTGCAATCTAACAAGATGCACAACTTAGTAGATTCGTTTTATTTCTAAAGATGTTTGCTTAGATAACAAACACCTTCATGACCGAACACTGTACTGTGTGATGTAAGCTACTACTGTTCTCGGAATGATTCGCTATCCTACCAAGACAGTTGAGTGGAGCAAGTTGAAACTTTCCTGGTTTGTGTAATCTATCAGTATGCACAACTTAGTAGATTTTGTCATTTATAAAGTACTTTACTTAAAAAACAAACACCTTCATTGCTCAACACTGTACTGTTTGAAGTAAGCTACCTCTGTTCTCTGAATGAGTTGCTTTCCTACAGAGATGGTTGAGTGAAGCAATTTGAAACTTTCTTGGTTTATGTAATAGAAGAAGATTCATAACTTAGTACATTCGTTTCCTTTCTAAAGTAGTTTGCTCAGAAACAAACACCTTTAATGCAAAACAGTGAAAGAAGCTAGCTCTGTCCTCGGAATGAGTTGCTTTCCTACGAAGACGGTTGCGTGCAGCAAATTGAAATTATCCTGGTTTGTGCAATCCTGCACAATGAGTTTGCTTTTTCCAAACACTGTACTGTGTGAAACAAGCTAGTTCTTTTGAATGAGTTGCTTTCCTAAGAAGATGGTTGAGTGCAGCAAATTGAAACTTCCTGGTTTATGTAATCTAACAAGATGCACAACTTAGTAGATTCGTTTCATTTCTAAAGTAGTTTGCTTAGAAACAAACACCTTCATTGCACAACACTGTTTGTGAAGTAAGCCTTTCTCGAATGAGTTGCTTACCTAACAAGATGGTTGAGTGCAGCAAAAAACCAGGATAGTTTGTGTAAAACAGATTCAGTTTCACCTCTAAATTAGAAAATAGGAAAGCAACTCATTCCGAATCAGACTAGCTTACTTCACACAGTTCAGTGTTCAGAAATGAGTGTGTTTGTTTTCTAAGCAAATTGAAACTTTCCTTAATAACAAGATGAAACTTAGTAGATTCGTTTCATTTCTAAAGTTGTTTGCTTTCTAGATTACAAACAACCACAGTTTGTGATGTAATTGCTGCACTCCAATCCTCTTAGTAGTGGAAGCAACTCATTCCAAGAACAGAAATCTAGGTAACTATGACAACTAGTAGTGTTCCGCAATTTATGTTTGTTTAAAAACAAAAACCTTCATTGCTCAAACTGTAAAACGAATCTACTATGTTGTGAGTTGCATTTTTGAGTAAGCAATGTGAAACTTTCTTGGTTTTATGTAATAGAAGAAGATGCACTAACTTAGTACATTCGTTTCCTTTCTAAAGTAACTTTGCTGAGAATAGTAACACCTTTAATGCAAAACACAGTAGAAGGGCTCTGTCCTCGGAATGGTGTTTGTTTCCCAAGAAATCTACTTTAGAAATGAAACGATCCTGGTTTGTGCATCTTGTTAGATGCACAAACTTAGGAAACAATCTTGTTGCACTCAACCAAATACCTTGATTTCCAAACACTACTGTGTGAAAGCAACTCATTCTCGAATGAACAGAACTTGAGCTTATTTTCCACAGTAATCTGTTGATGCACAATGAAGGTGATTGTTTTCAAGCAAACCGCTTTAGAAATGAAACGAATCTACTGTGTGAAGTTGTTCATCTTTCCTAGAGTGCAGCAAATTGAAACCAGGATAGTTTCAGTTTGCTGCCCTCAACATTCTTCATAGGAAAGCAACTCATTCCGAGATCAGAATTAGCTTACTTCACACAGTACAGTGTTCAGAAATGAGTGTGTTTGTTTTCTAAGCAAACTACTTTATAAATGAAACGAATCTACTAAGTTGTGCATGTTCTTAGATTACACAAACCAGGAAAGTTTCAACTTGCTGCACTCAACCGTCTTAGTAGGGAAGCAACTCATTCCAAGAACAGAACTAGGTAACTTCACACAATACAGTGTTCCGCAATGAAGGTGTTTGTTTTCTAAGCAAAGTTCGTTAGAAATAAAACGAATCTACTATGTTGTGCATCATTTTAGATAACACAAACCAGGAAAGTTTCAACATGATGCACTCAACCGTCTTCATAGGAAAGCAACTCATTCTGAGAATAGTACCAGCTTCTTTCACACAGTAGTGTTGGGCAATAAAGGTGTTTGTTTCTAAGCAATCTACTTTAGAAATGAAACGAATCTACTAAGTTGTGCATCTTGTTAGATTGCACAAACCAGGAAAGGTTCATCTTGCTGCACTCAACCGTCTTGATAAGAAAGCAACTCATTCCGAGAACAGAACTAGCTTATTTTCCACAGTACACTGTTCGGCAATGAAGGTGTTTGTTTTCTAAGCAAACTGCTTTAGAAATGAAACGAATCTGCTAAGTTGTTCATCTTTTTAGATAACACAAACGAGGAATGTTTCAACATGCTGCACTCAACCATCTTCGTAGGAAAGCAACTCATTCCGAGAACAGAAGTAGCTTGTTTCACACAGTAGTGTTCAGCAATGATTGTCTTTGTTTTCTAAGCAAACTACATTAGAAATGAAACGATTCTACTAAGTTGTGGATCTTGTTGGATTACACAAACCAGGATAGTTTCAATTTGCGGCCCTCAACAGTCTTCATAAGAAAGCAACTCATTCAGAGAAGAGAACTAGCTTACCTCACACAGTACAGTGTTCGGCAATGAAGGTGGTTGTTTTCTAAGCAAACTACTTTAGAAAGGAAACGGATCTACTAAGTTGTGCATCTTGTTAGATTACACAAACCAGGAAACGTTCAACTTGCTGCACTCAACCGTCTTTGTAGGAAAGCAACTCATTCCGAGAACAGAACTAGCTTATTTCACACAGTACAGTGTTCGGCAATAAAGGTATTTGTTTTCTATGTACACTACTGTAGATATGAAATAAATGTACTAAGCTGTGCATCTTGTTAGATTACACAAACCAGGAAAGTTTCAACTTGCAGCACTCAACCCTCTTGGTAGGAAAGCAACTCTTTCTGAAAACTGAACTAGCTTATTTCACACAGTATATTGTTCTGCAATGAATGTGTTTGTTTTCTAACCAAAGTACTATAGAAATCAAATGAATCTACTAAGTTGTGCATGTTGTTAGATTACACAAACTAGGAAAATTTCACCTTGCTGCAATCAACCGTCTTCTTAGGAAAGCAACTCAATCCAAGAACAGAACTAGCTTATTTCGCACAGTACAGTGATTGGCAATGAAGGTGTTTCTTTTCTAAGCAAACTACTTTAGAACTGAAACTAATCTACTAAGTTGTGCATCTTGTTAGATTACACCCACCAGGAAAGTTTCAACTTGCTGCACTCAACCGTCTTCTCAGGAAAGCAACTCATTCCGAGAACAGAACTAGCTTATTTCACACAGTACAGTGTTTGGCAATGAAAGCGTTTGTTTTCTAATCAAACTACTTTAGAAATGAAACAAATCTACTAAGTTGTGCATCTTGTTAGATTACACCAACCAGGAAAGTTTCAACTTGCTACACTCAACCCTCTTCTTTGGAAAACACCTCATCCCGAAAGCAGAACTAGCTTATTTCACACAGTATATTGTTCGGCAATGAGGGTGTTTTTTTGTTCTACAGAAAGTACTACAGAAATGAAACGAATCTCTTAAGTTGTGCATGTTGTTAGATTACACAAACCAGGAAAGTTTCACCTTGCTGCAATCAACCGTCTTCATAGGAAAGCAACTCATTCTGAGAACAGAACTAGCTTACTTCACACACTAGTGTTCCACAATGAAGGTGTTTGTTTTCTAAGCAAACTACTTTAGAAATGAAAAGCATCTACTAAGTTATGCAACTTGTGAGATTACACAAACAAGGAAAGTTTCAAGATGCTGTACTCAACTGTCTTCGTAAGAAAGCAACTCATTCCGAGAACAGAGCTAGCTTATATCACCCAGTACATTATTCGGCAAAGAAGGTGTTTGTTTTCTAAGCAAACTATTTTACAAATGAAACACATCACTTAGTTGTGCATCGTGTTAAGTTACACAAACCAAGAAAGTTTCTACTTGCTGCACTCAACCGTCTGCTTAGGAAAGCAACTCATTCTGAAAACAGAACTAGCTTATTTCACACAATACAGTGGTCGGCAATGAAGGTGATTCTTTTCTAAACAAACTACTTTTAAAATGAAATGAATCCACTAAGTTGTGCATCTTCTTATATTACATAAACCACGAAAATTTCAACTTGCTACACTGAAGCCTCTTCGTAGGAAAGCAACTCATTCCGAGAATAGAACTAGCTTATCTCAAACATGACAGTGTTCAACAATGAAGGTGTTTGTTTTCTAAGCAAACTACTTTAGAAATGAATGAATCTACTAAGTTGTGCATCTTTTTAGATTACACAAACAAGGAAAATTTCACCTTGCTACAGTCAACCCTCTTCGTAGGAAAGCAACTCAAACCGAGAACAGAACTAGCTTATCACAAACATGACAGTGTCCGGCAATGAAGGTGTTTGTTTTCTAAGGAAACTAATTTAGAAATGAAACGAATCTACTAAGTTGTGCATCTTTTTAGATTACACAAACCAGGAAAGTTTCAACTTGCTGTACTCAAACGTCTTCTTAGGAAAGCAACTCATTCCGAGAACAGAACTAGCTTATTTCACACACTACAGTATTCGGCAAAGAAGGTGTTTGTTTTCTAAGCAAACTACTGTAGAAATGAAACGATGCTACTAAATTGTGCATATTGTTAGATTACACAAATCAGGAAGGGTTCAACTTGCTGGATTCAACCATCTTCGTAAGAAAGCAACTCATTCCGAGAACAGAACTAGCTTATTTCACACAGTTCAGTGTTTGGCAATGAAGGTGTTTGGTTTCTAAGTAAACTACTTTAGAAAGGAAACGAATCTACTAAGTTGTGTATCTTGTTAGATTACACAAACCAGGAAAGGTTCAACTTGCGGCACTGAACCGTCTTCGTAGGAATGCAACTCATTCCGATGACAGATCTAGCTTATTTCACACAGAACAGTGTTCGGCAATGAAGGTATTTGTTTACTAACCAAACTACTTTATAAATGAAATGAATCTACTAAGTTGTACATCTTGTTAGTTTACACAAACCAGGAAAGTTTCAACTTGCTGCACTCAACCATCTTCGTATGAAAGCAACTCATTTTGAGAACAGAACTATCTTACTTCACACAGTGCAGTGTTCAGCTATGAAGGTGTTTGTTTTCTAAGCAAACTACCTTAGAAATGAAATGAATCTACAACATAGTGCATCTTGTTAGATTACACAAACCAGGCAAGGTTCAACTTGCTGCACACAACTGTCTTGGTATGAAAGCAACTCATATCGAGAACAGAACTAGTTTATTTCACACAGTACAATGTTCTGCAATGAAGGTGTTTGTTTTGTAAGCAAACTAATTTAGACATGATACGAATCTACTAAGTTGTGCATCTTGTTAGACTACACAAACCAGGAAAGTTTCAACTTGCTGCACTAAACCGTCTTCCTAGGAAAGCAATTCATTCTGAGAACAGAACTAGCTTATTTCACACAATACCATGCTCGACAATGAAGGTGGTTGGTATCTTAGCAAACTACTTTAGAAATGAAACGAATCTACTAAGTTGTGCATCTTGTGAGATTACACCAACCAGGAAAGTTTCAACTTTCCGCACTCCACCGTCTTGGTAGGAAAGCAACTCATTCTGAGGACAGAACTAGCTTATTTCACACAGTACAGTTCTAGGCAATGAAGGTGTTTGTTTTCAAAGCAAACTACTTTATAAATGAATGAATCTACTAAGTTGTGCATCTTGTTAGTTTACAGAAATCAGGAAAGTTTAAACTTGCTGGACTCAACCGTCTTCGATGGAAATCAAGTCATTCCGAGAAGAGAACTACCTTACTTCACACAGTACAGTGTTGGGCAATGAAGGTGTTTATTTTCTAAGCAAACTAGTTTAGAAATGAAACGAATCTACTAAGTTGTGCATCTTGTTAGATTAAACAAATGAGAAAAGTTTCAACTTGTTGCAACCAACCCTCTTCGTAGGAGAGCAACTCATTCTGAGAACAGAACCAGCTTTTTTCACACAGTACAGTGTTCAACAATGAAGGGGTTTGTTTTCTAAGCAAACTACTTCCGAAATGAAAAGAATCTACTAAGTTGTGCATCTTATTAGATTACATAAACCTGTAAAGTTTCAACTTGCTGCATTCAACCGTCTTCGTAGAAATGCAACTCATTCCTAGAACAGAAGTAGCTTACTTCACACAGTACAGTGTTCAGCAATGAAGGTGTTTGTTTTCTAAGCAAACTACTTTAGAAATGAAACCAATCTACTAAGTTTTGCATGTTGTTAGATTACAGAAACCAGGAAAGTTTCAACTTTCTGCATTCAACCGTCTTAGGAGGAAAGCAACTCATTCCGAGAATACAACTAGCTTACTTCACAGAGTACAGTGTTCGCCAATGAAGGTGTTTGTTTTCTAAGCAAAATACTTGACAAATGAAACGATTCTACTAAGTTGTGCAACTTGTTAGGTTACACAAACGAGGAAAGTTTCAACTTCCTGCACTCAACCATCTTTGTTGGAGAGCAACTCATTCTGAGAATAGAAGTAGCTTATTTCACACAGTACAGTATACAGCAATGAAGGTGTTTGTTTCCTAAGCAAACTACTTTAGAAATGAAAAAATTTACTAAGTTGTGCATCTTGTTAGATTACACAAACCAGGGAAGTTTCAACTTGCTGCACTCCACCATCTTGGTAGGAAAGCAACTCATTCCATGACAGAACTAGCTTATTTCACACAGTACAGTGTTTGGCAATGAAGGTGTTTTCTTTCTAAGCAAACTACTTTACAAATGGAAAGAATCTAATAAGTTGTGCATCTTGTTAGTTTACACAAACCAGGAGAGTTTCAACTTCCTGCACTCAACCGTCTTCGTAGGAGAGCAACTCATTCCGTGAATAGAACTAGCTTATTTCATGCAGTACAGTGTTTGGCATTAAGGTGTTTGTTTTCTAAGCAAATTAACTTAGAAATGAAACAAATCTACTAAGTTGTGCAACTTGTTAGATTGCAAAAACCAGGAAAGTTTCAACTTGCTGCACTCAACCCTGTTCGTAGGAGAGCAACTCATTCCGAGAACAGAAGTAGCATATTTTACACAGTATAGTGTTCGGCAAGGAAGGTGTTCCTTTTTCTAAGCAAACTACTTTCAATGAAATGAATCTACTAAGTTGTGCATCTTCAGAGATTACACAAACCAGGAAAGTTTCAACTTGCTGCACTCAACCCTCTTTGTAGGAGAGCAACTCATTCTGAGAACAGAACCAGCTTTTTTCACACAGTACGGAAGTAGCTTGTTTCACACAGTACAGTATTCGGCAATGAAGGTGTTTCTTTTCTAAGCAACCTACTTTAGGAATGAAAGAATCTACTAAGTTTTGTATCTTGTTAGATTACACAAACCAGGGAAGTTTCAACTTCCTGCACTCCACCGTCTTGGTAGGAAAGCAACACATTTCATGACAGAACTAGCTTATTTCACACAGTCCAGTGTTCAGCAATGAAGGTGTTTGCTTTCTAAGAAAACTACTTTATAAATGAAACGAGTCTAATAAGTTGTGCATCTTGTTAGTTTACACAAACCAGTAAAGTTTCAACTTGCTACACTCAATCTTCTTTGTTGGAGAGCAACTCATTCCGCGAACAGAACAAACTTATTTCACCCAGTACAGTGTTCAGAAAGGAAGGTGGTTGTTTTCTACGCAAACTACTTTAGAAATGAAACGAATCTACTAAATTGTGCATCTTGTCAGATTACAGAAACCAGGAAAGTTTCAACTTTCTGCATTCAACCGTCTAGGTAGGAAAGCAACTCATTCTTAGAATAGAACCAACTTACTTCACAGAGTAGTGTTCTCCAATGAAGGTGTTTGTTTTCTAAGCAAACTACTTTAGAAATGAAATGAATCTACTAACTTGTGCATCTTGTTAGATTACACAAACCAGCAAAGTTTCAACTTGCTGCACTCAACCGTCTTTGTAGCAAAGCAAGTCATGCTGAGCAGAGATCTAGCTAACTTCACACAGTACAGTGTTCGGAAATGAAGGTGTTTGTTTTATAAGCAAACTACCTTAGAAATGAAACGAATATACTATGTTGTGCATCTCTTTAGATTACACAAACCAGGAAAGTTTCAGCTTGCTGCACTCAACCCTCGTTTTAGGAGAGCAACTCATTCAGAGAACAGAACTAGCTTATTTCACACAGTGCCATATTTGGCAATGAAGGTGTTTGTTTTCTAAGCAAACTACTTTAGAAATGAAATGAATCTACTAAGTTGTTTATCTTGTTAGATTTCACAAACCAGGAAGGTTTCAACTTGCCGCACTCCACTGTCTTGGTAGAAAAGGAACTTATTCCAAGGACAGAACTAGCTCATTTCATACAGTACAGTATTCGGCAATGAAGGTGTTTGTTTTCTAAGCAAACTACTTTAGAAATGAAACGAATCTACAAAGTTGTGCACCTTGTTAGATTATACAAACCAGGAACGTTTCAACTTGCTGCACTCAACCCACTTCGTAGGACATCAACTCATTCCGAGAACAGAACTACCTTATTTCACACAGTACAGTGTTCGGCAATGAAGGTGTTTGTTTTCTAAGCATACTACTTTGGAAATTAAACGAATCTACTAAGTTGAGCATCTTGTTAGATTACACCAACCAGGAAAGTCTCAACTTGCTGCACTCAACAGTCTTCTTTGGAAAGCAACTCATTCCAACAACAGTACTAGCTTATTTCTTGCAGTACATTTTTCGGCAATGGAGGTGTTTGTTTTCTAAACAAACTACTTCAGAAATTTAATGAATCTACTAAGTTTGGCATCTTCTTAGATTACACAGACCAGGAAAGTTTCAACTTGCTGCACTCAACCGTCTTCATAGGAAAGCAGCTCATCCTGACAACAGAACTAGCCTACTTCACAAACCTCAGTGTTCAGCAATGAAGGTGTTTGTTTTCGAAGCACACAACTTTAGAAATGAAACGAATCTACTAAGTTGTGAAACTTGTTAGGTTACACAAACCAGGAAAGTTTCAACTTCCTGCACTCAACCATCTTCGTTGGAGAGCAACTCATTCCGAGAACAGAAGTAGCTTATTTCACACAGTACAGTATTCGGCAATGAAGGTGTTTGTTTTCTAAGCAAACTACTTTAGAAATGAAAGAATCTACTAAGTTGTGCATCTTGTTAGATTACACAAACCAGGGAAGCTTCAACTTGCCACACTCCACCACCTTGGTAGGAAAGCAACTCATTCCATGACAGAACTAGCTTATTTCATACAGTATAGTGTTCGGCATGAAGGTGTTTGTTTTCTAAGCAAACTAGTTTAGAAATGAAACGAATCTACTAAGTTGTGCATCTTGTTAGATTACACAAACCAGGAAAGTTTCAACTTGGTGGACTCAACCGTCTTTGTAGGAGAGCAACTCATTCTGAGAACAAAACTAGCTTTTTCACACAGTACAGTGTTTGGCAATGAAGGTGTTTGCTTTCTAAAAAACTACTTCAGAAATGAAACAATCTACTCAGTTGTGGAACTTGTTAGGTTAAACAAACCAGGAAAGTTTCAACTTCCTGTACTCAACTGTCTTCGTAGGAAAGCAAATCATTCTGAGAACAGAACTAGCTGATTTCACACAGTATAGTATTCGACAATGAAGGTGTTTGTTTTCTAACCAACTACTTTAGAAATGAAAGAATCTAATAAGTTGTGCATCTTGTTAGATTACACAAACCAGGAAAGTTTCAACTTGCTGCACTCAACCATCTTCATAAGAAAGCAACTCATCCCGACAACAGAACTAGCTTACATCACAAACCTCAGTGTTCAGCAATGAAGGTGTTTGTTTTCTAAGCAAACTACTTTAGAAATGAAACGAATCTACTAAGTTGTGCAACTTGTTAGGTTACACAAACCAGGAAAGTTTAAACTTGCTGCACTCAACCCTCGTTTTAGGAGAGCAACTCATTCAGAGAACAGAACTAGCTTTTTTCACACAATACCGTGTTTGGCAATGAAGGTGCTTGTTTTCTAAGCAAACTACTTTAGAAATGAAAGAATATACTAAGTTGTGAATCTTGTTAGATTACACAAACCAGGAAAGTTTCAACTTGCCAACCTCTGTCCACTAGCTAGGAAAGCAAATCATTCGGAGAACAGAACTAGCTTATTTCACACAGTATAGTGTTTGGCAAGGAAGGTGTTTGTTTTCTGAGCAAACTACTTTATAAATGAAACGAATCTAATAAGTTGTGCATCTTGTTAGTTTACACAAACCAGGAAAGTTTCAACTTGGGGCACTCAACCGTCTTCGTAGGAGAGCAACTCATTCCGTGAACAGAACTAGCTTATTTCACACAGTATAGTGTTCGGCAAGGAATGTGTTTGTTTTCTAAGCAAACTATTTTAGAAATGAAATGAATCTACTAAGTTGTGCATCTTGTTAGATTACACAAACCAGGAAAGTTTAAACTTTCTGCATTCACCGTCTTAGGAGGAAAGCAACTCATTCCGAGAATATAACTAGCTTACTTCACAGAGTACAGTGTTCTCCAATGAAGGTGTTTGTTTTCTAAGCAAGCTACTTTAGAAATGAAATGAATCTACAAAGCTGTGCATCTTCTTAGATTACACCAACCAGGAAAGTTTCAACTTGCTGCACTCAACCGTCTTGGTCGGAAAGGAACTCATTCCGAGGACAGAACTACCTTATTTCACACAGTATAGTGTTCGGCAATGAAGGTGTTTGTTCTCTAAACAAACTACTTTAGAAATGAAACGAATCTATGAATTTGTCCATCTTGTTAGTTTACACAAACCAGGAAAGTTTCAACTTGCTGCACTCAACCATCTTCGTAGGAAAGCAACTCATTCCGAGAACAGAACTAGCTTATTTCACACAGTACCATGTTCGGCAATGAAGGTGTTTGTTTTCTTAGCAAACTGCTTTAGAAATGAAACGAATCTACTAACTTGTGCATCTTGTCAGATTACACAAACCAGGAAAGTTTCAACTTTCCGCACTCCACCGTCTTGGTAGGAAAGCAACTCATTCTGAGGACAGAACTAGCTTATTTCACACAGTACAGTGTTCGGCAATGATGGTGTTTGTTTTCAAAGCAAACTACTTTATAAATGAACGAATGTACTAAGTTGTGCATCTTGTTAAGTTGCACAAACCAGGAAAGTTTCAACTTGCTGGAAAGCAAGTCATTCCGAGAAGAGAACTACCTTACTTCACACAGTACAGTGTTGGGCAATGAAGGTATTTGTTTTCTAAGCAAAGTACTTTAGAAATGTAACGAATCTACTAAGTTGTGCTTCTTGTTTGATTACCCAAACCGACAAAGTTTCAACTTCCTGCACTCAACCCTCTTCGTAGGAGAACAACTCATTCTGAGAACAGAACCAGCTTTTTTCACACAGTACAGTGTTCAGCAATGAAGGTGTTTGTTGTCTAAGCAAACTACTTTAGAAATGAAACGAATCTACTAAGTTCTGCATCTTTTTTGACTCTGTAAACCAGGAAAATTTCAACTTGCTGCACTCAACCATCTTTGTTGGAAAGCAAGTCATTCCGAGAAGAGAACTAGCTTACTTCAAACAGTACAGTGTTGGGAAATGAAGGTGTTTGTTTTCTAAGCAAACTACTTTAGAAATGAAACGAATCTACTAAGTTGTGCATCTTCTTAGATTACACAAACCAGGAAAGTTTCAACTTGCAGCACTCAACCGTCTTGATAGAAAAGCAACTCATTCTGAGAACAGAACTAGCTTTTTTCACACAGTATAGTGGTCGGCAATGAAGGTGTTTGTTTTCTCAACAAACTACTTTATAAATGAAATGAATCTACTAAATTGTACATCTTGCTAGATTACACAAACAAGGAAAGTGTCAACTTGCTGCACTCAACCGTCTTCTTCGGAAAGCAACTCATTCCGAGAACAGAGCTACCTTATTTCACACGGTACAGTGTTTGGCAATGTAGGTGTTTGTTTTCTAAGCAAACTACATTAGAAATGAAACGAATCTACTAAGTTGTGCATCTTGTTAGATTACACAAACCAGGAAAGTTTCACCTTGCTGCAGTCAACCGTCTTCGTAGCAAAGCAAGGCATTCCGAGAAGAGAACTAGGTTACTTTACACAGTACTGTGTTCGGCAATGAAGGTATTTGCTTCCTAAGCAAACTACGTTAGAAATGAAACGAATCTACTAAATTGTGTCTTGTTAGATTACACACACCAGGAAAGTTTCAACTTGCTGCACTCAACCGTCTTTGTAGCAAAGCAAGTCATTCCGAGAAGAGAACTAGGTTACTTTACACAGTACCTTGTTCGGTAATGAAGGTATATGTTTTCTAAACAAACTACGTTGGAAATGAAGCTAAACTTCTAAGTTGTACATCTTGGTGGATTACACAAACTAACAAAGTTTGATCCTGCTGCACTGAAGCCTCTTCGTAAGAAAGTAACTCATTCCGAGAACTGAAATAGCTTACTTCACACAGTACACTGTTTGGCAAAGAAGGTGTTTGTTTTCTTAAAAAAAACTACACTAGAAATGAATCTAATCTACTAAATTGTACATCTTGTTAGATTACACAAACTAGAAAAGTTTGATGTTGCTGCACTGAAGACTCTTCGTAAGAAAGCAACTCATTCCGAGAGCAGAACTAGCTTATTTCATATAATATAGTGTTCGGCAATGAAGGTGTTTGTTTTCAAAACAAACTACATAAGAAGTGAGGCAAATTTACTCAGTTCTGCATCTTGTTAGATTACACAAACTAGCAAAGTTTATCTTGTTGCACTGGAGACTCTTCACTAGAAAGCAACTCATTACTGGAAAATAACTAGCTTATTTCACACAGTAGAATATTCGGTGATGAAGGTGTTTGTTTTCTAAACAAACTACGTTAGAAATGAAGCTAATCTACTAAGTTGTACATCTTGTTAGTTTACACTAACTAGAAAGTTTGAGCTTTCTGCACTGAAGATTCTTCATAAGAAAGCAACTCATTCCACGAACAGAACTAGCTTACTTCACACAGTACAGTTTTTGGCAAAGAAGGTGTTTGTTTTCTAAACAACTATGTTAGAAATGAAGGTAATCTGCTAAATTGTACATCTCGTTAGATTACACAAACTAGCAAAGTTTGATCTTGCTGCACTTAAGGCTCTTCGTAAGAAAGCAACTCATGCCGAGAATAGAACTAGTTTATTTCACACAGTACAGTGTTCGTTAATGAAGATGGTTGTTCTTTCAACAAACTACTTTAGAAATAAGACGAATCTATTAAGTTGTATATCTTGTTAGATTACAAAAACTAGCAAAGTTTGATCTTGCTGCACTGAATACTCGTCGTAAGAAAGCAACTCATTCCGAGGAATGAACTAGCTTAATTCATACAATACAGTCATCGGCAATGAAGGTGTTTGTTTTCTAAACAAACTAGGTTAGAAATGAAGCTGATCTACTAAATGGTATATCTTGTTAGATTACACAAACTAGCTAAGTTTGAGCTTGCTGTACTGAAGACTCTTCCTAAGAAAGCAACTCATGCCGAGAGCAGAACTACCCTATTTCACACACTACAGTGTTCAGCAATGAAGGTGTTTGTTTTCTAAACAAACTACATTAGAAATGAAGCTAATCTAGTAAATTGTACATCTTGTCAAATTACACAAACTACCAAAGTTTGATCTTGCTGCAATGAAGACTCTTCGTAAGAAAGCAACTCATGCCAAGAACAGAACTGGCTTATTTCACACAGTACAGAGTTTGGCAATGAAGATGTTTGTTTTCTAAACAAACAACTTTAGAAATGAGACGAATCTATTAAGTTGTACAGCTTCTTAGATTACACAAACTAGCAATGTTTGATTTTGCTGCACTGAAGCCTCTTCGTAAGGAATCAACTCATTCTGAGAGCAGAGCTAGCGTATTTCATATAGTATACTATTCGGCAATGAAGGTATTTCTTTTATAAACAAACTACATTAGAAAGGAAGCTAATCGACTAAGTGGTACATCTTGTTAGATTACACAAACTAGCAAAGTTTGATCTTGCTGCACTGAATACTTTTCTTAAGAAAGCAACTCATTCCAAGAACAGAGCAAGCTTATTTCACACAGTAGGATATTTGTCAATGAAGGTGTTTGTTTTCTAAATGACCTACGTGACAAATGAAGCTAATCTACTAAGTGGTACATGTTGTTAGATCACACAAAATAGCAAAGTTTGTTCTTGCTGCACTGAAGACTCTTCGTAAGAAAGCAACACATGCCGAGTACCGAACTAGGTTATTTCACACAATACAGTGTTTGGCAATGAAGGTCATTCTTTTCTAAACAAACTACTTTAGAAATGAGGCGAATCTGCTAAGTTGTGCATCTTCTTAGACTACACAAACTAGCAAAGTTTGATCTTGCTGCACTGAAGACTCTTCAAAAGAAAGCAACTCATGCCGAGAACAGAACTAGCTTATTTAACACAGTACAGTGTTCCGCAATGAAGGTGATTCTTTGCTAAACAAACTACATTAGAAAAGAGGTGAATCTATTAAGTTGTACATCTTGTTAGATTACACAAACTAGCAAAGTTTGATCTTGGTGCACTGAAGACTCTTCATAAGAAAGCAACTCATTCTGAGAACAGAACTAGCTTATTTCACACAGTAGTATATTCGGCAATGATGGTGTTTGTTTTCTAAACAAACTACGTTAGAAATGAAGGTAATCTACAAAGGTGCACATCTTGTTAGATTACACAAACTAGCAAAGTTTGATCTTGATGCACTGAATACTCTTCGTATAAAAGCAACTCATTCCGAGAACAGACCTAGCTTACTTCACACAGTACAGTGTTCGGCAAAGAAGGTGTTTGTTTTCTAAACAAACTACGTTAGAAATGAAGCTAAACTACTAAGTTGTGCATCTTGTTAGATTACACAAACTAGCAAAGTTTGATCTTGTTGCACTGAAGACTCTTCGTAAGAAAGTAACTCATTCTGAGAACTAAACTAGATTACTTCACACAGTACAGTGTTCGGCAATGAAGGTGTTTCCTTTCTAAACAAACCACGTTAGAAATGAAGCTAATCTACTAAATGGTACATCTTCTTAGATTACGCAAACTAGCAACGTTTGATGTTGCTGCACTGAAGACTCTTCGTAAGAAAGCAACTCATGCCGAGAAAAGAACTAGCTTATTTCACACAGTACAGTATTCGGCAATGAAGATGTTTGTTTTCTAAACAAAAAACGTTAAAAATGAGACGAATCTATTAAGTTGTACAGCTTCTTAGATTACACAAACTAGCAAATTTTGATCTTGCTGCACTGAAGACTCTTCGTAAGGAAGCAACTCATCCTGAGAGCAGATCTAGCTTATTTCATATAGTATAGTGTTTGGCAATGAAGGTATTTCTTTTCTAAACAAACTACGTTAGAAATGAAGCTAATCTACTAAGTGGTACATCTTGTTAGATTACACAAACTAGCAAAGTTTGATCTTGCTGCACTGAAGACTCTTCGTAAGAAAGCACCACATGCCGAGAACAGAACTAGGTTATTTCACACACTACAGTGTTCGGCAATGAAGGCAATTCTTTTCTAAACAAACTACTTTAGAAATGAGGCGAATATACTAAGTTGTGCTTCTTGTTAGACTACACAAACTAGCAAAGTTTGATCTTGCTGTACTGAAAACTCTTCATAAGACAGCAAGTCATGCTGAGAACACAATTAGGTTATTTCACATACTAAAGAGTTCCACAATGAAGGTGATTCTTTGCTAAACAAACTACATTAGAAATGAAGTTAATCTACTAAGTTGTACATCTTGATAGATTACACAAACTAGCAAAGTTTGATCTTCCTGCACTGAAGACTCTGCTTAAGAAACTCATTCCGAGAACAGAGCTAGCTTACTTCACATAGGACAGTGTTTGGCAATGAAGGTGTTCATTTTCTAAACCAACAACGTTAGAAATGAAGCTATTCTACGAAGTGGTACATGTTGTTAGATTACACAAACTAGCAAAGTTTGATCTTGTTGCACAGAAGACTCTTCGTAAGAAAGCAACTCGTCCCGCGAACAGAACTACCTTACTTCACACATTACACTTATCGGAAATGAAGGTGTTTGTTTTCTAAACAAATTATGTTAGAAATATAGCTAATCTACTAAATTGTACATCTTGTTAAAATACACCAACTAGCAAAGTTTGATCTTGCTGCACTGAAGACTCTTCCTAAGAAAGCAAATCATGCTGAGAACAGAACTAGCTTATTTCACACACAACAGTGTTCGACAATGAACGTGATTGTTTTCTAAACAAACGACGTTAGAAATGAAGCTAATCTACGAAGTTGTACGTCTTGTTAGATTATATCAAACTAGCAAAGTTTGATCTTGCTTCACTGATGATGTTTCGTAAGAAAGCAACTCATGCCCAGAACAGATCTAGCTTATTTCACACAGTACAGTGTTCCGCAATGAAGGTGATTCTTGTCTAAACAAACTACATTACAAATTATGTGAATCTCTTATGTTGTACATGTTGTTAGATTACACAAACTAGCAGAGTTTGATCTTGCTGCACTGAGGCCTAGTCTTAAGAAAGCAACTCATTCCAAGAACAGAACTAGCTTACTGCACATAGTACAGTGTTCGGCAAAGAAGGTGTTTGTTTTCTAAACAAAAAATGTTAGAAATGAAGCTAATCTACTAAATTGTACATCTTCTTAGATTTCACAAACTAGCAATTTTGATCTTGCTGCACTGAAGACTCTTCCTAGGAAAGCAACACATGCCGAGAACATAACTAGCATATTTGACACAGTACAGTGTTCGGGAATGAAGGTGTTTCTTTTCTAAATAAACTACTTTAGAAATGAGACAAATCTTTTACGTTGTAAAATTTGTTAGATTACACAAACTAGCATAGTTTGATCTTGCTGCACTAAAGACTCTTCGTATGAAAGCAACTCATTCCGAGAACAGAACTAGTTTACTTCACACAGTACAGTGTTCAGCAATGAAGGTGTTTGTTTTCTAAACAAAGTACGTTAGACATGAGTTGAATTTACTAAGTTGTACAACTTGTAAGATTACACAAACTGGCAAAGTTTGATCTTGCTGCACTGAAGACTCTTCGTAAGAAAGCAACTCATTCCGAGAACAGAACTAGCTTACTTAACACAGTATAGTGTTCAGCAATGAATATGTTTGTTTTCTAAACAAACTACGTTAGAAATGACACTAATCTACTAAATTGTACATCTTGTAGAATTACCCAAACTATAAAAGTTTGATCTTCGTGCACTGAAGACTCTTCCTAAGAAAGCAAATCATGGCGAGAACAGAAGTAGCTTATTTCACACAGTACATGTTCAGAACTGAAGGTGTTTCTTTTCTAAACAAACTACGTTAAAAATGAAGCTAACCTACTGAATTCTACATCTTGATAGATTACACAAACTAGCAAAGTTATCTATCAAATAGATGGAGACAGGACATGATCTTCCTGCAGTAAACCATACTCAAATAACAGTTAAAACAAGTGAGTAGAGGGAAAACAGGAAAAACTAAGACACTTCAACTCATTCCAAGAACAGAACTAGCTTACTTCACACAGGACAGTGTTCTGCAATGAAAGTGTTCCTTTTCTAAACAAACTACGTTAAAAATGAAGCTAACCTACAAAGCATTCTCCTAGATATTGTTAGATTACACAAACTAGCAAAGTTTGATCTTGTTGCACTGAAGACTCTTCATAAAACTGAAAGCAACTCATTCCAAGAACAGAACTAGCTTATTCACACAGTACAGTGTTCGGCAATGAACAAGATTCTTTTCTAAACAAACTACTTTAAAAATGAAGCTATTCTACAAAGCATTAGATATTGTTAGATTACACAAACTAGCAAAGTTTGATCTTGTTGCACTGAAGACTCTTCATAAGAAAGCAACTAATGCAGAGAACAGAACTAGCTTATTTCACACAGTACAGTGTTGTGCAATGAACAAGATTCTTTTCTAAACAAACTTCATTAGAAATGAAGCTTGAATACTGACCTACCAAAATTAAATCAAGAAGAGACAAAGAATTTAAATAGAACTATAACAACCACAGAGATTCAGCAGTTATAAAATGTCTATGGAACTATCTATTTAGTAGTACATCTTGTTAGATTATACATACTAGCAAAAATTTGATCTTGCTTCACTGAAGACTCTTCGTAATAAAAGCTAAGAAAGCAACTAATGCAGAGAACAGAACTAGCTTATTTCACACAGTAGAACATTGTGCAATGAAGGTGATTCTTTTCTAAAAGAAGTTCATTAGAAATGATGCTAATCTATTTAGTTGTACATCTTGTTAGATAACACAAACTAGCAAAAACTCGTTTGATCTTGCTGCATTGAAGACTCTTGGTAAGAAAGCAACTCATTCGATAACTGAACAAGCTTATTTCACACAGTAGAACATTTGGCAATGAATGTGTTTGTTTTCTAAACAAACTATTTTAGAAATGATGCTAATCTGCTAAAGTGGTATATCTTGTTTAGATTAAACAAACTAGCAAAGTTTGATCTTGCTGCATTGAAGACTCTTGGTAAGAAAGCAACTCATTCCGATAACTGAACAAGCTTGCTTCACACAGTACAGTGTTTGGCAATGAAGATAAACATTTATCCTTGTCTTTCTCCAAAAGAGTGATGCTAGAGGAAAAAGTAGGGGAAACCCTTCAACATATTGGCATAGGTAGGACTTTCTGAATATAACCCCAATTGCTCAGCCGAATGTTTTATAAACAAACTACCTTGGAAATGAAGCCAATCTTAAGTGGTAAATCTTGTTTAGATTAAACACACTAGCAACGTTTGATCTTGCTGCACTTAAGTCTCTTCGAGATACTTGCAGAGGGCAACTCATTCCAAGAACAGAACTAGCTTATTTCACACAGTACAGTGTTTGGCAATGAAGGTCTTTCTTTTATAAACAAACTACCTTACTAATGAGGCGAATCTATTAGGTTGTAAATCTTGTTAGATTACACAAACTAGCAACGTTTGATCATCCTGCACTGAAGTCTCTTCGTAAGAGGGCAACTCATTCCAAGAACAGAACTAGCTTATTTCACACAGTAGTATATTCGGCAATGAAGGTCTTTGTTTTCTAAACAAACTACGTTAGAAATGAAGCTAATCTACTAAGTGGTACATTTTGTTAGATTACACAAACTAGCAAAGTTTGATCTTGCTGCACTGAAGACTCTTCGTAAGAAACCAACGCATGCCGAGTACAGACCTAGCTTATTTCATACAGTACAGTGTTCGTCAATGAAGGTGTTTGTTTTCTAAACAAACTACTTTAGGAATGAAGCTAATCTACTAAATTGTATATCTTATTATATTACACAAACTAGCAAAGTTTGATCTTGCTGCACTGAAGACTCTTTGTAAGAAACCAACGCATGCCGAGTACAGACCTAGCTTATTTCATACAGTACAGTGTTCGGCAATGAAGGTGATTCTTTTGTAAAAAAACAACTATAGAAATGAGGCGAATCTGTTAAGTTGTACATCCTGTTAGATAACACAACCTAGCAAAGTTTGATCTTGCTTCAATGAACACTCTTCGTAAGAAAGCAACTCCTTCCGAGAACAGAACTAGCTTATTTCACACAGTAGTATATTCGGCAATGAAGGTGTTTGTTTTCGAAACAAACTACGTTAGAAATGAGGTGAATTTACTAAGTTGTATATCTTGTTAGCTTACACAAACTAGCAAAGTTTGATCTTGATGCAAAGAAGTCTCTTTCTAGGAAAGCAACTCATACCGAGAACAGAACTAGCTTATTTCACACAGTACAGTGTTCAGCAATGAGGATGTTTGTTTTCTAAAGCAACTACTTAAGAAATGAGATGAATCTATTAAGTTGTACATCCTGTTAGATTACACAAACTAGCAGTTGATCTTGCTGCACTGAAGACTCTTCCTAAAAAAGCAACTCATTCCGAGAACAGAACTAGATTATTTCACACAGTAGTATATACGGCAATGAAGGTGTTTGTTTTCTAAACAAACTACGTTAGAAATGAAGCTAATCTACTAAGTGGTACATCTTGTGAGATTACACAAACTAGCAAAGTTTGATCTTGCTGCACAAAAGACTCTTCGTTAGAAAGCAACTCATACCAAGAACAGAAGTAGCTTATTTCACACAGTACAGTGTTCGGAATGAATGTGTTTCTTTTCTAAACAAACTACGTTAGAAATGAAGTTATTCTACCAGGTGGTACATCTTGTTAGAATACACAAATTAGCAAACTTTGATCTTGCTTCACTGAAGAAAGCAACTCATTCTGAGAACAGAACTAGCTTATTTCACACAGTAGTATATTCGGCAATGAAGGTGTTTGTTTTCTATACAAACTACGTTAGAAATGAGGTGAATTTGCTGAGTTGTATATCCTCTTATATTACACAAACTACCAAAGGTGGATCTTGCTGCACTGAAGACTCTTCGTAAGAAAGCAACTCATTCTGAGAACAGAACTAGCTTATTTCACGCAGTAGTATATTCGGCAATGGAGGTGTTTGTTTTCTAAATAAACTACATTAGAAGAGAAGCTAATCTATTAAGTGGTACATCTTGTTAGATTACACAAACTAGCAAAGTTTGAACTTGCAGCACTGAAGACTCTTCGTAAGAAACCAACTCATTCTTAGAGCAGTACTAGCTTATTTCATATAGTATAGTGTTCGCCAATGAAGGTGTTTGTTTTCGAAACAAACTACATTAGAAATGAGGTGAATTTACTAAGTTGTACATCTTGTTAGATTACACAAACTAGCAAAGTTTGATCTTGCTGCACTTAAGACTTTTCGGAAGAAAGCAATTCATGCCGAGAACAGAACTAGCTTATTTCACACAGTACAGTGATCGGCAATGAATCTGTTTCTTTTCTAAACAAACTATGTTAGAAATGAAACTAATCTACTAAGGGGTACATCTTGTGAGATTACACAAATTAGAAAAGTTTTATCTTGCTGCGCTGAAGACTCTTCATGAGAAAGCAACTCATTTCGAGAACAGAACTATGTTATTTCACACAGGAGGATATTCGGCAATGAAGATGTTTGTTTTCTAAACAAACTACTTTAGAAATGAGACGAATCTATTAAGTTGTACATCTTGTTAGATTACACAAACTAGCAGTTGATCTTGCTACACTGAAGACTCTTCGTAAGAAAGCAATTCATACTGAAAACAGAACTAGCTTATTTCACACATTAGTATATTCGGCAATGAAGATGTTTGTTTTCTAACAAACTACGTGGGAAATGAAGCTTATCTGCTAAATTGTACATCTTGTTACATTACACAAACTAGCAGTTTGATCTTGCTGCAATGAAGACTCTTCGCAAAAAGCAACTCATTCCAAGAACAGAACCACCTTATTTCACACAGTAGGATATTCGTAAATGAAGGTGTTTGTTTTCTAAACAAACTAAGTGAGAAATGAAGCTAATCTACTAAGTTGTAAATCTTGTTAGATTACACAAACTAGCTAAGTTTGATCTTGCTGCACTGAAGACTCTTCGTAAGAAAGCAACTCATGCCTAGAACTGAACTGGCTTATTTCACACAGTAGGATATTCGGCAATGAAGGTGTTTGTTTTCTAAACAAACTACCTGAGAAATGAAGCTAATCTACTAAATTCTACATCTTGCCAGATTACACAAACTAGCAAAGTTTCATCTTGGGGCACTGAAGAGTAATCATAAGAAAGCAACTCATGCCAAGAACAGAACTAGATTATTTTACACAGGACACTGTTCGGCAATGAAGATGTTTGTTTTCTAAACAAACTACGTGAGAAATGAAGCTATTCTACTGCTTTGTACAACTTGTGAGATTGCACAAACTAGCAAAGTTTGATCTTGCTACACTGAAGACTCTCAGTAAGAAAGCAACTCATACCTGGAACAGAACAAGCTTATTTTACACAGTAAGATATTCGGTAATGAAGGTGTTTGTTTTCTAAACAAACTACCTGAGAAATGAAGCTAATCTACTAAATTCTACATCTTGTTAGATTATACAAACTAGCAATGTTTGATCTTGCTTCACTGAAGACTCTTCGTAAGAAAGCAACTCATGCCGAGAACAGAACTAGCTTATTTCACACAGAACAGTGTTCATCAATGAAGATGTTTCTTTTCTAAACAAAGTACTTAAGAAATAAGACGAATCTATTAAGTTGTACATTTTGTTAGATTACACAAACAAGCAAAGTTTGATCTTGCTGCACTGAACACTCTTGGTAAGAATGCAACTCATTCCTAGAACAGAACTCGCTTACTTCACACAGTACATTGTTTGGAAATGAAGGTGTTTCTTTTCTAAACAAACTACATGAGATATGAAGCTAATCTACTAAGTTGTACATATTTTTAGATTACACAAATTAGAAATATTTGATCTTGCTGCACTGAAGACTCTTCCTAAGAAAGCAACTCATGCCGAGAACAGAACTAGCTTATTTCACAGAGTAGGATATTTGGCAATGAAGGTGTTTGTTTTCTAAACAAACTACTTAAGAAATGAAGCTATCTACTACGTTGTACATCTTTTTAGATTACACAAACTAGCAAAGTTTGATCTTGCTGCTCTGAAAACTCTTCATAAGAAAGCAAATCCTTCCGAGAACAGAACTAGCTTATTTCACACAGTAGGATATTTGGCAATGAAGGTGTTCGTTTTCTAACCAAACTACTTAAGAAATGAAGCTAATCTACTAAGTTGTACATCTTGTTAGATTACAGAAACTAGCAGTTTGATCTTGCTACACTGAAGACATTTTGTAAAAAAGCAACACATTCAGAAACAGAACTTGCTTATTTCACACAGTAGGTTATTTGGCAATGAAGGTTTTTGGTTTCTAAACAAACTACTTTAGAAATGAGACGAATCTATTAAGTTGTACATCTTGTTAGATTACACAAACTAGCAAAGATTGATCTTGTTGCACTGAAGACTCTTCATAAGAAAGCAACTCATGCCGAGAAAATTACTAGCTTATTTTACATAGTACAGTGTTCAGCGATGAATTAGTTTGTTTTCTCAACAAACTACTTAAGCAATGAGACGAATCTATTAAGTTGTAAAACTTGTTAGATTACACAAACTAGCAAAGTTTGATCTTGCTGCACTGAAGACTCATAGTAAGAAAGTAACTCATTCGGAGAACAGAACTAGCTTATTTCACACACTAGGATATTCGGAAATGAAGGTGTTTGTTTTCTAAACAAACTATTTAAGAAATGAAGCTTATCTACTAAGTTGTACATCTTTTTAGATGACACAAACTAGCAAAGTTTGATCTTCCTGCACTGAAGACTCTTCATAAGAAAGCAACTCATTCCAAGAACAGAACCAGCTTATTTTACACCGTAGGATATTCATCAATGAAGGTATTCATTTTCTGAACAAACTACGTGAGAAATGAAGCTAATCTGCTAAATTGTACATCTTGTTAGAATACACAAGCTAGCAACGTTTGATGTTGCTGCACTGAAGACTCTTCATAAGAAAGCAACTCATTTCCAGAACAGAACTAGCTCTTTTCACACAGTAGAATATTCGGCAATGAAGTTATTTGTTTTCTAAAGCAAATATGTTAGAAATGAAGCTAATCTACTAAGTTGTATGTCTTGTTAGATTACACAAACTAGTAAAGTTTGATCTTGATGCACTGAAGACTCTTCGTAAGAAAGCAACTCATTCCAAGAACAGAACCAGCTTCTTTCACACAGTAGGATATTCGGCAATGAAGGTGTTTGTTTTCTAAACAAACTACTTAATGAATGAAGGTAAGCTACTAAGTTGTACATCTTGTTAGATTACACCAACTAGCAAAGTTTGATCTTGCTTTACTGAAGACTTTTCATAAGTAAGCAACTCATTCCGAGAACAGTACTAGCTTATTTCACACTGTAGGATATTCGGCAAAGAAGGTGTTTGTTTTCTACACAAACTACTTAAGAAATGAAGCTAATCTACTAAATTTTACATCTTGTTAGATTACACAAACTAGCAGTTTGATCTTGCTTCACTGAAGACCTTTTGAAAGAAAGCAACACATTCTGATAACAGAACAAGCTTATTTCACACATTACGTTATTCTGCAATGAAGGTGTTTGTTTTCTAAACACACTACTTTAGAAATGAGACGAATCTCTTAAGTTGTACCTCTTGTTAGATTACACAAACTAGCAAAGTTTGATCTTGCTGGACTGAAGAGTCTTGGTAAGAAAGCAACTCATTCCTAGAACAGAACAAGCTTACTTGACACAGTACAGTGTTCAGAAATGAAGGTGTTTCTTTTCTAAGCAAACTATGTTAGAAATGAAGCTAATTTGCTAAGTTGTATATATTGTTAGATTGCACAAACTGACAAAGTTTGATCTTGCTGCACTGAAGACTCTTCGTAAGAAAGCAACTCATTCGGAGAAGAGAACTAGCTTATTTCACACAGTGGGATTTTCGGATATGAAGGTGTTTGTTTTCTAAACAAACAATTTAAGGAATGAAGCTAAGCTACTAAGTTGTACATCTTGTTAGATTACACAAACTAGCAAAGTTTGACCTTGGTGCACTGAAGACTCTTCTTAAAAAGCAACTCATGCCAAGAACAGAACTAGCTTATTTTACACAGAACACTGTTGTGCAATGAAGATGTTTGTTTTCTAAACAAACTACTTAAGAAATGAGACGAATATATTAAGATGTATATCTTGTTATATTACACAAACTAGAAAAGTTTGATCTTGCTGAACTGAAGACTCATCATAAGAAAGTAACTCATTCCGAGAACAGAACTAGCTTACTTCACACACTACAGTGTTTGCAAATGAAGGTGTTTGTTCTCCAAACAAACTACGTGAAAGGAAGCTAATCTACTAAGTTCTACATCTTGTTAGATTACACAAACTAGCAAAGTTTGATCTTGCTGCACTGAAGACTCTTTGTAAGAAAGCAACTCATTCTGAAAACAGAACTAGCTTATTTCACACAGTACAGTGTTCGGGAATGAAGATGTTTGTTTACTAAACAAACTACTTAAGAAATGAGACGAATCTATTAAGTTGTACATCTTGTTAGATTACACAAACTAGCAAAGTTTGATCTTGCTGCACTGAAGACTCATCGTAAGAAAGCAACTCATTCCGAGCACAGAACTAGCTCATTTCCCACTCTAGGATATTCTGGAATGATGGTGTTTGTTTTCTAAACAAACTATTTAAGAAATGAAGCTAATCTACTAAGTTTTACTTATTGTTAGATTACACAAACTAGCAGTTTGATCTTGCTGCACTGAAGACTTTTCGTAAGAAAGCAACTATTGCCGAGAACAGAACGAGCTTACTTCACACAGTACAGTTTTTGGCAATGAAGGTGTTTTTTTTCTAAACAAACTATTTTAGAAATGAAGCTAATCTACTAAGTTCTACATCTTGTTAGGTTACACAAACTAGCAAAGTTTGATCTTGCTGCACTGAAGAATCTTAGTAAGATAGCAACTCATTTCGAGAACAGAACTAGCTTATTTCACACCATAGGATATTCGTCAATGAAGGTGTTTATTTTCTGAACAAACTACTTAAGAAATGAAGCTAATCTACTAATTTGTACATCTTGTTAGAATACACAAACTAGCAGAACTTGATGTTGCTGCACTGAAGACTCTTCGTTTTAAAGTAACTCATTTCCAGAACAGAACTAGCTCTTTTCACACAGTAGAAAATTCGGCAATGAAGTTATTTGTTTTCTAAACCAACTACGTTAGAAATGAAGCTAATCTACTAAGTTTTACATCTTGTTATATTACACAAACTAGCAAAGTTTGATCTTGCTGCACTGAAGACTCATCTTAAGAAAGCAACTCATTCCGAGAACAGAACTAGCTTATTTCCCACAGTAGGATATTCGGCAATGAAGGTGTTTGTTTTCTAAACAAACTATTTAAGAAATGAAGCTAATCTACTAAGTTTTACTGCTTGTTAGATTACACAAACTAGCAGTTTGATCTTGCTGCACTGAAGACTTTTCATAAGAAAGCTACTATTGCCGAACACAAAACAAGCTTACTTCACACAGTACAGTTTTCGGCAATGAAGGTGTTTGTTTTCTAAACAAACTATGTTAGAAATGAAGCTAATCTACTAAGTTGTACATCTTGTTAGATTACACAACCTAGCAAAGTTTGATCTGGCTGCACTGAAGAATCTTCGTAAGAAAGCAACTCATTCTGAGAACAGAACCAGCTTATTTCACACCGTAGGATATTCGTCAATGAAGGTGTTTGTTTTTGGACAAACTACGTAAGAAATGAAGCTAATCTACTAAATTGTATATCTTGTTAGAATACACAAACTAGCAAATTTTGATGTTGCTGCACTGAAGACTCTTTGTAAGAGAGCAACTCATTTCCAGAACAGAACTAGCTCTTTTCACACAGTAGAATATTCGGCAATGAAGTTATTTGCTTTCTAAACCAACTACGTTAGAAATGAAGCTAATCTACTAAGTTGTACATCTTGTTAGATTACACAAACTAGTAAAGTTTGATCTTGATGCACTGGAGACTCTTCGTAAGAAAGCAACTCATTCTGAGAATAGAACTAGCTTATTTCACACAGTGGGATATTCGGCAATGAAGGTTTTTGTTTTCTAAACAAACTACTTAAGAAATGAAGATACTCTACTAAGTTGTATATCTTGTTAGATTACACAAACTAGCAAAGTTTGATCTTGCTGCACTGAAGTCTCCTCGTAAGAAAGCAACTCATTCCAAGAACAGAACTAGCTTATTTCACACAGTAGCATATTCGGCAATGAAGGTGTTTGTTTTCTAAACAAACTACGTGAAAAATGAATCTAATGTACTAAGTTCTATATCTTGTTAGATTACACAAACTACCAAGTTTGATCTTGCAGCACTAAAGACTCTTCTTAAGAAAGCAACTCATTCCTAGAAAAGCATTAGCTTACTTCACACAGTACAATGTTCGGAAATGAAGGTGTTTCTTTTTTAAAGAAACTACATTAGAAATGAAGCAAATGCACTAAATTGTAAATATTGTGAGTTTACACAAACTATGAAAGTTTGATCTTGCTGCACTGAAGTGTCTTCGTAAGAAAGCAACTCCTTCCAAGAACAGAACTAGCTTATTTCACACAGTAGGATATTTGGCAATGAAGTTGTTTGTTTTCTAAACAAACTACTTAAGAAATGAAGCTAATCTACTAAATTGTACATCTTCTTAGATTACACACACTAGGAGTTTGACATTGCTGCACTGAAGACTTTTCGTAAGAAAGCAACAAATTCCGAGAACAGAACCAGCTTTTTTCACACAGTAGGATATTCGTCAATGAAGGTGTTTGTTTTCTAAACAAAATATGTGAGAAATGAAGCTAATCAACTGTGTTGTACATCTTGTGAGATTACACAAACTAGCAAAGTTTAATCTTGCTTCACTGATGACTCTTCGTAGATGTGCAACTCATGCCGACAACAGAACTAGCTTATTTCACACAGTACAGTGTTTGGCAATGAAGATGTTTGTTTTCTAAACAAACTTCTTAAGAAATGAGATGAATCTATTAAGTTCTTCATCTTGTTAGATTTCACAAACTAGCAAAGTTTGATCTTGTTGCACTGATGAGTCTTCGTAAGAAAGCAACTCATTCCGAGAACAGAACTAGCTTACTTCACACAGTAAAGTGTTTGGAAATGAAGGTGTTGCTTTTCTAAACAAACTACGTGAAAAAGGAAGCTAATCTACTAAGTTGTATATCTTGTTAGATTACACAAACTAATAAAGTTTGATCTTGCTGCACTGAAGACTCTTCGTAAGGAAGCAACTCATACCGAGAGCAGAACTAGCTTACTTCACACAGTACAGTGTTCGGAATTGAAGGTGTTTGTTTTCTAAACTAATGGCGTTAGAAATGATGCTAATCTACTAAATTGTACATCTTGTTAGATTACACAAACTAGCAAAGATTGATCTTGCTGCACTGAAGACTCTTCATAAGGAAGCAACTTATTTCGAGAACAGAACTACCTTATTTCACACAGTCGAATATTTGGAAAAGAAGTTTTTTGTTTTCTAAAAAAATACGTTAGAAATGAAGCTAATCTACTAAATCATACATCTTTTTATATTACAAAACTAGCAAAGTTTGATCTTGCTGCACTGAAGACTCTTTGCAAGAAAGCTACTCATGCTGAGAACAGAACTAGCTTATTTCACACAGTAGGAGATTCCTCAATGAAGGTGTTTGTTTTCTAAATAAACTACATGAGAAATGAAGCTAATCTACTAAATTGTACATCTTGTTAGATTACAAAAACTAGCAAAGTATGATCTTGCTGCACTCAAGACTCTTTGTAAGAAAGCAACTCATTTCGAGAACAGAACTACCTTATTTCACACAGTACAGTGTTCGGCAATGAAGATGTTTGTTTTCTAAACAAACTACTTAAGAATTGAACCTAACCTTCTAAGTTGTACATCTTGTTAGATTACACAAACTAACAGTTTGATCTTGCTGCACTGAAGCCTCTTCATAACAAAGCAACTCATTCCGAGAAGAGAACTAGCTTATTTCACACAGTAGTATGTTCGGCAATAAAGGTTTGTTTTCTAAATAAACTACTTAACAACTGAAGCTACTCTACTAAGTTGTACATCTTGTTAGATTACACAAACTAGTAAAGTGTGATCTTTCTGCACTGAAGGCTCTTCATAAGAAAGCAATTCATTCGGAGAAAAGAAGTAGTTTGTTCAAACAGTAGGATATTCAGCAATGAAGGTGTTTGTTTTCTAAACAAACTATGTTTGAAATGAAGATAATCTACTAAGTTGTATTTCTTGTTAGATTACACAAAATAGCAAAGTTTTATCTTGCTGCACTGAAGACTTTTAGTAATAAAGCAACTCATGCCAAGAACAGAACTAGTTTATTTCACACAGTAGGATATTCAGCAAAGAAGGTGTTTGTTTTCTTAAAAAACTACGTGAGAAATGAAGCTAATCTACTAAATAGTACATCTTCTTAGATTACACAAACTCGCAAAGTTTGATCTTCCTGCACTGAAGACTCTTTGTAAGAAAGCAACTCATGCCAAGAACAGAACTAGCTTATTTCACACAGTACTGTTTTCGGCAAAGAAGTTGCTTGTTTTCTAAACAAACTACTTTAGAAATGAGACGAATCTATTAAGTTGTACATCTTGTTACATTACACAAACTAGCAAAGATTGATCTTGTTGCACTGAAGACTCTTCATAAGAAAGCAACTCATGCCAAGAACATTACTAGCTTATTTTATACAGTACAGTGTTCACCAATGAAGAGGTTTGTTTTCTTAACAAACTACTTAAGAAATGAGACGAATCTATTAAGTTATACATCTTGTTAGATTACACAAACTAGCAAAGTTTGATCTTGCTGCACTAAAGACTCTTCGTAAGAAAGCAACTCATTCTGAGAACAGAACTAGCTTATTTCAGAGAGTAGGACATTCGTCAATGAAGGTGTTTGTTTTCTAAACAAACTATGTGAGAAATGAAGCTAATCTACTAAGTTGTACATCTTGTTATTTTTCACCAACTAGCAAAGTTTGATCTTGCTGCACTGAAGACTCTTCGAAAGAAAGCAATTCATTCCGAGAACAGAACTAGCTTACTTCACACAGTACAGTTTTCGGCAATGAAGGTGTTTGTTTTCTAAACAAACTATGTTAGAAATGAAGCTAATCTTCTATGTTCTACATCTTGTGAGATTACACAAACTAGCAAAGTTTGATCTTGGTGCAGTGACGACTCTTCGAAGGAAAGCAACTCATTCTGAGAACAGAACTAGCTTATTTTACACAGTAGGAAATTCGGCAATGAAGGTGTTATTCTCAACAAACTGCTTAAGAAATGAAGCTAATCTACAAAGTTCTACACCTTGTTAGATTACACAAACTAGCAAAGTTTGATCTTGCTGCGCTGAAGAATCTTCGTAAGAAAGCAACTCATTCCGAGAAGAGAACTAGCTTATTTCACACAGTAGGATATTCAGCAATGAAGGTGTTTGTTTTCTAAACAAACTACATGAGAAATGAGGCTAATCTTCTACGTTGTACATCTTGTTAGATTACACAAACTAGCAAAGTTTGATCTTGCTGCACTGAAGACTCTTCGTAAGAAAGCAACTCATTCCGAGAAGAGAACCAGCTTATTTCACACAGGACGATATTCGGCAATGAAGGTGTTTGTTTTCTAAACAAACTACTTAGAGAAATGAGAGGAAACTATTAAGTTGTACATCTTGCTATATTACACAAACTAGCAAAGTTTGATCTTGCTGCACTGACGACTTTTCGTAAGAAAGCAATTCCTTCTGAGAACAGAACTAGCATATTTCACACTGTAGGATATTCGGCAATGAAGGTGTTTGTTTCTAAGCAAACTACGTGAGAAATAAAGCTAATCTACTAAGTTCTACATCTTGTTAGATTACACAAACTAGCAAAGTTTGATCTTGCTGCACTCAAGACTCTTCCTAAGAAAACAACTCATGCCGAGAACAGAACTAGCTTACTTCACACAGTAGGATGTTCGTCAATGAAGGTGTTTTTTTCTAAACAAACTACTAAAGAAATGAAGCTAGTCTACTAACTTGTACATCTTGTTAGATTACACAAACTAGCAAAGTTTGATCTTGCTGCTCTGAAGGCTCATCGTAAAAAAGCAACTCATTCCGAGAACAGGACTAGCTTATTTCACACAGTAGGATATTTGGCAATGAAGGTGTTTGTTTTGAAAACAAACTACGTGACAAATGAAACTAATCTACTACGTTCTACATCGTGTTAGATTTAACAAACTAGCAAAGTTTGATCTCGCTAAACTGAACACTCTTCGTAAGAAAGCAACTCATGCCATGAACAGAACTAGCTTATTTCACACAGTAGAATATTTGTCAATGAAGGTGTTTGTTTTCTGAACAAACTACGTGAGAAATGAAGCTAATATACTAAATTGTAGATCTTGTTAGATTACACAAAGTAGCAAAGTTTGATCTGGCTGCACTGAAGATCTTCGTAAGAAAGCAACTCATGCCGAGAACAGAACTAGCTATTTTACACAGCACAATGTTCAGCGACAAAGATGTTTGTTTTCTAAACAAACTACTTAAGAAATGAGACGAATCTATTAAGTTGTACATCTTGTTAGATTACACAGACTAGAAGAGTTTGATCTTGCTGCACTGAAGACTCTTCGTAAGAAAGCAACTCATGCCAAAAACAGAATTAGCTTATTTCAAACAGTAGAATATTCGGAAATGAAGGTGTTTGTTTTCTAAACAAACTATGTTAGAAATGAAGCTAATCTACTAAGTTATACATCTCGTTAGTTTACACGAAGGAGCAAACTTTCATCTTCTTGCACCTGAGGACTCTTCGTAAGAAAGCCACTCATTCCGAGAGCAAGCTTATTTCACACAGTAGGATATTTGGCAATGAAGGTGTTTGTTTTCTAAACAAACTATGTAAGAAATAAAGCTAATCTACTAAGTTCTACATCTTGTTAGATTACACAAACTAGCAAAGTTTGATCTTGCTGCACTGACGTCTCTTCATAAGAAAGCAACTTATGCTGAGAACAGAACTAGCTTACACCGTACAGTGTTCGTGAAGATGTTTGTTTTTAACTAGCTTAGAAATGAAGCTAATCAGTGTATATCTTGTTACATGAAGATGTTTGTTTTTAAACAAACTACGTTAGAAAATGAAGCTAATCTACTGAATTATATATCTTGTTACATTACACAAAAAGTTTGATGTTGGTGCACTGAGGACTCAAAGTTTGATCTTGCTGCACTGAAGACTTTTCTCTAAAGAAAGCAACTCATTCTCTTGAACAGAACAAAAGCTTATTTCAAGAAAGCAACAGTAGAATATATTTCACACAGTCAATGAAGGTGTTTGTTTTCTAAACAAACGACATGAGAAATGAAGCTAATGTACTAAGTTGTACATCTTGTTAGATTAAACAAACTAGCAAAGTTTGATGTTGCTGCACTGAAGACTCTTCGTCGTAAACTCATTCCAAAACAAACTCATTTCACACAGAATAAAAAATAGCTTATTTTTTCAAACAAACAGTAGAATATACAATCAAAGAAGTTATTTGTTTTACTTAAGAAACTTGCTGCACGTTAGAAATGAAACAGAACTAGCTTATTTCACTAATCTACTAAGTTGTTTTCATCTTGTTAGATTACACAAACTAGCAAAGTATTTGTTTTTACAAACAAACTACGTGATGTTCCTGCACAGAAGACTCTTCTTAAGAAAGCAACTCATTTCTTGAGAACAGAACTAACAGAACTTACTTCACACAGTAGGATATTAGGCAATGAAGTTTTTGTTTTCTAAACAAACTACTTAAGAAATGAAGCTAATCTACTAAAGTTAACTTGTTTTTACAAACTTGTTTGATCTTGCTGCATTGAAGACTCTTCGTAAAAGCAACTCATTCCAAGAACAAAGTTTGATCTTGGTGTTTTCAAACAAACTACTTAAGAAATGAAGCTAATCTACTAAGTTGTAATCTTGTTAGATTACAACTCATTCTCTTTGTAAGAAACAACTCATTCCGAGAACAGAACTTATTTCACACAGTAGGATATTCAGCAATGAAGGTGTTTGTTTTCTAAACAAACTACTTAAGAAATGAAGCTACTCTACTAAGTTGTACATCTTGTTAGATTACACAAACTAGCAAAGTTTGATCTTGCTGCACTGAAGACTCTTCGTAAGCAACTCATTCGAGAACAGAAGCTTATTTCACACAGTAGGATATTCAAGGTTCTTTGTTTTCTAAACAAACTGTGTTAGAAATGAAGCTAATCAACTAAGTTGTACATCTTTTTAGATTACACAAACTAGCAAAGTTTGATCTTGCTGCACTGAAGACTCATCTTAAGAAAGCAACTTTCCAAGAACAGAACTAGCTTATTTCACCCAGTAGGAATGAAGCTTTTCTAAACACACTCTTATTTAACAGAAATGAAGCTAACTAAGTTGTTCTTTTCTTGTTAGATTACACAAACTAGCAAAGTTTGATCTTGCTGCACTCTTGCTGCACTGAATGAAGAATCTTCGTAAGAACAGCAACTCATTTCCCCAGTAGAACAGAACTAGCTTATTTCACACAAACAGTTAGGAACTATTCGCTTGAAGGTTAGTTTGTTTTCTAAACAAACTCTTCGTGAGAAAAACTCATTCCGAAACAGAGCTAGCTTATTTCTACTAAATTTCGTACATATTGTTTGTTTTCAATAAACTTACAAAAACTAGCCAAGTTTGATCTTGCTGATTACACAAACTAGATTGATCTTGTTAAGAAAGCAACTCATTCCGAGAACAGAACTAGCTTATTTCACACAGTAGGATATTCAGCAAGGAAAGTATTTGTTTTCTAAATAAACTATTTAAGGAATGAAGCTATGATACTAAGTTGTACATCTTGTTAGATTACACAAACTAGCAAAGGTTGATCTTGCTGCACTGAAAACTCTTCGTAAGAAAGCAACTCACTCCGAGAACAGAACCACCTTATTTCACACAGTAGGATATTCATCAATGAATGTGTTTGTTTTCTAAATAAACTACGTGAGAAATGAAGCTAATCTACTAAGTTGTACATCTTGTTAGATTATAGAAACTAGTAAACTTTGATGTTGCTGCACTGAGGACAATACGTAAGAAAGGAACTCATTTTGAGAATGTAACTAGCTTATTTCACACAGTAGAATATTCGACAATGAAGTTAATTGTTTTCTAAACAAACTACGTGAGAAATGAAGCTAATCTACTAAATTGTACATATTGTCAGATTACACAAACTAGCCAAGTTTGATCTTGCTGCATTGAAGACTCCTCGTAAGAAAGCAACTCATTCCAAGAACAGAACTACCTCATTTCACACAGTAGGATATTCGGCAATGAAGGTGTTTGTTTTCTAAACAAACTACGTGAGAAATGAAGCTAATCTACTAAATTGTGCATATTGTCAGATTACACGAACTAGCCAAGTTTGATCTTGCTGCTCTGAAGACTCTTTGTAAGAAAACAACAAATTCCGAGAACAGAACTAGCTTATTTCACAGTAGGATATTCGGCAACGAAGGTATTTGTTTTCTAAATAAACTATTTAAGGAATGAAGCTATTATACTAAGTTGTACATCTTGTTAGATTACACAAACTAGCAAAGTTTGATCTTGCTGCACTGAAGACTCTTTGTGAGAACGCAACTCATTGGGAGAACAGAGCCAGCTTCTTTCACACAGTAGGATATTTGTCAAGGAATGTGTTTGTTTTCTAAACAAACTACGTAAGAAATGAAGCTAATCTACTAAGTTGTACATCTTGTTAGATTACACAAACTATCAAAGTTTGATGTTGTTGCACTGAAGACTCTTCTTAAGAAAGCAACTCATTTCCAGAACAGAAATAGCTTATTTCACACAGAAGAATATTCGGCAATGAAGGTGTTTGTTTTCTAAACACACTACTTGAGAAATGAAGCTAATCTACTAATTTGTACATCTTGTTAGATTACACAAACTAGTAAAGTTTGACCTTGGTGCACTGAAGACTCTTCGTAAGAAAGCAACTCTTTCCAAGAAGAGAACTAGCTTATTTCACACAGTAGGATATTCGGCAATGAAGGTGTTTGTTTTCTAAACAAACTACTTAAGGAATGAAGCTAATCTACTGAATTGTCCATCTTGTTAGATTACACAAACTAGCAAAGTTTGATTTTGCTGCACTGAAGACTCTTCGTAACAAAGCCACTCATGCCGAGTACAGAACTAGCTCATTTCACACAGTACAATCTTCAGCAATGAAGATGTTTGTTTTCTTCTTCTTTTTAAATAAATATAAATTTTTTATTTATGTTATTCTGATTTTACATTCATAGTATTGGTTCCATTGTCCTCCTCCCTGTCCTCCCACTTTCAAAGGGGCCCCCATCAATGGGGAATGGGGATCGTGCATTGTGTGTTTACTCACGAGTTCTGGTGGATAGGCCCTAGTCTCTGTGCATAATGCCTCAACTTGTGACTCTAACAATCTTTCCGCCACCTCTTCCGCGAGTTTCCCTGAGCCACATTGGGGTCATTTTAGTTCTGCTTCCTTGATGAGGTTTTGGCAGCCTCTATGTCTCTGGATATCTGGCTTAGATGGAGTTGGATGTTCTCTCTGTTTATCTCCTTCAGCCTTTTTCGGGTGTTGTGATCGCCTTGAGCGCTGTATTCTTGCCCTTCCCCTGCATTGTTCTATGGTTTCAGCTGGTGAGGTGTGGTTAGCTGATCCTCCCTTCATTTTCCTTGCCCACCTGAAAAGAGATAAGCAACTTCGCCAATGGAGAGAGAAGTTAGTACTAGATAGAAGGGATAACCTATATGTTTTGGAGGGAATTTTAAATGCATTGGCTCTCTTCTATCCCACATTTGGTGTCCTCTGGATCTTGGAGACTGAGCTCATTTTTTGTACATGGCTTTGACTTATTTCCAGTTGCAAACAGCCATGGTGGGTAACCAACTGCTCATGATTTGGCTAATAAATCCATTCAGTGGAATGGAACTCATTGCTGGAACTGGGAAATAAGATGTTTGTTTTCTAAACAAACTACTTAAGAAATGAAGCTAATGTACTAAGCTGTACATATTGTTAGATTACACAAACTGGCAAAGTTTGATCTTGCTGCACTGAAGACTCCTCGTAAGAAAGCAACTCATTCCGAGAACAGAACTAGCATATTTCATACAGTAGGGTATTTGGCAATGAAGGCGTTTGTTTTCTGAACAAACTACGTGAGAAATGAAACTAATCTACTTAGTTCTACATCTTCTTAGATTACACAAACTAGCAAAGTTTGATCTTGCTGCACTGAAGACTCTTCGTAAGAAAGCAACTCATGTCGAGAACAGAACTAGCATATTTCACACAGAACAGTGTTTGGCGATGAAGATGTTTGTTTTGTAAACAAACTACGTTAGAAATGAAGACAATCTACAAAATTGTAATTCTTGTTAGCTGACACAAACTAGCAAAGTTTGATATTGCTGCACTGAAGACTCTTTGTAAGAAACCAACTCATGTCGAGAACAAAACAAGCTTATTTCACACAGTAGGAAATTCGTAAATGAAGGTGTTTGTTTTCTAAACAAACTAAGTGAGAAAGGAAGCTAATCTACTAAGTGCTACAAATTGTTAGATTACACAAACTGGCAAACTTTGATCTTGCTGCACTGAGGCTCTTCGTAAGAAAGCAACTCATTTTGAGAACAGAACTAGCTTATTTCTCACAGTAGAATATTCTGCAATGAAGTTGTTTGTTTTCTAAACAAACTACGTTTGAAAAGAAGCTAATCTACTAAGTTGTATTTCTTCTTAGATTACACAAACTAGCAAAGTTTGACTATGCTGCACTGAAGACTCTTCGTAAGAAAGCAACTCATTCTGAGAACAGAACTAGCTTATTTCACACAGTAGAATATTTCGCAATGAAGGTGTTTGTTTTCTAAGCAAACTACGTTAGAAATGAAGCTAATCTACTAAGTTGTATATCTTGTTAGACTGCACAAACTAGCAAAGTTTGATCTTCCTGCACTGAAGACTCTTCATAAGAAAGCAACTCATTCTGAGAACAGAACTAGCTTATTTCACACAGAGGATATTCGGCAATGAAGCTGTTTGTTTTCTAAACAAACTATGTGAGAAATCAAGATAATCTACTAAATTGTGCATGTTGTGAGATTACACAAACTAGCAAATTTGATCTTGCTGCATTGAAGACTCTTAGTAAAAAAGCCACTCATACCGAGAACAGAACTGGCTTATTTCACATAGTACAGTGTTCGTCGATGAAGATGTTTCTTTTCTAAACAAACAACTTAAGAAATGAGACGGATGTATTAAATTGTACATCTTGTTAGATTACACAACCAGCAACGTTTGATCTTGCTGCACTGAATACTCTTCGTAAGAAAGGAACTCATGCCTAGAACAGACCTAGCTTATTTCACCCAGTAAGATATTCGGCAATGAAGGTTTTTGTTTTCTAAAAAAACTACGTGAGAAATGAAGCTACTCTACTAGGTTGTACATCTTGTTAGATTACACAAACTAGCAAAGTTTGATCTTGCTGCACTGAAGACTCTTCGTAAGAAAGGAACCCATGCCGAGAACAGAAATAGCTTACTTCACACAGTAGGATATTCGTCAATGAAGGTGTTTGTTTTCTAAAAAAACTACGTGAGAAATGAAGCTAATCTTCTAAGTTCTACATCTTTTTAGATTACACAAACTAGCATATTTTGATCTTCCTTCACTGAAGACTCTTCGTAAGAAAACAATTCATTTCAACAACAGAACTAGCTTATTTCAAACAGTAGAATATTAGGCAATGAAGTTGTTTGTTTTCTAAACAAACCACTTTAGAAATGAGGCTAATCTACTAAGTTGTACATCTTGTTAGATTACACAAACTAGCAAACTTTGACCTTGCTGCACTGAAGACTCTTCGTAAGAAAGCAAATCTTTCTAGAACAGAACAAGCTTATTTCACACAGCAGAATATTCGGCTATGAAGTTGTTTGTTTTCTAAACAAACTACTTTAGAAATGAGAAGAATCTTTTAAGTTGTACATCTTGTTAGATTACACAAACTAGCAAAGTTTCATCTGGCTTCACTGAAGACTCTTCGTAAGAAAGCAACTCATTCCAAAAACAGAACTAGCTTATTTCACACAGTATGATATTCGGCAATGAAGGTGTTTGTTTTCTAAACAAACTACATGAGAAATGAAGCTAATCTACTAAGTTGTACATGTTGTTAGATTACACAAACTAGCAAAGTTTGTTCTTGCTGCACTGAAGAATATTCGTAAGAAAGCAACTCATGCCGAGAACAAAACTAGCTTATTTCACACAGTACAATGTTCGGCAATGAAGATTTTTTTTTCTAACCAAACTACTTAAAAATGAGACGAATCTATTAGGTTGTACATCATGTTAGATTTCACAAAGTACCAAAGTTTGATCTTGCTGCACTGAAGACTCTTCTTAAGAAAGCGACTGTGGTAGTTTGAATATATGTCCCCCAATATATTCAGTGTTTTTTTTTATTATTTTATAGTTTGCATCTGCAATCACCTTGCTAGAGGCAAGGTCACTGGGGGCCTGGTCTTAAGGTGTGGTGATGGTTTGAGATTCCATTGTAAAGATATGCAAATGTGCCTAGCAGGAGTTCCTGAAGTGTGCTGGGCTTTTGGCTGTAGTTTTGCTCTGTGTGCTGTGGTGGATGGTTGGCTTTTGCTCTCTCTGTTTGGCCCTGTGGAGAGCAGGCCGTTTCTCTTGCCATTATGGAACTTCCCCTGGATCTGTAAGCTTCAATAAATAATATCCCTTCCTCCATAACTGTGCCTGGTCTGGAAGTTCATCTCAGCGAACCTGAAGCTTTCTGCAACAGTAAAGTGGTACCGAGGAGTGTGGGGTGAGATGAACCTGACCGTGTGGATATTCGTCTTTTGGAACCTTTGTTTTGGAGGAATGAGCATGGACTTGGTGCTTGCAACTGAAGATGCCTTCTGGAGTGGTAAGCCAAGTTTTATAGACTATTCTTATGAGAGTTTGAGATTTCTAAGTGCAGACTGTATTGAACTTCGAGGCTTGGCTTATGAGCTTTCTAAGGGGAAGGAAAGACTGCAGAGGACTTTGTTGGAACTGGGCTACTGGCACAAGGGATGGCTACGTTCTGCTATCCAGGCCCAGAGTGTTTGATCAAACTTAAATTTGTAATGGACTGACGTGCTTGGCTGAAGATATCGGACTGAGATTTCAAGATTTTAAGTTGAAAAACCTCAAGCAAGTTAAAAGCAGAGGCACTGAGACTGGTTTAGCTGCTATTGTCAACCACATTAGCAATCTTAAGGAAGGTGGAAGGAAGGTGGCCTGATGACTGATTTACATTAAAACAATGGAGAGGATGCCTGAGGAAAGACTGTTAAAAATGCAAATTCTTGGAAGGAGCTGACTGGAGAAGGAACCTGTTGTTCAAGGCTGTGGTTTATTTCATCCCTGGATTAAGAATATGGCTGTGTCCTGCACACCTGGTATTAGTTTTGGAAGCATGAAAAATGCATGGAGTCGTCATGAGTTGCACACGGTTCCAGGAGCCGCTGCTGAGTTGCAGCATGAAGGCAGGGCATGAAGTTCCTGAGGAATAGGCTGCAAGAGCCTTTTGGAAGATGGACTGTGGTTTGCATGGAGACCTGAAGATGTTTTGGATATGCCAGGACTGTGCAAAAGGGCTACCATGTAGTGCAGTGTTGGCATGGGATGAAAGTTTTCCCTGGTGACTCTGCCCAGCTGGAGGGGCGAAATTGGAAAACCTGGAGACTGTTAGTCTCTGGTTATATTGAACTTGAACTGCAGAAGTTTGATGACTGTTGATGGTGGTTGAGTTTGCATTGTTCTAATCTCTCCTTGCTATGCCTTATACCAGTTAAAAATGTTTACTCTGTGCCTTTACATGTTGAAATTATTTAACTTGTTTGATTTTACAGGACTCACTATCTTAAGTTGATCAAGACTGTGAGAACCTTTGAAATTGGACTGAGTACAATTTACAATGTGTGATAGTTATAAATCTATTGGGGGCCAGGAGGTAAATATATTGGGGGCCAGGGGCGGAATGTGGTAGTTTGAATATATGTCCCCCAATATATTCAGTGTTTTTTTTATTATTTTATAGTTTGCATCTGCAATCACCTTGCTAGAGGCAAGGTCACTGGGGGCCTGGTCTTAAGGTGTGGTGATGGTTTGAGATTCCATTGTAAAGATATGCAAATGTGCCTAGCAGGAGTTCCTGAAGTGTGCTGGGCTTTTGGCTGTAGTTTGCTCTGTGTGCTGTGGTGGATGGTTGGCTTTTGCTCTCTCTGTTTGGCCCTGTGGAGAGCAGGCTGTTTCTCTTGCCATTATGGAACTTCCCCTGGATCTGTAAGCTTCAATAAATAATATCCCTTCCTCCATAACTGTGCCTGGTCTGGAAGTTCATCTCAGCGAACCTGAAGCTGTCTGCTACAGCGACGCATTCTGAAAACACAACTAGCTTACTTCACACAGTACAGTGTTTGGAAATGAGGGTGTTTGCTTTCTAAACAAACTACGTGAGAAATGAAGCTAATCTACTAAGTTGTACATCTTGTTAGATTACACAAACCAGCAAAGTTTGATTTGATGCACTGAAAACTCTTCATAAGAAACCAACTCATGCCGAGAACAAAATGAGCTTATTTCACACAGTAGGAAATTCGTAAATGAAGGTGTTTGTTTTCTAAACAAACCAAGTGAGAAATGAAGCTAATCTACTAAGTGCTACAGATTGTTAGATTACACAAACTGGTAAAGTTTGATCTTGCTGCACTAAGGACTCTGCATAAGAAAGCAACCCATTTTGAGAACAGAACTAGCTTATTTCCCACAGTATAATATTCGGCAATGAAGGTGTTTGTTTTCTAAACAAACTACATGAGAAATGAAGCTAATCTACTAACTTGTACATGGTGTTAGAGTACACAAACTAGCAAAGTTTGATCTTGCTGCACTGAAGACTAGTCGTAAGAAAGCAACTCCTGCCGAGAACAAAACTAGCTTATTTCACAAAGTACAGTGTTTGGCAATGAAGATTTTTTTTTTTCTAACCAAACTACTTAAGAAATGAGACGAATCTATTAGGTTGTACATCTTGTTAGATTACACAAACTAGCAAAGTTTGATCTTGCTGCACTGAAGATTCTTTGTAAGAAAGCTTCTCAATTTGAGAACAGAACTAGCTTACTTCACACAGTGCAGTGTTTGCAAATGAAGGTGTTTGTTTTCTAAACAAACTACGTGACAAATGAAGCTAATATACTAAGTTGTAATCCTGTTAGATTACACAAACTAGCAAAGTTTGATCTTGCTGCACTGAAGAGTCTTCGTAAGAAAGCAACTCATGCCAACAAGAGAACTACCTTATTTCACACAGTATAATATTCGTCAATGAAGGTGTTTGTTTTCTAAACAAACTATGTTAGAAACGAAGTTAATATACTAAGTTCTACATCTTGTTAGATTACACAAGCTAGTAAAGTTTGATCTTGCTGCTATGTAGACTCTTCGTAAGAAAACAACTCATTCTGAGAACAGAACTAGCTTATTTCACACAGTAGGATATTCGGCAATGAAGGTGTTTGTTTTCTTAACAAATTACGTGAGAAATGAAGCTAATCTTCTAAGTTCTACATCTTGTTAGATTACAAAAACTAGGAAAGTTTGATCTTGCTGCACTGAAGATTCTTCGTAAGAAAGCTTCTCCATTCGAGAACAGAACTAGCTTATTTCACACAGTAGAATATTTGGCAATGAAGTTGTATGTTTTCCAAACAAACTACTTTAAAAATTAGATGAATCTATTATGTTGTACATCTTTTTAGATTACACAAACTACCAACGTTTGTTCTTGCTGCACTGAAGAGTCTTCATAAGGAAGAAACTCATTCTGAGAACAGAACTAGCTTACTTTGCACAGTAGGATATTTGGCAAGGAGGGTGTTTGCTTTCTAAACAAACTACTTTAGAAATGAAGCTAATCTACTAAGTTGTACATCTCGTTAGATTACACAAACGAGCAAAGTTTGATCTTGCTGCACTGAAGACTCTTCGTAAGAAAGCAAATCATTTCGAAAACAGTACTAGCTTTTTTCACACAGTAGGATATTCGGCAATGGAGTTGTTTGTTTTCTCAAGAAACTACGTGAGAAATGAAGCTAATCTACTAAGTTCTACATCTTGTTAAGTTAAGCAAACTAGCAAAGTTTGATCTTGCAGCACTGAAGACAATTCTGAAGAAAGCAACTCATGCCGACAATAGAACTAGCTTATTTCACACAATACAATATTCGTCAATGAAGGTGTTCGTTTTCTAAAGAAACTACGTTAGAAATGAAGTTAATATACTTAATTCTTGTCAGATTACACAAACTAACAAAGTTTGACCTTGCTGCACTGTAGACTCTTCGTAAGAAAGAAACTCATTCCGAGAACAGAACTAGCTTACTTCAACAGTACAGTGTTCGGGAACGAATGTGTTTGTTTTCTAAAGAAACTACGTTAGAAATGAAGCTAATCTCCTAAATTGTACATGTTTTCAGATTACACAAACTAGCAAAGTTGGATCTTACTGCACTGTAGACTCTTCGTAATGAAGCAACTCATTCCGAGAACAGAACTAGCTTATTTCACACTATAGGATATTAGGCAATGAAGGTGTATGTTTTCTAAAAATACAACGTGAGAAATGAAGCTAATCTACTAAGTTGTACATATTGTAAGATTACACAAACTAGCAAAGTTTGATCTTGCTGCACTGAAGACTCTTCATAAGAAAGCAACTCATGCCTAGAACAGAACTAGCTTATTTCACACAGTACAGTGTTCAGCACAGAAGATGTTTGTTTTCTAAACAAACTACTTTAGAAATGAGATGAATCTACTAAGTTGTACATCCTGTTAGATTACAGAAACTACCAAAGTTTGATCTTTCTACGCTGAAGACTCTTCGAAAGAAAGTAACTCATTTCGAGAACATAAATAGCTTACTTCACACAGTAGAATATTCAGCAATGAAGTTGTTTATTTTCTAAACAAAGTACGATAGAAATGAAGCTAATCTACTAAGTTGGACATCTTGTAAGATTACACAAACTAGCAAAGTTTGATCTTGCTGCACGAAGACTGTTCGTACGAAAGCAACTTATTCCGAGAACAGAGCTACCTTATTTCACACATTGGATATATGGCAATGAAGGTGTTTGTTTTCTAAACAAACTACGTGAGAAATGAAGCTAACCTGCTAATTTGTATATCTTGTTAGATTACACAAACTAGCAAAGTTTGATCTTGCTGCACTGAAGACTCTTCGTAAGAAAGCAACTCTAGCCAAGACCAGAAATAGCTTATTTGACACATTACAGTGTTCGGTAAAGAAGATATTTGTTTTCTAAACAAACTACTTTAGAAATGAAACGAATCTTTTAAGTTTTACATCTTGTTAGATTACACAAACTAGCAAAGTTTGATCTTGCTGCACTGAAGACTCTTCTTAAGAAAGCAATTCATTCCGAGAACAGAACTAGCTTACTACACCCAGTACAGTGTTCGGCAATGAAGGTGTTTGTTTTCTAAACAAACTACGTTAGAAATGAAGCTATTCAACTAAATTGTACATCTTGTTAGATTACACAAACTAACAGTTTGATCTTGCTGCACTGAATACTCTTCATAAGAAAGCAACTCATTCCGAGAACAAAACTATATTATTTCACACAGTACAGTGTTCAGCAAAGAAGACGTTTGTTTTCTAAATGAACTACTTTAGAAATGAGACGAATCTACTAAGTTGTATATCCTGTTAGATTACACAAACTAGCAAAGTTTGATCTTGCTACACTGAAGACTCTTCGTAAGAAAGCAACTCATTTCGAGAACATAAATAGCTTATTTCACCCAGTAGAATATTCGGCAATGAAGTTGTTTATTTTCTGAACAAACTATGATAGAAATGAATCTAACTACTAAGTTGTACATCTTGATAGGTTACACAAACTAGCAAAGTTTGATCTTGCTGTACTGAAGACTCTTCGCAAGGAAGCAACTCATTCTGAGAACAGAACTAGCTTATTTCACACAGTAGGATATCCGGCAATGAAGGTGTTTGTTTTCTAATCAAACTAGGTGAGAAATGAAGCTAATCTACTGAGTTCTACATCTTGAGAGATTGCACAAACTAGCAAAGTTTGATCTTGCTGCACTGAAGAATCTTCGTAAGAAAGCAACTCATGCCGAGAACAGTACTAGCTTATTTCACACAGTACAGTGTTTGGCAAAGATGTTCTTTTTTCTAAACAATGTACTTAAAAATGAGATGAATCTATTAAGTTGTACATCCTGTTAGATTACACAAACTAGCAACGTTTGATCTTGCTGGACTGAAGACTCTTCGTAAGAAAGCAAGTAATTCTGAGAACAGAACTAGCTTACTTCACACAGTACAGTTGTCGGCAATGAAGGTGTTTGTTTCCTAAACAAACTACATTAGAAATGAAGCTAATCTGCTAAATTGTACATCTTGTTAGATTACACAAACTAGCAAAGTTTGATCTTGCTGCACTGAAGACTCTTCATAAGACAGCAACTCATTCTGAGAACAGAACTAGCTTATTTCACACAGTAGGATATTCGGAAATGAAGGTTTTTCTTCTCTAAACAAACTACAGGAGAGATGAAGCTAATCTACTAAGTTCTATATCTTGTAATATTACACAAACTGGCAAAGATTGATCTTGCTGCTATGAAGACTCTTCGTAAGAAAGCTACTCTTTTTGAGAACAGAACTAGCTTATTTCACACACTAGAATATTTGGCAATGAAGTTGATTGATTTCTAAACAAACTACTTTAGAAATGAAGCTAATCTACTAAATTGTACATCTTGTTAGATTACACAAACTAGCAAAGTTTTATCTTGCTGCACTATCGACTCTTCGTAAGAAAGCAACTCATTCTGAGAACAGAACTAGCTTACTTCACACAGTACAGTGTTCAGAAATGAACGTGTTTGTTTTCTAAAGAAACTACGTTAGAAATAAAACTAATCTACTAAATTGTACATCTTTTTAGATTGCACAAACTAGCAAAGTTTCACCTTACTGCACTGTAGACTCTTCTTAACGAAGCAACTCATTCTGAGAAAAGAACTAGCTTATTTAACACAGTGGGATATTTGGCAATGAAGGTGTATGTTTTCTAAACAAACAACGTGAGAAATGAAGCTAATCTACTAAGTTGTACATGTTGTAAGATTACACAAACTAGCAAAGTTTGATCTTGCTGCACTGAAGACTCTTCGTAAGAAAGCAACTCATGCCGAGAACAGAACTAGTTTATTTCACACAGTACAGTGTTCAGCAAAGAAGATGTCTGTTTTCTGAACAAACTCCTTTAGAAATGAGACAAATCTACTAAGTTGTATATCCTGTTAGATTACACAAACTGGCAAAGTTTGATCTTGCTACACTGAAGACTCTTTGTAAGAAAGCAACTCATTTCAAGAACATAAATAGCTTATTTCACACAGTAGAATATTCGGCAATGAAGTTGTTGATTTTCTAAACAAACTACGTGAGAAATGAAGATAATTTACTAAGTTGTACATCTTGTTAGATTACACAAACTAGCAAAGTTTGATCTTGCTGCAATGAAGACTCTTCATAAGAAAGCAAATCATTTTGAGAAGAGAACTAGATTATTTCACACAGTAGAATATTCGGCAATGAAGTTGTTTGTTTTCTAAATGAACTACATTAGAAATGAAGCTAATCTACTAAATTGTATATCTTTTTAGATTACACAATCTAGCAAAGTTTGATCTTGGTGCACTGTAGTCTCTTTGTAAGAAAGCAACTCATTCTGAGAACAGAACTAGCTTATTTCACACAGTACAATATTCATCAATGAAGTTGTTTGCTTTCTAAACAAACAATGTGAGACATGAAGCTAATCTACTAAGTTGTACATGTTGTTAGTTTACACAAACTAGCAAAGTTTGATCTTGCTGCACTGAAGACTATTCGTAAGAAAGCAACTCATTTCGAGAACTGAACTAGCTTATTTCACACAGTAGAATATTCAGCAATGAAGTTGTTTGTTTTCTAAACGAACTACGTGAGAAATGAAGCTAATCTACTGAGTTCTACATCTTGTGAGATTACACAAACTAGAGAAGTTTGACCTTGCTACACTGAAGACTCTTCGTAAGAAAGCAAATTATGCCGAGAACAGAACTAGCTTATTTCATACACTACAGTGTTCCACAATCCTGATGTTTGTTTTCTAAACCAACTACTTAAAAAATGAGACGTATCCATTAAGTTATACATCGTGTTACATTACACAAACTAGCAAAGGTTTATCTTGCTGCAATGAAGACTCTTCGGAGAAAGCAACTCATTCCGAGAACATAACTAGCTTACTTCACAAAGTACAGTGTTGGGAAATGAAGGTGTTTGTTTTCTAAACAAACTACGTGAGAAATGAAGCTAATCTACTACGTTGTACATCTTGTTAGATTACACAAACTTGCAAAGTTTGATCTTGCTCCACTGAAGATTCCTAATAAGACATCAATTCATTCTGAGTAGAGAACTAGCTTATTTCACACAGTAGGATATTTGGCAATGAAAGCTTTTGTTTTCTAAAGAAACTACGTGAGAAATGAAGCTAATCTACCAAGTTGTAATCTCGTTAGATTACACAAACTAGCAAAGTTTGATCTTTCTGCACTGAAGACTCTTCGTAAGAAAGCAACTCATTTTGAGAACAGAACAAGCTTATTTCACACAGTAGAATATTCGGCAATGAAAGTGTTTGTTTTCTAAACAAACTACGTTAGAAATGAAGCTAATCTACTAAGTTGTACATCTCATTAGATTACACTAACAAGCAAAGTTTGATCTTGCTGCACTGATGACTCTTCATAAGAAAGCAACTCGTGCCGAGAACAGAACTAGCTTACTTCACACAGTACAGCGATCTGAAATGAAGGTGTTTGGTTTCTAAACAAACTAAGCTAGAAATGAAGCGAATCCACTAAATTATACATCTTCTCAGATTACACAAACTAGCAAAGTTTGATCTTGCTGCACTGTAGACTCTTCGTAAGAAAGCAACACATTCCAAGAACAGAACTAGATTACTTCTCACAGTAGAGTGTTCGGCAATGAAGGTGTTTGTTTTCTAAATAAAGTACTTTAGAAATGAAGCTAATCTACTAAATTATACATCTTGTTAGATTACACAAACTAGCAAAGGTTGATCTTGCTGCACTGAAGACTCTTCATAAGAAAGCAACTCATTCGGAGAACAGAACTAGCTTATTTCACCCATTAGGATAATGACAATGAAGTTGTTTGTTTTCTAAACAAACTATGTGAGAAATGAAGCTAATCCACTAAGTTCTACATTTTGTTAGATTACACAAACTAGAAAAGTTTGATCTTCCTGCACTCAAGACTCTTCGTAAGAAAGCAACTCATTCCAGGAACAGAACTAGCTTATTTCACACAGTAGGATATTCGGCAATGAAGGTGTTTGTTTTCTAAACAAACTACTTGAGAAATGGTTTGTTTTCTAAACAAACTACTTTAGAAATGAGACGAATCGATTAAGTTGTATATCTTGTTAGATTACACAAACTAGCAAAGTTTGATATTCCTGCACTGACGACTCTTCGTAAGAAAGCAACTCATTCTGAAAACAGAACTAGCTTACTTCGCACAGTACAGTGTTTGGAAATGAAGGTGTTTGTTTTCTAAAAAAACTACGTTAGAAATGAAGCAAATCTATTGATTGTACATCTTGTTAGATTACACAAACTAGCAAAGTTTGATCTTGCGGCACTGAAGACTCTTCGTAAGAAAGCATCTCATTCCGAGAACAGAACTAGCTTACTTCACACAGTACAGTGTTCTGAAATGAAGGTGTTTGTTTTCTAAACAAACTATGTTAGAAATGAAACTAATCTACTAAGTTGTACATCTCATTAGGTAACACGAACGAGCAAAGTTTTATCTTACTGCACTGAAGACTCTTCGTAAGAAAGCAACTCAATCCGAGAACAGAACTAGCTTATTTCACACAGTACAGTGTTCAGCAGTGAAGATGTTTGTTTTCTAAACAAGCTACTTAAGAAATGAGCCGAATCTTTTAAGTTGTACATCTTGTTATATTACACAAACTAGCAAAGTTTGATCTTGCTGCACTAAAGACAATTTGTAAGAAAGCAACTCATTCCATGAACAGAACTAGCTTTCTTAACACAGTACAGTGTGTGGAAATGAAGGTGTTTGTTTTCTAAACAAACTAAGTGAGAAACGTAGCTAATTTACTAAGCAGAACGTCATGTTAGATTACACACACTAGCAAAGTTTGATCTTACTGCAGGGGAGACTCCTCGTAAGAAAACAACTCATTTCGAGAACAGAACTAGCTTTATTTCACACAGTAGAATATTCGGCAATCAAGGTGTTTGTTTTCTCAACAAACTACATTAGAACTGAAGCTAATCTACTAAGTTGTACATCTCGTTAGATTACACAAAGGAGCAAAGTTTGATCTTGCTGCACTGACGACTCTTCGTAAAAAATCAACTCATGCCGAGAACAGAACTAGCTTACTTCACAGAGTACAGTGTTCTGAAATGAAGGTGTTTGTTTTCTAAACAAACTACGTTAGAAATGAAGCTAATCTACTAAATTGTATATCTTCTTAGATTATACAAACTAGCAAGCTTTGATCTTGCTGCACTGTAGACTCTTTGTAAGGAATCAAATCTTTACGAGAACAGAACTAGCTTATTTCACACAGTAGGATATTCGTCAAAAAAGTGTTTGTTTTCTAAACAAACTGCGTGAGAAATGAATGTAATCTACTAAATTGTACATCTTGTTAGATTACACAAACTAGTAAAGTTTGATCTTGCTGCACTGAAGACTCTTCATAAGAAAGCAACTCATTCCGAGAACAGAACTAGCTTATTTCACACAGTTGGATATTTGGCAATGAAGGTGTTTGTTTTCTAAACAAACTACGTGAGAAATGAGGCTAATATACTAATTTCTACAACTTGTAAGATTACACAAACTAGCAAAGTTTGATCTTGCTGCACTGAAGACAATTCGTAAGAAAGCAACTCATTCCGTGAACAGAATTTGCTTACTTCACACAGTACACTTTTGGAAATGAAGATGTTTGTTTTCTAAACAAACTACGTTAGAAATGAAGCTAATCTACTAAGTTTGACATCTTGTTAGATTACACAAACTACCAAAGTTTGATCTTGCTGCACTGAAGACTCTTCGTAAGAAAGCAACTCATTCCGAGAACAGAACTAGCTTACTTCAAACAGTACAGTGTTCGGAAATGAAGGTGTTTGTTTTCTAAACAAACTACTTATGAATGAGCCGAATCTTTTAAGTTGTACATCTTGTTAGATTACACAAACTAGCACAGTTTTATCTTGCTGCACTGAAGACTCTTCATAAGAAACCAACTCATGCCCAGAACACAACCAGTTTATTTCACACACTAGGATATTCGTCAATGAAGGTGTTTGTTTTCTGAACAAACTACGTTAGAAATGAAGCTAATATAAACATTTTGACATCTTGTGAGATTACACAAACTAGCAAAGTTTGATCTTGCTGCACTGAAGACTCTTTGTAAGAAAGCAACTCATTCTGAGAACACAACTAGCTTACTTCACACAGTACAGTGTTCTGAAATGAAGGTGTTTGTTTTCTAAACAAACTACATTAGAAATGAAGCTAATCTACTAAATTGTACATATTGTTAGACTACACAAACTAGGAAAGTTTGATCTTGCTGCACTGTAGAATCTTTGTAAGGGAGCAACTAATTCCGAGAACAGAACTAGCTTATTTCACACAGCAGGATATTCGTAAATAAAGGTGTTTGTTTTTTAAACAAAGTACGTGAGAAATGAAGTTAATCTACTGCGTTGTACATCTTGTTAGATTACACAAACTAGCAAAGTTCGATCTTGTTGCACTGAAGACTCTTCGCCAGAAAGCAACTCATTCTGAGAACAGAACTAGCTTATTTCACACATTACAATGTTCAGCAAAGTAGGTGTTTGTTTTCTAAACAAACTACTTTAGAAATGAGACGAACGTATTAAGTTGTACTTCTTGTCAGATTACACAAACTAGCAAGGTTTGATCTTGCTGCATTGAAGACTCTTCCTAAGAAACCAACTCATGCCGAGAACAGAACTAGCTTATTTCACACAGTACAGTGCTCAGTGATGAAGATGTTTGTTTTCTAAACAAACTACTTAAGAAATGAGAGGAAAGTATAAAGTTGTACATCTTGTTAGATTACACAAACTAGCAAAGTTTGATCTTGCTGCACTGAAGACTCTTGGTAAGAAAGTAATTCATTCCGAGAACAGAACTAGCTTATTTCACACAGTAGGATATTTGGCAATGAAGGTGTTTGTTTTCTAAACAAACTACGTGAGAAATGAAGCTGATCTACTAAGTTCTACATCTTGAAAGATTACAGAAACTAACAAAGTTTGATCTTGCTGCACTGAAGACTCTTCGTAAGAAAGCAACTCATTCAAAAGAGAGAAACTAGCTTATTTCACAGTACAGTGTTCGAAATGAAGGTGTTTGTTTTCTAAACAAACTACGTTAGAAATCAAGCTAATCTACTAAATTGTACATTTTGTTAGATTACACAAACTAGAAAAGTTTGATCTTGATGCACTGAAGACTCTTCGTAAGAAAGCAACTCATTCAGAGAACAGAACTAGCTTATTTCACCCAGTAGGGCAATCGGCAATGAAGGTGTTTGTTTTCTAAACAAACTACTTTAGAAATGAGACGAATCTATTATGTTGTACATGTTGTTAGAGTACACAAACTAGCAAAGTTTGATCTTGCTGCACTGAAGACTCTTGTAAGAAAGCAACTCATTCCGAAAACAGAACTAGCTTACTTCACACGGTACAGTATTCGGCAATGAAGATGTTTGTTTTCTAAACAAACTACTTTAGAAATGAGACGAATCTATTAAGTTGTACATCTTGTTAGATTACATAAACTAGCAAAGTTTGATCTCGCTGCACTGAAGACTGTTCGTAAGAAAGCAACTCATTCCGAGAACAGAACTAGCTTATTTCACACAGTAGGATAATCTGCAATGAAGGTGTCTGTTTTCTAAATAAACTACGTGAGAAATGAAGCTAATCCACTAAGTTCTATATCTTGTTAGATTACACAAACCAGCAAAGTTTGATCTTGCTCCACTGAAGAATCTTAGTAAGAAAGCAACTCATTCCGAGAACAGAACTACCTTATTTCACACAGTAGGATATTCGGCAATGAAGTTGTTTGTTTTCTAAACAAACTACGTGAGATATGTAGCTAATTTCCTAAATTGTACATCTTGTTAGATTACATGAACTAGCAAAGTTTGATCTCGCTGCACTGAAGACTTCATAAGAAACCAACTCATTCCAAGAACAGAACTAGCTTATTTCACACAGTAGGATATTCGTCAATGAAGATGTTTCTTTTCTAAACAAACTACTTTATAAATGAGACAAATCTATTAAGTTGTACATCCTGTTAGATTACACAAACTAGGAAAGTTTGAACTTGCTACACTGAACCTTCTTCGTAGGAAAGCAACTGATTCCTAGAAACGAACTAGCTTTTTTCACACAGTACAGTGTTCAGAAATGAACATGTTTGTTTTCTAAACAAACTACTGTAGAAAAGAGGCCAATCTACAAGGTTGTACAACTCTTTAGGTTACACTAACAAGGAAAGGTTGAACTCGCTGCACTCAACCTTCTTCGTAGGAAAGCAAATGATTCCGAGAACCTAATTAGCTTATTTCACTCAGTACAGGGTTCGGCAATAAAGATGTTTGTTTTCTAAACAAACTACTCTAGAAATGAGGCGAATCTACTAACTTATACATCTTGTTACATTACACAAACTAGGAAAGTCTGAACTTGCTGTACTCAACCTTCTTCATAGGAAAGCAACTGATTCCTAGAACCGAAACACCTTATTTCACACAGTACAATATTTGGCAATGAAGGTGTTTGTTTTCTACAGAAAGTAGTTTAGATGTGAGGCGAATCTAATAAGTTGGACACCTTGGTAGATTACACAAACAAGGAAAGTTTGAACTTGCTGCACTCATCCTTCTTTGCAGGAAAGCAACTGATTCCAAGGAACGAACTAGCTTATTGCACACAGTACAGTGTTCAGGAATGAAGATGTTTGTTTCTCAACAAACTGCTTTAGAAATGAGGTGAATCTATTAAGTTGTACATCTGATTAGATTACATTAACAAGAAAGTTTGAACTTGCTGCACTCAACCATTTCCGTAGAAAAGCAACTGTTTCCTAGAACCCAACTAGCTTATTTCACACAGTACTGTTTTTGTCAATGAAGATGTTTGTTCTCTAAACAAAGTAGTTTAGAAATGAGGTGAAACTTGTAAGTTGTACATCTTGTTAGATTACAAAAATAAGGAAAGTTTGAACTTGCTGCACTCAACCTTCTTTGTAGCAAAGCAACTGATTCCCAGAACCGAACTACCTTATTTCACACAGTACAGTGTTAGGAAATGAAGATGGTTATTTTATAAACAAAGTAGTTTAGAAATGAAGCGTAACTTGAAAGTTGTACATCTTGTTAGATTACACAAACAAGGAAAGTTTGAACTTGCTGCACTCAACCTTCTTTGTAGCAAAGCGACTGATTCCTACAACAGAATTAGCTTATTTCACACAGCACAGTGTTCGGGAATGAAGATGTTTGTTTTGTAAACAAACTACTTTATAAATGAGATGAATCTACGAACTTGTATGTCTTGTTAGATTATACAAACAATGAAAGATTTAACTTGCTGCACTCAACCTTCTTCATAGGAAAGCAAATGATTCCTAAAACCCCAATAGCTTATTTCACACATTAGAGTATTTGGCAAAGAAGATGTTTGTTTTCTAAACAAACTACTTTAGAAATGAGACGAATCTACTAACTTGAACATTTTGTTAGATTACACAAACAAGGAAAGTTGAAACTTGCTGCACTCAACCTTCTTTGTAGGAAAGCAACAGATTCCTAGAACTGAAATAGCTTATTTCACACATTACATTATTTGGCAATGAAGATGTTTGTTTTCTATACAAAGTAGATTAGAAATGAAACGAAACTTGTAAGTTGTACATCTTGTTAGGTTTCACAAACAAGGAAAGTTTGAACTTGCTACACTCAAACTTCTTCATAGGAAAGCAAATGATTCCTAGAAATGAACTAGATTTTTCACACAGTAGAGCGTGTGGTATTGAAGATGTTTGTTTTCTAAACAAACTACTGTAGAGTTGAGGCCAATCTACTAAGATGTACATCTTTTTAGATTACCTTAACAAGGAAAGTTTGAACTTGCTTCACTCAACCTTCTTGGTAGGAAAGCAACTGATTTCTAGAACCGAAACAGCTTATTTTACACAGTACAATATTTGGCAAGGAAGGTGTTTGTTTCCTAAACAAAGTAGTTTAGAAATGAGGCAAATCTAATAGGTTGTAGATCTTCTTAGATTACACAAACAAGGAAATTTTGAACTTGCTACACTCAATCTTCTTCGTAGGAAAGCAACTGATTCCTAGAACCAAACTAGCTTATTTCACACAGCACAGTGTTCGGGAATGAAGATGTTTGTTTTGTAAATAAACTACTTTAGAAATGAGGTGAATCTACTAACTTGTATATCTTGTTTGATTACACAAACAAGGAAAGATTGAACTTGCTGCACTCAACCTTCTTCGTTGGAAAGCAATTGAATACTAAAAGCCCAATTACTTATTTCACACATTACAGTATTTGGCAATGAAGATATTTGTTTTCTATACAAAGTAGTGTAGAAATGAAAAGAAACTTGTAAGTTGTACATCTTGTTAGGTTACACGAACAAGGAAAGTTTGAACTTGCTGCACTCAACCTTCTTCGTAGGAAAGCAACTGATTCCTAGAAACGAACTAGCTTTTTTCACACAGTACAGTGTTCGGCAATGAAGATGTTTGTTTTCTAAAGAAACAATTGTAGAAATGAGGCCAATCTACTAAAGTGTACATCTTTTTAGATTACATTAACAAGGAAAGTTTGAACTTGCTGCACTCAACCTTCTTCGTAGCAAAGGAACTGACTACTAGAACTGAACTAGCTTATTTCACACAGTACAGTCTTCAGCAATGAAGATGTTTGTTTTCTAAACAAACTAATGTAGAAATGAGGCCCATCTACTAACTTGTACATCTTTTTAGATTTCATTAACAAGGAAAGTTTGAACTTGTTCCACTCAGCCTTGTTCATAGGAAAGCAACTGATTCCTAGAACCAAACTAGCTTATTTCACACAGTATAGGTTTGGCAATGAAGATATTTGTTTTCTAAACAAACTACTGTAGAAATGACACAAATCTACTAAGTTAACATCTTTTTAGATCACATTAACAAGGAAAGTGTGGACTTCCTGCCCTCAACCTTCTTCGTTGGAAAGCAACTGATTCCTATAACCGAACTAGCTTATTTCACAAAGTACAGTGTTCGGCAATGAACATGTTTGTTTTTTAACCAGGTAGTTAAGAAATGAAGTGAAACTTGTAAGTTGTACATCTTGTTAGGTTACACAAACAAGGACAGTGTGAACTTGCTGCACGCAACCCTCTTCGTAGGAAAGCAACTGTTTCCTAGAACTGAACTACCTTATATCACACAATACAGTGTTCAGCAATGAAGATATTTGTTTTCTCAACAAAATACTTGAAAAATGAGATGAATCTATTAAGTTGTTCATCTTTTTAAATTACAGTGACAAGGAAAGTTTGAACTTGCTGCACTTAACCATCTCCGTAGAAAATAAACTGATTCGTAGAACTAAACTAGCTTATTTCACACATTGCAGTATTTAGAAATGAAGATGTTTGTTCTCTAAAGAAAGTAGTTTAGAATTGAAGCGAAATTTGTAAGATGTACATCTTGTTAGATTACACAAACAAGGAAAGTTTGAACTAACTGCACTCAACCTTCTTCATAGCAAAGCAACTGATTCCTAGAACCGGACTAGCTTATTTCACACAGTACAGTGTTCGGCAATGAAGATGTTTGTTTTCTAAAGAAACTACTGCAGAAATGAGGCCAATCTACTAAGTTGTACAACTTTTTAGATTACATTAACAAGGAAACTTTGAACTTGTTGCACTCAACCTTCTTCATAGAAAGCAACTGATTCCTAGAACCGAACTAGCTCATTTCACACATTATAGGGTTCGGCAATGAAGATGTTTGTTTTCTAAACAACCACTTTAGAAATGAGGCGAATCTAATAACTTATACATCTTGTTAGATTACACAAACTAGGAAAGTTTGAACTTGCTGCACTCAACCTACATCGTAGGAAAGCAACTCCTATAACTGAAACAGCTTATTTCATGCATTACAGGGTTTGGCAATTAAGATGTTTGTTTTCTAAACAAAGTAGTTTAGAAATGAAGCAAAACTTGTAAGTTGTACATCATGTTAGATTACATAAACAAGGAAAGTTTGAACTTGTTGCACTCAACCTTCTTCGTAGGAGAGCAAGTGATTCCTTGAACTGAAATAGCTTATTTCACACATTACATTATTTGGTAATGAAGATGTTAGTTTTCTAAACAATGTAGTTTAGAAATGAGGCGAATAGAATAAGTTGTACATCTCATTAGATTAGAGAGACAAGGAAAGTTTGGACTTGCTGCACACAACCTTCTTCGTAGGAAAGCAACTGATTCCTACAAACGAACTAGCTTTTTTCACAGAGTACAGTTTTCGTCAATGAAGATGTTTGGTTTCTAAACAAACTAATGTAGAAATGAGGCCAATCTACTAAGTAAGTTTTGATAAGTTGTACTGTTTCTATATTACATTAACAAGGAAAGATTGAACTTGTTGCACTCAACCTTGTTCGTAGGAAGGAAACTGATTCCTCGAACCGAACTAGCTTATTTCACACAGTACAGTGTTTTTCTAAACAATGAAGATGTTTGTTTTCTAAACAAAGTAGTTTAGAAACAATGAAGCAAAACTTGAAAGTTGTACATCTTGTTAGATTGCACAAACAACGAAAAAGTTTGAACTTGCTGCACTCAACCTTCTTCGTTTTTCGGCAAAGCAACTGATTCCTAGAACCGAACAAGAAGCTTAATTCACAGAGTACAGTGTTTTTGCAAATGAAGATGTTTGTTTTCTAAACAAACTAGTGTTGTAGAAATGAGATCAATCTACTAAGTTGTACATCCTTTTAGATTACATTAACAAGGAAAGTTTGAACTTGTTGCACTCAACCTTGTTCATAGGAAAGCAACTGATTCTAGAACCAAACTAGCTTATTACACACAGCATATGGTTCGGCAATGAAGATGTTTGTTTTCTAAACAAACTACTTTAGATATGAGGGGAATCAAATAAGTTGTACATCTTGTTAGATTACAGAAACAAGGAAAGTTTGGATTTTCTGCACTCAACCTTCTTCGTAGGAAAGCAACTGATTCCTACAAACGAACTATCTCTTTTTTAGAGCACAGTTTTCGGAAATGAAGATGTTTGTTTTCTAAAAAAACTAATGTAGAAATGAGGCCAATCTACTAAGTTGTACCTGTTTTTCGATTACATTAACAAGGAAAGTCTGGACGTGTTGCACTCAACCTTCTCCGTAGGAAAGCAACTGATTCCTACAAACGAACTATGTCCTTTTTAGAGCACAGTTTTCGGAAATGAAGATGTTTGTTTTCTAAACAAACTAATGTAGAAATGAGGCTAATCTACTAAGTTGTACCTGTTTTTCGATTACATTAACACGGAAAGTTTGGACGTGTTGCACTCAACCTTCTTTGTAGGAAAGCCACTGATTCCTAGAACCAAACTAGCTTATTTCACACAGTACACTGTTCGGGAATGAAGATGTGTGTTTTCTAAACAAAGTAGTTTAGAAAGGAAGCGCAACTTGAAAGTTGTACATCTTGTTAGATTGCACAAACATCGAAAGTTTGAACTTGCTGCACTCAACCTTCTTGGTAGCAAAGCAAGTGATTCCTAGAACCGAGCTAGCTAATTTCACAGAGTACAGTGTTTGGCAATGAAGATGTTTGTTTTCTAAACAAACTAGTGTAGAAATGAGGCCAATCTACTAAGTTGTACATCTTTTTCGATTACATTAACAAGGAAAGTTTGAATTGTTGCACTCAACCTTGTTAATAGGAAAGCATCTGATTCCTAGAACCGAACTAGCTTATTTCACACAGTACAGTGTTTGGCAAAGAAGATGCTTGTGTTTTAACCAGGTAGTTTAGAAATAAAGCTAAACTTGTAAGTTGTACATCTTGTTAGATTACACAAACAAGGAAAGTTTGAACTTCCTGTACTCAACCCTCTTCGTAGGAAAGCAACTGTTTCCTAGAACCGAACTAGCTTATATCACACAGTACAGTTTTCGGCAATGAAGATATTTGTTTTCTCAAGAGACTACTTTAGAAATGAGGTGAATCTATGAAGTTGTACATCTTTTTAGATTACATTAACAAGGAAAGTTTGAACTTGCTGCACTCAACCCTCTCCGTAGAAAAGAAACAGATTCCTACAACTAAACTAGCTTATTTCAACATTACAGTATTTGGAAATGAAGATGTTTGTTTTCTAAATGAAGTAGTTTAGAAATGAAGCGAAACTTGTAAGCTGTACATCTTGTTAAATTACACAAACCAGGAAAGTTTGATCTTGCTGCACTCAACCTGATTCGAAGAAAAGCAACTGATTCCTAGAACCAGACTACCTTATTTCATACAGTACAGTGTGTGGCAATGAAGATGTTTGTTTTCTAAACAAACTACTGTAGAAATGAGGCCAATCTACTAAGTTGTACATCTTCTTAGATTACATTAACAAGGAACGTTTGAACGTGTTGCACTCAACCTTCTTCATAGGAGGCAACTGATTCCTAGAACTGAACTAGCTTATTTCACACAGTATAGGGTTTGGCAATGAAGATGTTTGTTCTCTAAACAAACTACATTAGAAATGAGGTGAATCTACTAACTTATACATCTTGTCAGATTACACAAACTAGGAAAGTTTGAACTTGCTGCACTCAACCTTCTTCGTAGGAAAGCAACTGATTCCTAGAATCGAAACAGCTTATTTCACACAGTACAATATTTGGCAATGAAGGTGTTAGTTTTCTAAAGAAAATAGTTTAGAAATAAAGCGAAACTTGTAATTTGTACATCTTGTTAGATTACACAAACAAGGAAAGTTTGAACTTGCTGCACTCAACCTTCTTCATAGGAAAGCAACTCTTATAACCGAAACAGCTTTTTTCACACTTTTCGTAGGAAAGCAACTGATTCCTAGAAACCAACTAGCTATTTTTACACAGTGCAGTGTTCGGGAATGAAGATGTTTGTTTTCTAAACAAAGTAGTTTAGAAATGAAGCGAAAGTTGTAAGTTGTGCATCTTGTTAGATTACACAAACAAGGAAAGTTTGAACTTGCTGCTTATTTCACACATTACATTATTTGGTAATGAGGATGTTTGTTTTCTAAACAAAGTACTTTAGAAATGAGACGAATCTAATAAGTTGTACATCCAGTTAGAGTACACAAACAAGGAAAGTTTGAAGTTGCTGCACTCAACCTTCTTCGTAGGAAAGGAACTTTTATAACCGAAACAGCTTTTTTCACACATTACAGTGTTTGGCAATGAAGATGTTTGTTTTCTAAACAAACTACTTTAGAAATGAAGCGAAACTTCTAAGTTGTACATCCTGTTAGATTACACAAACAAGGGAAGTTTGAACTTGCTGCACTCAACCTTCTTCATTGGAAAGCAACTGATTTCCAGAACCAAACTAGCTTATTTCACACAGTGCAGTGTTTGACAATAAAGATGTTTGTTTTCTAAAGAAACTAATGCAGAAATGAGGCCAATCTGATAAGTTGTACAACTTTTTAGATTACATTAACAAGGAAAGTGTGATCTTGCTGCACTCAACCTTCTTCGTTGGAAAGCAACTGATTGCTAGAACCGAACTAGCTTATTTCACACAGTACAGTGCTCGGCAATGAAGATGTTTGTTTTTTAACCAGGTAGTATAGAAATGAAGCAAAACTTGTATCTTGTATATCTTGTTAAATTACACAAACAAGGAAAGTTTGAACTTGCTGCACTCAACCTTCGTCGAAGCAAAGCAACTGATTCCTAGAACTAAACTAGCTTATTTCATGCAGTACAGTGTTCAGGAATGAAGATGTTTGTTTTCTAAACAAAGTAGTTTAGAAATGAAGGGAAAGTTGTAAGTTGTACAACTTGTTAGATTACACAAACAAGGGAAGTTTGAACTTGCTGCACTCAACAATCTGCGTAGGAAAGCAACTGATTCCTTGTACCGAAATAGCTTATTTCACACATTACAGTATTTGGCAATGAAGATGTTTGTTTTCTAAACAAAGTAGTTTAGAAAAGAGGCGAATCTAATAAGTTGTACAACTTGTTAGATTACACAAACAAAGGAAGTTTGAAGTTGCTGCACTCAACCTTCTTGGTAGGAAAGCAACTCCTATAACGGAAACAGCTTATTTCACACATTACAGTGTTTGGCAATGAAGATGTTTGTTTTATTAAAAAAGTAGTTTAAAAATGAAGCGAAACTTGTAAGTTGTACATCATGTTAGATTACACAAACAAAGAAAGTTTGAACTTGCTGCACTCAACCTTCTTCGTAGGAAAGCAACTGATTCCTAGAACTGAACTAGCTTATTTCACACAGTACAGTGTTTGCAATGAAGATGTTTCTTTTCTAAACAAACTAATGTACTAAGTTGTACCTGTTTTTCGTTTACATTAACCAGGAAAGTTTGAGCTTGTTACACTCAACCTTTTTCGTAGGAAAGCAACTGATTCCTAGAACCGAACTAGCTTTTTTCACACACTACAGTGTTTGGGAATGGAGATGTTTGTTTTCTAAACAAAGTAGTTTAGAAAGGAAGCGAAACTTGTAAGTTATACATCTTGTTAGATTGCACAAACAACGAAAGTTTTAACTTGCTGTACTCAAACTTTTTTGTAGCAAAGCAACTAATTCCTAGAACCGGGCTAGCTTATTTCACAGAGTACAGTGTTCAGGAATGAAGATGTTTGTTTTCTAACCAAACTACTGTAGAAATGAGGCCAAACTACTAAGTTGTACATCTTTTCAGATTACATTAACAAGGAAAGTTTGAAATTGTTACACTCAACCTAGTTCATTGGAAAGCAACTGATTCCTAGAACCGAACTAGCTTACTTCACACAGTATAGGGTTCAGCAATGAAGATGTTTGTTTTATCAACAAACTATTTTAGAAATGAGGTGAGTCTATTAAGTTGTACATGTTTTTAGAATACATTACCAAGGGAAGTTTGAATTTGTTGCACTCAACCTTCTTCGTAGGAAAGCAACTGATTTCTAGAACCGAACTAGGTTATTTCACACAGCAAAGTGTTCGGAAATGAAGATGTTTCTTTTCTAAACAAAGTAGTTTAGAAATGAGGCCAATCTACTAAGTTGTACATCTTGTTATATTACGCAAACAAGAAAAGTTTTAACTTGCTGCACTCAACCTTCTTTGTAGGAAAGCAACTGATTCCTAGAAACAAACTAGCTTATTTCACACACTACAATGTTTGGCAATGAAGATGTTGGTTTTCTAAACAAAGTAGGTTAGAAATGAAGCGAAACTTCTAAGTTGTACATCTTGTTAGATTACACAAACAAGGAAAGTTTGAACTTACTGCACTCAACCTTCGTCGTAGGAAAGCAACTGATTCCTAGAACCGAACTAGCTTATTTCACAAAGTACAGTATTCGGCAAGAAGATGTTTGTTTTTTAGAGAAACTGCTGTAGAAATGACACCAATCTACTAAGTGGTAGATCTTTTAAAATTATATTAACAAGGAAAGTTTGAACTCGTTTCACTCAACCTTCTTCGTAGGAAAGCAACTTATTCCTAGAACCGAACTAGTGTCGTTCACAAGTACAGTGTTCGGCAATGAAGATGTTGGTTTCCTCAACAAACTATTCTAGAAAAGACGTGAATCTATTAAGTTGTGCATCTTTTTAGATTATGTTAACAAGGAAAGTTTGAACTTATTGCACTCAACCATTTTCGTAGAAAAGCAACTGATTCAGAGAACCGATCTAGCTTACTACACACATTACAGTGCTCGGCAATGAAGATGTTTCTTTTCTAAACAAAGTAGTTTAGAAATGAGGCAAATCTAATAGGTTTTACATCGTGTTAGATTACGCAAACTGGGAAAGTTTGAACTTGCTGCACTCAACCTTCTTCGTAGGAAAGCAACTAATACCTAGAAACGAACTACCTTTTTTCAGACAGTACTGTGTTTGGCAATGAAGATGTTTGTTTTCTAAACAAACTACTGTAGAAATGACTCCAATCTATTAAGTTGTATATCTTTTTAGATTACATTAAAAAGGAAAGTTTGAACTTGCTGCACTCAACCTTCTTCGGAGGAAAACAACTGATTCCTAGAACCGAACTAGCTTATTTCACACACTACAGTGTTTGGCAATGAAGATGTTTGTTTTCTAAACAAAGTAGGTTAGAAATGAAGCGAAACTTGTAAGTTGTACATCTTGTTAGATTACACAAACAAGGAAAGTTTGAACTTACTGCACTCAACCTTCTTCGTAGGAAAGTAACTGATTCCTAGAACAGAAGTAGCTTTTTTCACACAGTACAGTGTTCGGCACTGAAGATTTTTGTTTTCTAAACAAACTACTGTAGAAATGGGGCCAATCTACTGATTTGTACATTTTTTTAGGATACATTAACAAGGACAGTTTGCACTTGTTGCACTCAACCTTCTTCGTAGGAAAGCAAATGATTCCTAGACAGAACTAGCTCATTTCACACAGTATAGCATTCGGAAATGAAGATGTTTGTTTTCTCAACAAACTTAAAAAAGTACAGTAGAAATGAGGAGATTCTAATAAATTGTATATCTTGTTAGATTACATTAACAAGGAAAGTTTGAACTTGCTGCACTCAACATTCTTCGTAGGAAAGCAACTGATTCCTAGAACCAAACTAGCTTATTTCACACAGTACAGTGTTCGCCAATGAAGATGTTTGTTTTCTAAACAAAGTAGTTCAGACATGAAGCGAAACTTGTAAGTTTTACATCTTCTTAGATTACACAAACAACGATAGTTTGAACTTGCTGCACTCAACCTTCTACCTTGGAAAGCAACTGATTCCTAGAACCGAACTAGCTTATTTCACACAGTACAGTGTTCGGCAATGAAGATGTTTGTTTTCTATACATACTACTTTAGAAAAGAGGTGAATGTATTAAGTTGTACATCTTTTTAGATTACATTAACAAGGAAAGTTTGAACTTGTTCCACTCAACCACCTCCGTGGAAAACCTACTGAATCCTAGAACCGAACTAGTTTATTTCACACATTACAGTGTTCGGCAATGAAGATGTTTGTTTTCTCAACAAACTATTTTAGAAATGAGGTGAATCTATTAAATTGTATATCTTTTTAGAATACATTAACAAGGGAAGTTTGAATTTGTTTCAATCAACCTTCTTCCTAGGAAAGCAACTGATTCCAAGAACCGAACAAGCTGATTTCACACAGTACAGTGTTCTGCAATGAAGATGTTTCTGTTCTAAACAAAGTAGTTTAGAAATGAGTCGAATCGCATAAGTTGTATATCTTGTAAGATTATGCAAACAAGGAAAGTTTGAACTTGCTGCACTCAACCTTCTTCGTAGGAAAGCAACTCATTCCTAGAAACGAACTAGCTTCTTTCACACAGTACACTGTTTGGCCATGAAGCTGTTTGTTTTCTAAACAAACTACTGTAGGAATGACGCCAATCTACAAAGTTGTAAATCTATTTAGATTTCATTAACAAGGAAAGATTGAACTTGCTGCACTCAACCTTCTTCATACGAAAGCAACTGATTCCTAGAACCGAACTAGCTTATTTCACACATGACAGTGTTTGTCAATGAAGATGTTTTTTTTTCTAAACAAAGTAGATTAGAAATGAAGCGAAACTTCTAAGTTGTACATCTTGTTGGATTACCCAAATAATGAAAGTTTGAACTTACTGCGCTCAACCTTCTTCTTAGGAAAGCAACTGATTCCTAGAACCGAACTAGCTTATTTCACAAAGTACAGTGTTCGGCAATGAAGATGTCTGTTTTCTAAACAAACTACTGTAGAAATGAGACCAATCTACTAAGTTGTACTTCTTTTTAGATTATATTAACAAGAAAGTTTGAACTTGTTGCACTCAACCTTCTTCGTAGGAAAGCAAATGATTCCTAGAACAGAACTAGCTCATTTCACACAGTATAGCGTTTGGCAATGAAGATGTTTGTTTTCTCAACAAACTACTTTAGAAATGAGGTGAATCTATTATGTTGTACATCTTTTTAGATTACATTAACAAGGAAAGTTTGAACTTGTTGCACTCAACCACCTCCGTAGAAAAGCAACTGATTCCTAGAACCAAACTAGCTTATTTCACACATTACAGTGTTCGGCAATGAAGATGTTTGTTTTCTCAACAAACTATTTTAAAATGAGGTGAATCTATTATGTTGTAAATCTTTTTAGATTACATTAACAAGGAAAGTTTGAACATGCTGCACTCAACCTTCTTAATAGGAAAGCAACTGATTCCTAGAACCGAACGAGCTTATTTCACACACTACAGTGTTTGGCAATGAAGATGTTTGTTTTCTAAACAAAGTACGTTAGAAATGAAGCGAAACTCGTAAGTTGTACATCTTGTTAGATTACCCAAATAATGAAAGTTTGAACTTACTGCACTCAACCCTCTTCGTAGGAAAGCAACTGATTCCTAGAACCGAACTAGCTTATTTCTCAAAGTACAGTGTTCGGCAATGAAGATGTTTGTTTTCTAAGCAAAGTACTGTAGAAATGAGACCAATCTACTAAGTTGTACATCTTTTTAGGTTATATTAACAAGAAAGTTTGAACTTGTTTCACTCAATCTTCTTCGTAGGAAAGCAACTGATTCCTACAACCGAACTAGCTTCGTTCACAAGTACAGTGTTCGGCAATGAAGATGTTTGTTTCCTCAAAAAGCTACTCTAGAAATTAGGTGAATCTATTAAGTTGTACATCTTTTTAGATTACATTAACAAGGAAAGTTTGAACTTATTGCACTCAACCATCTTCGTAGAAAAGCAACTGATTCCGAGAACCGAACTAGCTTATTTCACACAATACAGTGCTCGGTAATGAAGATGTTTCTTTTCTAAACAAAGTAGTTTAGAAATGAGGCAAACCTAATAAGTTTAACATCTTGTTAGATTACGCAAACTGGGAAGTTTGAACTTTCTGCACTCAACCTATTTCGTAGGAAAGCAACTGATTCTTAGAAATGAACTAGCTTTTTTCACACAGTTCAGTGTTTGGCGATGAAGACGTTTGTTTTCTAAACAAACTATTGTAGAAATGACGCCAATCTTTTAAGTTGTATATCTTTTTAGATTACATTAACAAGGAAAGTTTGAACTTGCTGCACTCAACCTTCTTCGTAGGAAAACAACTGATTCCTAGAACCGAACTAGCTTATTTCACACACTGCAGTGTTTGCCAATGAAGATGTTTGTTTTCTAAACAAAGTAGGTTAGAAATGAAGTGAAACTTTTAAGTTGTACATCTTGTTAGATTACACAAACAAGGAAAGTTTGAACTTACTGCACTCAACCTTCTATGTAGGAAAGCAACTGATTCCTAGAACAGAAGTAGCTTTTTTCACACAGTACAGTGTTCAGCACTGAAGATGTTTGTATTCTAAACAAACTACTGTAGAAATGAGGGCAATCTACTAAGTTGTACATTTTTTTAGCTTACATTAACATGGAAAGTTTAAACTTGTTTCCCTCAACCTTCTTCGTAGGAAAGCAAATGTTTCCTACAATAGAACTAGCTCATTTCAAACAGTATAGCGTTCGGCAATGAAGATGTTTGTTTTCTCAACAAACTACTTTAGAAATGAGGTGAATCTATTAAGTTGTACAACTTTTTCGATTACATTAACAAGGAAAGTTTGAACTTGTTGCACTCAACCACCTCCCAAGAAAAGCAACTGATTCCTAGAACCAAACTAGCTTACTTCACACCTTAGAACGTTCGGCAATGAAGATGTTTGTTTTCTCAACAAACTATTTTAGAAATAAGGTGAATCTATTACATTGTACATCTTTTTAGAATACAATAACAAGGGAATTTTGAATTTTTGCAATCAACCTTCTTCGTAGGAAAGCAACTGATTCCTAGAAACGAACTAGCTTATTTCACACAGTACAGTGTTCGGTAATGAAGATGTTTGTTTTCTAAACAAAGTAGTTTAGAAATGAGCCGAATCTAAAATGTTGTACATCTTGTTAGATTATGCAAACAAGGAAAGTTTCAACTTGCTGCACTCAACTTTCTTCGTAGGAAAGCCACTGATTCCTAGAAACGAACTAGCTTTTTTCACACAATACAGTGTTTGAAAATGAAGATGTTTGTTTTCTAAACAAACTACTGTAGAAATGACGCCAATGTATTAAGTTGTACATCTTTTTAGATTACATTAACAAGGAAAGTTTCAACTTCCTGCACTCAACCTTCTTCTTTGGAAGGCAACTGATTCCTAGAACCGAACTAGCGTATTTCACTCACTACAGTGTTTGGCAATGAAGATGTTTGTTTTCTAAACAAAGTAGGTTAGAAATGAAGCGACACTTTTAAGTTGTTACATCTTGTTAGATTACACAAACAAGGAATGGTTGAACTTGCTGCACTCAACCTTCTTCGTAGGAAAGCAAGTGATTCCTAGAACCGAACTAGCTTATTTCACACAGTACAGTGTTCGGCACTGAAGATGTTTGTTTTCTAAACAAACTACTGTAGAAATGAGGGCAATCTACTAAGTTGTACATCGTTTTGGATTACCTTAACAAGGAAAGTTTGAACTTGTTACACTCAACCTTCTTCTTAGGAAAGGAAATGATTCCTAGAACAGAACTAGCTCATTTCAAACAGTATAGCGTTCGGCAATGAAGATGTTTGTTTTCTCAACAAACTACTTTAGAAGTGAGGTGAATCTATTAAGTTGTACATTTTATTAGGTTACATCAACAACGAAAGTTTGAACTTGTTGCACTCAACCACCTCCATAGAAAAGCAACTGTTTCTTAGAACCAAACTAACTTATTTCACACCTTACAGTGTGCGGCAATGAGGATGTTTGTTTTCTCAACAAACTATTTTAGAAATGAGGTCAATCTATTAAGTTGTACATCTTTTTAGAATACATTAACAAGGGAACTTTGAATTTGTTGCAATCAACTTTCTTCGTAGGAAAGCAACTGATTCCTAGAACCTAACTAGCTTATTTCCCACAGTACAGTGTTCGGGAATGAAGATGTTTGTTTTCTAAACAAAGTAGTTTACAAATGAGGCAAATCTAATAAGTTGTACATCTTGTTAGATTATGCAAACAAGGAAAGTTGGAACTTGTTGCACTCAACATTCTTCGTAGGAAAGCAACTGATTCCTAGAAACGAATTAGCTTTTTTCACAGAGTACAGTGTTTGGCAATGAAGATGTTTGTTTTCTAAAAAAACTACTGTAGAAATGACGCCAATCTACTATGTTGTACATCTTTTTAGATTTCATTAACAAGGAAAGTTTGAAATGCTGCACTCAACCTTCTTCGTACGAAAGCAACTGATTCCTAGAACCGAACTAGCTTATTTCACACATTATAGTGTTCGGCAATGAAAATGTTGGTTTTCTAAACAAAGTAGGTTAGAAATGAAGTGAAACTTCTAAGTTCTACACCTTGTTAGATTACACAAACAAGGAAAGTTTGAACTTACTGTACTCAACCTTCTTCGTAGGGAAACAACTGATTCCTAGAACCGAACTAGCTTATTTCACAAAGTACAGTGTTCGGCAATGAAGATGTTTGTGTTCTAAAGAAACTGCTGTAGAAATGAGACCAATCTACTAAGTTGTACATCTTTTTAGATTATATTAACAAAGAAAGTTTGAACTTGTTGCACTCAACCTTCTTCATAGGAAAGCAACTGATTCCTAGAACCGAACTAGCTTATTTCACACGTACAGTGTTCGGCAATGAAGATGTTTGTTTCCTCAACAAACTACTTGACAAATGAGGTGAATCTATTATGTTGTACATCTTTTTCGATTACATTAACAAGGAAGGTTTGAATTTGTTGTACTCAACCATCTTCGTAGAAAAGCAACTGATTCCGAGAACCCAACTGGCTTATTTCACACATTACAGTGCTCGGCACTGAAGATGTTTCTTTTCTGAACAACGTAGTTTAGAAATGAGGCGAATCTAATAAGTTGTACATCTTGTTAGATTATACAAACAAGGAAAGTTTGAAGTTGCTGCACTCAACCTTCTTCTTAGGAAAGCAACTGATTCCTAGAAGTGATCTAGCTTTTTTCACACAGTACAGGGTTCGGCAATGAAGATGTTTGATTTCTATAAAAACTACTGTTGAAATAATGCCAATCTTATAAGTTGTACATCTTTTTAGTTTACATTAACAAGGAATGTTGGAACTTGCTGCACTCAACCTTCTTCGTAGGAAAGCAACTGATTCCTAGAACCGAACTAGGTTATTTCACACATTACAGTGTTTGGCAATGAAGATGTTTCTCTTCTAAACAAAGTAGTTTAGATATGAAGCGAAACTTGTAAGTTTTACATATGGTAGATTGCACGAACAAGGGAAGTTTGAACTTGCTGCACTCAATATTCTTCGTAGGAAAGCAACTGATTCCTAGAACCAAACGAGCTTATTTCACACAGTACAGTGTTCAGCAATTAAGATGTTTGTTATCTCAACAAACTACTTTAGAAATGCGGTGAATGTATTAAGTTGTACATCTTTTTAGATTGCGTTAAAAGGAAATATTGAACTTGTTGCTATCAACCATCTCCGTAGAAATGCCACCTATTCCTAGAACCGAACTACCTTTTTTCACAAATTACCGTGCTCGGCAATGAAGATGTTTCTTTTCTAAACAAAGTAGTTTAGAAATGAAGGGAAACTTTTAAATTTTACAGCTTGTTAGATTACGCAAACAAGGAAAGTTTGAACTTGATGCACTCAACTTTCTTCTTAGGAAAGCAACTATTTCCTAGAAACGAACTAGCTTTTTTCACACAGTACAGTGTTTGGCAAGTAAGATGTTTGTTTTCTAAACAAGCTACTGTAGAAATGACGCCAATCTACTAAGTTGTACATCTTGTTAGATTACATTAACAAGGAAAGTTTGAACTTGCTGCACTCAACCTTCTTGGTAGGAAAGCAACTGATTCCTAGAACCGAACTAGCTTATTTCACACACTACAGTGTTTGGCAATGAAGATGTTTGTTTTCTAAACAAAGTAGGTTAGAAATGAAGGGAAACTTGTAAGTTGTACATCTTGTTAGATTACACAAATAAGGAAAGTTTCAACTTACTGCACTCAACCTTCTTCGTAGGAAAGCAACTGATTCCTAGACCCGAACTAGCTTATTTCACATGGTACAGTGTTTGGAAATGAAGATGTTTGTTTTCTAAAGAAACTACTGTATAAATGAGGCCAATCTATTATATTGTACATCTTTTTAGATTACATTAACAAGGAAAGTTTGAACTTGTTGCACTCAACCATCTTCGTAGGAAAGCAAATAAGTCCTAGAACTGAACAAGCTCATTTCACACAGTATAGCATTCTACAATGAAGACGTTTGTTTTCTAAACAAAGTAGTTTAGATATGAAGCGAAAGTTGTAAGTTGTACTTCTTGTTAGATTACACAAACAAGGAACGTTTGAACTTGCTGCACTAAACCTTCGTAGGAAAGCAACTGATTCCTAGAACCGAACTAGCTCATTTCACACAATACAGTGTTCAGCAATGAAGATGTTTGTTTTCTCAACAAACTACTTTAGAAATGAGGTGAATCTATTAAGTTGTACATCGTTTTAGATTACATTAAAAAGGAAAGTTTGAACTTGTTGCACTCAACCACCTCCGTAGAAAAGCAACTAATTCCAAGAACCAAGCTAGCTTAGTTCACACACCACAGTGTTCGGCAATGAAGCTGTTTTTTTTCTCAAAAACTATTTTAGAAATGAACTGAATCTATTAAGTTGTACATCTTTTTAGGATTCATTAACAAGGGAAGTTTGAACTTGTTGTACTCAACCTTCTTCATAGGAAAGCAACTGATTCCTAGACCTAACTAGCTTATTTCGCCCAGTATAGGGTTCGGCAATGAAGATATTTGTTTTTTAAAAAAAGTACTGTTGAAATGACGCCAATCTCCTATGTTGTACATCTTTTTAGATTACATTAATAAGGAAAGTTTGAACTTGTTGCCCTCAACCATCTCCGTAGAAAAGCAAATAATTCCTAAACCCGAACTAGCTTATTTCACACCCTTCAGTGGTTGGCAATGAAGATGTTTGTTTTCTACACAAAGTAGTTTAGATATGAAAAGAAACTTGTCAGTTGTACATCTTGTTAGATTACACAAACAAGGAAAGTTTGAACTTACTGCAGCCAACCTTCTTCGTAGGAACGCAACTGATTCCTAGAAGCGAACTAGCTTATTTCACACAGTAAAGTGTTCAGCAATGAAGATGTTTGTTTTTTAAACAAACTACTGTAGAAATGAGGCCAATCTACTAAGTTGTACATCTTTTTAGATTACATTAACAAGGAGACTTTGAACTTGTTGCAGTCAACCTTCTTCATAGGAAACCAAATGATTCCTACAAAAGAACTAGCTCATTTCACACAGTATAGCGTTCGGCATTGAAGATGTTTGTTTTTTCAACAAACTACTTTAGAAATGAGGTGAATCTATTAAGTTGTACATCTTTTTAGATTACATTAACAAGGAAAGTTTGAACTTGTTGCACTCAACCACCTCAGTAGAAAAGCAACTTATTACTAGAACCGAACTAGATTATTTCACACATTACAGTGTTCGTCAATGAGGATGTTTGTTTGCTCAACAAACTATTTTAGAAATGAGGTGAATCTACTAAGTTGTATATCTTTTTAGGATACATTAACAAGGGAAATTTGAATTTGTTGCATTCAACCTTCTTCATAGGAAAGCAACTGATTCCGAGAACCGAACTAGCTTATTTCACACAGTACAGTGTTCGGCAAAGAAGATGTTCCTTTTCTAAACAAAGTAGTTTAGAAATGAAGCAAATCTCATAAGTTATACATCTTGTTAGATTACGCAAACAAGGAAAGTTTGAACTTGTTGCACTCAACATTCTTCCTTGGAAAGCCACTGATTCCTAGAACCGAACTAGCTTTTTTCAAACAGTACAGTGTTCGGCAATGAAGGTGTTTGTTGCTAAACAAAGTAGTTTAGAAGTGAAGCGAATCTTGTAAGTTTTACATCTTGTTAGATTACACACACAAGGAAAATTTGAACTTGTTGCACTCAACCATCTCCGTAGAAAAGCCACTGATTCCTAGAACCGAACTAGGTTATTTCACACATTACAGTGTTCCATAATGAAGATGTTTCTTTTCTAAACAAAGTAGCTTAGAAATGAGTCGAATCTAATAAGTTGTACATCTTGTTAGATTACATGAACAAGGAAAGTTTGAACTTGCTGCACTCAACCTTCTTTGTAGGAAAGCAACTGATTTCTAAAACCGAACTAGCTTTTTCACACAGTACAGTGTTCGGCAATGAAGGTGTTTGTAGTCTAAACAAAGAAGTTTAGAAATGAAGCGAAACTTGTAAGTTTTACATCTTGTTAAATTACACAAACTACGATAGTTTGAACTTGCTGCACTCAACCTTCCTTGGAAAGCAACTGATTCCTAGAACCGAACTAGCTTATTTCACACAGTATATGGTATAGTAATGAAGATGTTTGTTTTCTAAACAAACTACTGTAGAAATAACACAAATCTACTATGTTGTATATCTTTTTAGATTACATTAACAAGGAATGTTTGAACTTGCTGCACTCATCCTTCTTCATAGGAAAACAAATGTTTCCTAGAACCGAACTAGCTTATTTCACACAGTACAGTGTCCAGCAATGAAGATGTTTGCTTTCTAAACAAAGTAGTTTAGAAATGAAGCGAAACTTGTAACTTGTACATCTTGTTAGATTACACAAACAAGGAAAGTTTGAACTTGCTGCACTGAACATTCTTCGTAGGAAACCAAATGATTCCTAGAACCGAAATAGATTATTTCACACATTACAGTGTTGGGCAATGAAGATGTTTGCTTTCTCAACAAATTATTGTGGAAATGAAGTGAATCTATTAAGTTGTACATCTTTTTAGGATACATTAACAAGGGAAGTTTGAACTTGTTGCACTCAACCTTCTTTGTAGGAAAGCAACTGATTCCTAGACCAAACTGGCTTGTTTCACACAGTATAGGGTTCGGCAATGAAGATGTTTGTTTTCTAAACAAACTACTTTAGAAATGAGGCCGATCAACTAACGTATACATCTTGTTAGATTACACAAACTAGGAAAGTTTGAACTTGCTGCACTCAACCTTATTCGTAGCAAAGCAACTGATTTCTAGAACCAAAACAGCTTATTTCACACAGTACAATATATGGCAATGACGGTGTTTGTTTTCTATACAAAATAGTGTAAAAATGAGGCGAATCTAATAAGTTGTACATCTTGTTAGATTACATTAACAAGGAAAGTTTGAACTGGCTGCACACAACCTTCATCGTAGGAAAGCAACTGATTCCTAGAACCGAACTAGCTTATTTCCCACAGTACAGTGTTCGGCAATGAACATGTTTGTTTTCTAAACAAACTAGTTTAGAAATGAAGCGAAACTTGTAAGTTTTACAGCTTGTTAGATTACACAAACAAAGTAAGGTTGAACTTGCTTCACTCAACGTTCTTAGTAGGAAAGCTACTGATTCCTAGAACCGAACTAGCTTATTTCACAAGTACAGTGTTCGGCAATGAAGATGTTTGTTTCCTCAACAAACTACTTGACAAATGAGGTGAATCTATTAAGTTGTACATCTTTTTCGATTACATTAACAAGAAAGGTTTGAACTTGTTGCACTCAACCATCTTCGTAGAAAAGCAACTGATTCCGAGAACCAAACTGGCTTATTTCACACATTACAGTGCTAAGCAATGGAGATGTTTCTTTTCTAAACAACATAGTTTAGAAATGAGGCGAATCTAATAAGTTGTACATCTTGTTAGATTACACAAACACGGAAGGTTTGAAGTTGCTGCACTCAACCTTCTTCTTAGGAAAGCAACTGATTCCTAGAAGTGATCTAGCTCTTTTCACACAGTACAGGGTTTGGCAATGAAGATGTTTGTTTTCTGTAAAAAGTACTGTAGAAATAATGCCAATCTAATAAGTTGTACATCATTTTAGATTACATTAAAAAGGAATGTTGGCACTTGATGCACTCAACCTTCTTCGTAGGAAAGCAACTGACTCCTAGAACTGAACTAGGTTATTTCACACATTACAGTGTTTGGCAATGAAGATGTTTCTCTTCTAAACAAAGTAGTTTAGAAATGAAGTGAAACTTGTAAGTTGTACATCTTTTAGATTGCACAAACAAGGAAAGTTTGAACTTGCTGCACTCAACCACCTCAGTAGAAAAGCAACTGATTCCTAGAACCAAACTAGCTTATTTCACACACTACAGTGTTCAGCAATTAAGATGTTTGTTTGCTCAACAAACTACTTTAGAAATGAGGTGAATGTATTAAGTTGTACATCTTTTTAGATTGCATTAAAAGGAAAGTTTGAACTTGTTGCTATCAACCATCTCCGTAGAAATGCCACTGATTCCTAGAACCGAACTACCTTATTTCACAAATTACAGTGTTCACAGCAATGAAGATGTTTCTTTTCTAAACAAAGTAGTTTAGAAATGAAGGGAAACTATTAAATTTTACATCTTGTTAGATTACACAAACAAGGAAAGTTTGAACTTGATGCACTCAACATTCTTCCTTGGAAAGCAACTGTTTCCTAGAACCGAACTAGCTTTTTCACACAGTACAGTGTTTGGCAATGAAGATGTTTGTTTTCTAAACAAAGTACTTTAGAAATGATGCCAATCTACTAAGTTGTACATCTTGTTAGATTACATTAACAAGGAAAGTTTGAACTTGCTGCACTCAACCTTCTTGGTAGGAAAGCAACTGATTCCTAGAACCGAACTAGCTTATTTCACACAGTACAGTGTTTGGCAATGAAGATGTTTGTTTTCTAAACAAAGTAGGTTAGAAATGAAGGGAATCTTGTAAGTTGTACATCTTGTTAGATTACATTAACAAGGAAAGTTTGAACTTGCTGCACTCAACCTTCTTGGTAGGAAAGCAACTGATTCCTAGAACCGAAGTAGCTTATTTCACATAGTTCAGTGTTCGGGAAGGAAGATGTTTGTTTTCTAAACAAACTACTTTAGAAATGAAGCCAAACTTGTAAGTTGTACATCTTGTTAGATTACATTAACAAGGAAAGTTTGAACTTGTTGCACTCAACCTTCTTCATAGGAAAGCAAATGATTCCTAGAACCGAACTAGCTTATTTCACACAGTATAGTGGTTCTGAAATGAAGATGTTTGTTTTCTAAACAAACTACTTTAGAAATGAAGCCAATCTACTATGTTGTACATCTTTTTAGATTACATTAACAAGGAAAGTTTGAACTTGCTGCACTCAACCTTCTTCATAGGAAAGCAAATGATTCCTAGAACCAAACTAGCTCATTTCACACAGTACAGTGTTCAGCAATGAAGATGTTTGTTTTCTAAACAAACTAGTTTAGAAATGAAGTGAATCTATTAAGTTGTACATCTTTTTAGATTACATTAACAAGGAAAGTTTGAACTTGCTGCACTCAACCATTCTTCGTAGGAAAGCAAATGATTCCTAGAACCAAACTAGCTTATTTCACACACATACAGTGTTCGGCAATGAAGATGTTTGTTTTCTCAACAAACTATTTTAGAAATGAACTGAATCTATTAAGTTGTACATCTTTTTAGATACATTAAAGAAGGAAAGTTTGAACTTGTTGCACTCAACCTTCTTCATAGGAAAGCAACTGATTCCTAGACCAAACTAGCTTATTTCACACAGTATAGTGTTCGGCAATGAAGATGTTTGTTTTCTAAACAAACTACTTTAGAAAAGTGAAATGATCAATAAACTGTTGTACATCTTGTTAGATTACACAAACAAGGAAAGTTTGAACTTGCTGCACTCAACCTTCTTCAGAGGAAACCAAATGATTCCTAGAACCAAAACAGCTTATTTCACACATTACAGTGTTGGGCAATGAAGATGTTTGTTTTCTAAACAAACTATAGTTTTAGAAATGAGGTGAATCTAATAAGTTGTACATCTTGTTAGATTACATTAACAAGGAAAGTTTGAACTTGTTGCACTAAACCTTCTTCGTAGGAAAGCAACTGATTCCTAGAACCAACTAGCTTATTTCACACAGTACAGTGTTTGGCAATGAAGATGTTTGTTTTCTAAACAAACTACTTTAGAAATGAAGCTAATCAACTAACGTGTACATCTTGTTAGATTACACAAACAAAGAAAGTTTGAACTTGCTGCACTCAACCTTCTTCGTAGGAAACCAACTGATTCCTAGAACCAAACTAGCTTATTTCACACAGTACAGTGTTTGGCAATGAAGATGTTTGTTTTCTAAACAAACTACTTTAGAAATGAGGTGAATCTATTAACTTGTACATCTTTTTAGATTACATTAACAAGGAAATTTTGAACTTGTTGCACTCAACCTTCTTCGTAGGAAAGCAACTGATTTCTAGAACCAAACTGCTTATTTCACACAGTACAGTGTTTGGCAATGAAGATGTTTGTTTTCTAAACAAAATAGTTTAGAAATGAGGCGAATCTAATAAGTTGTACATCTTGTTAGATTACACAAACAAGGAAAGTTTGAACTTGCTGCACTCAACCTTCTTCTTAGGAAAGCAACTGATTCCTAGAAGTGAAACTAGCTTATTTCACACAGTACAGTGTTTGGCAATGAAGATGTTTGTTTTCTAAAAAAAGTACTTTAGAAATAATGCCAAACTTGTAAGTTGTACATCTTGTTAGATTACATTAACAAGGAAAGTTTGAACTTGCTGCACTCAACCTTCTTCGTAGGAAAGCAACTGATTCCTAGAACTGAACTAGGTTATTTCACACAGTACAGTGTTTGGCAATGAAGATGTTTGTTTTCTAAACAAAGTAGTTTAGAAATGAAGTAAAACTTGTAAGTTTTACATCTTGGTAGATTACACAAACAAGGAAAGTTTGAACTTGCTGCACTCAACCTTCTTCTAGGAAAGCAACTGATTCCTAGAACCAAACTAGCTTATTTCACACAGTACAGTGTTCAGCAATGAAGATGTTTGTTTTCTCAACAAACTACTTTAGAAATGAGGTGAATCTATTAAGTTGTACATCTTTTTTAGATTACATTAACAAGGAAAGTTTGAACTTGTTGCACTCAACCATCTCCGTAGAAAAGCAACTGATTCCTAGAACCAACTAGCTTATTTCACACAGTACAGTGTTCGGCAATGAAGATGTTTGTTTTCTAAACAAACTAGTTTAGAAATGAAGTGAAAACTTTTAAATTTTACATCTTGTTAGATTACACAAACAAGGAAAGTTTGAACTTGCTGCACTCAACCTTCTTCGTAGGAAAGCAACTGATTCCTAGAAAAGAACTAGCTTATTTCACACAGTACAGTGTTTGGCAATGAAGATGTTTGTTTTCTAAACAAACTACTTTAGAAATGATGCCAATCTACTAAGTTGTACATCTTGTTAGATTACATTAACAACGAAAGTTTGAACTTGCTGCACTCAACCTTCTTCGTAGGAAAGCAACTGATTCCTAGAACCAAACTAGCTTATTTCACACAATACAGTGTTTGGCAATGAAGATGTTTGTTTTCTAAACAAAGTAGTTTAGAAATGAAGTTGAAACTTGTAAGTTGTACATCTTGTTAGATTACACAAACAAGGAAAGTTTGAACTTACTGCACTCAACCTTCTTCGTAAAAAAGCAACTGATTCCTAGAACCAAACTAGCTTATTTCACACAGTACAGTGTTTGGCAATGAAGATGTTTGTTTTCTAAACAAACTACTTTAGAAATGAGTTGAATCTAATAAGTTGTACATCTTTTTAGATTACATTAACAAGGAAAGTTTGAACTTGCTGCACTCAACCTTCTTCGTAGGAAAGCAACTGATTCCTAGAACTGAACTAGCTTATTTCACACAGTACAGTGTTTGGAAATGAAGATGTTTGTTTTCTAAACAAAGTAGTTTAGAAATGAAGCAAAACATGTAAGTTGTACATCTTGTTAGATTACACAAACAAGGAAAGTTTGAACTTGCTGCACTCAACCTTCTTCATAGGAAAGCAACTGATTCCTAGAACCGAACTAGCTTATTTCACACAGTACAAAGTGTTTGACAATGAAGATGTTTGTTTTCTCAACAAACTACTTTAGAAATGAAAGGTGAATCTATTAAGTTGTACATCTTTTTAGATTACATTAAAAGGAAAAAGTTTGAACTTGCTGCACTCAACCACCTTCGTAGAAAAGCAACTGATTCCTAGAACCAAACTAGCTTATTTCACACAGTACAGTGTTCGGCAATGAAGATGTTTTTTCTCAACAAAACTATTTTAGAAATGAACTGAATCTATTAAGTTGTACATCTTGTTAGATTACACAAACAAGGAAAGTTTGAACTTGCTGCACTCAACCTTCTTCAGGGAAAGCAACTGATTCTAGAACCGAACTAGCTTATTTCACACAGTACAGTGTTTGGCAATGAAGATGTTTGTTTTCTAAACAAACTACTTTAGAAAATGAAATGACGAATCTATTAACTTGTACATCTTTTTAGATTACACAAACAAGGAAAAGTTTGAACTTGCTGCACTCAACCTTCTTCGTAGGAAAAGCAACTGATTCCTAGAACCAAACTAGCTTATTTCACACAGTACAGTGTTTGGCAATGAAGATGTTTGTTTTCTCAACAAACTAGTTTAGAAATGAAGTGAAAACTATTAAGTTGTACATCTTGTTAGATTACACAAACAAGGAAAGTTTGAACTTGTTGCACTCAACCTTCTTCGTAGGAAAGCAACTGATTCCTAGAACCAAACTAGCTTATTTCACACAGTACAGGGTTTGGCAATGAAGATGTTTGTTTTCTAAACAAACTACTTTAGAAATGAGGAGAATCAACTAACTTGTACATCTTGTTAGATTACACAAACTAGGAAAGTTTGAACTTGCTGCACTCAACCTTCTTCGTAGGAAAGCAACTGATTTCCAGAAGCGAAACAGCTTATTTCACACAGTACAATGTTTGGCAATGAAGATGTTTGTTTTCTAAACAAACTACTTTAGAAATGAGGCGAATCTAATAAGTTGTACATCTTGTTAGATTACATGAACAAGGAAAGTTTGAACTTGCTGCACTCAACCATCTTCGTAGGAAAGCAACTGATTCCTAGAACCGAACTAGCTTATTTCACACAGTACAGTGTTCGGCAAAGAAGATGTGTGTTTTCTAAACAAACTAGTTTAGAAATGAGGTGAATCTAATAAGTTTTACATCTTGTTAGATTACATTAACAAGGAAAGTTTGAACTGGCTGCACTCAACCTTCTTCGTAGGAAAGCAACTGATTCCTAGAACCGAACTAGCTTATTTCACACAGAACAGTGTTCGGCAATGAAGATGTTTGTTTTTCTAAACAAAGTAGTTTAGAAATGAAGTGAAACTTGTAAAGTTTACATCTTGTTAGATTACACAAACAAGGAAAGTTTGAACTTGCTGCACTCAACCTTCTTCTTAGAAAAGCAACTGATTCCTAGAACCAAACTAGCTTATTTCACACAGTACAGTGTTTGGCAATGAAGATGTTTGTTTTCTAAACAAACTAGTTTAGAAATGATGCCAATCTAATAAGTTGTACATCTTGTTAGATTACATTAACAAGGAAAGTTTGAACTTGCTGCACTCAACCTTCTTCTTAGGAAAGCAACTGATTCCTAGAACCGAACTAGCTTATTTCACACAGTACAGTGTTTGGCAATGAAGATGTTTGTTTTCTAAACAAAGTAGTTTAGAAATGAATGTAAATCTATTAAGTTGTACATCTTGTTAGATTACATTAACAAGGAAAGTTTGAACTTGCTGCACTCAACCTTCTTCTGTAGAAAAGCAACTGATTCCTAGAACCGTACTAGCTTATTTCACACAGTACAGTGTTCGGCAATGAAGATGTTTGTTTTCTAAACAAACTAGTTTTAGAAATGAGTCGAATCTATTAAGTTGTACATCTTTTTAGATTACATTAACAAGGGAAGTTTGAACTTGTTGCACTCAACCTTCTCTGTAGGAAAGCAACTGATTCCTAGAACCGAACTAGCTTATTTCACACAGTACAGTGTTTGGCAATGAAGATGTTTGTTTTCTAAACAAACTACTTTAGAAATGAGGAGAATCAACTAACGTGTACATCTTGTTAGATTACACAAACTAGGAAAGTTTGAACTTGCTGCACTCAACCTTTATTCGTAGGAAAGCAACTGATTTCTAGAACCGAAACTAGCTTATTTCACACAGTAAAATGTTTGGCAATGAAGATGTTTGTTTTCTAAACAAACTAGTTTAGAAATGAAGCCAATCTTAAGATGTACATCTTGTTAGATTACACAAACAAGGAAAGTTTGAACTTGTTGCACTCAACCTTCTTCTTAGGAAAGCAACTGATTCCTAGAACCAAACTAGCTTATTTCACACACTTACAGTGTTTGGCAATGAAGATGTTTATTTTCTAAACAAAATACTTTAGAAATGAGGTGAATCTACTAACTTGAACATCTTGTTAGACTACAAAACAAGGAAAGTTTGAACTTGCTGCACTCAACCTTCTTCGTAGGAAAAGCAACTGATTCCTAGAAATAACTAGCTATTTCACACACAGTACAGTGTTCAGCAATGAAGATGTTTGTTTTCTAAACAAACTACTGTAGAAATGAGGCCAATCTACTAAGTTGTACATCTTTTTAGATTACATTAACAAGGAAAGTTTGAACTTGCTGCACTCAACCTTCTTCGTAGGAAAGCAACTGATTCCTAGAACCGAACTAGCTTATTTCACACAGTACAGTGTTTGACAATGAAGATGTTTGTTTTCTAAACAAACTACTTTAGAAATGAAATGATCTACAATAAGTTGTACATCTTGTTAGATTACACAAACTAGGAAAGGTTGAACTTGCTGCACTCAACCTTCTTCATAGGAAAGCAAATGATTCCTAGAACCGAACTAGATTATTTCACACAGAACAGGGTTCGGGAATGAAGATGTTTGTTTTCTAAACAAACTTCTTTAAAAATGAGACGAATCTACTAACTTGTACATCTTGTTAGATTACACAAACAAGAAAGTTTGAACTTGCTGCACTCAACCTTCTTCCAGGAAAGCAACTGATTCCTAGAACCGAACTAGCTTATTTCACACAGTACAGTGTTTGGCAATGAAGATGTTTGTTTTCTCAACAAACTATTTTAGAAATGAGGTGAATCTATTAAGTTGTACATCTTTTTAGATTACATTAACAAGGAAAGTTTGAACTTGTTGCACTCAACCATCTTCGTAGAAAAGCAACTGATTTCCTAGAACCAAACTAGCTTATTTCACACAGTACAGTGTTCGGCAATGAAGATGTTTGTTTTCTAAACAAACTACTTTAGAAATGAGGCGAATCTACTAAGTTGTACATCTAGTTAGATTACACAAACAAGGAAAGTTTAAACTTGCTGCACTCAACCTCGTTCGTAGTAAAGCAACTGATTCCAAGAAAAGAACTACCTTATTTCACACAGTACAGTGTTCGGCAATGAAGATGTTTGTTTTCTCAAACAAAGAACTAGTTTTAGAAATGAAGCCAAACTATTAAGTTGTACATCTTGTTAGATTACATTAACAAGGAAAGTTTGAACTTGCTGCACTCAACCTTCTTCAGAGGAAAGCAACTGATTCCTAGAACCAAACTAGCTTATTTCACACATTACAGTGTTTGGCAATGAAGATGTTTGTTTTCTAAACAAACTAGAACTTTAGAAATGAGGTGAATCTAATAAGTTGTACATCTTGTTAGATTACATTAACAAGGGAAAGTTTGAACTTGCTGCACTCAACCTTCTTCGTAGGAAAGCAACTGATTCCTAGAACCAAACTAGCTTATTTCACACAGTACAGTGTTTAGCAATGAAGATGTTTGTTTTCAAACAAACTACTTTAGAAATGAAGGAGAATCAAAAACGTGTACATCTTGTTAGATTACACAAACAAGGTAAAGTTTGAACTTGCTGCACTCAACCTTCTTCGTAGGAAAGCAACTGATTTCCAGAAGCGAAACAGCTTATTTCACACAGTACAATGTTTGGCAATGAAGATGTTTGTTTTCTAAACAAACTACATTAGAAATGAGGCGAATCAACTAACGTATACATCTTGTTAGATTAACACAATCAAGCAAATTTTGAACTTACTGCAATCAACCTTCTTCGTAGGAAAGCAACTGATTTCTAGAACCGAAACAGCTTATTTCACACAGTACAATATTTGGGAATGAAGGTGTTTGTTTTCTAAACAAAATAGTATAGAAATGAGGCGAATCTAATAAGTTGTAAATCTTGTTAGATTACATGAACAAGGAAAGTTTGAACTGGCTGCACTCAACCTTCTTCGTAGGAAAGCAACTGATTCCTAGAATCGAACTAGCTTATTTCACACAGAACAGTGTTCGGTAAAGAGATGTTTGTTTTCTAAACAAAGTAGTTCAGAAATGAAGTGAAACTTGTAAGGTTTACATATTGTTAGATTACACAAACAAGGAAAGTTTGAACTTGCTGCACTCAACCTTCTTCGTAGGAAAGCAACTGATTCCTAGAAAAGAACTAGCTTTTTTCACACAGTACAGTGTTTGGCAATATATATGTTTGTTTTCTAAACAAACTACTGTAGAAAGGATGCCAATCTACTAAGTTGTACATCTTTGTAGATTACATTAACAAGGAAAGTTTGAACTTGCTGCACTCAACCTTCTTCTTAGGAAAGCAACTGATTCCTAGAACCGAACTAGCTTATTTCACACAGTAGTGTTCGGCAATGAAGATGTTGGCTTTCTCAACAAACTGTTTTAGAAATGAGTCGAATCTAATAACTTGTACATCTTTTTAGGATACATTAACAAGGGAAGTTTGAACTTGTTGCACTCAACCTTCTTCGTAGGAAAGCAACTGATTCCTAGATCCAACTAGCTTATTTCACACAGTATACGTTTCGGCAATGAAGATGTTTGTTTTCTAAACAAACTACTTTAGAAATGAGGTGAATCAACTAACGTATACATCATGTTAGATTACACAAACTATTAAAGTTTGAACTTGCTGCACTCAACCTTATTCGTAGGAAAGCAACTGATTTCTAGAACGGAAACACCTTATTTCTCACAGTAAAATGTTTGACAATGAAGGTGGTTCTTTTTTCAGCAAACTACATTAGAAATGAGGTGAATCTATTAAGATGTACATCTTTTTAGATTACAATAACAAGGAAAGTTTGAACTTGTTGCACTCAACCATCTCCGTAAAAAAGCAACGGATTCCCAGAACCAAACTAGGTTAGTTCACACATTACAGTGTTCCGGAATGAAGATGTTTCTTTTCTAAACAAAGTAGTTTAGAAATGAGTTGAATCTAATAAGTTGTACATCTTGTTAGATTACGCAAACGAAAAGAGTTTGAACTTGCTGCACTCAACCTTCTTCGTAGGAAAGCAACTGATTCTTAGAAACGAACTAGCTATTTTCACACAGTACAGTGTTTGGCAATGAAGATGTTTGTTTTCTAAACATACTACTGTAGAAATGACGCCAATCTACTAAGTTGTATATCTTTTTAGATTACATTAACAAGGAAAGTTTGAACTTGCTGCACTCAACCTTCTTCGTAGGAAAGCTACTGATTCCTAGAACCGAACTAGTTTATTACACACAGTACAGTGTTTGACAATGAAGATGTTTGTTGTCTAAACAAATTAATTTAGAAATGAAATGATACATGTAAGTTTTACAGCTTGTTAGATTACACAAACAAAGTAAGGTTGAACTTGCTGCACTCAACCTTCTTAGTAGGAAAGCAACTGATTTCTAGACCGAACTAGCTTATTTCACACAGTATAGGGTTCGGCAATGAAGATGTTTGTTTTCTATACAAACTACTTTAGAAATGAGGCGAATCAACTAATGTATACATCTTCTTAGATTACACAAACTAGAACAGTTTGAACTTGCTGCACTCAACTTTCTTCGTAGGAAAGCAACTGATTTCTAGAACCGAAACAGCTTATTTCACACAGTACAATGTTTGGCAATGAAGGTTTTTGTTTTCTCAGCAAACCATTTAAGAAATGAGGTGAATCTATTAAGTTGTACATCTTTTTAGATAACAATAACAAGGAAAGTTTGAACTTATTGCACTCAACCTTCTTCGTAGAAAAGCAACTGATTTCTAGAACCGAACTAGCTTATTTGACACAGTACAGTGTTCGACAATGAAGATGTGTGTTTTCTCAGCAAACTTCTTTAGAAATGAGGTGAATCTATTAAGTTTTACATCTTGTTAGATTACACAAAAAAGGAACGTTTTAACTTACTGCACTCAACCTTCTTCGTAGGAAAGCAACTGATTCCTAGAACTGAACTAGCTTATTTCCCACAGTACAGTGTTCGGCAATGAAGATGTTTGCTTTCCAGACAAAGTAGTTTAGAAATGAAGCGAAACTTGTAAGTTGTACATCTTGTTAGATTACACAAACAAAGAAAGTTTGAACTTGCTGCCCTCAACCTTCTTCGTAGGAAAGCAACTGATTTCGAGAACCGAAACAGCTTATTTCACACAGTACATTATTTGGCAATGAAGATGTTTGTTTTATAAAAAACTACTGTAGAAATGAGGCAATTTTAATAAGTTGTATATCTTGTTAGATTACATTATCAAGTAAAGTTTGAACTTGCTGCACTCAACCTTCATCGTAGGAAAGCAACTTATTCCTAGAACCGAACTAACTTATTTCACACAGTACAGTGTTCGGCAATGAAGATGTTTGTTTTCTAAACAAAGTAGTTTAGAAATGAAGCGAAATTTGTAAATTTTACAGCTTGTTAGATTACATAAAGAAGGTAAGTTAGAACTTGCTGCACTCAACCTTCGTAGTAGTGAAGCAACTGATTCCTAGACCGAAAGAGCTTATTTCACACAGTATAGGGTTCGGCAATGAAGATGTTTGTTTTCTAAACAAACTACTTTAGAAATGAGGCGAATCAACTAACGTATACATCTTGTTAGATTACACAAACTAGGAAAGTTTTAACTTGCTGCACTCAACCTTCTTCGTAGGAAATCAACTGATTTCCACAACTGAAAGAGCTTATTTCACACAATACAGTGTTTGGCAATGAAGATGTTTGTTTTCGAAACAAAGTGGTTCAGAAATTAAGCAAAACTTGGAAGTTTTACATCTTGTTAGATTACACAAACAACGCTAGTTTGAACTTGCTGCACTCAACCTTTTTCTTGGAAAGCAACTGATTCCTAGAACCGAACTACCTTATTTCACTCAGTATAGTGTTCGGCAATGAAGATGTTTGCTTTCTAAACAAAGTAGTTTAGAAATGAAGCGAAACTTGTAACTTGTACATCTTGTTAGATTACACAAACAAGGAAAGTTTGAACTTGCTGCACTCAACATTCTTCGTAGGAAACCAAATGATTCCTAGAACCGAACTAGATTATTTCACACATTACAGTGTTGGGCAATGAAGATGTTTGCTTTCTCAACAAATTATCGTGGAATTGAGGTGAATTTATTAAGTTGTATATCTTTTTAGATTACAATAACCAGAAAAGTTTGAACTTCTTGCACTCAACCAGCTCTGTAGAAAAGGCACTGATTCCTAGAACCGTACTAGCTTATTCCACACAGTACAGTGTTCGGCAATGAAGATGTTTGCTTTGAAACAAACTATTTTAGAAATGAGGTGAATCTATTAACTTGTACATCTTTTTAGGACACATTAACAAGGGAAGTTTGAACTTGTTGCACTCAACCTTCTTCGTAGGAAAGCAACTGATTCCTAGACCAAACTAGCTTATTTCACACAGTATAAGGTTTGGCAATGAAGATGTTTGTTTTCTGAACAAACTACTTTAGAAATGAGGCGAATCAACTAACATATACATCATATTAGATTACACAAGCTAGGAAAGTTTGAACATGCTGCACTGAACCTTGTTCGTAGGAAAGCAACTGATTTCTAGAATGGAAACACCTTATTTCACACAGTAAAATGTTTGGCAGTGAAGGTGTTTCTTTTCTCATCAAACTATTTTAGAAATGAGGTAAATCTATTAAGATGTACATCTTTTTAGATTACAATAACAAGGAAAAGTTGAGCTTGTTGCCCTCAACCATCTCCGTAGAAAAGCCACTGAATCCCTGAACCGAACTGGGTTATTTCACACATTTCAGTGTTCCGGAATAAAGATATTTCTTTTCTAAACAAAGTAGTTTAGAAATGAGTCTTATCTAATAAGTTGTACATCTTGTTATATTATGCAAACAAAAACAGTCAGAACTTGCTGCACTCAACCTTCTGCGTAGGAAAGCAACTGATTCCTAGAAACGAACTAGCTTTTTTGACACAGTACAGTGTTGGGCAATGTATATGTTTGTTTTCTAAACAAACTACTGTAGAAATTATGCCAATCTACTAATTTGTACATCTTTTTAGATTACATTAACAAGGAAAGTTTGATCTTGCTGCACTCAACATTCTGCGTAGGAAAGCAACAGATTCAAAGAACCGAACTAGCTTATTTCACACAGTACAGTGTTCGCCAATGAAGATGTTTGTTTTCTAAACAAAGTAGTTTAGAAATGAAGCAAAACTTGTAAGTTTTACAACTTGTTAGATTACACAAACAAAGTAAGGTTGAACTTGCTGCACTCAACCTTCTTAGTAGGAAAGCAACTGATTTCTAGACGGAACTAGCTTATTTCACACAGTATAGTGTTCGGCAATGATGATGTTTGTTTTCTAAACAAACTACTTTAGAAATGAGGCGAATCAACTAACATATACATCTTGTTAGATTACACAAACTGGGAAAGTTTGAACTGGCTGGACTCAACCTTCTTCGTAGGAAAGCAACTGATTTTGAGAACCGAAACAGCTTATTTCACACAGCACAATATTTGGCAATGAAGGTGTTTGTTTTCTAAACAAAATAGTGTAAAAATGAGGCGAATATAATAAGTTGTACATCTTGTTAGATTACATTAACAAGGAAAGTTTGAACTGGCTGCACTCAACCTTCTACCTTGGAAAGCAACTGATTCCTAGAACCGAACGAGCTTATTTCACACAGTACAGTTTTCGGCAATGAAGACGTTTGTTTTCTCAGCAAACTACTTTAGAAATGAGGTGAATCTATTAAGTTGTACATCTTTTTAGATTACAATAACAAGGAAAGTTTGAATTTGTTGCACTCAACCAGCTCCGTAGAAAAGCAACTGAATCCTAGAACTGAACTGGCTTATTTCACACAGTACAGTGTTCGGCAATGAAGATGTTTGTTTTCTCAGCAAACTACTTTAGAAATGAGGTGAATCTATTAAGTTTTATATCTTGTTAGATTACACAAACAAGGAAAGTTTTAACTTGCTGCACTCATCCTTCTTCGTAAGAAAGCAACTAATTCCTAGAACCAAACTAGCATATTTCACACAGTACAGTGTTGGGCAATGAAGATGTTTGCTTTCCAGACAAAGTAGTTTAGAAATGAAGCGAAACGTGTAAGTTGTACATCTTGTCAGATTACACAAACAAAGAAAGTTTGAACTTGATGCCCTCAACCTTCTTCGTAGGAAGGCAACAGATTTCTAGAATCGAAACAGCTTATTTCACAAAGTACATTATTGGGCAATGAAGATGTTTGTTTTATAAAGAAAGTACTGTAGAAATGAGTTGATTCTAATAAGTTGTATATCTTGTTAGATTACATCAACAAGGAAAGTTTGAACTTGCTGCACTCAACCTTCTTCTTAGGAAAGCAACTGATTTCTAGAACTGAACTAGCTTATTTCACACAGTAGTGTTTGGCAATGAAGATGTTTGTTTTCTAAACAAAGTAGTTCAGAAAAGAATCAAAACTTGTAAGTTTAACATCTTCTTAGACTACACAAACAAGGAAAGTTTTCACTTGCTGCACTCAACCTTCTTCGTAGGAAAGCAACTGATTCCTAGAACCGTACTAGCTTATTACACACAGTCCAGTGTTCAGCAATGAAGATGTTTGTTTTCTACACAAAGCAGTTTAGAAATGAAGCTAAACTTGCAAGTTTTACAGCTTGTTAGATTACACAAACATGGAAAATTTGAACTTGCTGTACTCAACCACCTCCATAGAAAAGCCACTGATTCCTATAACCGTAATAGCTTATTTCACACAGTAGAGTGTTCGGCAATGAAGATTTTTGTTTTCTCAACAAACTATTTTAGAAATGAGGTGAATATTAAGTTGTACATCTTTTTAGGATACATTGAGAAGGGAAGTTAGTACTTCTTGCACTCAACCTATTTCGTAGGAAGGCAACTGATTCCTAGAACCAAACTAGCTTATTTCACACATTATATTGTTCGGCAATGAAGATGTTTGCTTTCCAAACAAAGTAGTTTGGAAAAGAAGCGAAACTTCTAAGTTGTACATCTTGTTAGATTACACAAACAAAGAGAGTTTGAACTTGCTGCACTCAACCTTCTTATTAGGAAAGCAACTGATTCCAAGACCGAAGGAGCTTATTTCACACAGTATAGGGTTCGGCAATAGAAGGCTTGTTTTCTAAACAAACTACTTTAGAAATGAGGCGAATCAACTAACATATACATCTTGTTAGATTACACAATCTAGGAAAATTACAACTTGCTGCCCTCAACCTTCTACCTTGGAAAGCAACTGCTTCTTAGAACCGAACTAGCTTATTTCACACAATACAGTGTTCGGCAATGAAGATGTTTGTTTTCTACACAAAGTAGTTTAGAAATGAAGTGAAACTTGTAAGTTTTACATCTTGTTAGATTACACAAACAAGGAAACTTTGAACTTGCTGTACTCAACAACCTCCGTAGAAAAGTCACTGATTCCTAGAACCGTACTATCTTATTCCACACAGTACGGTGTTCGGCAATGAAGATGTTTGTTTTCTAAACAAACTACTTTAGAAATGAGGCGAATCAACTAACGTATACATCATGTTAGATTACACAAACTAGGAAAGTTTGAACTGGCTGAACTCAACCTTCTTCTTAGGAAAGCAACTGATTTCTAGAACCGAACTAGCTTATTTCACACAGTACAGTGTTCGGCAGTGAAGATATTTCTATTCTAAACAAAGTAGTTCAGAAATGAAGCAAAACTTGTAAGTTTTCCATCTTGTTAGATTACAGAAACTAGAAAAGTTTTAACTTGCTGCACTCAACATTCTTCATAGGAAAGCAAGTGATTCCGAGAACCAAACTAGCTTATTTCACACAGTACAGTGTTCGACAATGAAGATGTTTGTTTTCTAAACAAACTACTTTAGAAAGGAGGCGAATCAACTAACGTATACATCTTGTTAGATTACACAATGTAGGAAAGTTTCAACTTGCTGCCCTCAACTTTCGACCTTGGAAAGCAACTGCTTCTTAGAAACGAACTAGCTTATTTCACACAGTACAGTGTTCGCCAATGAAGATGTTTGTTTTCTAAACAAAGTAGTTCAGAAATGAAGCGAAACTTGTACGTTTTACATCTTCTTAGATTACACAAACAACGATAGTTTGAACTTGCTGCACACAACCTTCTACCTTGGAAAGCAACTGATTCCTAGAACCGAACTAGCTTATTTCACACAGTACAGTGTTCGGCAAAGAAGACGTTTGTTTTCTCAGCAAACTACTTTAGAAATGAGGTGAATCTATTAAGTTGTACATCTTTTGAGATAACAATAACAAGGAAAGTTTGAACTTGTTGCACTCAACCAGCTCTGTAGAAAAGCAACTGATTCCTAGAAGCGAACTTGCTTATTTCACACAGAACACTGTTCGGCAAAGAAGATGTTTGTTTTCTCAGCAAACTACTTTAGAAATGAGGTGAATCTATTAAGTTGTACATCTTTTTAGGATACAGTAACAAGGGAAGTTTGAACTTGTTGCACTCAACCTTGTTCGTAGGAAAGCAACTGATTCCTAGACCGAACTAGCTTATTTCACACAGTACAGTGTTCGGCAATGAAGATGTTTGCTTTCCAAACTAAGTAGTTTAGAAATGAAGTGAAACTTGTCAGTTGTACACCTTGTGAGATTACACAAACAAAGAAAGTTTGAACTTGCTGCACTCAACCTTCTTCGTCAGAAAGCAACTGATTTCTAGAAACGAAACAGCTTATTTCACAAAGTACATTATATGGCAATGAAGATGTTTGTGTTATAAAGAAAGTACTGTAGGAATGAGGCGATTCTAATAAGTTCTATATCTTGTTAGATTACATTAACAAGGATAGTTTGAACTTGCTGCACTCAACCTTCTTACGAAAGCAACTGATTTCGAGAACCAAACTAGCTTATTTCACACAGTACAGTGTTTGGCAATGAAGTTGTTTGTATTCTAAACAAAGTAGTTCAGAAATGAAGCAAAACTTGTAAGTTTTACATCTTCTTAGATTACAAAAAGAACGATAGATTGAACTGGCTGCAATGAACCTTCTACCTTGGAAAGCAACTGATTCCTAGAACCGAACTAGCTTATTTCACGCAGTACATAGTTCGGCAATGAAGATGTTTGTTTTCTAAACAAAGTAGTTTAGAAATGAAGTGAAACTTGTAAGTTTTACAGCTTGTTAGATTACACGAACAAGGTAGGTAAGAAATTGCTGCAATAAACCTTCTTAGTAGGAAAGCAATGGATTCCTAGACATAATGATCTTATTTCACACAGTACAGGATTCGGCAATAGAGATGTTTGTTTTGTAAACAAACTACTTTAGAAATGAGGAGAATCAACTAAGGTATATATCTTGTTAGATTACACAATATAGGAAAGTTTCAACTTGCTGCCCTTAACCTTCTACTTTGGAAAGCAACTGCTTCTTAGAACGGAACTAGCTTATTTAACACAGTACAGTGTTCGACAATGAAGATGTTTGTTTTCTACACAAAGTAGTTTAGAAATGAAGTGAAACTTGTAAGTTTTACATCTTGTTAGATTACACAAACAAGGAAAGTTTGAACTTGCTGTACTCAACCACCTCCGTAGAAAAGCCACTGATTCTTAGAACCGTACTAGCTTATTTCACACAGTACAGTGTTCGGCAATGAAGATGTTTGTTTTCTCAATAAAGTATTTCATTAATGAAGCGAAACTTGTAAGTTTTACATCTTCTTAGATTACACAAACAACGATAGTTTGAACTTGCTACACTCAACCTTCTACCTTGGAAAGCAACTGATTCCTAGACCGAACTAGCTTATTTCACACAGTATGGGGTTCACCAATGAAGATGTTCGTTTTCTGAGCAAACTACTTTAGAAATGAGGCGAATCAACTAACGTATACATCATGTTAGATTACACAAACTAGGAAAGTTTGAACTGGCTGCACTCAAACTTCTTCGTAGGAACGCATCTGATTTCTACAACCGAACTAGCTTATTTCAAACAGTACAGTGTTCGCCAATGAAGATGTTTGTTTTCTAAACAAAGTAGTTCCGAAATGAAGTGAAACTTGTAATTTTTACATCTTCTTAGATTACACAAACAACGATCGTTTGAACTTGCTGCACTCAACCTTCTACCTTGCAAAGCAACTGATTCCTAGAACCGAACTAGCTTATTTCACACACTACAGTGTTCGGCAATGAAGACGTTTGTTTTCTCGGCAAACTACTTTAGAAATGAGGTGAATCTAATAAGTTGTACATCGTTTTAGATTACAATAACAAGGAAAGTTTGAACTTGTTGCACTCAACCAGCTCCGTAGAAAAGCAACTGATTCCTTGAACCGAACTAGCTTATTTCACACAGTACAGTGTTCGGCAATGAAGATGTTTGTTTTCTCAGCAAACTACTGTAGAAATGAGGTGAATCTATTATGTTTTACATCTTGTTAGATTACACAAAAAGGAAAGTTTTAACTCGCTGCACTCAACCTTCTTCGTAGGAAAGCAACTGATTCCTAGAACCGAACTAGCTTATTTCACACATTATAGTGTTCGGCAATGAAGATGTTTGCTTTCCAAACCAAGTAGTTTAGAAAAGAAGCGAAACTTCTAAGTTGTACATCTTGTTAGATTACACAAACAAAGAAAGTTTGAACTTGCTGCACTCAACTTTCTTCATAGGAAAGCAACTGATTTCTAGAACCGAAACAGCTTATTTCACAAACTACATTATATGGCAATGAAGATGTTTGTTTTGTAAAGAAAGTACAGTAGAAATGAGGCAATTCTAATAAGTTGTATATCTTGTTAGATTACATTAACAAGGAAAGTTTGAACTTGCTGCACTCAACCTTCTTAGGAAAGCAACTGATTTCTAGAACCGAACTAGCTTATTTCACACAGTACAGTGTTCGGCAATGAAGATGTTTGTTTTCTCAGCAAACTACTGTAGAAATGAGGTGAATCTATTATGTTTTACATCTTGTTAGATTACACAAAAAAGGAAAGTTTTAACTCGCTGCACTCAACCTTCTTCGTAGGAAAGCAACTGATTCCTAGAACCGAACTAGCTTATTTCACACATTATAGTGTTCGGCAATGAAGATGTTTGCTTTCCAAACCAAGTAGTTTAGAAAAGAAGCGAAACTTCTAAGTTGTACATGTTGTTAGATTACACAAACAAAGAAAGTTTGAACTTGCTGCACTCAACCTTCTTCATAGGAAAGCAACTGATTTCTAGAACCGAAACAGCTTATTTCACAAAGTACATTATATGGCAATGAAGATGTTTGTTTTGTAAAGAAAGTACAGTAGAAATGAGGCTATTCTAATAAGTTGTATATCTTGTTAGATTACATTAACAAGGAAAGTTTGAACTTGCTGCACTCAACCTTCTTAGGAAAGCAACTGATTTCTAGAACCGAACTAGCTTATTTCACACAGTACAGTGTTCGGCAATGAAGATGTTTGTATTCTAAACAAAGTAGTATAGAAATGAAGCAAAACTTGTAAGTTTTACATGTTGTTAGATTACACAAACAAGGTAAGTAAGAACTTGCTGCGCTCAACCTTCTTCTTAGGAAAGCAACTGATTCCAAGACCGAAGGAGCTTATTTCACACAGTATAGGGTTCGGCAATAGAGATGCTTGTTTTCTAAACAAACTACTTTAGAAATGAGGCGAATCAACTAACATATACATCTTGTTAGATTACACAATCTAGGAAAATTACAACTTGCTGCCCTCAACCTTCTACCTTGGAAAGCAACTGCTTCTTAGAACCGAACTAGCTTATTTCACACAATACAGTGTTCGGCAATGAAGATGTTTGTATTCTAAACAAAGTAGTTCAGAAATGAAGCAAAACTTGTAAGTTTTCCATCTTGTTAGATTACAGAAACTAGGAATGTTTTAACTTGCTGCACTCAACCTTCTTCGGAGGAAAGGAAGTGATTCCAAGAACCGAACTAGCTTATTTCACACAGTACAGTGTTCGGCAATGAAGATGTTTGCTTTCTAATCAAACTACTTTAGAAAGCAGGTGAATCAACTAACCTATACATCTTGTTAGATTACACAATCTAGGAAAGTTTCAATTTGCTGCCCTCAACCTTCTACCTTGGAAAGAAACTGCTTCTTAGAACCGAACAAGCTTATTTCACACAGTACAGTGTTCGGCAATGAACATGTTTGTTTTCTACACAAAGTAGTTTAGAAATGAAGCGAAACGTGTAAGTTTTACATCTTGTTAGATTACACAAACAAGGAAAGTTTGAACTTCCTGTACTCAACCACCTCCGTAGAAAAGCCACTGATTCCTAGAACTGTACTAGCTTATTTCACACAGTACAGTTTTCGGCAATGAAGATGTTTGTTTTCTCAACAAACTATTTTAGAAATGAGCTCAATCTATTAAGTTTTACATCTTTTTAGGATACATTAACAAGGGAAGTTTGAACTTGTTGCACTCAACCTTCTTCGTAGGAAAGCCACTGATTCCTAGACCGAACTAGCTTATTTCACACAGTATAGGGTTCAGCAATGAAGATGTTTGTTTTCTAAACAAACTACTTTAGAAATGAGGCAAATTAACTAATGTATACATGATGTTAGATTACACAAACTAGGAAAGTTTGAACTGGCTGCACTCAACCCACTTCGACGGAAAAAAACTGATTTCTGGAACCGAACTAGCTTTTTTCACACAGTACAGTGTTCGCCAATGAAGATGTTTGTTTTCTAAACAAAGTAGTTAAGAAATGAAGCGAAACTTGTAAGTTTTACATCTTCGTAGATTACACAAACAACGATAGTTTCAACTTGCTGCACTCAACCTTCTACCTTGGAAAGCAACTGATTCCTAGAACCGAGCTAGCTTATTTCACACAGTACGGTTTTCGGCAATGAAGACGTTTGTTTTCATGGCAAAATATATTATAATGAGGTGAATCTATTAAGTTGTACATCTTTTTAGATTACAATAACAAGGAAAGGTTGAACTTGTTGCACCCAACCAGCTCCGTAGAAAAGCAACTGATTCCTAGAACTGAACTAGCTTATTATTCACAGTACAGTGTTCGGAAATGAAGCTGTTTGGTTTTGCAGCAAACTATTGTAGAAATGAGGTGAATCTATTAAGTTTTACATCTTGTTAGATTACACAAATAGGGAACGTATTAACTTGCTGCACTCAACCTTCTTCGTAGGAAAGCACCTGATTCCTAGAACCGAACTAGCTTATTTCACACAGTACAGTGTTTGGCAATGAAGATGTTTGTTTTTCAAAACAAAGTAGTTTAAAAATGAAGCAAAACTTGTAAGTTGTACATCTTGTTAGATTATACAAACAAAGAGAGTTTGAACTTGCTGCACTCAACCTTCTTCAGGGAAAGCAACTGATTTCTAGAACCGCAACAGCTTATTTCACAAAGTACATTATATGGAAATGAAGATGTTTGTTTTATAAAGAAAGTACAGTAGAAATGAGGCGATTCTAATAAGTTGTATATCTTGTTACATTACATTAACAAGGAAAGTTTGAACTTGCTGCACTCAACCTTCTTAGGAAAGCAACTGATTTCTAGAACCGAACTAGCTTATTTCACACAGTACAGTGTTCGGCAATGAAGATGTTTGTATTGTAAACAAAGTAGTTCAGAAATGAAGCGAAACTTCTAAGTTTTACATCTTCTTAGATTACACAAACAAAGATAGTTTGAACTTGCTGCACCAAACATTCTACCTTGAAAGCAACTGATTTCTGGATCCGAATTTGCATTTCACACAGTACAGTGTTTGAACTTAGCAATGAAGACGTTTGTATTTCAAAAGTACATTATATGGCAATGAAGATGTTTGTTTTGTAAAAAAGTAGAAATGAGGCTAACATCTTCTTGTTAGATTACATTAACAAGGAAAGATTGAACTTGCTGCACTCAACCACCTCTGTAGAAAAGCAACTGATTTCTAGAACCGCACTAGCTTATTTCACACAGTAACTTGTTCAGCAATGAAGATGTTTGTTTTCTCAACAAACTATTTTAGAAATGAAGCAAAATCTATTGAGTTGTACATCTTGTTAGGATACAGTAACAAGGTAAGTTTGAACTTGTTGCACTCAACCTTCTTCTTAGGAAAGCAACTGATTCCAAGACCGAACTAGCTTATTTCACACAGTATAGGGTTCAGCAATGAAGATGGTTGTTTTCTAAACAAACTACTTTAGAAATGAGGCTAATCAACTAATGTATACATCTTGTTAGATTACACAAACTAGGAAAATTTGAACTTGCTGCCCTCAACCTTCTTCCTTGGAAAGCAACTGATTTCTAGAACCGAACTAGCTTATTTCACACAATACAGTGTTTGCCAATGAAGATGTTTGTTTTCTAAACAAAGTAGTTCAGAAATGAAGCAAAACTTGTAAGTTTTACATCTTGTTAGATTACACAAACAACGAATAGTTTGAACTTGCTGCACTCAACCTTCTACCTTGGAAAGGAAGTGATTCCAAGAACCGAACTAGCTTATTTCACACAGTACAGTGTTCTGCAATGAAGATGTTTGTTTTCTAATCAAACTACTTTAGAAATGAGGTGAATCAACTAACCTTTTACATCTTGTTAGATTACACAAACAAGGAAAGTTTTAATTTGCTGCCCTCAACCTTCTACCTTGGAAAGAAACTGATTCCTAGAACCGAACAAGCTTATTTCACACAGTACAGTGTTCGGTAATGAAGATGTTTGTTTTCTAAACAAAGTAGTTTAGAAATGAAGTGAAACTTGTAAGTTTTACATCTTGTTAGATTACACAAACAAGGAAAGTTTGAACTTTCTGTACTCAACCACCTCCGTAGAAAAACCACTGATTCCTAGAACTGTACTAGCTTATTTCACACAGTACAGTGTTTGGCAATGAAGATGTTTGTTTTCTCAACAAACTATTTTAGAAATGAGCTCAATCTATTAAGTTTTACATCTTTTAGGATACATTAACAAGGGAAGTTTGAACTTGTTGCACTCAACCTTCTTCGTAGGAAAGCCACTGATTCCTAGACCGAACTAGCTTATTTCACACAGTATAGGGTTCAGCAATGAAGATGTTTGTTTTCTAAACAAACTACTTTAGAAATGAGGCAAATTAACTAATGTATACATGATGTTAGATTACACAAACTAGAAAGTTTGAACTGGCTGCACTCAACCACTTCCGTGGAAAAAACTGATTTCTGGAACCGAACTAGCTTTTTTCACACAGTACAGTGTTCGCCAATGAAGATGTTTGTTTTCTAAACAAAGTAGTTAAGAAATGAAGCGAAACTTGTAAGTTTTACATCTTCGTAGATTACACAAACAACGATAGTTTGAACTTGCTGCACTCAACCTTCTTTTTAGGAAAGCAACTGATTCCTAGAACCGAGACTAGCTTATTTCACACAGTATGCTTTTTAGGCAATTTTGTTTTCATGGCAAAATATATTATAAATGAGGTGAATCTATTAAGTTGTACATCTTTTTAGATTACAATAACAAGGAAAGGTTGAACTTGTTGCACCCAACCAGCTCCGTAGAAAAGCAACTGATTCCTAGAACTGAACTAGCTTATTATTCACAGTACAGTGTTCGGAAATGAAGCTGTTTGGTTTTGCAGCAAACTATTGTAGAAATGAGGTGAATCTATTAAGTTTTACATCTTGTTAGATTACACAAATAGGGAACGTATTAACTTGCTGCACTCAACCTTCTTCGTAGGAAAGCACCTGATTCCTAGAACTGAACTAGCTTATTTCACACAGTACAGTGTTTGGCAATGAAGATGTTTGCGTTCCAAACAAAGTAGTTTAAAAATGAAGCAAAACTTGTAAGTTGTACATCTTGTTAGATTATACAAACAAAGAGAGTTTGAACTTGCTGCACTCAACCTTCTTCGTAGGAAAGCAACTGATTTCTAGAACCGCAACAGCTTATTTCACAAAGTACATTATATGGCAATGAAGATGTTTGTTTTATAAAGAAAGTACAGCAGAAATGAGGCGATTCTAATAAGTTGTATATCTTGTTAGATTACATTAACAAGGAAAGTTTGAACTTGCTGCACTCAACCTTCTTAGGAAAGCAACTGATTTCTAGAACCGCACTAGCTTATTTCACACAGTACAGTGTTCAGCAATGAAGATGTTTGTTTTCTAAACAAAGTATTTCAGAAATGAAGCGAAACTCGTAAGTTTTACATCTTCTTAGATTACACAAACAACGATAGTTTGAACTTGCTGCACCAAACATTCTACCTTGGAAAGCAACTGATTTCTGGATCCGAATTTGCTTATTTCACACAGTACAGTGTTCGGCAATGAAGACGTTTGTATTCGATACAAAGTAGTTCAGAAGTGAATCAAAACTCGTAAGTTTAACATCTTGTTAGATTACACAAACAAGGAAAGATTGAACTTGCTGTACTCAACCACCTCTGTAGAAAAGCCACTGATTCCTAGAACCGTACTAGCTTATTTCACACAGTAACTTGTTCGGCAATGAAGATGTTTGTTTTATCAACAAACTATTTTAGAAATGAGCTCAATCTATTGAGTTGTACATCTTTTTAGGATACAGTAACAAGGGAAGTTTGAACTTGTTGCACTCAACCTTCTTCGTAGGAAAGCAACTGATTCCTAGACCGAACTAGCTTATTTCACACAGTATAGGGTTCAGCAATGAAGATGGTTGTTTTCTAAACAAACTACTTTAGAAATGAGGCTAATCAACTAATGTATACATCATGTTACATTACACAAACTAGGAAAGTTTGAACTGGCTGCACTCCACCTTCTTCGTAGGAAAGCAACTGATTTCTAGAACCGAACTAGGTTATTTCACACAGAACAGTCTTTGCCAATGAAGATGTTTGTTTTCTAAACAAAGTAGTTCAGAAATGAAGCGAAACTCGTAAGTTTTACATCTTGTTAGATTACACAAACAACGATAGTTTGAACTTGCTGCACTCAACCTTCTACCTTGGAAAGCAACTGATGCCTACAACCGAACTAGCTTATTTCACACAGTACAGTGTTCTGCAATGAAGATGTTTGTTTTCTCAGCAAACTACTTTAGAAATGAGGTGAATCTATTAAGTTTTACATCTTGTTAGATTACACAAACAAGGAAAGTTTTAACTTGCTTCACTCAACCTTCTTCGTAGGAAAGCAACTGATTCCTAGAACCGAACTAGCTTATTTCCCACAGTACAATGTTCGGTATGAAGATGTTTGCTTTCCAAACAAAGTAGTTTAGAAATGAAGAGAAACTTGTAAGTTTTACATCTTGTTAGATTACACAAACAAGGAAAATTTGACCTTGCTGTACTCAATCACCTCCGTAGAAAAGCCACTGATTCCTAGACCCGTACTAGCTTATTTCACACAGTACAGTGTTCGGCAATGAAGATGTTTGTTTTCTAAACAAAGTAGTTCAGAAATGAAGGGAAACTTGTAAGTTTTACATCTTCTGAGATTACACAAACAACGATAGTTTGAACTTGCTGCACTCAACCTTCTAGCTTGGAAAGCAACTGATTCCTAGAACTGAACTAGCTTATTTCACACAGTACAGTGTTCGGCAATGAAGCTGTTTGTTTTCTAAACAAAGTAGTTTAGAAATGAAGCGAAACTTGTAAGTTGTACACCTTCTTAGATTACACAAACAAGGAAAGTTTGAACTTGCTGTACTCAACCACCTCCGTAGTAAAGCCACTGATTCCTAGAACCGTACTAGCTTTTTTCACACAATACAATGTTCAGCAATGAAGATGTTTGTTTTCTCAACAAACTATTTTAGAAATGAGCTGAATCTATTAAGTTGTACATCTTTTTAGTATACATTAACAAGGGAAGTTTGAACTTGTTGCACTCAAACTTCTTTCTAGGAAAGCAACTGATTCCTAGACCGAACTAGCTTATTTCACACAGTATAGGGTTCAGCAATGAAGATGTTTGTTTTCTAAACAAACTACTTTAGAAATGAGGCGAATCAACTAACGTATACATCATGTTAGATTTCACAAACTAGGAAAGCTTGAACTGGCTGCACTCAACCTTCTTGGTAGGAAAGCAACTGATTTCTAGAACTGAACTAGCTTATTTCACACAGAACAGTCTTCGCCAATGAAGATGTTTGTTTTCTAAACAAAGCAGTTCAGAAATGAAGCGAAACTTGTAAGTTTTACATCTTCTTAGATTACACAAAAAACGATAGTTTGAACTTGCTGCACTCAACCTTCTTAGTAGTAAAGCAACTGATTCCTAGAACCAAACTAGCTTATTTCACAAAGTACAGTGTTCGTCAATGAAGACGTTTGTTTTCTCAGCAAAATGCTTTAGAAATGAGGTGAATCTATTAACTTGTACTTCTTTTTAGATTACAATAACAAGGAAACTTTGAACTTGTTACACTCAACCAGCTCCGTAGAAAAGCAACTGATTCCTAGAACAGAACTAGCTTATTTCACACAGTACAGTGTTCGGCAATGAAGATGTTTGTTTTCTCAACAAACTATTTTAGAAATGAGCTGAATCAATTAAGTCGTACATCTTTTTAGGATACATTAACAAGAGAAGTTTGAACTTGTTGCACTCAACCTTCTTCGTAGGAAAGCAACTGATTCCTAGACCGAACTAGCTTATTTCACACAGTATAGGGTTCAGCAATGAAGATGTTTGTCTTCTCAACAAACTGCTTTAGAAATGAGTCGAATCAACTAACGTATACATCATGTTAGATTACACAAACTAGGAAAGTTTGAACTGGCTGCACTCAATCTTCTTCGTAGGAGAGCAACTGATTTCTAGAACCGAACTAGCTTATTTCACACAGTATAGTGTTCGCCAATGAAGATGTTTGTTTTCTAAACAAAGTAGTTTAGAAATGAAATGAAACTTGTAGGTTTTACATCTTGTTAGATTTCACAAACGAGGGAAGTTTGAACTTGCTGCACTCAACGTTCTTCATAGCAAAGCAACTGATTCCTTGAACCGAACTAGCTTATTTCACACAGTACAGTGTTCGGCAATGAAGATGTTTCTTTTCTGAACAAAGTAGTTTCGAAATGAGTCCAATTAAATAAGTTGTACATCTTGTTAGAGTACGCAAACAAGGAAAGTTTGAACTTGCTGTACTCAACCTTCTTCGTAGGAAAGCAACTGATTCCGAGAACTGAACTAGCTTATTTTACACACTACAGTGTTTCGCAAGGAAGATGTTTGTTTTCTAAAAAAAGTAGCTTAGAAATGAACCGAAACTTGTTGTAAGTTGTACATCTTGTTAGATTACACAAACAAGGAAAGTTTGAACTTGCTGCATTCAACCTTCTTCATAGGAAACTAACTGATTCCTAGAACCGAACTAGCTTTTTTCACACAGTACAGTGTTCGGCATTGCAGATGTTTGTTTTCTAAACAAACTACTGTAGAAATGAGGCCAATCTACTAACTAGTACATCTTTTTAGATTAGATTAACAAGGAAAGTTTGAACTTATTGCACTCAACCTTCTTCGTAGGAAAGCAACTGATTCCTAGAACCGAACTATCTCATTTCACACAGTATAGCGTTTGGCATTGAAGATGTTTGTTTTCTAAACAAAGTAGATTAGAAATGAAGTGAAACTTGTAAATTGTACATCTTGTTAGATTACACAAACAAGGAAATTTTGAACTTGCTGCACTCAACCTTCTTCATAAGAAAGCAACTGATTCCTAGAACCGAACTAGCTCACTTCGCACAGTACAGTGTTCGGCAATGAAGATGTTTGTTTTCTCAACCAACTACTTTAGAAATGAGGTGAATCTATTAAGTTGTACATCTTTTCAGATTACATTAACAAGGAAAGTTTGAACTTTTGCGCTCAACCACCTCCATAGAAAAGCAACTGATTCCTAGAGACGAACTGGCTATTTTTACACAGTACAAGGTTCGGCAATTAAGATGTTTGTTTTCTAAGCGACCTACTGTAGAAATGACGCCAATCTACTATGTTGTACATCTTTTTAGATTACATTAACAAAGAAAGTCTGATCTTGCTGCACTCAACCTTCTGCGTAGGAAAACAACTTATTCCTAGAACCGAACTAGCTCATTTCACACAGTAGAGCATTCGGCAATGAAGATGTTTGTTTTCTAAACAAAGTAGTTTAGAAATGAAGTGAAACGTGTAAGTTGTACATCTTGTTAGATTACACAAACAAGGAAAATTTGTACTTGCTGCACTCAACCTTCTTTGTAGCAAAGCAATTGATTCCTAGAACTGAACTAGCTCATTTCACGCAGTAGAGTTTTCGGCAATGAAGATGTTTGTTTTCTCAACAAACTACTTTAGAAGTGAGGTGAATCTATTACGTTGTACATGTTTTTAGATTACGTTAATAAGGAAAGTTTGAACTTGTTGCACTCAACCATCTCAGTAGGAAACAAATAATTCCTACAACCCAAGTAGCTTATTTCACACACTACAGTGGTTGGCAATGAAGATGTTTGTTTTCTAAACTAAGTAGTTAGAAATGAAGCGAAACTTGTAAGTTGTACATGTTGTTAGAGTACACATACAAGGACATTTGAACTTACTGCACTCAACCTTCTTCGTAGGAAAGCAACTGATTCCTAGAACCGAACTAGCTTATTTCACACAGTACAGTGTTTGGCAAAGAACATGTTTGTTTTCTAAAAAAACCACTGTAGAAATGAGGTCAATCTACTAAGTTGTACATCCTTTTAGATTCCATTTACAAGGAATGTTTGAACTTGCTGCACTCAACCTTCTTCGTAAGAAAACAACTGATTCCTAGAACCAAAATAGCTTATTTCACACAGTGCAGTGTTCAGCAATGAAGATGTTTGTTTTCTAAAGAAACAACTTTAGAAGTTAGGCGAATCTACTAACTTGTACATCTTGTTAGATTAGACAAACTAGGAAAGTTTGAACTTGCTGCACTCAACCTTCTTCGTAGGAAAGCAACTGATTCCTAGACCCGAACTAGCTTATTTCACACAGTACAGGGTACGGCAATGAAGATGTTTGTTTTCTCAGCAAAAAACTTTAGAAATGAGGTGAATCTATTAAGTTGCACATGTTTTTAGATTGCATTAACATGGAAAGTTTGAACTTGTTGCACCCAACCATCTCCGTAGAAAAGCAAATATATCCTAGTACCAAACTAGCTTATTTCACATACTACAGTGGTTGGCAATGAAGATGTTTGTTTTCTACACAAAGTAGGGTAGAAATGAAATGAGACTTGTATCTTGTACATCTTGTTAGATTACACAAAAAGGCAAGTTTGAACTTACTGCATTCAACCTTCTTGGTAGCAAAGCAACTGATTTTGAGAACCGAACTAGCTTATTTCACACAGTACAGTGTTGGGCAATGAAGATGTTTGTTTTTTAAACAAACTACTGTAGAAATGAGGCCAATATACTAAGTTGTACATCTTTTTAGATAACATTAACAAGGAAAGTTTTAACTTGTTGCACTCAACCTTCTTCGTAGGAAAGCAAATGAGGCGAACCTAATAAGTTGTACATCTTGTTAGAATATGCAAACAAGGAAAGTTTGAACTTGCTGTACTCAACCTTCTTCGTAGGAGAGCAACTGATTCCTAGAACTGAACTAGCTTATTTTACACACTACAGTGTTTTGCAATGAAGATGTTCGTTTTCTAAACAAAGTAGATTAGAAATGAACCGAAACTTGTAAGTTGTACATCTTGTTAGATTACACAAACAAGGAAAGTTTGAACTTGCTGCATTCAACCTTCTTCATAGGAAACTAACTGATTCCTAGAACTGAACTAGCTTTTTTCACACAGTACAGTGTTTGGCACTGCAGATGTTTGTTTTCTAAACAAACTACTGTAGAAATGAGGCCAATCTACTAAGCAGTACATCTTTTTAGATTAGATTAACAAGGAAAGTTTGAACTTATTGCACTCAACCTTCTTCGTAGGAAAGCAACTGATTCCTAGAACCGAACTATCTCATTTCACACAGTATAGCATTTGGCATTGAAGATATTTGTTTTCTAAACAAAGTACTGTAGAAATGATTCCCATCTACTAAGTAGTACATCTTTTTAGATTAGATTAACAAGGAAAGTTTGAACATGTTGCACTCAACATTCTTCATAGGAAAACAAATGATTCCTAGAACCGAACTAGCTCATTTCACACAGTAGAGCGTTCGGCAATGAAGATGTTTGTTTTGTAAACAAAGTAGTTTAGAAATGAAGCGAAACTTGTAAGTTGTACATCTTGTTAGATTACACAAACAAGGAAATGTTGAACTTGCTGCATTCAACCTTCTTCATAGGAAAGCCACTGATTCCTAGAACCGAACTAGCTCACTTCGCACAGTACAGTGTTTGCCAGTGAAGATGTTTGTTATCTCAACCAACTATTTTAGAAATGAGGTGAATCTACTAAGTTGTACATCTTTTCAGATTACATTAACAAGGAAATTTTGAACTTGTTGCACTCAACTACCTCCATAGAAAAGCAACTGATTCCTAGAGACGAACTAGCTATTTTTACACAGTACACGGTTCGGCAATTAAGATGTTTGTTTCTTAAATGACCTACTATAGAAATGACTCCAATCTACTATGTTGTACATCTTCTTAGATTACATTAACAAAGAAAGTTTGATCTTGCTGCACTCAATCTTCGTAGGAAAACAACTGATTCCTAGAACCGAACTAGCTTATTTCACACAGTACAGTGCTCGGCAATGAAGATGTTTGTTTTCTGAACAAAGTAGTTTAGAAATGAAGTGAAACATGTAAGTTTTACAGCTTGTTAGAGTACACAAACAAGGAAAGTTTGAACTTACTGCACTAAACCTTCTTCTTATTAAAGCAACTGATTTCCAGAACCGAACTAGCTTATTTCACACAGTACAGTGTTCGGCAATGAAGATGTTTGTTTTTTAACAAACTATTGTTGAAATGAGCCCAATATACTAAGTTGTACATCTTTTTGGATTACAATAACAAGGAAAGTTTTTACTTGTTGAACTCAACCTTCTTCGTTGGAAAGCAAATGATTCCTAGCACCGAACCAGCTTATTTCAACACAGTATAGGGTTCGGCAATGAAGATGTTTGTTTTCTAAACAAAATACTTTAGAAGTGAGGCGAATCGACAAACTTATACATCTTGTTAGATTACACAAACTAGGAAAGTTTGAACTTGCTGCACTCAACCTTCTTAGTAGGAAAGCAACTGATTCCTAGAAACAAAACAGCTTATTCCACTCAGTACAATATTTGGCAATGATGGTGTTTGTTTTCTAAACAAAGTAGTTTAGAAATGAGGCAAATATAATAAGTTGTAAACCTTGGTAGATTACACAAACAAGGAAAGTTTGAACTTGCTGCACTCAACCTTCTTCGTAGTAAAGCAACTGATTCCTAGACCGAACTAGCTTATTTCACACAGTGTAGGGTTCGGCAATGAAGATATTTGTTTTCTAAAAAAACTACTGTAGAAATGATGCCAATCTAGTATGTTGTACATCTTTTTAGATTACATTAAGAAGGAAAGTTTGATCTTGCTGCACTCAAATTTCTTCGTAGGAAAACAACAGATTCCTAGAACGGAACCTGCTTATTTCACACGGTACAGTGTTGGGCAATGAAGATGTTTGTTTTCTAAACAGAGTAGTTTAGAAATGAAGAAAAACTTGTAAGTTTTACATCTTGTTAGATTACACAAACAAGTAAATTTTGAACTTGCTGCACTCAACCTTCTTCGTAGGAAAGTAACTGATTCCGACAACCGAACTAGCTCACTTCGCACAGTACAGTGTTCGCCAATGAAGATGTTTGTTATCTCCAGCAACTACTTTAGAAATGAGGTGAATCTATTAAGTTGTACATCTTTTTAGATTTCATTAACATGGAAAGTTTGAACTTGTTGCACTCAACCATCTCCCTAGAAAAGCAAATAATTCCTAGAACCAAACTATCTTATTTCCCACACTACTTATTCCTAGAACCGAACTAGCTCATTTCACACAGTAGAGCATTCGGCAATGAAGATGTTTGTTTTCTACACAAAGTAGTTTAGAAACGAAACGAAACTTGTAGGTTTTACATCTTGTTAGATTTCACAAACGAGGGAAGTTTGAACTTGCTGCACTCAACCTTTTTCGTAGGAAAGCAACTGATTCCTAGAACCGAACTAGTTTATATCACACAGTACATTGTTTGGCAATGAAGATGTTAGTTTTGTCAACAAGCTACCTTACAAATGAGGTGAATCTATTAAGTTGTACATATTTTTAGGTTACGTTAACAAGGAAAGTTTGATCTTACTGACCTCAGCCTTCTTAGTAGGAAAGCAACTGATTACTAGAACCGAAACAGCTTTTTTCACACAATACAATATTTGGAAATGATGGTGTTTGTTTTCTAAACAAAGTAGTTTAGAAATGAGGTGAACCTAAAAAGTTGTACATCTTGTAAGATTACACAAACCAGGAAAGTTTGAACTTGCTGCACTCAACCTTCTTCGTAAGAAAGCCGCTGATTTCTAGAAACGAACTAGCTATTTTCAAACAGTACACGGTTCGGCAATGAAGATGTTTGTTTTCGAAATGAACTACTGTAGAAATGATGCCAATATACTATGTTCTACATCTTTTTAGATTACATTAACAAGGAAAGTTTGATCTTGCTGCCCTCAAATTTCTTCATAGGAAAACAACTGATTCCTAGAACCGAACTAGCTTATTTCACACAGTACACGGTTCGGCAATGAGGATGTTTGTTTTCTAAACGAACTGCTGTAGAAATGACGCCAATCTACTCTGTTGTATAGTGTTTGGAAATGAAGATGTTTGTTTTCTAAACAAAGCAGTTTAGAAATGAAGCGAAACATGTAAGTTGTACATCTTGTTAGATTACAGAAACAAGGAAAGTTTGAACTTGCTGCACTCAACCTCCTTCGTAGGAAAGCAACTGATTCCTAAAACTGAACTAGCTCATTTCACACAGTACAGTGTTCGGCAATGAAGATGTTTGTTTTCTCAACAAACTACGTTAGAAAAGAAGTGAATCTATTATGTTGTAGATCTTTTTAGATTACATTAACAAGGAAAGTTTGAACTTGTTGCACTCAACCACTTCCGTAGAAAATCAACTGATTCCTAGAACTAAACTAGCTTATTTCACACACTACAGTGGTTGGCATTGAAGATGTTTGCTTTCTAAACAAAGTAGTTTAGAAATGAAGCGAAACTTGTAAGTTGTACATTTTGTTAGATTACACAAACAAGGAAAGTTTCAACTTACTGCACTCAACCTTCTTCGTAGGAAAGCAACTGATTCCTAGAACCGAACTAGGTTATTTCATAGAGTACATGTTCGGCAATGAGGATGTTTGTTTTTCAAGCAAACTACTGTAGAAATGAGGCCAATCTACTAAGTTTTACATCTTTTTAGATTACATTATTAAGGAAAGTTTTAACTTGTTGCACTCAACCTTCTTCATAGGAAAGCAAATGATTCCTAGCACCGAACTAGCTTATTTCACATGGTATAGGGTTCGGCAATGAAAATGTTAGTTTTCTAAACAAACTACTTTAGAAATAAGGTGAATCTACTAACTTATACATCTTGTTAGATTACACAAACTAGGAAAGCTTGAACTTGCTGCACTCAACCTTCTTAGTAGGAAAGCAACTGATTCCTAGAACCAAAACAGCTTATTTCATATAGTACAAAATATGGCAATGATGTTGATTGTTTTCTAAACAAAGTATTTTAGAAATGAGGCGAATCTAATAAGTTGTACATTTTGTTAGATTACACAAACAAGGAAAGTTTGAACTTGCTGCACTCAACCTTCTTCATAGGAAAGCAACTGATTCCGAGAAACGAACTAGCTATTTTCACACAGTACACGGTTCGGCAATGAGGATGTTTGTTTTCTAAACGAACTGCTGTAGAAATGACGCCAATCTACTCTGTTGTACATCTTTTTAGATTACATTAACAGAGAAAGTTTTATCTTGCTGCACTCCCCCTTCTTTGTTTTAAAACAACTGATTCCTATAACCAAACTACCTTATTTCACACAGTACAGTGTTCGGCAATATAGATGTTTGTTTTCTCAACAAACTACTTTAGAAATGAGGTGAATCTATTAAGTTGTACATCTTTTTAGATTACATTAACAAGGAAAGGTTGAACTTGTTGCAGTCAACCATCTCCGTAGAAAAGCACCTGATTCCTAGAACCGAAGTAGGTTATTTCCCACATTACACTGTTCGGCAATGAAGATGTTTCTTTTCTAAACAAAGCAGTTTAGAAATGAGGCGAATCTAATAAGTTGTACATCTTGTTAGATTACGCAAACAAGGAAAGTTTGAACTTGCTGCACTCAACCTTATTCGTAGGAAAGCAACTGATTCCTAGAAATGAACTAGTTTTTTCACACAGTACAGTGTTTGGCAATGAAGATGTTTGTTTTCTAAACAAAGTAGTTTAGAAATGAAGCGTAACTTGTAAATTTTACAGCTTGTTAGATTACACAAAGAAGGAAAGTTTGAACTTGCTGCATCAACCTTCTTCGTAGGAAAGCAACTGATTCCTAGAACTGAACTAGCTTATTTCACACAGTACAGTGTTCTGCAATGAAGATGTTTGTTTTCTAAACAAAGTAGTTTAGAAATAAAGCGAAACTTGTAAGTTTTATAGCTTGTTAGATTACACAAACAAGGAAAGTTTAAACTTGCTGCACTCAACCTTCTTAGTAGGAATGCAACTGATTACTAGATCGAACTAGCTTATTTCACACAGTATAGTGTTCGACAATGAAGATGGTTGTCTTCAAAGCAAACTTCTTTAGAAATGAAACGAATCTACTAAGTTGTGCTTCTTGTTAGATTACATATACCAGGAAAGTTTCAACTTGCTGCACTCAACCACTTCATAGGAAAGCAAGTCATTCCAAGAACAGAACTATCTTACTTCACACAGTACCTTGTTCAGCAATGAAGGTATTTGTTTTCTAAACTAACACTTTAGTAATGAAACATATCTACTAAGTTGTGCATCTTGTTAGATTACACAAACCAGGATATGTTCAATTTGCTGCACTCAACCATCTTGCTAGTAACGCAACTCATATTGAGAACAGAACTAGCTTACTTCACACAGTACAGTGATAGGAAATGAAGGTGTTTGTTTTCTAAGTAAACTACATTAGAAATGAAACGAATCTACTAAGTTGTGCATCTTGTTAGACTACAAAAACCAGGAAAGTTTCAAATTGCTCCACTCAACCGTCTTGGTAGGAAAGCAACTCATTCCGAGAACAGAAGTAGCTTACTCCACACAGTACAGTGTTCGTCAATGAAGGTGTTTGTTTTCCTTGAAAACTACATTAGAAATGAAATGAAACTACCGAGTTGTGCATCTTTTTAGATAACACAAACCAGGAATGTTTCCACATGATGCACTCAACCGTCTTCATAGGAAAGCAACTCATTCGGAGAATAGAACCAGCTTCTTTCACACAGTAGTGTTCGGCAATAAAGGTTTTTGTTTCTAAGCAAACTACTTTAGAAATGAAACAAATCTACTAAGTTGTGCATATTGTTAGATTAAACAAACCAGGATAGTTTCAATTTTCTGCACGCAATCATCTTGGAAAGAAAGCAACTGATTCCGAGAATAGATCTAACTTGTTTCACACAGTAGTGTCCGGCAATAAAGGTTTTTTTGTTTTCTAAGCAAACTACTTTAGAAATGAAATGAATCTACTAAGTTTTGCATATTGTTAGATTAAAAAAACCAGGATACTTTCAATTTTCTGCACTCAATCATCTATGTAAGAAAGAAATCATTCCGAGAATAGAACTAGCTTGTTTCACACCGTGTTGTTCGGCAATAAAGGTGTTTGTTTTCTAAGCAAACTACTTCAGAAATGAAACGAATCTACTAAGCTGTGAATCTTGTTAGATTACACAAACCAGGATAGTTTCCTTTGCTGCACTCAACCGTCTTCGTAGGAAAGCAATTCATTCCGAGAATAGAATTAGCTTACGTCACACAGAACAGTGTTCAGCAATGAATGTGTTCGTTTTCTAAGCAAACTACTTTAGAAATGAAACGAATCTACTAAGTTGTGCATCTTGTTAGATTACACAAACCTGGAAAGGATTAACTTGCTGCACTCAACCGTCTTGGTAGGACTGAAACTCTTATCGAGAACAGAACTAGCTTACTTCACACAGCACAGTGTTTGGCAATGAAGGTGTTTGCTTTCCTACAAAACTTCTTTAGAAATGAAACGAATCTACTAAGTTGTGCATCTTGTTAGATTACACAAACCAGGACACTTTCAATTTGCTGCACTCAACCGTCTTGGTAGGAACACAACTCATTTCGAGAACAGAACTAGCTTACTTCACACATTACAGTGTTCGGCAATGAAGGTGTTTGTTTTCTAAGCAAACTACTTTAGAAATGAAACGAATCTACTAAGTTGTGCATCTTGTTAGTTTCCACAAACCAGGAACGTTTCAACTTGCTGCAATCCACAGTCTTGGTAGGAAAGCAACTCATATCAAGAACAGAACTAGCTTAATTCACACAGTACAGTGTTCGGCAATGAAGGTATTTGTTTTCTAAGCAAACTACTTTAGAAATGAAACGAAGCTACTAAGTTGTACATCTTGTTAGATTAAACAAATCAGGAAAGATTCCACTTGATGCACTCAACCGTCTTCATAAGAAAGCAACTCATTCCGAGAACAGAACTAGCTTACTTTACACAGCACATTGTTTGGCAATGAAGGTGTTTCTTTTCTAAGCAAACTACTTTAGAAATGACACGAATATACTAAGTTGTGCATCTTTTTAGATAACACAAACCAGGAAAGTTTCTACTTTCTGCACTCAACCATCTTGTAGGAAAGTAACTCATTCCGAGAACAGAACCAGCTTCTTTCACACAGTAGTGTTCAGGAATAAAGGTGTTTGTTTCTAACCAAACTACTTTAGAAATGAAACAAATCTACTAAGTTGTGCATCTTGTTCAATTACACAAACCAGGATAGTTTCAATTTGCTGCACTCAACCGTCTTGGTAAGAAAGCAACTCATTCCCACAATGGAACTAGCTTACTTCACACAGTACATTGTTGGTCATGATGGTGTTTGTTTTCTAACCAAACTACTTTAGAAATGAAACGAAGCTACTAAGTTGTATATCTTGTTAGACTAAACAAATCAGGAAAGTTCCAACTTACTGCACTCCACTGTCTTGGTAGGAAAGCAACTCATTCCAAGAATAGAACTAGCTTACTTCACACTGTACATTGTTCAGCAATGAGGGTGTTTGTTTTCTAAGCTAACTACTTTAGAAATGAAACGAATCTACTTAGTTGTGCATCTTGTTAGATTACACAAACCAGGATAGTTTCAATTTGCTGCACTTAACCGTCTTGGCAAGAACGCAACTCATTTCTAGAACAGAATTAGCTTACTTCACACAGTACAGTGTTGGTCAATGATGGTGTTTGTTTTCTAAGCAAACTACTTTAGAAATGAAAAGAATCTACTAAGTTGTGCATCTTGTTAGAGTAAACAAACCAGGAAAGTTTCAACTTTCTTCTCAACTGTCTCAGTAGGAAAGCAACTCATTCTGAGAGCAGAACTAGCTTACTTCACACAGTACAGTGTTACGCAATGAATATGTTTGTTTTCTAAGAAAACTACTTTAGAAATGAAACAAATCTCCTAAGTTGTGCATCGTTTTAGATAACAGAAACTAGGAAAGTTTCCATATGCTGCACTCAACTGTCTTCTTAGGAAAGCCACTCATTCTGAGAATAGAACTAACTTGTTTCACACAGTAGTGTTTGGCATTGAATGCGTTTGTTTTCCAAGCAAACTACTTTAGAAATGAAATGTATCAACTAAGTTGTGCATCTTTTTATATAACACAAACCAGGAAAGTTTCAACATGATGCACTCAACCGTCTTCGTAGGAAATCAACTCATTCCGAGTATAGAACCAGCTTCTTTCACACAGTAGTGCTCGGCATTAAAGGTGTTTGTTTCTAAGCAAACTACTTTAGAAATGAAATGAATCTACTAAGTTGTGCATCTTGTTGGATTACACAAACCAGGACAGTTTCAATATGCTGCACTCAACCGTTTTGGTAGGAAAGCAACTCATTCCGAGAACATAACCAGCTTACTTCACACAGTTCAGTGTTTCGCAATGAAGGTGTTTTTTTTCTAAGCAAACTACATTAGAAATGAAACGAATCTACTAAGTTGGGCATCTTGTTACAATACACAAACCAATAAAGTTTCAATTTGCTGCACTCAACTGTCTTGGTAGGAAAGCAATTCATTCCGAGGACAGAGCTAGCTTACTTTACACAGTACAGTGTTCGGCAATGAAGGTGTTTTTTTTAATAAGCAAAGAACTTTAGAAATGTAACGAATCTGCTAAGTTGTGCATCTTGTTACATTACATACCAGGATACTTTCAATATGCTGCACTCACCGTCTTGGTAGGAAAGCAACTCATCCCGAGAACAGAACTATCTTACTTCACACAGTACAGTGTTCTTCAATGAAGGTGTTTGTTTTCTTAGAAAACTATTTTAGAAATGAAACGAATATACTAAGTTGTGCATCTTGTTAGATTACATAAACCAGGATAGTTTCAATTTGCTGCACTCAACCGTCTTGGTAGGAAAGCAACTCATTCAGAGAACAGAACTAGCTTACTTCACAGAGTACAGTGTTTGGCAATGAAGGTGTTTCTTTGCTCAGCAAACTACTTTAGAAATGAAACAAATCTACTAAGTTGTGCATGTTGTTAGATTATACAAACAGGATAGTTTCATTTTGCTCCACTCAACCATCTTGGTAGGAAAGCAACTCATTCCGAGAACAGAAGAAGCTTACTTCATACAGCACAGTGTTCGGCAATGAATGTGTTTGTTTTCTAAGGAAACTTCTTTAGAAATGAAACAAATCTACTAAGTTGTGCATATTGTTAGATTACACAAACCAGGATAGTTTCAATTTGCTGCACTCAACCGTCTTGGTAGGAAAGCAACTCATTCAGAGAACAGAACTAGCTTACTTCACACAGTACAGTATTGGCAATGAAGGTGTTTGTTTTCTAAGCAAATACTTTAGAAATGAAACGAATCTACTAAGTTGTGCATCTTGTTAGATTACACAATCCAGGATAGTTTCAATTTGCTGCACTCAACTGTCTTCGTAGGAAAGCAACTCATTCCAATAACAGAATTAGCTTACCTCACACAGTAAACTGTTCGGCAATGAAGGTGTTTGTTTTCTAAGCAAACCACTTTAGAAATGAACTGAATCTACTAAGTTGTGAATCTTGTTCGATTGGACAAGCCAGGATAGTTTCAATTTGCTGCACTAAACCGTCTTGGCAAGAAAACAACTCATTCTGAGAACGGAACTCACTTACCTATACCAGTACATTGTTGGTCAATGAAGGTGTTTGTTTTCTAAGCAAATTACTTTAGGAATGAAACGAAACTACCAATTTGTGCATCTTGTTAGATTACACAAACCAGGAAAGTTTCAACTTGCTGCACTCAATCGTCTTAGTAGGGAAGCAACTCATTCCAAGAACAGAACTAGTTACATCAAACAGTACAGTGTTTGGCAATGAAGGTGTTTGTTTTCCAAGGAAACTACATTAGAAATGAAACGGATCTACTAAGTTCTGCACCTGGATAGATTACACAATCCAGGAAAGGATGAAATTCCTGCACTCAACCCTCTTGGTAGGAATGCAACTCATATCGAGAACAGAACTAGCTTACTTCACACACTACAGTGTTTGGCAATGAAGTTGTTTGTTTTCTAAGCAAACTACTTTAGAAATGAAAAAAATCTACTAAGTTGTGCATCTTGATAGATTACACAAACCAGGAAAGTTTCAACTTCATCCCCTCAACCGTCTTGGTAGGAAAGCAACTCATTCAGAGAACAGAAGTAGCTTACTTCAAACACTACAGTTGTTGGCAATGAAGGTGTTGGTTTTCTCAGTAAACTATTTTAGAAATGAAAAGAATCTACTAAGTTCTGCATCTTCTTAAATTACACAAACCACGATAGTTTCAATTTGCTGCACTCAACCGTCTTGTTAGGAACAGAACTCATTTAGAGAACAGAACTAGCTTACTTCACACAGTACAGTATTCGCCAATGAATGTGTTCGTTTTCTAAGCAAACTACTTTAGAAATGAAATGAAACTACTATGTTGTGCATCTTGTTAGATTTCACAAACCAGGAAAGTTTCAACTTGCTGCACTGTATTGTCTTAGTAGGAAAGCAACTCATTCTGAGAACAGAACTAGCTTATTTCATACAGTTCAGTGTTCGGAAATGAAGGTGTTTGTTTTCTAAGCAAACTACTTTAGAAATGACACGAATCTACTAAGTTGTGCAGCCTGTTAGATTACACAAACCAGGAAAGGATTAACTTGCTGCACTCAACCGTCTAGGTAGGAATGCAACTCATATCGAGAACAGAACTAGGTTACTTCACACAGAGTGTTCAGCAATGAAGGTGTTTGTTTTCTAAGCAAACTTCTTTAGAAATGAAACGAATCTACTACGTGGTAAATCTTGTTAGATTACACAAACTAGGAAAGATTCAACTTGCTTTACTCAACCGTCTTCATCGGAGAACAACTCATTCCGAGAATTGAACTAGCTTACTTCACACAGTACAGTGTTTGGCAATGAAGGTGTTTGTTTTCTAAGCAAACTACTTCAGAAATGAAACGAATCTACATAGTTGTGCATCTTTTTAGATTACACAAACCAAGAAAGTTTCAATTTACTGCACTCAACCGTCTTAGTAGGAAAGCAACTCATTCCGAGGACAGAGCTAGCTTACTTCACACAGTACATTGTTCAGCAATGAAGGTGTTTGTTTTCTAAGCAAAGTATTTTAGAAATGTAACGAATCTACTAAGTACTGCATTTTGTTAGATTACACAAACCGGGATAGTTTCAATTTGCTGGACTCAACCATCTTGGTAGGAAAGCAACTCATTCAGAGAACAGAACTCGCTTACTTCACACTGTACAGTGTACGGCAATGAAGGTGTTTGTTTTCTCAGCAAACTACTTTAGAAATGAAACGAATCTTCACAATTGTGCATCTTGTTAGATTACACAAACCAGGAAAGTTTCACCTTGCTCCACTGAACCCTCTTGGTAGGAAAGCAACTCGTTCTGAGAACAGAACTAGATTACTTCACACAGTAAAGCGCTCGGCAATGAGGGTGTTTGCTTTCTAAGCAAACTACTTTAGAAATGAAATGAATCTACAAAGTTGTGCATCTTGTTAGATTACACAAACCAGGAAAGGCTCAACTTGCTCCACTCAACCGTCTTCCTAGGAAAGCAAGTCATTCTGAGAACAGAACTAGCTTACTTCACACAGTACAGTGTTGGGCAATGAAGGTGTTTGTTTTCTAAGCAACCTACTTTAGAAATGAAACGAATCTACTAGGTTGTGCATCTTCTTAGATTTCACAAACCAGGAAAGTCTCAACTTGTTTCACTTAATGTCTTGGTAAGAAAGCAACTCAATCCGAGAATAGAACTAGCTTACTTCACACAGTACAGTGTTGGGCAATGAAGGTGTTTGTTTTCTATGCAAACTACTTTAGACATGAAATGAATCTACTAAGTTGTGCATCTTGTTGATTACATAAACCAGGAAAGGTTCAACTTCCTTCACTCAATTGTCTTCGTAGGAAAGTAACTCATTCCGCGGACAGAACTAGCCTACCGCACACAGTACAGTGTTCGGAAATGAAGGTGTTCGTTTTCTATACAAACTTCTTTGGAAATGAAACGAATTTACCATGTTGTTGATATTGTTAGATTACACAAACCAGGATATTTTCAACTTGCTACACTCAACTGTCTTGGTAGGAAAGCAACTCATTCCGAGAACAGAACTAGCTTCCTTCACACAGTACAGAGTTTGACAATGAAGGTGTTTGTTTTCTAAGCAAACTACTTTAGAAATGTAACGAATCTGCTGCGTTGTGCATCTTTTTAGCTTACACAAACCAGGAAAGTTTCACCTTGCTCCCCTCAACCGTCTTGGTAGGGGAGCAACTCATTCCGAGAACAGAACTAGCTTATTTCACACAGTACAGTGTTCAGCAATGAAGCTCTTTGTTTTCTAAGCAAACTACTTTAGAAATGAAAGGAATATACTAAGTTGTGCATCTTCTTAAAATACACAAGCAAGGAAATTTTCAACTTGCTGCACTCAACAGTCTTGGTAGGAAAGCAACTCATTCCGAGAACACACCTAGCTGACTTCACACAGTAAAGTATTAGGTAATGAAGGTGTTTGTTTTCTGAGCAAACTACATCAGAAATGAAACGAATCTACTAAGTTGTGCATCTTGTTAGATTAACAAACCGGGTAAGTTTCAACTTGCTGCACTCAACCATCTTCGTAGGAAAGCAACTCATTCCGAGAACAGAACTACCTTAAGTCACACAGTACAGTGTTCAATAATAAAGGTGTTTGTTTTCTAAGCAAACTACTTAAGAAATGAAACGAAGCTACTAAGTTGTGGATCTTGTTAGATTACACAAACCAGGATATTTTCAACTTGCTGCACTCAACCGTCTTGGTAGGAAAGGAACTCATTCTGAGAACAGAACCTGCTTATTTCACACAGTACAGTGTTCAGCAATGAAGGTGGTTGTTTTCTAATCAAACTACTTTAGTAATGAAAGGAATCTACTAAGTTTTGCATCTTGTTAGATTACACAAACAAAAATAATTTCAATTTCCTGAACTTAAACATCTTTGTAAGAAAGCAACTCATTCCGAGAACCAAACTAGCTTGCTTCACACAGTACAGTGTACGGCAATGAAGGTGTTTGTTTTTTAAGCAAACTACTGTACAAATGAAACGAATCTACTAAGTGGTGCATCTTGTTAGATTAAACAAACCAGAAAAGGATTAACTTGCTGCACTCAACCGTGTTGGTAGGAATGCAAGTCATATCGAGAACAGAATTAGCTTACTTCACACAGTGCAGTGTTTGGGAATGAATGTGTTTGTTTTCTAAGCAAACTACTTTAGAAATGAAACGAATCTACCAAGTTGTGCATCTTGTTATATTACACAAAACAGGTAAATTTCAACTTGATGCACTCAACCGTCTTCGTAGGAAAGCAACTCATTCTGAGAACAGAAATAGCTTACTTCACACCGTACAGTGTTAAGTAATGAAGGTGTTTGTTTTCTATGCAAACTACTTTAGAAATGAAACAAATATACTACGTTGTGCATGTTATAAGATTACACAAACCAGGAAAGTTTCAACTTGCTGCATTCAACCATCCGTAGGAAAGCAACTCATTCTGACAACAGAACTAGCTTATTTCACACAGTACAGTGTTCAGCAATGAAGGAGTTTGTTTTCTAAGCATACTACTTTAGAAATGAAATGAATTTACTAATTCGTGCATCTTGTTAGATTACACACACCGGAAGGGTTCAACTTCCTGCACTCAACCATCTTCATAGAAAGCAACTCATTCTGAGTACAGAACTAGCTTTCCTCACACAATACAGTGTTGGCAATGAAGGTGTTTGTTTTCTAAGCAAACTACTTTAGAAATGAATCAAATCTACTATGTTGTGCATCTTGTTAGCTTACTCAAATCAGGATAGTTTCAGTTTCCTGCACTCAACCGTCTTGGTAGGAAAGCAAGTCATTCCGAGAACAGAACTGCCTTACTTCACACAGTACAGTGTTCGGCAATATCAGTGTTTGTTTTGTAAGCAAACTTCGTTAGAAATGAAATGAATCTACTGAGTTGAGCATCTTGTTAGATTACACAATCAGGGAGAGTTTCAATTTGCTGCACTCCACCGTCTTGGTAGGAAAGCAACACAATCCGAGGACAGAACTAGCTTATTTCACATAGTACAGTGATTGGCAATGAAGGTGTTTTTTTTCTAAGCAAACGACGTTAGAAATGAAAGGAATCTACTAAGTTGTGCATCATGTTACATTACAAAAACCAGGGAAGTTTCAACTGGCTGCACTCAACCGTCTTCATAGGGAAGCACCTCAACCCGAGGACAGTACTAGCTTACTTCACACAGTGCAGTGTGCAGCAATGAAGGTGTTTGTTTTCTAAGCAAACTTCTTTAGAAATGAAATGAATCTATTAAGTTGTGCATCTTGTTAGTTCACACAAACCAGGAAAATTTCAACTTGTTGCACTCACCCATGTTCATAGGAAGGCAACTGGTTCTGAGCACAGAACAAGCTAATTTCACACAGTACAGTTTTTGGGAATGAAGGTGTTTCTTTTCTAAGCAAACTTCTTTTGAAATGAAACGAATCTGCTAAGTTGTGCATCTTTTTAGCTTAAACAAACCAGGAAAGTTTCAACTTGCTGCACTCCACCATCTCCGTAGGAAAGGAACTCATTCCGAGAACAGAACTAGCTTATTTCACACAGGACAGTGTTCGGCAATGAAGGTGTTTGTTTTCTAAGCAAAATTCCTTAGAAATAAAACGAATCTACTGAGTTGTGCACCTTGTCAGATTACACAAACCAGGAAAGGTTCAACTTGCTGCACTCAACAGTCTTGGTATGAAAGCAACTCATATCGAGAAAAGAACTAGTTAATTCACACAGTACAGTGTTCGGCAATGAAGGTGTTTGTTTTCCCAGAAAACTTCTGTATAAATGAAACGAATCTACTAAGTTGTACATCTTGTTCGTTTACACAAACCGGGAAAGTTTCAACTTGCCTCACTCTACCGTATTAGCAGGAAAGCAACTCATTCCGAGGACAGAACTAGCTTATTTCACACAGTACAGTGTTCAGCAATGAGGGTGTTTGTTTTCTAAGCAAACTTCTTTAGAAATGAAATGAATTTACTAAATTGTGCATCTTGTTCGATTACACACACCAGGAATGGTTCAACATGCTGCACTCAACCGTATTCATAGGAAAGAAACTCATTCTGAGAACAGAACTAGCTTATTTCACACAGTACAGTGTTTGGCAATGAAGGTGTTTGTTTTCTAGGAAAACTACTTTAGAAATTAAACGAATCTACTAAGTTGTGCATCTTGTTATATTACACAAACCAGGAAAGTTTCAACTTCCTGCACTCAACCATCTTCGTGGGAAATCAGCTCATTTTCACAACAGAACTAGCTTGTTTCACACAGTACAGTGTTCGACAATGAAGGTGTTTGTTTACTAAGCAAACTACATTAGAAATGATACGAATTTACTAAGTTGTGCATCTTTTTAGATTACACAAACCAGGAAAGGTTCAACTTGCTGCACTGAACCGTCTTGGTAGCACAGCAACTCATTCCGAGAAGAGAACTAGCTTACTTCACACAGTACAGTGTTCGGCAATGAAGGTGTTTGTTTTCTAGGCAAACTTCTTTAGAAATGAAATGAATCCACTCAGTTGTGCATCTTGTTAGATTATTCACACCAGGAAAATTACAACATGCTGCACTCACCCGTCTTCGTAGGAAAGCAACTCATTCCGAGCACAGAACTAGCTAACTTCACGAAGTACAGAGTTCGGGAATGATGGTGTTTTTTTTTTTTCTAAGCAAACTTCATTGGAAATGAAACAGATATACAAAGTTGTGCATCTTGTTGGAATACACAAACCAGGAAAGGTTCAACTTGCTTCATTCAACCGTCTTCGTAGGAAAGCAACTCATTCTGAGAACAGAACCAGTTTTCTTCACACAGTACAGTGTTCGAAAATGAAGGTGTTTGTTTTCTAAGCAAACTATTTTAGAAATGAAACGAATATACTATGTTGTGCATCTTGTTAGATTACACAAACCAGGAAAGTTTCAACTAGCTGCACTCAACCGTCTTCGTAGGAAAGAACCTCATTCTGAGAACTGAACTACCTTATTTCACACAGTACAGTGTTTGGCAATGAAGGTGTTTGTTTTCTAAGCAAACTACTTTAGAAATGAAACAAATCTACTAAGTTGTGCATCTTGTTAGATTACACAAACCAGGAACGTTTGAACTGGCTGCACACAACCATCTTTGTAGGAAAGCAACTCATTCTGAGAACAGAACTAGCTTACTTCACACAGTACAATGTTTCTTCAATGAAGGTGTTTGTTTTCTAAGCAAACTACTTTAGAAATCAAATGAATCTACTAAATTGTGCATCTTGTTAGATTACACAAACTAGGAAAATTTCAACTTACTGCACTCAACCGTCTTCATAGGAAAGCAACTCATTCCAAACACAGAACTAGCTTACTTCACACAGTACAGTGTTTGGGAATGATGGTGTTTGTTTTCTAAGCAAACTTCTTCAGAAATGAAACGAATCTACTAAGTTGTGCATCTTGTTAGATTACACAAACCAGGAAAGTTTCAACTTCCTGCACTCACCCATCTTTGTGGGAAAGCAACTCATTCTGAGAACAGAACTAGCTTACTTCACACAGTACAGTGTTCGGCAATGAAGGTGTTTGTTTTCTAGGCAAAATAATTTAACAATGTAAAGAATCTACTAAGTTGTGCATCTTCTTAGATTACACAAACCAGGAAAGGATCAACTTGCTCCACTAAACCATCTTTGTAGGAAAGCAACTCATTCCGAGAACAGAACTAGCTTACTTCACACAGTAGAGTGTTTGGCAATGAAGGTGTTCGTTTTCTAAGCAAACCACTTTAGAAATGAAATGAGTCCACTAAGTTGTGCATCTTGTTATATTACTCAAATGAGAAAAGTTTCAACTTGCTCCACTGAACTGGCTTGGTAGGGAAGCAACTCATTCCCAGAACAGAACTAGGTTACTTCACACAGTACAGTGTTTGGCAATGAAGGTGTTTGTTTTCTAAGCAAACTACTTTAAGAATGAAACGAATCTACTAAGTTGTGCATCTTGTTAGATTACACAAACCAGGAAATGTTCAACTTGCTGCACTCAACTGTCTTGGTAGGAAAGCAACTCATTCTGAGAACAGAACTAGCTTACTTCACACAGTACAGTGTTCAGCAATGAAGGTGTTTGTTTTCTAAGCAAACTACTTTAGAAATGAAACGAATCTACTAAGTTGTACATCTTGTTAGATTACACAAACCAGGAAAGGTTCAACTTGCTGCACTCAACCATCTTTGTAGGAAAGCAACTCATTCCAAGAACAGAACTAGCTTCCCTCACACAGTACAGTGTTTGGCAATGAATGTGTTTGTTTTCTAAGCAAACTACTTTAGAAATGAAACGAATCTACTAAGTTGTGCATCTTGTTAGATTACACAAACCAGGAAAGTTTCAACTTGCTGCACTCAACAGTCTTGCAGGGAAAGCAACTCATTCCAGAGAACAGAACAGGCTTACTTCACACAGTACAGTGTTAACAATGAAGGTGTTTGTTTTCTAAGCAAACTACTTTAGAAATTAAACGAATATAATAATTTGTGCATCTTGTTAGATTACGCAACCAGGAAATGTTCAACTTGCTGCACTCAACAGTCTTGGTAGGAAAGCAACTCATTCCAAGAACAGAACTAGCTTATTTCACACAGTAAAGTGTTTGGAAATGAAGGTGTTTGTTTTCTAAGCAAACTACTTTAGAAATGAAACGAATCTACTAAGTTGTGCATCTTGTTAGATTACACAAACCAGCAAAGTTTCAACTTGCTGCACTCAACCATCTTCAGGAAAGCAACTCATTCCGAGAACAGAACTAGCTTACTTCACACAGTACAAGGTGTTTGTTTTCTAAGCAAACTTCTTTAGAAATACAATGAATCTACTACATTGTGCATCTTGTTAGATTACACAAAACCAGGAAAGTTTCAACTTCCTGCACTCAACCTTCTTCGTAGGAAACCAAGTCATTCCAAGAACAGAACTACCTTACTTCACACAGAACAGTGTTCAGCAATGAAGCTGTTTGTTTTCTAAGAAAACTACTTTAGAAATGAAACAAATCTACTAAGTTGCACATCTTGTTAGATTACACAAACAAGGAAAGTTTTAACTTGCTGCACTCAATCGTCTTCGTAGGAAAGCAACTCATTTGAACAGAACTAGCTTACTTCACAAACTTCAGTGTTCGGCCATGAAGGTGTTTGTTTTTCTAAACAAACTGTTTTAGAAATGAAACTAATTTACTAAGTTGTGCATCTTGTTAGATTACACAAACCAGGAAATATTCAACTTGCTGCACTCAACTGTCTTGGTAGGAATGCAACTCATTCTGAGAACAGAACTAGCTTATTTCACACAGTACAGTGTTTGGGCAATGAAGGTGTTTGTTTTCTAATCAAACTACTTTAGAAATGAAACGAATCTACTAAGTTGTGCATCTTGTTAGATTACACAAACCAGGAAAGTTTCAACTAGCTGCACTCAACCATCTTGGTAGGAAAGCAACTCATTCCGAGAACAGAACTAGCTTACTTCAAACAGTACAGTGTTCGGCAATGAAGTGTTTCTTTTCTAAGCAAACTACTTTAGAAATGAAAAGAATCTACTAAGTTGTGAATCTTGTTAGATTACACAAACCAGGAAAGGTTCAACTTGCTGGACTCAACAGTCTTGGTAGGAAAGCAACTCATTCCGAGAACAGAACTAGCTTACTTCACACAGTACAGTGTTAGGTAATGAAGGTGTTTGTTTTCTAAGCAAACTACTTTAGAAATGAAACAAATCTAGTAAGTTGTGTGCATCTTGTTAGATTACACAAACCAGGAAAGGTTCAACTTGCTGCACTCAACTGTCTTAGTAGGAAAGAAACTCATTCCGAGAACAGAACTAGCTTATTTCAAACAGTACAGTGTTCAGAAATGAAGGTGTTTGTTTTCTAAACAAACTACTTTAGAAATGAAATGAATCTACTAAGTTGTGCATCTTGTTAGATTACACAAAACCAGGAAAGTTTCAACTTGCTGCACTCAAACGTCTTTATAGGAAAGCAACTCATTCCGAAACAAAACCAGCTTAATTCACACAGTACAGTGTTTGGCAATGAAGGTGTTTGTTTTCTAAGCAAACTACTTTAGAAATGAAACGAATCTACATAGTTGTGCATCTTGTTAGATTACACAAACCAGGAAAGTTTCAATTTACTGCACTCAACCGTCTTTTGTAGGAAAGCAACTCATTCGAGAACAGAACTAGCTTACTTCACACAGTACATTGTTCAGCAATGAAGGTGTTTGTTTTCTAAGCAAACTATTTTAGAAATGTAACGAATCTACTAAGTTGTGCATTTTGTTAGATTACACAAACCAGGATAGTTTCAATTTGCTGCACTCAACCATCTTGGTAGGAAAGCAACTCATTCAGAAGAACAGAACTAGCTTACTTCACACTGTACAGTGTTCGGCAATGAAGGTGTTTGTTTTCTCAGCAAACTACTTTAGAAATGAAAGGAATCTTCACAATTGTGCATCTTGTTAGATTACACAAACCAGGAAAGTTTCACCTTGCTCCACTGAACCCTCTTGGTAGGAAAGCAACTCATTCTGAGAACAGAACTAGATTACTTCACACAGTAAAGTGTTCGGCAATGAAGTGTTTGTTTTCTAAGCAAACTACTTTAGAAATGAAATGAATCTACAAAGTTGTGCATCTTGTTAGATTACACAAACCAGGAAAGGCTCAACTTGCTCCACTCAACCGTCTTCCTAGGAAAGCAACTCATTCTGAGAACAGAACTAGCTTACTTCACACAGTACAGTGTTGGGCAATGAAGGTGTTTGTTTTCTAAGCAACCTACTTTAGAAATGAAACGAATCTACTAGGTTGTGCATCTTCTTAGATTTCACAAACCAGGAAAGTCTCAACTTGTTTCACTCAATGTCTTGGTAAGAAAGCAACTCAATCCGAGAATAGAACTAGCTTACTTCACACAGTACAGTGTTGGGCAATGAAGGTGTTTGTTTTCTATGCAAACTACTTTAGACATGAAATGAATCTACTAAGTTGTGCATCTTGTTGATTACATAAACCAGGAAAGGTTCAACTTCCTTCACTCAATTGTCTTCGTAGGAAAGTAACTCATTCCGCGGACAGAACTAGCCTACCGCACACAGTACAGTGTTCGGAAATGAAGGTGTTCGTTTTCTATACAAACTTCTTTGGAAATGAAACGAATTTACCATGTTGTTGATATTGTTAGATTACACAAACCAGGATATTTTCAACTTGCTACACTCAACTGTCTTGGTAGGAAAGCAACTCATTCCGAGAACAGAACTAGCTTCCTTCACACAGTACAGAGTTTGACAATGAAGGTGTTTGTTTTCTAAGCAAACTACTTTAGAAATGTAACTAATCTGCTGTTGTGCATCTTTTTAGCTTACACAAACCAGGAAAGTTTCACCTTGCTCCCCTCAACCGTCTTGGTAGGGGAGCAACTCATTCCGAGAACAGAACTAGCTTATTTCACACAGTACAGTGTTCGGCAATGAAGCTCTTTGTTTTCTAAGCAAACTACTTTAGAAATGAAACGAATATACTAAGTTGTGCATCTTCTTAAAATACACAAGCAAGGAAATTTTCAACTTGCTGCACTCAACAGTCTTGGTAGGAAAGCAACTCATTCCGAGAACACACCTAGCTGACTTCACACAGTAAAGTATTAGGTAATGAAGGTGTTTGTTTTCTGAGCAAACTACATCAGAAATGAAACGAATCTACTAAGTTGTGCATCTTGTTAGATTAACAAACCGGGTAAGTTTCAACTTGCTGCACTCAACCATCTTCGTAGGAAAGCAACTCATTCCGAGAACAGAACTACCTTAAGTCACACAGTACAGTGTTCAATAATAAAAGGTGTTTGTTTTCTAAGCAAACTACTTAAGAAATGAAACAGAATCTACTAAGTTGTGGATCTTGTTAGATTACACAAACCAGGATATTTTTTCAACTTGCTGCACTCAACCGTCTTGGTAGGAAAGGAACTCATTCTGAGAACAGAACCTGCTTATTTCACACAGTACAGTGTTCAGCAATGAAGGTGGTTGTTTTCTAATCAAACTACTTTAGTAATGAAAGGAATCTACTAAGTTTTGCATCTTGTTAGATTACACAAACAAAAAATAATTTCAATTTCTGAACTTAAACATCTTTGTAAGAAAGCAACTCATTCGAGAACCAAACTAGCTTGCTTCACACAGTACAGTGTTCAAATGAAGGTGTTTGTTTTTAAGCAAACTACTGTACAAATGAAACGAATCTACTAAGTGGTGCATCTTGTTAGATTAAACAAACCAGAAAGGATTAACTTGCTGCACTCAACCGTGTTGGTAGGAATGCAAGTCATTCTGAGAACAGAATTAGCTTACTTCACACAGTGCAGTGTTTGGGAATGAATGTGTTTGTTTTCTAAGCAAACTACTTTAGAAATGAAACGAATCTACCAAGTTGTGCATCTTGTTATATTACACAAAACAGGTAAATTTCAACTTGATGCACTCAACCGTCTTCGTAGGAAAGCAACTCATTCTGAGAACAGAAATAGCTTACTTCACACCGTACAGTGTTAAGTAATGAAGGTGTTTGTTTTCTATGCAAACTACTTTAGAAATGAAACAAATATACTACGTTGTGCATGTTATAAGATTACACAAACCAGGAAAGTTTCAACTTGCTGCACTCAACCATCCGTAGGAAAAGCAACTCATTCTGACAACAGAACTAGCTTATTTCACACAGTACAGTGTTCAGCAATGAAGGAGTTTGTTTTCTAAGCATACTACTTTAGAAATGAAATGAATTTACTAATTCGTGCATCTTGTTAGATTACACACACCGGGAAAGGTTCAACCGTCTTCATAGGAAAGCAACTCATTCTGAGTACAGAACTAGCTTTCCTCACACAATACAGTGTTGGCAATGAAGGTGTTTGTTTTCTAAGCAAACTACTTTAGAAATGAATCAAATCTACTATGTTGTGCATCTTGTTAGCTTACTCAAATCAGGATAGTTTCAGTTTCCTGCACTCAACCGTCTTGGTAGGAAAGCAAGTCATTCCGAGAACAGAACTGCCTTACTTCACACAGTACAGTGTTCGGCAATATCAGTGTTTGTTTTCTAAGCAAACTTCGTTAGAAATGAAATGAATCTACTGAGTTGAGCATCTTGTTAGATTACACAATCAGGAGAGTTTCAATTTGCTGCACTCCACCGTCTTGGTAGGAAAGCAACACAATCCGAGAACAGAACTAGCTTATTTCACATAGTACAGTGATTGGCAATGAAGGTGTTTTTTTCTAAGCAAACGACGTTAGAAATGAAAGGAATCTACTAAGTTGTGCATCATGTTACATTACAAAAACCAGGGAAGTTTCAACTGGCTGCACTCAACCGTCTTCATAGGGAAGCACCTCAACCCGAGGACAGTACTAGCTTACTTCACACAGTGCAGTGTGCAGCAATGAAGGTGTTTGTTTTCTAAGCAAACTTCTTTAGAAATGAAATGAATCTATTAAGTTGTGCATCTTGTTAGTTCACACAAACCAGGAAAATTTCAACTTGTTGCACTCACCCATGTTCATAGGAAGGCAACTGGTTCTGAGCACAGAACAAGCTAATTTCACACAGTACAGTTTTTGGGAATGAAGGTGTTTCTTTTCTAAGCAAACTTCTTTTGAAATGAAACGAATCTGCTAAGTTGTGCATCTGGTTAGCTTAAACAAGCCAGGAAAGTTTCAACTTGCTGCACTCCACCATCTCCGTAGGAAAGGAACTCATTCCGAGAACAGAACTAGCTTATTTCACACAGGACAGTGTTCGGCAATGAAGGTGTTTGTTTTCTAAGCAAAATTCCTTAGAAATAAAACGAATCTACTGAGTTGTGCACCTTGTCAGATTACACAAACCAGGAAAGGTTCAACTTGCTGCACTCAACAGTCTTGGTATGAAAGCAACTCATATCGAGAAAAGAACTAGTTAATTCACACAGTACAGTGTTCGGCAATGAAGGTGTTTGTTTTCCCAGAAAACTTCTGTATAAATGAAACGAATCTACTAAGTTGTACATCTTGTTCGTTTACACAAACCGGGAAAGTTTCAACTTGCCTCACTCTACCGTATTAGCAGGAAAGCAACTCATTCCGAGGACAGAACTAGCTTATTTCACACAGTACAGTGTTCAGCAATGAGGGTGTTTGTTTTCTAAGCAAACTTCTTTAGAAATGAAATGAATTTACTAAATTGTGCATCTTGTTCGATTACACACACCAGGAATGGTTCAACATGCTGCACTCAACCGTATTCATAGGAAAGAAACTCATTCTGAGAACAGAACTAGCTTATTTCACACAGTACAGTGTTTGGCAATGAAGGTGTTTGTTTTCTAGGAAAACTACTTTAGAAATTAAACGAATCTACTAAGTTGTGCATCTTGTTATATTACACAAACCAGGAAAGTTTCAACTTCCTGCACTCAACCATCTTCGTGGGAAATCAGCTCATTTTCACAACAGAACTAGCTTGTTTCACACAGTACAGTGTTCGACAATGAAGGTGTTTGTTTACTAAGCAAACTACATTAGAAATGATACGAATTTACTAAGTTGTGCATCTTTTTAGATTACACAAACCAGGAAAGGTTCAACTTGCTGCACTGAACCGTCTTGGTAGCACAGCAACTCATTCCGAGAAGAGAACTAGCTTACTTCACACAGTACAGTGTTCGGCAATGAAGGTGTTTGTTTTCTAGGCAAACTTCTTTAGAAATGAAATGAATCCACTCAGTTGTGCATCTTGTTAGATTATTCACACCAGGAAAATTACAACATGCTGCACTCACCCGTCTTCATAGGAAAGCAACTCATTCCGAGCACAGAACTAGCTAACTTCACAGTACAGAGTTGGGAATGATGGTGTTTTTTTTCTAAGCAAACTTCATTGGAAATGAAATGGATATACGAAGTTGTGCATCTTGTTAGAATACACAAACCAGGAAAGGTTCAACTTGCTTCATTCAACCGTTTTCGTAGGAAAGCAACTCATTCTGAGAACAGAACCAGTTTTCTTCACACAGTACAGTGTTCGAAAATGAAGGTGTTTGTTTTCTAAGCAAACTATTTTAGAAATGAAACGAATATACTATGTTGTGCATCTTGTTAGATTACACAAACCAGGAAAGTTTCAACTAGCTGCACTCAACCGTCTTCGTAGGAAAGAACCTCATTCTGAGAACTGAACTACCTTATTTCACACAGTACAGTGTTTGGCAATGAAGGTGTTTGTTTTCTAAGCAAACTACTTTAGAAATGAAACAAATCTACTAAGTTGTGCATCTTGTTAGATTACACAAACCAGGAACGTTTGAACTGGCTGCACACAACCATCTTTGTAGGAAAGCAACTCATTCCGAGAACAGAACTAGCTTACTTCACACAGTGCAATGTCGGGCAATGAAGGTGTTTGTTTTCTAAGCAAACTTCTTTAGAAATCAAATGAATCTACTAAATTGTGCATCTTGTTAGATTACACAAACTAGGAAAATTGCAACTTACTGCACTCACCCGTCTTCATAGGAAAGCAACTCCTTCCAAACACAGAACTAGCTAACTTCACACAGTACAGTGTTTGGGAATGATGGTGTTTGTTTTCTAAGCAAACTTCTTCAGAAATGAAACGAATCTACTAAGTTGTGCATCTTGTTAGATTACACAAACCAGGAAAGTTTCAACTTCCTGCACTCACCCATCTTTGTGGGAAAGCAACTCATTCTGAGAACAGAACTAGCTTACTTCACACAGTACAGTGTTCGGCAATGAAGGTGTTTGTTTTCTAGGCAAAATAATTTAACAATGTAAAGAATCTACTAAGTTGTGCATCTTCTTAGATTACACAAACCAGGAAAGGATCAACTTGCTCCACTAAACCATCTTTGTAGGAAAGCAACTCATTCCGAGAACAGAACTAGCTTACTTCACACAGTAGAGTGTTTGGCAATGAAGGTGTTCGTTTTCTAAGCAAACCACTTTAGAAATGAAATGAGTCCACTAAGTTGTGCATCTTGTTATATTACTCAAATGAGAAAAGTTTCAACTTCCTCCACTGAACTGGCTTGGTAGGAAAGCAACTCATTCCCAGAACAGAACTAGGTTACTTCACACAGTACAGTGTTTGGCAATGAAGGATTTTGTTTTCTAAGCAAACTACTTTAAGAATGAAACGAATCTCCTAAGTTGTGCATCTTGTGAGATTACACAAACCAGGAAATGTTCAACTTGGTGCACTCTGCTGTCTTGGTAGGAAAGCAACTCATTCTGAGAACAGAACTAGCTTTCTTCACACAGTACAGTGTTCAGCAATGAAGGTGTTTCTTTTCTAAGCAAACTTCTTTAGAAATGAAACGAATCTACTAAGTTGTACATCTTGTGAGATTACAAAAACCAGGAAAGGTTCAACTTGCTGCACTCAACCATCTTTGTAGGAAAGCAACTCATTCCGAGAACAGAACTAGCTTCCTTCACACAGTACAGTGTTTGGCAATGAATGTGTTTGTTTTCTTAGCAAACTACTTTAGAAATGAAACGAATCTGCTAAGTTGTGCATCTTGTTATCTTAAACAAACCAGGAAAGTTTCATCTTGCTGCACTCAACAGTCTTCGTAGGAAAGCAACTCATTCCGAGAACAGAACAGGCTTACTTCACACAGTACAGTGTTCGGCAATGAAGGTGTTTGTTTTCTAAGCAAACTACTTTAGATATTAAACGAATATAATAATTTGTGCATCTTGTTAGATTACGCACACCAGGAAATGTTCAACTTGCTGCACTCAACAGTCCTGGTAGGAAAGCAACTCATTCGGAGAACAGAACTTGCTTATTTCACTCAGTAAAGTGTTCTGAAATGAAGGTATTTGTTTTCTAAGCAAACGTCTTTAGAAATGAAACGAATCTACTAAGTGGTGCATCTTGTTAGATTACACAAACCAGCAAAGTTTCAACTTGCTGCACTCATCCATCTTCGTAGGAAAGCAACTCATTCCGAGAACAGAACTAGCTTACTTCACACAGTACAGTGTTCGGCAATGAAGGTGTTTGTTTTCTAAGCAAACTTCTTTAAAAATACAATGAATCTACTACATTGTGCATCTTGTTAGATTACACAAACCAGGAAAGTTTCAACTTCCTACATTCACCCTTCTTCGTAGGAAACCAAGTCATTCCAAGTACAGAACTACCTTACTTCACACAGAACAGTTTTCAGCAATGAAGCTGTTTGTTTTCTAAGAAAACTACTTTAGAAATAAAGCAAATATACTAAGTTGCACATCTTGTTAGATTACACAAACAAGGAAATTTTTAACTTGCTGCACTCAATCGTCTCCGTAGGAAAGCAACTCATTCGGAGAACAGAATTACCTTACTTCACAAACTTCAGTGTTCGTCCATGAAGGTGTTTGTTTCGTAAGCAAACTGTTTTAGAAATGAAACTACTTTACTAAGTTGTGCATCTTGTTAGATTACCAAATCCAGGAAATATTCAACTTGCTGCACTCAACCATCTTCGTAGGAATGCAACTAATTCTGAGAACAGAACTAGCTTATTTCACACAGTACAGTGTTGGGCAAAGAAGGTGTTTGTTTTCTCATCAAACTACATTAAAAATGATACGAATCTACTAAGCTGTGCATCTTCTTAGACTACACAAACCAGGAAAGCTACAACTAGCTTCACTCAACCATCTGGTAGGAAAGCAACTCATTCCGAGAACAGAACTACCTTACTTCAAACAGTACAGTGTTCGGAAATGAAGTGTTTCTTTTCTAAGCAAACTACTTTAGAAATGAAAAGAATGTACTAAGTTGTGAATCTTGTTAGAATACACAAACAAGGAAATTTTCAACTTGGTGGACTCAACAGTCTTGGTAGGAAAGCAACTCATTCCGAGAACAGAACTAGCTTACTTCACACAGTACAGTGTTAGGTAATGAAGGTGTTTGTTTTCTGAGCAAACTACATCAGAAAGGAAACAAATCTAGTAAGTTGCGCATCTTGTTAGATTACACAAACCAGGAAAGGTTCAATTAGCGAAATTCCACTGTCTTCGTCGGAAAGAAACTCATTCCGAGAACAGAACTAGCTTATTTCAAACAGTACAGTGTTCAGAAATGAAGTGTTTCTTTTCTAGGCACACTACTTTAGAAATGAAATGAATCTACTAAGTTGTGCATCTTGTTAGATTACACAAACCAGGAAAGTTTCAACTTGCTGCACTCAAACGTCTTCTTAGGAAAGCAACTCATTCGGACAACAAAACCAGCTTAATTCACATAGTACAGTGTTTGGCAATGAAGGTGTTTGTTTTCTAAGCAAACTACATTAGAACTGATACGAACCTACTAAGTTGTGCATCTTGTTAGATTACACAAACCAGGAAAGGTTCAACTTTCTCCACTCAACGATCTTTGAAGGAAACCAACTCATTAAGAGAAGAGAACTAGCTTACTTCACACAGTACAGTGTTCGGTAATGAAGGTGTTTGTTTTGTAAGCAAACTGCTTTAGATATGAAACGAATCTACTAAGTTGTGTATATTGTTCGATCACACAAACCAGGATAGTTTCAATTTGCTGCACTCAACCGTCTTGGTAGGAAAGCAACTCATTCCAAGAACAGAACTAGCTTATTTCACACAGTATAGTGTTCGGCAATGAAGGTGTTTGTCTTCTAAGCAAACTTCGTTAGAAATGAAACGAATCAATGGAGTTGTGCAACTTGTTAGACTACACAAACAAGGTAAGTTTCAACTTGGTGCACTCAACCATCTTCGTAGGAAAGCAACTCATTTTGACAACAGAACTATATTATTTAAAACAGTACAGTGTTAGGGAATGAAGATGTTTGTTTTCTACGAAAACTACTTTAGAAATGAAACGAATTTACTAAGTTGTGGATCTTGTTAGATTACACACACCAGGAAAGGTTCAACTTGCTGCACTCAACCGTCTTCGTCGGAAAGAAACTCGTTCCGAGAAAAGAACTAGCTTACTTCAAACAGTACAGTGTTCGGCAATGAACATGTTTGTTTTCTAGGCAAACTACTTTAGAAAAGAAATGAATCTACTAAGTTAAGCATCTTGTTAGATTACACAAACCAGGAAAGGTTGAACATGATGCACTCAAACGTCTTCTTAAGAAAGCAACACATATCGAGAACAGAACTAGCTTACTTCACACAGTACAGTGTTCGGCAATGAAGGTGTTTGTTTTCTTAGCAAACTACTTCAGAAATGAAATGAATCTATTAAGTTGTGCATCTTGTTAGATTTCACAAACCAGGGGAGTTTCAACTTGCTGCACTCAGCCGTCTTGGTTGGAAACCAACTCATTCTGAGAACAGAACTACCTTACTTAACACAGTACAGTGTTCGGCAATGAAGGTGTTTGTTTTCTAAGCAAACTACTTTATAACTGAAACGAATCTACTAAGTTGTGAATCTTGTTAGATTTCACAAACCAGGGGAGTTTCAACTTGCTGCACTCAGCCGTCTTGGTTGGAAAGCAACTCATTCTGAGAACAGAACTACCTTACTTAACACAGTACAGTTTTCGGCAATGAACCTGTTTGTTTTCTCAGCAAACAACTTTAGAAATGAAATGAATCTACTAAGTTGTGCATGTTGTTAGATTACACAAACCAGGAAAGTTTCAACCTGCTGCACTCCACCGTCTTCATAGTAAAGCAACACATTCCGAGAACAGAACTAGCTTACTTCACACACTAGTGTTTGGAAATGAAGGTGTTTGTTTTCTCAGCAAACTACTTTAGAAATGAAATGAATCTAATAAGTTGTGCATCTTGTTAGATTACACAAACTAGGAAACTTTCAACTTGCTGCACTCAACCCTATTCGTCGGAGTGCAACTCATTCCGAGAACAAACTAGCTTATTTCACACAATACACTGTTCAGCAATGAAGGTGTTTGTTTTCTAAACAAACTACTTTAGAAATGAAAGGAATGTACTAAGTTGTGCATCTTGTTCTTTTACACACACCAGGAAAGATTCAACTTGTTGCACTCCCCCGTCTTTTTAGGAAAGCAAGTCTTTCCGAGAACAGACCTTCCTTACTTCACACACTACAGTGTTCCAGATTGAAGGTATTTGTTTTCTAAGCAACCTACTTTAGAAATGAAAGGAATCTACAAAGTTTTGTAACTTGTAAGATTTCACAAACCAGGAAAGTTTCAACTTCCTGCACTCAACAGTCGTGGTATGAAAGCAACTCATTCAGAGAACAGAACTAGCTTACAGTTCACACAAAAGTATTTCTGTTTCTAATCAAACTAAGGTGTTTGTTTTCTAAATACAGTTTAGGTCTGAAAAAAGAAAAAATGGTTGTTTCTTGTTAGATTACAAAAAACCAGGAAAAGTTCTACTTGCTGCACTCTTTCGTAGGAAAGCAACTCATTCCAACAGAACTAGAATACAGTGTGTTCAAATGAAGGTGTTTGTTTTCAAAGCAAACTACTTTAGAAATGAAACGAATCTACTAAGTTGTGCATCTTGTTATATTACACAAACCAGGAAAAGTTCAACTTGCTGCACTCAACCCTCTCTTTGTAGGAAAGCAACTCATTCTGAGAACAGAACTAGCTTATTTCACACAGTACAGTGTTCGGCAATGAAGGTGTTTGTTTTCTAAAGGAAACTACTTTAGAAATGAAATGAATCTACTAAGTTGTGCATCTTGTTAGATTACACAAACCAGGAAAGTTTCAACGTTGTTGTGCACCTTACACAAACCAAGCACTCAACCCTCTTTGTAGGAAAGCAACTCATTCTGAGAACAGAACTAGCTTATTTCACACAGTACAGTGTTCGGCAATGAAGGTGGTTGTTTTCTAAGCAAACTACTTTAGAAATGAAATGAATCTACTAAGTTGTGCATCTTGTTAGATTACACAAACCAGGAAAATTTCAACATGCTGCACTCAACAGTCTTGGTAGGAAAGCAACTCATCAACCCTCTTTGAACAGAACTAGAAGAGAACTTAGCTAATTCACACAGTACAGTGTTTGGCAATGAAGGTGTTTGTTTTCTAAGCAAACTACTGTATAAATGAAACAGATCTACTAAGTTGTGCATCTTGTTAGATTTTACACAAACCAGGAAAGTTTCAACTTGCTGCACTCAACTGTCTTGGTAGGAAAGCAACTCATTCTGAGAACAGAACTAGCTTATTTCACACAGTACAGTGTTTGGCAATGAAGGTGTTTGTTTTCTAAGCAAACTACTTTATAAATGAAACAAATCTACTAAGTTGTGCATCTTGTTAGATTTACACAAACCAGGAAAGTTTCAACTTGCTGCACTCAACCGTCTTTGTAGGAAAGCAACTCATTCTGAGAACAGAACTAGCTTATTTCACACAGTACAGTGTTTGGCAATGAAGGTGTTTGTTTTCTAAGCAAACTACTTTAGAAATGAAACAAATCTACTAAGTTGTGCATCTTGTTAGATTACACAAACAGGAAAGTTTCAACTTGCTGCACTCAACCGTCTTTGTAGGAAAAGCAACTCATTCTGAGAACAGAACTAGCTTACTTCACACACTACAGTGTTTGGCAATGAAGGTGTTTGTTTTCTAAGCAAACTACTTTAGAAATGAAATGAATCTAAAAAGTTGTGCATCTTGTTAGATTTCACAAACCAGGAAAGTTTCAACTTGCTGCACTCAACCGTCTTCTTAGGAAAAAGCAACTCATTCCGAGAACAGAACTTATTTATTTCACACAGTACAGTGTTCTGCAATGAAGGTGTTTGTTTTCTAAGCAAACTACTTTAGAAATGAAACGAATCTAAAAAGTTGTGCATCTTGTTAGATTACACAAACCAGGAAAGTTTCAACTTGCTGCACTCAACCGTCTTCTTAGGAAAAAGCAACTCATTCAGAACAGAAAGCAATAACTACTTTAGAAATGAAACGAATGTACTAACAAACAAAAGGTTCAACTTGCTTATTTCAACTCATTCAGAACAGAACACAGTGTTCGGCAATGAAGGTGTTTGTTTTCTAAGCCAACTACTGTCGAAATGAAATAAATCTACTAAGTTGTGCATCTTGTTAGATTACACAAACCAGGAAAGTTTGAAAATCTTCCACTCAAACCTCTTCGTAGGAAAGCAACTCATTCTGAGAACAGAACTAGCTTATTTCACACAGTACAGTGTTTGGCAATGAAGGTGTTTCTTTTCTAAGAAAACTACATTTGAAATGAAACGAATCTACTAAGTTGTGCATCTTGTTAGATTTCAGAAACCAGGAAAGTTTCAACTTGCTGCACTCAACCCTCTTCGGAGGAAAGCAACTCATTCCAAGAACAGAACTAGCTTATTTCACACACTACAGTGTTCAGCAAAGAAGGTGTTTGTTTTCTAAGCAAACTGCTTTAAAAATGAAATGAATCAACTTTAGTTGTGCAAATTATAAAAACCAGAATTTCAACTGATGCACTCAAGTTGTGCATCTTGTTAGATTATTCAAACCAGGAAAGTTTCAACTTGCTGCACTCAACATTCTTGGAGGAAAGCAACTCATTCCAAGAACAGAACTAGCTTTATCTCAAACACGTACAGTGTTAATTCAAATGAAGGTGTTTGTTTTCTAAAAGGTGGCTACTTTCTGAATGAAACAGAATCTACTGTTTGTGCATCTTTTATAGATTACAAAAACCAGAGCTTGGGGGTTCCAATGGTGCCGAATACTGCTTCAGAAGCCTATGAAAGCAACTCATTCTGAGAACAGAACTAGTTATTTCAAACAGTACAGTGTTTGGCAATGAAGGTGTTTGGTTTTCTAAGCAAACTACTTTAGAAATGAAACGAATCTACTAAATTGTGCATCTTGTTAGATTACACAAACCAGAAAGTTTCAACTTGCTGCACTCAACTGTCTTCGTAGGAAAGCAACTCATTCTGAGAACAGAACTAGCTTATTCAAATAGTACAGTGTTTGGCAATGAAGGTGTTTGTTTTCTAAGCAAACTACTTTAGAAATGAAACGAATCTACTTAAGTTGTGCATCTTGTTAGATTACACAAACCAGGAAAGTTTCAACTTGCTGCACTCAACCATCTTTGTAGGAAAGCAACTCATTCTGAGAACAGAACTAGCTTACTTCACACAGTACAGTGTTCGGCAATGAAGGTGTTTGTTTTCTAAGCAAACTACTTTAGAAATGAAACGAATCTACTAAGTTGTGCATCTTGTTAGATTACACAAACCAGGAAAGTTTCAACTTGCTGCACTCAACCATCTTCATAGGAAAGCAACTCATTCCAAGAACAGAACTAGCTTACTTCACACACTACAGTGTTCAGAAATGAAGGTGTTTGTTTTCTAAGCAAACTACTTTAGAAATGAAATGAATCTACTAAGTTGTGCATCTTGTTAGATTACACAAACCAGGAAAGTTTCAACTTGCTGCACTCAACCGTCTTCTTAGGAAAGCAACTCATTCAAGAACAGAACTAGCTTATTTCACAGTACAGTGTTCAAGAATGAAGGTGTTTGTTTTCTAAGCAAACTACTTTAGAAATGAAACAAGATCTACTAAGTTGTGCATCTTGTTAGATTACACAAACCAGGAAACATTCAACTTGCTGCACTCAACCGTCTTTGTAGGAAAAATCAACTCATTCTGAGAAAAGAACTTAGAGCTTACTTCACACAGTACAGTGTTCGGCAATGAGTATGTTTGTTTTCTAAACTGTTACTACTTTAGAAATGAAATGAATCTACTAAGTTGTGCATCTTGTTAGATTACACAAAACCAGGAAAGTTTCAACTTCTTTGCACTCAAACCCTTTCATTAAGAAAGCAACTCATTCTGAGAACAGAACTAGCTTATTTCACACAGTACAGTGTTTGACAATGAAGGTGTTTGTTTTCTTAGCAAACTACTTTAGAAATGAAATGAATCTACTTTGTGCATCTAACAAGATTTCACAAACCAGGAAAGTTTCAACTTGCTGCACTAACCATCTTAGAAAAAAAGCACCTTCATTGAGAACAGAAAGTAGCTTATTTCTCACAGTACAGTGTTCAGCAAGAAGGTGTTTGTTTTCTAAATTGAAACTACTTTTTAGAAATGAAATGAATCTACTAAGTTGTGCATCTTGTTAGAAAGATACACAAACCATAACAAAGTTTCAACTTGCTGCACTCAACCTCTTCTGTAGGAAAGCAACTCATTCTGAGAACAGAACTAGCTTACTTCACACAGACAGTTGAGTGGAGCAATGAAACTTTTGTTTTCAAAGCAAACTACTTTAGAAATGAAACGAATCTACTAAGTTGTGCATCTTGTTAGATTACACTAAACCAGGAAAGTTTCAACTTGCTGCACTCAACCCTCTTTGTAAGAGAGCAACTCATTCTGAGAACAGAACTAGCTTATTTCACACAGTAGTAGTGTTTGGAAATGAAGGTGGTTGTTTTCTAAGCAAACTACTTTAGAAATGAAATGAATCAACTAAGTTGTGCATCTTTTAGATTCCACCAAACACCTTTATTTCAAACATGCTTCAAGTTGTGAATAGATTACACAAACCAGGAAAAGTTTCCACTTGCTGCACTCAACCCTCTTTGTAGGAAAGCAACTCATTCCAAGAACAGAACTAGCTTATTTCAAACATGACAGTGTTTGTGAAGGTGTTTGTTTTCTAAGCAAACTACCTTAGAAATGAAACGAATATACTAAGTTGTGCATCTTGTTAGATTACAAAAACCAGGAAAGGTTCAATTTGCTGCACTCAACAGTCTTGGTATGAAAGCAACTCATTCCAGAACAGAACTAGTTACTTCACACAGTACAGTGTTTGGCAATGAAGGTGTTTGTTTTCCCAGCAAACTACTGTATAAATGAAACGAATCTACTAAGTTGTACATCTTGTTCATTTACACAAACCAGAAAGTTTCAACTTCCTGCACTCAACATTCTTGGTAGGAAAGCAACTCATTCCGAGAACAGAACAAGCTTATTTCACACAGTACAGTGTTCAGAAATGAAGGTGTTTGTTTTCTAAGCAAACTACTTTATAAATGAAACAAATCTACTAAGTTGTGCATCTTGTTAGATTACACAACCAGGAAAGTTTCAAATTGCTGCACTCAACCATCTTTGTAGGAAAGCAACTCATTCCAAGAACAGAACTAGCTTACTTCACACAGTACAGTGTTCCGGCAATGAAGTGTTTGTTTTCTAAGCAAACTACATTAGAAATGAAACGAATCTACTAAGTTGTGCATCTTGTTAGATTGCACAAACCAGGAAAGTTTCAACTTGCTGCACTCAACCGTCTTCATAGGAAAGCAACTCATTCCCAGAACAGAACTTATTTACTTCACACACTAGAGTGTTCCACAATGAAGGTGTTTGTTTTCTAAGCAAACTACTTTAGAAATGAAACGAATCTAAAAAGTTGTGCATCTTGTTAGATTTCACAAAACCAGGAAAGTTTCAACTTGCTGCACTCAACCGTCTTGATAGGAAAGCAACTCATTCCGAGAACAGAACTAGCTATTTCACACAGTACAGTGTTCTGCAATGAAGGTGTTTGTTTTCTAAGCAAACTACTTTAGAAATGAAACGAATCTACTAAGTTGTGCATCTTGTTAGATTACACAAACCAGGAAAGTTTCAACTTGCTGCACTCAACCATCTTTTGTAGGAAAGCAACTCATTCAAGAACAGAACTAGCTTATTTCACACAGTACAGTGTTCAGCAATGAAGGTGTTTGTTTTCTAAGCAAACTACTGTAAATGAAATAAATCTACTAGTTGTGCATCTTGTTAGATTACACAAACCAGGAAAGTTTCAACTTGTTGCACTCAAACCTCTTTCAGGGAAAGCAACTCATTCTGAGAACAGAACAGGCTTATTTCACACTGTACAGTGTTTGGCAATGAAGGTGTTTGTTTTCTAAGAAAACTACTTTAAAATGAAACAAATCTACTAAGTTGTGTGCATCTTGTTAGATTTCACAAAACAAGAAAGTTTCAACTTGCTGCACTCAACCCTCTTTGTAAAAGCAACTCATTCCTGAGAACAGAAATAGCTTATTTCACACAGTACAGTGTTCAGCAATGAAGGTGTTTGTTTTCTAAGCAAACTACTTTAGAAATGAAACAAATCAACTAAGTTGTGCATCTTGTTAGATTATAAAAACCAGGAAAGTTTCAACTTGATGCACTCAACCGCCTTCATAGGAAAGCAACTCATTCTGAGAACAGAACTAGCTTATTTCACACAGGTGTTGGGCTACAATGAAGGTGGATGCTGCTAAGCAAATGACTTTAGGCAGAAACAGTTTGTCACGTACTTTGGTAGTTTAGCATGCACCAAAACACGAATACCAGTTTCACCGCTGCACTCAGTGGTGTCTGTAGCTTCCGAGAACAGAACCAGCATTATTTCACACAGTGAGTGACCAGGAAGGTGTTTGCTTTTTCTGGCAAACTACTTTAGCTGAAATGAATCTACTAACCGGTTCCTGAATAAACTGCTTCAAGAAGAGTTCCTGCACTCAACTGCCTTATTAGCTGGAGGATTTCGAACTCTACCTTATTTCAAACAGTACAGTGTTCAGCAATGAAGGTGTTTGTTTTCTAAGCAAACTACTTTAGAAATGAAATAAATCTACTAAGTTGTGCATCTTGTTAGATTACACAAACCAGGAAAGTTTCAACTTGCTGCACTCAAACCTCTTCAGAGGAAAGCAACTCATTCTGAGAACAGAACTAGCTTATTTCACACAGTACAGTGTTCAGAAATGAAGGTGTTTGTTTTCTAAGCAAACTACATTAGAAATGAAACGAATCTACTACGTTGTGCATCCTATTAGATTTCAGAAACCAAGAAAGTTTCAACTAGCTGCACTCAACCCTGTTCGGAGGAAAGCAACTCATTCCGAGAACAGAAATAGCTTATTTCACACACTACAGTGTTCAGCAAAGAGGGTGTTTGTTTTCTAAGCAAACTGCTTTAGAAATGAAATGAATCAACTAAGTTGTGCATCTTGTTAGATTATAAAAACCAGGAAAGTTTCAACTTGATGCACTCAACCGTCTTCGTAGGAAAGCAACTCATTCTGAGAACAGAACTGTGGAGAGCCGACATTAGGTGACCATTCTAAGCCTTGGATGCTTGCCAAGTAGAATGACTAGGCAGAATCCTGCTGTTTGTCACGTACTTTTGGTAGTTGTGCGCATGCACCTGAGTACGTCATACCAGTCCACCGTCAGGTGGCTGTCTGTAGCCTATGATCAGCGCCAGCATGGCTACTGCTGATTGGACCAGGCAAGGCTTTATATAGGGTGGCGGGCTTGAGCTTGGGGGCTTCCTAATGTAAATGGTTCCTGAATAAACTGCTTCAAGAAGAGTTCCTGTGGTCGTTGCCTTATTCTGCTGGATGGATTGGGCGGCAACACAGAACTACCGTATTTCAAATAGTACAGTGTTCGGCAATGAAGGTGTTTGTTTTCTAAGCAAACTAATTTAGAAATGAAACGAGTCTACTACGTTGTGCATCTTGTTAGATTACAGAAACCAGGAAAGTTACAACTTGTTGCACTGACCCGTCTTCGTAGGAAAGCAATTCATTCACAGATCAGAACTAGCTTACTTCACACACTACAGTGTTTGGCAGTGAAGGTGTTTGTTTTGTAAGCACACTACTTTAGAAATAAAACGAATCTACTATGTGTGCATCTTCTTAGATTACACAAACCAGAAAAGTTTCAAGATGCTGCACTCAACCATCATCGTAAGAAAGCAACTCATTCTGAGAACATAGCTAGCTTCACACACTACAGTGTTCAGAAATGAAGGTGTTTGTTTTCTAAGCAAACTACATTAGAAATGAAATGAACCTACTAAGTTGTGCATCTTGTTAGATTGCACAAACCAGGAAAGGTTCAACTTGCTGCACTCAAACGTCTTCTTAGCAAAGCAACTCTTTCCAAGAACTTAGTAGATTCGTTTCATTTCTAAGTAGTTTGCTTAGAAAACAAAGACAATGCCGAAATCTACTGTATGAAACAAGCTTGTTCTATTCTCAGAATGAGTTGCTTTCCTACGAAGATGGTTGAGTGCAGCATGTTGAAACATTCCTGGTTTGTATTATCTAAAAAGATGCAAAAGAATTCCTTTCATTTCTAAAATCTTGCTTAGAAAAACAAACACCTTCATTCTAACACCGTGCTGTGTGAAATAAGCTAGTTCTGTTATTGAAATGAGATGCTTTCCTAAAGATGGGTTGAGTGCAGCAAGATGAACCTTTCCTGGTTTGTGCAATCTAACAAGATGCACAACTTAACAGATCGTTTCATTTCTATAGTAGTTTGCTTAGAAAACAAACACATTCATTGCCAAACACTGTACTGTATGAAAATAAAGCTAGTTCTGTTCATGAAATGAGTTGTGTTCTAACAAGATGGTTGAGTGCAGCTAATTGAAATTATCCTGTTTTGTGTAATCTAACAAGATGCACAACTTAGTAGATTCTTTCACTTCTAAAGTACTTTGCTTAGAAAACAGCACCTTCATTGCGAATGTGTACTGTGTGAAGTAAGCTATTTCTGTTCTCGGAATGAGTTGCTTTCCTACCAAGATGGTTGAGTGCAGCAAATTGAAACTATCCTGGTTTGTGCAATCTAACAAGATGCACAACTTAGTAGATTCGTTTTATTTCTAAAGATGTTTGCTTAGATAACAAACACCTTCATGACCGAACACTGTACTGTGTGATGTAAGCTACTACTGTTCTCGGAATGATTCGCTATCCTACCAAGACAGTTGAGTGGAGCAAGTTGAAACTTTCCTGGTTTGTGTAATCTATCAGTATGCACAACTTAGTAGATTTTGTCATTTGTAAAGTACTTTGCTTACAAAGCAAACACCTTCATTGCTCAACACTGTACTGTTTGAAGTAAGCTACCTCTGTTCTCTGAATGAGTTGCTTTCCTACAGAGATGGTTGAGTGAAGCAATTTGAAACTTTCTCGGTTTATGTAATAGAAGAAGATTCACAACTCAGTAGATTCGTTTCCTTTCTAAAGTAGTTTGCTCAGAAACAAACACCTTTAATGCAAAACAGTGAAAGAACCTAGCTCTGTCCTCAGAATGAGTTGCTTTCCTACGAAGACGGTTGCGTGCAGCAAATTGAAATTATCCTGGTTTGTGCAATCGAAAAAGATGCACAACTTAGTAGATTCGTTTCCTTTCTAAAGTAGTTTGCTTAGAAAACAAATACCTTTATTTCCAAACACTACTGTGTGAAACAAGCTAGTTCTATTCTCGGAATGAATTGCTTTCCTAAGAAGATGGTTGAATGCAGCAAGTTGAAACTTTCCTGGTTTATGTAATCTAACAAGATGCACAACTTAGTAGATTCGTTTCATGTCTAAAGTAGTTTGCTTAGAAACAAACACGTTCATTGCGCAACAGTGTACTGTGTGAAGTAAGCGAGTTCTGTTATCGGAATGAGTTGCTCTCCTACAAAGACGGTTGAGTGCAGCAAATTGAAACCAGGATAGTTTCAGTTTGCTGCCCTCAACATTCTTCATAGGAAAGCAACTCATTCCGAGATCAGAATTAGCTTACTTCACACAGTACAGTGTTCAGAAATGAGTGTGTTTGTTTTCTAAGCAAACTACTTTGAAATGAAACGAATCTACTAAGTTGTGCATGTTCTTAGATTACACAAACCAGGAAAGTTTCAACTTGCTGCACTCAACCATCTTAGTAGGGAAGCAACTCATTCCAAGAACAGAACTAGGTAACTTCACACAATACAGTGTTCCGCAATGAAGGTGTTTGTTTTCTAAGCAAAGTTCGTTAGAAATGAAACGAATCTACTATGTTGTGCATCATTTTAGATAACACAAACCAGGAAAGTTTCAACATGATGCACTCAACCGTCTTCGTAGGAAAGCAACTCATTCTGAGAATAGAACCAGCTTCTTTCACACAGTAGTGTTGGGCAATAAAGGTGTTTGTTTCTAAGCAATCTACTTTAGAAATGAAACGAATCTACTAAGTTGTGCATCTTGTTAGATTGCACAAACCAGGAAAGGTTCATCTTGGTGCACTCAACCGTCTTGATAAGAAAGCAACTCATTCCGAGAACAGAACTAGCTTATTTCCCACAGTACAGTGTTCGGCAATGAAGGTGTTTGTTTTCTAAGCAAACTGCTTTAGAAATGAAACGAATCTGCTAAGTTGTTCATCTTTTTAGATAACACAAACGAGGAATGTTCGGCAATGAAGGTGTTTGTTTTCTCTGCAAACTACTGTAGAAATGAAATAAATCTACTAAGTTGTGCATCTTGTTTGATTACACAAACCAGGAAAGTTTCAACTTGTTGCACTCAAACTTCTTCGTGGGAAAGCAACTCATTCTGAGAACAGAACAGGCTTAATTCACACAGTACAGTGTTCAGCAATGTAGGTGTTTCTTTTGTAAGAAAAGCACTGTAGAAATGAAATGAATCTGCTAATTTGTGCATCTTGTAAGATTACAGAAACCAGGAAAGTTTCATTCTGAGAACAGAACTAGCTTATTTCACACAGTACAGTGATCGGCAATGAAGGTATTTGTTTTCTGAGCAAACTATCTTACAAATGAAACAAGTCTACTATGTTGTGCATCTTGTTAGATTATACAAACCAGGAAAGTTTCAACTTGCTGCACTCAACCGTCTTCTTAGGAAAGCAACTCATTCTGAGAACAGAACTAGCTTATTTCACACAGTAAAGTGTTGGGCAATGAAGGTGTTTGTTCTCTAAGCAAACTACTTTAGAAATGAAATGAATCAACTAAGTTGTGAATCTTGGTAGATTATACAAAACTGGAAAGTTTCAACTTGCTGCACTCATCCGTCTTCGTAGGAAAGCAACTCATTCCGAGAAGAGAACTAGCGTATTTCACACAGTACAGTGTTCGGCAATGAAGGTCTTTGCTTTCTTAACAAACTACTTTAGAAATGAAATGAATCTACTATGTTGTGCATCTGGTTAGATTACACCAACAGGGAAAGTTTCAACTTGCTGCACTCAACTGTCTTCTTAGACAAGCAATTCATTCTGAGAACAGACCAGCTTATTCCACACAGTACAGTGTTCAGCAATGAAGGTATTTGTTTTCTTAATGAACTACTTTAGAAATGAAATGAATCTACTATGTTGTGCATCTTGTTAGACTACACCAACAGGGAAAGTTTCAACTTGCTGCACTCAACTCTTTTCTTAGGAAAGCAATTCATTCTGAGAACGGAACTAGCTTATTTCAAACAGTACAGTGTTCGGCAATGAAGGTATTTGTTTTCTGAGCATACTGCCTTACAAATGAAACGAGTCTACTATGTTGTGCATCTTGTTAGATTATACAAACCAGGAAAGTTTCAATTTGCTGCACTCAACCGTCTTCTTAGGAAAGCAACTCATTCTGAGAACAGAACTAGCTTATTTCACACAATAAAGTGTTCGGCAATGAAGGTGTTTGTTTTCTAAGCAAACTACTTTAGAAATGAAACAAATCACCTAAGTTGTGCATCTTGTTAGATTATACAAACCAGGAAAGTTTCAACTTGTTGCACTCAACCATATCTGTTGGCAAGCAACTCATTCTGAGAACAGAACTAGCTGATTTCACACAGTACAGTGTTCGGGAATGAAGGTATTTGTTTTCAAAGCAAACTACTTTAGATAGGAAACGAATCTACTATGTTGTGCATCTTGGTAGATTATACAAACCAGGAAAGTTTCAACTTGCTGCAATCAACCATCTTCTTAGGAAAGCAACTTAATCCGAGAACAGTACTAGCTTATTTCACACAGTACAGTGTTCAGGAATGAAGGTGTTTCTTTTCTAAGCAAACTACATTAGAATTGAAACGAATCTACTAAGTAGTGCATCTTGTTAGATTACACCAACCAGGAAAGTTTCAACTTGCTGCACTCAACCGTCTTCTTAGGAAAGCAACTCATTCCGAGAACAGAACTAGCTTATTTCACAAAGTACAGTGTTCGGCTATGAAAGTTTTTGTTTTCTAATCAAACTACTTTAGAAATGAAACGAATCTACTAAGTTGTGCATCTTGTTAGATTGTGGAAACCAGGAAAGTTTGAACTTGCTCCACTGAACCCTCTTCCAAAGAAAGCAACTCATTCCGAGAACAGAATTAGCTTATTTCACACAATAAAGTGTTTGGCAATGAAGGTGTTTTTTTCTCAGAAAACTGCTTTAGAAATGAAAGGAATCTACTAAGTTGTGCATCTTTTTAGATTATACAAACCAGGAAAGTTTCAACTTGCTACACTCAACCCTCTTTGTAGGAAAGCAATTCATTCCGAGAATAGAACTAGCTTATTTCACACAGTACAGTGTTCGGCAATAAAGGTATTTGTTTTCTATGTACACTACTGTAGAAATGAAATAAATGTACTAAGCTGTGCATCTTGTTAGATTACACAAACCAGGAAAGTTTCAAGTTGCAGCACTCAACCATCTTCGTAGGAAAGCAACTCTTTCCGAAAACAGAACTAGCTTATTTCACACAGTATATTGTTCGGCAATGAAGGTGTTTGTTTTCTAACCAAAGTACTATAGAAATGAAACGAATCTATTAATTTGTGCATGTTGTTAGATTACACAAACTAGGAAAGTTTCACCTTGCTGCAATCAACCGTCTTCATAGGAAAGCAACTCAATCCGAGAACAGAACTAGCTTATTTCACACAGTACAGTGTTCGGCAATGAAGGTGTTTCTTTTCTAAGCATACTACATTAGAACTGAAACGAATCTACTAAGTTGTGCATCTTGTTAGATTACACCAAACAAGAAAGTTTCAACTTGCTGCACTCAACCGTCTTCTTAGGAAAGCAACTCATTCTGAGAACAGAACTAGCTTATTTCACAAAGTACAGTCTTCGGCAATGAAAGTTTTTGTTTTCTAATCGAACTACTTTAGAAATGAAATGAATCTACTAAGTTGTGCATCTTGTTAGATTATGGAAACCAGGAAAGTCTGAACTTGCTCCACTGAACCCTCTTCCGAGGAAAGCAACTCATTCTGAGAACAGAACCAGCTTATTTCACACAATAAAGTGTTCGGCAATGAAGGTGTTTTTTTTTCTAAGAAAACTCCTTTAGAAATGAAACGAATCAACTAAGTTGTGCATCTTGTTAGATTATACAAACCAGGAAAGTTTCAACTTGCTGCACTCAACCGTCTTCGTAGGAAAGCAACTCATTCCGAGAACTGAACTATCTTATTTCACACAGTAAAGTGTTCGGCAAAGTAGGTGTTTGTTTTCTCAGAAAAATACTTTAGAAATGAAACGAATCTACTAAGTTGTGCACCTTGTCAGATTATGGAAACCAGGAAAGTTTTAACTTGCTCCAGTGAACGCTCTTCCAAGGAAAGGAACTCATTCCGAGAACATAACTAGCTTTTTCACACAGAAAAGTGTTCGCCAATGAAGGTGTTTGTTTCCTAAGAAACCTACATTAGAAGTGAAATGAATCTACTAAGTTGTGCACCTTGTTAGATTATATAAACCAGGAAAGTTTCAACTTGCTGCACTCAACCTTCATCTTAGGAAAGCAACTCATTCTGAGAACAGAACATGCTTATTTCACACAGTACAGTGTACAGCAATGAAGGTGTTTGTTTTCTAAGCAAACAACTTTAGAAATGAAAGGAATCTACTAAGTTGTGCATCTTGTTAGATTACACAAACCAGGAAAGTTTCAACTTGCTACACTCAACCCTCTTTGTAGGAAAGCAACTAATTCCGAGAATAGAACTAGCTTATTGCACAGAGTACAGTGTTCGGCAATAAAGGTATTTGTTTTCTATGTACACTTACTGTAGATATGAAATAAATGTACTAAGCTGTGCATCTTGTTAGATTACACAAATCAGGAAAGTTTCAACTTGCAGCACTCAACCCTCTTGGTAGGAAAGCAACTCTTTCCAAAAACTGAACTAGCTTATTTCACACAGTATATTGTTCGGCAATGAATGTGTTTGTATTCTAACCAAAGTACTATAGAAATCAAATGAATCTACTAAGTTGTGCATGTTGTTAGATTACACAAACTAGGAAAATTTCACCTTGCTGCAATCAACCGTCTTCTTAGGAAAGCAACTCAATCCAAGAACAGAACTAGCTTATTTCGCACAGTACAGTGATTGGCAATGAAGGTGTTTCTTTTCTAAGCAAACTACTTTAGAACTGAAAATAATCTACTAAGTTCTGCATCTTGTTAGATTACACCCACCAGGAAAGTTTCAACTTGCTGCACTCAACCGTCTTCTCAGGAAAGCAACTCATTTCGAGAACAGAACTAGCTTATTTCACACAGCACAGTGTTTGGCAATGAAAGCGTTTGTTTTCTAATCAAACTACTTTAGAAATGAAACAAATCTACTAAGTTGTGCATCTTGTTAGATTACACCAACCAGGAAAGTTTCAACTTGCTACACTCAACCCTCTTCGTTGGAAAACACCTCATGCCGAAAACAGAACTAGCTTATTTCACACAGTATATTGTTCAGCAATGAAGGTGTTTTTTTGTTCTACAGAAAGTACTATAGAAATGAAACGAATCTCTTAAGTTGTGCATGTTGTTAGATTACACAAACCAGGAAAGTTTCACCTTGCTGCAATCAACCGTCTTCATAGGAAAGCAACTCATTCTGAGAACAGAACTAGCTTACTTCACACACTAGAGTGTTCCGCAATGAAGGTGTTTGTTTTCTAAGCAAACTACTTTAGAAATGAAAAGCATCTACTAAGTTATGCAACTTGTGAGATTACACAAACAAGGAAAGTTTTAAGATGCTGTACACAACTGTCTTCGTAAGAAAGCAACTCATTCCGAGAACAGAGCTAGCTTATATCACACAGTACATTATTCGGCAAAGAAGGTGTTTGTTTTCTAAGCAAACTATTTTACAAATGAAATACATCTACTTAGTTGTGCATCGTGTTAAATTACACAAACCAGGAAAGTTTCTACTTGCTGCACTCAACCGTCTGCTTAGGAAAGCAACTCATTCTGAAAACAGAACTAGCTTATTTCACACAATACAGTGGTCGGCAATGAAGGTGATTATTTTCTAAACAAACTACTTTAGAAATGAAACGAATCCACTAAGTTGTGCATCTTCTTATATTACTTAAACCACGAAAATTTCAACTTGCTACACTGAAGCCTCTTCCTAGGAAAGCAACTCATTCCGAGAATAGAACTAGCTTATCTCAAACATGACAGTGTTCGACAATGAAGGTGTTTGTTTTCTAAGCAAACTACTTTAGAAATGAATGAATCTACTAAGTTGTGCATCTTTTTAGATTACACAAACAAGGAAACCTTCAACTTGCTACAGTCAACCCTCTTCGTAGGAAAGCAACTCATACCGAGAACAGAACTAGCTTATCTCAAACATGACAGTGTCCGGCAATGAAGGTGTTTGTTTTCTAAGGAAACTAATTTAGAAATGAAACGAATCTACTACGTTGTGCATCTTGTTAGACTACACAAACCAGGAAAGTTTCAACTTTCCGCACTCCACCGTCTTGGTAGGAAAGCAACTCATTCTGAGGACAGAACTAGCTTATTTCACACAGTACAGTGCTAGGCAATGAAGGTGTTTGTTTTCAAAGCAAACTACTTTATAAATGAACGAATGTACTACGTTGTGCATCTTGTTAGTTTACAGAAATCAGGAAAGTTTAAACTTGCTGGACTCAACCGTCTTCGATGGAAAGCAAGTCATTCCGAGAAGAGAACTACCTTACTTCACACAGTACAGTGTTGGGCAATGAAGGTGTTTATTTTCTAAGCAAACTAGTTTAGAAATGAAACGAATCTATTAAGTTGTGCATCTTGTTAGATTAAACAAATGAGAAAAGTTTCAACTTGTTGCAACCAACCCTCTTCGTAGGAGAGCAAGTCATTCCGAGAAGAGAACTACCTTACTTCACACAGTACAGTGTTGGGCAATGAAGGTGTTTATTTTCTAAGCAAACTAGTTTAGAAATGAAACGAATCTACTAAGTTGTGCATCTTGTTAGATTAAACAAATGAGAAAAGTTTCAACTTGTTGCAACCAACCCTCTTCGTAGGAGAGCAACTCATTCTGAGAACAGAACCAGCTTTTTTCACACAGTACAGTGTTCAGCAATGAAGGTGTTTGTTTTCTAAGCAAACTACTTCCGAAATGAAAAGAATCTACTAAGTTGTGCATCCTGTTAGATTACATAAACCCGTAAAGTATCAACTTGCTGCATTCAACCGTCTTCGTAGAAACGCAACTCATTCCTAGAACAGAAGTAGCTTACTTCACATAGTACAGTGTTCAGCAATGAAGGTGTTTGTTTTCTAAGAAAACTACTTTAGCAATGAAACCAATATACTAAGTTTTGCATGTTGTTAGATTACAGAAACAAGGAAAGTTTCAACTTTCTGCATTCAACCGTCTTAGGAGGAAAGCAACTCATTCCGAGAATACAACTAGCTTACTTCACAGAGTAGTGTTCGCCAATGAAGGTGTTTGTTTTCTAAGCAAAATACTTTACAAATGAAACGAATCTACTAAGTTGTGCAACTTGTTAGGTTACACAAACGAGGAAAGTTTCAACTTCCTGCACTCAACCATCTTCGTTGGAGAGCAACTCATTCTGAGAATAGAAGTAGCTTATTTCACACAGTACAGTATACAGCAATGAAGGTGTTTGTTTTCTAAGCAAACTACTTTAGAAATGAAAAAATTTGCTAAGTTGTGCATCTTGTTAGATTACACAAACCAGGGATGTTTCAACTTGCCGCACTCCACTGTCTTGGTAGGAAAGCAACTCATTCCATAACAGAACTAGCTTATTTCACACAGTACAGTGTTCAGCAAGGAAGATGTTTGATTTCTAAGCAAACTACTTTAGAAATGAAACGAATACACAAAGTTCTGCATCTTGTTAGATTACACAAACCAGGAAAGTATCAACTTTCTGCATTCAACCGTCTTAGGAGGAAACCAACTCATTCCGAGAATGTTTGTTTTCTAAGCAAAATACTTTACAAATGAAACGAATCTACTAAGTTGTGCAACTTGTTAGGTTACACAAACGAGGAAAGTTTCAACTTCCTGCACTCAACCATCTTCGTTGGAGAGCAACTCATTCTGAGAATAGAAGTAGCTTATTTCACACAGTACAGTATACAGCAATGAAGGTGTTTGTTTTCTAAGCAAACTACTTTAGAAATGAAAAAATTTGCTAAGTTGTGCATCTTGTTAGATTACACAAACCAGGGATGTTTCAACTTGCCGCACTCCACTGTCTTGGTAGGAAAGCAACTCATTCCATAACAGAACTAGCTTATTTCACACAGTACAGTGTTCAGCAAGGAAGATGTTTGATTTCTAAGCAAACTACTTTAGAAATGAAACGAATACACAAAGTTCTGCATCTTGTTAGATTACACAAACCAGAAAGTATCAACTTTCTGCATTCAACCGTCTTAGGAGGAAACCAACTCATTCCGAGAATGTTTGTTTTCTAAGCAAAATACTTTACAAATGAAACGAATCTACTAAGTTGTGCAACTTGTTAGGTTACACAAACGAGGAAAGTTTCAACTTCCTGCACTCAACCATCTTCGTTGGAGAGCAACTCATTCTGAGAATAGAAGCAGCTTATTTCACACAGTACAGTATACAGCAATGAAGGTGTTTGTTTTCTAAGTAAACTACTTTAGAAATGAAAAAATTTACTAAGTTGTGCATCTTGTTAGATTACACAAACCAGGGAAGATTCAACTTGCTGCACTCCACTGTCTTGGTAGGAAAGCAACTCATTCCATGACAGAACTAGCTTATTTCACACAGTACAGTGTTCAGCAAGCAAGATGTTTGATTTCTAAGCAAACTACTTTAGAAATGAAACGAATATACAAAGTTCTGCATCTTGTTAGATTACACAAACCAGGAAAGTTTCAACTTTCTGCATTCAACCGTCTTAGGAGGAAAGCAACTCATTCCGAGAATACAACTAGCTTACTTCAGAGAGTACAGTGTTCGCCAATGAAAGTGTTTGTTTTCTAAGCAAACTATTTTAGAAATGAAACGAATCTACTAAGCTGTTCATCTTGTTAGATTACACCAACCAGGAAAGTTTCAACTTGCTGCACTCAACCGTCTTCTTAGGAAAGCAGCTCATTCCGAGAAGAGAACAAGCTTATTTCACACAGTACAGTGTTCGGCAATGAAGGCGTTCGTTTTCTAAGCAAACTACTTTCAATAAAATGAATCTACTAAGTTGTGCATCTTGTGAGATTACACAAACCAGGAAAGTTTCAACTTGCTGCACTCAACCCTCTTCGTAGGAGAGCAAATCATTCTGAGAACAGAACCAGCTTTTTTCACACAGTGCAGTGTTCAGCAATGAAGGTGTTTGTTTTCTAAGCAAACTACTTTAGAAATGAAATGAATCTACTAAGCTGTGCATCTTGTTTGATTACACCAACCAGGAAAGTTTCAACTTGCTGCACTCAACTGTCTTTGTAGGAAAGCAACTCAATACAAGGACAGAACTAGCTTATTTCACACAGTATAGTGTTCGGCAATGAAGGTTTTATTTTCTAAGCAAACTACTTCAGAAATGAAACGAATCTACTAAGTTGTGCAACTTCTTAGGTTACACAAACCAGGAAAGTTTCAACTTCCTGCACTCAACAGTCTTCGTAGGAAGGCAATTCATTCTGAGAATAGAACTAGCTTATTTCACACAGTATAGTATTCGACAATGAAGATGTTTGTTTTCTAAGCAAACTCATTTAGAAATGGAAAAATCTACTAAGTTGTGCATCTTGTAAGATTACACAAACCAGGAGAGTTTCAACTTGCCACAGTCCACACTCTAGGTAGAAAAGCAACTCATTCTGAGAACAGAACTAGCTTATTTCACACAGTACAGTATTCGGCAAAGAAGGTGTTTGTTTTCTAAGCAAACTACTTTAGAAATGAAAGAATCTACTAAGTTGTGTATCTTGTTAGATTACACAAACCAGGGAAGTTTCAACTTCCTGCACTCCACCGTCTTGGTAGGAAAGCAACTCATTCCATGACAGAACTAGCTTATTTCACACAGTACAGTGTTTGGCAATGAAGGTGTTTGCTTTCTAAGCAAACTACTTTAGAAATGAAACGAATCTACTAAGTTGTGCATCTTGTTAGATTACACAAACCAGGAAAGTTTCAACTTGGTGGACACAACCGTCTTTGTAGGAGAGCAACTCATTCTGCGAACAAAACTAGCTTTTTTCACACAGTACAGGGTTTGGCAATGAAGGTGTTTGCTTTCTAAATAACTACTTTAGAAATGAAACAATCTACTCAGTTGTGGAACTTGTTAGGTTAAACAAACCAGGAAAGTTTCAACTTCCTGTACTCAACCGTCCTCGTAGGAAAGCAATTCATTTGGAGAATACAACTAGCTGATATCACACAGTATAGTATTCGACAATGAAGGTGTTTGTTTTCTAAGCAAACTACTTTAGAAATGAAAGAATCTAATAAGTTGTCCATCTTGTTAGATTACACAAACCAGGAAAGTTTCAACTTGCCACACTCTGCCCACTAGGTAGGAAAGCAAATCATTCTGAGAACAGAACTAGCTTATTTCACACAGTACAGTGCTCGCCAAAGAAGGTGTTTGTTTTCTAAGCAAACTAATTTAGAAATGAAACGAATCTGCTAATTTGTGCATCTTGTTAGATTACACAGAACAGGAAAGTTTCCACTTGCTGCACTCAACCATCTTCATAAGAAAGCAACTCATCCCGACAACAGAACTAGCTTACATCACAAACCTCAGTGTTCAGCAATGAAGGTGTTTGTTTTCTAAGCAAACTACTTTAGAAATGAAACGAATCTACTAAGTTTTGCATCTTGTTAGGTTACACAAACCAGGAAAGTTTAAACTTGCTGCACTCAACCCTCGTTTTAGGAGAGCAACTCATTCAGAGAACAGAACTAGCTTTTTTCACACAATACCGTGTTTGGCAATGAAGGTGCTTGTTTTCTAAGCAAACTACTTTAGAAATGAAAGAATCTACTAAGTTGTGCATCTTGTTAGATTACACAAACCAGGAAAGTTACAACTTGCCAACCTCCGTCCACTAGCTAGGAAAGCAAATCATTCCGAGAACAGAACTAGCTTATTTCACACAATACAGTGCTCGCCAAAGAAGGTGTTTGTTTTCTAAGCAAACTACCTTAGAAATGAAAGAATCTACTAAGTTGTGAATCTTGTTAGATTACACAAACCAGGGAAGTTTCAAATTGCCGCACTCCACCATCTTGGTAGGAAAGCAACTCATTCCATGACAGAACTAGCTTATTTCACACAGTACAGTGTTCGGCAATGAAGGTGTTTGCTTTCTAAGAAAACTACTTCACAAATGGAAAGAATCTAATAAGTTGTGCATCTTGTTAGTTTACACAAACCAGGAGAGTTTCAACTTCCTGCACTCAACCGTCTTCGTAGGAGAGCAACTCATTCCGCGAATAGAACTAGCTTATTTCACACAGTACAGTGTTTGGCATTAAGGTGTTTGTTTTCTAAGCAAATTAACTTAGAAATGAAACAAATCTACTAAGTTGTGCAACTTGTTAGATTGCAAAAACCAGGAAAGTTTCAACTTGCTGCACTCAACCCTCTTCGTAGGAGAGCAACTCATTCCGAGAACAGAAGTAGCATATTTCACACAGTATAGTGTTCAGCAAGGAAGGTGTTTGTTTTCTAAGCAAACTACTTTCAATGAAATGAATCTACTAAGTTGTGCATCTTGGGAGATTACACAAACCAGGAAAGTTTCAACTTGCTGCACTCAACCCTCTTCGTAGGAGAGCAACTCATTCTGAGAACAGAACCAGCTTTTTTCACACAGTACAGTGTTCGGCAAGGAAGGTGTTTGTTTTCTAAGCAAACTACTTTAGAAATGAAACGAATCTACTAAGTTGTGCATCTTGTTAGATTACACCAAGCAGGAAAGTTTCAACTTGCTGCACTCAACCATCTTCTGAGGAAAGCAACTCATTCCGAGAACAGAAATAGCTTATTTCACAAAGTACAGTGTTCGGCAATGAAGGTGTTTGTTTTCTAAGCAAACTACTTTAGAAATGAAACGAGTCTACATCGTTGTGCATCGTGTTAGATTACACCAACCAGGAAAGATACAACTTTCCCCACTCCACCGTCTTGGTCGGAAAGCACCTCATTCCGAGGACAGAACTAGCTTATTTCACACAGTACAGTGTTTGGCATATGAAGGTGTTTGTTTTCTAAGTAAACAACTTTATAAATGAAACGAATCTACTAAGTTGTGCATCTTGTTACTTAACAAAAACCAGGAAAGTTTCAACTTGCTGCACTCAAACTTCTTCGTTGGAAAGCATGTCATTCCGTGAACAGAACTGGTTTACTTCACACAGTACAGTGTTCAGAAATGAAGGTGTTTGTTTTCTAAGCAAACTACTTTAGAAATGAAATGAATCTACGAAGTTCTGCATCTTGATAGACTATACAAACCAGGAAAGTTTGAACTTGCTGCACTCAACCGTCTTCATAGGGAAGCAACTCATGCCGAGAACAAAAATAGCTTATTTCACACAGTACCAAGTTTGGCAATGAAGGTGTTTGTTTTCTTAGCAAACTGCTTTAGAAATGAAACGAATCTACCAAGTTGTGCATCTTGTGAGATTACACCAACCAGGAAGGTATCAACTTTCCTGCACTCCACTGTCTTGGTAGGAAAGCAACTCATATCGAGCACAGAACTAGTTTATTTCATACAGTACAGTGTTGGGCAATGAAGGTGTTTGTTTTCAAAGCAAACTACTTTATAAATGAAAGAATTACTAAGTTGTGCATCTTGTTAGTTTACACAAACTAGGAAAGTTTCAACTTGCTGGACTCAACTGTCTTCGTTGGAAAGCAAGTCATTCCGAGAAGAGAACTAGCTTACTACACGCAGTACAGTGTTGGGCAATGAAGGTGTTTGTTTTCTAAGCAAACTACTTTATAAATGAAACGAATCTACTAAGTTGTGCATCTTATTAGATTACACAAACCAGGAAAGTTTCAACTTGCTGCACTCAACCCTCTTCGTAGGAGAGCAACTCATTCTGAAACAGCTTTTTTCACACAGTACAGTGTTCATGAATGAACGTGTTTGTTTTCTAAGCAAACTACTTTAGAAATTAAACGAATCTACTAAGCTGTGCATCTTGTTAGATTACACCAACCAGGAAAGTTTCAACTTGCTGCACTCAACTGTCTTGGTAGGAAAGCAACTCATTCCGAGGACAGAACTAGCTTATTTAACACAGTATAGTGTTCGGCAATGAAGGTGTTTGTTTTCCTAGCATACTACTTTATAAATAAAGGAATCTACTAAGTTGTGCACCTTGATAGATTACACAAACCAGGAAAGTTTCAACTTGCTGCCCTCAACCGTCTTCGCAGGAAAGCAACTCATTCTGAGAACAGAACTAGCTTACTTCACACAGTACAGTGTTCGGCAATGAAGGTTTTTGTTTTAAGAAAACTACTTTAGAAATGAAAGAATCTACTAAGTTGTGCATCTTGTTAGATTACACAAATAAGGAAAGTTTCAACTTGCCACACTCCACCCTGTAGGTAGGAAATCAAGTCATTCCGAGAACAGAACTAGCCTATTTCATACAGTACAGTGTTCCCCAATGAAGGAGCTTGTTTTCTAAGCAAACTACTTTAGTATTGAAATGAATGTACTAACTTGTGCATCTTGTTAGACTACAAAAACCAGGAAAGTTTCAACTTGCTGCACTAAACCGTCTTCCTAGGAAATCAACTCATTCTGCAAACAGAACTAGCTTATTTCACACATTACAATGTTCGGGAATGAAGGTGTTGGTTTTCTAAACAAACTACTTTAGAAACGAAACGAATCTACTAAGTTGTGAATCTTGTTAGATTACACAAACCAGGAAAGTTTCAACTCGCCACACTCCACCGTCTTGGTAGAAAAGCAACTCATCCCGAGAACAGAACTACCTTATTTCACACAGTACCATGTTTGGCAATGAAGGTGTTTGTTTTCGTAGCAAACTAATTTAGAAATGAAACTAATATACTAAGTCGTGCACCTTGTTAGATTACACAAATCAGGAAAGTTTCAACTTACCACACTCCACCGTCTTTGTAGAAAAGCAACTCATTCTGAGAACAGAACTAGCTTTTTTCACACAGTACAGTGTTCAGCAATGAAGGTGTTTGTTTTAAGAAAACTACTTTAGAAATGAAAGAATCTACTAAGTTGTGCATCTTGTTAGATTACACAAATAAGGAAAGTTTCAACTTGCCACACTCCACCCTCTTCATAGGAAAGCAAATCATTCTGAGAACAGAACTAGCTTATTTCACCCAGTACAGTGTTCAGCAATGAAGGTGTTTGTTTTCTAAGCAAACTACTTTAGAAATGAAACCAATCTACTAAGTTGTGCATCTTGTTAGATTACACAAACCTGAAAGTTTCAACTTGCTGCACTCAACCCTCTTGGAAGAAAAGCAACTCATTCTCAGAACAGAACTAGCTTTTTCACACAGTACAGTGCTCAGCAATGAAGGTGTTTGTTTTCTAAGAAAACTACTTTAGAAATGAAAGAATCTACTAAGTTGTGCATCTTGTTAGATTACACAAACAGGAAAGTTTCAACTTGCCATACTCCACCCTCTAGGTAGGAAAGCAAATCATTCTGAGAACAGAACTAACTTATTTCACACAAGTACAGTGTTCGGCAATGATGGTGTTTGTTTTCTAAGCAAACTACTTTAGAAATGAAACGAATCTACTAATTTGTGCATCTTGTTAGATTACACAAAACAGGAAAGTTTCAACTTGCTGCACACAACCGTCTTCATAGGAAAGCAACTCATCCCGACAAAAGAAGTAGCTTACATCACAAACCTCAGTGTTCACAATGAAGGTGTTTGTTTTCTAAGCACACAACTTTAGAAATGAAACGAATCTACTAAGTTGTACAACTTGTTAGGTTACACAAACCAGGAAAGTTTCAACTTCCTGCACTCAACCATCTTCATTGGAGAGCAACTCATTCTAGAATAGAAGTAGCTTATTTCACACAGTACCGTATTCGGCAATGAAGGTGTTTGTTTTCTAAGGAAACTACTTTAGAAATGAAAGAATCTACTAAGTTGTGAATCTTGTTAGATTACACAAACCAGGGAAGTTTCAACTTCTTCATAGGGAACTACTTTATAAATGAAATGAATCTAATAAGTTGTGCATCTTGTTAGTTTACACAAACCAGGAAAGTTAACTTGGGGCACTCAACCATCTTCATAGGAGAGCAACTCATTCCATGAACAGAACTAGCTTATTTCACACAGTACAGTGTTCGGCAATGAAGGTGTTTGTTTTCTAAGCAAAACTACTTTACAAATGAAATGAATCTACTAAGTTGTGCATCTTGTTAGATTACACAAACCAGGAAAGTTTCAACTTTCTGCACTCAACTGTCTTAGGAGGAAAGCAACTCATTCCGAGAATAGAACTAGCTTACTTCACACAGTACAGTGTTTGGCAATGAAGGTGTTTGTTTTCTAAGCAAACTACTTTAGAAATGAAACAAATCTACTAAGTTGTGCATCTTGTTAGATTACACCAAACCAGGAAAGTTTCAACTTGCTGCACTCAACCCTCTTGGTAGGAAAGCAACTCATTCCGAGACAGAACTAGCTTATTTCACACAGTATAGTGTTCATGCAATGAAGGTGTTTGTTTTCTAAGCAAACTACTTTAGAAATGAAACGAATCTACTAAGTTGTGCATCTTGTTAGATTACACAAACCAGGAAAGTTTCAACTTGCTGCACTCAACCATCTTCGTAGGAAAGCAACTCATTCTGAGAACAGAACTAGCTTATTTCACACAGTACAGTGTTCGGCAATGAAGGTGTTTGTTTTCTAAGCAAACTACTTTAGAAATGAAACGAATCTACTAAGTTGTGCATCTTGTTAGATTACACAAACCAGGAAAGTTTCAACTTGCTGCCTCAACCATCTTCTGAGGAAAGCAACTCATTCTGAGAACAGAAATAGCTTATTTCACAAAGTACAGTGTTCGGCAATGAAGGTGTTTGTTTTCTAAGCAAACTACTTTAGAAATGAAAGAATCTACTAAGTTGTGCATCTTGTTAGATTACACAAACCAGGAAAGTTTCAACTTGCCACACTCCACCCTGTAGGTAGGAAATCAAGTCATTCCGAGAACAGAACTAGCCTATTTCATACAGTACAGTGTTCCCCAATGAAGGAGCTTGTTTTCTAAGCAAACTACTTTAGTATTGAAATGAATGTACTAACTTGTGCATCTTGTTAGACTACAAAAACCAGGAAAGTTTCAACTTGCTGCACTAAACCGTCTTCCTAGGAAATCAACTCATTCTGCAAACAGAACTAGCTTATTTCACACATTACAATGTTCGGGAATGAAGGTGTTGGTTTTCTAAGCAAACTACTTTAGAAACGAAACGAATCTACTAAGTTGTGAATCTTGTTAGATTACACAAACCAGGAAAGTTTCAACTCGCCACACTCCACCGTCTTGGTAGAAAAGCAACTCATCCCGAGAACAGAACTACCTTATTTCACACAGTACCATGTTTGGCAATGAAGGTGTTTGTTTTCGTAGCAAACTAATTTAGAAATGAAACTAATATACTAAGTCGTGCACCTTGTTAGATTACACAAATCAGGAAAGTTTCAACTTACCACACTCCACCGTCTTTGTAGAAAAGCAACTCATTCTGAGAACAGAACTAGCTTTTTTCACACAGTACAGTGTTCAGCAATGAAGGTGTTTGTTTTAAGAAAACTACTTTAGAAATGAAAGAATCTACTAAGTTGTGCATCTTGTTAGATTACACAAATAAGGAAAGTTTCAACTTGCCACACTCCACCCTCTAGGTAGGAAAGCAAATCTCTCTGAGAACAGAACTAGCTTATTTCACCCAGTACAGTGTCCAGCAATGAAGGCGACTGTTTTCTTAGCAAACTATTTTAGAAATGAAACCAATCTACTAAGTTGTGCATCTTGTTACATTACACAAACCTGGAAAGTTTCAACTTGCCGCACTCCACCGTCTTGGAAGAAAAGCAACTCATTCTCAGAACAGAACTAGCTTTTTTCACACAGTACAGTGCTCAGCAATGAAGGTGTTTGTTTTAAGAAAACTACTTTAGAAATGAAAGAATCTACTACGTTGTGCATCTTTTTAGATTACACAAATCAGGAAAGTTTCAACTTGCCATACTCCACCCTCTAGGTAGGAAAGCAAATCATTCTGAGAACAGAACTAGCTTATTTCACACAGTACAGTGTTCGGTAATGATGGTATTTGTTTCCTAAGCAAACTACTTTAGAAATGAAACGAATGTACTAAGTTGTGCATGTTGTTAGATTACACAGACCAGGAAAGTTTCAACTTGCTGCACTCAACCGTCTTCATAGGAAAGCAACTCATCCCGACAACAGAACTAGCTTACTTCACAAACCTCAGTGTTCAGCAATGAAGGTGTTTGTTTTCTAAGTAGACTACTTTAGAAATGAAACGAATCTAATAAGTTGTGTAACTTGTTATGTGACAGAAACCAGGAAAGTTTCAACTTCCTGCACTCAACCATCTTCGGTTGAAGGCAACTCATTCTGAGAATAGAAATAGCTTATTTAACACAGTACAGTATTTGGCAATGAAGGTGTTTGTTTTCTAAGCAAACTACTTTAGAAATGAAAGAATCTACTAAGTTGTGCATCCTTTTAGATTACACAAACCAAGGAAGTTTCAACTTGGGGAACTACTTTATAAATGAAATGAATCTAATAAGTTGTGCATCTTGTTAGTTTACACAAACCAGGAAAGTTTCAACTTGGGGCACTCAACCGTCTTCATAGGAGAGCAACTCATTCCGTGAACAGAACTAGCTTATTTCACACAGTATAGTGTTCCGCAAGGAAGGTGTTTGTTTTCTAAGCAAACTACTTTAGAAATGAAATGAATCTACTAAGTTGTGCATCTTGTTAGATTACACAAACCAGGAAAGTTTAAACTTTCTGCATTCACTGTCTTAGGAGGAAAGCAACTCATTCCGAGAATATAACTAGCTTACTTCACAGAGTACAGTGTTCTCCAATGAAGGTGTTTGTTTTCTAAGCAAGCTACTTTAGAAATGAAATGAATCTACAAAGCTGTGCATCTTCTTAGATTACACCAACCAGGAAAGTTTCAACTTACTGCACTCAACCGTCTTGGTCGGAAAGGAACTCATTCCGAGGACAGAACTACCTTATTTCACACAGTATAGTGTTCGGCAATGAAGGTGTTTGTTTTCTAAGCAAACTACTTTAGAAATGAAACGAATCTATGAAGTTGTGCATCTTGTTAGTTTACACAAACCAGGAAAGTTTCAACTTGCTGCACTCAACCATCTTCGTAGGAAAGCAACTCATTCCGAGAACAGAACTAGCTTATTTCACACAGTACCATGTTCGGCAATGAAGGTGTTTGTTTTCTTAGCAAACTGCTTTAGAAATGAAACGAATCTACTAACTTGTGCATCTTGTCAGATTACACAAACCAGGAAAGTTTCAACTTTCCGCACTCCACCATCTTGGTAGGAAAGCAACTCATTCTCAGGACAGAACTAGCTTATTTCACACAGTACAGTGTTCGGCAATGATGGTGTTTGTTTTCAAAGCAAACTACTTTATAAATGAACGAATGTACTAAGTTGTCCATCTTGTTAGGTTGCACAAACCAGGAAAGTTTCAACTTGCTGGACTCAACCGTCTTCGTTGGAAAGCAAGTCATTCCGAGAAGAGAACTACCTTACTTCACACAGTACAGTGTTGGGCAATGCAGGTGTTTGTTTTCTAAGCAAACTACTTTAGAAATGTAACGAATCTACTAAGTTGTGCGTCTTGTTTGATTACCCAAACCGGCAAAGTTTCAACTTCCTGCACTCAACCCTCTTCGTAGGAGAACAACTCATTCTGAGAACAGAACCAGCTTTTTTCACACAGTACAGTGTTCAGCAATGAAGGTGTTTGTTTTCTAAGCAAACTACTTTAGAAATGAAACGAATCTACTAAGTTCTGCATCTTTTTCGACTCTGTAAACCAGGAAAATTTCAACTTGCTGCACTCAACCATCTTCCTTGGAAAGCAAGTCATTCTGAGAAGAGAACTAGCTTACTTCAAACAGTACAGTGTTGGGCAATGAAGGTGTTTGTTTTCTAAGCAAACTACTTTAGAAATGAAACGAATCTACTAAGTTGTGCATCTTCTTAGATTACACAAACCAGGAAAGTTTCAACTTGCAGCACTCAACCGTCTTGATAGAAAAGCAAGTCATTCTGAGAACAGAACTAGCTTTTTTCACACAGTATAGTGGTTGGCAATGAAGGTGTTTGTTTTCTCAGCAAACTACTTTATAAATGAAACGAATCTACTAAATTGTACATCTTGCTAGATTACACAAACCAGGAAAGTGTCAACTTGCTGCATTCAACCGTCTTCTTAGGAAAGCAACTCATTCCGAGAACAGAGCTACCTTATTTCACATGGTACAGTGTTTAGCAATGTAGGTGTTTGTTTTCTAAGCAAACTACAGTAGAAATGAAACGAATCTACTAAGTTGTGCATCTTGTTAGATTACACAAACCAGGAAAGTTTCACCTTGCTGCAGTCAACCGTCTTCGTAGCAAAGCAAGTCATTCCGAGAAGAGAACTAGGTTACTTTACACAGTACTGTGTTCGGCAATGAAGGTATTTGTTTCCCAAGCAAACTACGTTAGAAATGAAATGAATCTACTAAATCATGTGTCTTGTTAGATTACACACACCAGGAAAGTTTCAACTTGCTGCACTCAACCGTCTTTGTAGCAAAGCAAGTCATTCCGAGAAGAGAACTAGGTTACTTTACACAGTACCTTGTTTGGCAATGAAGGTATTTGTTTTCTAAACAAACTACGTTGGAAATGAAGCTAAACTTCTAAGTTGTACATCTTGGTGGATTACACAAACTAACAAAGTTTGATCCTGCTGCACTGAAGCCTCTTCGTAAGAAAGTAACTCATTCCGAGAACTGAACTAGCTTACTTCACACAGTACACTGTTTGGCAAAGAAGGTGTTTGTTTTCTTAAAAAAAACTACACTAGAAATGAATCCAATCTACTAAGTTGTACATCTTGTTAGATTACACAAACTAGAAAAGTTTGATGTTGCTGCACTGAAGACTCTTCGTAAGAAAGCAACTCATTCCGAGAGCAGAACTAGCTTATTTCATATAATATAGTGTTCGGCAATGAAGGTGTTTGTTTTCGAAACAAACTACATAAGAAATGAGGCGAATTTACTCAGTTGTACATCTTGTTAGATTACACAAACTAGCAAAGTTTGATCTTGTTGCACTGGAGACTCTTCACCAGAAAGCAACTCATTACTGGAAAAGAACTACCTTATTTCACACAGTAGAATATTCGGCGATGAAGGTGTTTGTTTTCTAAACAAACTACGTTAGACATGAAGCTAATCTACTAAGTTGTACATCTTGTTAGTTTACACTAACTAGAAAGTTTGAGCTTTCTGCACTGAAGATTCTTCATAAGAAAGCAACTCATTCCGTGAACAGAACTAGCTTACTTCACACAGTACAGTGTTTGGCAAAGAAGGTGTTTGTTTTCTAAACAACTATGTTAGAAATGAAGCTATTCTGCTAAATTGTACATCTCGTTAGATTACACAAACTAGCAAAGTTTGATCTTGCTGCACTTAAGGCTCTTCGTAAGAAAGCAACTCATGCCGAGAATAGAACTAGTTTATTTCACACAGTACAGTGTTCAGTAATGAAGATGGTTGTTCTTTCAACAAACTACTTTAGAAATAAGACGAATCTATTAAGTTGTATATCTTGTTAGATTACAAAAACTAGCAAAGTTTGATCTTGCTGCACTGAAGTCTCGTCGTAAGAAAGCAACTCATTGCGAGGACTGAACTAGCTTAATTCATACAATACAGTGGTCGGCAATGAAGGTGTTTGTTTTCTAAACAAACTAGGTTAGAAATGAAGCTGATCTACTAAATGGTATATCTTGTTAGATTACACAAACTAGCTAAGTTTGAGCTTGCTGCACTGAAGAATCTTCGTAAGAAAGCAACTCATGCCCAGAACAGAACTACCCTATTTCACACACTACAGTGTTCAGCAATGAAGGTGTTTGTTTTCTAAACAAACTACGTGAGAAATGAAGCTAATCTAGTAAATTGTACATGTTGTCAAATTACACAAACTACCAAAGTTTGATCTTGCTGCAATGAAGACTCTTCGTAAGAAAGCAACTCATGCCAAGAACAGAACTAGCTTATTTCACACAGTACAGTGTTTGGCAATGAAGATGTTTGTTTTCTAAACAAACAACTTTAGAAATGAGACGAATCTATTAAGTTGTACAGCTTCTTAGATTACACAAACTAGAAATGTTTGATCTTGCTGCACTGAAGCCTCTTCGTAAGGAAGCAACTCATTCTGAGAGCAGAGCTAGCTTATTTCATATAGTATAGTGTTCAGCAATGAAGGTATTTCTTTTCTAAACAAACTACGTTAGAAAGGAAGCTAATCTACTAAGTGGTATATCTTGTTAGATTACACAAACTAGCAAAGTTTGATCTTGCTGCACTGAAGACTCTTCGTAACAAAGCAACACATTCCGAGAACAGAACTAGGTTATTTCACACACTACAGTGTTCGGCAATGAAGGTCATTCTTTTCTATACAAACTACTTTAGAAATGAGGCGAATCTACTAAGTTGTGAATCTTGTTACACTACACAAACTAGCAAAGTTTGATCTTGCAGTACTGAAAACTCTTCGTAAGAAAGTAAGTCATGCCGAGAACAGAGTTAACCTATTTCACACAGTACAGTGTTCTGCAATGAAGGTGATACTTTGCTAAAGAAACTGCATTAGAAATGAAGCTAATCTACTAAGTTGTACATCTTTTTAGATTACACAAACTAGCAAAGATTGATCTTGCTCCTCTGAAGACTCTTCGTAAGAAAGCAACTCATTCCCAGAACAAAACTAGCTTATTTCACACAGTACACGGTTCAGCGATGAAGTTGTTTGTTTTCTAAACAACCTACTTTAGAAATTAGACGAATCTATGAAGTTGACATCTTGTTAGATTACACAAACTAGCAAATTTTGATCGTGCTGCACTGAAGACTCTTCGTAAGAAAGCAACTCATTCTGAGAGCAGAAATAGCGTATTTTATATAGTATAGTGTTCAGCAATGAAGGTATTTCTTTTCTAAACAAACTACTTAAGAAATGAAGTTAATCTACTAAGTTGTACATCTTGTTAGATTACACAAACTAGCAGTTTGATCTTGCTGCACTGAATACTTTTCTTAAGAAAGCAACTCATTCCAAGAACAGAGCAAGCTTATTTCACACAGTAGGATATTTGTCAATGAAGGTGTTTGTTTTCTAAACGAACTACGTGACAAATGAAGCTAATCTACTAAGTGGTACATGTTGTTAGATCACACAAAATAGCAAAGTTTGTTCTTGCTGCACTGAAGACTCTTCGTAAGAAAGCAACACATGCCGAGTACCGAACTAGGTTATTTCACACAATACAGTGTTTGGCAATGAAGGTCATTCTTTTCTAAACAAACTACTTTAGAAATGAGGCGAATCTGGTAAGTTGTGCATCTTCTTAGACTACACAAACTAGCAAAGTTTGATCTTGCTGTACTGAAAACTCTTCATAAGAAAACAACTCATGCCGAGAACAGAACTAGCTTCTATCACACAGTACACTGTTGGGCGATGAAGATGTTTGTTTTTTAAACAAACTACATTAGAAATGAGGAGAAACTAGTAAGTTGTACATCTTGTTAGATTTCACAAACTAACAAAGTTTGATCTTGCTCCACTGAGGACTCTCCATAACAAAGCAACTCATTCCGAGAACTGAACTAGCTTACTTCACACAGTACAGTGTTCGACAATCACGGTGTTTGTTTTCTAAACAAACTACCTGAGAAATGAAGCTAATCTACTAAGTGATAAATCTTGTTAGATTACACAAACTGGCAAAGTTTGATCTTGCTGCACTGAACATTCTTCGTAAGAAACCAACTCATTCTGAAAACAGAACCAGCTTATTTCACACAGTAGGATATTCGGCAAAGAAGGTGTTTGTTTTGTAAAGAAACTACTTTAGAAGTGAACCTAATCTACTAAGTTGTATATCTTGTTAGGTTACACAAATTAGCAAAGTTTGATCTTGCTGCACTGAAGACTCTTCGTAAGAAAACAACTCATGCCAAAAACAGATCTAGCTTATTTCACACAGTACTATGTTTGGCAATGAAGATGTTTGTTTTGTAAAAAAAAAAAAAAAAAAAAAAAAAAAAAAAAAAACTACTTTAGAAATGAGACAAATCTATTAAGTTGTACATCTGGTTAGATTATACAAAACAGCAAAGTTTGATCTTGTTGCACTGAAGACTCTTCATAAGAAAGCAACTCATTCGGAGAGCAGAACTAGATTTTTTCATATAGTAGAGTGTTCAGCAAAGAAGTTGTTTGTTTTCTAAACAAACTACGTTAGAAATGAGGCGAATCTACTAATTTGTACATCTTGTATGATTACACAAAGTAGCAAAGTTTGATCTTACTGCACTGAAGACTCCTCGTAAGAAAGCAACTCATTTGGAGAGCAGAACTACCTTATTTCACACAGTAGAATATTCGGCAATGAAGGTGTTTGTTTTCTAAACAAACTAAGTTAGAAGTGAAGCTAATCTTCTAAGTTGTACATCTTGTTAGATTACACAAACTAGCAAAGTTTGATCTAGCTGCACTGAAGACTCTTCATAAGAAAGCAACTCATGTGGAGAAGTGAACTAGCTTATTTCACACGGTACAGTGTTCGGCAATGGAGATGTTTCTTTTCTAGACTATTTTAGAAACAAGACGAACCTATTAAGTTGTACATCTTTTTAGATTACACAAACTAGCAAAGTTCAATCTTGCTTCACTGAAGACTCTTCGTAAAAAAGAAACACATTTCCAGCAGTGAAATAGCTTACTTCACACTGTACAGTGTTCAACAATGAAGATGTTTCTTTTCTAAATAAATTACGTTAGAAATGAAGCTAATATACTAAGTGGTACATCTTGTTAGATTACATGAACTAGCAAAGTTTGATCTTGCTGCACTAAAGACTTTTCATAAGAAAGCAACTCATTCCGAGAACAGAACTATCTTACTTCATACAGTACAGTGTTCGGTAATGAACGTGATTCTTTTCTAAACAAACTACTTTAGAAATGAAGCTAATCTACTAAGTTGTATATCTTGTTAGATTACACTAACTAGAAAAGTTTGATCTTGCTTCTCTGACAACTTTTCGTATGAAAGCAACTAATGCCGAAAACTGAACTAGCTTATTTCACACAGTACAGTGTTCTGCAATGAAGGTGATTTCTTTTCTAAACAAACTACGTTAGAAATGAGGCGAATCGATGAAGATGTACATCTTGTTAGATTACACAAACTAGTAAAGTTTGATCTTGCTGCACTGAAAAAGCTTAGTAAGTAGGCAACTCATGCCGAGAACAGAACTAGCTTATTTTACACAGTACAGTGTTCACTCATGAAGATGTTTGTTTTTTAAACAAACTACTTTAGAAATGAAGCTAATGTACTAAATTGTACATCTTGTTAGATTACACAAACTAACAAAGTTTGATCTTGCTTCACTGAAGAATCTTAGTAAGAAAGCAACTCATTCCGAGAGCAGAACTAGCTTATTTCATATGGTATAGTGTTCGGCAATGAAGGTGTTTGTTTTCTAAACAAACTTCTTAAAAATGAGGTGAATTTACTAAGTTGTATATCTTGTTACATTACACAAACTAGCAAAGTTTGATATTGCTGTACTGAATACTGTTCATAAAAAGCAACTCATTCCGAGAACAGAACTAGTTTATTTCACACAGTACAGTGTTCGGCAATGAAGGTGTTTGTTTTCTAAACAATCTACATTAGAATTGAAGCTAATCTACTGAATTGTACATCTTGTTAGATTATATACACTAGCAAAGGGGCATTATCCACAGAGACTGGGGCCAACCCCCCAGAACTCTTAACCAACCTCACAATGCTTGACCCACATTCCCCATTGACAAGGGTCCCTTTGAAAGAGGGAGGACAGGGAGGAGGACAATGGATCCTTTACCATGAATGTAAAATCAAAATAATATAAATAAAAAATATATATATATTAAAAAAAAAAAGTTTGATCTTGCTGCTGTGAAGACTCTTCGTAAGAAACCAACTCATGCCGAGAAGAAAACTGGCTTATTTCACACAGTAGTATATTTGGAAATGAAGGCGTTTGTTTTCTCAACAAACTACATTAGAAATCAAGCTAATCTACTAAGTGGTACATCTTGTTAGATTTCACAAACTAGAAAACATTGATCTTGATGCACTGAAGCCTCTTCATAAGAAAGCAACTCATTCTGAGAACAGGACTAGCTTGCTTCACACTGTGCAGTGTTCGGCAATGAAGGTCTTTGTTTTCTAAACAAAGTACTTTAGAAATCAGTTGTATTTACTAAGTTGTACAACTTGTTAGATTACACAAACCAGCACAGTTTGATCTTGCTACACTGAAGACTCTATGTAAGAAAGAAACTCGTTCTGTGAACAGAACTAGCTTATTTCACACCGTAGTATATTAGGCAATGAAGGTGTTTGTTTTCTAAAAAAACTACGTTAGAAATGAAGCTAATCTACTAAGTGGTACATCTTGATAGATTACACAAACTAGCAAAGTTTGATCTTGCTGCACTGAACAATATTCGTAAAAAAGCAACTCATTCCAAGAATTGAACTAGTTTACTTCACACAGTACAGTGTTCAGCAATGAGGGTGTTTGTTTTCTAAACAAACTATGTTAGAAATGAAGCTAATCTACTAAGTGGTACATCTTGTTAGATTACACAAATTAGCAAAGTTTGATCTTGCTGCACTGAAGACTATCCGTAAGAAAGCAACTCATTCCGAGAACAGAAGTAGCTTACTTCACACAGGACAGTGTTCAGCAATGGAAGTGTTCTTTTTCTAAACAAACTACATTAGAAATGAGGTGAATTTACTAAGTTTTACACCTTGTTAGATTACACAAACTAGCAAAGTTTGATCTTGCTACACTGGAGACTATTCATAAGAAGCAACTCATTCTGAGAAGAGAACTAGCTTACTTCACACAGTACAGTGTTAGGCAATGAAGGTGTTTGTTTTCTAAACAAACTATGTTAGAAATGAACCTAATCTACTAAATTTTACATCTTGATAGATTATACAAACGAGCAAAGTTTGATCTTGCTGCAGTAAAGAATCTTGTAAGAAAGCAACTCATGCTGAGAACATAACTAGCTTACTTCACACAGGACAGTGTTCGAGAATGAAGGTGCTTCTTTTCTAAAAGAACTATGTTAGAAATGAAGCTAATCTACATAGTGGTATATCTTGTTAGATTACACAACCTAGCAAAGTCTGATCTTGCTGCACTGAAGACTCTTTGTAAGAAAGCAAGTCATTCCGAGAAAAGAACTAGCTTATTTAACACAGTACACTGTTCCGCAATGAAGGTGATTCTTTGCTAAACAAACTATGTTAGAAAAGAGGCGAATCTATTAAGTAGTACATCTTGTGAGATTACACAAACTAGCAAAGTTTGATCTTGCTGCACTGAACACTCTTCCTCAGAAAGCAACTCATTCTGAGAACAGAACTAGCTTATTTCACACAGTAGTATATTCGGCAATGAAGGTGTTTGTTTTCTAAACAAACTACGTTAGAAATGAAGGTAATCTACAAAGGTGCACATCTTGTTAGATTACACAAACTAGCAAAGTTTGATCTTGATGCACTGAATACTCTTCGTATAAAAGCAACTCATTCCGAGAACAGACCTAGCTTACTTCACACAGTACAGTGTTCGGCAAAGAAGGTGTTTGTTTTCTAAACAAACTACGTTAGAAATGAAGCTAAACTACTAGGTTGTGCATCTTGTTAGATTACACAAACTAGCAAAGTTTGATCTTGTTGCACTGAAGACTCTTCGTAAGAAAGGAACTCATTCTGAGAACTAAACTAGATTACTTCACACAGTACAGTGTTCGGCAATGAAGGTGTTTCCTTTCTAAACAAACTATGTTAGAAATGAAGCTAATCTACTAAATGGTACATCTTCTTAGATTACGCAAACTAGCAACGTTTGATGTTGCTGCACTGAAGACTCTTTATAAGAAAGCAACTCATGCCGAGAAAAGAACTAGCTTATTTCACACAGTACAGTGTTTGGCAATGAAGATGTTTGTTTTCTAAACAAAAAACTTTAGAAATGAGACGAATCTATTAAGTTGTACAGCTTCTTAGATTACACAAACTAGCAAAGTTTGATCTTGCTATACTGAAGACTCTTCGTAAGGAAGCAACTCATCCTGAGAGCAGAGCTAGCTTATTTCATATAGTATAGTGTTTGGCAATGAAGATATTTCTTTTCTAAACAAAGTACGTTAGAAATGAAGCTAATCTACTAAGTGGTACATCTTGTTAGATTACACAAACTAGCAAAGTTTGATCTTGCTGCACTGAAGACTCTTCGTAAGAAAGCACCACATGCCAAGAACAGAACTAGGTTATTTCACACACTACAGTGTTCGGAAATGAAGGCAATTCTTTTCTAAACAAACTACTTTAGAAATAAGGCGAGTCTACTAAGTTGTGCATCTTGTTAGACTACACAAACTAGCAAAGTTTGATCTTGCTGTACTGAAAACTCTTCATAAGACAGCAAGTCATGCCGAGAACACAGTTAGGTTATTTCACATACTAAAGAGTTCCACAATGAAGGTGATTCTTTGCTAAACAAACTACATTAGAAATGAAGTTAATCTACTAAGTTGTACATCTTGATAGATTACACAAACTAGCAAAGTTTGATCTTCGTGCAGTGAAGACTCTGCTTAAGAATGAAACTCATTGCGAGAACAGAGCTAGCTTACTTCACATAGGACAGTGTTTGGCAATGAAGGTGTTCCTTTTCTAAACCAACAACGTTAGAAATGAAGCTATTCTACGAAGTGGTACATCTTGTTAGATTACACAAACTAGCAAAGTTTGATCTTGTTGCACAGAAGACTCTTCGTAAGAAAGCAACTCGTCCCACGAACAGAACTACCTTACTTCACACATTACACTTATCGGAAATGAAGGTGTTTGTTTTCTAAACAAATTATGTTAGAAATATAGCTAATCTACTAAATTGTACATCTTGTTAGAGTACACCAACTAGCAAAGTTTGATCTTGCTGCACTGAAGACTCTTCCTAAGAAAGCAAATCATGCTGAGAACAGAACTAGCTTATTTCACACACAACAGTGTTCGACAATGAACGTGATTTTTTTCTAAACAAACGACGTTAGAAATGAAGCTAATCTACGAAGTTGTACATCTTGTTAGATTATATCAAACTAGCAAAGTTTGATCTTGCTTCACTGATGATGTTTCATAAGAAAGCAACTCATGCCCAGAACAGATCTAGCTTATTTCACACAGTACAGTGTTCCACAATGAAGGTGATTCTTGTCTAAACAAACTACATTACAAATTATGTGAATCTATTATGTTGTACATGTTGTTAGATTACACAAACTAGCAAAGTTTGATCTTGCTGCACTGAGGCCTAGTCTTAAGAAAGCAACTCATTCCAAGAACAGAACTAGCTTACTGCACACAGTACAGTGTTCAGCAAAGAAGGTGTTTGTTTTCTAAACAAAAAATGTTAGAAATTAAGCTAATCTACTAAATTGTACATCTTCTTAGATTACACAAACTAACAATTTTGATCTTGCTGCACTGAAGAAAGCAACACATGCCGAGAACATAACTAGCATATTTGACACAGTACAGTGTTCGGCAATGAAGGTGTTTCTTTTCTAAATAAACTACTTTAGAAATGAGACAAATCTTTTACTTTGTAAAATTTGTTAGATTACACAAACTAGCATAGTTTGATCTTGCTGCACTAAAGACTCTTCGTAAGAAAGCAACTCATTCCGAGAACAGAACTAGCTTACTTCACACAGTACAGTGTTTGGCAATGAAGGTGTTTGTTTTCTAAACAAACTACGTTAGACATGAGTTGAATTTACTAAGTTGTACAACTTGTTAGATTACAAAAACTGGCAAAGTTTCATCTTGCTGCACTGAAGACTCTTCATAAGAAAGCAACTCATTCCGAGAACAGAACTAGCTTACTTAACACAGTATAGTGTTCAGCAATGAATGTGTTTGTTTTCTAAACAAACTACGTTAGAAATGACACTAATCTACTAAATTGTACATCTTGTATAATTACCCAAACTATAAAGGTTTGATCTTCGTGCACTGAAGACTCTTCCTAAGAAAGCAAATCATGGCGAGAACAGAAGTAGCTTATTTCACACAGTACATGTTCAGAACTGAAGGTGTTTCTTTTCTAAAAAACTACGTTAAAAATGAAGCTAACCTACTGAATTGTACATCTTGATAGATTACACAAACTAGCAAAGTTTGATCTTCCTGCAGTGAAGACACTGTGTAAGAAAGCAACTCATTCCAAGAACAGAACTAGCTTACTTCACACAGGACAGTGTTCGGCAATGAAAGTGTTCCTTTTCTAAACAAACTACGTTAAAAATGAAGCTATTCTACAAAGCAGTAGATATTGTTAGATTACACAAACTAGCAAAGTTTGATCTTGTTGCACTGAAGACTCTTCATAAGAAAGCAACTCGTGCCGAGAACAGAACTAGCTTATTTCATACAGTACAGTGTTCGGCAATGAACGAGATTCTTTTCTAAACAAACTACTTTAGAAATGAAGCTCACCTACTAAGTTGTACATCTTGTTAGATTATACATACTAGCAAAGTATGATCTTGCTTCACTGATGACTTTTCGTAAGAAAACAACTAATGCGGAGAACAGAACTAGCTTATTTCACACAGTACAGTGTTCTGCAATGAAGGTGATTCTCTTCTAAACAAAGTTCATTAGAAATGAGGGGAATTATTTAGTTGTACATCTTGTTAGATAACACAAACTAGCAAAGTTTGATCTTGCTTCACTGAAGACTCTTCGTAAGAAAGCAACTCATTCCGAGAACAGAACTAGCTTATTTCACACAGTAGAACATTCGGCAATGAAGGTGTTTGTTTTCTAAAAGAACTATTTTATAAATGATGCTAATCTGCTAAGTGGTATATCTTGTTAGATTACACAAACTAGGAAAGTTTGATCTTGCTGCATTGAAGACTCTTGGTAAGAAAGCAACTCATAGCGATAACTGAACTAGCTTACTTCACACAGTACAGTGTTTGCCAATGAATGTGTTTGTTTTCTAAACAAACTACGTTGGAAATGAAGCCAATCTAGAAAGTGGTACACCTTGTTTAGATTAAACACACTAGCAAAGTTTGATCTTGCTGCACTTAAGTCTCTTCGAGAGAAAGCAACTCATTCCGAGAACAGAACTAGCTTGCTTCACACAGTACAGTGTTTGGCAACGAAGGTGATTCTTTTCTAAACAAATTACCTTACTAATGAGGCAAATCTATTAGGTTGTAAATCTTGTGAGATTACACAAACTAGCAACGTTTGATCATCCGGCACTGAAGTCTCTTCGTAAGAGGGCAACTCATTCCAAGAACAGAACTAGCTTATTTCACACAGTAGTATATTCGGCAATGAAGGTCTTTGTTTTCTAAACAAACTACGTTAGAAATGAAGCTAATCTACTAAGTGGTACATTTTGTTAGATTACACAAACTAGCAAACTTTGAACTTGCTGCACTGAAGACTCTTCGTAAGAAAGCAACTCATTCCGAGAACAGAACTAGCTTACCTCACACAGTACAGTGTTCGTCAATGAAGGTGATTGTTTTCTAAACAAACTACTTTAGGAATGAAGCTAATCTACTAAATTGTATATCTTATTATATTACACAAACTAGAAAAGTTTGATCTTGCTGCACTGAAGACTTTTCATAAGAAACCAACGCATGCCGAGTACAGACCTAGCTTGTTTCATACAGTACAGTGTTCGGCAATGAAGGTGATTCTTTTGTAAAAAAACTACTATAGAAATGAGGCGAATCTGTTAAGTTGTACATCTTGTTAGATAACACAACCTAGCAAAGTTTGATCTTGCTTCAATGAACACTCTTCGTAAGAAAGCAACTCATTCCGAGAACAGAACTAGCTTATTTCACACAGTAGTATATTCGGCAATGAAGGTGTGTGTTTTCGAAAAAAACTACGTTAGAAATGAGGTGAATTTACTAAGTTGTATATCTTGTTAGGTTACACAAACTAGCCAAGTTTGATCTTGCTGCACTGAAGTCTCTTTCTAGGAAAGCAACTCATACCGAGAACAGAACTAGCTTATTTCACACAGTACAGTGTTCAGCAATGAGGATGTTTGTTTTCTAAAGCAACTACTTAAGAAATGAGATGAATCTATTAAGTTGTACATCCTGTTAGATTACACAAACTAGCAGTTGACCTTGCTGCACTGAAGACTCTTCCTAAGAAAGCAACTCATTCTGAGAACAGAACTAGATTATTTCACACAGTAGTATATAAGGCAATGAAGGTGTTTGTTTTCTAAACAAACTACGTTAGAAATGAAGCTAATCTACTAAGTGGTACATCTAGTGAGATTACACAAACTAGCAAAGTTTGATCTTGCTGCACAAAAGACTCTTCATTAGAAAGCAACTCATACCAAGAACAGAAGTAGCTTATTTCACACAGTACAGTGTTCGGAATGAATGTGTTTCTTTTCTAAACAAACTACGTTAGAAATGAAGTTATTTTACCAGGTGGTACATCTTGTTAGAATACACAAATTAGCAAACTTTGATCTTGCTTCACTGAAGACTCTTCATAAGAAAGCATCTCATTCCGAGAACAGAACTAGCTTATTTCACACAGTAGTATATTCGGCAATGAAGGTGTTTGTTTTCTATACAAACTACGTTAGAAATGAGGTGAATTTGCTGAGTTGTACATCCTCTTATATTACACAAACTACCAAAGGTGGATCTTGCTGCACTGAACACTCTTCGTAAGAAAGCAACTCATTCTGAGAACAGAACTAGCTTATTTCATGCAGTAGTATATTCAAGAATGGAGGTGTTTGTTTTCTAAATAAACTACGTTAGAAAAGAAGCTAATCTATTAAGTGGTACATGTAGTTAGATTACACAAACTAGCAAAGTTTGAACTTGCAGCACTGAAGACTCTTCGTAAGAAACCAACTCATTCTTAGAGCAGTACTAGCTTATTTCATATAGTATAGTGTTCGCCAATGAAGGTGTTTGTTTTCGAAAAAAACTACGTTAGAAATGAGGTGAATTTACTAAGTTGTACATCTTGTTAGATTACACAAACCAGCAAAGTTTGATCTTGCTGCACTGAAGACTCTTCGTGAGAAAGCAACTCATTTCGAGAACAGAACTATCTTATTTCACACAGGAGGATATTCGTCAATGAAGGTGTTTGTTTTTTAAACAAACTACTTTAGAAATGAGACGAATCTATTAAGTTGTACATCTTGTTAGATTACACAAACTAGCAGTTGATCTTGCTACACTGAAGACTCTTCGTAAGAAAGCAATTCATACTGAAAACAGAACTACCTTATTTCACACATTAGTATATTCGGCAATGAAGGTATTTGTTTTCTAACAAACTACTTGGGAAATAAAGCTTATCGCCTAAGTTATACATCTTGTAAGATTACACAAACTAGCAGTTTGATCTTGCTGCAATAAAGACTCTTCGTAAAAAGCAACTCATTCCGAGAACAGAACCAGCTTATTTCACACAGTAGGATATTCATCAATGAAGGTGTTTGTTTTCTAAACAAACTAAGTGAGAAATGAAGCTAATCTACTAAGTTGTACATCTTGTTAGATTACACAAGCTAGCTAAGTTTTATCTTGCTGCACTGAAGACTCTTCGTAAGAAAGCAATTCATGCCTAGAACTGAACTAGCTTATTTCACACAGTAGGATATTCGGCAATGAAGGTGTTTGTTTTCTAAACAAACTACCTGAGAAATGAAGCTAATCTACTAAATTCTACATCTTGCCAGATTACACAAACTAGCAAAGTTTCATCTTGGGGCACTGAAGAGTAATCGTAAGAAAGAAACTCATGCCAAGAACAGAACTAGATTATTTTACACAGGACACTGTTCGGCAATGAAGATGTTTGTTTTGTAAACAAACTACGTGAGAAATGAAGCTATTCTACTGCTTTATACAACTTGTGAGATTGCACAACTAGCAAAGTTTGATCTTCCTACACTGAAGACTCTTAGTAAGAAAGCAACTCATGCCTGGAACAGAACTAGCTTATTTCACACAGTAGGATATTCGGTAATGAAGGTGTTTGTTTTCTAAACAAACTGCCTGAGAAATGAAGCTAATCTACTAAATTCTACATCTTGTTAGATTACACAAACTAGCAATGTTTGATCTTGCTTCACTGAAGACTCTTCGTAAGAAAGCAACTCATGCCTAGAACAGAACTAGCTTATTTCACACAGAACAGTGTTCATCAATGAAGATGTTTGTTTTCTAAACAAAGTACTTAAGAAATAAGACGAATCTATTAAGTTGTACATCTTGTTAGATTACACAAACAAGCAAAGTTTGATCTTGCTGCACTGAACATTCTTGGTAAGAATGCAACTCATTCCTAGAAGAGAACCCGCTTACATCACACAGTACATTGTTTGGAAATGAAGGTGTTTCTTTTCTAAACAAACTACATGAGATATGAAGCTAATCTACTAGGTTGTAGATATTTTTATATTACACAAATTAGAAATGTTTGATCTTGCTGCACTGAAGACTCTTCCTAAGAAAGCAACTCACACCGAGAACAGAACTAGCTTATTTCACACAGTAGGATATTTGGCAATGAAGGTGTTCATTTTCTAACCAAACTACTTAAGAAATGAAGCTAATCTACTAAGTTGTACATCTTGTTAGATTACAGAAACTAGCAGTTTGATCTTGCTACACTGAAGACATTTCGTAAAAAAGCAACACATTCAGAAACAGAACTTGCTTATTTCACACAGTAGGTTATTTGGCAATGAAGGTTTATGGTTTCTAAAGAAACTACTTTAGAAATGAGACAAATCTATTAAGTTGTACATCTTGTTAGATTATACAAACTAGCAAAGATTGATCTTGTTGCACTGAAGACTCTTCATAAGAAAGCAACTCATGCCGAGAAAATTACTAGCTTATTTTACACAGTACAGTGTTCAGCAATGAAGAAGTTTGTTTTCTCAACAAACTACTTAAGCAATGAGACGAATCTATTAAGTTGTAAAACTTGTTAGATTACACAAACTAGCAAAGTTTGATCTTGCTGCACTGAAGACTCATAGTAAGAAAGTAACTCATTCGGAGAACAGAACTAGCTTATTTCACACACTAGGATATTCGGAAATGAAGGTGTTTGTTTTCTAAACAAACTATTTAAGAAATGAAGCTAATCTACTAAGTTGTACATCTTGTTAGATTACACAAACTAGCAAAGTTTGATCTTCCTGCACTGAAGACTCTTCGTAAGAAAGCAACTCATTCCAAGAACAGAACCAGCTTATTTTACACCGTAGGATATTCGTCAATGAAGGTATTTGTTTTCTGAACAAACTACGTGAGAAATGAAGCTAATCTGCTAAATTGTACATCTTGTTAGAATACACAAACTAGCAACGTTTGATGTTGCTGCACTGAAGACTCTTCATAAGAAAGCAACTCATTTCCAGAACAGAACTAGCTCTTTTCACACAGTAGAATATTCGGCAATGAAGTTATTTGTTTTCTAAACCAAATACGTTAGAAATGAAGCTATTCTACTAAGTTGTACGTTTTGTTAGATTACACAAACTACTAAAGTTTGATCTTGATGCACTGAAGACTCTTTGTAAGAAAGCAACTCATTCCAAGAACAGAACCAGCTTCTTTCACACAGTAGGATATTCAGCAATGAAGGTGTTTGTTTTCTACACAAACTACTTAAGGAATGAAGGTAAGCTACTAAGTTGTACATCTTGTTAGATTACACCAACTAGCAAAGTTTGATCTTGCTGTCCTGAAGACTTTTCATAAGTAAGCAACTCATTCCGAGAACAGTACTAGCTTATTTCACACTGTAGGACATTCGGCAAAGAAGGTGTTTGTTTTCTACACAAACTACTTAAGAAATGAAGCTAATCTACTAAGTTGTACATCTTGTTAGATTACACAAACTAGCAGTTTGATCTTGCTTCACTGAAGAGCTTTTGAAAGAAAGCAACACATTCTGATAACAGAACAAGCTTATTTCAAACATTACGTTATTCTGCAATGAAGGTGTTTGTTTTCTAAACACACTACTTTAGAAATGAGACGAATCTATTAAGTTGTACCTCTTGTTAGATTACACAAACTAGCAAAGTTTGATCTTGCTGGACTGAAGAGTCTTGGTAAGAAAGCAACTCATTCCTAGAACAGAACTAGCTTACTTCACACAGTACAGTGTTCGGAAATGAAGGTGTGTCTTTTCTAAACAAACTATGTTAGAAATGAAGCTAATCTGCTAAGTTGTATATATTGTTAAATTGCACAAACTGACAAAGTTTGATCTTGCTGCACTGAAGACTCTTCGTAAGAAAGCAACTCATTGGGAGAAGAGAACTAGCTTATTTCACACAGTGGGATTTTTGGATATGAAGGTGTTTGTTTTCTAAACAAACAATTTAAGGAATGAAGCTAAGCTACTAAGTTGTACATCTTGTAAGATTACACAAACTAGCAAAGTTTGACCTTGGTGCACTGAAGACTCTTCTTAAAAAGCAACTCATGCCAAGAACAGAACTAGCTTATTTTACACAGAACACTGTTGGGCACTGAAGATGTTTGTTTTCTAAACAAAGTACTTAAGAAATGAGACAAATCTATTAAGATGTACATCTTGTTATATTACACAAACTAGAAAAGTTTGATCTTGCTGAACTGAAGACTCATCGTAAGAAAGCAACTCATTCCAAGAACAGAACTAGCTTACTTCACACACTACAGTGTTTGGAAATGAAGGTGTTTCTTTTCTAAACAAACTACGTGAGAAAGGAAGCTAATCTACTAAATTCTACATCTTGTTAGTTTACACAAACTAGCAAAGTTTGATCTTGCTGCACTGAAGACTCTTTGTAAGAAAGCAACTCATTCTGAAAACAGAAGTAGCTTATTTCACACAGTACAGTGTTCGGGAATGAAGATGTTTACTAAACAAAGTACTTAAGAAATGAGACGAATCTATTAAGTTGTACATCTTGTTAGATTACACAAACTAGCAAAGTTTGATCTTGCTGCACTGAAGACTCATCGTAAGAAAGCAACTCATTCCGAGAACAGAACTAGCTCATTTCCCACTCTAGGATATTCTGGAATGAAGGTGTTTGTGTTCTAAACAAACTATTTAAGAAATGAAGCTAATCTACTAAGTTTTACTTCTTGTTAGATTACACAAACTAGCAGTTTGATGTTGCTGCACTGAAGACTTTTCGTAAGAAAGCAACTATTGCCGAGAACAGAACAAGCTTACTTCACACAGTACAGTTTTCGGCAATGAAGGTGTTTGTTTTCTAAACAAACTATGTTAGAAATGAAGCTAATCTACTAAGTTGTACATCTTGTTAGGTTACACAAACTAGCAAAGTTTGATCTTGCTGCACTGAAGAATATTCGTAAGATAGCAACTCATTGTGAGAACAGAACCAGCTTATTTCACACCGTAGGATATTCGTCAATGAAGGTGTTTGTTTTCTGAACAAACTACTTAAGAAATGAAGCTAATCTACTAATTTGTACATCTTGTTAGAATACACAAACTAGCACAATTTGATGTTGCTGCACTGAAGACTCTTCGTTAGAAAGTAACTCATTTCCAGAACAGAACTAGCTCTTTTCACACAGTAGAAAATTCGGCAATGAACTTATTTGTTTTCTAAACCAACTACGCTAGAAATGAAGCTAATCTACTAAGTTGTACATCTTGTTAGATTACACAAACTAGTAAAGTTTGATATTGCAGCACTGAAGACTCTTCATAAGAAAGCAACTCATTCCGAGAACAAAACTAGCTTATTTCACACAGTAGCATATTTGGCAATGAAGGTGTTTGTTTCCTAAACAAACTACGTGAAAAATGAATCTAATCTACTAAGTTCTACATCTTGTTAGATTACACAAACTAGCAAAGTTTGATCTTGCTGCACTGAAGACTCATCTTAAGAAAGCAACTCATGCCAAGAACAGAACTAGCTTATTTCCCACACTAGGATATTCGGCAATGAAGGTGTTTGTTTTCTAAACAAACTATTTAAGAAATGAAGCTAATCTACTAAGTTTTACTTCTTGTTAGATTACACAAACTAGCAGTTTGATCTTGCTGCACTGAAGACTTTTCGTAAGAAAGCTACTATTGCCAAACACAGAACGAGCTTACTTCACACAGTACAGTTTTCGGCAATGAAGGTGTTTGTTTTCTAAACAAACTATGTTAGAAATGAAGCTAATCTACTAAGTTGTATATCTTGTTAGATTACACAACCTAGCAAAGTTTGATCTTGCTGCACTGAAGAATCTTCGTAAGAAAGCAACTCATTCCGAGAACTGAACCAGCTTATTTCACACCGTAGGATATTCGTCAATGAAGGTGTTTGTTTTTGAAAAAACTACGTAAGAAATGAAGCTAATGTACTAAATTGTATATCTTGTTAGAATATACAAACTAGCAAAGTTTGATGTTGCTGCAGTGAAGACTCTTTGTAAGAGAGCAACTCATTTCCAGAACAGAACGAGCTCTTTTCACATAGTAGAAAATTCGTCAATGAAGTTATTTGTTTTCTAAACCAACTACGTTAGAAATGAAGCTAATCTACTAAGTTGTACATCTTGTTAGATTACACAAACTAGTAAAGTTTGATCTTGATGCACTGAAGACTCTTCATAAGAAAGCAACTCATTCTGAGAATAGAACTAGCTTATTTCACACAGTGGGATATTCGGCAATGAATGTTTTTGATTTCTAAACAAACTACTTAAGAAATGAAGATACTCTACTAAGTTGTATATCTTGTTAGATTACACAAACTAGCAAAGTTTGATCTTGCTGCACTGAAGTCTCCTCGTAAGAAAGCAACTCATTCCAAGAACAGAACTAGCTTATTTCACACAGTAGCATATTCGGCAATGAAGGTGTTTGTTTTCTAAATAAACTACGTGAAAAATGAATCTAATCTACTACGTTCTATATCTTGTTAGATTACACAAACTAGCAAAGTTTGATCTTGCAGCACTATAGACTCTTCGTAAGAAAGCAACTCATTCCTAGAAAAGAATTAGCTTACTTCACACAGTACAATGTTCGGAAATGAAGGTGTTTGTTTTTTAAAGAAACTACATTAGAAATGAAGCAAATGCACTAAATTGTAAATCTTGTGAGTTTACACAAACTATGAAAGTTTGATCTTGCTGCACTGAAGAGTCTTCGTAAGAAAGCAACTCCTTCTGAGAACAGAACTAGCTTATTTCACACAGTAGGATATTTGGCAATGAAGTTGTTTGTTTTCTAAACAAACTACTTAAGAAATGAAGCTAATCTACTAAGTTGTACATCTTCTTAGATTACACAAACTAGGAGTTTGATCTTGTAGCACTGAAGACTTTTCGTAAGAAAGCAACAAATTCCGAGAACAGAACCAGCTTTTTTCACACAGTAGGATATTCGCCAATGAAGGTGTTTGTTTTCTAAACAAAATATTTGAGAAATGAAGCTAATCAACTATGTTGTACATCTTTTGAGATTACACAAACTAGCAAAGTTTAATCTTGCTGCACTGATGACTCTTCGTAAGAATGCAAATCATGCTGACAACAGAACTAGCTTATTTCACACAGTACAGTGTTCGGCAATGAAGATGTTTGTTTTCTAAACAAACTTCTTAAGAAATGAGACGAATCTATTAAATTCTACATCTTGTTAGATTACACAAACTAGCAAAGTTTGATCTTGTTGCACTGATGAGTCTTCGTAAGAAAGCAACTCATTCCGAGAACAGAACTAGCTTACTTCACACAGTAAAGTGTTTGGAAATGAAGGTGTTCCTTTTCTAAACAAACTACGTGAGAAAGGAAGCTAATCTACTAAGTTGTATATCTTGTTAGATTACACAAACTAGTAAAGTTTGATCTGGCTGCACTGAAGACTCTTCGTAAGGAAGCAACTCATACCTAGAGCAGAACTAGCTTACTTCACACAGTACAGTGTTTGGAATTGAAGGTGTTTGTTTTCTAAACAAACTGTGTTAGAAATGAAGCTAATCTACTAAATTGTACATCTTGTTAGATTACACAAACTAGCAAAGATTGATCTTGCTGCACTGAAGACTCTTCGTAAGGAAGCAACTTATTTCGAGAACAGAACTAGCTTATTTCACAGTCGAATATTTGGAAAAGAAGTTTTTTGTTTTCTAAAAAAATACGTTAGAAATGAAGCTAATCTACTAAATCCTACATCTTTTTATATTACACAAACTAGCAAAGTTTGATCTTGCTGCACTGAAGACTCTTTGTAAGAAAGCTACTCATGCTGAGACCAGAACTAGATTATTTCACACAGTAGGATATTCGTCAATGAAGGTGTTTGTTTTCTAAACAAACTATATGAGAAATGAAGCTAATCTACTAAATTGTACATCTTGTTAGATTACGAAAACTAGCAAAGTTTGATCTTGCTGCACTCAAGACTCTTCGTAAGAAAGCAACTGATTTCGAGAACAGAACTACCTTATTTCACACAGTACAGTGTTCGGCAATGAAGATGTTTGTTTTCTAAACAAACTACTTAAGAATTGAACCTAACCTTCTAAGTTGTACATCTTGTAAGATTACACAAACTAGCAGTTTGATCTTGATGCACTGAAGCCTCTTCATAACAAAGCAACTCATTCCGAGAAGAGAACTAGCTTATTTCACACAGTAGTATGTTCGGCAATAAAGGTTTGTTTTCTAAATAAACTACTTAACAACTGAAGCTACTCTACTAAGTTGTACATCTTGTTAGATTACACAAACTAGTAAAGTGTGATCTTTCTGCACTGAAGGCTCTTCGTAAGAAAGCAACTCATTCGGAGAAAAGAAGTAGTTTGTTCAAACAGTAGGATATTCAGCAATGAAGGTGTTTGTTTTCTAAACAAATTATGTTTGAAATGAAGCTAATCTACTAAGTTGTATTTCTTGTTAGATTACACAAAATAGCAAAGTTTTATCTTGCTGCACTGAAGACTCTTAGTAATAAAGTAACTCATGCCGAGAACAGAACTAGTTTATTTCACACAGTAGGATATTCGGCAAAGAAGGTGTTTGTTTTCTAAAAAAACTACGTGAGAAATGAAGCTAATCTACTAAATAATACATCTTCTTAGATTACACAAACTAGCAAAGTTTGATCTTCCTGCACTGAAGACTCTTCGTAAGAAAGCAACTCATGCCAAGAACAGATCTAGCTTATTTCACACAGTACAGTTTTCAGCAAAGAAGTTGCTTGTTTTCTAAACAAACTACTTTAGAAATGAGACGAATCTATTAAGTTGTACATCTTGTTACATTACACACACTAGCAAAGATTGATCTTGTTGCACTGAAGACTCTTCATAAGAAAGCAACTCATGCCGAGAACATTACTAGCTTATTTTACACAGTACAGTGTTCATCGATGAAGAGGTTTGTTTTCTTAACAAACTACTTAAGAAATGAGACGAATCTATTAAGTTATACATCTTGTTAGATTACACAAACTAGCAAAGTTTGATCTTGCTGCATTTAAGACTCTTCGTAAGAAAGCAACTCATTCCGAGAACAGAACTAGCTTACTTCACACACTACAGTGTTCTGAATTGAAGGTCTTTGTTTTCTAAAAAAACTACTTTAGAAATGAAGATAATCTACTATTTTGTACATCCTATTAGATTGCACAAACTAGCAAAGGTTGATCTTGCTGCACTGTAGACTCTTCGTAAGGAAGCAACTCTTTCCGAGAAAAGAACAAGGTTATTTCACAGAGTAGGATATTTGGCAATGAAGGTGTTTGTTTTCTCAACAAACTACGTGAGAAATGAAGCTAATCTACTACGTTCTACATCTTGTTAGATTACACGAACTAGGAAAGTTTGATCTTGCTGCACTGAAGACTCTTTTTAAGAAAGCAACTCATTTTGAGAACGGAACTAGCTTATTTCACACAGTAGAATATTCAGCAATGAAGTTGTTTGTTTTCTAAAGAAACTACTTTAGAAATAAGAGGAATCTAACAAATTTTACATCTTGTTAGATTACACAAACTAGCAAAGTTTTATCTTGCTGCATTTAAGACTCTTCGTAAGAAAGCAACTCATTCCGAGAACAGAACTAGCTTACTTCACACAGTACAGTGTTCAGGAATGAAGGTTTTTGTTTTCTAAACAAACTATGTTAGAAATGAAGCTAATATACTAAGTAGTACATCTTGTTAGATTAAACAAACTAGCAAAGTTTGATCTTGCTGCACTGAAGAATCTTTGTAAGAAAGCAACTCATTCCGAGAACATAACTAGCTTACTTCACACAGTACAGTGTTTTGAAATGAAGGTGTTTGTATTCTAAACAAAGCACATGAGAAAGGAAGCTAATATACTAAGTTCTACATCTTGTTAGATTTCACAAACTGGCAAAGTTTGATCTTGCTCCACTGAAGACTCTTCGTAAGAAAGCAACTCTTTCTGAGAGCAGAACTAGTTTACTTCACACAGTATAGTGTTCAGAATTGAAGGCGTTTGTTTTCTAAACAAACTAAGTTAGAAATGAAGCTAATCTACTAAATTGTACATCATGTTAGATTACACAAACTAGCAAAATTTGATCTTGCTGCACTGCTGACTCTTCGTAAGAAAGCAATTCCTTCTGAGAACAGAACTAGCTTATTTCACCCAGTAGGATATTTCACAATGAAGGTGTTTGTTTTCTAAACAAACTACTTAAGAAATGAAGCTAATCTACCAAGTTGTACATCTTGTTAAATTACACAAACTAGCAAAGTTTGATCTTGCTGCACTGAAGACTCTTCGTAAGAAAGCAACTCATGCCGAGAACAAAACTAGCTTATTTCACACAGTAGGTGTAGCAGACAGCTTCAGGTTTGCTGAGATGAACTTCCAGACGAGGCACAGTTATGGAGGAAGGGATATTATTTATTGAAGCTTACAGATCCAGGGGAACTTCCATAAAGGCCGGAGAAGCAGCCTGGTCTTCACAGGACCAGGCAAGAGAGGGAGAAAGCCAACCAGCCACCACAGCACACAGAGCAAAACTACACCCAAAAGGTCACACAGCACACTTCAGGAACTCCTGCTAGGCACATTTGCATATCTTTACAATGGAATCTCAAACCCACACCATTAACACCTTAAGATCGGCCCCAGTGACATTGCCTCTAGCAAGGTGATTGCCGATGCAAACTATAACTAATAAAACAATGAATATATTGGGGGACATATATTAAAACTACCACATTCCTCCCCTGGCCCCCAATATATTTAGCTCCTGGCCCCCAATAGATTTATAAGTATCACACATTGTAAATTGTACTCAGTCCAATTTCAAAGGTTCTCACAGTCTTGATCAACTTAAGATAGTGAGTCCTGTAAAATCAAACAAGTTAAATACTTTCAACATGTAAAGGCACAGAGTAAACATTTTAACTGTATAAGGAATAGCAAGGAGAGACTAGAACAATGAAAACTCAACCAGCATCAGCCGTCATCAAACTTCTGCAGTTCAAGTTCAATATTACCAGAGACTGACAGTCTCCCCGTTTTCCAATTCCGCCCCTCCAGCTGGGCAGAGTAGCCAGGGAAAACTTTCATCCCATGCCAACACTGCACTCCATGGTAGCCCTTTTGCACACTCCTGGTATATCCAAAACATCTTCAGGTCTCCATGCAAACCACGGTCCATCTTCAAAGGCTATTGCAGCCTATTCCTGAGGGTCTTCATGCCATGCCTCATGCTGCATCTCAGCAGTGGCTCCTGGAACCGTGTGCAATTCATGACCACTCCATGCATTTTTCATGCTTCCAAAACTAATACCAGGTGTGCAGGACACAGCCATATTCTTAATCCAGGGACAAAATAAATCATCGCCTTGAAAAGCAGGTCCCTTTTCCAGTCAGCTCTTTCCAAGAATTTGCATTTTTTACAGTCTTTCCTCAGGCATCCTCTCCATTGTTTTAATGTAAATCAAGTCAGGCCACCTTCCTTCCACCTTCCTTAAGATTGCTAATGTGTTGACAATAGCAGCTAAATCATTCTCAGTGCCTCTACTTTTAACTTGCTTCAGGTTTTCCAACTTAAAATCTGAAAATCTCAGTCCGATATCTTTAGCCAAGCACATCAGTCCATTACAAATTTCACCTTGATCAAACTTTCTGGGCCTGGATAGTGGAATGTAGCCATCCCTTACGCCAGTAGCCCAGTTCCAACAAAGTCCTCTGCACTCTTTCCTTCCCCTTAGAAAACTCATAAGCCAAGGAACAAAGTTCAGTAGTATCTGCACTTAGCATTCTCAAAGTCTCATCTGAATAGTCCATGAAACTTGGCTTACCACTCCAGAAGGCATCTTCAGTTGCAAGCATCAAGTCCATGCCCATTCCTCCAAAAGTTCCAAAAGACGAATATCCACACGGTCAGTTTCATCTCACCCCACACTCCTCAGTACCACTTTACTGTAGCAGACAGCTTCAGGTTCTCTGAGATGAACTTCCAGACCAGGCACAGTTATGGAGGAAGGGATATTATTTATTGAAGCTTACAGATCCAGGGGAAGTTCCATAAAGGCAGGAGAAGCAGCCTGCTCTTCACAGGACCAGGCAAGAGAGAGAGAAAGCCAACCAGCCACCACAGCACACAGAGCAAAACTACACCCAAAAGGTCACACAGCACACTTCAGGAACTCCTGCTAGGCACATTCGCATATCTTTAAAATGGAATCTCAAACCCACACCATTGACACCTTAAGACTGGCCCCCAGGGACATTGCCTCTAGCAAGGTGATTGCTGATGCAAACTATAACTAATAAAACAATGAATATATTGGGGGACATATATTCAAACTACCACAGTAGGATATTCGGCAGTGAAGGTGTTTGTTTTCTAAACAAACTACATGAGAAATGAAGCTAATCCACTACGTTCTATATCTTGTTAAATTACACAAACTAGCAATGTTTGATCTTGCTGCACTAAAGACTTTTCGTAAGTAAGCAACTCATGCCGAGAACAGAACTAGCTTACTTCACACAGTACAGTGTTCAGCGATGAAGATGTTTGTTTTCTAAACAAACTACTTAAGAAATGAGACGAATCTATTAAGTTGTACATCTTGTTAGATTACACAAACTACCAGTTTGATCTTGCTGTACTGAAGACATTTTGTAAGAAAGCAACTCATTCCAAAAACAGAACCAGCTTATTTCACACAGTAGGATATTCGCCAATGAAGGTGTTTGTTTTCTAAACAAACTACTTGAGAAATGAAGCTAATCTACCAAGTTTTACATCTTGTGAGATTATACAAACTAGCAAAGTTTGATCTTGCTGCACTGAAGACTCTTCGTAAGAAACAACTCATGCCTGGAACAGAATTAGCTTATTTTACACAGTAGGATATTTGGCAATGAAGGTGTTTGTTTTCTAAACAAACTACCTAGGAAATGAAGCTAATATACTAAATTCTAAATATTGTTAGATTACACAAACTAGCAGTTTGATCTTTCTGCACTGAGGACTTTTCGTAAGAAAGCAACACATTCCGAGAACAGAACTTGCTTATATCACACAGTAGGTTTTTCGGCTATGAAGGTGTTTGTTTTCTATACACACTACTTTAGAAATGAGATGAATCTAATAAGTTGTACATCTTGTTGGATTACACAAACTTGCAAAGTTTGATCTTGCTGCACTGAAGACTCTTCTTAAGAAAGCAACTCATTCCAAGAACAGAATTGGCTTATTTGAAACAGTAGGATATTCGGCAATGAAGTTCTTTGTTTTCTAAACAAACTATTTAAGAAATGAAGCTAATGTACTAAGTTGTACATCTTGTTAGATTACACAAACTAGCAGTTTGATCTTCCTGCACTGAAGACTCTTTGTAAGAAAGCAACTCATTCCGACAACAGAACCAGCTTATTTCGCACAGGAGGTTATTCGGCAATGAAGGTGTTTGTTTTCTAAACAAACTATGTGAGAAATGAAGCTAATCTACTATGTTGTACATCTTGTGAGATTACAAAAACTAGGAAAGTTTGATCTTGCTGCACTGATGACTCTTCGTAAGAAAGCAACTCATGCTGACAACAGAACTAGATTATTTCACACAGTACGATATTTGGCAATGAAGGTGTTTGTTTTCTAAACAAACTACGTTAGAAATGAAGGTAATCTACTAAGTTGTACATCTTGTTAGATTACAGAAACTAGTAAAGTTTAAACTTGGTGCCCTGAAGACTCTTCCTAAGAAAGCAACTCATGCCAACAACACAACTAGCTTATTTCACACAGTACAGTGTTCGGCAATGAAGATGTTTGTTTTCTAAACAAAGTACTTAAGAAGTGAGACGAATCTATTAAGTTGTACATCTTGTTAGATTACACGAACCAGCAAAGTTTGATCTTGCTGCCCTGAAGACTCTTCGTAAGAAAGCAACTCATTCCGAGAACAGACTTAACTTATTTCACAAAGTAGAATATTCGGTAATGAAGGTGAGTGTTTTCTAAACAAACTACGTTAGAAATGAAGGTAATCTACTAAGTTGTACATCTTGTTAGATTACAGAAACTAGTAAAGTTTAAACTTGGTGCCCTGAAGACTCTTCGTAAGAAAGCAACTCATTCCGAGAACAGAACTAGCTTATTTCACACAGTAGAATATTCGACAATGAAGTTATTTGTTTTCTAAACAAACTACTTAAGGAGTGAAGCTTATCTACCTAGTTGTATATCTTGTTAGATTACACAAACTAGCAAAGTTTGATCTTGCTGCACTGAAGACTCTTTGTAAGAAAGCAACTCATTCCTGGAACAGAACTAGCTTATTTCACACTGTAGGATATTCGGCAATGAAGGAGTTTGTTTTCTAAACAAACTCCTTAAGGAATGAAGCTAATCTTCTATGTTGTGCATCTTGATAGATTACACAAACTAGCAAAGTTTGATCTTGCTGCACTGAAGACTCTTCGTAAGAAAACAACTCATTCCGAGAACAGAACCAGCTTATTTCACACAGTAGAATATTCGTCAATGAATGTGTTTGTTTTCTAAACAAACTACGTGAGAAATGAGGCTAATCTACTAAGTTGTTCATGTTGTTAGATTACACAAACTAGCAAAGTTTGATGTTGCTGCACTGACTACTCTTCGTAAGAAAGCAACTCATTCCGAGAAGAGAACTAGCTTATTTCACACAGTAGAATATTCAGCAATGAAGTTATTTGTTTTCTAAACAAACTGCGTTAGAAATGAAGCTAACCTACTACGTTGTACATCTTGTTAGATTACACAAACTAGTAAAGTTTGATCTTGCTGCACTGAAGACTTTGTAAGAAAGCTACTCATGCCGAGAAAAGAACTAGCTTATTTCACACTGTAGGATATTCGTCAATGAAGGTGTTTGTTTTCTAAACAAACTACATGAGAAATGAAGCGAATCTACTAAATTGTACATCTTGTTAGATTACAAAAACTAGCAAAGTTTTATCTTGCTGCACTGAAGACTCTTCATAAGAAAGAAACTCATTCCGAGAACAGAACTAGCTTATTTCACACAGTAGTTAATTTTGCAATAAAGGTTTTATTTTCTAAACAAACTACTTAAGAAATGAAGCTACTCTACTAAGTTGTACATGTTGTTAGATTACACAAACTAGCAAAGTTTGACTATGCTGCACTGAAGACTCTTCGTAAGAAAGCAACTCATTCAGAGAACAGAACTAGCTTATTTCACACAGTGGAATATTCAGCAATGAAGTTATTTGTTTTCTAAACAAACTGCGTTAGAAATGAAGCTAATCTACTACGTTGTACATCTTGTTAGATTACACAAACTAGTAAAGTTTGATCTTGCTGCACTGAAGACTTTGTAAGAAAGCTACTCATGCCGAGAAAAGAACTAGCTTATTTCACACTGTAGGATATTCGTCAATGAAGGTGTTTGTTTTCTAAACAAACTACGTTAGAAATGAAGCTAATCTACTAAGTTGTATATCTTGTTAGACTGCACAAACTAGCAAAGTTTGATCTTGCTGCACTGAAGACTCTTCGTAAGAAAGCAACTCATTCTGAGAACAGAACTAGCTTATTTCACACAGAGGACATTCGGCAATGAAGCTGTTTGTTTTCTAAACAAACTACGTGAGAAATCAAGCTAATCTACTAAATTGTGTATGTTGTTAGATTACACAAACTAGCAAATTTGATCTTGCTGCATTGAAGACTCTTAGTAAAAAAGTCACTCATACCGAGAACAGAACTGGCTTATTTCACATAGTACAGTGTTCGTCGATGAAGATGTTTCTTTTCTAAACAAACAACTTAAGAAATGAGACGGATGTATTAAATTGTACATCTTGTTAGATTACACAACTAGCAACGTTTGATCTTGCTGCACTGAATACTCTTCGTAAGAAAGGAACTCATGCCGAGAACAGAACTAGCTTATTTCGCCCAGTAAGATATTCGGCAATGAAGGTTTTTGTTTTCAAAACAAACTACATGAGAAATGAAGCTACTCTACTAGGTTGTACATCTTGTTAGATTACACAAACTAGCAAAGTTTGATCTTGCTGCACTGCAGACTCTTCGTAAGAAAGGAAGCCATGCCGAGAACAGAAATAGCTTACTTCACACAGTAGGATATTCGTCAATGAAGGTGTTTGTTTTCTAAAAAAACTACGTGAGAAATGAAGCTAACCATCTAAGTTCTACATCTTTTTAGATTACACAAACTAGCATATTTTGATCTTCCTTCACTGAAGACTCTTCATAAGAAAACAATTCATTTCAACAACAGAACTAGCTTATTTCAATCAGTAGAATATTAGGCACTGAAGTTGTTTGTTTTCTGAACAAACCACTTTAGAAATGAGGCTAATCTACTAAGTTGTACATATTGTTAGATTACACAAACTAGCAAACTTTGACCTTATTGCACTGAAGACTCTTCATAAGAAAGCAAATCGTTTCTAGAACAGAACAAGCTTATTTCACACAGCAGAATATTCGGCAATGAAGTTGTTTGTTTTGTAAACAAACTACTTTAGAAATGAGAAGAATCTTTTAAGTTGTACATCTTGTTAGATTACACAAACTACCAAGTTTCATCTGACTGCACTGAAGACTCTTCCTAAGAAAGCAACTCATTCCAAAAACAGAACTAGCTTATTTCACACAGTATGATATTCAGCAATGAAGGTGTTTGTTTTCTAAACAAACTACATGAGAAATGAAGCTAATCTACTAAGTTGTACATGTTGTTAGATTACATAAACTAGCAAAGTTTGATCTTGCTGCACTGAAGACTATTCATAAGAAAGCAACTCATGCCGAGAACAAAACTAGCTTATTTCACACAGTACAGTGTTCGGCAATGAAGATTTTTTTTTCTAACCAAACTACTTAAGAAATGAGACGAATCTATTAGGTTGTACATCATGCTAGATTTCACAAACTACCAAAGTTTGATCTTGCTGCACTGAAGACTCTTCGTAAGAAAGAGACGCATTCTGAAAACACAACTAGCTTACTTCACACAGTACAGTGTTTGGAAATGAAGGTGTTTGCTTTCTAAACAAAGTACGTGAGAAACGAAGCTAATCTACTAAGTTGTACATCTTGTTAGATTACACAAACTAGCAAAGTTTGATTTGCTGCACTGAAGACTCTTCGTAAGAAGCCAACTCATGCCGAGAACAAAATGAGCTTATTTCACACAGTAGGGAATTTGTAAATGAAGGTGTTTGTTTTCTAAACAAACCAAGTGAGAAATGAAGCTAATCTACTAAGTGTTACAAATTGTTAGATTACACAAACTGGCAAAGTTTGATCTTGCTGCACTAAGGACTCTGCATAAGAAAGCAACTCATTTTGAGAACAGAACTAGCTTATTTCTCACAGTAGGATATTCTGCAATGAAGTTGTTTGTTTTCTAAACAAACTACGTTTGAAATGAAGCTAATCTACTAAGTTGTATTTCTTGTTAGATTACACAAACTAGCAAAGTTTGACTATGCTGCACTGAAGACTCTTCGTAAGAAAGCAACTCATTCAGAGAACAGAACTAGCTTGTTTCACACAGTAGAATATTTGGCAATGAAGGTGTTTGTTTTCTAAACAAACTACATTAGAAATGAAGCTAATCTACTAAATTGTACATCTTGTTAGACTGCACAAACTAGCAAATTTGATCTTGCTGCACTTAAGACTCTTCGTAAGAAAGCAACTCATTCTGAGAACAGAACTAGCTTATTTCACACAGTAGGATATTCGGCAATGAAGCTGTTTGTTTTCTAAACAAACTACGTGAGAAATCAAGCTAATCTACTAAACTGTGCATGTTGTTAGATTACACAAACTAGCAAATTTGATCTTGCTGCACTGAAGACTCTTAGTAAAAAAGCCACTCATACCGAGAACAGAACTGGCTTATTTCACATACTACAGTGTTCGCAGATGAAGATGTTTCTTTTCTAAACAAACAACTTAAGAAATGAGACGGATGTACTAAATTGTACATCTTGTTAGATTACACACCTACCAAAGTTTGATCTTGCTGCACTGAAGACTCTTCTTAACAAAGCAACCCATGCCGAGATCAGAAATAGCTTACTTCACACAGTAGGATATTCGTCAATGAAGGTGTTTGTTTTCTATAAAAACTACGTGAGAAATGAAGCTAATCTTCTAAGTTCTACATCTTCTTAGATTACACAAACTAGCATAGTTTGATCTTGCTGCACTGAAGACTCTTAGTAAGAAAACAATTCATTTCAACAACAGAACTAGCTTATTTCAAACAGTAGAATATTAGGCAATGAAGTTGTTTGTTTTCTAAACAAACCACTTTTGAAATGAGGCTAATCTACTAAGTTGTATATCTTGTTAGGTTACAAAACTAGCAAAGTTTGATCTTGCTGCACTGAAGATTCTTCGTAAAAAAGCAACTCATTGCGAGAACAGAACTAGCTTACTTCAAACAGTACAGGGTATCGGAAATGAAGGTGTTTGTTTTCTAAACAAACTACGTGAGAAATGAAGCTAATCTACTACATTCTACACCTCTTTTGAATACACAAACTAGCAAAGTTTGATCTTGCTGCACTGAAGACTCTTCGTAAGAAAGCAAATCATTTCTAGAACAGAACAAGCTTATTTCACACAGCAGAATATTCGGCAATGAAGTTGTTTCTTTTCTAAACAAACTACTTTAGAAATGAGAAGAATCTTTTAAGATGTACATCTTGTTAGGTTACACAAACTACCAAGTTTCATCTGACTGCACTGAAGACTCTTCCTAAGAAAGCAACTCATTCCAAAAACAGAACTAGCTTATTTCACACAGTATGATATTCGGCAATGAAGGTGTTTGTTTTCTAAACAAACTACATGAGAAATGAAGCTAATCTACTAACTTGTAGTGGTGTTAGAGTACACAAACTAGCAAAGTTTGATCTTGCTGCACTGAAGACTATTCGTAAGAAAGCAACTCATGCCGAGAACAAAACTAGCTTATTTCACAAAGTACAGTGTTCAGCAATGAAGATTTTTGTTTTCTAATCAAACTACTTAAGAAATGAGACGAATCTATTAGGTTGTACATCTTGTTAGATTACACAAACTAGCAAAGTTTGATCTTGCTGCACTGAAGATTCTTTGTAAGAAAGCTTCTCAATTTGAGAACAGAACTAGCTTACTTCACACAGTACAGTGTTTGCAAATTAAGGTGTTTGTTTTCTAAACGAACTACGTGACAAATGAAGCTAATATACTAAGTTGTACATCCTGTTAGATTACAAAAACTAGCAAAGTTTGATCTTGCTGCACTGAAGAGTCCTCGTAAGAAAGCAACTCATGCCAACAAGAGAACTACCTTATTTCACACAGTATAATATTCGTCAATGAAGGTGTTTGTTTTCTAAACAAACTATGTTAGAAATGAAGTTAATATACTAAGTTCTACATCTTGTTAGATTACACAAGCTAGTAAAGTTTGATCTTGCTGCTATGTAGACTCTTCGTAAGAAAACAACTCATTCTGACAACAGAACTAGCTTATTTCACACAGTAGGATATTCGGCAATGAAGGTGTTTGTTTTCTTAACAAATTACATGCGAAATGAAGCTAATCTTCTAAGTTCTAAATCTTGTTAGATTACAAAAACTAGGAAAGTTTGATCTTGCTGCACTGAAGATTCTTCGTAAGAAAGCTTCTCCATTCGAGAACAGAAATAGCTTATTTCACACAGTAGAATATTCGGCAATGAAGGTGTATGTTTTCCAAACAAACTACTTTATAAATGAGACGAATCTATTATGTTGTACATCTTTTTAGATTACACAAACTAGCACCGTTTGTTCTTGCTGCACTGAAGAGTCTTCGTAAGGAAGAAACTCATTCTGAGAACAGAACTAGCTTACTTCACACAGTAGGATATTTGGCAAGGATGGTGTTTGCTTTCTAAACAAACTACATTAGAAATGAAGCTAATCTACTAAGTTGTACATCTGGTTAGATTACACAAACGAGCAAAGTTTGATCTTGCTGCACTGAAGACTCTTCGTAAGAAAGCAAATCATTCTGAAAACAGTACTAGCTTTTTTCGCACAGTAGGATATTCGGCAATGGAGTTGTTTGTTTTCTCAAGAAACTATGTGAGAAATGAAGCTAATCTACTAAGTTCTACATCTTGTTAAGTTAAGCAAACTAGCAAAGTTTGATCTTGCAGCACTGAAGACAATTCTTAAGAAAGCAACTCATGCCGACAATAGAACTAGCTTATTTCACACAATACAATATTCGTCAATGAAGGTGTTTGTTTTCTAAAGAAACTACGTTAGAAATGAAGTTAATATACTTAATTCTTGTCAGATTACCCAAACTAGCAAAGTTTGATCTTGCTGCACTGTAGACTCTTTGTAATGAAGCAACTCATTCCGAGAACAGAACTAGCTTATTTCACACTATAGGATATTAGGCAATGAAGGTGTATGTTTTCTAAAAATACAACGTGAGAAATGAAGCTAATCTACTAAGTTGTACATATTGTAAGATTACACAAACTAGCAAAGTTTGATCTTGCTGCACTGAAGACTCTTCATAAGAAAGCAACTCATGCCTAGAACAGAACTAGCTTATTTCACACAGTACAGTGTTCAGCAAAGAAGATGTTTGTTTTCTAAACAAACTACTTTAGAAATGAGACGAATCTACTAAGTTGTACATCCTGTTAGATTACAGAAACTACCAAAGTTTGATCTTTCTACGCTGAAGACTCTTCGTAAGAAAGTAACTCATTTCGAGAACATAAATGGCTTACTTCACACAGTAGAATATTCAGCAATGAAGTTGTTTATTTTCTAAACAAAGTACCATAGAAATGAAGCTAATCTACTAAGTTGGACATCTTGTAAGATTACACAAACTAGCAAAGTTTGATCTTGCTGCACGAAGACTGTTCGTACGAAAGCAACTTATTCCGAGAACAGAGCTACCTTATTTCACAATTGGATATATGGCAATGAAGGTGTTTGTTTTCTAAACAAACTACGTGAGAAATGAAGCTAACCTGCTAAGTTGTATATCTTGTTAGATTACACAAACTAGCAAAGTTTGATCTTGCTGCACTGAAGACTCTTCGTAAGAAAGCAACTCAAGCCAAGACCAGAAATAGCTTATTTGACACATTACAGTGTTCAGTAAAGAAGATATTTGTTTTCTAAACAAACTACTTTAGAAATGAAACGAATCTATTAAGTTTTACATCTTGTTAGATTACACAAACTAGCAAAGTTTGATCTTGCTGCACTGAAGACTCTTCTTAAGAAAGCAATTCATTCCGAGAACAGAACTAGCTTACTACACCCAGTACAGTGTTTTGCAATGAAGGTGTTTGTTTTCTAAACAAACTACGTTAGAAATGAAGCTATTCGACTAAATTGTACATCTTCTTTTATTACACAAACTACCAAAGTTTGATCTTGCTGCACTGAATACTCTTCATAAGAAAGCAACTGATTCCGAGAACAAAACTATATTATTTCACACAGTACAGTGTTCAGCAAAGAAGATGTTTGTTTTCTAAATGAACTACTTTAGAAATGAGAGAATCTACTAAGTTGTATATCCTGTTAGATTACACAAACTAGCAAAGTTTGATCTTGCTGCACTGAATACTCTTCATAAGAAAGCAACTGATTCCGAGAACAAAACTATATTATTTCACACAGTACAGTGTTCAGCAAAGAAGATGTTTGTTTTCTAAATGAACTACTTTAGAAATGAGAGAATCTACTAAGTTGTATATCCTGTTAGATTACACAAACTAGCAAAGTTTGATCTTGCTACACTGAAGACTCTTCGTAAAGAAAGCAACTCATTTCGAGAACATAAATAGCTTATTTCACCCAGTAGAATATTCGGCAATGAAGTTGTTTATTTTCTGAACAAACTACGATAGAAATGAAGCTAACTACTAAGTTGTACATCTTGATAGGTTACACAAACTAGCAAAGTTTGATCTTGCTGTACTGAAGACTCTTCGTAAGGAGCAACTCATTCTGAGAACAGAACTAGCTTATTTCACACAGTAGGATATCCGGCAATGAAGGTGTTTGTTTTCTAATCAAACTAGGTGAGAAATGAAGCTAATCTAATGAGTTCTACATCTTGAGAGATTGCACAAACTAGCAAAGTTTGATCTTGCTGCACTGAAGAATCTTCGTAAGAAAGCAACTCATGCCGAGAACAGAACTAGCTTATTTCACACAGTACAGTGTTCGGCAAAGATGTTTTTTTTCTAAACAATCTACTTAAAAATGAGATGAATCTATTAAGTTTTACATCCTGTTAGATTACAGAAACTAGCAACGTTTGATCTTGCTGCACTGAAGACTCTTCGTAAGAAAGCAACTAATTCCGAGAACAGAACTAGCTTACTTCACACAGTACAGTTGTCAGCAATGAAGGTGTTTGTTTCCTAAACAAAGTACGTTAGAAATGAAGCTAATCTACTAAGTTGTACATCTTGTTCGATTACACAAACTAGCAAAGTTTGATCTTGCTGCACTGAAGACTCTTCATAAGACAGCAACTCATTCTGAGAACAGAACTAGCTTATTTCACACAGTAGGATATTCGGAAATGAAGCTGTTTCTTCTCTAAACAAACTACGGGAGAAATGAAGCTAATCCACTAAGTTCTATATCTTGTAATATTACACAAACTGGCAAAGATTGATCTTGCTGCAATGAAGACTCTTCGTAAGAAAGCTACTCTTTTCGAGAACAGAACTAGCTTATTTCACACACTAGAATATTTGGCAATGAAGTTGATTGATTTCTAAACAAACTACTTTAGAAATGAAGCTAATCTACTAAATTGTACATCTTGTTAGATTACACAAACTAGCAAAGTTTGATCTTGCTGCACTGTAGACTCTTCGTAAGAAAGCAACTCATTCCGAGAACAGAACTAGCTTACTTCACACAGTACAGTGTTCGGAAATGAACGTGTTTGTTTTCTAAAGAAACAACATTAGAAATAAAACTAATCTACTAAATTGTACATCTTTTTAGATTGCACAAACTAGCAAAGTTTCACCTTACTGCACTGTAGACTCTTCTTAACGAAGCAACTCATTCTGAGAAAAGAACTAGCTTATTTAACACAGTGAGATATTTGGCAATGAAGGTGTATGTTTTCTAAACAAACAACGTGAGAAATGAAGCTAATCTACTAAGTTGTACATATTGTATGATTACACAAACTTGCAAAGTTTGATCTTGCTGCACTGAAGACTCTTCCTAAGAAAGCAACTCATGCCGAGAACAGAACTAGTTTATTTCACACAGTACAGTGTTCAGCAAAGAAGATGTCTGTTTTCTGACCAACCTCCTTTAGAAATGAGACAAATCTACTAAGTTGTATATCCTGTTAGATTACACAAACTAGCAAAATTTGATCTTGATACACTGAAGACTCTTTGTAAGAAAGCAACTCATTTCAAGAACATAAATAGCTTATTTCACACAGTAGAATATTTGGGCAATGAAGGTGTTGATTTTCTAAACAAACTACATTAGAAATGAAGCTAATTTACTAAATTGTGCATCTTGTTAGATTACACAAACTAGCAAAGTTTGATCTTGCTGCAATGAAGACTCTTCGTAAGAAAGCAACTCATTTTGAGAAGAGCACTAGATTATTTCACACAGTAGAATATTCAGCAATGAAGTTGTTTGTTTTCTAAATGAACTACATTAGAAATGAAGCTAATCTACTAAATTGTATATCTGTTTAGATTACACAAACTAGCAAATTTGATCTTGGTGCACTGTAGTCTCTTTGTAAAAAAGCAACTCATTCTGAGAACAGAACTAGCTTATTTCACACAGTAGAATATTCGTCAATGAAGGTGTTTGTTTTCTAAACAAACAACGTGAGACATGAAGCTAATCTACTAAGTTGTACATCTTGTTAGTTTACACAAACTAGCAAAGTTTGATCTTGCTGCACTGAAGACTATTCATAAAAAAACCCACTCATTTCGAGAAGTGAACTAGCTTATTTCACACAGTAGAATATTCAGCAATGAAGTTGTTTGTTTTCTAAATAAAAACTACGTGAGAAATGAAGCTAATCTACTGAAGTTCTACATCTTGTTAGATTACACAAACTAGCAAGTTTGATCTTGCTGCACTGAAGACTCTTTAGTAAGAAAACAAATTATTTCAACAACAGAACTAGCTTATTTCATACACTAGAAGTGTTCCAATGATCCTGATGTTTGTTTTCTAAACAAACTACTTTTGAAATGAGACTAATCCATTAAGTTGTATATCTTGTTACATTACACAAACTAGCAAAGTTTGATCTTGCTGCAATGAAGACTCTTCGGAAGAAAAAGCAACTCATTCCGAGAACAGAACTAGCTTACTTCAAACAGTACAGTGTTGGGAAATGAAGCTGTTTGTTTTCTAAACAAACTACATGAGAAATGAAGCTAATCTACTACGTTGTACATCTTGTTAGAATACACAAACTTGCAAAGTTTGATCTTGCTGCTGAAGACTCATTGTAAGAAAGCAACTCATTCAGAAAACAGAACAAGCTTAATTCACACACAGAATATTCGTGTTGAAATGAACGTTTGTTTTCTAAACAAACTACTTTAGAAATGAAGAAGAATCTACTAAATTGTACATCTTGTTAGAATAAACAAACTAGCAAAGTTTGATCTTGTTGCACTGAAGACTCTTCCTAAGAAAGCAACTCATTCCAAAAACAGAACTAGCTTATTTCACACAGTAGGATATTCGAAATGAAGGTTTTTGTTTTCTAAACAAACTACATGAAATGATGACCTAATCTAATAATTTCTACATCTTGTTAGATTACACAAACTAGCAAAGTTTGATCTTGCTGCACTGAAGACTCTTTCGTAAGAAAGCAACTCATTCTTAGAACAGAACTAGCTTATTTCACAACAGTGTTCAGTGTTCAAATGAAGATGTTTGTTTTCTAAACAAACTACTTTAGAAATGAGACGAATCTATTATGTTGTACATCTTCTTAGATTACACAAACTAGCAAAGTTTGATCTTGCTGCACTGAAGACTCTTCTTAAGAAAGCAACTCATGCCGAGAACAGAACTAGATTATTTCACACAGTAGGATATTTGTCAATGAAGGTGTTTGTTTTCTATAAACAACTACGTTAGAAATGAAGCTAATCTACTAAATTGTACATCTTGTTGGATTACACAAACTAGTAAAGTTTGATCTTGCTGCACTGAAGACTCTTCTCAAGAAAGAAACTCATTTGAAATCAGAACTAGCTTATTTCAAACAGTACAGTGTTTGGCAAAGAGAAGGTGTTTGTTTTCTAAACAAACTACTTTGGAAATGAGACAAATCTATTAAGTTCTACATCTTGTTAGATTACACAAACTAGTAAAGTTTGATCTTGCTGCACTGAAGACTCTTCGTAAGAAAACATCTCATTCTGAGAACAGAACTAGCTTATTTCACACAGTAGGATGTTCTGAAATGAAGGTGTTTGTTTTCTAAACAAACTATGTTTGAAATGAAGCTAATCTTCTAAGTTGTAAATCTTGTTAGATTACAAAACTACAAAGTTTGATCTTACTGCACTGAAAACTCTTCATAAGAAAGGAATTCATTCGAGAACAGAACTAGCTTATTTCACACAGTAGGATATTTGGCAATGAAGGTGTTTGTTTTCCAAACAAACTACTTTATAAATGAAGCTGATCTACTAAGTTCTACATCTTGTTAGATTACACAAACTAGCACCGTTTGTCTTGCTGCACTGAAGAGTCTTCGTAAGAAAGAAACTCATTCTGAGAACAGAACTAGCTTACTTGACACAGTACAGTTTTTGGCAATGAAGAGGTTTTGTTTTCTAAACAAACTACATTAGAAATGAAGCTAATCTACTAAGTTGTACATCTTCTTAGATTACACAAAACTAGCAAAGTTTGATCTTGCTGCACTGAAGACTCTTCATAAGAAAGCAACTCATTCTGAAAACAGTACTTGCTTTTTTCACACAGTACAGTGTTCGGCAATGGAGTTGTTTGTTTTCTAAACAAACTACTTAAGAAATGAAATGAATCTATTAAGTTCTACATCTTGTTATATTACACAAACTAGCAAAGTTTGATCTTTCTGCACTAAAGACAATTTGTAACAAAGCAACTCATGCCGACAACAGAACTAGCTTATTTCACACAATACAATATTCGGTCAATGAAGGTGTTTGTTTTCTAAAGAAACTACGTTAGAAATGAAGTTAATATACTTAATTTGTTGTCAGATTACCCAAACTAGCAAAGTTTGATCTTGCTGCACTGTAGACTCTTTGTAATGAAGCAACTCATTCTGAGAACAGAACTAGCTTATTTCACACTATAGGATATTAGGCAATGAAGGTGTATGTTTTCTAAAAAAACAACGTGAGAAATGAAGCTAATCTACTAAGTTGTACATATTGTTAGATTACACAAACTAGCAAAGTTTGATCTTGCTGCACTGAAGACTCTTCATAAGAAAGCAACTCATGCCTAGAACAGAACTAGCTTATTTCACACAGTACAGTGTTCAGCAAAAGAAGATGTTTGTTTTCTAAACAAACTACTTTAGAAATGAGACTAATCTACTAAGTTGTACATCCTGTTAGATTACAGAAACTACCAAAGTTTGATCTTTCTACACTGAAGACTCTTAATAAGAAAGTAACTCATTTCGAGAACATAAATGGCTTACTTCACACAGTAGAATATTCAGCAATGAAGTTGTTTATTTTCTAAACAAACTACCATAGAAATGAAGCTAATCTACTAAGTTGGACATCTTGTAAGATTACACAAACTAGCAAAGTTTGATCTTGCTGCACTGAAGACTGTTAAATGGAAGCAACTTATTCCGAGAACAGAGCTACCTTATTTCACAATTGGATATATGGCAATGAAGGTGTTTGTTTTCTAAACAAACTACGTGAGAAATGAAGCTAACCTGCTAAGTTGTATATCTCTTGTTAGATTACACAAACTAGCAAAGTTTGATCTTGCTGCACTGAAGACTCTTTCAAAGAAAGCAACTCAAGCCAAGACCAGAAATAGCTTATTTGACACATTACAGTGTTCAGTAAAGAAGATATTTGTTTTCTAAACAAACTACTTTAGAAATGAAACGAATCTATTAAGTTTTACATCTTGTTAGATTACACAAACTAGCAAAGTTTGATCTTGCTGCACTGAAGACTCTTCTTAAGAAAGCAATTCATTCCGAGAACAGAACTAGCTTACTACACCAGTACAGTGTTTTCAATGAAAGGTGTTTGTTTTCTAAACAAACTACGTTAGAAATGAAGCTATTCGACTAAATTGTACATCTTCTTTTATTACACAAACTACCAAAGTTTGATCTTGCTGCACTGAATACTCTTCATAAGAAAGCAACTGATTCCGAGAACAAAACTATATTATTTCACACAGTACAGTGTTCAGCAAAGAAGATGTTTGTTTTCTAAATGAACTACTTTAGAAATGAGAGAATCTACTAAGTTGTATATCCTGTTAGATTACACAAACTAGCAAAGTTTGATCTTGCTGCACTGAATACTCTTCATAAGAAAGCAACTGATTCCGAGAACAAAACTATATTATTTCACACAGTACAGTGTTCAGCAAAGAAGATGTTTGTTTTCTAAATGAACTACTTTAGAAATGAGAGAATCTACTAAGTTGTATATCCTGTTAGATTACACAAACTAGCAAAGTTTGATCTTGCTACACTGAAGACTCTTCGTAAGAAAGCAACTCATTTCGCGAACATAAATAGCTTATTTCACCCAGTAGAATATTCGGCAATGAAGTTGTTTATTTTCTGAACAAACTACGATAGAAATGAAGCTAACTACTAAGTTGTACATCTTGATAGGTTACACAAACTAGCAAAGTTTGATCTTGCTGTACTGAAGACTCTTCGTAAGGAAGCAACTCATTCTGAGAACAGAACTAGCTTATTTCACACAGTAGGATATCCGGCAATGAAGGTGTTTGTTTTCTAATCAAACTAGGTGAGAAATGAAGCTAATCTAATGAGTTCTACATCTTGAGAGATTGCACAAACGAGCAAAGTTTGATCTTGCTGCACTGAAGAATCTTCGTAAGAAAGCAACTCATGCCGAGAACAGAACTAGCTTATTTCACACAGTACAGTGTTCGGCAAAGATGTTTTTTTTCTAAACAATCTACTTAAAAATGAGATGAATCTATTAAGTTTTACATCCTGTTAGATTACAGAAACTAGCAACGTTTGATCTTGCTGCACTGAAGACTCTTTGTAAGAAAGCAACTCATTCCGAGAACAGAACTAGCTTACTTCACACAGTACAGTTGTCAGCAATGAAGGTGTTTGTTTCCTAAACAAAGTACGTTAGAAATGAAGCTAATCTACTAAGTTGTACATCTTGTTATATTACACAAACTAGCAAAGTTTGATCTTGCTGCACTGAAGACTCTTTGTAAGACAGCAACTCATTCTGAGAACAGAACTAGCTTATTTCACACAGTAGGATATTCGGAAATGAAGCTGTTTCTTCTCTAAACAAACTAAATTAGAAATGAAGCTAATCCACTAAGTTCTATATCTTGTAATATTACACAAACTGGCAAAGATTGATCTTGCTGCAATGAAGACTCTTCGTAAGAAAGCTACTCTTTTCGAGAACAGAACTAGCTTATTTCACACACTAGAATATTTGGCAATGAAGTTGATTGATTTCTAAACAAACTACTTTAGAAATGAAGCTAATCTACTAAATTGTACATCTTGTTAGATTACACAAACTAGCAAAGTTTGATCTTGCTGCACTGTAGACTCTTCGTAAGAAAGCAACTCATTCCGAGAACAGAACTAGCTTACTTCACACAGTACAGTGTTCTGAAATGAAGGTGTTTGTTTTCTAAAGAAACAACATTAGAAATAAAACTAATCTACTAAATTGTACATCTTTAGATTGCACAAACTAGCAAAGTTTCACCTTGCTGCACTGTAGACTCTTCTTAACGAAGCAACTCATTCTGAGAAAAGAACTAGCTTATTTAACACAGTGAGATATTTGGCAATGAAGGTGTATGTTTTCTAAACAAACAACGTGAGAAATGAAGCTAATCTACTAAGTTGTACATATTGTATGATTACACAAACTTGCAAAGTTTGATCTTGCTGCACTGAAGACTCTTCCTAAGAAAGCAACTCATGCCGAGAACAGAACTAGTTTATTTCACACAGTACAGTGTTCAGCAAAGAAGATGTCTGTTTTCTGACCAACCTCCTTTAGAAATGAGACAAATCTACTAAGTTGTATATCCTGTTAGATTACACAAACTAGCAAAATTTGATCTTGATACACTGAAGACTCTTTGTAAGAAAGCAACTCATTTCAAGAACATAAATAGCTTATTTCACACAGTAGAATATTCGGCAATGAAGTTGTTGATTTTCTAAACAAACTACGTGAGAAATGAAGCTAATTTACTAAGTTGTGCATCTTGTTAGATTACACAAACTAGCAAAGTTTGATCTTGCTGCAATGAAGACTCTTCGTAAGAAAGCAACTCATTTTGAGAAGAGCACTAGATTATTTCACACAGTAGAATATTCAGCAATGAAGTTGTTTGTTTTCTAAATGAACTACATTAGAAATGAAGCTAATCTACTAAATTGTATATCTGTTTAGATTACACAATCTAGCAAAGTTTGATCTTGGTGCACTGTAGTCTCTTTGTAAGAAAGCAACTCATTCTGAGAACAGAACTAGCTTATTTCACACAGTAGAATATTCGTCAATGAAGGTGTTTGTTTTCTAAACAAACAACGTGAGACATGAAGCTAATCTACTAAGTTGTACATCTTGTTAGTTTACACAAACTAGCAAAGTTTGATCTTGCTGCACTGAAGACTATTCATAAGAAAGTAACTCATTTCGAGAAGTGAACTAGCTTATTTCACACAGTAGAATATTCAGCAATGAAGTTGTTTGTTTTCTAAACGAACTACGTGAGAAATGAAGCTAATCTACTGAGTTCTACATCTTGTGAGATTACACAAACTAGAGAAGTTTGATCTTGCTACACTGAAGACTCTTCGTAAGAAAGCAAATTATGCCGAGAACAGAACTAGCTTATTTCATACACTACAGTGTTCCACGATCCTGATGTTTGTTTTCTAAACGAACTACTTAAGAAATGAGACGAATCCATTAAGTTATACATCGTGTTACATTACACAAACTAGCAAAGGTTGATCTTGCTGCAATGAAGACTCTTCGGAAGAAAGCAACTCATTCCGAGAACAGAACTAGCTTACTTCACAAAGTACAGTGTTGGGAAATGAAGCTGTTTGTTTTCTAAACAAACTACATGAGAAATGAAGCTAATCTACTACGTTGTACATCTTGTTAGATTACACAAACTTGCAAAGTTTGATCTTGCTGCTGAATACTCATTGTAAGAAAGCAACTCATTCAGAAAACAGAACTAGCTTAATTCACACAGAACAGTGTTCGGAAATGAACGAGTTTGTTTTCTAAACAAACTACGTTAGAAATGAAGCTTATCTACTAAATTGTACATCTTGTTAGAATAAACAAACTAGCAAAGTTTGATCTTGTTGCACTGAAGACTCTTCGTAAGAAAGCAACTCATTCCGAGAACAGAACTAGCTTATTTCACACAGTAGGATATTCGGAAATGAAGGTTTTTGTTTTCTAAACAAACTACATGAAATGAACCTAATCTAATAATTTCTACATCTTGTTAGATTACACAAACTAGCAAAGTTTGATCTTGCTGCACTGTAGACTCTTCGTAAGAAAGCAACTCATTCTTAGAACAGAACTAGCTTACTCCACACGTACAGTGTTCGTCAATGGAGGTGTTTGTTTTCTAAACAAACTACTTTAGAAATGAGACGAATCTATTATGTTGTACATCTTCTTAGATTACACAAACTAGCACAGGTTGATCTTGCTGCACTGAAGACTCTTCTTAAGAAAGCAACTCATGCCGAGAACAGATCCAGATTATTTCACACAGTAGGATATTCGTCAATGAAGGTGTTTGTTTTCTATAGAAACTACGTTAGAAATGAATCTAATCTAATAAATTGTACATCTTGTTGGATTACACATACTAGTAAAGTATGATCTTGCTGCACTGAAGACTCTTCGTAAGAAAGAAACTCATTTTGAAATCAGAACTAGCTTACTTCAAACAGTACAGTGTTTGGCAAAGAAGGTGTTTGTTTTCTAAACAAACTACTTTGGAAATGAGACAAATCTATTAAGTTCTACATCTTGTAGGATTACACAAACTAGCAAAGTTTGATCTTGCTGCACTGAAGACTCTTCGTAAGAACACATCTCATTCCGAGAACAGAACTAGCTTACTTGACACAGTACAGTGTTCTGAAATGAAGGTGTTTGTTTTCTAAACAAACTATGTTTGAAATGAAGCTAATCTACTAAGTTGTACATCTAGTTAGGTAACACAAACGAACAAAGTTTGATCTTACTGCACTGAAAACTCTTCATAAGAAAGGAATTCATTCCGAGAACAGAACTAGCTTATTTCACACAGTAGGATATTTGGCAATGAAGGTGTTTGTTTTCTAAACAAACTACGTGAGAAATGAAGCTGATCTACTAAGTTCTACATCTTGTTAGATTACACAAACTAGCAAAGTTTGTCTTGCTGCACTGACGTCTCTTCGTAAGAAAGAAACTCATTCCGAGAACAGAACTAGCTTACTTGACACAGTACAGTTTTCAGCAATGAAGAGGTTTGTTTTCTAAACAAACTACTTTAGAAATGAGACGAATCTATGAAGTTGTACATCTTCTTAGATTACGCAAACTAGCAAAGTTTGATCTTGCTGCACTGAGGACTCTTCATAAGAAAGCAACTCATTCCGACAACAGACTTGCTTACTTCACACAGTACAGTGTTCGGCAGTGAAGATGTTTGTTTTATAAACAAACTACTTAAGAAATGAGATGAATCTATTAACTTTTACATCTTGTTATATTACACAAACTAGCAAAGTTTGATCTTTCTGCACTAAAGACAATTTGTAACAAAGCAACTCATGCCGAGAACAGAACTAGCTTATTTCACACAGTACAGTGTTCGGCAAAGAAGATGTTTGTTTTCTAAACAAACTACTTTATAAATGAGACAAATCTATTAAGTTGTACATCCTGTTAGCTTACACAAACTAGCAAAGATTGATCTTTCTGCACTGAAGACTCTTCGTAAGAAAGCAACTCATTCTGAGAACAGAACTATCTTATTTCACACAGTACAGTGTTTGGCAATGAAGATGTTTGTTTTCTAAACAAACTACTTAAGAAATGAGACGAATCTATTAAGTTGTACATCTTGTTAGATTACACAAACTAGCAAAGTTTGATCTTGCTGCATTGAAGACAATTCGTAAGGAAGCAACTCATTCCGTGAACAGAACTAGCTTACTTCATACAGTACACTGTTTGGAAATGAAGGTGATTGTTTTCTAAACAAACTACTTTAGAAATGAAGCTAATCTACTGAGTTGTACATCTTGTTAGATTACACAAACTAGCAAAGTTTGATCTTGCTCCACTGAAGACTCCTAATAAGACATCAATTCATTCTGAGTAGAGAGCTAGCTTATTTCACACAGTAGGATATTTGGCAATGAAAGCTTTTGTTTTCTAAAGAAACTAAGTGAGAAATGAAGCTAATCTACCAAGTTGTACATGTCGTAAGATTACACAAACTAGCAAAGTTTGATCTTGCTGCACTGAAGACTCTTCGTAAGGAAGCAACTCATTTTGAGAACAGAACTAGCTTATTTCACACAGTAGAATATTCGGCAATGAAAGTGTTTATTTTCTAAACAAACTACGTTAGAAATGAAGCTAATCTACTAAATTGTACATCTCATTAGATTACACTAACAAGCAAAGTTTGATCTTGCTGCACTGATGACTCTTCATAAGAAAGCAACTCGTGTCGAGAACAGAACTAGCTTACTTCACACAATACAGCGTTCTGAAATGAAGGTGTTTGTTTTCTAAACAAACCAAGTTAGAAATGAAGCTAATCCACTAAATTGTACATCTTGTCAGATTACACAAACTAGCAAAGTTTGATCTTGCTGCACTGTAGACTCTTCGTAAGAAAGCAACACATTCCGAGAACAGAACTAGATTACTTCTCACAGTAGAGTGTTCAGCAATGAAGGTGTTTGTTTTCTAAACAAAGTACGTTAGAAATGAAGCTAATCTACTAAATTATACATCTTGTTAGATTACACAAACTAGCCAAGGTTGATCTTGCTGCACTGAAGACTCTTCATAAGAAAGCAACTCATTCGGAGAACAGAACTAGCTTATTTCACCCATTAGGATAATCGCAATGAAGTTGTTTGTTTTCTAAACAAACTACGTGAGAAATGAAGCTAATCCACTAAGTTCTACATTTTGTTAGATTACACAAACTAGCAAAGTTTGATCTTCCTGCACTCAAGACTCTTCGTAAGAAAGCAACTCATTCCGGGAACAGAACTAGCTTATTTCACACAGTAGGATATTTGGCAATGAAGGTGTTTGTTTTCTAAACAAACTACTTCAGAAATGGTTTGTTTTCTAAACAAACTACGTTAGAAATGAAGCTAATCTACTAAGTTGTATATCTGGTTAGATTACACAAACTAGCAAAGTTTGATATTCCTGCACTGACGACTCTTCGTAAGAAAGCAACTCATTCTGAAAACAGAACTAGCTTACTTCGCACTGTACAGTGTTTGGAAATGAAGGTCTTTGTTTTCTAAAACAACTACGTTAGAAATGAAGCCAATCTATTGATTGTACATCTTGTTAGATTACACAAACCAGCAAAGTTTGATCTTGTGGCACTGAAGACTCTTTGTAAGAAAGCATCTCATTCCGAGAACAGAACTAGCTTACTTCACACAGTACAGTGTTCTGAAATGAAGGTGTTTGTTTTCTAAACAAACTATGTTAGAAATGAAACTAATCTACTAAGTTGTACATCTCATTAGGTAACATGAACGAGCAAAGTTTTATCTTACTGCACTGAAGACTCTTCATAAGAAAGCAACTCATTCTGAGAACAGAACTAGCTTATTTCACACAGTACAGTGTTCAGCAGTGAAGATGTTTGTTTTCTAAACAAACTACTTAAGAAATGAGACGAATCTTTTAAGTTGTACATCTTGTTATATTACACAAACTAGCAAACTTTGATCTTGCTGCACTAAAGACAATTTGTAAGAAAGCAACTCATTCCATGAACAGAACTAGCTTTCTTCACACAGTACAGTGTGTGGAAATGAAGGTGTTTGTTTTCTAAACAAACTAAATGAGAAATGTAGCTAATTTACTAAGCAGAACGTCATGTTAGATTACACACACTAGCAAAGTTTGATCTTACTGCATGGGAGACTCCTCGTAAGAAAACAACTCATTTTGAGAACAGAACTAGCTTTATTTCACACAGTAGAATATTCGGCAATCAAGGTGTTTGTTTTCTAAACAAACTACGTTATAACTGAAGCTAATCTACTAAGTTGTACATCTCGTTAGATTACACAAAGGAGCAAAGTTTGATCTTGCTGCACTGACGACTCTTCGTAAGAAATCAACTCATGCCGAGAACAGAACTAGCTTACTTCACAGAGTACAGTGTTCTGAAATGAAGGTGTTTGTTTTCTAAACAAACTACGTTAGAAATGAAGCTAATCTACTAAATTGTATATCTTGTTAGATTAAACAAACTAGCAAGCTTTGATCTTGCTGCACTGTAGACTCTTTGTAAGGAAGCAACTCTTTACGAGAACAGAACTAGCTTATTTCACACAGTAGGATATTCGTCAAAAAAGGTGTTTGTTTTCTAAACAAACTACGTAAGAAATGAATGTAATCTACTAAGTTGTACATCTTGTTAGATTACACAAACTAGCAAAGTTTGATCTTGCTGCACTGAAGACTCTTCGTAAGAAAGCAACTCATTCCGAGAACAGAACTAGCTTATTTCACACAGCTGGATATGTGGCAATGAAGGTCTTTGTTTTCTAAACAAACAACGTGAGAAATGAGGCTAATATACTAATTTCTACATCTTGTAAGATTACACAAACTAGCAAAGTTTGATCTTGCTGCACTGAAGACAATTCATAAGAAAGCAACTCATTCCGTGAACAGAATTTGCTTACTTCACACAGTACACTGTTTGGAACTGAAGGTGTTTGTTTTCTAAACAAATGAAGCTAATCTACTAAGTTCTACATCTTGTTAGATTACACAAACTAGCAAAGTTTTATCTTGTTGCACTGAAGACTCTTCGTAAGAAAGCAAGTCATTCCGAGAACAGAACTAGCTTATTTCACACATTACCATGTTCAGCACATAAGGTCTTTGTTTTCTAAAGAAACTACTTTAGAAATGAGACGAATCTATTATGTTGTACTTCTTGTTAGATTACACAAACTAGCAAAGTTTGATCTTGTTGCACTGAAGACTATTCATTACAAAGCAACTCATGACGAGAACAGAACTAGCTTATTTCACACAGTACAGTGTTCAGTGATGAAGATGTTTGTTTTCTAAACAAACTACTTATGAAATGGGATGAATCTATTCCGTTGTACATCTTGTTAGATTACACAACTACCAAAGTTTGATCTTGCTGCACTGAAGACTCTTCGTAAGAAAGCAACTCATTCCGAGAACAGAACTAGCTTACTTCAAACAGTACAGTGTTCGGAAATGAAGGTGTTTGTTTTCTAAACAAACTACTTATGAATGAGCCAAATCTTTTAAGTTGTACATCTTGTTAGATTACACAAACTAGCACAGTTTTATCTTGCTGCACTGAAGACTCTTCATAAGAAACCAACTCATGCCCAGAACACAACCAGTTTATTTCACACACTAGGATATTCGTCAATGAAGGTGTTTGTTTTCTGAACAAACTACGTTAGAAATGAAGCTAATCTAAACATTTTGACATCTTGTGAGATTACACAAACTAGCAAAGTTTGATCTTGCTGCACTGAAGACTCTTTGTAAGAAAGCAACTCCTTCTGAGAACACAACTAGCTTACTTCACACAGTACAGTGTCCTGAAATGAAGGTGTTTGTTTTCTAAACAAACTACATTAGAAATGAAGCTAATCTACTAAATTGTACATATTGTTAGACTACACAAACTAGGAAAGTTTGATCTTGCTGCACTGTAGAATCGTTGTAAGGGAGAAACTAATTCAGAGAAAAGAACTAGCTTATTTCACACAGCAGGATATTCGTAAATAAAGGTGTTTGTTTTTTAAACAAAGTACTTGAGAAATGAAGTTAATCTACTGTGTTGTACATCTTGTTAGATTACACAAACTAGCAAAGTTCGATCTTGTTGCACTGAAGACTGTTCGTCAGAAAGCAACTCATTCTGAGAACAGAACTAGCTTATTTCACACATTACAATGTTCAGCAAAGTAGGTGTTTGTTTTCTAAACAAACTACTTTAGAAATGAGACGAACATATTAAGTTGTACTTCTTGTCAGATTACACAAACTTGCAAAGTTTGATCTTGCTGCACTGAAGACTCTTCCTAAGAAACCAACTCATGCCGAGAACAGAACTAGCTTATTTCACACAGTACAGTGTTCAGTGATGAAGATGTTTGTTTTCTAAACAAACTACTTAAGAAATGAGAGGAAAGTATAAAGTTGTACATCTTGTTAGATTACACAAACTAGCAAAGTTTGATCTTGCTGCACTGTAGAACCTTTGTAAGGAAGCAACTAATTCAGAGAACAGAATTACCTTATTTCACTCAGTAGGATATTCGTAAATAAAGGTGTTTGTTTTCTAAACAAAGTACGTGAGAAATGAAGTTAATCTACTGCGTTGTACATCTTGTTAGATTACACAAACTAGCAAAGTTCGATCTTGTTGCACTGAAGACTCTTCGTAAGAAAGCAACTCATGCCAAGAACAGAACTAGCTTATTTCACACATTACAATGTTCAGCAAAGTAGGTGTTTGTTTTCTAAACAAACTACTTTAGAAATGAGACGAACGTATTAAGTTGTACTTCTTGTCAGATTACACAAACTAGCAAGGTTTGATCTTGCTGCACTGAAGACTCTTCCTAAGAAACTAACTCATGCCGAGAACAGAACTAGCTTATTTCACACAGTACAGTGCTCAGTGATGAAGATGTTTGTTTTCTAAACAAACTACTTAAGAAATGAGAGGAAACTATAAAGTTGTACATCTTGTTAGATTACACAAACTTGCAAAGTTTGATCTTGCTGCACTGAAGACTCTTGGTAAGAAAGTAATTCATTCCGAGAACAGAACTAGCTTATTTCACACAGTAGGATATTTGGCAATGAAGGTGTTTGTTTTCTAAAGAAACTACGTGAGAAATGAAGCTGATCTACTAAGTTCTACATCTTGAAAGATTACAGAAACTAGCAAAGTTTGATTTTGCTGCACTGAAGACTCTTCGTAAGAAAGCAACTCATTCCGAAGAGAGAACTAGCTTACTTCGCACAGTACACTGTTCGGAAATGAAGGTGTTTGTTTTCTAAACAAACTACGTTAGAAATCAAGCTAATCTACTAAATTGTACATTTTGTTAGATTACACAAACTAGAAAAGTTTGATCTTGATGCACTGAAGACTCTTCGTAAGAAAGCAACTCATTCGGAGAACAGAACTAGCTTATTTCACCCAGTAGGGCTATCGGAAATGAAGGTGTTTGTTTTCTAAACAAACTACTTTAGAAATGAGATGAATCTATTATGTTGTACATGTTGTTAGAGTACACAAACTAGCAAAGTTTGATCTTGCTGCACTGAAGACCCTTGTAAGAAAGCAACTCATTCCGAAAACAGAACTAGCTTACTTCACACAATACAGTGTTTGGCAATGAAGATGTTTGTTTTCTAAACAAACTACTTTAGAAATGAGATGAATCTATTAAGTTGTACATCTTGTTAGATTACATAAACCAGCAAATTTTGATCTCTCTGCACTGAAGACTGTTTGTAAGAAAGCAACTCATTCTGAGAACAGAACTAGCTTATTTCACACAGTAGGATAATCTGCAATGAAGGTGTCTGTTTTCTAAATAAACTAAGTGAGAAATGAAGCTAATCCACTACATTCTACATCTTGTTAGATTACACAACCAGCAAAGTTTGATCTTGCTCCACTGAAGACTCTTAGTAAGAAAGCAACTCATTCCGAGAACAGAACTAGCTTATTTCACACAGTAGGATATTCGTCAATGAAGATGTTTCTTTTCTAAACAAAGTACTTTATAAATGAGACAAATCTATTATGTTGTACATCCTGTTAGATTACACAAACTAGGAAAGTTTGAACTTGCTACACTGAACCTTCTTCGTAGGAAAGCAACTGATTCCTAGAAACGAACTAGCTTTTTTTCACACAGTACAGTGTTCAGAAATGAACATGTTTGTTTTCTAAACAAACTACTGTAGAAAAGAGGCCAATCTACAAGGTTGTACAACTCTTTAGGTTACATTAACAAGAAAAGTTTGAACTCGCTGCACTCAACCTTCTTCGTAGGAAAGCAACTGATTCCGAGAACCTAATTAGCTTATTTCACTCAGTACAGGGTTCGGCAATAAAGATGTTTGTTTTCTAAACAAACTACTTTGGAAATGAGACGAATCTACTAACTTATACATCTTGTTAGATTACACAAACTAGGAAAGTCTGAACTTGCTGTACTCAACCTTCTTCATAGGAAAGCAACTGATTCCTAGAACCGAAACACCTTATTTCACACAGTACAACATTTGGCAATGAAGGTGTTTGTTTTCTACAGAAAGTAGTTTAGATGTGAGGCGAATCTAATAAGTTGGACACCTTGGTAGATTACACAAACAAGGAAAGTTTGAACTTGCTGCACTCATCCTTCTTCGTAGGAAAGCAACTGATTCCAAGAAACGAACTAGCTTTTTTCTCACAGTAAAGGGTTCTGCAATGAAGATGTTTGGTTTCTAAACAAACTACTGTAGAAACAACGCCAATCTACATATTTTAGATAACATTAACAAGGAAAGTATGAACATTCTGCACTCAACCTTCTTCGTAGGAGAGCAACTGATTCCTAGAACGGAACTAGCTTATTTCACACAGTACAGTGTTTGGCAATGAAGATGTTTGTTTTCTAAACAAAGTAGTTTAGAAATGCAGCGAAAATTGGAAGTTGTACAACTTGTTAGATTACACAACAAGGAAAGTTTGAACTGGCTGCACTCAACCTTCTTCTTAGGAAAGCAACTGATTCCTAGAACCGAACTAGCTTATTTCACACAGTACAGTGTTCGACAATGAAGATGTTTGTTTTCTCAACAAAGTACTTTAGAAATGAGATGAATCTACTAAGTTGTACATCTTTTTGGATTACATTAACAAGGAAAGTTTGAAGTTGTTGCAATTAACCATCTCCATAGAAAAGCAACTGGTTCCTAGAACCGAAATAGCTTATTTTACACATTACAGTGTTTGGCAATGAAGACGTTTGTTTTCTCAACAAAGCAGTTTAGAAATGAAGCGAAACTTGTAAGTTGTACATCTTGTTAGATTACACAAAGAAGGAAAGTTTGAACTTGCAGCACTCAACCTTCTTCGTAGGAAAGCAACTGAACTAGTTTATTTCACACAGTACAGTGTTCGGCAATGAAGATATTTGTTTTCTAAACAAACTACTGTAGAAATGAGGCCAATTTACTAAACTGTATATCTTTTTATACTACATTAAGAAAGAAAGTTTGAACTTGTTGCACTCAACCTTCTTCGTAGGAAAGCAGCTGATTTACAGAACCGAACTAGCTTTTTTCACACAGTATAGGGTTCGGCAATGAAGATGTTTGCTTTCTAAACAAACTACTTTAGAAATGAGGTGAATCTACTAACTTATACATCATGTTAGATTACACAAACTAGGAAAGTTTGATCTTGCTATACTCACCCTTCTTCGTAGGAAAGCAACGGATTCCTAGAACCGAAACAGCTTATTTCACACAGTACAATATTTGGCAATGAAGGTGTTTGTTTTCTAAACAAAGTAGTTTAGATGTGTGGCGAATCTAATAAGTTGTACATCTTGTTAGATTACACAAACAAGGAAAGGTTGAACTTGCTGCACTCAACCTTCTTTGCAGGAAAGCAACTGATTCCAAGAAACGAACTAGCTTTTTTCTCACAGTACAGGGTTCTGCAATGAAGATGGTTGTTTTCTCAACAAACTACTGTAGAAATGACGCCAATCTACTAAGCTGTACATATTTTAGATTACATTAACAAGGAAAAGTATGAACATGCTGCACTCACCCTTCTTCTTCATAGGAGAGCAACTGATTCCTAGAACCGAACTACCTTATTTCAAACAGTACAATATTTGGCAATGAAGGTGTTTGTTTTCTAAACAAAGAAGTTTAGAAATGAAGCGAAACTTTTAAGTTGTACACCTTGTTAGATTACACAAACAAGGCAAGTTTGATCTTGCTGCACTAAACCTTCTTCATAGGAAAGCAACTGATTCCTAGAACTGAACTACCTTATTTCACACAGTACACTGTTCAGCAATGAAGATGTTTGTTTACACAACAAATTTCATTAGAAATGAGGTGAATCTATTAAGTTTTACATCCTTTTAGATTACATTAACAAAGAAAGTTTGAACTTGCTGTACTCAACCATCTCCGTAGAAAAGAAACTGATTCCTAGAACCAAACTAGCTTATTCCACACAGTACAGTGGTCGGCAATGAAGATGTTTGTTTTCTAAACAAAGTAGTTTAGAAATGAAGCTAAACTACTAAATTGTATATCATGTTAGATTACACAACCAAGGAAAGTTTGAACTTGCTGCACTGTAGAACCTTGTTCGGAGAAAGCAACTGATTCCTAGAACCGAACTAGCTTATTTCACACAGCAGTATTTGAAAACGAAGGTGTTTGTTTTTAAACAAAGTACTTAGAAATGAAATTAATCTACTGTGTTGTACATCTTGTTAGATTACACAAACTAGCAAAGTTTGATCTTGTTGCACTGAAGACTGTTCCTATGAAAGCAACTCATTCTGAGAACAGAACAAGCTTATTTCACACAGTACAATGTTCAGCAAAGAAGGTGTTTGTTTTCTAAACAAACTACTTTAGAAATGAGATGAATATATTAAGTTGTACTTCTTGTCAGATTACACAAACTTGCAAAGTTTGATCTTGCTGCACTGAAGACTCTTCCTAAGAAACCAACTCATGCCGAAACAGAACTAGCTTATTTCACACAGTACAGTGTTCAGTGATGAAGATGTTTGTTTTCTAAACAAACTACTTAAGAAATGAGAGGAAAGTATAAAGTTGTACATCTTGTTAGATTACACAAACTAGCAAAGTTTGATCTTGCTGCACTGTAGAACCTTTGTAAGAAAGCAACTAATTCAGAGAACAGAATTACCTTATTTCACTCAGTAGGATATTCGTAAATAAAGATGTTTGTTTTCTAAACAAAGTACGTGAGAAATGAAGTTAATCTACTAAGTTGTACATCTTGTTAGATTACATAAACTAGCAAAGTTTGATCTTGTTGCACTGAAGACTCTTCGTGAAGAAAGCAACTCATTCCAAGAACAGAACTAGCTTATTTCACACATTACAATGTTCAGCAAAGTGAGGTGTTTGTTTTCTAAACAAACTACTTTAGAAAAGAGACAAACGTATTAAGTTGTACTTCTTGTCAGATTACACAAACTAGCAAGGTTTGATCTTGCTGCACTGAAGACTCTTCCTAAGAAACTAACTCATGCCGAGAACAGAACTAGCTTATTTCACACAGTACAGTGCTCAGTGATGAAGATGTTTGTTTTCTAAACAAACTACTTAAGAAATGAGAGGAAACTATAAAGTTGTACATCTTGTTAGATTACACAAACTTGCAAAGTTTGATCTTGCTGCACTGAAGACTCTTGGTAAGAAAGCAATTCATTCCTAGAACAGAACTAGCTTATTTCACACAGTAGGATATTTGGCAATGAAGGTGTTTGTTTTCTAAAGAAACTACGTGAGAAATGAAGCTGATCTACTAAGTTCTACATCTTGAAAGATTACAGAAACTAGCAAAGTTTGATTTTGCTGCACTGAAGACTCTTCGTAAGAAAGCAACTCATTCCGAAGAGAGAACTAGCTTACTTCGCACAGTACACTGTTCGAAATGAAGGTGTTTGTTTTCTAAACAAACTACGTTAGAAATCAAGCTAATCTACTAAATTGTACATTTTGTTAGATTACACAAACTAGAAAAGTTTGATCTTGATGCACTGAAGACTCTTCGTAAGAAAGCAACTCATTCGGAGAACAGAACTAGCTTATTTCACCCAGTAGGGCTATTTATCAATGAAGGTGTTTGTTTTCTAAACAAACTACTTTAGAAATGAGATGAATCTATTATGTTGTACATGTTGTTAGAGTACACAAACTAGCAAAGTTTGATCTTGCTGCACTGAAGACCCTTGTAAGAAAGCAACTCATTCCTAAACAGAACTAGCTTATTTCACACAATACAGTGTTTGGCAATGAAGATGTTTGTTTTCTAAACAAACTACTTTAGAAATGAGATGAATCTATTAAGTTGTACATCTTGTTAGATTACATAAACCAGCAAATTTTGATCTCTCTGCACTGAAGACTGTTTGTAAGAAAGCAACTCATTCTGAGAACAGAACTAGCTTATTTCACACACAGTAGGATAATCTGCAATGAAGGTGTCTGTTTTCTAAATAAACTAAGTGAGAAATGAAGCTAATCCACTACATTCTACATCTTGTTAGATTACACAACCAGCAAAGTTTGATCTTGCTCCACTGAAGACTCTTAGTAAGAAAGCAACTCATTCCGAGAACAGAACTAGCTTATTTCACACAGTAGGATATTCGTCAATGAAGATGTTTCTTTTCTAAACAAAGTACTTTATAAATGAGACAAATCTATTATGTTGTACATCCTGTTAGATTACACAAACTAGGAAAGTTTGAACTTGCTACACTGAACCTTCTTCGTAGGAAAGCAACTGATTCCTAGAAACGAACTAGCTTTTTTTCACACAGTACAGTGTTCAGAAATGAACATGTTTGTTTTCTAAACAAACTACTGTAGAAAAGAGGCCAATCTACAAGGTTGTACAACTTGTTAGGTTACATTAACAAGAAAAGTTTGAACTTGCTGCACTGAACCTTCTTCGTAAGAAAGCAACTGATTCCAAGAACCTACCAGCTTATTTCACTCAGTACAGGGTTCGGCAATGAAGATGTTTGTTTTTCTAAACAAACTACTTTGGAAATGAGACGAATCTACTAACTTATACATCTTGTTAGATTACACAAACTAGGAAAGTCTGAACTTGCTGTACTCAACCTTCTTCATAGGAAAGCAACTGATTCCTAGAACCGAAACACCTTATTTCACACAGTACAACATTTGGCAATGAAGGTGTTTGTTTTCTACAGAAAGTAGTTTAGATGTGAGGCGAATCTAATAAGTTGGACACCTTGGTAGATTACACAAACAAGGAAAGTTTGAACTTGCTGCACTCATCCTTCTTCGTAGGAAAGCAACTGATTCCAAGAAACGAACTAGCTTTTTTCTCACAGTAAAGGGTTCTGCAATGAAGATGTTTGGTTTTCTAAACAAACTACTGTAAAATGAGGTGAACGCCAATCTACATATTTTAGATTACATTAACAAGGAAAGTATGAACTTGCTGCACTCAACCTTCTTAGTAGGAATGAGCAACTGATTCCTAGAACGGAACTAGCTTATTTCACACAGTACAGTGTTTGGCAATGAAGATGTTTGTTTTCTAAACAAAGTAGTTTAGAAAAGCAGCGAAAATTGGAAGTTGTACAACTTGTTAGATTACACAACAAGGAAAGTTTGAACTGGCTGCACTCAACCTTCTTCTTAGGAAAGCAACTGATTCCTAGAACTGAACTAGCTTATTTCACACAGTACAGTGTTCGACAATGAAGATGTTTGTTTTCTCAACAAAGTACTTTAGAAATGAGATGAATCTACTAAGTTGTACATCTTTTGGATTACATTAACAAGGAAAGTTTGAAGTTGTTGCAATTAACCATCTCCATAGAAAAGCAACTGATTCCTAGAACCAAAATAGCTTATTTTACACATTACAGTGTTTGGCAATGAAGACGTTTGTTTTCTCAACAAAGCAGTTTAGAAATGAAGCAAATCTTGTAAGTTGTACATCTTGTTAGATTACACAAAGAAGGAAAGTTTGAACTTGCAGCACTCAACCTTCTTCGTAGGAAAGCAACTGAACTAGTTTATTTCACACAGTACAGTGTTCGGCAATGAAGATATTTGTTTTCTAAACAAACTACTGTAGAAATGAGGCCAATTTACTAAACTGTATATCTTTTATACTACATTAAGAAAGAAAGTTTGAACTTGTTGCACTCAACCTTCTTCGTAGGAAAGCAGCTGATTTACAGAACTGAACTAGCTTTTTTCACACAGTATAGGGTTCGGCAATGAAGATGTTTGCTTTCTAAACAAACTACTTTAGAAATGAGGTGAATCTACTAACTTATACATCATGTTAGATTACACAAACTAGGAAAGTTTGATCTTGCTATACTCACCCTTCTTCGTAGGAAAGCAACGGATTCCTAGAACCGAAACAGCTTATTTCACACAGTACAATATTTGGCAATGAAGGTGTTTGTTTTCTAAACAAAGTAGTTTAGATGTGTGGCGAATCTAATAAGTTGTACATCTTGTTAGATTACACAAACAAGGAAAGGTTGAACTTGCTGCACTCAACCTTCTTTGCAGGAAAGCAACTGATTCCAAGAAATGAACTAGCTTTTTTCTCACAGTACAGGGTTCTGCAATGAAGATGGTTGTTTTCTCAACAAACTACTGTAGAAATGACGCCAATCTACTAAGCTGTACATATTTTAGATTACATTAACAAGGAAAGTATGAACATGCTGCACTCACCCTTCTTCATAGGAGAGCAACTGATTCCTAGAACCGAACTACCTTATTTCACACAGTACAATATTTGGCAATGAAGGTGTTTGTTTTCTAAACAAAGAAGTTTAGAAATGAAGCGAAACTTTTAAGTTGTACACCTTGTTAGATTACACAAACAAGGCAAGTTTGATCTTGCTGCACTAAACCTTCTTCGTAGGAAAGCAACTGATTCCTAGAACTGAACTACCTTATTTCACACAGTACACTGTTCAGCAATGAAGATGTTTGTTTACACAACAAATTTCATTAGAAATGAGGTGAATCTATTAAGTTTTACATCCTTTTAGATTACATTAACAAAGAAAGTTTGAACTTGCTGTACTCAACCATCTCCGTAGAAAAGAAACTGATTCCTAGAACCAAACTAGCTTATTCCACACAGTACAGTGGTCGGCAATGAAGATGTTTGTTTTCTAAACAAAGTAGTTTAGAAATGAAGCGAAACTTGTAAGGTGTATATCATGTTAGATTACACAACCAAGGAAAGTTTGAACTTGCCTCACTCAACCTTCTTCGTAGGAAAGCAACTGATTCCTAGAACCGAACTAGCTTATTCCACACATTACAGTATTTGAAAACGAAGGTGTTTGTTTTCCAAACAAACTGTTTAGAAATGAAATGAAACTTGTAAGTTGTACATCTTGTTAGGTTACACAAACAAGGAAAGTTTGAACTTGCTGCACTCAACCTTCTTCCTATGAAAGCATCTGATTCCTAGAACGGAACAAGCCTCTTTCACAGAGTACAGTGTTGGGCAATGAAGATGTTTGTTTCCTAAACAAACTACTTTAGAAATGAGGCGAATATACTAACTTGTACATCTTGTTAGAATACACAAACGAGGTAAGTTTGATATTGCTGCACTCAACCTTCTTCGAAAGAAAGCAACTGATTCTTACAACCCAAATAGGTTATTTCACACATTACAGTAGTTGGCAATGACGATACTCGTTTGCTAAACAAAGCAGTTCAGAATTGAAAGGAAACTTGTAAGTTGTACATCTTGTTACGTTACACAAACAGGGAAAGTTTGAACTTGCTGCACTCAACCTTCTTTGTAGGAAAGCAACTGATTCCTAGAAACGAAATAGCTTATTTAACACAGTACAGTGTTCGGCAATGAAGATGTTTGTTTTCTAAACAAAGTAGTTTAGATAGGAAGCGAAACTTGTAAGTTTTATATCATGTTAGATTGCATAAAGAATGAACGTTTGAAATAGCTGCACTCAACCTTCTTTGCAGCAAAGCAACTGATTCCTAGAACTAAACTAGCTTATTTCCACAGTACAGTGTTCAGGAATGAAGATGTTTGTTTTCTAAACATACTACTTTAGAAAAGAGGCAAATCTATTACCTTGTACATCTTGTTAGATTACACAAACAAGGAAAGTTTGAACTTGTTTCACTCAACCTTATTCGTAGGAAAGCAACTGACTCCTAGAACCGAACGAGCTTATTTCACACAGTAAAGTGTTCGGCAATGAAGATGTTTGTTTTCTCAACTAACTTCATTAGAAATGAGGTCAATCTGTTAAGTTGTACATCTTTTTAGATTACATTAAGAAAGAAAGTTTGAACTTGATGCACTTAACCATCTCCGTAGAAAAGCAACTGGTTCCTAGAACCGAAACAGCTTATCTCACACAGTACACTATTTGGCAATGAAGGTGTTTGTTTAATAAACAAAGTAGTTTAGAAATGAAGCAAAACTTGTAAGTTGTACATCTTGTTAGATTACACAAACAAGGAAAGTTTGAACTTGCTGCACTCAACCTTCTACGTAGGAAAGCAACTGATTCCTAAAACCGAATTAGCTTATTGCACACAGTACAGTGTTCAGGAATGAAGATGTTTGTTTCTCAACAAACTGCTTTAGAAACGAGGTGAATCTATTAAGTTGTACATCTGATTAGATTACATTAACAAGAAAGTTTGAACTTGCTGCACTCAAACATTTCCGTAGAAAAGAAACTGTTTCCTAGATCCCAACTAGCTTATTTCACAAAGTACTGTTTTTATCAATGAAGATGTTTGTTCTCTAAACAAAGTAGTTTAGAAATGAGGCGAAACTTGTAAGTTGTACATCTTGTTAGATTACAAAAATGAGGAAAGTTTGAACTTGCTGCACTCAACCTTCTTTGTAGCAAAGCAACTGATTCCTAGAACCGAACTATTTTATTTCCATATTACAGTGTTCTGGAGTGAAGATGTTTGTTTTATAAACATACTACTTTAGAAATGAGTAGAATCTACTTACTTGTACATCTTGTTAGATTACACAAACAAGGAAAGTTTGAACTTGCTGCACTCAACCTTCTTCGTAGGAAAGCAACTGATTCCTAGAACCGAACTACCTTATTTCACACAATACAGTGTTCGGAAATGAAGATGGTTGTTTTATAAACAAAGTAGTTTAGAAATGAGCGTGACTTGTAAGTTGTACATCTTGTTAGATTACACAAACAAGGAAAGTTTGAACTTGCTGCACTCAACCTTCTTCGTAGCAAAGTGACTGATTCCTACAACCGAAGTAGCTTATTTCACACAGCACAGTGTTCGGGAATGAAGATGTTTGTTTTGTAAACAAACTACTTTAGAGATGAGACGAATCTACGAACTTGTATGTCTTGTTCGATTATACAAACAATGAAAGATTTAACTTGCCGCACTCAACCTTCTTCGTAGCAAAGCAAATGATTCCTAGAACCCAAGTAGCTTATATCACACAGCACACTGGTCGGGATTGAAGATGTTTTTATTATAATCAAAGTAGTTTATAAAGGAAGCGAAACCTGTCAGTTGTACATCTTGTTAGATTAAACAACCTAGCACAGGTTGATCTTGCTGCACTGAAGACTCTTCTTAAGAAACCAACTCGTGCCGAGAACAGAACCAGCTTATATCACACAGTAGAATATTCGTCAATGAAGGTTTTTGATTTCTAAACAAACTACGTTACCAATGAAGCTAATCTACTAAATTGTACATATTGTTAGATTACACAAACTAACTACTTTAGAAATGAGGCGAATCTACTAACTTATACATCTTGTTAAATTACACAAACTAGAAAAGTTTGAACTTGCTGCACTCAACCTTCTTCGTAGGAAAGCAACAGATTCCTAAAACCGAACTAGTTTATTTCACACAGTACAGTGTTCGGCAATGAAGATGTTTGTTTTCTCAACAAACTACTTTAAAAATGAGGTGAATCTATTAACTTGTACATCTTTTTAGATTACATTAACAAGGAAAGTTTGAACTTGTTGCATTCAACCTTCTTAGTAGGAATGCAACTGATTCCTAGAACCAAATAGTTATTTCAAACAGTACAGTCTTTGGGAATGAAGATGTTTGTTTCCTGAAGAAAGTAGTTTAAAAAAGAAGCGAAACTTGTAAGTTGTACATCTTGTTAGATTGCACAAACAATGAAAGTTTGAACTTACTGCACTCAACCTTCATCATACCAAAGAAACTGATTTCTAGAACTGAACTAGCTTATTTCACACAGTGCAGTGTTGGGCAATGAAGATGTTTGTTTTCTAAACAAACTAATGTAGAAATGAGGCCCATCTAATAACTTGTACATCTTTTTAGATTACATTAACAAGGAAAGTTTGAACTTGTTCCACTCAGCCTTGTTCATAGGAAAGCAACTGATTCCTAGAACCAAACTAGCTTATTTCACACAGTATAGGTTTGGCAATGAAGATATTTGTTTTCTAAACAAACTACTGTAGAAGTGATGCAAATCTACTAAGTTAACATCTTTTTAGATCACATTAACAAGGAAAGTGTGAACTTCCTGCCCTCAACCTTCTTCGTTGGAAAGCAACTGATTCCTATAACCGAACTAGCTTATTTCACAAAGTACAGTGTTCGGCAATGAACATGTTTGTTTTTTAACCAGGTAGTTAAGAAATGAAGTGAAACTTGTAAGTTGTACATCTTGTTAGGTTACACAAACAAGGACAGTGTGAACTTGCTGCACGCAACCCTCTTCGTAGGAAAGCAACTGTTTCCTAGAACTGAACTACCTTATATCACACAGTACAGTGTTCGGCAATGAAGATATTTGTTTTCTCAACAAACTACTTGAAAAATGAGGTGAATCTATTAAGTTGTACATCTTTTTAAATTACACTAACAAGGAAAGTTTGAACTTGCTGCACTTAACCATCTCTGTAGAAAAGAAACTGATTCGTAGAACTAAACTAGCTTATTTCACACATTGCAGTATTTGGAAATGAAGATGTTTGTTCTCTAAAGAAAGTAGTTTATAATTGAAGCGAAATTTGTAAGATGTACATCTTGTTAGATTACACAAACAAGGAAAGTTTGAACTAACTGCACTCAACCTTCTTCGTAGCAAAGCAACTGATTCCTAGAACCGGACTAGCTTATTTCACACAGTACAGTGTTCGGCAATGAAGATGTTTGTTTTCTAAAGAAACTACTGCAGAAATGAGGCCAATCTACTAAGTTGTACAACTTTTTAGATTACATTAACAAGGAAACTTTGAACTTGTTGCACTCAACCTTCTTCATAGAAAGCAACTGATTCCTAGAACAGAACTAGCTCATTTCACACATTATAGGGTTCGGCAATGAAGATGTTTGTTTTCTAAACAACCACTTTAGAAATGAGGCGAATCTAATAACTTATACATCTTGTTAGATTACACAAACTAGGAAAGTTTGAACTTGCTGCACTCAACCTACATCGTAGGAAAGCAACTCCTATAACTGAAACAGCTTATTTCATGCATTACAGGGTTTGGCAATTAAGATGTTTGTTTTCTAAACAAAGTAGTTTAGAAATGAAGCGAAACTTGTAAGTTGTACATCATGTTAGATTACACAAACAAGGAAAGTTTGAACTTGTTGCACTCAACCTTCTTCGTAGGAGAGCAAGTGATTCCTTGAACTGAAGTAGCTTATTTCACACATTACATTATTTGGTAATGAAGATGTTAGTTTTCTAAACAATGTAGTTTAGAAATGAGGCGAATTGAATAAGTTGTACATCTCGTTAGATTAGAGAGACAAGGAAAGTTTGGACTTGCTGCACACAACCTTCTTCGTAGAAAAGCAACTGATTCCTACAAACGAACTAGCTTTTTTCACAGAGTACAGTTTTGGTCAATGAAGATGTTTGGTTTCTAAACAAACTAATGTAGAAATGAGGCCAATCTACTAAGTTGTACCTGTTTCTATATTACATTAACAAGGAAAGATTGAACTTGTTGCACTCAACCTTCTTCGTAGGAAGGAAACTGATTCCTCGAACCGAACTAGCTTATTTCACACAGTACAGTGTTCGGGAATGAAGATGTTTGTTTTCTAAACAAAGTAGTTTAGAAAGGAAGCGAAACTTGAAAGTTGTACATCTTGTTAGATTGCACAAACGACGAAAGTTTGAACTTGCTGCACTCAACCTTCTTCGTAGCAAAGCAACTGATTCCTAAAACCGAGCTAGCTTATTTCACAGAGTAGTGTTTGGCAATGAAGATGTTTGTTTTCTAAACAAACTAGTGTAGAAATGAGATCAATCTACTAAGTTGTACATCCTTTTAGATTACATTAACAAGGAAAGTTTGAACTTGTTGCACTCAACCTTGTTCACAGGAAAGCAACTGATTCCTAGAACCGAACTAGCTTATTACACACAGCTTATGGTTCGGCAATGAAGATGTTTGTTTTCTAAACAAACTATTTTAGATTAGAGGGGAATCAAATAAGTTGTACATCTTGTTAGACTACAGAAACAAGGAAAGTTTGGATTTTCTGCACTCAACCTTCTTCGTAGGAAAGCAACTGATTCCTACAAATGAACTATCTCTTTTTTAGAGCACATTTTTCGGAAATGAAGATGTTTGTTTTCTAAAAAAACTAATGTAGAAATGAGGCCAATCTACTAAGTTGTACCTGTTTTTCGATTACATTAACAAGGAAAGTCTGGACGTGTTGCACTCAACCTTCTTCGTAGGAAAGCAACTACTTCCTACAGACGAACTATCTCTTTTTTAGAGCAGAGTTTTCGGAAATGAAGATGTTTGTTTTCTAAACAAACTAATGTAGAAATGAGGCTAATGTACTAAGTTGTACCTGTTTTTCGATGACATTAACAAGGAAAGTTTGGACGTGTTGCACTCAACCTTGTAAATAGGAAAGCATCTGATTCCTAGAACCGAACTAGCTTATTTCACACAGTATAGGGTTCGGCAATGAAGATATTTGTTTTATAAACAAACTACTTTAGAAATGAGGCAAATCTACTATGTTATACATCTTGTTAGATTACACAAACTCGGAAAGTTTGAACTTGCTGCACTCAACCTTCTTCGTAGTAAAGCAACTGATTCCTAGAAAAGAATTAGCGTTTTTCAAACATTACTGGGTTCGGCAATGAAGATGTTTGTTTTCTAAACAAACTATTGTAGAAATGACCAAAATCTACTAAGTTGTACATCATTTTAGATTACATTAACAAGTAAAGTGTGAACTTGCTGCACTCAACCTTCTTCGTTGGAAAGAAACTGATTCCCAGAACCGAACTAGCTTATTTCACACAGTACAGTGTTCAGCAAAGAATATGCTGTTTTTTTAACCAGGTAGTTTAGAAATAAAGCTAAACTTCTAAGTTGTACATCTTGTTAGATGACACAAACAAGGGAAGTTTGAACTTCCTGTACTCAACCCTCTTCGTAGGAAAGCAACTGTTTCCTAGAACCGAACTAGCTTATATCACACAGTACAGTTTTCGGCAATGAAGATATTTGTTTTCTCAAGAGACTACTTTAGAAATGAGGTGAATCTATGAAGTTGTACATCTTTTTAGATTACATTAACAAGGAAAGTTTGAACTTCCTGCACTCAAACCTCTCCTTGGAAAAGAAACAAATTCCTAGAACTAAACTAGCTTATTTCAACATTACAGTATATGGAAATGAAGATGTTTGTTTTCTAAATGAAGTAGTTTAGAAATGAAGCGAAACTTGTAAGCTGTACATCTTGTTAAATCACACAAACAAGGAAAGTTTGATCTTGCTGCACTCAACCTGATTCGAAGCAAAGCAACTGATTCCTAGAACTGGACTACCTTATTTCATACAGTACAGTGTGTGGCAATGAAGATGTTTGTTTTCTGAACAAACTACTGTAGAAATGAGGCCAATCTACTAAGTTGTACATCTTCTTAGATTACATTAACAAGGAACGTTTGAACGTGTTGCACTCAACCTTCTTCGTAGGAGGCAACTGATTCCTAGAACCGAACTAGCTTATTTCACACAGTATAGGGTTCGGCAATGAAGATGTTTGTTTTCTAAAGAAACTACATTAGAAATGAGGTGAATCTACTACCTTATACATCTTGTCAGATTACACAAACTAGGACATTTTGAACTTGCTGCACTCAACCTTCTTTGTAGGAAAGCAACTGATTCCTAGAATCGAAACAGCTTATTTCACACAGTACAATATTTGGCAATGAAGGTGTTTGTTTTCTAAAGAAAGTAGTTTAGAAATAAAGCGAAACATGTAATTTGTACATCTTGTTAGCTTACACAAACAAGGAAAGTTTGAACTTGCTGCACTCAACCTTCTTTGTAGGAAAGCAACTCTTATAACCGAAACAGCTTTTTTCACACATTTCGTAGGAAAGCAACTGATTCCTAGAAACGAACTAGCTATTTTCACACAGTGCAGTGTTCGGGAATGAAGATGTTTGTTTTCTAAACAAAGTAGTTTAGAAATGAAGCGAAAGTTGTAAGTTGTACATCTTGTAGATTACACAAACAAGGAAAGTTTGAACTTGCTGCACTCAACCATCTTCATAGGAAAGCAACTGATTCCTTGAACCGATATAGCTTATTTCACACATTACATTATTTGGTAATGAGGATGTTTGTTTTCTAAACAAAGTAGTTTAGAAATGAGACGAATCTAATAAGTTGTACATCTAGTTAGAGTACACAAACAAGGAAAGTTTGAAGTTGCTGCACTCAACCTTCTTCATAGGAAAGCAACTTTTATACCCGAAACAGCTTTTTTCACACATTACAGTGTTTGGCAATGAAGATGTTTGTTTTCTAAACAAACTACTTTAGAAATGAAGCGAAACTTCTAAGTTGTACATCCTGTTAGATTACACAAACAAGGAAAGTTTGAACTTGCTGCACTCAACATTCTTCGTTGGAAAGCAACTGATTCCCAGAACAGAACTACCTTATTTCACACAGTGCAGTGTTCAGCAATAAAGATGTTTGTTTTCTAAAGAAACTAATGTAGAAATGAGGCCAATCTGATAAGTTGTACAACTTTTTAGATTACATTAACAAGGAAAGTGTGATCTTGCTACACTCAACCTTCTTCATTGGAAAGCAACTGATTCCTAGAACCGAACTAGCTTATTGCACACAGTACAGTGTTCGGCAATGAAGATGTTTGTTTTTTAACCAGGTAGTATAGAAATGAAGCGAAACTTGTAACTTGTACATCTTGTTAAATTACACAAACAAGGAAAGTTTGAACTTGCTGCACTCAACCTTCATCGAAGCAAAGCAACTGATTCCTAGAACCGAACTAGCTTATTTCAAACAGTACAGTGTTCTGGAATGAAGATGTTTGTTTACTAAACAAAGTAGTTTAGTAATGAAGGGAAAGTTGTAAGTTGTTCAACTTGTTAGATTACACAAACAAGGGAAGTTTGAACTTGCTGCACTCAACAATATGCTTAGGAAAGCAACTGATTCCTTGTACCGAAATAGCTTATTTCACACATTACAGTATTTGGCAATGAAGATGTTTGTTTTCTAAACAAAGTAGTTTAGAAAAGAGGCGAATCTAATAAGTTGTACAACTTGTTAGATTACACAAACAAAGAAAGTTTGAAGTTGCTGCACTCAACCTTCTTGGTAGGAATGCAACTCCTATAACCGAAACAGCTTATTTCACACATTACAGTGTTTGGCAATGAAGATGTTTGTTTTATTAAAAAAGTAGTTTAAAAATGAAGCGAAACTTGTAAGTTGTACATCATGTTAGATTACACAAACAAGGAAAGTTTGAACTTGCTGCACTCAACCTTCTTCGTAGGAAAGCAACTGATTCCTAGAACCGAACTAGCTTATTTCACACAGTACAGTGTTTGGAAATGAAGATGTTTGTTTTCTAAACAAACTAATGTACTAAGTTGTACCTGTTTTTCGTTTACATTAACCAGGAAAGTTTGAGCTTGTTACACTCAACCTTCTTCATAGGAAAGCAACTGATTCCTAGAACCGAACTAGCTTATTTCACACACTACAGTGTTTGGGAATGGAGATGTTTGTTTTCTAAACAAAGTAGTTTACAAAGGAAGCGAAACTTGTAAGTTATACATCTTGTTAGATTGCACAAGCAACGAAAGTTTTAACTTGCTGCACTCAACCTTTTTTGTAGCAAAGCAACCAATTCCTAGAACCGGGCTAGCTTATTTCACAGAGTACAGTGATCGGGAATGAAGATGTTTGTTTTCTAACCAAACTACTGTAGAAATGAGGCCAAACTACTAAGTTGTACATCTTTTCAGATTACATTAACAAGGAAAGTTTGAAATTGTTACACTCAACCTAGTTCATTGGAAAGCAACTGATTCCTAGAACCGAACTAGCTTATTTCACACAGTATAGGGTTCGGAAATGAAGATGTTTGTTTTCTTAACAAACTATTTTAGAAATGAGGTGAGTCTATTAAGTTGTACATGTTTTTAGAATACATTAACAAGGGAAGTTTGAATTTGTTGCACTCAACATTCTTCGTAGGAAAGCAACTGATTCCTAGAACCGAACTAGGTTATTTCACACAGTACAGTGTTCGGCAATGAAGATGTTTCTTTTCTAAACAAAGTAGTTTAGAAATGAGCCGAATCTAATAAGTTGTACATCTTGTTAGATTACAGAAACAAGAAAAGTTTGAACTTGCTGCACTCAACCTTCTTCGTAGGAAAGCAACTGATTCCTAGAAACGAACTAGCTTATTTCACACACTACAATGTTTGGCAATGAAGATGTTGGTTTTCTAAACAAAGTAGGTTAGAAATGAAGCGAAACTTCTAAGTTGTACATCTTGTTAGATTACACAAACAATGAAAGTTTGAACTTACTGCACTCAACGTTCTTCCTAGGAAAGCAACTGATTCCTAGAACCGAACTAGCTTATTTCACAAAGTACAGTGTTCGGCAATGAAGATGTTTGTTTTCTAAAGACACGGCTGTAGAAATGACACCAATCTACTAAGTGGTAGATCTTTTTAAATTATATTAACAAGGAAAGTTTGAACTCATTTCACTCAACCTTCTTCGTAGGAAAGCAACTTATTCCTAGAACCGAATTAGCTTCGTTCACAAGTACAGTGTTCGGCAATGAAGATGTTGGTTTCCTCAACAAACTATTCTAGAAATGAGGTGAATCTATTAAGTTGTGCATCTTTTTAGATTGCGTTAATAAGGAAAGTTTGAACTTATTGCACTCAACAATCTTCGTAGAAAAGCAACTGATTCCGAGAACCGATCTAGCTTACTTCACGCATTACAGTGCTCGGCAATGAAGATGTTTCTTTTCTAAACAAAGTAGTTTAGAAATGAGGCAAATCTAATAACTTTTACATCTTGTTAGATTACGCAAACTGGGAAAGTTTGAACTTGCTGCACTCAACGTTCTTCGTAGGAAAGCAACTAATACCTAGAAACAAACTACCTTTTTGCACACATTACAGTGTTTGGCAATGAAGATGTTTGTTTTCTAAACAAAGTAGGTTAGAAATGAAGTGAAACTTTTAAGTTGTACATATTGTTAGATTACGCAAACAAGGAAAGTTTGAACTTTCTGCACTCATCCTTCTTCGTAGGAAAGCAACTCATTCCTAGAAACGAACTAGCCTCTTTCACACAGTACACTGTTTGGCCATGAAGCTGTTTGTTTTCTAAACAAACTACTGTAGAAATGATGCCAATCTATGAAGTTGTACACATTTTTAGATTTCATTAACAAGGAAAGATTGAACTTACTGCGCTCAACCTTCTTCGTAGGAAAGCAACTGATTCCTAGAACCGAACTAGCTTATTTCACAAAGTACAGTGTTCGGCAATGAAGATGTTTGTTTTCTAAACGAATTACTGTAGAAATGAAACCAATCTACTAAGTTGTACATCTTTTTAGATTATATTAACAAGAAAGTTAGAACTTGTTGCACTCAACCTTCTTCGTAGGAAAGCAAATGATTACTAGAACAGAACTAGCTCATTTCACACAGTATAGCGTTTGGCAATGAAGATGTTTGTTTTCTCAACAAACTACTTTAGAAATGAGGTGAATCTATTAAGTTGTACATCTTTTTAGATTACATTAACAAGGAAAGTTTGAACTTGTTGCACTCAACCACCTCCGTAGAAAACCAACTGATTCCTAGAACCAAACTAGCTTATTTCACACATTACAGTGTTTGGCAATGAAGATGTTTGTTTTCTCAACAAACTATTTTAGAAATGAGGTGAATCTATTATGTTGTACATCTTTTTAGATTACATTAACAAGGAAAGTTTGAACTTGTTGCACTCAACCACCTCCGTAGAAAAGCAACTTTCCTAGAACCAAACTAGCAGTGTTTGGTTTTGGCAATGAAGATGTTTGTTTTCTAAACAAAGTGTTAGAAATGAAGCAAACTTGAAGATGTTTTGTTTTACTCAAATAAAACTATTTTAGAAATGAACTGTTAATCTATTAGCTTATTTCTCAAAGTACATCTTCGCAATGAAGATACATTTTCTAAAGACACTGCTGGAAATGACACCAATCTACTGTTGTACATCTTTTCAGGTTACATTAACAAGAAAGTTTGAACTTGTTGCACTCAATCTTCTTCATAGGAAAGCAACTGATTCCTAGGACTGAACTAGCTTATTTCACAAGTACAGTGTTTGGCAATGAAGATGTTTGTTTTCTAAAAAAGTACTCTAGAAATTAGGTGAATCTATTAAGTTGTACATCTTTTTAGATTACATTAACAAGGAAAGTTTGAACTTACTGCACTCAACCATCTTCTGTAGAAAAGCAACTGATTCCTAGAACCATCTTATTTCACACATTACAGTGTTCGGCAATGAAGATGTTTATTTTCTAAACAAAGTTTAGAAATGAGGCAAATCTAATAAGTTTTACATCTTTTTAGATTACATTAACTGGCTTTGAACTTGCTGCACTCAACCTTCTTTGTAGGAAAGCAACTGATTCCTAGAAATGAACTAGCTTTTTTCACAAAGTACAGTGTTTGGCAATAAAGATGTTTGTTTTCTAAAAACTACTGTAGAAATGACACCAATCTATTAAGTTGTATATCTTTTAGATTACATTAACAAGGAAAGTTTGAACTTGTTGCACTCAACCTTCTTCGTAGGAAAGCAAATGTTTCCTACAACAGAACTAGCTCATTTCAAACAGTACAGTGTTCGGCAATGAAGATGTTTGTTTCCTCAAAAAACTACTTTAGAAATTAGGTGAATCTATTAAGTTGTACATCTTTTTAGATTACATTAACAAGGAAAGTTTGAACTTGTTGCACTCAACCATCTTCGTAGAAAAGCAACTGATTTTTAGAACCAAACTAGCTTATTTCACACATTACAGTGTTTGCCAATGAAGATGTTTCTTTTCTAAACAAAGTAGTTTAGAAATGAGGCAAATCTAATAAGTTTTACATCGTGTTAGATTACGCAAACTGGCAAAGTTTGAACTTGCTGCACTCAACCTTCTTTGTAGGAAAGCAACTGATTCTTAGAAATGAACTAGCTTTTTTCACACAGTACTGTGTTTGGCCATAAAGACGTTTGTTTTCTAAAAAAAACTACTGTAGAAATGACGCCAATCTATTAAGTTGTATATCTTTTTAGATTACATTAACAAGGAAAGTTTGAACTTGTTTCACTCAACCTTCTTCGTAGGAAAGCAAATGTTTCCTGCAACAGAACTAGCTCATTTCAAACAGTATAGCGTTCGGCAATGAAGATGTTTGTTTTCTCAATAAACTACTTTAGAAATGAGGTGAATCTATTACGTTGTACAACTTTTTCGATTACATTAACAAGGAAAGTTTGAACTTGTTGCACTAAACCACCTCCGCAGAAAAGCAACTGATTTTTAGAACCGAATTAGCTTATTTCACACACTACAGTGTTTGCCAATGAAGATGTTTGTTTTCTAAACAAAGTAGGTTAGAAATGAAGTGAAACTTTTAAGTTGTACATCTTTTTAGATTACACAAACAAAGAAAGTTTGAACTTACTGCACTCAACCTTCTTCGTAGGAAAGCAACTGATTCCTAGAACAGAAGTAGCTTTTTTCACACAGTACAGTGTTCGGCACTGAAGATGTTTGTTTTCTAAACAAACTACTGTAGAAATGAGGGCAATGTACTAAGTTGTACATCTTTTTCGATTACATTAACAAGGAAAGTTTGAACTTGTTTCACTCAACCTTGTTCGTAGGAAAGCCAATGTTTCCTACAACAGAACTAGCTCATTTCAAACAGATGTTTGTTTTCTTAATAAACTACTTTAGAAATGAGGTGAGTCTATTAAGTTGTACAATGAAGATGTTTGTTTTCTCAATAAACTACTTTAAATAAGGTGAATCTATTAAATCTTTTTAGAATACAATAACAAGAGCATTTGTTGAATCAACTTTCTTCACTAGGAAAGCAACTGATTCCTAGAAATGTACAACTTTTTCACACAGCACAGTGTTCACCAATGAAGATGTTTGTTTTCTAAACAAAGAAAGTTTGAGAACTTGTTGCAAACAAGGAAAGTTTGAACTACCTGCACTCAACTTTCTTCTTAGAAAAGCAACTGATTCCTAGAACAAAACTAGCTTATTTCACACACTACAGTGTTTGCCAATGAAGATGTTTGTTTTCTAAACAAAGTAGGTTAGAAATGAAGTGAAACTTTTAAGTTGTACATCTTTTTAGATTACACAAACAAAGAAAGTTTGAACTTACTGCACTCAACCTTCTTCGTAGGAAAGCAACTGATTCCTAGAACAGAAGTAGCTTTTTTCACACAGTACAGTGTTCGGCACTGAAGATGTTTGTTTTCTAAACAAACTACTGTAGAAATGAGGGCAATGTACTAAGTTGTACATCTTTTTCGATTACATTAACAAGGAAAGTTTGAACTTGTTTCACTCAACCCTTGTTCGTAGGAAAGCCAATGTTTCCTACAACAGAACTAGCTCATTTCAAACAGTATAGCGTTCGGCAATGAAGATGTTTGTTTTCTTAATAAACTACTTTAGAAATGAGGTGAGTCTATTAAGTTGTACAACTTTTTCGATTACGTTAACAAGGAAAGTTTGAACTTGTTGCACTAAACCACCTCCGAAGAAAAGCAACTGATTCCTAGAACCGAATTAGCTTATTTCCCACCTTAGAGCGTTCGGCAATGAAGATGTTTGTTTTCTCAACAAACTATTTTAGAAATAAGGTGAATCTATTAAGTTGTACATCTTTTTAGAATACAATAACAACTGAATTTTGAATTTGTTGCAATCAACTTTCTTCGTAGGAAAGCAACTGATTCCTAGAAATGAACTAGCTTATTTCACACAGCACAGTGTTCACAAATGAAGATGTTTCTTTTCTAAACAAAGTAGTTTAGAAATGAGCCGAATCTAAAATGTTGTACATCTTGTTAGATTACGCAAACAAGGAAAGTTTGAACTAGCTGCACTCAACTTTCTTCGTAGGAAAGCAACTGATTCCTAGAAATGAACTACCTTATTTCACACACTACAGTGTTCGGCAATGAAGATGTTTGTTTTCTAAACAAAGTAGGTTAGAAATGAAGCGACACTTTTAAGTTGTACATCTTGTTAGATTACATAAACAAGGAAAGTTTGAACTTGCTGCACTCAACCTTCTTCTTAGGAAGGCAACTGATTCCTAGAACCGAACAAGCTTATTTCACACAGTACAGTGTTCGGCACTGAAGATGTTTGTTTTCTAAACAAACTACTGTAGAAATGAGGCAAATCTACTAAGTTGTACATCGTTTTAGATTACATTAACAAGGAAAGTTTGAACTTGTTACACTCAACCTTCTTAGTAAAGGAAATGATTCCTAGAACAGAACTAGCTCATTTCAAACAGTATAGCGTTCCGCAATGAAGATGTTTGTTTTCTCAACAAACTACTTTAGAAATGAGGTGAATCTATTAAGTTGTACATCTTATTAGGTTACATTAACAACGAAAGTTTGAACTTGTTGCACTCAACCACCTCCGTAGAAGAGCAACTCTTTCCTAGGACCGAACTAGCTTATTTCACACCTTACAGTGTTCGGCAATGAGGATATTTGTTTTCTCAACAAACTATTTTAGAAATGAGGTGAATCTATTAAATTGTACATCTTTTCAGAATACATTAACAAGGGAAGTTTGAATTTGTTGCAATCTACTTTCTTCGTAGGAAAGCAACTGATTCCCAGAACCGAACTAGCTTATTTCACACAGTACAGTGTTCGGCAATGAAGATGTTTCTTTTCTAAACAAAGTAGTTTAGAAATGAGGCGAATCTAATAAGTTGTACATGTTGTTATGTTATGCAAACAAGGAAATTTGGAACTTGTTGCACTCAACCTTTTTCGTAGGAAAGCAACTGATTCCGAGAAACGAACTAGCTTTTTTCAAACAGTACAGTGTTTGGCAATGAAGATGTTTGTTTTCTAAAAAAACTACTGTAGAAATGACGCCAATCTCCTATGTTGTACATCTTTTTAGATTTCATTAACAAGGAAAGTTTGAACTTGCTGCACTCAACCTTCTTCGTACGAAAGCAACTGATTCCCAGAAGCTAACTAGCTTATTTCACACACTACAATGTTTGGCAATGAAGATGTTGGTTTTCTAAACAAGGTAGGTTAGAAATGAAGCGAAACTTCTAAGTTCTACACCTTGTTAGATAACACAAACAAGTAAAGTTTGAACTTACTGTACTCAACCTTCATTGTAGGCAAGCAACTGATTCCTAGAACCGAACTAGCTTATTTCAAAAAGTACAGTGTTTGGCAATGAAGATGTTTGTTTTCTAAAGAAACTGCTGTAGAAATGAGACCAATCTACTAAGTTGTACATCTTTTTAGATTATATTAACAAGGAAAGTTTGAACTTGTTGCACTCAACCTTCTTCGTAGGAAAGCAACTGATTCCTAGAACCGAACTAGCTTATTTCAAAAGTACACTGTTCGGCAATGAAGATGTTTGTTTCCTCAACAAACTACTTGACAAATGAGGTGAATCTATTAAGTTGTACATCTTTTTCGATTACATTAACAAGGAAGGTTTGAACTTGTTGCACTCAACCATCTTCGTAGAAAAGCAACTGATTCCGAGAATCGAACTGGCTTATTTCACACATTACACTGCTCGGCACTGAAGATGTTTCTTTTCTAAACAACGTAGTTTAGAAATGAGGCGAATCTAATAAGTTGTACATCTTGTTAGATTACACAAACAAGGAAGGTTTGAAGTTGCTGCACTCAACCTTCTTCTTAGGAAAGCAAATGATTCCTAGAAGTGATCTAGCTTTTTTCACACAGTACAGGGTTCGGCAATGAAGATGTTTGTTTTCTATAAAAACTACTGTAGAAATAACGCCAATCTAATAAGTTGTACATCTTTTTAGATTACATTAACAAGGAATTTTGGAACTTGCTGCACTCAACCTTCTTCGTAGGAAAGCAACTGATTCCTAGAACCAAACTAGGTTATTTCACACATTACAGTGTTTGTCAATGAAGATGTTTCTCTTCTAAACAAAGTAGTTTAGAAATGAAGCGAAACTTGTAAGTTTTACATATGGTAGATTGCACAAACAAGGGAAGTTTGAACTTGCTGCACTCAATATTCTTCGTAGGAAAGGAACTGATTCCTAGAACCAAACAAGCTTATTTCACACAGTACAGTGTTAAACAATTAAGATGTTTGTTATCACAACAAACTACTTTAGAAATGAGGTGAATGTATTAAGTTGTACATCTTTTTAGATTGCGTTAAAAGGAAAGTTTGAACTTGTTGCTATCAACCATCTCCGTAGAAATGCTACCTATTCCTAGAACCGAACTACCTTATTTCACAAATTACCGTGCTCAGCAATGAAGAGGTTTCTTTTCTAAACAAAGTAGTTTAGAAATGAAGGGAAACTTTTAACTTTTACAGCTTGTTAGATTATGCAAACAAGGAAAGTTTGAACTTGATGCACTCAACTTTCTTCCTAGGAAAGCAACTATTTCCTAGAAAGGAACTAGCGTTTTTCACACAGTACAGTGTTTGGCAAGGAAGATGTTTGTTTTCTAAACAAGCTACTGTAGAAATGACGGCAATCTACGAAGTTGTACACCTTTTTAGATTTCATTAACAAGGAAAGATTGAACTTGCTGCACTCAACCTTCTTCATACGAAAGCAACTGATTCCTAGAACCAAACTAGCTTATTTCACACACGACAGTGTTTGTCAATGAAGATTTTTTTTTCTAATCAAAGTAGGTTAGAAATGAAGAGAAACTTTTCAGTTGTACATCTTGTTAGATTACACAAATAAGGAAAGTTGGAACTTACTGTACTCAACCTTCTAAATAGGAAAGCAACTGATTACTAGAACCGAACTAGCTTATTTCACACGGTACAGTGTTCGGAAATGAAGATGTTTGTTTTCTAAACAAACTACTGTAGAAATGAGGCCAATCTACTATATTGTACATCTTCTGAGATTAAATTAACAAGGAAAGTTTGAATTTGTTGCACTCAACCTTCTTCATAGGAAAGCACATAATTCCTAGAACTGAACTAGCTCATTTCACATAGTATAGCATTCTGCAATGAAGACGTTTGTTTTCTAAACAAAGTAGTTTATAAATAAAGCGAAAGTTGTAAGTTGTACTTCTTGTTAGATTACACAAACAAGGAACGTTTGAACTTGCTGCACTAAACCTTCTTCGTAGGAAAGCAACTGATTCCGAGAACCGAAGTAGCTCATTTCACACAATCCTGTGTTCGGCAATGAAGATATTTGTTTTCTCAACAAACTACTTTAGAAATGAGGTGAATCTATTAAGTTGTACATCTTTTTAGATTACATTAAAAAGGAAAGTTTGAACTTGTTGCACTCAACCTCCTAGGTAGAAAAGCAACTGATTCCAAGAACCAAAATAGCTTATTTCACACACCACAGTGTTCGGCAATGAAGATGTTTTTTTTCTCAAAAACTATTTTAGAAATGAACTGAATCTATTAAGTTGTACATCTTTTTAGGATACATTAACAAGGGAAGTTTGAACTTGTTGCACTCAACCTTCTTCGTAGGAAAGCAACTGATTCCTAGATGGAACTAGTTTATTTCACACAGTATTGGCTTCAGCAATGAAGATGTTTGTTTTCTAAACAAACTACTTTAGAAATGAGGCGAATCAACTAACGTATACATCATGTTAGATTACACAAACTAGGAAACTTTGAACTGGCAGCACTCAACTGTCTTCATAGGAAAGCAACTGAATTCTAGTACCGAACTAGCTTATTTCACACAGTACAGTGTTCGACATTAAAGATGTTGGTTTTCTAAACATAGTATTTCAGAAAAGAAGGGAAACTTGTAAGTTTTACATCCTCTTAGATTACACAAACAACGATAGTTTGAACTTGCTGCACTCAACCTTCTACCTTGCAACGCAACTGATTCCTAAAACCGAGCTAGCTTATTTCACACAGTACAGTGTTCGGCAATGAAGATATTTGTATACTAAACAAAGTAGTTCAGAAATGAAGCAAAACATGTAATTTTTCCATCTTGTTAGATTACACAAACAAGGAAAGTTTTAACTTGCTGCACTCAACCTTCTTCGTAGGAAAGCAACTGCTTCCTAGAACCAAACTAGCTTATTTCACACAGTACAGTGTTTGGCAATAAAGATGTTTCCTTTCTAAACAAAGTAGTTTAGAAATGAAGCGAAACGTGTAAGTTTTACAGCTTGTTAGATTACACAAACAAGGAAAATTTGAACTTACTGTACGCAACCACCTCCCTAGAACAGCCACTGATTCCTAGAACCGTACTAGCTTATTTCACACAGTACAGTGTTCGCCAATGAAGATGTTTGTTTTCTACACAAAGTAGTTCAGAAATGAAGTGAAACTTGTACGTTTTACGTCTTATTAGATTACACAAACAAGGAAAGTTTGAACTTGCTATACTCAACAACCTCCGTAGAAAAGCCACTGATTCCTAGAACCGTACTAGCTTATTTCACAGAGTACAGTGTTCGACAATGAAGATGTTTCTTTTCTCAACAAACTATTTTAGAAATGAGGTGAATCTATTAAGTTGTACATCTTTTTAGGATACATTAACAAGGGAAGTTTGAACTTGTTGCACTCAACCTTCTTCGTAGGAAAGCAACTGATTCCTAGATGGAACTAGTTTATTTCACACAGTATAGGCTTCAGCAATGAAGATGTTTGTTTTCTAAACAAACTACTTTAGAAATGAGGCGAATCAACTAACGTATACATCTTGTTAGATTACACAATATAGGAAACTTTCAAATTGCTGCCCTCAACCTTCTACCTTGGAAAGCAACTGCTTCTTAGAACCGAACTAGCTTATTTCACACAGTACAGTGTTTGGCAATGAAGATGTTTGTTTTCTACACAAAGTAGTTCAGAAATGAAGCGAAACTTGTAAGTTTTACATCTTGTCAGATTACACAAACAAGGAAAGTTTGAACTTGCTGTACTCAACCACATCCGTAGAAAAGCCACTGATTCCAAGAACTGTACTAGCTTATTTCACACAGTATAGGGTTCAGCAATGAGGATGTTTGTTTTCTAAACAAACTACTTTAGAAATGAGGCGAATCAACTAACGTATACATCATGTTAGATTACACAAACTAGGAAAGTTCGAACTGGCTGCACTCAAACTCTTCGTACGAAAGAAACTGATTTCTAGAACCGAACTAACCTATTTCTCACAATACAGTGTTCGCCAATGAAGATGTTTCTTTTCTAAACATAGTAGTTCAGAAATGAAGCGAAAGTTGTAAGTTTTACGTCTTCTTAGATTACACAAGCAGGGAAAGTTTGAACTTGCTGTACTCAACCACCTCCGTAGAAAAGCCACTGATTCCTAGAACTGTACCAGCTTATTTCACACAGTATAGGGTTCAGCAATGAAGATGTTTGTTTTCTAAACAAACTACTTTAGAAATGAGGCGAATCAACTAACGTATACATCATGTTAGATTACACAAACTAAGAAAGTTCGAACTGGCTGCACTCAACCCTCTTCGTAGGAAAGCAACTGATTTCTAGAACCGAACTAGCTTATTTCACACAGTACAGTGTTCGGCAATGAAGAAGTTTGTTTTTTCAACAAACTATTTTAGAAATGAGCTGAATCTATTAAGTTGTACATCTTTTTAGGATACATTAACAAGGGAAGTTTGAAATTGTTGCACTCAACCTTCTTCGTAGGAAAGCAACTGATTCCTAGACCGAACTAGCTTCTTTCACACAGTACAGTGTTCGGCAATGAAGATGTTTGCTTTCCAAAGTAGTTTAGAAATGAAGCGAAACTTGTAGGTTGTACATCTTGTTAGATTACACAAACAAAGAGAGTTTGAACTTGCTACACTCAACCTTCTTCGTAGGAAAGCAACTGATTTCTGTAAGCAAAACAGCTTATTTCACAAAGCACATTATATGGCAATGAAGATGTTTGTTTTATAAAGAAAGTACAGTAGAAATGAGGCGATTCTAATAAGTTGTATATCTTGTTAGATTACATTAACAAGGAAAGTTTGAACTTTCTGCACTCAACCTTCTTAGGAAAGCAACTGATTTCTACAAAAGAAGTAGCTTATTTCACACAGTACAGTATTCGGCAATGAAGATGTTTGTATTCTAAACAAAGTCGTTCAGAAATGAAGCAAAACTTGTAAGTTTCCCATCTTGTTAGATTACACAAACTAGGAAAGTTTTAACTTGCTGCATTCAACCTTCTTCGTTGGAGAGCATCTGATTCCTAGAACCGAACTAGCTCATTTCACACAGTACAGTGTTTGGCAGTGAAGATGTTTGTTTTCTAAAAAAAGTAGTTTAGAAAAGAAGCGAAACTTGTAAGTTTTATAGCTTGGTAGATTACAAAATCAAGGTAAGGAAGAACTTGCTGCACTCAACCTTCTTAGTAGGAAAGCAACTGATTCCTAGACCGAACTAGCTTATTTAACAAAGTATAGGGTTCAGAAATGAAGATGTTTGTTTTCTAAACAAACTACTTTAGAAATGAGGTGAATCAACTAACGTATATATCATGTTAGACTACACAAACTAGGAAAGTTTAAACTGGCTGCACTGAACCCTCTTCGTAGGAAAGCAACTGATTTATAGAACCGAACTAGCTTATTTCACACAGGATAGGGTTCAGCAATGAAGATGTTTGTTTTCTAAACAAACTACTTTAGAAATGAGGCGAATCAACTAACGTATACATCATGTTAGATTACACAAACTAGGAAAGTTTGAACTGGCTGCACTCAACCTTCTTCGTAGGAAAGCAACTGATTTCTAGAACCGAACTAACCTATTTCACACAGTACAGTGTTCGCCAATGATGATGTTTGTTTTCTAAACAAAGTAGTTCAGAAATGAAGCGAAACTTGTAAGTTTTACATCTTGTTAGATTACACAAACAATGAAAGTTTTAACTTGCTGTACTCAACCACCTCCGTAGAAAAGCCACTGATTCCTAGAACCGTACTAGCTTATTTCACACAGTACAGTGTTCGGCAATGAAGATGTTTGTTTTCTCAACAAACTATTTTAGAAATGAGCTGAATCTATTACGTTGTACATCTTTTTAGGATACATTAACAAGGGAAGTTTGAACTTGTTGCACTCAACCTTCTTCGTAGGAAAGCAACTGATTCCTAGACCGAACTAGCTTCTTTCACACAGTATAGGGTTCAGCAATGAAGATGTTTGTTTTCTAAACAAACTACCTTAGAAATGAGGTGAATCAACTAACTTATACATCATGTTAGATTACACAAACTATGAAAGTTTGAACTTGCGGCACTCAACTTACTACAATGGAAAGCAACTGATTCCTAGAACCGAACTAGCTTATTTCACCCAGTACAGTGTTCGGCAAGGAAGAGGTTTGTTTTCTCACCAAAATCCTTTAGAAATGAGGTGAATCTATTGAGTTGTACATCTTGTTAGATTACATTAATAAGGAAAGTTTGAACTTGTTGCACTCAACCAGCTCCGTAGAAAAGCAACTGATTCCTAGAACCGAACTAGCTTATTTCACACAGTACAGTGTTTGGCAAAGAAGATGTTTGTTTTCTCAACAAACTATTTTAGAAATGAGTTGAATCTATTAAGTTGTTCATCTTTTTAGGATACATTAACAAGGTAAGTTTGAACTTGTTGCACTCAACGTTCTTTGTAGGAAAGCAACTGATTCCTAGACCGAACTAGCTTATTTCACACAGTACAGTGTTGGGCAATGAAGATGATTGCTTTCCAAAGAAGTTTAGAAATGAAGCGAAACTTGTAGGTTGTACATCTTGTTAGACTGCACAAACAGAGTTTGAACTTGCTGCACTCAACCTTCTTCGTAGGAAAGCAACTGATTTCTAGAACCGAAACAGCTTATTTCACAAAGCACATCATATGGCAATGAAGATGTTTGTTTCATAAAGAAAGTACCGTAGAAATGAGGCGATTCTAATAAGTTGTATATCTTGTTAGATTACATTAACAAGGAAAGTTTGAACTTGCTGCACTCAACCTTCTTAGGAAAGCAACTGATTTCTACAACTGTACTAGCTTATTTCACACAGTACAGTGTTCGGCAATGAAGATGTTTGTATTCTAAACAAAGTAGTTCCGAAATGAAGCAAAACTTGTAAGATTCCCATCTTGTTAGATTACACAATCTAGGAAAGTTTTAACTTGCTGCATTCAACCTTCTTCATTGGAGAGCAACTGATTTCCAGATCTGAACTAGTTATTTTCACACAGTACAGTGTTCGGCAATGAAGATGTTTGTTTTGTAAACAAATTAGTAGAGAAATGAAGCGAAACTTGTAAGTTTTACAGTTTGTTAGATTACACACACAAGGTAAGGAAGAACTTCCTGCACTCAACCTTCTTAGTAGGAAAGCAACTGATTCCTAGACCGAACGAGCTTATTTCACACAGCATAGGTTCGGGAATAGAGACGTTTGTTTTCTTAACAAACTACTTTAGAAAGGAGGCGAATCAAGTAACGTATACACCTTGTTAGATTACACAATCTAGGAAAGTTTCAACTTGCTGCCCTCAACCTTCTACCTTGGAAACCAACTGCTTCTTAGAACCAAACTAGCTTATTTCACACAGTACAGTGTTCGGCATTTTAGATGTTTGTTTTCTAAACAAAGTAGTTCAGAAATGAAGCAAAACTTGTAAATTTTACAGCTTCTTAGATTACACAAACAAGGAAAGTTTGAACTTGCTGTACTCAAACACCTCCGTAGAAAAGGCACTGATTCCTAGAACCGAACAGGCTTATTTCACACAGTACAGTGTTCGGCAATGAAGATGTTTGTTTTCTCAACAAACTATTTTAGAAATGAGCTGAATCTATTAAGTTGTACATCTTTTTAGGATACAGTAACAAGGGAAGTTTGAACTTGTTGCACTCAACCTTCTTCGTAAGAAAGCAACTGATTCCTACACCGAACTAGCTTCTTTCACACAGTATAGGGTTCAGCAATGAAGGTGTTTGTTTTCTAAACAAACTACTTTAGAAATGAGGTGAAACAATTAACGTATACATCATGTTAGATTACACAAACAACGATAGTTTGAACTTCCTGCACTCAACCTTCTACCTTGGAAAGCAACTGATTCCTAGAACCGAACAAGCTTATTTCACACAGTACAGTGTTCGGCAATGAAGACGTTTGTTTTCTCAACAAACTCCTTTAGAAATTAGGTGAATCTGTTAAGTTGTACACCTTTTTAGGATACATTAACAAGGGAAGTTTGAAATTGTTGCACTCAACCTTCTTCGTAGGAAAGCAACTGACTCCTAGAAGGAACTAGCTTATTTCACACAGTACAGTGTTCGGCAATGAAGATGTTTGCTTTCCAAAGTAGTTTAGAAATGAAGCGAAACTTGTAGGTTGTACATCTTGTTAGATTACACAAACAAAGAGGGTTTGAACTTGCTTCACTCAACCTTCTTCGTAGGAAAGCAACTGATTTCTGTAAGCAAAACAGCTTATTTCACAAAGCACATTATATGGCAATGAAGATGTTTGTTTTATAAAGAAAGTACAGTAGAAATGAGGTGATTCTAATAAGTTGTATATCTTGTTAGATTACATTAACAAGGAAAGTTTGAACTTTCTGCACTCAACCTTCTTAGGAAAGCAACTGATTTCTACAAAAGAAGTAGCTTATTTCACACAGTACAGTGTTCGGCAATGAAGATGTTTGTATTCTAAACAAAGTCGTTCAGAAATGAAGCAAAACTTGTAAGTTTCCCATCCTGTTAGATTACACAAACTAGGAAAGTTTTAACTTGCTGCATTCAACCTTCTTCGTTGGAGAGCAACTGATTCCTAGAACTGAACTAGCTCATTTCACACAGTACAGTGTTTGGCAGTGAAGATGTTTGTTTTCTAAAAAAAGTAGTTTAGAAAAGAAGCGAAACTTGTAAGTTTTATAGCTTGTTAGATTACACAATCAAGGTAAGGAAGAACTTGCTGCACTCAACCTTCTTAGTAGGAAAGCAACTGATTCCTAGACCGAACTAGCTTATTTAACAAAGTATAGGGTTCAGAAATGACGATGTTTGTTTTCTAAACAAACTACTTTAGAAATGAGGTGATTCAACTAACGTATATATCATGTTAGATTACACAAACTAGGAAAGTTTAAACTGGCTGCACTGAACCTTCTTCGTAGGAAAGCAACTGATTTATAGAACCGAACTAGCTTATTTCACACAGGATAGGGTTCAGCAATGAAGATGTTTGTTTTCTAAACAAACTACTTTAGAAATGATGCGAATCAACCAACGTATACATCATGTTAGATTACACAAACTAGGAAAGTTTGAACTGGCTGCACTCAACCTTCTTCGTAGGAAAGCAACTGATTTCTAGAACCGAACTAACCTATTTCACACAGTACAGTGTTCAGCAATGAAGATGTTTGTTTTCTAAACAAAGTAGTTCAGAAATGAAGCGAAACTTGTAAGTTTTACATCTTGTTAGATTACACAAACAATGAAAGTTTGAACTTGCTGTACTCAACCACCTCCGTAGAAAAGCCACTGATTCCTAGAACTGTACTAGCTTATTTCACACAGTACAGTGTTCGGCCATGAAGATGTTTGTTTTCTCAACAAACTCTTTTAGAAATGAGCTGAATCTATTAAGTTGTACATCTTTTTAGAATACAGTAACAAGGGAAGTTTGAACTTGTTGCACTCAACCTTCTTCGTAGGAAAGCAACTGATTCCTAGACCGAACTAGCATCTTTCACACAATATAGGGTTCAGCAATGCAGATGTTTGTTTTCTAAACAAACTACTTTAGAAATGAGGCAAATCAACTAACGTATACATCATGTTCCATTACACAAACTAGGAAAGTATGAACTGGCTGCACTCAACCCTCTTCGTAGGAAAGCAACTGATTTCTAGAACCGAACTAGCTTATTTCACACAGTACAGTGTTCGCCAATGTAGATGTTTGTTTTCTAAACAAAGTAGTTCAGACATGAAGGGAAACCTGTAAGTTTTACATCTTCTTAGATTACACAAAGAGCAATAGTTTGAACTTGCTGCAGTCAACCTTCTACCTTGAAAAGCAACTGCTTCTTAGAACCGAACTAGCTTATTTCACAAAGTACAGTGTTCGGCATTGAAGATGTTTGTTTTTTACACAAATTAGTTTAGAAATGAAGCAAAACTTTTAAGTTTTACATCTTGTTAGATTACACCAACAAGGAATGTTTGAACTTCCTGTACTCAACCACCTCCGTAGAAAAGCCACTGATTCCTAGAACCGTACTAGCTTATTTTACAAAGTACAGTGTTCGGCAATGAAGATGTTTGTTTTCTCAACAAACTATTTTAGAAATGAGCTGAATCTATTAAGTTGTACATCTTTTTAGGATACATTAACAAGGGAAGTTTGACCTTGTTGCACTCAACCTTCTTCGTAGGAAAGCAACTGATTCCTAGACCGAACTAGCTTATTTCACACAGTATAGGGTTCAGCAATGAAGATGTTTGTTTTCTAAACAAACTACTTTAGAAATGAGGGGAATCAACTAACGTATATATCATGTTAGATTACACAAACTAGGAAAGTTTAAACTGACTGCACTCAACCCTCTTCGTCGGAAAGCTACTAATTTCTAGAGCCGAACTAGCTTATTTCACACAGGATAGGGTTTAGCAATGAAGATGTTTGTTTTCTAAACAAACTACTTTAGAAATAAGGCGAATCAACTAAGGTATACAACATGTTAGATTACACAAACTAGGAAAGTTTGAACTGGCTGCACTCAACACTCTTCATAGGAAAGCAACTGATTTCTAGAACCGAACTAACCTCTTTCACACAGTACAGTGTTCGCCAATGAAGATGTTTGTTTTGTAAACAAAGTAGTTTAGAAATGAAGCGAAACTTGTAAGTTTTACATCTTGTTAGATTACACAAACAAGGAAAGTCTGAACTTGCTGTACTCAACAACCTCCGTAGAAAAGCCACTGATTCCAAGAACCCTACTAGCTTACTTCACACAGTACAGTTTCCGGCAATGAAGATGTTTGTTTTCTAAACAAACTGTTTTAGAAATGAGCTGAATCTATTAAGTTGTACATCATTTCAGGATACATTAACAAGGGAAGTTTGAACTTGTTGCACTCAACATTATTCGTAGGAAAGCAACTGATTCCTACACCGAACTAGCTTATTTCACAGAGTATAGGGTTCAACAATGAAGATATTTGTTTTCTAAACAAACTACTTTATAAATGAGGCGAATCAACTAACGTATACATCATGTTAGATTACACAAACTAGGAAAGTTTGAACTTGCTGCACTCAACCCTCTTCGTAGGAAAGCAACTGATTTCTAGAACCGAACTAGCTTATTTCACACAGTACAGTGTTCGGCAATGAAGATGTTTGTTTTGTCAACAAACTCCTTTAGAAATGAGGTGAACCTATTAAGTTGTACATCTTTTTAGATTACAATTACAAGGAAAGTTTTAACTTGTTGCACTCAACCAGCTCCGTAGAAAAGCAACTGATTCCTAGAAACGAACTAGCTTATTTCACACAGTACAGTGTTCGCCAATGAAGATGTTTGCTTTCCAAACAAAGTAGTGTAGAAATGAAGCGAAACTTGTAAGTTGTACATCTTGTTAGATTTCACAAACAAAGAGAGTTTGAACTTGCTGCACTCAACCGTCTTCGTAGGAAAGCAACTGATTTCTAGAATCGAAACAGCTTATTTCACAAAGTACATTATATGGCAATGAAGATGTTTGTTTTATAAAGAAAGTACAGTAGAAATGAGGCGATTCCAATAAGTTGCAAATCGTATTAGATTACATTAACAAAGATAGTTTGAACTTGCTACACTCAACCTTCTTTGTAGGAAAGCAACTGATTGCTAGAACCGAACTAGCTTATTTCACACAGTACAGTGTTCAGCAATGAAGATGTTTGTATTCTAAAGAAAGTAGTTTAGAAATGAAGCTAAACTTGTAAGTTTTACATCTTCTTAGATTACACAAACAACGTTAGTTTGAACTTGGTGCACTCAACCTTCTTCGTTGGAAAGCAACTGATTCCTAGAACCGAACTAGCTTATTTCACACAGTACAGTGTTCAGCAATGAAGAAGTTTGTATTCTAAAGAAAGTAGTTTAGAAATGAAGTGAAACTTGTAAGTTTTACATCTTCTTAGATTTCACAAACAACGTTAGTTTGAACTTGGTGCACTCAACCTTCTACCTTGGAAAGCAAATGATTCCTAGAACTGAACTAGCTTATTGCACACAGTACAGTGTTCAGCAATGAACATGTTTGTTTTCTAAAGAAAGTATTTTAGAAATGAAGCGAAACTTGTAAGTTTTACATCTTGTTAGATTACACAAACAAGGAAAGTTTGAACTTGCTGTACTCAACCACCTCCGTAGAAAAGCCACTGATTCCTAGAACCTTACTAGCTTACTTCACACAGTACAGTGTTCGGCAATGAAGATGTTTGTTTTCTCAACAAACTATTTTAGAAATGAGATGAATCTATTAAGTTGTACATCTTATTAGGATACAGTAACAAGGGAAGTTTGAACTTGTTGCACTCAACCTTCTTCGTAAGAAAAGCAACTGATTCCTAGACTGTACTAGCTTATTTCACACAGTATAGGGTTCAGCAATGAAGATGTTTGTTTTCTAAACAAACTACTTTAGAAATGAGTCAAATCAACTAACGTATACATCATGTTAGATTACACAAACTAGGAAAGTTTGAACTGGCTGCATTCAACCCTATTCGTACGAAAGCAACTGATTTCTAGAAACGAACTAGCTTATTTCATACAGTACAGTGTTCGGCAATGAAGATGTTTGTTGTCTAAACAAAGTAGTTCAGAAATGAAGCGAAACTTGTAAGTTTTACATCTACTTAGATTACACAAACAACGATAGTTTGAACCTGTTGCATTCAACCTTCTACCTTGGAAAGCAATTGATTCCTAGAACCAAACTAGCTTATTTCACACAGTACAGTGTTCGGCAATGAAGACGTTTGTTTTGTCAACAAACTGCCTTAGAAACGAGGTGAATCTATTAAGTTGTAGGTCTTTTTATATTACAATAACAAGGAAAGTTTGAACTTGTTGCACTGAACCAGCTCGGTGGAAAAGCACATGATTCCTAGAAACGAACTAGCTTATTTCACACACTACAGTTTTTGGCAATGAAGATGTTTGCTTTCCAAACAAAGTAATTTAGAAATGAAGCGAAACTTGGAAGTTGTACATCTTGTTAGATTACAGAAACAAAGAGAGTTTGAACTTGCTGCACTCAACCTTCTTCGTTGGAAAGCAACTGATTCCTAGACCGAACTAGCTTATTTCACACAGTACTGTATTCGGGTATGAAGATGTTTGTTTTCTAAACAAAGTAGTTTAGAAATGAAGCGAAACTTTTAAGTTTTATAGCTTGTTAGATTACACAAACAAGGAAAGTTTTAACTTGCTGCACTCAACCTTCTTCGTTGGAAAGCAACTGATAACTAGAACCGAACTAGCTTATTTCACACAGTACAGTGTTCTGCAATGAAGATGATTGCTTTCCAAACAAAGTAGTTTAGAAATGAAGCGAAACTTGTAAGTTGTACATCTTGTTAGATTATACAAACAAAGAGAGTTTGAACTTGCTGCACTCAACCTTTTTCGTAGGAAAGCAACTGATTTCTAGAAACGAAACAGCTTATTTCACAAAGTACATTATATGGCAATGAAGATGTTTGTTTTATAAAGAAAGTACAGTAGAAATGAGGCGATTCTAATAAGTTGTATATCTTGTTAGATTACATTAACAAGGAAAGCTTGAACTTGCTGCACTCAACCTTCTTCTTAGGAAAGCAACTGATTCCTAGAACCGAACGAGCTTATTTCACACAGTACAGTGTTCGGCATGAAGATGTTTGTTTTCTAAACCAAGTAGTTTAGAAATGAAGCGAAACTGGTAAGTTTTACATCTCGTTAGATTATACAAACCAGGGAAGTTTGAACTTGCTTTACTCAACCACCTCCGTAGAAAAGCCACTGATTCCTAGACTGAACGAGCTTATTTCACAGAGTATTGGGTTTGGCAATAGAGGTGTTTGTTTTCTAAACAAACTACTTTAGAAATGAGGCGAATCAACTAACGTATACATCCTGTTAGATTACACAATCTAGGAAAGTTTCAACTGGCTGCCCTCAACCTTCTACCTTGGAAAGAAACTGCTTCTTATGACCGACTTAGCATATTTCAAACAGTACAGTGTTTGGCAATGAAGATGTTTGTATTCTACACAAAGTAGTTTAGAAATGGAGCGAAACTTGTAAGTTTTACATCTTGATAGATTACACAAACAAGGAAAGTTTGAACTTGCTGTACTCAACCACCTCCGTAGAAAAGCCACTGATTCCTAGAACAGTACTAGCTTATTTCACACAGTACAGTGTTCGCCAATGAAGATGTTTGTTTTCTCAACAAACTATATTAGAAATGAGCAGAATCTACTGAGTTGTACATCTTTTTAGGATACATTAACAAGGGAAGTTTGAACTTGTTGCACTCAACCTTCTTCGTAGGAAAGCAACTGATTCCTAGACCGAACTAGCTTATTTCACACAGTATAGGGTTCAGAAATGAAGATGATTGTTTTCTAACCAAACTGCTTTAGAAATGAGGCGAATCAACTAACGTATACATCATGTTAGATTACACAAACTAGGAAAGTTTGAACTAGCTGCACTCAACCCTCTTCGTAGGAAAGCAACTGATTTCTAGAAGCGAACTAGCTTATTTCACACAGTACAGTGTTCGGCAATGAAGATGTTTGTTTTCTAAACAAAGTAGTTCAGAAATGAAGCGAAAATTGTAAGTTTTACATCCTCTTAGATTACACAAACAACGATAGTTTGAACTTCCTGCACTCAACCTTCTACCTTGGAAAGGAACTGATTCCTAGAACCGAGCTAGCTTATTTCACACAGTACAGTGTTCGGCAATGAAGATGTTTTTTTTTTTTTTCTAAACAAAGTAGTTTAGAAATGAAGCGAAACTTGTAATTTTTACATCTTGCTAGATTACACAAACAAGGAAAGTTTGAACTTGCTGTACTCAAACACCTCCATAGAAAAGCCATAAATTCCTAGAAACGTACTAGCTTATTTCACACAGTACAGTGTTCGCCAATGAAGATGTTTATTTTCTCAACAAACTATTTTAGAAATGAGCTTAATCTATTAAGTTGTACATCTTTTTAGGATACATTAACAAGGTAAATTTCAACATGTTGCACTCAACCTTCTTCGTAGGAAAGCAACTGATTCCTAGACCGAACTAGCTTATTTCACACAGTATAGGATTCAGCAATGAAGATGTTTGTTTTCTAAACAAACTACTTCAGAAATGAGGAAAATCAATGAACGTATACATCATGTTAGAGTACACAAACTGGGAAAGTTTGAACTGGCTGCACTCAAGCTTCTTCGTAGGAAAGCAACTGATTTCTAGAACTGAACTAGCTTATTTCACACTGTACAGTGTTTGCCAATGAAGATGTTTGTTTTCTAAACAAAGTAGTTCAGAAATGAAGCTAAACTTGTAAGTTTTACATCTTCTTAGATTACACAAACAACGATAGTTTGAACTTGCTGCACTCAACCTTCTACTTTGGAAAGCAACTGATTCCAAGAACCGAACTAGCTTATTTCACACAGTACAGTGTTCGTCAATGAAGACGTTTGTTTTCTCAACAAACTGCTTTAGAAATGAGGTGAATCTATTAAGTTGTACATTTTTTTAGATTACATTACCAAGGAAAGATTGAACTTGTTGCACTCAACCAGCTCCGTAGAAAAGCAACTGATTGCTAGAGCCGAACTAGCTTATTTCACACAGTACAGTTCGACAATGAAGATGTTTGTTTTCTAAACAAAGTAGTTTAGAAATGAACCGAAACTTGTAAGTTTTACATCTTGTTAGATTACACAAACAAGGAAAGTTTGAACTTGCTGTACTCAACCACCTCCATAGAAAAGCCACTGATTCCTAGAACCGTACAAGCTTATTTCACACAGTACAGTGTTCGGCAATGAAGATGTTTGTTTTCTAAACCAAGTAGTTTAGAAATGAAGCGAAACTTGTAAGTTTTACATCTCGTTAGATCATACAAACAAGGGAAGTTTGAACTTGCTTTACTCAACCACCTCCGTAGAAAAGCCACTGATTCCTAGAACCATACTAGCTTATTTCACACAGTACAGGGTACGGCAATGAAGATGTTTGTTTTCTCAACAAACTATTTTAGAAATGAGCTGAATCTATTAAGTTGTACATATTTTTAGGATAGACTAACAAGGGAAATGTGAACTTGTTGCACTCAACATTCTTCGTAGGAAAGCAACTGATTCCTAGACTGAACTAGCGTCTTTCACACAGTATAGGGTTCAGTAATGAAGATGTTTGTTTTCTAAACAAACTACTTTAGAAATGAGGCGAATCAACTAACATATACATCATGTTAGATTACACAAACTAGGAAAGTTTGAACTGGCTGCACTCAACCCTGTTCGTAGGAAAGCAACTGATTTCTAGAAGGGAACTACTTATTTCACACAGTACAGTGTTTGCCAATGAAGATATTTGTTTTCTAACAAAGTAGTACAGAAATGAAGCGAAACTTGTAAGTTTTACATCTTCTTAGATTACACAAACAAGGAAAGTTTGAACTTGCTGCACTCAACCTCCTACCTCGGAAAGCAACTGATTCCTAGAACCGAACTAGCTTATTTCACACAGTACAGTGTTCGGCAATGAAGATGTTTGTTTTCTCAACATACTATTTTAGAAATGAGCTGAATCTATTAAGTTGTACATCTTTTTAGGATACATTAACAAGGGAAGTTTGAACATATTGCACTCAACCTTCTTCGTAGGAAAGCAACTGATTCCTAGACCAAACTAGCTTATTTCACACAGTACAGTGTTCAGCAATGAAGATGTTTGCTTTCCAAAATAGTTTAGAAATGAAGCAAACTTGTAGGTTGTACATCTTGTTAGATTACACAAACAAAGAGAGTTTGAACTTGCTGCACTCAACCTTCTTCGTAGGAAAGCAACTGATTTCGAGAACCGAAACAGCTTATTTCACAAAGTACATTATATGGCAATGAAGATGTTTGTTTTATAAAGAAGGTACAGTAGAAATGAGGCGATTCTAATAAGTTGTATATCTTGTTTGATTACATTAACAAGGAAAGTTTGAACTTTTCGCACTCAACCTTCTTAGGAAAGCCACTGATTTCTACAACTGAACTAGCTTATTTCACACAGTACAGTGTTCGGCAATGAAGATGTTTGTATTCTAAACAAAGTAGTTCAGAAATAAAGCACAACTTGTAAGTTTCCCATCTTGTTAGATTACACAAACTAGGAAAGTTTTAACTTGCTGCATTCAACCTTCTTCGTTGGAGAGCAACTCATTCCTAGAACGGAACTAGCTCATTTCACACAGTACAGTGTTCGCCAATGAATATGTTTGTTTTCTAAACAAAGTAATTTAGAAATGACGCGAAACTTGTAAGTTTTACAGCTTGTTAGATTACACAATCAAGGTAAGGAAGCACTTGCTGCACTCAAACTTCTTAGTAAGAAAGCAACTGATTCCTAGACCGAACGAGCTTATTTCACACAGAATCTGGTTCGGCAATAGAGATGTTTGTTTTCTTAACAAACTACTTTAGAAAGGAGGTGAATCAACTAACGTATACATCTTGTTAGATTACACAATCTAGGAAAGTTTCAGCTCGCTGCCTTCAACTTTCTACCTTGGAAAGCAACTGCTTCTTACAACCGAACTAGCTTATTTCACACAGTACAGTGTTCGGCATTGAAGATGTTTGTTTTTTACACAATTTAGTTTAGAAATGAAGCGAAACTTGTAAGTTTTACATCTTGTTAGATTACACAAACCAGGAAAGTTTGAACTTGCTGTACTCAACCACCTCCGTAGAAAAGCCACTGATTCCTAGAACTATACTAGCTTATTTCACACAGTACAGTGTTCGGCAATGAAGATGTTTGTTTTCTCAACAAAGTATTTTAGAAATGAGCTGAAACTATTAAGTTGTACATCTTTTTAGGATACATTAACAAGGTAAGTTTGAACTTGTTGCACTCAACCTTCTTCGTAGGAAAGCAACTGATTCCTAGACCGAACTAGCTTATTTCACACAGTATAGGGTTCAGCAATGAAGACGTTTGTTTTCTAAACAAACTACTTTAGAAATGAGTCTTTATACATCATGTTAGATTACACAAACTTGGCTGCACTCAACCTTCTTCATACATGAAGCAACTGATTTCTAGAACTGAACTTGCTTATTTCACACAGTACAGTGTTCAGCAATGAAGATGTTTGTTTTCTACTTTAGAAATGAACTATCAACTTACGTTTACATCATGTTAATTACACAAACAAGGAAAGTTTGAACTTGCACTCAACCTTCTTCGTAGAAAGCAACTGATTTCTAGAAGGAACTAGCTTATTTCACACAGTAAGGGTTCAGTGTTTGTTTTCTAAACAAACTAGTTTAGAAATGAGTTGAATCAACTAACATGAATCTTGTTAGATTACACAAACAAGGAAAGTTTGAACTTGCACTCAACCTTTTTTGATTTCTAGAACATTTCACACAGTACAGTGTTTGCCAATGAAGATGTTTGTTTTCTAAACAAAGTAGTTTAGAAATGAAGCGAAACTTGTAAATTTTACATCTTCTTAGATTACACAAACAAAGGAAGTTTGAATTACTGCACTCAACCTTCTACCTTGGAAAGCAACTGATTCCTAGAACCTTGCTTATATCACACAGTACAGTGTTCGGCCGTTTGTTTTCCAAACAAAGTAGTTCAGAAATGAAGCGAAACTTGTAAGTTTTACATCTTCTTAGATTACACAAACAAAACTGATAGTTTGAACTTGCTGCACTCAACTTTCTACCTTGAACTGATTCCTTATTTTTAACACAGTACAGTTCAGCAATGAAGATGTTTGTTTTCTAAACAAACTTACAGTAGAAATGAGGAGAAATGAACTAAGTTGTATATCATGTTAGATTACACAAACAAAAAGTTTGAACAACTCAACCTCTTAGTAAAGCAACTGATTTCTAGAACTGAACTAGCTTATATCACACAGTACAGTGTTAAATGAAGATGTTTGTTTTCTAAACAAAGTAGTTCAGAAATGAAGCACAACATGTAAGTTTACATCTTGTTAGATTACACAAACAACGAAAGTTTGAACTTGCTGCACTCAACCTTCTTCTTGGAAAGCAACTGATTCAGAACGAACTAGCTTATTTCACACAGTACAGTGTTCACCAATGAAGATGTTTGTTTTCTAAACAAAGTAGTTTATTGAAGCCAAACTTGTCAGTTTTACAGTTTGTTAGATTACACAAACAAGGTAAGGAAGAACTTGCTGCACTCAACCTTCTTAGTAGGAAAGCAACTGATTCCTAGACCGAATGAGCTTATTTCACACAGAATCTGGTTCGAATGAAGATGTTTGTTTTCTTAACAAACTACTTAAGAAAGTTGGCCAATCAACTAACGTATACATCTTGTTAGATTACACAATCTAGGAAAGTTTCAACTTTCTGCCCTCAACTTTCTACCTTGGAAAGCAACTGCTTCTTAGAACCAAACTAGCTTATTTCACACAGTACAGTGTTTGGCATTGAAGATGTTTGTTTTTACACAAAACTTAGTTTAGAAATGAAGCAAAACTTGTAAGTTTTACATCTTGTTAGATTACACAAACCAGGAAAGTTTGAACTTGCTGCACTCAACCACCTCCGTAGAAAAGCCACTGATTCCTAGAACTATACTAGCTTATTTCACACAGTACAGTGTTTGCAATGAAGATGTTTGTTTTCTAAACAAAGTATTTTAGAAATGAGCTGAAACTAGTCTTTTAGATACATTAACAGGTGTTCTTGTTGCACTCAACCTTCTTCGTAGGAAAGCAACTGTTTTTATTTCACAAATAGGGTTCAGCAATGAAGATTTTGTTTTCTAAACAAACTACTTTAGAAATGAGTTGAATCAACTAACGTATACATCATGTTAGATTACACAAACTTGGAAAGTTTGAACTGGCTGCACTCAACCCACTTCGTAGGAACGCAACTGATTTCTAGAAGGGAACTACTTATTTCACACAGTACAGTGTTTGCCAATGAAGATGTTTGTTTTCTAAACAAAGTAGTTCAGACATGAAGTGAAACTTGTAAATTTTACATCTTCTTAGATTACACAGACAACGATAGTTTGATATTACTGCACTCAACCTTCTACCTTGGAAAGCAACTGATTCCTAGAACCGAACTTGCTTATATCACACAGTACAGTGTTCGCCAATGAAGACGTTTGTTTTCCAAACAAAGTAGTTCAGAAATGAAGCGAAACTTGTAAGTTTTACATCTTCTTAGATTACACAAACAACGATAGTTTGAACTTGCTGCACTCAACTTTCTACCTTGGAAAGCAACTGATTCCTAGACAGAACTAGCTTCTTTAACACAGTATAGGGTTCAGCAATGAAGATGTTTGTTTTCTAAACAAACTTCTTTAGAAATGAGGAGAATGAACTAACGTATATATCATGTTAGATTACACAAACTAGGAAAGTTTAAACTGGCTGCACTCAACGCTCTTCGTAGGAAAGCAACTGATTTCTAGAACCGAACTAGCTTATATCACACAGTACAGTGTTCGCCAATGTAGATGTTTGTTTTCTAAACAAAGTAGTTCAGATTTGAAGCGAAACTTGTAAGTTCTACATCTTGTTAGATTACACAAACAACGATAGTTTGAACTTGCTGCACTCAACATTCTACCTTGGAAAGCAACTGATTCCTAGAACCGAACTAGCTTATTTCACACAGTACAGTGTTCACCAATGAAGACGTTTGTTTTCTAAACAAAGTAGTTTATAAATGAAGCCAAACTTGTCAGTTTTACAGTTTGTTAGATTACACACACAAGGTAAGGAAGAACTTGCTGCACTCAACCTTCTTAGTAGGAAAGCAACTGATTCCTAGACCGAATGAGCTTATTTCACACGGTATAGGGTTCGGCAATGGAGACGTTTGTTTTCTTAACAAACTACTTAAGAAAGTTGGCCAATCAAGTAACGTATACACCTTGTTAGATTACACAATCTAGGAAAGTTTCAACTTTCTGCCCTCAACCTTCTACCTTGGAAAGCAACTGCTTCTTAGAACCAAACTAGCTTATTTCACACAGTACAGTGTTTGGCATTGAAGATGTTTGATTTTACACAAATTAGTTTAGAATTGAAGCAAAACTTGTAAGTTTTACATCTTGTTAGATTACACAAACTAGGAAAGTTTGAACTTGCTGTACTCAACCACCTCCGTAGAAAAGCCACTGATTCATGGAACCGTACTAGCTTATTTCACACAGTATAGGGTTCAGCAATGAAGATGTTTGTTTTCTAAACAAACTCCTTTAGAAATGAGGCGAATTCACTAACGTATATATCATGTTAGATTACATAAATAGGAAAGTTGAAACTGGCTGCACTCAAACCATTTCATAGGAAAGCAACTGATTTGTAGAACCAAACAAGCTTATTTCACACAGGATAGGGTTCAACAATGAAGATGGTTGTTTTCTAAACAAACTACTTAGAAATGAGGAGAATCAACTAACGTATACATCATGGTAGATTACACAAACTAGGAAAGTTTGAACTGGCTGCACACAACCCTCTTCGTAGGAAAGCCACTGATTTCTAGAACCGAACTAGCTTATTTCACACAGGACAGTGTTCGCCAATGAAGATGTTTGTTTTCTAAACAAAGTAGTTCAGACATGAAGCGAAACTTGTATGTTATATATCTTCTTAGATTACACAAACAACGATAGTTTGAACTTGGTGCACTCAACCTTCTACATTGGAAAGCAACTGCTTCTTAGAAACGAACTAGCTTATTTAACACAGTACAGTGTTCGGCATTGAAGATGTTTGTTTTTTACACAAATTAGTTTAGAAATGAAGCGAAACTTGTAAGTTTTATATCTTGTTAGATTACACAAACAAGGAAAGTTTGAACTTGCTGTACTCAAAGCTCTCTGTAGAAAAACCACTGATTCCTAGAACCGTACTAGCTTATTTCACACAGTACAGTGTTCGGCAATCAAGATGTTTGTTTTCTCAACAAAGTATTTTAGAAATGAGCTGAATCTATTAAGTTGTATATCTTTTTAGGATTCATTAACAAGGGAAGTTTGAACTTGTTGCACTCAACATTCTTCGTAGGAAAGCAACTGATTCCTAGACCGAACTAGCTTATTTCACACAGTATAGGGTTCAGCAATGAAGATGTTTGTTTTCTAAACAAACTACCTTAGAAAGGAGGCGAATCAACTAACGTATATATCATGTTAGATTACACAAATTAGGAAAGTTTTATCTGGCTACACTCAACACTCTTCGTAGGAAAGCAACTGATTTCTAGAACCGAACTAGCTTACTTCACACAGGATAGGGTTCAGCAATGAAGATGTTTGTTTTCTAAACAAACTACTTTAGAAATCAGGCGAATCAACTAACGTATACATCATGTTAGATTACACAAACTAGGAAAGTTTGAACTGGCTGCACTCAACCCTCTTCGTAGGAAAGCAACTGATTTCTACATCAGAACTAACCTATTTCACACAGTACAGTCTTCGCCAATGAAGAAGTTTGTTTTCTAAACGAAGTATTTCAGAAATGAAGCGAAACTTGTAAGTTTTATATCTTCTTAGATTACACAAACAATGAAAGTTTGAACTTGCTGTACTCAACCAACTCCGTAGAAAAACCACTGATTCCTAGAACCGTACTAGCTTATTTCACACAATACAGTATTTGGTAATGAAGATGTTTGTTTTCTCAACAAACTATTTTAGAAATGAGCTGAATCTATTAAGTTGTACATCTTTTCACGATACAGTAACTAGGGAAGTTTGAACTTGTTGCACTCAACCTTCTTCGTAGGAAAACAACTAATTCCTAGACCTAACTAGCTTCTTTCGCACAGTATAGGGTTCAGCAATGAAGATGTTTGTTTTCTAAACAAACTACTTTAGAAATGAGGCGAATCAAGTAACTTATACATCATGTTAGATTACACAATCTAGAAAAGTTTGAACTGGCTGCACTCAACCCTCTTCGTAGGAAAGCAACTGATTGCTAGAACCGAACCAGCTTATATCACACAGTACAGTGTTCGCCAATGAAGATGTTTGTTTTCTAAACAAAATAGATCAGACATGAAGTGAAACTTGTAAGTTTTACATCTTCTAAGATTACACAAACAACAATAGTTTGAACTTGTTGCCCTCAACCTTCAACCTTGGAAAGCAACTGATTCTTAGAACCGAACTAGCTTATTTCACAAAGTACAGTGTTCGGCATTGAATATGTTTGTTTTTTACACAAATTAGTTTAGAAATGAAGCGAAACTTTTAAGTTTTACATCTTCTTAGATAACACAAACAAGGAAAGTTTGAACTTGCTGTACTCAACGACCTCCGTAGAGAAGCCACTGATTCCTAGAAACGTACTAGCTTATTTCACACAGTACAGTGTTCGGCAATGAAGATGTTTGGTTTCTCAACAAACTATTTTAGAAATAAGCTGAATCTATTAAATTGTACATCTTTTTAGGTTACATTAACAAGGGAAGTTTGAACTTGTTGCACTCAACCTTCTTCGTAGGAAAGCAACTGATTCCTAGACCGAACTAGCTTATTTCACACAGTATAGTTTTCAGCAATGAAGAGGTTTGTTTTCTAAACAAACTACTTTAGAAATGAGGCGAATCAACTAACGTATATCATGTTAGTTTACAAAAACTAGAAAAGTTGAAACTGGCTGCACTCAACCCTCTTTGTACGAAAGCAACTAATTTCTAGAACCGAACAAGCTTATTTCACACAGGATAAGGTTCAGCAATGAAGATGTTTGTTTTTTAAACAAACTACTTTAGAAATGAGTCGAATCAACTAACATATACAACATGTTAAATTACTCAAACTAGGAAAGTTTGAACTGCCTGCACTCTACCCTCTTCGTAGGAAAGCAACTGATTTCTAGAACCAAACTAGCTTATTTCACACAGCACAGTGTTCGCCAATGAAGATGTTTGTTTTCTAAACAAAGTAGTTCAGAAATGAAGCGAAACTTGTAAGTTTTACATCTTCTTAGATTACACAAACAATGAAAGTTTGAACTTGCTGTACTCAACCACTTCCGTAGAAAAGCCACTTATTCCTAGAACCGTACTAGCTTATTTCACACAGTACAGTGTTCGGCAATGAAGATGTTTGTTTTCTCAGCAAACTATTTTAGAAATGAGCTGAATCTATTAAGTTGTACTTATTTTTAGGATACAGTAAAAAGGGAAGTTTGAACTTGTTTCACTCAACCTTCTTCAGAGGAAAGCAACTGATTCCTAGACCGAACTAGCTTCTTTCACACAGTATAGGGTTCAGCAATGAAGATGTTTGTTTTCTAAACAAACTACTTTAGAAATGAGGCGAATCAACTAACGTATACATCATGTTAGATTACACAAAGTAGGAAAGTTTGAACTGGCTGCACTCAACCCACTTCGTAATTAAGCAATTGATTTGTAGAACCAAACTAGCTTATTTCACACAGTACAGTGTTCTCAATGAAGATGTTTGTTTTCTAAACAAAGTTGTTCAGACATGAAGCAAACTTGTAAGTTTTACATCTTCTTAGATTACACAAACAACGATAGTTTGATCTTGCTGCACTCAACCTTCTACCTTGGAAAGCAACTGTTTCTTAGAACCGAACTAGCTTATTTCACACAGTATAGGGTTCAGCAATGAAGATGTTTGTTTTCTAAACTAACTACTTTAGAAATGAAGCGAATAAACTAACGTATACATCATGTTAGATTACACAAACTAGGAATGTTCGAAGTGGCTGCACTCAACCCACTTCGTAGGAAAGCAACTAATTTCTAGAACCGAACTAACCCATTTCTCACACTACAGTGTTCGCCAATGAAGATGTTTGTTTTCTAAACAAAGTAGTTCAGAAATGAAGCGAAACTTGTAAGTGTTACATCTTCTTAGATAACACAAAGTATGAAAGTTTGAACTTGCTGTACTTAACCACCTCCGTAGAAAAGCCACTGATTCCTAGAACCGTACTAGCTTATTTCACACAGTACAGTGTTCGGCAATGAAGATGTTTGTTTTCTCAACAAACTATTTTAGAAATGAGCTGAATCCATCAAGTTGTACATCTTTTCAAGATACAGTAACAAGGGAAGTTTGAACTTGTTGCCCTCAACCTTCTTCGTAGGAAAGCAACTGATTCCTAGACCGAACTAGCTTCTTTCACACAGTATAGGGTTCAGCAATGATGATGTTTGTTTTCTAAACAAACTACTTTAGAAATGAGGCGAATCAACTAACGTATACATCATGTTAGATTACACAAACTAGGAAAGTTTGAACTGGCTGCACTCAGCCCTCTTCGTAGGAAAGCAACTTATTTCTAGAACCGAACTAGCTTATATCACACAGTACAGTGTTCCATAATGAAGATATTTGTTTTCTAAACAACGTAGTTCAGACATGAAACGAAACTTGTAAGTTTTAGATCTTCTTAGATTACACAAACAACGATAGTTTGGACTTGCTGCACTCAACCTTCTACCTTGGAAAGCAACTGATTCCTAGAACCGAACTAGCTTATTTCACACAGTACAGTGTTCGGCAATGAAGATGTTTGTTTTCTACACAAAGTAGTTTAGAAATGAAGCGAAACTTGTAAGTTTTACGTCTTGTTAGATTATACAAACAAGGAAAGTTTCAACTTGCTGTACTCAACTGTGGAGAGCTGCGAGGTGCTGCGCCTTAAAGATGGCGCTGGCTTCTGCCTTCCGCCTTCCTGATGGCGAGTGCTCTCCTGGATAAACAAGTCCTTATTTGGCTTGGGCCGTGATCAAGGCTTGCTTCCGCATATGTGGACCTATCTGCATTCACCACATGGCTTACCAGGGTTGGCTGTTCAAAGGCTTCTTAAGTTTCGGGCTGGCTTTTCTCCGGGTCAGAAGATTGTTCAAGGTTCCTGAATAAACTGCTGAAAGTAGAGTCCGAGTGTTGCGTTTTCCTTGCTGGTCGAGGCAGTCGCGACAAGTGGTGGCCCATACGGGGATCCACTCAGAGAGGGACTCAGAACTTTCTGCAGTCAGGGCAGTGCACTGGTAAGTTCCCAGGTAAGGTGGGAATCCGCGACAAAAGCGGGTATTTAGCTCCTCTTGGTAGAAAAAGAGGGAGCAGGAAGGGTTCGCGGTGTAGCGAACCGAAAGTAAAAGTTTTAAAAGAATTTTTTGCAAGTTTAGCCATGGGCGCTTCTCACTCGCACCCAATTTTTTTGGCTCTGAATGAGCTGCTTCGTTCAAAAAACTTAAAGATAAAGGGGAGTACCCTGGAGAGGTTCCTGGAGGAATGTGATGCCATCGCCCCTTGGTTTGCGTGCTCTGGAAGTCTTACAATCCCTTCATGGGAAAAATTGGGCGAAGATCTTGATTTTGCAGCAGACCAAGGCACGCTTAAGGGCGGGGTAAGATTGATCTGGAGGTTAGTGAGGAACTGCCTCGAGGACCAACAATGCAGTGAGGCAGTGGAAAATGGACAGGCGGCCTTAGAGATGCTACAGGAAGAAAGGTCGGAACAGGCAAACAGTGAAAAAGACGCAAAAACAAAGAACAACTTATATACAACACTTGAGCTAGTAGATTCAGAGTCTACGGATTCTGAAGAGGAGCTGCAGGCTCTCATAGAACAAATGGAAAGATCAAAATGAAGAAAAAGGGAGAAAAAGAGAGAGAGGGGGGATCCCGGAAGTGGAGACTACTGCAGAACCTCTCAATGCAAAGTTATGCCGTCCGCCCCCCTCTGTACCCAGAGGGATGGGGTAGCTGCTCTGGGCGTTCTTTTTGTCCGGAAGTCTCGTCTCAATGAAAAGTTATGCCGTCCGCCCCCCCCCTGTACCCAGAGGGACGGGGTAGCGGCACGGGGCGTTCTTTTTGTCCGGAAGTCTGGAAAGCGGTGAGGACAGAGTTACAGTTAACCTACCCAGTATTTCAGGATCAACAAGGGAATAGATATGAGGAGCCACTAGACTTTAAAGTAGTTAAGTCTTTAGCTGAACCCGTGAGAACTTATGGGATTACAGCCTCCTTTACCGTGGCTCAAGTGGAAGCATTGCAAAGACACTGCATGACACCTAGTGACCTGGTCAGGATTAGCGCGCGCCTGCCTGAGTCCAGGCCAATATTTAGACTGGAAAGCGTTCTTAATTGAGTACGCTAATGAAGAGGCTGCCGCTAATCAGGCTGCGGGAAACCCGGCCTGGGACAGAGATATGCTGTTGGGACAGGGATGTTTTGCTAATCAGCAGACAGGATACCCAGTACAAGTTTTTGAACAAATTAATAGGATATCCATTAAAGCATGGAAGTCTCTGCCCAACAAAGGGGAAGTGAGCGGCAACCTTACTAAGATTCTACAGGGTTCTATGGAACCATTCTCAGACTTTGTTGCTCGCATGGTGGAAGCTGCAGGGAGAGTGTTTGGGGATCCTGACACAGCTATGCCTTTGATTAAACAACTTGTTTATGAACAATGCACCAAAGAATGCAGGGCCGCTATTACTCCCTATAAGAGTAAAGGCTTGGAGGTATGGATGAAAGTCTGCAGAGAGTTGGGAGGGTCATTGACCAATGCTGGCCTCGCAGCCACCGTGGTTCAGTTAACCCAAAATAAAAGAGGAAACTCAGGGGCTTGCTTTAAATGTGGTAAAACAGGGCATATAAAGCGACATTGTCCTGAAAGAGGAAGTATAGCTAAGGCAGAAGAAGAACAACGCCCCAGGCAACCTGGCCTATGTCCTAAATGTAAGAAGGGAAAACACTGGGCGAATGAGTGCCGCTCAGTGAAGGACATTAATGGGCAGCCTTTAACTCAAGGCTATGATGGTGCTCGTCCAAAAAACGGCCAGCGGGGCCCCCGCCCTCAGGGCCCACAAATATATGGGGCAATGGAGAATCAGGACAGGGAGAGGTGGCCGACTCTCTGTCATCCCAGAGACTGCGGAGAGCCACTGCAGGTTCAGTAGGATTGGACATCCGTTCCACCTCCCGACTCGTATTAACTACTCAGATGGGGGTCCAATTAATAGAATCAGATTTTAAAGGACCCCTTGAGCCAGGCACTGTTGGGTTGCTCTTAGGAAGGTCATCATCAGCGCTGAGAGGACTCAGAATCCACCCAGGAGTTATTGACCCAGATTATGTTGGGGTCGTGAAAATCATGGTGGAGTCCCCTAAGGGGATCTCAGCCATTTCCCCCGGAGATAGGATAGCCCAATTGATACTTTTGCCTAGTTTGCATGATCGTTTCCCCGCGCAGTCCAGAGAGAGAGGAAAAGGAGGGTTTGGATCCACGGGGACCGACTTAACATTCCTGTCTTTGGAATTGGCTCAGAGACCAGTTTTAGAACTTGTTGTGGATGGTAAAAGGATTTTAGGCTTGCTGGATACAGGTGCAGATAGAAGCATTATTGCCAAGAAAGATTGGCCTACTGGCTGGCCTATACAGACATCTTCTCAGACTTTGCAAGGTCTGGGTTATGCTAAGGCGCCAGACATTAGTGCAAGGCAGTTACAATGGAAGGATGGGGAGGGACACTCGGGAGTTGTGCAACCCTATGTGTTGGAACTTCCTGTTTCCCTGTGGGGCAGAGACCTTTTGAAAGATATGGGTTTTAGATTGAGTAATGACTATTCTACCTCTCAGAGGATAATAAGGGATATGGGTTATCATCCTAATTTTGGCCTGGGAAAATTTTTGCAAGGAACAAAGGACCCCATTGCAACTCAGCAAAGAAGTGCTAGGCAAGGCCTGGGTTTTTCCTAGGGGCCACTGAGGAGGGTATTCCTATCACCAGGGTGACTGAGGAGCCGGTGTGGGTTCCTCAGTGGCCGTTGTCCTCTGAGAAGTTAAAAGCTGCAAAACAACTTGTGACTGAGCAATTATCCCTAGGGCACATCAAGCCGTCAGTGTCACCATGGAATACACCCATTTTTGTAATTAAGAAAAAATCTGGAAAATGGCGCCTACTGCAGGATTTGAGAGCAATCAATAGTCAAATGCAAATTATGGGCCCGGTGCAGCGAGGCTTACCGCTGCTATCATCATTGCCAGCTTCTTGGCACATAATTGTCATTGATATAAGACTGTTTTTTCTCCATTCCCTTATATAGCAAAGACTGTGAGAGATTCGCTTTTACTGTCCCATCTTGTAATCACGAAAAGCCAGATCAGAGGTTTGAATGGGTGGTGTTACCCCAAGGTATGGCCAATAGCCCCACCATGTGTCAGCTTTATGTAGGAGAAGCTATAAAACCATTAAGGGAAAAATTTCCCACCTTAAGATGCATTCATTATATGGATGACATCTTATTGGCTGCAAAGAAAGAACTGATGTTAGAACAGGCCTATATATATTTAGTTAAATTACTTGGAAGGAAGGGGTTGTTTATAGCTCCTGAAAAGGTTCAGAAGGATAAAGTTGTAAATTATTTAGGAGCTAAGATTAGTGAGAAACAGATTATTCCACAAAAGGTAGAGTTAAGAAAAGATAATCTGAAAACCCTAAATGACTTTCAAAAGCTGTTAGGAGATATAAATTGGATTAGATGTTATTTAAAATTACCAAATTATGAATTAAAACCTTTGTATAATGTTTTGAATGGAGATTCTGCCCTAGATTCTCCTAGACATCTAACTGTAAGAAGCAAGAAAGAAAGATTACAGAACGCCTTTTTGCAGAGGTTTACAGAAGGTCAAAATATTGTTATGTGCATTCTTCCTACATATTATCAACCCACAGGCTTGCTATGGCAAGAGGGACCGCTACTTTGGATTTATCCTAAAATATCTCCTGCTAGATCTATTGAATATTATCCTACTGCGGTGGTTACATTGGCCTTGAATGGAATCCAACAATGTTTGCAATATTTTGGAGTTACTCCAAAAATGGTTATAGTGCCCTATTCCAGCCATCAAGTTAAAATTCTTTTTTGCCACAGTAGATGATTGAGCCATTTTACAATGTGGATTTGATGGCCATATAGACAATCATTACCCTAAGCATCCTTTGTTAGGATTTTCAAAGAGCATCCTGTTATTTTTCCCAAAATGACATCATCAGTTCCCCCTTCCAAATGCGGTGAATATATTCACAGATGGCTCTAAGACAGGCTGTGGGGTCTATATGATAGATGGATATGAGCCTGTTATGCATCAGTTTCAGCCTGGCTCCCCTCAGATTGTGGAGTTGAAAATAGTTGTAGAAGTTTTTAAAGCCTGTCCTTTTGAGTTTAATTTGCTGTCTGATTCTGCTTATGTTGTAAATGCTCTTAAGATTATAGAGGTAGCCGGACCAATTAAAACTACCAGTCCAGTTTGTCTTTTATTTCAACAATTACAAAATCTGATTTGGCAAAGAAGATGTTGCTTTTTCATACAGCATGTTCGAGCTCATTCAGGTCTTCCAGGCCCTTTGAGTGAAGGTAATGATAAAGTGGATCAATGGACTAGGATGGAATGCATATTTTTGAGTTCCACCTTGGAAAAGGCAAGGAATTTTCATAAGACTTTTCATGTAAATGCTAGAGCATTACAACAAAAATTTCATCTTTCTTGAGCAGACGCTCGACAAGTGGTTCTGGACTGTCCTCAATGTGGTTTATCAACATCCACCCAGCATGGGAGTAAATCCAAGGGGTTTGCTCCTCTAAAAGTTTGGCAAATGGATGTAACACATATATCTGAATTTGGAAGCTTAAAGTATATACATGTGTCTGTGGATACCTGCTCAGGCGTCATACACGCCACGCCTTTAATAGGAGAAAAGGCACACAATGTTATAACCCATTGCCTGGAAGCTTGGGCCGCTTGGGGAAAGCCCCAGCAACTGAAAACAGATAATGGACCAGCCTATACGGCTCGGAGCTTTGCCTCCTTTTGCCAACAGATGGAAGTACAGCTCCTCCATGGCTTGCCATATAACCCTCAAGGCCAAGGCATTGTGGAAAGGGCTCATCGCACTCTGAAAGAGTGCTTATTAAAACAAAAAGGGGGAATAGTCCATGGCCGCACCCCTAAGGAAAGACTTTCCCTTGCCCTATTTACTATTAATTTTTTAATTTGGACACTCAAGGCCGATCTGCGGCTGATAGGCATCACGATGGCCATGGATCAGTTAAGGGGATGGTTAAATGGAAGGATATTCTGACAGGCCAATGGTGTGGGCCTGATCCCGTGCTAACATGGGCACGAGGTTCTGTTTGTGTTTTCCCACAGGACCAACAAGATCCGGTGTGGGTGCCAGAACGCCTAATTAGAAAAAACCAAAATGAGGAGCGTCATGACTGTCATTGTGATGACTCTCCTGCTCTTTCCTATGATGATACAGTTGGGGATGGCAGTGCAGAGATGGGGAATTCTGTCAGTGTTCCCGAAATCAATGCCGGTGATGTATAATGCTCAAGTTTTTCCTCACTTTTTTGCTAGCAATAGGAGCTTAGGTGTTGCATATTTGCCCTTCGATGAAGAGATAAGCCCTATAGAAGGGAATAGGAGCATAGATTTAAAAGGTAGCTTATGCTTTGCTTTGATTAAAAATATTAGTGAAGAATTTCCTTGTGTGCAACTCTATTGCTTAGGCCCCAGAGAGACTTTGGCATTACAGTTGCCATTGTGGCTGCCATTTCCCTCGCAGCTGTTGGGGCTACAGTGTCTGCTGTTGCCTTGTCTCACACGGTCCAGACTGCCTCTGCTTTGAGTAACCTATCAGCTAATGTGGCTCATGCCTTAGATTTACAAACATCCCTTAATTCTCAAATAAAAGGAGGGTTGATGATTTTCAATCAGCGCATCGACCTGGTTCAAGAACAAGTAGATACACTTTGGCAGTCGGCACAGTTAGGCTGTGAATGGAAAATGCAGGGTTTGTGTGTGACATCTGTTCAATATATAAATTATACTAGGGCTGCAAATTTATCGAGATCTTTGTCTAGTTTTTTATTACAGAGTTGGTCGCTTGAATTTGAAGATACCTTAAGAGAACTGAGACTGGCAGTAGTTTATGTGAATTCTACCCGCATGGACCTCTCTTTTTTGCATCCAGATTGTCATCTTGGCTGATCTCCGCTATGAATCATCTGAAGGAGTGGGCGGGCATGGGGGCTTTAGCAGGCCTTCTGTTACTGGTCTCTATGGTTTGCTTGTGGTGTCTGTGTAAAATCAGGGTCACGCAATGACGGGATGCAGCTATGATCATTCAAGCCTTTACGGCCATAGAGGCTGCACAGTCCCCCCAAGTCTGGCTGGCTACAATTAAAAGTTAATCTTCTTCCTGCTCAGGTTGTGAGGCTAAGCACTGCACTCTGGGTTAGCCCTAAAACTCCAAAGAAGAGCATGTTTGATTGCATGCGGGTTCATGCCCCAGATCCCGCCTCTGAGGAAAAGGCATCAAGGTTGCGAAAATACACATCATCAGAGATCAGACCTCTACTTTTACCTGTGGCTTGTTTTAAAACATAAAAGGGGGAACTGTAGAGAGCTGGTGCAGTGCAGCTTAAAGATGGCGCTGGCTTCCACCTTCCACCTCCCATGGCGGCGATGCTCTCCTGGATAAACAAGTCCTTATTTGGCTTGGGCCGTGACCTAGGCTTGCTTCCGCATATGTGGACCTATCTGCATTCACCACATGGCTTAGCAGGGTTGGCTGTTCAAAGGCTTCTTAAGTTTCGGGCGGGCTTTTCCCCGGGTCAGAAGATTGTTCAAGGTTCCTGAATAAACTGATGAAAGAAGAGTCCGAGTGTTGCGTCTTCCTTGCTGGTCGAGGCAGTCGCGACACCAACCACCTCCAAAAATAAAGCCACTGATTCCTAGAAAATTTTAGCTTATTTCACAGTACAGTGTTAGTGAAATGAAGATAATTGTTTTCTAAACAAACTATTTTAGAAATGAGCTGAATCTATTAAGTTGTACTTATTTTGTTAAATACAGTAAAAAAGGGAAAGTTTGAACTTGTTTCACTCAACCTTCTTTGAGGAAAGCAACTGATTCCTAGACCGAACTAGCTTATTTCACACAGTAGGGTTCAGCAATGAAGATGTTTGTTTTCCAAACAAACTACTTTAGAAATGAGGCGAATCAACTAACGTTGTACATCATGTTAGATTACACAAAGTAGGAAAGTTTGAACTGGCTGCACTCAACCCACTTTGTAATTAAGCAATTGATTTCTAGAACCAAACACAGCTTATTTCACACAGTACAGTGTTCTCAATGAAGATGTTTGTTTTCTAAACAAAGTTGTTTCAATTACATGAAGCAATTCTAGTAAGTTTTACATCTTGTTAGATTACACAAACAACGAAGTTTGATCTTGCTGCACTCAACCTTCTTAGGAAAGCAACTGTTTGACACTAGAACCTAACTAGCTTATTTCACACAGTATAGGGTTCAGCAATGAAGATGTTTGTTTTCTAAACTAAAATACTTTAGAAATGAAGCAAAATAAACTAACGAATACATCTTGTTAGATTACACAAAACTAGGAATGTTCTGATCAAGTGGCTGCACTCAAACCCACTTTGAGGAAAGCAACTGATTTCTAGAACCGATTGGCTTATTTCACACACTAGTAGTGTTCGCCAATGAAGATGTTTGTTTTCAAAACAAAGTAGTTCAGAAATGAAGCTTCTAAACTTGTAAGTGTTACATCTTGTTAGATAACACAAAGTATGAAAGTTTGAACTTGCTGTACTTAACCACCTCCGAAAGAAAAGCCACTGATTCCTAGAACCTTATTAGCTTATTTCACACAGTACAGTGTTCGGCAATGAAGATGTTTGTTTTCTCAACAAAACCATTTTAGAAATGAGCTGAATCTATAAGTTGTACATCTTTTTAAGATACAGTAACAAGGGAAGTTTGAACTTGTTGCACTGAACCTTCTTCGTGAGTGAGGAAAGCAACTGATTCCTAGACCAAACTAGCTTCTTTCACACAGTCAGTGAGGGTTCAGCAATGATGATGTTTGTTTTCTAAACAAACTACTTTAGAAATGAGGCTAATCAACTAACGATACATCATGTTAGATTACACAAACTAGTGAGAAAGTTTGAACTGGCTGCACTCAGCCCTGAGTCGTGAGAAAGCAACTTATTTCTAGAACCGGTGAGCTTATATCACACAGTACAGTGTTCCATAATGAAGATATTTGTTTTCTAAACAACGAGTCGGTTCAGACATGAAATTGAAACTTGTAAGTTTTAGATCTTCTTAGATTACACAAACAACGATAGTTTGGACTTGAGGCACTCAACCTTCTACCTTGGAAAGGAACTGATTCCTAGAACCGAACTAGCTTATTTCACAGGTACAGTGTTCAAAATGAAGATGTTTGTTTTCTACACAAAGTAGTTTAGAAATGAAGCGAAACTTGTAAGTTTTACATCTTGTTAGTATTATACAAACAAGGAAAGTTTCAACTTGCTGTACTCAACTGTGGAGAGCTGCGAGGTGCTGCGCCTTAAAGATGATAGCTGGCTTCTGCCTTCCGCCTTCCTGATGGCTTAGTGCTCTCCTGTATAAACAAGTCCTTATTTGGCTTGGGCCGTGATCAAGGCTTGCTTCCGTGTCTATGTGGACCTATCTGCATTCACCACATGGCTTACCAGGGTTGGCTGTTCAAAGGCTTCTAGAGTTTCGGGCTGGCTTTTCTCCGGTCAGAAGATTGTTCAAGGTTCCTGAATAAACTGCTGAAAGTAGAGTCCGAGTGTTGGACTCCAGAACTTTTCCTTGCTGGTCGAGGCAGTCGCACAAGTGGTGGCCCATACGGGATCCACTCAGAGAGGGACTCAGAACTTTCTGCAGTCAGGGCAGTGCAGGGTAAGTTCCCAGGTAAGGTGGGAATCTGCGACAAAAGCGGGTATTTAGCTCCTCTTGGTAGAAAAAGAGGGAGCAGGAAGGGTTCATGCGTGTAGCGAACCGAAAGTAAAAGTTTTAAAAGAATTTTTGCAAGTTTAGCCATGGGCGCTTCTCACTGCACTCCAATTTTTTGGCTCTGAATGAGCTGCTTCATTCAAAAACTTAAAGATAAAGGGGAGTACCCTGGAGAGGTTCCTGGAGGAATGTGATGCCATAGCCCCTTGGTTTGCGCGCTCTGGAAGTCTTACAATCCCTTCATGGGAAAAATTAAAGATCTTGATTTTGCAGCAGACCAAGGCACGCTTAAGGGCGGGGTAAGATTGATCTGGAGGTTAGTGAGGAACTGCCTCGAGGACCAACAATGCAGTGAGGCAGTGGAAAATGGACAGGCCCTTAGAGATGCTACAGGAAGAAAGGTCAAACAGGCAAACAGTGAAAAAGACGCAAAACAAAGAACAACTTATATATAACAACACTTGAGCTAGTAGATTCAGAGTCTACGGATTCTGAAGAGGAGCTGCAGGCTCATAGAACAAATGGAAAGATCAAAATGAAAAAAGGGAAAAAGAGAGAGAGGGGGATCCCGAAGTGGAGACTACTGCAGAACCTCTCAATGCAAAGTTATGCCGTCCGCCCCCCTCTGTACCCAGAGGGATGGGGTAGCTGCTCTGGGCGTTCTTTTTGTCCGGAAGTCTCGTCTCAATGAAAAGTTATGCCGTCCGCCCCCCCCCTGTACCCAGAGGGACGGGGTAGCGGCACGGGGCGTTCTTTTTGTCCGGAAGTCTGGAAAGCGGTGAGGACAGAGTTACAGTTAACCTACCCAGTATTTCAGGATCAACAAGGGAATAGATATGAGGAGCCACTAGACTTTAAAGTAGTTAAGTCTTTAGCTGAACCCGTGAGAACTTATGGGATTACAGCCTCCTTTACCGTGGCTCAAGTGGAAGCATTGCAAAGACACTGCATGACACCTAGTGACCTGGTCAGGATTAGCGCGCGCCTGCCTGAGTCCAGGCCAATATTTAGACTGGAAAGCGTTCTTAATTGAGTACGCTAATGAAGAGGCTGCCGCTAATCAGGCTGCGGAAAACCCGCCTGGGACAGAGATATGCTGTTGGGACAGGGATGTTTTGCTAATCAGCAGACAGGATACCCAGTACAAGTTTTTGAACAAATTAATAGGATATCCATTAAAGCATGGAAGTCTCTGCCCAACAAAGGGAAGTGAGCGGCAACCTTACTAAGATTCTACAGGGTTCTATGGAACCATTCTCAGACTTTGTTGCTCGCATGGTGGAAGCTGCAGGGAGAGTGTTTGGGGATCCTGACACAGCTATGCCTTTGATTAAACAACTTGTTTATGAACAATGCACCAAAGAATGCAGGGCCGCTATTACTCCCTATAAGAGTAAAGGCTTGGAGGTATGGATGAAAGTCTGCAGAGAGTTGGGAGGGTCATTGACCAATGCTGGCCTCGCAGCCACCGTGGTTCAGTTAACCCAAAATAAAAGAGGAAACTCAGGGGCTTGCTTTAAATGTGGTAAAACAGGGCATATAAAGCGACATTGTCCTGAAAGAGGAAGTATAGCTAAGGCAGAAGAAGAACAACGCCCCAGGCAACCTGGCCTATGTCCTAAATGTAAGAAGGGAAAACACTGGGCTAATGAGTGCCGCTCAGTGAAGGACATTAATGGGCAGCCTTTAACTCAAGGCTATGATGGTGCTCGTCCAAAAACGGCCAGCGGGGGCCCTCGCCTCTCAGGGCCCACAAATATATGGGGCAATGGAGAATCAGGACAGGGGAGAGGTGGCCGACTCTCTGTCATCCCAGAGACTGGAGAGAGCCACTGCAGGTTCAGTAGGATTGGACATCCGTTCCACCTCCCGACTGTATTAACTACTCAGATGGGGGTCCAATTAATAGAATCAGATTTTAAAGGACCCCTTGAGCCAGGCACTGTTGGGTTGCTCTTAGGAAGGTCATCATCAGCGCTGAGAGGACTCAGAATCCACCCAGGAGTTATTGACCCAGATTATGTTGGGGTCGTGAAAATCATGGTGGAGTCCCCTAAGGGATCTCAGCCATTTCCCCGGAGATAGGATAGCCCAATTGATACTTTTGCCTAGTTTGCATGATCGTTTCCCGCGCAGTCCAGTCCAGAGAGAGAGGAAAAGGAGGGTTTGGATCCACGGGGACCGACTTAACATTCCTGTCTTTGGAATTGGCTCAGAGACCAGTTTTAGAACTTGTTGTGGATGGTAAAAGGATTTTAGGCTTGCTGGATACAGGTGCAGATAGAAGCATTATTGCCAAGAAAGATTGGCCTACTGGCTGGCCTATACAGACATCTTCTCAGACTTTGCAAGGTCTGGGTTATGCTAAGGCGCCAGACATTAGTGCAAGGCAGTTACAATGGAAGGATGGGGAGGGACACTCGAGAGTTGTGCAACCCTATGTGTTGGAACTTCCTGTTTCCCTGTGGGGCAGAGACCTTTTGAAAGATATGGGTTTTAGATTGAGTAATGACTATTCTACCTCTCAGAGGATAATAAGGGATATGGGTTATCATCCTAATTTTGGCCTGGGAAAATTTTTGCAAGGAACAAAGGACCCCATTGCAACTCAGCAAAGAAGTGCTAGGCAAGGCCTGGGTTTTTTCCTAGGGCCACTGAGGAGGGTATTCCTATCACCAGGGTGACTGAGGAGCCGGTGTGGGTTCCTCAGTGGCCGTTGTCCTCTGAGAAGTTAAAAGCTGCAAAACAACTTGTGACTGAGCAATTATCCCTAGGGCACATCAAGCCGCCAGTGTCACCATGGAATACACCCATTTTTGTAATTAAGAAAAAATCTGGAAAATGGCGCCTACTGCAGGATTTGAGAGCAATCAATAGTCAAATGCAAATTATGGGCCCGGTGCAGCGAGGCTTACCGCTGCTATCATCATTGCCAGCTTCTTGGCACATAATTGTCATTGATATAAGACTGTTTTTCTCCATTCCCTTATAGCAAAGACTGTGAGAGATTCGCTTACTGTCCCATCTTGTAATCACGAAAAAGCCAGATCAGAGGTTTGAATGGGTGGTGTTACCCCAAGGTATGGCCAATAGCCCCACCATGTGTCAGCTTTATGTAGGAGAAGCTATAAAACCATTAAGGGAAAAATTTCCCACCTTAAGATGCATTCATTATATGGATGACATCTTATTGGCTGCAAAGAAAGAACTGATGTTAGAACAGGCCTATATATATTTAGTTAAATTACTTGGAAGGAAGGGGTTGTTTATAGCTCCTGAAAAGGTTCAGAAGGATAAAGTTGTAAATTATTTAGGAGCTAAGATTAGTGAGAAACAGATTATTCCACAAAAGGTAGAGTTAAGAAAAGATAATCTGAAAACCCTAAATGACTTTCAAAAGCTGTTAGGAGATATAAATTGGATTAGATGTTATTTAAAATTACCAAATTATGAATTAAAACCTTTGTATAATGTTTTGAATGGAGATTCTGCCCTAGATTCTCCTAGACATCTAACTGTAGAAGCAAGAAAGATTACAGAACGCCTTTTTGCAGAGGTTTACAGAAGGTCAAAATATTGTTATGTGCATTCTTCCTACATATTATCAACCCACAGGCTTGCTATGGCAAGAGGGACCGCTACTTTGGATTTATCCTAAAATATCTCCTGCTAGATCTATTGAATATTATCCTACTGCGGTGGTTACATTGGCCTTGAATGGAATCCAACAATGTTTGCAATATTTTGGAGTTACTCCAAAAATGGTTATAGTGCCCTATTCCAGCCATCAAGTTAAAATTCTTTGTGCCACAGTAGATGATTGAGCCATTTTACAATGTGGATTTGATGGCCATATAGACAATCATTACCCTAAGCATCCTTTGTTAGGATTTTTCAAAGAGCATCCTGTTATTTTTCCCAAAATGACATCATCAGTTCCCCTTCCAAATGCGGTGAATATATTCACAGATGGCTCTAAGACAGGCTGTGGGGTCTATATGATAGATGGATATGAGCCTGTTATGCATCAGTTTCAGCCTGGCTCCCCTCAGATTGTGGAGTTGAAAATAGTTGTAGAAGTTTTTAAAGCCTGTCCTTTTGAGTTTAATTTGCTGTCTGATTCTGCTTATGTTGTAAATGCTCTTAAGATTATAGAGGTAGCCGGACCAATTAAAACTACCAGTCCAGTTTGTCTTTTATTTCAACAATTACAAAATCTGATTTGGCAAAGAAGATGTTGCTTTTTCATACAGCATGTTCGAGCTCATTCAGGTCTTCCAGGCCCTTTGAGTGAAGGTAATGATAAAGTGGATCAATGGACTAGGATGGAATGCATATTTTGAGTTCCACCTTGGAAAAGGCAAGGAATTTTCATAAGACTTTTCATGTAAATGCTAGAGCATTACAACAAAAATTTCATCTTTCTTGAGCAGACGCTCGACAAATGGTTCTGGACTGTCCTCAATGTGTGGTTTATCAACATCCACCCAGCATGGGAGTAAATCCAAGGGGTTTGCTCCCTCTAAAAGTTTGGCAAATGGATGTAACACATATATCTAAATTTGAAAACTTAAAGTATATACATGTGTCTATGGATACCTGCTCAGGCGTCATACACGCCACGCCTTTAATAGGAAAAAAGACACACAATGTTATAACCCATTGCCTGAAAGCTTGGGCCGCTTAAGAAAAGCCCCAACAACTAAAAACAGATAATGGACCAGCCTATACGGCTCGGAGCTTTGCCTCCTTTTACCAACAAATAAAAGTACAGCTCCTCCATGGCTTGCCATATAACCCTCAAAGCCAAGGCATTGTGAAAAGGGCTCATCGCACTCTGAAAGAGTGCTTATTAAAACAAAAAGGGGGAATAGTCCATGGCCGCACCCCTAAGGAAAGACTTTCCCTTGCCCTATTTACTATTAATTTTTTAATTTGGACACTCAAGGCCGATCTGCGGCTGATAGGCATCACGATGGCCATGGATCAGTTAAGGGGATGGTTAAATGGAAGGATATTCTGACAGGCCAATGGCGTGGGCCTGATCCCGTGCTAACATGGGCACGAGGTTCTGTTTGTGTTTTCCCACAGGACCAACAAGATCCGGTGTGGGTGCCAGAACGCCTAATTAGAAAAAACAAAATGAGGAGCGTCATGACTGTCATTGTGATGACTCTCCTGCTCTTTCCTATGATGATACAGTTGGGGATGGCAGTGCAGAGATGGGGAATTCTGTCAGTGTTCCCGAAATCAATGCCGGTGATGTATAATGCTCAAGTTTTTCCTCACTTTTTTGCTAGCAATAGGAGCTTAGGTGTTGCATATTTGCCCTTCGATGAAGAGATAAGCCCTATAGAAGGGAATAGGAGCATAGATTTAAAAGGTAGCTTATGCTTTGCTTTGATTAAAAATATTAGTGAAGAATTTCCTTGTGTGCAACTCTATTGCTTAGGCCCCAGAGAGACTTTGGCATTACAGTTGCCATTGTGGCTGCCATTTCCCTCGCAGCTGTTGGGGCTACAGTGTCTGCTGTTGCCTTGTCTCACACGGTCCAGACTGCCTCTGCTTTGAGTAACCTATCAGCTAATGTGGCTCATGCCTTAGATTTACAAACATCCCTTAATTCTCAAATAAAAGGAGGGTTGATGATTTTCAATCAGCGCATCGACCTGGTTCAAGAACAAGTAGATACACTTTGGCAGTCGGCACAGTTAGGCTGTGAATGGAAAATGCAGGGTTTGTGTGTGACATCTGTTCAATATATAAATTATACTAGGGCTGCAAATTTATCGAGATCTTTGTCTAGTTTTTTATTACAGAGTTGGTCGCTTGAATTTGAAGATACCTTAAGAGAACTGAGACTGGCAGTAGTTTATGTGAATTCTACCCGCATGGACCTCTCTTTTGCATCCAGATTGTCATCTTGGCTGATCTCCGCTATGAATCATCTGAAGGAGTGGGCGGGCATGGGGGCTTTAGCAGGCCTTCTGTTACTGGTCTCTATGGTTTGCTTGTGGTGTCTGTGTAAAATCAGGGTCACGCAATGACGGGATGCAGCTATGATCATTCAAGCCTTTACGGCCATAGAGGCTGCACAGTCCCCCCAAGTCTGGCTGGCTACAATTAAAAGTTAATCTTCTTCCTGCTCAGGTTGTGAGGCTAAGCACTGCACTCTGGGTTAGCCCTAAAACTCCAAAGAAGAGCATGTTTGATTGCATGCGGGTTGATGCCCCAGATCCCGCCTCTGAGGAAAAGGCATCAAGGTTGCGAAAATACACATCATCAGAGATCAGACCTCTACTTTTACCTGTGGCTTGTTTTAAAACATAAAAGGGGGAATTGTAGAGAGCTGCGAGGTGCCGCGCCTTAAAGACGGCGCTGGCTTCCGCCTTCCGCCTTCCCGATGGCGAGTGCTCTCCTGGATAAACAAGTCCTTATTTGGCTTGGGCCGTGACCTAGGCTTGCTTCCGCATATGTGGACCTATCTGCATTCACCACATGGCTTAGCAGGGTTGGCTGTTCAAAGGCTTCTTAAGTTTCGGGCGGGCTTTTCCCCGGGTCAGAAGATTGTTCAAGGTTCCTGAATAAACTGATGAAAGAAGAGTCCGAGTGTTGCGTCTTCCTTGCTGGTCGAGGCAGTCGCGACACTCAACCACCTCCGTAGTAAAGCCACTGATTCCTAGAACCGTACTAGCTTATTTCACACAGTACAGTGTTCGGCAATGAAGATAATTGTTTTCTAAACAAACTATTTTAGAAATGAGCTGAATCTATTAAGTTTTCCATCTTGTTAGATTACACAAACAAGGAAAGTTTTAACTTGCTGCACTCAACCTTCTTTGTAGGAAAGCAACTGATTCCTAGAACCGAACTACCTTATTTCACACAGTACAGTGTTCAGCAATGAAGATGTTTGCTTTCCAAACAAAGTAGTTTAGAAATGAAGCGAAACTTGTAAGTTGTACATCTTGTTAGATTACACAAACAAAGAGAGTTTGAACTTGCTGCACTCAACCTTCTTCGTAGGAAAGCAATTGATTTCTAGAACCGAAACAGCTTATTTCACAAAGTACATTATATGGCAATGAAGTTGTTTGCTTTCTAAAGAAAGTTCAGTAGAAATGAGGCGATTCTAATAAGTTGTATATCTTGTTAGATTACATTAACAAGTAAAGTTTGAACTTGCTGCACTCAACCGTCTTAGGAAAGCAACTGATTTCTAGAACCGAACTAGCTTATTTCACACAGTACAGGGTTCGGCAATGAAGATTTTTGTTTCCTAAACAAAATAGTTTAGAAATGAAGCGATACTTGTAAGTTTTACACCTTATTAGACTACCCAAACAAGGTAAGTAAGAACCTGCTGCACTCAACCTTCTTAGTAGGAAAGCAACTGATTCCTAGTCCGAACGAGCTTATTTCACACAGCATAGGGTTCGGCAATACAGATGTTTGTTTTCAAAACCAACTACTTTAGAAAGGAGGCGAATCAACTAACGTACACATCTTGTTAGATTACACAATCTAGGAAAGTTTATACTTGCTGACCTCAACCTTCTACCTTGGAAAGAAAGTGCTTCTTCGAACCGAACTAGCTTTTCTAGAAGATGTTTGTTTTCTCAACAAACCATTTTAAAAATGACATTAAGTTGTACATCTTTTTAGTAACAAGGAAATTTGAACTTGTTGCACTCAACAGTCTTCGAAGAAAGCAACTGATTTGACCAAACTTTATTTCACACAGTACAGTGTTCGGCAATGAAGATATTTGTTTTCAAAGAAGTAGTTTAAAATGAAGCTAAACTTGTAAGTTTTACAGCTTGTTAGATTACACAAACAATGTAAGTTTGAACTTGCTGCACTCAACCTTCTTAGAAGGAAAGCAACTGATTCCTAGAACCTAGCTTATTTCACACAGTATAGGGTCTACACTGTACACAATCTATAAGGTTCTGCACAATGAAGATGTTTGTTTTTCAAACAACAAACCAAACAAAATAGTTTAGAAATGAGCTGTAAGATTACCCAAACAAGGTAAGTCTTGCTGCACTCAACCTCTTCGACAACTGATTCCTTAGCTTATTTCACACAGTACTTGCAATGAAGATGTTGTTTTCAAACCAACTACTTTAGAAAGGAGGCGAATCAACTAACGTACACATCTTGTTAGATTACACAATCTAGGAAAGTTTATACTTGCTGACCTCAACCTTCTACCTTGGAAAGAAAGTGCTTCTTCGAACCGAACTAGCTTATTTCACACTGTACAGTATTCGGCAATGAAGATGTTTGTTTTCTCAACAAACCATTTTAAAAATGAGCTGAATCTATTAAGTTGTATATCTTTTTAGGATACAGTAACAAGGGAAATTTGAACTTGTTGCACTCAACAGTCTTCGAAGGAAAGCAACTGATTCCTAGACCAAACTAGCTTATTTCACACAGTACAGTGTTCGGCAATGAAGATATTTGTTTTCTAAAGAAGTAGTTTAGAAATGAAGCTAAACTTGTAAGTTTTACAGCTTGTTAGATTACCGAAACAATGTAAGTAAGAACTTGCTGCACTCAACCTTCTTAGTAGGAAAGCAACTGATTCCTAGAACGAACGAGCTTATTTCACACAGTATAGGGTTCGGCAATAGAGATGTTTGTTTTCTAAACAAAATACTTTAGAAAGGAGGTGAGTCAACTAACGTATACATTATGTTAGATTACACAATCTAGGAAAGTTTGAAGTGGCTGCCCTCAACCTTCAACCTTGAAAAGAAACTGCTTCTTAGGACCAAACTAGCTTATTTCAAACAGTACAGGGTTCGGCAATGAAGATGTTTGTTTTCTACACAAAGTAGTTTAGAAACGAAGCGAAACTTGTAAGTTTTACATCTTGTTAGATTACACAAACAAGGAAAGTTTGAACTTGCTGTACTCAACCACCTCCGTAGAAAAGCCACTGATTCCTAGAACCGTACTAGCTTATTTCACACAGTACAGTGTTCGGCAATGAAGATGTTTGTTTTCTCAACAAACTATTTTAGAAATGAGCTGAATCTATTGAGTTGTACATCGTTTTAGTATACATTAACAAGGGAAGTTTGAACTTGTTGCACTCAACCTTCTTCGTAGGAAAGCAACTGATTCCTACACCGAACTAGCTTATTTCACACAGTATAGGGTTCAGCAATGAAGATGATTGTTTTCTAAACAAACTACTTTAAAAATGTTGCCAATCAACTAACATATATATCATGTTAGATTACACAAACTAGGAAAGTTCGAACTGGCTGCACTAAACCCTCTTTGTAGGAAAGCAACTGATTTCTAGAACGGAACTAACCTATTTCTCACAGTACAGTATTCGCCAATGAAGATGTTTGTATTCTAAACAAAGTAGTTCAGAAATGAAGCGAAACTTGTAAGTTTTACACCTTCTTAGATTACACAAACAAGGAAAGTTTGAACTTGCTGTACTCAACCACCTCCGTAGAAAAGCCACTGATTCGTAGAACCGAAGTAGCTTATTTCACACAGTACAGTGTTCGCCAATGAAGATGCTTGTTTTCTAAACAAAGTAGTTCAGACATGAAGCGAAACTTGTAAGTTTTACATCTTCTTAGATTACACAAACAAAGAGAGTTTGAACTTGCTGCACTCAACTTTCTACCTTGGAAAGCAACTGCTTCTTAGAACCAAACTAGCTTATTTCACACAGGACAGTGTTCGGCATTGAAGATGTTTGTTTTTTACACAAATTAGTTTAGAAATGAAGCGAAACTTGGAACTTTTACACCTTGTTAGATTACACAAACAAGGAAAGTTTGAACGTCCTGTACTCAACCACCTCCATAGAAAAGAAACTGACTCCTAGACCGAACTACCTTATTTCACACAGTATAGTGTTCGGCAATGAAGATGTTTGCTTTCCAAAGTAGTTTAGAAATGAAGCGAAACTTGGAGGTTGTACATCTTGTTAGATTACAAAAACAAAGAGAGTTTGAACTTGCTGCACTCAACCTTCTTAGTAGGAAAGCAACTGATTCCTAGACTGAACCAGCTTATGTCACACAGTATAGGGTTCAGCAATGAAGATGTTTGTTTTATAAACAAGCTACTTTAGAAATGAGGCGAATCAACTAACGTATATATCATGTTAGATTACACAAACTAGGAAAGTTTAAACTGGCTGCACTCAACCCTCTTCGTAGGAAAGCAACTGATTTCTAGAACCGAACTAGCTTATTTCACACAGGATAGGGTTCAGCAATGAAGATGTTTGTTTTCTCAACAAGCTATTTTAGAAATGAGCTGAATCTATTAAGTTGTACATCTTTTCAGGATACAGTAACAAGGGAAGTTTGAACTTGTTGCACTCAACCTTCTTCGTAGGAAAGCAACTGATTCCTAGACCGAACTAGCTTCTTTCACAAAGTATAGGGTTCAGCAATGAAGATGTTTGTTTTCTAAACAAACTACTTTAGAAATCAGGCGAATCAACTAACGTATACATCATGTTAGATTATACAAACTACGAAAGTTTGAACTGGCTGCACTCAACCCTCTTCGTAGGAAAGCAAATGATTTCCAGAATCGAACTAACCTATTTCACAAAGTACAGTGTTCGCCAATGAAGATGTTTGTTATCTAAACAAAGAAGTTCAGACATGAAGTGAAACTTGTAAGTTTTACATCTTCTTAGATAACACAAACAATGAAAGTTTGAACTTGCTGTACTCAACCACCTCCGTAGAAAAGCCACTGATTCCTAGAACCGTACTAGCTCATTTCACACAGTACAGTGTTTGGCAATGAAGATGTTTGTTTTCTCAACAAACTATTTTAGAAATGATCTGAATCTATTAAGTTGTACCTGTTTTCAGGATACAGTAACAAGAGAAGTTTGAACTTGTTGCACTCAACCTTCTTCGTAGGAAAGCAACTGATTCCGAGACCGTACTAGCTTCTTTCACACAGTATAGGGTTCAGCAATGAACATGTTTGATTTCTAAACAAACTACTTTAGAAATGAGGCGAATCAACTAACGTATACATCATGTTAGATCACACAAACTAGGAAAGTTTGAACTGGCTGCACTCAACACCCTTCGTAGGAAACCAACTGATTTCTAGAACCGAACTAGCTTATTTGACACAGTACAGTGTTCGCCAAAGAAGATGTTTGTTTTCTAAACAAAGTAGTTCAGACATGAAGCGAAACATTTAAGTTTTACATCTTCTTAGATTACACAAACAACGATAGTTTGAACTTGCTGCCCTCAACCTTCTACCTTGGAAAGCAACTGTTTCTTAGAACCGAACTAGCTTATTACACACAGTACAGTGTTTGGCATTAAAGATGTTTGTTTTTTACACAAATTAGTTTAGAAATGAAGAGAAACTTGTAAGTTTTACATCTTGTTAGATTACACAAACAAGGAAAGTTTGAACTTGCTGTCCTCAACCACCTCCGTAGAAAAGCCACCGATTCCTAGAACCGTACTAGCTTATTTCACACAGTACAGTGTTCGGCAATGAAGATGTTTGTTTTCTCAACAAAGTATTTTATAAATATGAGCTGAATCTATTAAGTTGTACGTCTTTTTAGGATACATTAACAAGGGAAGTTTGAAATTGTTGCACTCAACCTTCTTCGTAGGAAAGCAACTAATTCCTAGACCGAACTAGCTTATTTCACACAGTACAGTGTTCGGCAATGAAGATGTTTGTATTCTAAACAAAGTAGTTCAGAAATGAAGCAAAACTTGTAAGTTTCCCATCTTGTTAGATTACACAATCTAGGAAAGTTTTAACTTGCTGCCCTCAAAGTTCTACCTTGGAAAGCAACTGCTTCTTAGAACCAAACTAGCTCATTTCACACAGTACAGTGTTCGGCATTGAAGATGTTTGTTTTTTACACAAATTAGTTTAGAATTGAAGCGAAACTTGTAAGTTTTACATCTTATTAGATTACACAAACAAGGAAAGTATGAACTTGCTCTATTCAACCACCTCCGTAGAAAAGCCCCTGATTCCTAGAACCGTACTAGCTTATTTCACACAGCATAGCGTTCAGCAATGAAGATGTTTGTTTTTTAAACAAACTATTTTAGAAATGAGGCAAATCAACTAACGTATACATCATGTTAGATTACACAAACTAGGAAAGTTCGAACTGGCTGCACTCAACCCTCTTCATAGGAAGGCAAGTGATTTCTAGAAACTAAGTAACCTATTTCTCACAGTGAAGTGTTCGCCAATGAAGATGTTTGTTTTCTAAACAAAGTAGTTCATAAGTGAAGCGAAACTTGTAAGTTTTACATCTTCTTAGATTACAATAACAAGGAAAGTTTGAACTTGCTGTACTCAACCACCTCCGTAGAAAAGCCACTGATTCCTAGAACCGTACTAGCTTACTTCACACAGTACAGTGTTCGGCAATGAAGATGTTTGTTTTCTCAACAAACTATTTTAGAAATGAGCAGAATCTATTAAGTTGTACATCTTTTTAGGATACAGTAACAAGGGAAGTTTGAACTTGTTGCACTCAACCTTCGTAGGAAAGCAACTGATTCCTAGACCAAGCTAGCTTATTTCACACAGTATAGGGTTCAGCATTGAAGATGTTTGTTTTCTAAACAAACGACTTTAGAAATGAGGTGAAACAAATAACGTATACATCATGTTAGATTACACAAATACGATAGTTTGAACTTGCTGCACTCAACCTTCTACCTTGGAATGCAACTGATTCCTAGAACCGAACCAGCTTATTTCACACAGTACAGTGTTCGGCAATGAAGACGTTTGTTTTCAAAACAAACTGCATTACAAATGAGGTGAATCTATTAAGTTGTACATCTTTTTAGATTACATTCACAAGGAATGTTTGAACTTGTTACACTGAACCAGCTCAGTAGAAAAGGAACTGATTCCTAGAACCGAACTAGCTTATTTCACACAGTACAGTGTTCGGCAATGAAGATGTTTGTTTTTTCAACAAACTATTTTAGAAATGAGCTGAATCTATCAAGTTGTACATCTTTTTAGGATACATTAACAAGGGAAGTTTGAACTTGTTGCACTCAACCTTCTTCGTAGGAAAGCAAATGATTCCTAGACCGAACTAGCTTATTTCACACAGTACAGTGTTTGACAATGAAGATGTTTGCTTTCCAAAGTAGTTTAGAAATGAAGCGAAACTTGTAGGTTGTACATCTTGTTAGATAACACAAACAAAGAGAGTTTGAACTTGCTGCACTCAACCTTCTTCGTAGGAAAGCAACTGATTTCTAGAACTGAAACAGCTTATTTCACAAAGCACTTTATATGGCATTGAAGATGTTTGTTTTATAAAGAAAGTACAGTAGAAATGAGGCGATTCTAATAAGTTGTATATCTTGTTAGATTACATTAACAAGGAAAGTTTGAACTTGCTGCACTCAGCCTTCTTCGTAGGAAAGCAACTGATTTCTAGAACTGAAACAGCTTATTTCACAAAACACTTTATATGGCATTGAAGATGTTTGTTTTATAAAGAAAGTACAGTAGAAATGAGGCGATTCTAATAAGTTGTATATCTTGTTAGATTACATTAACAAGGAAAGTTTGAACTTGCTGCACTCAACCTTCTTCCTAGGAAAGCAACTGATTGCTAGAACCAAACTAGCTTATTTCACACAGTACAGTGTTCGCCAATGAAGATGTTTGTTTTCTAAACAAAGTAGTTCAGACATGAAGCGAAACTTGTAAGTTTTACATCTTCTAAGATTACACAAACAACGATAGTTTGAAATTGCTTCACTCAACCTTCTAGGTTGGAAAGCAACTGCTTCTTAGAACAGAACTAGCTTATTTCACACAGTACAGTGTTCGGCATTGAAGATGTTTGTTTTTTACACAAATTAATTTAGAAATGAAGGGAAACTTGTAAGTTTTACATCTTGTTAGATTACACAAACAAGGAAATTTTGAACTTGCTGTACTCAACCACGTCCATAGAAAAGCCACGGATTCCTAGAACCGAACTAGCTTATTTCACACAGTACAGTGTGCGGCAAGGAAGATGTCTGTTTTATCAACAAACTATTTTAGAAATGAGCTGAATCTATTAAGTTGTACATCTTTTTAGGATACATTACCAAGGGAAGTTTGAACATGTTGCACTCAACCTTCTTCGTAGGAAAGCAACTGATTCCTACACCAAACAACCTTATTTCACACAGTATAGGTTTCAGCAATGAAGATGTTTATTTTCTAAACAAACTACTTTAGAAATGTGGCGAATCACCTAACATATATATCACGTTAGTTTACACAAACTAGGAAAGTTGAAACTGGCTGCATTCAACCCTCTTCGTAGGAAAGCAACTGATTTCTAGAACCGAACTAGCTTATTTCACACAGGATAGGTTTCAGCAATGAAGATGTTTGTTTTCTAAACAAACTACTTTAGAAATAAGGCGAATCAACTAACGTATACATCATGTTAGATTACACAAACTAGGAAAGTTTGAACTGGCTGCACCCAATCCTCTTCGCAGGAAAGCAACTGATTTCTAGAACCGAACTAACCATTTCACACAGTACAGTGTTCGCCAATGAAGATGTTTGTTTTCTAAACAAAGTAGTTCAGAAATGAAGCGAAACTTGTAAGTTTTACATCTTCTTAGATTACAAAAACAATGAAAGTTTGAAATTGCTGTACAGAACCACCTCCGTAGAAAAGCCACTGATTCCTAGAACCATACTAGCTTATTTCACACAATACAGTGTTCGGAAATGAAGATGTTTGTTTTCTCAACAAACTATTTTAGAAATGAGGTGAATCTATTATGTTGTACATCTTTTTAGGATACATTAACAAGGGAAGTTTGAACTTCTTGCAATCAACCTTTTTCGTAGGAAAGCAACTGATTCCTAGACTGAACTAGCTTATGTTACACAGTATAGGGATCAGCAATGAAGATGTTTGTTTTCTAAACAAACTACTTTAGAAATGAGGTGAATCAACTAACGTATATATCATGTTAGATTACACAAACTAGGAAAGTTTGAACTGGCTGCACTCAACACTCTTTGTAGGAAAGCAATTGATTTCTAGAACCGAACTAGCTTATTTCACACAGTACAGTGTTTGCCAATGAAGATGTTTGTTTTCTAAACAAAGTAGTTCAGACATGAAGCAAAACTTGTAAGTTTTACATCTTGTTAGATTACACAAACGAAGAAAGTTTGAATTTGCTGTACTCAACCACCTCGGTAGAAAAGCCACTGGTTCCTAGAACCGTACTAGCTTATTTCACACAGTACAGTGTTCGGCAAGGAAGATAATTGTTTTCTAAACAAACCATTTTAGAAATGAGCTGAATCCATTAAGTTGTACATCTTCTTAGGATACATTCACAAGGTTAGTTTCAACTTGTTGCACTCAACCTTCTTCGTAGGAAAGCAACTGATTCCTAGACCGAACTAGCTTATTTCACACAGTATAGGGTTCAGCAATGAAGATGTTTGTTTTCTAAACAAACTACTTTAGAAATGAGGAGAATCAACTAATGTATATATCATGTTAGATTACACAAACTAGGAAAGTTTAAACTGGCTGCACTCAACCCTCTTCGTAGGAAAGCACGTGATTTCTAGAACCGAACTAGCCTATTTCACACAGTACAGTGTTCGCCAATGAAGATGTTTGTTTTCTCAACAAACTATTTTAGAAATGAGCTGAATCTATTAAGTTATACATCGTTTCAGGATACAGTAACAAGGCAAGTCTGAACTTGTTGCACTCAACCTTCTTCGTAGGAAAGCAACTGATTCCTAAATCGAACTAGCTTCTTTCACACAGTATAGGGTTCAGCAATGACGATGTTTGTTTTCTAAACAAACTACTTTAGAAATGAGGCGAATCAACTAACGTATACATCATGTTAGATTACACAAACTAGGAAAGTTTGAACTGGCTGCACTCAACCCTCTTCATAGGAAAGCAACTGTTTTCTAGAACCGTCCTAGCTTATTTCACACAGTACAGTGTTCGCCAATGAAGATGTTTGTTTTCTAAACAAAGTAGTTCAGACATGAAGCGAAACTTGTAAGTTTTACATCTTCTTAGATTACACAAACAACGATAGTTTGAACTTGCTGCACTCAACCTTCTACCTTGGAAAGCAACTGCTTCTTAGAACCAAACTAGCTTATTTCACACAGTACAGTGTTCGGCATTGAAGATGTTTGTTTTTTACACAAATTAGTTTAGAAATGAAGCGAAACTTGTAAGTTTTACATCTTGTTAGATTACACAAACAAGGAAAGTTTGAACTTGCTGTACTCAACCACCTCCATAGAAGAACTGATTCCCTTATTTCACACAGTACAGTGTTCAGCAAGGAAGATGTCTGTTTTATCAACAAACTATTTTAGAAATGAGCTGAATATCTTTTTAGGATACATTACAGTTTGAACAGTGTTCAAACAACCTTATTTCACACAGTAAGGTTTCATGTTTGTTTTCTAAACAAACTACTTTAGAAATGTGGCGAATCACCTAACTATATATCACGTTAGTTTACACAAACTAGAAAAAACTGGCTGCATTCAACCCTTTCAGAGGAAAGCAACTGATTTCTAGAACCGAACTAGCTTATTTCACACAGGATAGGTTTCAGCAATGAAGATGTTTGTTTTCTAAACAAACTACTTTAGAAATAAGGCGAATCAACTAACGTATACATCATGTTAGATTACACAAACTAGGAAAGTTTGAACTGGCTGCACCTAATCCTCTTCGTAAAAGCAACTGATTTCTAGAACCGAACTAACCATTTCAGTACAGTGTAATGAAGATGTTTGTTTTCAAACAAAGTAGTTCAGAAATGAAGCGAAACTTGTAAGTTTTACATCTTCTTAGATTACAAAACAATGAAAGTTTGAAATTGGCTGTTCAACCAAAAAAGCCACTGATTTAGAACCGTACTAGCTTATTTCACACAATACAGTGTTCAGCAATGAAGATGTTTGTTTTCTCAACAAACTATTTTAGAAATGAGGTGAATCTATTATGTTGTACATTTTAACAAGGGAAGTTTGAACTTCTTGCAATCAACCTTCTTCGTAGGAAAGCAACTGATTCCTAGACTGAACTAGCTTATGTTTTACACAGTATAGGGTTCAGCAATGAAGATGTTTGTTTTCTAAACAAACTACTTTAGAAATGAGGAGAATCAACTAACGTATATATCATGTTAGATTACACAAACTAGAAAGTTTGAACTGGCTGCACTCAACACTCTTTGTAGGAAAGCAAGTGATTTCTAGAACCGAACTAGCTTATTTCACAACAGTGTTTGCAATGAAGATGTTTGTTTTCTAAACAAAGTAGTTCAGACATGAAGGTAAGTTTTAAAGATTACACAAACGAAGAAAGTTTGAATTTTGTACTCAACCACCTCGGAGAAAAGCCACTGGTTCCTAGAACCGCATTAGCTTATTTCACACAGTACAGTGTTCAGCAATGAAGATAATTGTTTTCTAAACAAACTATTTTAGAAATGAGCTGAATCCATTAAGTTGTACATCTTCTTAGGATACATTCACAAGGTTAGTTTCAACTTGTTGCACTCAACCTTCTTCGTAGGGAAAGCAACTGATTCCTAGACCGAACTAGCTTATTTCACACAGTATAGGGTTCAGCAATGAAGATGTTTGTTTTCTAAACAAACTACTTTAGAAATGAGGAGAATCAACTAATGTATATATCATGTTAGATTACACAAACTAGGAAAGTTTAAACTGGCTGCACTCAACCCTCTTAGAAAAGCACGTGATTTCTAGAACCGAACTAGCCTATTTCACACAGTACAGTGTTCAGCAATGAAGATGTTTGTTTTCTCAACAAACTATTTTAGAAATGAGCTGAATCTATTAAGATACATCGTTTCAATACAGTAACAAGGCAAGTCTGAACTTGTTGCACTCAACCTTCTTCTTCGAGGGAAAGCAACTGATTCCTAAATCGAACTAGCTTCTTTCACACAGTATAGGGTTCAGCAATGAAGATGTTTTTTTCTAAACAAACTACTTTAGAAATGAGGCGAATCAACTAACGTATACATCATGTTAGATTACACAAACTAGGAAAGTTTGAACTGGCTGCACTCAACCCTCTTCATAGGAAAGCAACTGTATTCTAGAACCGCCCCTAGCTTATTTCACAACAGTGTTCGCCAATGAAGATGTTTGTTTTCTAAACAAACTAGTTCAGACATGAAGCGAAACTTGTAAGTTTTACATCTTCTTAGATTACACAAACAACGATTTTGAACTTGAACACTCAACCTTCTACCTTGGAAAGCAACTGCTTCTTAGAACCAAACTAGCACACAGTTGTTCCATTGAAGATGTTTGTTTTTTACACAAATTAGTTTAGAAATGAAGCGAAACTTGTAAGTTTTACAGCTTGTTAGATTACACAAACAAGGAAAGTTTGAACTTGCTGTCCTCAACCACCTCCGACTGATTCCTAGAACCGTGTACAGTGTTCAGCAATGAAGATGTTTGTGTTCAACAAACTATTTTAGAAATGAGCTGAATCTATTAAGAAGAACATCTTTTTAGGATACATTAACAAGGTTAGTTTGAACTTGTTGCACTCAACCTTCTTCAGAGGAAAGAACTAACCTAGACCGAACTAAACAATTCAGCAAGGAAGATGTTTGAAACAAACTACTTTAGAAATTCAACTGTATATATCATGTTAGATTACACAATCTAGGAAAGCTTAAACTGGCTGCACTCAACCATCTTCGTAGGAAAGCAAGTGATTTCTAGAACGGAACTAGCTTATTTCACACAGTACAGTGTTCAGCAATGAAGATGTTTGTTTTCTAAACAAACTATTTTAGAAATGAGCTGAATCTATTAAGTTGTACATCTTTTCAGGATACAATAACAAGGGACGTTTGAACTTGTTGCACTCAACCTTCTTCGTAGGAAAGCAACAGATTCCTAGACCGAACTAGCTTCTTTCACACAGTATAGGGTTCAGCAATGAAGATGTTTGTTTTCTAAACAAACTACTTTAGAAATGATGAGAATCAACTAACATGTATATCATGTTAGATTACACAAACTAGGAAATTTTAAACTGGCTGCACTCAACCCTCTTCGTACAAAAGCAACTTATTTCTAGAACCGAACTAGCTTATTTCACACAGGATAGAGTTCAGCAATGAAGATTTTTTTTTCTAAATAAACTACTTTAGAAATGAGGCGAATCAACTGACGTATACAGCATGTTAGATTGCACAAACTAGGAAAGTTTGAACTGGCTACACTCAACCGTCTTCGTAGGAAAGCAACTGATTTCTAGAACCGAACTAACGTATTTCACACAGTACAGTGTTGGCCAATGAAGACGATTCTTTTCTAAACAAAGTAGTTCAGAAATGAAGCGAAACTTGTAAGTTTTACATCTTCGTAGATAACACAAACAATGAAATATTGAAATTGCTGTACTCAACCACCGGCGTAGAAAAGCCACAGATTCCTCGAACCGTACTACCTTATTTCACACTATACAGTGTTCGGCAATGAAGATGTTTGTTTTCTCAACAAACTCTTTTAGAAATGAGCTGAATCTATTAAGTTGTACATCTTTTCAGGATACAGTAACAAGGGAAGTTTGAACTTGTTGCACTCAAACTTCTTCGTAGGAAAGCAACTGATTCCTAGACCGAACTAGCTTCTTTCACACAGTGTAGGGTTCAGCAATGACGATGTTTGTTTTCTAAACAAACTACTTTAGAAATCAGGCGAATCAACTAACGTATACATCATGTTAGATCACACAAACTAGGAAAGTTTGAACTGGCTGCACTCAACACCCTTCGTAGGAAACCAACTGATTTCTAGAACCGAACTAGCTTATTTCACACAGTACAGTGTTCGCCAATGAAGATGTTTGTTATCTAAACAAATTAGTTTAGAAATGAAGCGAAACTAGTAAGTTTTACATCTTGTTAGGTTACACAAACGAAGAGAGTTTGAACTTGCTCTACTCAAACACCTCTGTAGAAAAGACACTGATTCCTAGAACCGTACTAGCTTATTTCACACAGTACAGTGTTCGGCAATGAAGATGTTTGTTTTCTCAACAAACTATTTTAGAAATTAGCTGAATCTATTAAGTTGTACATCTTTTTAGGATACATTAACAAGGGAAGTTTGAACTTGTTACACTCAAATTTATTCGTAGGAAAGCAACTGATTCCTAGACAAAACTAGGTTATTTCACACAGTTTAGGGTTCAGCAATGAAGATGTTTATTTTCTAAACAAACTACTTTAGAAATGAGGCGAATCAACTGACGTATACATGATGTTATTTTACACAAACTAGGAAAGTTTGAACTGGCTGTACTCAACCGTCTTCGTAGGAAAGCAACTGATTTCTAGAACCGAACTAGCTTATTTCACACAGGGTAGGGTTCAGCAATGAGGATGTTTGTTTTCTAAACAAAGTAGTTCAGAAATGAAGCGAAACTTGTAAGTTTTACATCTTCTAAGATAACAGAAACAACGATAGTTTCAACTTACTGCACTAAACCTTCTACCTTGGAAAGCAACTGATTCCTAGAACCGAACTAGCTTATTTCACACAGTACAGTGTTCGGCATGAAGACGTTTGTTTTGACAACAAACTGCTTTATAAATGAGGTGAATCTATTAATTTGTACATCTTTTTAGATTACAATAACAAGGAAAGTTTGAACTTGCTGTACTCAACCACCTCCGTAGAAAAGCCACTGATTCCTAGAACCGTACTAGCTTACTTCACACAGTACAGTAATCGGCAATGAAGATGTTTGTTTTCTCAACAAACTATTTTAGAAATGAGCTGAATCTATTAAGTTGTACATCTTTTCAGGATACAGAAACAAGGGAAGTTTCAACTTGTTGCACTCAACCTTCTTCATAGGAAAGCAACTGATACCTAGACCGAACTAGCTTCTTTCACACAGTATAGGGTTCAGCAATGAAGATGTTTGTTTTCTAAACAAACTACTTTAGAAATTAGGCGAATCAACTAATGTATACATCATGTTAGATTACACAAACTAGGAAAATTGAACTGGCTGCACTCAACCCTCTTCGTAGGAATGCAACTGATTTCTAGAACCGTACTAGCTTATGTCACACAGTACAGTGTTCGGCAATGAAGATGTTTGTTTTCTCAACAAACTATTTTAGAAATGAGCTGAATCTATTAAGTTGTACATCTTTTTACGATACATTAACAAGGTTAGTTTGAACTTGTTGCACTCAACATTCTTCTTAGGAAAGCAACTGATTCCTAGACCAAACTAGCTTCTTTCATACAGTATAGGGTTCAGCAATGAAGATGTTTGTTTTCTAAACAAACTACTTTAGAAATGAGGCGAATCAACTAATGTATATATCATGTTAAATTACACAAACTAGGAAAGTTTAAACTGGCTGCACTCAACCCTCTTCGTAGGAAAACAAGTGATTTCTTCAACGAAACTAGGTTATTTCACACAATACAGTGTTCGCCAATGAAGATGCTTGTTTTCTAAACAAACTATTTTAGAAATGACCTGAACCTATTAAGTTGTACATCTTTTCAGGATACAGTAACAAGGGAAGTTTGAACTTGTTGCACTCAACCTTCTTCGTAGGAAAGCAACTGATTCCTAGACCGAACTAGCTTATTTCACACAGTATAGGGTTCAGCAATGAAGATGTTTGTTTTCTAAACAAACTACTTTGGAAATGAGGCGAATCAACTAACGTATACATCATGTTAGATTACATAAACTAGCAAAGTTTGAACTGGCTGCACTCAACCCTCTTCATAGGAAAGCAACTGTTTTCTAGAACCGACCTAGCTTATTTCACACAGTACAGTGTTCGCCAATGAAGATGTTTGTTTTCTAAACAAAGTAGTTCAGACATGAAGCGAAACTTATAAGTTTTACATCTTCTTAGACAAACAACGATAGTTTGAACTTGCTGCACTCAACCTTCTACCTTGGAAAGCAACTGCTTCTTAGAACAGAACTAGCTTATTTCACACAGTACAGTGTTCGGCATTGAAGATGTTTGTTTTTTACACAAATTAGTTTAGAAATGAAGCGAAACTTGTAAGTTTTACATCTTGTTAGATTACACAAACGAGGAAAGTTTGAACTTGCTGTACTCAACCACCACCATAGAATAGCCACTGATTCCTGGAACCGTACTCCTTATTTCACATAGTACAGTGTTCGTCACTGAAGATATTTGTTTTCTAAACAAACTATTTTAGAAATGACCTGAATCTGTCAAGTTGTACCTCTTATTAGGATACAGTAACAAGGGAAGTTTGAACTTGTTGCACTCAACCTTCTTCGTAAGAAAGCAACTAATTCCTAGACAGAACTAGCTTATTTCACACAGTATAGGGTTCAGCAATGAAGATGTTTGTTTTCTAAACAAACTACTTTAGAAATGAGGCGAATCAACTAATGTATATATCATGTTAGATTACACAAACTAGGAAAGTTTAAACTGGCTGCACTCAACCCTCTTCGTAGGAAAGCAAGTGATTTCTAGAACCGAACTAGCTTATTTCACACAGTACAGTGTTCGACAATGAAGATGTTTGTTTTCTAAACAAACTATTTTAGAAATGAGCTGAATCTATTAAGTTGTACATCTTTTCTGGATACAGTAACAAGGGAAGTTTGAACTTGTTGCACTCAACGTTCTTTGTAGGAAAGCAACTGATTCCTAGACTGAACTAGCTTCTTTCACACAGTATAGGGTTCGGCAATGAAGATGTTTGTTTTCTAAAAAAACTACTTTAGAAATGAGGCGAATCAACTAACGTGTACATCATTTTAGATTACACAAACTAAGAACTTTTAAACTGGCTGCACTCAACCCTCTTCGTAGGAAAGCAACTGATTTCTAGAACCAAACTAGCTTATTTCACACGGGACAGGGTTCAGCAATGAAGATGATTTTTTTCTAAAAAAACTGCTTTAGAAATGAGGCAAATCAACTAACGTATACATCATGTTAGAATGCACAAGCTAGGAAAGTTTGAACTGGCTGCACTCAACCTTCTACCTTGGAAAGCAACTGATTCCTAGAACCGAACTAGCTTATTTCACACAGTACAGTGTTCGGCAATGAAGACGTTTGTTTTCTCAACAAACTGCTTTAGAAATGACGTGAATCCATTCAGTTGTAAATCTTTTTAGATTACATTAACAAGGAAAGTTTGAACTTTTTGCACTCAACCAGCTCCGTAGAAAAGCAACTGATTCCTAGAACCAAAATAGCTTATTTCATACAGTACGGTGTTCGGCAATGAAGATGTTTGTTTTCTCAATAAACTATTTTAGAAATGAGCTGAATCTATTAAGTTGTACATCTTTTTAGGATACATTAACAAGGGAAGTTTGAACTTGTTGCACTCAACCTTCTTCGTAGGAAAGCAACTGATTCCTAGACCGAACTAGCTTATTTCACACAATACAGTGTTCGGCAATGAAGATGTGTGCTTTCCAAAGTAGTTTAGAAATGAAGCGAAACTTTTAGGTTGTACATCTTGTTAGATTACACAAAAAAGAGAGTTTGAACTTGCTGCACTCAACCTTCTTCGTAGAAAAGCAACCATTTTCTAGAACCGAAACAGCTTATTTCACAAATCACATTCTATGGCAATGAAGATGTTTGTTTTATAAAGAAAGTACCGTAGAAATGAGGCGATTCTAATAGGTTGTATATCTTGTTAGATTACATTAACAAGGAAAGTTTGAACTTGCTGCATTCAACCTTCTTAGGAAAGCAACTGATTTCTACAACCGAACTAGCTTATTTCAAACAGTACAGTGTTCGGCAATGAAGATGTTTGTATTCTAAAGAAAGTAGTTCAGAAATGAAGCAAAACTTGTAAGTTTCCCATCTTGTTAGATTACACAAACTAGGAAAGTTTTACCTTGCTGCATTCAACCTTCTTCGTTGGAGAGCAACTGATTCCCAGAATCGAACTAGCTCATTTCACACAGTACAGTGTTCGGCAATGAAGATGTTTTTTTTTCTAAACAAAGTAGTTTAGAAATGAAGTGAAACTTGTAAGTTTTACAGCTTGTTAGATTACACCAACAAGGTAAGGAAGAACTTGCTGCACTCAACCTTCTTAGTAAGAAAGCAACTGATTCCTAGACCGAACGAGCTTATTTCACACAGTATAGGGTTTGGCAATAGAGATGTTTGTTTTCTTAACAAACTACTTTAGAAAAGATGCGAGTCAAGTAACGTATAAATCTTGTTAGATTACACAATCTAGGAAAGTTTCAACTTGCTAACCTCAACCTTCTACCTTGGAAAGCAACTGCTTCTTAGAACCGAACTAGCTTATTTCACATAGTACAGTGTTCGGCATTGAAGATGTTTGTTTTTTACACAAATTAGTTTAGAAATGAAGCGAAACTTGTAAGTTTTACATCTTGTTAGATTACACAAACGAGGAAAGTTTGAACTTGCTGTACTCAACCACCTCCGTAGAAAAGCCACTGATTCGTTGAATCGTACTAGCTTATTTCACACAGTCAGTGTTCGGCAATGAAGATGTTTGTTTCTCAACAAACTATTTTAGAAATGAGCTGAATCTATTAAGTTGTACATCTTTTTAGGATACATTAACAAGGGAAGTTTGAACTTGTTGCACTCAACCTTCTCCGTAGGAAAGCAACTGATTCCTAGACTGACTAGCTTATTTCACACAGTATAGGGTTCAGCAATGAAGATGTTTGTTTTCTAAACAAACTACTTTAGAAATGAGGCGAATAAACTAACGTATACATCATGTTAGATTACACAAACTAGGAAAGTTGAAACTGGCTGCACTCAACCCTCTTAGTAGGAAAGCAACTGATTTCTAGAACCGAACTAGCTTATTTCACACAGGATAGGTTTCAGCAATGAAGATGTTTGTTTTCTAAACAAACTACTTTAGAAATAAGGCGAATAAACTAATGTATATATCATGTTAGATTACACAATCTAGGAACGTTTGAACTGGCTTCACTCAACTCTCTTCGTAGGAAAGCAACTGATTTCTAGAACCGAACTAATCCATTTCACATAGTACAGTGTTCGCCAATGAAGATGTTTCTTTTCTAAACAAAGTAGTTCAGAAATGAAGCGAAACTTGTAAGTTTTACATCTTCTTAGATTACACAAACAATGAAAGTTTGAACTTGTTGTACTCAACCACCTCCGTGGAAAAGCCACTGATTCCTAGAACCGTAGTAGCTTATTTCACACAGTACAGTGTTCGGCAATAAAGATGTTTGTTTGCTCAACAAACTATTTTAGAAATGAGCTTAATCTATTAAATTGTACATCTTTTCAGGATACAGTAACAAGGGAAGTTTGAACTTGTTGCACTCAACCTTCTTTGTAGGAAAGCAACTGATTCCCAGACCGATCTAGCTTATTTCACACAGAATAGGGTTCAGAAATGAAGATGTTTGTTTTCTAAACAAACTACTTTAGAAATGAGGGGAATCAACTAACGTGTATATCATGTTAGATTACACAAACTAGGAAAGTTTGAACTGGCTGCACTCAACCCTCTTCTTAGGAAAGCAACTGATTTCTAGAACCAAACTTGCTTATATCACACAGTACAGTGTTCGTCAATGAAGGTGTTTGTTTTCTAAACAAAGTAGTTCGTACAAGAATCGAAACTTGTAAGTTTTAGATCTTCTTAGATTACACAAACAACGATAGTTTGAACTTGCTGCACTCAACCTTCTACCTTGGAGAGCAACTGATTCCTAGAACCGAACTACCTTATTTCACACAGTACAGTGTTCGGAAATGAAGATGTTTGTTTTCTAAACAAAGTAGTTCAGACATGAAGTTAAACTTGTAAGTTTTAGATCTTCTTAAATTACACAAACGATAGTTTGAACTTGCTCCCCTCAACATTCTACTTTGGAAAGAAACTGCTTCTTAGAACGGAACTAGCTTATTTCACACAGTACAGTGTTCGGCAATGAAGGTGTTTGTTTTCTACACAAAGTAGTTTAGAAATGAAGCGAAACTTGTAAGTTTTACATCTTGTTAGATTACACAAACCAGGAAAGTTTGAACTTGCTGTACTCAACCACCTCCGTAGTAAAGCCACTGATTCCTAGAACTGTACTAGCTTATTTCACACAGTACACTGTTCGGCAATGAAGATGTTTGTTTTCGAAACAAACTGTTTTAGAAATGAGCGGAATCTATTAACTTGTCCATCTTATTAGGATACATTAACAAGGTAAGTTTGAACTTGTTGCACTCAACATTCTTCGTAGGAAAGCAACTGATTCCTAGACCAAACTAGAAATTTCACACAGTATAGGGTTCAGCAATGAAGATGTTTGTTTTCTAAACAAACTGCTTTAGAAATGAGTCGAATCAACAAACATATACATCATGTTACATTACACAAACTAGGAAAGTTTGAACTGGCTGCACTAAAACCACTTCGTAGGAAAGCAACTGATTTCTAGAAGGGAAATACTTATTTCAAACAGTACAGGGTTTGCCAATGAAGATGTTGTTTTCTTAACAAAGTAGTTCAGAAATGAAGCTAAACTTGTAAGTTTTACATCTTCTTAGATTACACAAACAACGATAGTTTGAACTTGCTGCACTCAACCATATACCTTGGAAAGCAACTGATTCCTAGAACCGAACTACCTTATTTCACACAGTACAGTGTTCACAAATGAAGATGTTTGTTTTCTAAACAAAGTAGTTCAGAAATGAAGCGAAACTTGTAAGTTTAACATCTTCTTAGATTACACAAACAACGATACTTTGAAGTTGCTGCACTCAACCTTCTACGTTGGAAAGCAACTGATTCCTTGAACCGAACTAGCTTATTTCACACAGTACAGTGTTCGGCAATGAAGATGTTGGCTTTCCAAACAAAGTAGTTTAGAAATGAAGCGAAACTTGTAAGTTTTACATCTTCTTAGATTACACAAACAACGTTAGTTTGAACTTGGTGCACTCAACCTTCTACCCTGGAAAGTAACTGATTCCTAGAACCGAACTAGCTTATTTCACACAGTACAGTGTTCAGCAATGAAGACGTTTGTTTTGTCAACACACTATTTTAGAAATGAGCTAAACCTATTAAGTTGTACATCTTTTTAGGATACACTAACAAGGAAAGGTTGAACTTGTTGCACTCAACCTTCTTCGTAGGAAAGCAACTGATTCCTAGACCGAACTAGCTTATTTCACACAGTATAGTGTTTGACAATGAAGATGTTTGCTTTCCAAACAAAGTAGTTTAGAAATGAAGCGAAACTTGTAGGTTGTACATCTTGTTAGATTACACAAACAAAGAGAGTTTGAACTTGCTGTACTCAACCTTCTTCATAGGAAAGCAACTGATTTCTAGAACCGAAATAGCTTATTTCACAAAGCACATTATATGGCAATGAAGATGTTTGTTTTATAAAGAAAGTACAGTAGAAACGAGGCGATTCTAGTAAGTTGTATATCTTGTTAGATTACATTAACAAGGAAAGTTTGAACTTGCTGCACTCAACCTTCTTAGGAAAGCAACTGATTTCTACAACCGAACTAGCTTATTTCACACAGTACAGTGTTCAGCAATGAAGATGTTTGTATTCTAAACAAAGTCGTTCAGAAATGAAGCAAAACTTGTAAGTTTCCCATCTTGTTAGATTACACAAACTAGGAAAGTTTTAACTTGCTGCATTCAACCTTCTTCGTTGGAGAGCAACTGATTCCTAGAACCGAACTAGCTCATTTCACACACTACAGTGTTCGGCAGTGAAGATGTTTGTTTTCTAAACAAAGTAGTTTAGAAAAGAAGCGAAACTTGTTAGTTTTATAGCTTGTTAGATTACACAATCAAGGTAAGGAAGAACTTGCTGCACTCAACTTTCTTAGTAGGAAAGCAACTGATTCCTAGACCAAACCAGCTTATTTCACACAGTATAGGGTTCGGCAATAGAGATGTTTGTTTTCTTAACAAACTACTTTAGAAAGGAGGCGAATCAACTAACGTATACATATTGTTAGATTACATAATCTAGGAAAGTTTCCACTTGCTGCCCTCAACCTTCTACCTTGCTTCTTAGAACCGAACTAGCTTTTTTCACGCAGTACAGTGTTCGGCATTGAAGATGTTTGTTTTTTACACAAATTAGTTTAGAAATGAAGGGAAACTAGGAAGTTTTACATCTTGTTAGATTACACAAGCAAGGAAAGTTTGAACTTGCTGCACTCAACCACTTCTGCAGAAAAGCCACTGATTCCTAGAACAGTACTAGCTTATTTCACACAGTACAGTGTTCGGCAATGAAGACGTTTGTCTTCTCAACAAATTGCTTTAGAAATGAGGTGAATCTATTAAGTTGTACACCTTTTTAGATTACATTAACAAGGAATGTTTGAACTTGTTGCACTCAACCAGCTCCGTAGAAAAGCAACTGATTCCTAGAACAGAACTAGCTTATTTCACACAGTACAATGTTCGGCAATGAAGATGTTTGCTTTCCAAACAAAGTAGTTTAGAAATGAAGCGAAACTTGTAAGTTGTACATCTTGTTAGATTACACAAACAAAGAGAGTTTGAACTTGCTGCACTCAACCTTCTTCGTAGGAAAGCAACTGATTTCTATAACCGAAACATCTTATTTCACAAAGTACATTATATGGCAATGAAGATGTTTGTTTTATAAAGAAAGTACAGTAGAAATGAGGCGATTCTAATAGGTTGCATATCTTGTTAGATTACATTAACAAGGAAAGTTTGAACTTGTTGCACTCAACTTTCTTAGTAGGAAAGCAACTGATTCCTAGAACCGAACTAGCTTATTTCACACAGTACAGTGTTCAGCAATGAAGATGTTTGTATTCTAAAGAAAGTAGTTTAGAAATGAAGCTAAACTTGTAAGTTTTACATCTTCTTAGATGACACAAACAACGTTAGTTTGAACTTGGTGCACTCAACCTTATACCTTGGAAAGCAACTGATTCCTAGAACCGAACTAGCTTATTGCACACAGTACAGTGTTCGGAAATGAAGATGTTTGCTTTCCAAACAAAGTAGTTTAGAAATGAAGCGAAACGTGTAGGTTGTACAACTTGTTAGATTACACAAACAAAGAGAGTTTGAACTTGCTGCACTCAACCTTCTTCGCAGGAAAGCAACTGATTTCTAGAACCGAAACAGCTTATTTCACAAAGCACATTATATGGCAATGAAGATGTTTGTTTTATAAAGAAAGTACATTAGAAATGAAGCGATTCTAATAAGTTGCATATCTTGTTAGATTACATTATCAAGGAAAGTTTGAACTTGCTGCACTCAACCTTCTTCATCGGAAAGCAACTGATTCCTAGAACCGAACTAGCTTATTGCACACAGTACAGTGTTCAGCAATTTAAGAAGTTTGTATTCTAAAGAAAGTAGTTTAGAAATGAAGCTAAACTTGTAAGTTTTACATCTTCTTGGATTACACAAATTACGTTAGTTTGAACTTGGTGCACTCAACTTTCTACCTTGGAAAGCAACTGATTCCTAGAACTGAACTAGCTTATTGCACACAGTACAGGGTTCAGCAATGAAGATGTTTGCTTTCCAAACAAAGTAGTGTAGAAATGAAGCGAAACTTGTAAGTTGTACATCTTGTTAGATTACACAAACAACGATAGTTTGAACTTGCTGCACTCAACCTTCTACGTTGGAAAGCAACTGATTCCTAGAAAAGAAATAGCTTATTTCACACAGTACAGTGTTCGGCAATGAAGATGTTTGTTTTCTCAACAAACTATTTTAGAAATGAGCTGAATCTATTAAGTTGTACATCTTTTTAGGATACATTAAAAAGGGACGTTTGAACTTGTTGCACTCAACCTTCTTCGTAGGAAAGCAACTGATTCCTAGACAGAACGAGCTTATTTCACACAGTATAGGGTTTGGCAATAGAGATGTTTGTTTTCTAAACAAACTACTTTAGAAAGGAGGCGAATCATCTAACGTATACATCTTGTTAGATTCCACAATCTAAGAAAGTTTCAACTTGCTCCCCTCAACATTCTACTTTGGAAAGAAACTGCTTCTTAGAACGGAACTAGCTTATTTCACACAGTACAGTGTTCGGCAATGAAGGTGTTTGTTTTCTACACAAAGTAGTTTAGAAATGAAGCGAAACTTGTAAGTTTTACATCTTGTTAGATTACACAAACAAGGAACGTTTGAACTTGCTGTACTCACCCACCTCTGTAGTAAAGGCCCTGATTCCTAGTACCGTACTAGCTTATTTCATACAGTAGAGTGTTCGCCAAGGAAGATGTTTGTTTTCTCAACAAACTATTTTAGAAATGAGCTGAATCTATTAAGTTGTACATCTTTTTAGGATACATTAACAAGGGAAGTTTGAACTTGTTGCACTCAACCTTCTTCGTAGGAAAGCAACTGATTCTTAGACCGAACTAGCTTATTTCACACAGTATAGGGTTCAGCAATGAAGATGTTTGTTTTCTAAACAAAGTAGTTTAGAAATGAAGCGAAACTTGTAAGTTTTACATGTTGTTATATTACACAAACAAGCAAAGTTTGAACTTGCTGTACTCAACCACCTCCGTAGAAAAGGCACTGATTCCTAGAACGGAACTAGCTTATTTCACACAGTACAGTGTTCGGCAATGAAGATGTTTGTTTTCTCAGCAAAGTACTTTAGAGATGAGGTGAATCTATTAAGTTTTACATCTTGTTAGATTACACAAACAAGGAAAGTTTTAACTTGCTGCACTCAACCTTCTTCATAGGAAAGCAACTGATATCTAGAACCGAACTACCTTATTTCATACAATATAGCGTTCGGCAATGAAGATGATTGCTTTCCAAACAAAGTAGTTTAGAAATGAGGCGTAACTTGTAAGTTGTACATCTTGTTAGATTATACAAACAAAGAGAGTTTGAACTTGCTGCAATCAACCTTTTTAGTAGGAAAGCAACTGATTTCTAGAACCGAAACAGCTTATTTCACAAAGTACATTATATGGCAATGAAGATGTTTCTTTTATAAAGAAAGTACAGTAGAAATGAGGCGATTCTAACAAGTTGTATATCTTCTTAGATTACATTAACAGGGAAAGCTTGAATTTGCTGCACTCAACCTTCTTAAAAAAGCAACTGATGTCTAGAACCGAACTAGCTTATGTCACGCAGTACAGTATTCGGCAATGAAGATGTTTGTATTCGAAACAAAGTAGTTCAGAAATGAAGCAAAACTTGTCAGTTTTCCATCTTGTTAGTTTACACAAACTAGGAAAGTTTTAGCTTGCTGCACTCAACTTTCTTCTTAGGAAAGCAACTGATTCCTAGAACCGAACTAGCTTATTTCACACAGTACAGTGTTCGGCAATGAAGATGTTTGTTTTCTAAACAGAGTAGTTTAGGAATGAAGCGAAACTTGTAAGTTTTACAGCTTGTTAGATTACACAAACAAGGTTAGTAAGAACTTACTGCACTCAACCTTCTTAGTAGGAAATCAACTGATTCCTAGACTGAACAAGCTTATTTCACACAGTATTGGTTCGGCAATAGAGGTGTTTGTTTTCTAAACAAAATACTTTAGAAAGGAGGCGAATCAACTAACGTATACTTCTTGTTAGATAACACAATCTAGGTAAGTTTCAACTTGCTGCCCTCAACCTTATACTTTGGAAAGAAACTGCTTCTTAGAACCTAACTAGCTTATTTCACACAGTACAGTGTTCAGCAAGGAAGATGTCTGTTTTATCAACAAAGTATTTTAGAAATGAGCTGAATCTATTAAGTTGTACATCTTTTTAGGATACATTAACAAGGGAAGTTCGAACTTGTTGCACTCAACCTTCTTTGTAGGAAAGCAACTGTTTCCTAGACTGAACTAGCTTATTTCACACAGTAGAGGGTTCAGGAATGAAGATGTTTGTTTTCTAAACAAACTACTTTAGAAATGAGGCGAATCAACTAACGTATACATCATGTTAGATTACACAAACTAGGAAAGTTTGAACTGGCTGCACTCAACCTTCTTCGTAGGAAAGCAACTGATTTCTAGAACCGAACTAGATTATTTCACACAGTACAGTTTCGCCAATGAAGATGTTGGTTTTCTAAACAAAGTAGTTCAGAAATGAAGCGAAACTTGTAAGTTTTACATCATCTTAGATTACACAAACAACAGTAGTTTAAACTTGCTGCACTCAACCTTCTACCTTGGAAAGCAACTGATTCCTAGAACCGAACTAGATTATTTCATAAAGTACAGTGTTCGGCAATGAAGACGTTTGTTTTCTCAGCAAACTGCTTTCGAAATGAGGTGAATCTATTAAGTTGTACATCTTTTTAGATTACAATAAAAAGGAAAGTTTGAACTTGTTGCACTCAACCAGCTCCGTAGAAAAGCAACTGATTTATAGGACCGAACTAGCTTATTTCACACAATACAGTGTTCGGAAATCAAGATGTTTGTTTTCTCAGCAAACTACTTTAGAAATGAGGTGAATCTATTAAGTTTTACATCTTGTTAGATTATACAAACAAGGAAAAGTTTTAACTTGCTGCACTCAACCTTCTTTGTAGGACAGCAACTGATTCCTAGAACCGAACTAGCTTATTTCACACAGTACAGTGTTCGGCAATGAAGATGTTTGCTTTCCAAACAAAGTAGGTTACAAGTGAAGCGAAACTTGTAATTTGTACATCTTGTTAGATTACACAAACAAAGAGAGTTTGAACATGCTGCACTCAACCTTCTTCGTAGGAAAGCAACTGATTTCTAGAACCGAAACAGCATATTTCACAAAGTACATTATATGGCAATGAAGATGTTTGTTTTATAAAGAAAGTACAGTAGAAATGAGGCGATTCTAATAAGTTCTATATCTTGTTAGATTACATTAACAGGGGAAGTTTGAACATGTTTCACTCAACCTTCTTCGTAGGAAAGCAACTGATTCCTAGAACCGAACTAGCTTATTTCACACAGTATAGTGTTCGGCAATGAAGATGTTTGCTTTCCAAACAATGTAGTTTGGAAATGAAGCGAAACTTGTAAGTTGTACATCTTGTTAGATTACACTAACAAAGAGAGTTTGAACTTGCTGCACTAAGCCTTCTACGTTGGAAAGAAACTGCTTCTTAGAACCGAACTAGCTTATTTCACACAGTACAGTGTTCGGTAATGAAGATGTTTGTTTTCTACACAAAGGAGTTTAGAAAAGAATTGAAACTTGTAAGTTTTACATCTTGTTAGATTTCACAAACAAGGAAAGTTTGAACTTGCTGTACTCAACTACCTCCGTAGAATAGCCACTGTTTCCTAGAACCGTACTAGCTTATTTCGCACAGTATAGTGTTTGGCAATGAAGATGTTTGTTTTCTCAACAAACTACTTTAGAAATAGCTGAATCTATTAAAATGTACATCTTTTTAATATACATTAACAAGGGAAGTTTGAACTTGTTGCACTCAACCTTCTTCGTAGGAAAGCAACTGATTCCTAGACTGAACTAGCTTATTTCACACAGTATAGGGTTCAGCAATGAAGATGTTTGTTCTCTAAACAAACTACTTTAGAAATGAGGCGAATCAACTAACGTATACATCATGTTAGATTACATAAACTAGGAAAGTTTGAACTGGCTGCACCCAACCCTCTTCGTAGGAAAGCAACTGATTTCTAGAACCGAACTAGCTTATTTCACACAGTACAGTGTTCGCCAATGAAGATGTTTGTTTTCTAAATGAAGTAGTTTAGAAATGAAGCGAAACTTGTAAGTTTTACATCTTGTTAGATTACACAAACAAGGAAAGTTTGATCCTCCTATAGTCAACCACCTCCGTAGAAAAGCCACTGAATCCTAGGAAAGCAACTGATTCCTAGAACCGAACTAGCTTATTTCACACAGTACAGTGTTCGGCAATGAAGATGTTTGTTTACTAAAGAAAGTACAGTAGAAATGAGGTGATTGTAATAAGTTGTATATCCTGTTAGATTACATTAACAAGGAAAGTTTTAACTTGCTGCACTCAACCTTCTTCGTAGGAAAGCAACTGATTCCTAGAACCGAACTAGCTTATTTCACACAGTACAGTGTTCAGCAATGAAGATGTTTGCTTTCCAAACAAAGTAGTTTAGAAATGTAGCAAAACTTGTAAGTTGTACATCTTGTGAGATTACACAAATAAAGAGAGTTTGAACTTGCTGCACTCAGTCTTCTTCGTAGGAAAGAAACTGATTTCTAGAAATGAAACAGCTTATTGCACAAAGTACATTATATGTCAATGAAGTTGTTTGTTTTATAAAGAAAGTACAGTAGAAATGAGGCGAATAAGTTGTATATCTTCTTAGATTACATTAACAAGCAAAGTTTGAACTTGCTGCACTCAACCTTGTTAGGAAAGCAACTGATTTCTAGGACCGAACTAGCTTATTTCACACAGTACAGTGTTCGAAAATGAAGATGTTTGTATTCTAAAGAAAGTAGTTCAAAAATGAAGCAAAACTTGTAAGATTTCCATCTTGTTAGATGACACAAACTAGGAAAGTTTTAACTTGCTGCCCTCAACCTTCTACCTTGGAAAGAAACTGCTTCTTAGAACAGAACTAGCTTATTTCACACAGTACAGTGTTTGGCAATGAAGAAGTTTGTATTCTCAAAAACTGCTTTAGAAATGAGGTGAATCTATTAAGTTGTACATCTTTTTAGATTACATTAACAAGGTAAGTTTGAACTTGTTGCACTCAACCAGCTCCGTAGAAAAGCAACTGATTCCTAGAACCGTACTAGCTTATTTCACGCAGTACAGTGTTCGGCAAGGAAGATGTTTGTTTTCTCAACCAACTATTTTGGAAATGAGCTGAATCTATTAAGTTGTACTTCCTTTTAGGATAAAGTATAAAGGGAAGTTTGAACTTATTGCACTCAAACTTATTGGTACGAAAGCAACTGATTCCTAGACCGAAGTAGCATATTACAGACAGTATAGGGTTCAGCAATGAAGATGTTTGTTTTCTAAACAAACTAAGTCAGAAATAAGTCGAATCAACTAACGAATACATCATGTTAGATTACACAAACTAGGAAAGTTTGAACTGGATGCACTCAACCTTCTTAGCAGGAAAGCAACTGATTCCTAGACCGAACGAGCTTATTTCACACAGTATAGGGTTCGGCAATACAGATGTTTGTTTTCTAACCCAACTACTTTAGAAAGGAGGCGAATCAACTAACGTATACATCTTGTTAGATTACACAACCTATGAAAGTTTATACTTGCTGCCGTCAACCTTCTACCTTGGAAAGAAACTGCTTCTTAGAACCGAACTAGCTAATTTCACACAGTACAGTATTCAGCAATGAAGATGTTTGTTTTCTCAATAAACTATTTTAGAAATGAGCTGAATCTATTAAGTTGTACATCTTTTTAGGATACAGTAACAAGGGAAGTTTGAACTTGTTGCACTAAACTTTCTTCGTAGGAAAGCAACTGATTCCTAGACCGAACTAGCTTATTTCAAACAGTACAGAGTTCGGCAATGAACACCTTTGTTTTCTAAAAAAGTAGTTTTGAAATGAATCGAAACTTGTAAGTTTTACAGCTTGTTAGAGTACCGAACAGGGTAAGTAAGAAGTTGCTGCACTCAACCTTCTTAGTAGGAAAGCAAATGATACCTAAACCGAACCAGCTTATTTCACACAGTATAGGGTTCGGCAATAGAGATGTTTGTTTTCTAAACAAAATACTTTAGAAAGGAGGCGAGTCAAGTAACGTATATATCTTGTTAGATTACACAATCTAGGAAAGTTTCAACTGGCTGCCCTTAACCTTCTACCTTGGAAAGAAACTGCTTCTTAGGACCGAACTAGCTTATTTCAAACAGTACAGTGTTTGGCAATGAAGATGTTTGTATTCTACACAAAGTAGTTTAGAAATGAAGCGAAACTTGTAAGTTTTACATCTTGTTAGATTACACAAACAAGGAAAGTTTGAACTTGCTATACTCAACCACCTCCGTAGAAAAGCCACTGATTCTTAGAACCGAACTAGCTTATTTCACACAGTACAGTGTTCGGCAATGAAGATGTTTGTTTTCTCAACAAACTATTTCAGAAATGAGCTGAATCTATTAAGTTGTACATCTTTTTCGGATACAGTAACAAGGAAAGTTTGAACTTGTTGCACTCAACCTTCCTCGTAGGAAAGCAACTGATTCCAAGACCGAACTAGCTTATTTCACACAGTATAGGGGTCAGCAATGAAGATGTTTGTTTTCTAAACAAACTACTTTAGAAATGAGGCGAATCAACTAACGTATACATTATCTTAGATTACACAAACTAGGAAAGTTTGAACTGGCTGCACTCAACCCTCTTCGTAGGAAAGCAACTGATTTCTAGAACAGAACTAGCTTATTTCACTCAGTACAGTGTTCGCCAATGAGGATGTTTGTGTTCTAAACAAAGTAGTTCAAAAATGAAGCGAAACTTGTAAGTTTTACATCTTCTTAAATTACACAAACAACGATAGTTTGAACTTGCTGCACTCAACATTCTACTTTTGAAAGCAACAGATTTCTAGAACCAAACTAGCGTATTTCACACAGTACAGTGTTCACCAATGAAGATGTTTGTTTTCTAAACAAAGTAGTTCAGAAATGAAGCGAAACTTGTAAGTTTTACATCTTCTTAGATTACACAAACAACGATAGTTTGAACTTGCTGCACTCAACCTTTTACCTTGGAAAGCAACTGATTCCTAAACCGAATTAGCTTATTTCACACAGTACAGTGTTCGGCAATGAAGATGTCTGTTTTCTCCGCAAACTACTTTAGAAATGAGGTGAATCTATTAAGTTTTGCATCTTTTTAGATTGCACAAACAAGGGAATTTTAACTTGCTGGACTCAAGCTTCTTCGTAGGAAAGCAACTGATTTCTAGAACTGAACTACCTTATTTCACAAAGTACCGTGTTCGCAAATGAAGATGTTTGTTTTCTGAACAAAGTAGTTCAGAAATGAAGGGAAACTTGTAAGTTTTACATCTTCTTAGATTACACAAGCAACGATAGTTTGAATGTCTGCACTTAACCTTCTACCTTGGAAAGTAACTGATTCCTAGAACCGAACTAGTGTATTTCACATAGTACAGAGTTCGGCAATTATGATGTTTGTTTTCTAAACAAAGTAGTTTAGAAAAGAAGCGAAACTTGTAACTTTTACATCTTGTTAGATTACACAAAAAAGGAAAATTTGAATTTGCTGTACTCAACGAACCTCCGTAGAAAAGCCACTGATTCCTAGAACCGTACTAGCTTTTTTCACACAGTACAGGGTTTGGCAATGAAAATGTTTGTTTTCTGAACAAACTAATTTAGAAAAGAGCTTAATCTATTAAGTTGTACATCTTTTTAGGATACATTAACAAGGGAAGTTTGAACTTGCACTCAATCTTCTTCATAGGAAAGCAACTGATTCCTAGACCGAACTAGCTTATTTCACACAGTATAGGGTTCAGGAATGAAGATGTATGTTTTCTAAACAAACTGCTTTACAAATGAGGCGAATCAACTACCGTATACATCATGTTAGATTCCACAAACTAGGAAAGTTTGAACTGGCTGCACTCAACCTTCTTCGGAGGAAAGCAACAGATTTCTAGAAACGAATGAGCTTATTTCACACACTACAGTGTTCGCCAATGAAGATGTTTGTTTTCTAAACATAGTAGTTCAGAAATGAAGTGAAACTTGTAAGTTTTACATCTTCTTAGATTACACAAACAACGATAGTTTGAACTTGCTGCACTCAACCTTCTACTTTGGAAAGCAACTGAACCATAGAAGCGAAATTGCTTATTTCACGCAGTACAGTGTTTGGCAATGAAGATGTTTGTTTTCTAAACAAAGTAGTTTAGAAATGAAGCGAAACTTGTAAGTTTTACAGCTTGTTAGATTACACAAACAAGGTAAGTAAGAACTTCCGGCGCTCAACATTCTTAGTAGGAAAGCAACTGATTCCTAGACCGAATGAGCTTATTTCACACAGTATAGGGTTCAGCAATGAAGATGTTTGTTTTCTAAACAAACTGCTTTAAAAAGGAGGAGAATCAAAAAACGTATACATCTTGTTAGATTACACAATCTAGGAAAGTTTCAACTCTCTGCCCTCAACCTTCTACCTTGGAAAGAATCTGATTCTTAGAACCGAACTAGCTTATTTCACACAGTACAGTGTTCGGCAATGAAGATGTTTGTTTTCTCAACAAAGTAGTTTAGAAATGAAGCGAAACTTGTAAGTATTACATCTTGTTAGATTACACAAACAAGGAAAGTTTGAACTTGCTGTACTCAACCACCTCCGTAGAAAAGCCACTGATTCTGAGAACCGTACTAGCTTATTTCACACAGTACAGTGTTCGGCAATGAAGATGTTTGTTTTCTAAACAAAGTAGTTTAGAAATGAAGCGAAACTTGTAAGTTTTACAGTTTGTTAGATTCCACAAACAAGGTAAGGAAGAACTTGGTGCACTCAACCACCTTCATAGAAAAGCAACTGATTCCTAGACCCAACTAGCTTATTTCACACAGTATAGTGTTCGGCAATGAAGATGTTTGTTTTCTTAACAAACTATTTTAGAAATGAGCCGAATCAATTAAGTTGTATGCATCTTGTTAGGACACAAAACAAGGAAAGTTTGAACTTGCTGCACTCAACCTTCTACCTTGGAAAGCAACTGCTTCTTAGAACCGAACTAGCTTATTTCACACAGTACAGTGTTCAGCAATGAAGATGTTTGTTTTCTAAACAAAGTAGTACAGAAATGAAGCGAAACTTGTAAGTTTTACATCATGTTAGATTACACAAACTAGGAAAGTTGGAACTGCCTGCACTCAACCCTCTTCGTAGGAAAGCAACTGATTTCTAGATCCGAACTAACCTATTTCACACAGTACAGTGTTCGCCAAGGAAGATGTTTGTTTTCTAAACAAAGTAGATCAGAAATGAAGCGAAACTTGTAAGTTTTACATCTTCTTAGATTACACAAACAATGAAACTTTGAACTTGCTGTACTCAACCACCTCCGTAGAAAAGACACTAATTCCTAGAACCGTACTAGCTTATTTCACACAGTACAGTGTTCGGCAATGAAGATGTTTGTTTTCTCAACAAACTATTTTAGAAAGAAGCTGAATCTATCAAGTTGTACATCTTTTTAGGATACAGTAACAAGGGAAGTTTGAACTTGTTGCACTCAACCTTCTTCGTAGGAAAGCAACTGATTCCTAGACCGAACTAGTTTCTTTCACACAGTATAGGGTTCAGCAATGAAGCTGTTTGTTTTCTAAATAAACTACTTTAGAAATGAGGCAAATCAACTAATGTATACACCATGTTAGATTACACATACTAGGAAAGATTGAACTGGCTGCACTCAACCCTCTTCATAGGAAAGCAACTGATTTCTAGAACCGAACTAACCTATTTCACACAGTACAGGGTTCGCCAATGAAGATGTTTGTTTTCTAAACAAAGTAGTTCAGACATGAAGCGAAACTTGTACGTTTTACATCTTCTTACATTACACAAACAACGATATTTTGAACTTGCTGCCCTCAACCTTCTACCTTGGAAAGCAACGGATTCCTAGAACCGAACTACCTTATTTACACAGTACAGTGTTCGGCAAAGAAGAAGTTTGTTTTATGCACAAAGTAGTTTAGAAATGAAGGGAAACTTGTAAGTTTTGATTCTTGTTAGATTACACAAACAAGGAAAGTTTGAGCTTGCTGTACTCAACCACCTCTGTAGAAAAGCCACTGATTCCTAGAACCGTACTAGCTTATTTCACACTGTACAGTGTTCGGCAATGAAGATGTTTGTTTTCTCAACAAACTATTGTAGAAAGGAGCTGAATCTATTGAGTTGTATATCTTTTTAGGATACATTAACAAGGTATGTTTGAACTTGTTGCACTCAACCATCTTCGTAGGAAAGCAACTGATTCCTAGACCGAACTAGCTTATTTCACACAGTATAGGGTTCGGCAATGAAGATGATTGTTTTCTAAACAAACTACTTTAGAAATGACGTGAATCAAATAACGTATGTATCATGTTAGATTACACAAACTCTGAAAGTTTGAACTTGCTGCACTCAACCCTCTTCGTAGGAAAGCAACTGATTTCTAGAAGGGAACTACTTATTTCACACAGTACAGTGTTTGCCAATGAAGATGTTTGTTTTCTAAAAACGTAGGACAGAAATGAAGCGAAATTTGTAAGTTTTACATCTTGTTAGATTGCACAAACAAGGAAAGTTTGAACTTGCTGCCCTCAACATTCTACCTTGGAAAGCAACTGATTCCTAGAACCGAACTAGCTTATTTACACAGTACAGTGTTTGGCAAAGAAGAAGTTTGTTTTTTACACAAATTAGCTTAGAAATGAAGCGAAACTTGTAAGTTTTACATCTTGTTAGTTTACACAAACAAGGAAAGATTGAACTTGCTGTACTCAACCATCTCCGTAGAAAAGCCACTGTTTCCTAGAACCATACTAGCTTATTTCACACAGTACAGTGTTCGGCAATGAAGATGTTTGTTTTCTCAACAAACTATTTTAGAAATGAGCTGAATCTATTAAGTTGTATATCTTTTTACGACACATTTACAAGGGAAGTTTGAACTTGTTGCCCTCAACCTTCTTCGTAGGAAAGCAGCTGATTCCTAGACCGAACTAGCTCATTTCACACAGTATAGGGTTCAGCAATGAAGATGTTTGTTTTCTAAACAAACTACTTTAGAAATGATGCGAATCACCTAATGTATACATCATGTTAGATTACACAAACTAGGAAAGTTTGAACTGGCTGCACTCAACCCTCTTCGTAGGAAAGCAACTGATTTCCAAAACCGAAGTAACCTATTTCACACAGTACAGCGTTCGGCAATGAAGATGTTTGTTTTCTCAAAAAACTATTTTAGAAATGAGCTGAATCTATTAAGTTGTACATCTTTTTAGGATACATTACCAAGGGAAGTTTGAACTTGTTGCACTCAACCTTCTTTGTAGGAAAGCAACTGATTCCTAGAACAAACTAGCTTATTTCACACAGTACAGTGTTCGGCAATGAAGATGTTTGCTTTCCAAAGTAGTTTAGAAATGAAGCGAAATTTGTAGGTTGTACATCTTGTTAGATTACACAAACAAAGAGAGTTTGAACTTGCTACACTCAACCTTCTTCGTAGGAAAGCAACTGATTTCTAGAACCGAAACAGCTTATCTAACATAGTACATTATATGGAAATGAAGGTGTTTATTTTATAAAGAAAGTACAGTAGAAATGAGGCGATTCTAATAAGTTGTATATCTTGTTAGATTACATTAACAAGGAAAGTTTGAACTTGCTGCACTCAACCTTCTTAGGAAAGCAACTGATTTCTACAACCGAACTAGCTTATTTCACACAGTACAGTGTTCGGCAATGAAGATGTTTGTATTCTAAACAAAGTAGTTCAGAAATGAAGCAAAACTTGTAAGTATCCCATCTTATTAGATTACACAAACTAGGAAAGATTTCACTTGCTGCATTCATCCTTCTTTGTTGGAGAGCAACTGATTCCTAGAACCGAACTAGCTCATTTCACACAGTTCAGTGTTCGGCAATGAAGATGTTTCTTTTCTAAACAAAGTAGTTTAGAAATGAAGCGAAACTTGTAAGTTTTACAGGTTGTTAGAATACACAAACAAGGTAAGGAAGAACTTGTTGCACTCAACCTTCTTGGTAGGAAAGCAACTGATTCCTAGACCGAACGAGCTTATTTCACACAGTATGGTGTTCGGCAATAGAGATGTTTGTTTTCTTAACAAACTACTTTAGAAAGGAGGCGAATCAAGTACCGTATACATATTGTTAGATTACACAATCTAGGAAAGTTTCAACTTGCTGCCCTCAACCTTCTACCTTGGAAAGCAACTGCTTCTTAGAAACGAACTAGCTTATTTCACACAGTACAGTGTTCGGCATTGAAGATATTTGTTTTTTACACAAATTAGTTTAGAGATGAAGCGAAACTTGTAAGTTTTGCATCCTGTTAGATTACACAAAGAAAGAAAGTTTGAACTTGCTGTACTCTACCACCTCCGTAGAAAAGCCACTGATTCCTAAAACCGTACTAGCTTATTTCACACTGTACAGTGTTCGGCACTGAAGATGTTTGTTTTCTCAACAAACTATTTTTAAAATGAGCTGAATCTATTAAGTTGTACATCTTTTTAGGATACAGTAACAAGGGAAGTTTGAACTTGTTGCACTCAACCTTCTTCGTCGGAAAGCAACTTATTCCTAGACCGAACTAGCTTATTTCACACAGGATAGGGTTCAGCAATGCAGATGTTTGTTTTCTAAACAAACTAATTTAGAAATGAGGCGAATGAACTAAAGTATATATCATGTTAGATTACACAAACTAGGAAAGTTTAAACTGGCTGCACTCAGCACTCTTCGTAGGAAAGCAACTAATTTCTAAAACCGAACTAGCGTATTTCACACAGGATAGGGTTCAGCAATGAAGATGTTTGTTTTCTAAACAAACTACTTTAGAAATTAGGCGAATCAACTAACGTATACATCATGTTAGATTACACAAACTAGGAAAGGTTGAACTGGCTGCACTCAACCCTCTTCGTAAGAAAGCAACTTATTTCTAGAACCGAACTAACCTGTTTCACACAGTACAGTGTTTCCCAATGAAGATGTTTGTTTTCTAAACAAAGTACTTCATACATGATGCGAAACTTGAACGTTTATATCTTCTTAGATTACACAAACAACGATATTTTGAACTTGCTGCCCTCAACCTTCTACCTTGGAAAGCAACTGATTCCTAGAACCGAACTAGCTTATTTCACACAGTACAGTGTTCGGCAAAGAATATGTTTGATTTCTACACAAAGTAGTTTAGAAATGAAGCGAAACTTGTAAGTTTTACATCTTGTTAGATTACACAAACAAGGACAGTTTGAACTTGCTGTACTCAACCACCTCCGTAGAAAAGCCACTGATTACTAGAACCGTACTAGCTTATTTCACACAGTACAGGGTTCGGCAATGAAGATGTTTGTTTTCTCAACAAACTATTTTAGAAATTAGCTGAATCTATTAAGTTGTACATCTTATTAGGATACAGTAACAAGGGAAGTTTGAACTTGTTGCACTCAACATTCTTCGTAGGAAAGCAGCTGATTCCTACACCGAACTAGCTTATTTCACAGAGTATAGGGTTCAACAATGAAGATGTTTGTTTTCTAAACAAACTACTTTAGAAATGAGTCGAATCAACTAACGTATATATCATGTTAGATTACACAAACTAGGAAAGTTTGAACTGGCTGCACTCAACCCACTTCGTAGGAAAGCAACTGATTTCTAGAAGGAAACTACTTGTTTCACACACTACAGTGTTTGCCAATGAAGATGTTTGTTTTCTAAACGATGTAGTTCAGAAATGAAGCGAAACTTGTAAGTTTTACATCTTCTTAGATTACATAAACAACGATAGTTTGAACTTGCTGCACTCATCCTTCCACAATGGAAAGCAACTGATTCCTAGACCGAACGAGCTTATTTCACACAGTATAGGGTTCGGCAATAGAGACATTTGTTTTCTTAACAAACTACTTTAGAAAGGAGGCGAATCAAGTAACGTATACATCTTGTTAGATTACACAATCTAGGAAAGTTGCAACTTCCTGCCGTCAACCTTCTACCTTGGAAAGCAACTGCTTCTTAGAACCGAACTAGCTTAATTCACACAATACAGTGTTCGGCATTGAATATGTTTGTTTTTTACACAAATTAGTTTAGAATTGAAGCGAAACTTGTAAGTTTTACATCTTGTTAGATTACACAAACAAGGAAAGTTTGAACTTGCTGTACTCAACCACCTCCGTAGAAAAGCCACTGATTCCTAGAACCGTACTAGCTTATTTGACACAGTATAGGGTTCATCAATGAAGATGTTTGTTTTCTAAACAAACTACTTTAGAAATGAGGCGAATCAACTAACGTATACATCATGTTAGATTACACAAACTAGGAAAGTTCGAACTGGCTGTACTCAACCCCCTTCGTAGGAAAGCAACTGATTTCTAGAACCGAACTTACCCATTTCTCACAGTACAGTGTTTGCCAATGAAGATGTTTGTTTTCTAAATAAAGTAGTTCAGAAATGAAGGGAAACTGGTAAGTTTTACATCTTCTTAGATTACACAAACAAGGAAAGTTTGAACTTGCTGTACTCAACCACCTCCGTAGAAAAGGCAACGATTCCTAGAGTCGAACTACCTAATTTAACACAGTACAGTGTTCGGCAATGAAGATGTTTGTTTTCTCAACAAACTATTTTAGAAATGAACTGATTCTCTTAAGTTGTACATCTTTTTAGGATACAGGAACAAGGGAAGTTTGAACTTGTTGCACTCAACCTTTTTCATAGGAAAGCAACTGATTCCTAGACCGAACTAGCTTCTTTCACACAGTATATGGTTCAGCAATGAAGATGTTTGTTTTCTAAACAAACTGCTTTAGAAATGAGGCGAATCAACTAACGTATATATCATGTTAGTTTACACAAACTAGGAAAGTTGAAACTGGCTGCACTCAGCCCTCTTCGTAGGAAAGCAACTGATTTCTAGAACCGAACTAGCTTATTTAACACAGGATAGGTTTCAGTAATGAATATGTTTGTTTTTTAAACAAACTACTTTAGAAATAAGGCGAATAAACTAACGTATACATCATGTTAGATTACACAAACTAGGAAAGTTTGAACTGGCTGTACTCAACCCTCTTCGTAGGAAAGCAACTGATTTCTAGAACCGAACTAACCCATTTCACACAGTACAGTGTTCGCCAATGAAGATGTTTGTTTTCTATACAAAGTAGTTCAGACATGAAGCGAAACTTGTAAGTTTTACATCTTCTAAGATTACACAAACAACGATCGTTTGAACTTGCTGCACTCAACTTTATACCTTGGAAAGTAACTGCTTCTTAGAACCGAACTAGCTTATTTCACACAGTACAGTGTTCGTCATTGAAGATCTTTGTGTTTTACACAAATTAGTTTAGAAATGAAGCGAAACTTTAAGTTTTACATTTTGTTAGATTACACAAACAAGGAAAGTTTGAACTTGCTGTACTCAACCATCTCCGTAGAAAATCCACTGATTCCTAGAACCGTACTAGCTTATTTCACACAGTACAGTGTTCGGCAATGAAGATGTTTGTTTTCTCAACAAACTATTTTAGAAATGAGCTGAGTCTATTAAGTTGTACATCTTCTTAGGATACATTAACAAGGAAAGTTTCAACTTGTTGCACTCAACCTTCTTCGTAGGAAAGCAACTGATTCCTAGACCGAACTAGCTTATTTCACACAGTATAGATTTCAGCAATGAAGATGCTTGTTTTCTAAATAAACTACTTTAGAAATGAGGCGAATCAACTAACGTATATATCATTTTAGTTTACAGAAACTAGGAAAGTTGAAACTGGCTGCACTCAACCCTCTTCGTAGGAAAGCAACTGATTTCTATAACCGAACTAGCTTATTTCACACAGGATAGGGTTCAGCAATAAAGATTTTTGTTTTCTAAACAAAGTACTTTAGAATCAAGGCGAATAAAATAACGTATACATCATGTTAGATTACACAAACTAGGAAAGTTTGAACTGGCTGCACTCAACCCTCTTCGTATGAAAGCAACTGATTTCTAGAACCGAAGTAGCTTATTTCACACAGTACAGTGTTCGCCAATGAAGATGTTTGTTTTCCAAACAAAGTAGTTCAGACATGAAGCGAAACTTGTAAGTTTTACACCTTCTTAGATTACACAAACAACGATAGTTTGAACTTGCTGCACTCAACCTTCTACCTGGGAAAGCAACTGCTTCTTAGAACCGAACTAGCTTATTTCACACAGTACAGTATTCGGCATTGAAGATGTTTGTTTTTTACACAAATTAGTTTAGAAATGAAGCGAAACTTGTAAGTTTTACATCTTGTTACATTACACAAACAAGGAAAGTTTGAACTTGCTGTACTCAACAACCTCCGTAGAAAAGCCACTGATTCCTAGAATCGTACTAGCTTATTTCACACAGTACAGTGTTCGGCAATGAAGATGTTTGTTTTCTCAACAAACTATTTTAGAAATGACCTGAATCTATTAAGTTGTACATGTTTTTAGGATACAGTAACAGGGGAAGTTTGCACTTGTTGCACTCAAACTTCTTCGTAGGAAAGCAACTGATTCCTAGACCGAACTAGTTTCTTTCACACAGTATAGGGTTCAGCAATGAAGATGTTTCTTTTCTAAACAAACTACTTTAGAAATGAGGAGATTCAACTAACGTATACATGATGTCAGATTGCACAAACTAGGAAAGTTTCATCTGCCTGCACTCAACCCTCTTCGTAGGAAAGCAACTGATTTATAGAACCGATCTAGATTATTTCACACAGTACAGTGTTTACCAATGAAGATGTTTGTTTTCTAAACAAAGTAGTTCAGACATGAAGCGAAACTTGTAAGTTTTACATCTTCTTATATTACACAAACAACGATAGTTTGACCATGCTGCACTCAACCTTCTACCTTGGAAAGCAACTGCTTCTTAGAACCGAACTAGCTTATTTCACACAGTACAGTGTTCGGCATTTAAGATGTTTGTTTTTTACACAAATTAGTTTAGAAATGAAGCGAAACTTGTCAGTTTTACATCTTGTTAGTTTACACAAACAAGGAAAGTTTCAACTTGCTGTACTCAACCACCTCCGTAAAAAAGCCACTGATTCCTAGAACCGTACTAGCTTATTTCACACAGTACAGTGTTCGGCAATGAAGATGTTTGTTTTCTCAACAAACTATTTTAGGAATGAGCTGAATCTATTAAGTTGTACATCTTTTCAGGATACAGTAACAAGGGAAGTTTGAACTTGTTGCACTCAACCCTCTTCGTAGGAAAGCAACTGATTTCTAGAACCGATCTAGCTTATTTCACACAGGATAGGGTTCAGCAATGAAGATGTTTGTTTTCTAAACAAACTAGTTTAGAAATGAGGCGAATCAACTAACGTATATATCATGTTAGAATACAGAAACTAGGAAAGTTTTAACTGGCTGCACTCAACCCTCTTCGTAGGAAAGCAACTGATTTCTAGAACCGAACTAGCTTATTTCACACAGGATAGGGTTCAGCAGTGAAAATGTTTGTTTTCTAAACAAACTGCTTTAGAAATTAGGCGATTCAACTAACGTATACATCATGTTAGGCTACAAACTATGAAAGTTTGAACTGGCTGCACTCAACCCTCTTCGTAGGAAAGCAACTGATTTCTAGAACCGAACAAACCTATTTCACACAGTACAGTGTTCGCCAGTGAAGATGTTTGTTTTCTAAACAAAGTAGTTCAGAAATGAAGCGAAACTTGTAAGTTTAACATCTTCTTAGATAACACAAACAATGAAAGTTTGAACTTGCTGTACTCAACCACCTCCGTAGAAAAGCCACTGATTCCTCGAACCATATTAGCTTATTTCACACAGTACAGTGTTCGTCAATGATGATGTTTGTTTTCTCAACAAACTATTTTAGAAATGAGCTGAATCTAATAAGTTGTACATCTTTTCAGGATACAGTAAAAAGGGAAGTTTGAACTTGTTGCACTCTACCTTCTTCTAGGAAAGCAACTGATTCCTAGACTGAACTAGCTTCTTTCACACATTATAGGGTTCAGCAATGAAGATGTTTGTTTTCTAAACAAACTACTTTAGAAATGAGGCGAATCAACTAATGTATATATCATGTTAGATTACACAAACTAGGAATGTTTGAACTGGCTGCACTCAACCCTCTTTGTAGTAAAGCAACTGATTTCTAGAACCGAACTAGCTTATTTCACACAGTACAGTGTTCGCCAATGAAGATATTTGTTTTCTAAACAAAGTACTTCAGACATGAAGTGAAAATTGTAAGTTTTACATCTTCTTAGATTACACAAATAACGATATTTTGAACTTGCTGCACTCAACGTTCTACCTTGGAAAGCAACTGCTTCTTAGAACCGAGCTAGGTTATTTCACACAGTACAGTGTTCAGCATTGAAGATGTTTGTTTTTTAAACAATTTAGTTTAGAAATGAAGCAAAACTTGTAAGTTTTACATCTTGTTAGATTACACAAACAAGGAAAGTTTCAACTTGCTGTATTCAAACACCTCTGTAGAAAAGCCACTGATTCCTAGAACCGTACTAGCTTATTTCACACAGTACAGTGTTCGGCAATGAAGATGTTTGTTTTCTCAACAAACTATTTTAGAAATGAGCTGAATCTATTAAGTTTTACATCTTTTTAGGATACATTAACAAGGGAAGTTTGAACTTGTTGCACTCAAATTTCTTCGTAGGAAAGGAACTGATTCCTAGACCGAACTAGCTTATTTCACACAGTATAGGGTTCAGCAATGAAGATGTTTGTTTTCTAGACAAACTACTTTAGAAATGAGGCGAACCAACTAACGTATATATCATGTTCGATTTCACAAACTAGGAAAGTTTAAACTGGCTGCACTCAACACTCTTCGTAGGAAAGCAACTGATTTCTAGAACCGAACTAGCTTATTTCACAAAGGATAGGGTTCAGCAATGAAGATGTTTGTTTTCTAAACAAACTACGTTAGAAATGAGGCGAATCAACTAACGTATACATCATGTTAGATTACACAAACTAGGAAAGTTTGAACTGGCTGCACTCAACCCTCTTCGTAGGAAAGCAACTGATTTCTAGAACCGAACTAACCTATTTCACACAGTACAGTGTTCGCCAATGAAGATGTTTGTTTTCAAAACAAAGTAGTGCAGAAATGAAGTGAAACTTGTAAGTTTGACATCTTCTTAGATAACACAAACAATGAAAGTTTGAACTTGCTGTACTCAACCACCTCCGTAGAAAAGCCACTGATTCCTAGAACAGTACTAGCTTATTTCACACAATACAGTGTTTGGCATTGAAGATGTTTGTTTTTTAGACAAATTAGTTTAGAAATGAAGCGAAACTTGGAAGTTTTACATCTTGTTAGATTACACAAAAAAGGAAAGTTTGAACTTGCTGTACTCAACCACCTCTGCAGAAAAGCCACTAATTCCTAGAACAGTACTAGCTTATTTCACACAGTACAGTGTTCGGCAATGAAGATGTTTGTTTTCTCAACAAACTATTTTAGAAATAAGCTGAATCTATTAAGTTGTACATCTTTCTTGGATACATTAACAAGGGACGTTTGAACTTGTTGCACTCAACCTTCTTCGTAGGAAAGCAACTGATTCCTAGACCAAACTAGCTTATTTCACACAGTAGAGGGTTCAGCAATGAAGATATTTGTTTTCTAAACAAACTACTTTAGAAATGAGGCGAATCAACTAACGTATATATCATGTTAGATTACACAAACTAGGAAAGTTTAAACTGGCTGCACTCAACCCTCTTCCTACGAAAGTAACTGTTTTCTAGAACCGAACTAACTATTTCAGACAGTACAGTGTTTGTCAAAGAAGATGTTTGTTTCCTAAAAAAAGCAGTTCAGAAATGAAGCGAAACTTGTAAGTTTTATATCTTCTTAGATAACACAAACAATGAAAGTTTGAACTTGCTGTACTCAACCACCTCCGTGAAAAGCCACTGATTCCTAGAACCGTACTAGCTTATTTCACACAGTACAGTGTTCGAAAATGAAGATGTTTGTTTTCTCAACAAACTATTTTAGAAATGAGCTGAATCTATTAAGTTGTACATCTTTTCAGGATACAGTAACAAGGGGAGTTTGAACTTGTTGCACTCAACCTTCTTCGTAGGAAAGCAACTGATTCCTAGACCGAACTAGATCTTTCACAAAGTATAGGGTTCAGCAATGAAGATGTTTGTTTTCTAAACAAACTACTTTAGAAATGAGACGAAGCAAGTAACGTATACATCATGTTAGATTACACAAACTAGGAAAGTTTGAAATGGCTGCACTCAACCCTCTTCGTAGGAAAGCAACTGATTTCTAGAACCAAACTAACCTATTTCACACAGTACAGTGTTCGCCAATGAAGATGTTTGTTTTCTAAACAAAGTAGTTCAGACATGAAGCGAAACTTGTAAGTTTTACATCTTCTTAGATTACACAAACAACGATAGTTTGAACTTGCTGCACTCAACCTTCTACCTTCGAAAGCAACTGCTTCTTAGAACCGAACTAGCTTATTTCACACAGTACAGTGTTCAGCATTGAAGATATTTGTTTTTTACACATATTAGTTTTGAAATGAAGCGAATCTTGTAAGTTTTACATATTGTTAGTTTACACAAACAAGGAAAGCTTGAACTTGCTGTACTCAACCACCTCCATAGAAAAGCCTCTGATTCCGAGAACCGTACTAGCTTATTTCACACAGTACAGTGTTCGGCAATGAAGATGTTTGTTTTCTCAACAAACTATTTTAGAAATGAGTTGAATCTATTAAGTGGTACATCTTTTCAGGATACAGTAACAAGGGAAGTTTGAACTTGTTGCACTCAACCTTCTTCGTAGGAAAGCAACTGATTCCTTGACGGAACTAGCTTATTTCACACAGTACAGTGTTCGGCAATGAAGATGTTTGCTTTCCAAAGTAGTTTAGAAATGAATTGAAACTTGTAGGTTGTACATCTTGTTACATTACACAAACAAAGAGAGTTTGAACTGGCTGCACTCAACATTCTTCGTAGGAAAGCAACTGATTTCTAGAAGCAAAACAGCTTATTTCACAAAGCACATTATATGGCAATGAAGTTGTTTGTTTTATAAAGAAAGTACAGTAGAAATGAGGCGATTCTAATAAATTGTGTATCTTGTTAGATTACATTAACAAGGAAAGTTTGAACTTGCTGCACTCAACCTTCTTAGGAATGCAACTGATTAATACATCCGAACTAGCTTATTTCACACAGTACAGTGTTCGCCAATGAAGATGTTTGTTTTCTAAACAAACTAGTTCAGACATGAAGCGAAACGTGTAAGGTTTACATCTTCTTAGGTTACACAAACAACGATAGTTTCAACTTGCTGCACTCAACCTTCTACCTTGGAAAGCAACTGCTTCTTAGAACTGAACTAGCTTATTTCACACAGTACGGTGTTTGGCATTGAAGATGTTTGTTTTTTACACAAATTAGTTTAGATATGAAGGGAAACTTGTAAGTTTTATATCTTGTTAGATTACACAAACTAGGAAAGTTTGAACTGGCTGCACTCAACCCTCTTCGTAGGAAAGCAACTGATTTCTAGAACCGAACTAACCTATTTCACACAGTACAGTGTTCGCCAATGAAGATGTTTGTTTTCTAAACAAAGTAGTTCAGAAATGAAGCGAAACTTGTAAGTTTTACATCTTCTTAGATAACACAAACCATGAAAGTTTGAACTTGCTGTACTCAACCAACTCCGTGAAAAGCCACTGATTCATAGAACCGTACTAGCTTATTTCGAACAGTACAGTGTTCGGCAATGAAGATGTTTGTTTTCTCAACAAACTATTTTACAAATGAACTGAATCTATTAAGTTGTACATCTTTTCAGGATACAGTAACAAGGCAAGTTTGAACTTGTTGCACTCAACCTTCTTCGGAGGAAAGCAACTGATTCCTAGACCGAACTAGCTTCCTTCACACAGTATAGGGTTCAGCAATGAAGATGTTTGTTTTCTAAACAAACTACTTTAGAAATGAGGTGAATCAACTAACGTATACATCTTGTTAGATTAGATAAATTAGGAAAGTTTGAACTGGCTGCACTCAACCCTCTTCTTAAGAAAGCTACTTATTTCTAGAATCGAACTAGCTTATTCACACAGTACAGTGTTCGCCAATGAAGATGTTTGTTTTCTCAACAAAGTAGTTCAGACATGAAGCGAAACTTGTAAGTTTTATATCTTCTTAGATTACACAAACAACGATAGTTTGAACTTGCTGCACTGAACCTTCTACCTTGGAAACCAACTGCTTCTTAGAACCGAACTAGCTTATTTCACACAGTACAGTGTTCGGCATTGAAGATGTTTGTTTTTTTCACAAATTAGTTTAGAAATGAAGAGAAACTTGTAAGTTTTACACCTTGATAGATTACACAAACAAGGAAAGTTTGAACATGCTGTACTCAAACACCTCCGTAGAAAAGCCACTGATTCCTAGAACCGTACTAGCTTATTTCACACAGTACAGTGTTCGGCAAGGAAGATGTTTGTTTTCTCAACAAACTATTTTAGAAATGAGCTGAATCTATTATGTTGTACATCTTTATAGGATACATTAACAAGGGAAGTTTGAACTTGTTGCACTCATCATTCTTCGTAGTAAAGCAACTGATTCCTAGACTGAACCAGCTTATTTCACACAGTATAGGGTTCAGCAATGAAGATGTTTGTTTTCTAAACAAACTACTTTAGAAATGAGTTGAATCAACTAACGTATATATCATGTGAGATTACACAAACTAGGAAAGTTTAAACTAGCTGCATTCAAACCTCTTCGTAAAAGCAACTGATTTCTAGAACCGAACTAGCTTATTTCACACAGGATAGGGTTTAGCAATGAAGATGTTTGTTTTCTAAACAAACTACTTTAGAAATGAGGCGAGTCAACTATCGTATACATCATGTTAGATTACACAAACTAGGAAAGTATGACCTGGCTGCACTCAACCCTCTTCGTAGGAAAGCAACTGATTTCTAGAACCGAACTAACCTATTTCACACAGTACAGTGATCGCCAATGAAGATGTTTGTTTTCCAAACAAAGTAGTTCAGAAATGAAGCGAAACTTGTAAGTTTCACATCTTCTTAGATAACACAAACAATGAAAGTTTGAACTTGCTGTACTCAACCACCTCCGTAGAAAAGACACTGATTCCGAGAACCGTACTAGCTTATTTCACACAGTACAATATTCGGCAAGGAAGATGTTTGTTTTCTCAACAAACTATTTTAGAAATGAGCTGAATCTATTAAGTTGTACATCTTTTTATGATACATTAACAAGGGAAGTTTGAACTTGTTGCACTCAACCTTCTTCGTAGGAAAGCAACTGCTTCCTAGACCGAACTAGCTTATTTCACACAGTGTAGGGTTCAGCAATGAAGAAGTTTGTTTTCTAAACAAACTACTTTAGAAATGAGGCGAATCAACTAACGTATACATGATGTTAGATTACAAAAACCAGGAAAGATTGAACTGGCTGCACTCAAACCTCTTCGTAGGAAAGGAACTGATTTCTAGAACCGAACTAAAGTATTTCACACAGGACAGTGTTCGCCAATGAAGATGTTTGTTTTCTAAACAAAGTAGTTCAGAAATGAAGCGAAACTTATAAGTTTTACATCTTCTTAGATAACACAAACAATCAAAGTTTGAAATTCCTGTACTCAACCACCTCAGTAGAAAACCCACCGATTCCTAGAACCGTGCTAATTATTTCACACAGTACATTGTTTCAAGGAAGATGTTTGTTTTCTCAACAAACTATTTTAGAAATGAGCTGAATCTATTAAGTTGAACATCTTTTTAGGATACATTAACAAGGGAAGATTGAACTTGTTGCACTCAACCTTCTTCGTAGGAAAGCAACTGATTCCTACACCGAACTAGCTTATTTCACACAGTATAGGGTTCAGCAATGAAGATGTTTCTTTTCTAAACAAACTACTTTAGAAATGAGGCGAATCAACTAATGTATATATCATGTTACATTACACAAACGAGGAAAGTTTAAACTGGCTGCACTCAACCCTCTACGTAGGAAAGCAACTGATTTCTAGAACCAAACTGGCTTATTTCACACAGTACAGTGTTCACAAATGAAGATGTTTGTTTTCTAAACAAACTATTTTAGAAATGAGCTGAATCCACTAACTTGTACATCTTTTCAGGATACAGTAACAAGGGAAGTTTGAACTTGTTGCACTCAACCTTCTTCGTAGGAGAGCAACTGATTCCTTGACCGAACTAGCTTATTTCACACAGTATAGGGTTCACCAATGAAGATGTTTGTTTTCTAAACAAACTACTTTTGAAATGAGGCCAATCAACTAACGTATACATCATGTTAGGTTACACAAACTAGGAAAGTTTGAACTGGCTGCACTCAAGCCTCTTCGTAGGAAACGTCTGATTTCTAGAACCGAACTAACCTATTTCACACAGTACAGTGTTCGCCAATGAAGATGTTTGTTTTCTAAACTAAGTAGGTCAGAAATGCAGCGGAACTTGTAAGTTTTACATATTATAACACAAACAATGAAAGTTTGAACTTGCTGTACTCAACCACCTCCGTAGAAAAGCCACTGATTCCTAGAACCGTACTAACTTATTTCACACAGTACAGTGTTCGGGCATGAAGATGTTTGTTTTCTAAACAAACTATTTTAGAAATGAGCTGAATCCACTACCTTGTACATCTTTTCAGGATACAGTAACAAGGGAAGTTTTAACTTGTTGCACTCAACCTTCTTCGGAGGAAAGCAACTGATTCCTAGACCGAACTAGCTTATTTCACACAGTATACGGTACAGCAATGAAGAAGTTTGTTTTCTAAACAAACTACTTTAGAAATGAGGCGAATCAACTAACGTATACATCATGTTTGATTACACAAATTAGGAAAGTTTGAACTGGCTGCATTCAACCCTCTTCTTAAGAAAGCAACTTATTTCTAGAACCGAACTAGCTAATTTCACACAGTACAGTGTTCGCCAATGAAGATGTTTGTTTTCTCATTAAAGCAGTTCAGACATGAAGCGAAACTTGTAAGTTTTACATCTTCTTAGATTACACAAACAACGTTAGTTTGAACTTGCTGCACTCAACCTTCTACCTTGGAAAGCAACTGCTTTTTGGAACCGAACATGCTTATTTCACACAGTACAATGTTCGGCATTGAAGATGTTTGTTTTTTACACAAATTAGTTTAGAAATGAAGCGAAACTTGTAAGTTTAACATCTTGTTAGATTACACAAACAAGGAAAGTTTGAACTTGCTGTACTCAATAACCACTGTAGAAATGCCACTGATTCCTAGAACCGTATTAGCTTATTTCACACAGTAAAGTGTTCGGCAATGAAGATGTTTGTTTTCTCAACAAACTATTTTAGAAATGAGCTGTATCTATTACGTTGTACATCTTTTTATGATACATTAACAAGGGAAGTTTGAACTTGTTGCACTCAACCTTCTTCGTAGGAAAGCAACTGATTCCTAGACCGAGATAGCTTATTTCACACAGTGTAAGGTTCAGCAATGAAGAAGTTTGTTTTCTAAACAAACTACTTTAGAAATGAGGCTAATCAACTAACGTATACATGATGTTATATTACACAAACCAGGAATGTTTGAACTGGCTGAAATCAAACCTCTTCGTAGGAAAGCAACTGATTTCTAGAACCGAACAATCTTTTTCACACAGTACAGTGTTTGCCAATGAAGATGTTTGTTTTCTAAACAAAGTAGTTCAGGAATGAAGCGAATCTTGTAAGTTTTACATCTTCTTAGATAACACAAACAATGAAAGTTTGCAATTGCTGTACTCAACCACCTCCGTAGAAAACCCACTGATTCCTAGAACCGTACTAGCTTGTTTCACACAGTACAGTGTTCGGCAATGAAGATGTTTGTTTTCTCAACAATCTATTTTAGAAATGAGCTGAATCTATTAAGTTGTACATCTTTTCATGATACAGTAACAAGGGAAGTTTGAACTTGTTGCACTCAACCTTCTTCGTAGGAAAGCAACTGATTCCTAGATCGAACTAGCTTCTTTCAACAGTGTAGGTTTCAGCAATGAAGATGTTTGTTTTCTAAATAAACTACTTTAGAAATGAGGCGAATCAACTACCTTATACATCATGTTAGATTACACAACCTAGGAAAGTTTGAACTGGCTGCACTCAACCCTCTTCGTAGGAAAGCAACTGATTTCTAGAACCGATCTAGCTTATTTCACACAGTACAGTGTTCGGCAAGGAAGATGTTTGTTTTCTCAACAAACTATTTTAGAAATGAGCTGAATCTATTATGTTGTACATCTTTTTAGGATACATTAACAAGGGAAGTTTGAACTTGTTTCACTCAACCTTCTTCGTAGGAAAGCAACTGATTCCTAGACAGAACTAGCTTATTTCAGACAGTATAGGGTTCAGCAATGAAGATGTTTGTTTTCTAAACAAACTACTTTAGAAATGAGTTGAATCAACTAACGTATATATCATGTTAGATTACACAAACTAAAAGTTTAAACTGGCTGCATTCAAACCTCTTTGTAAAAGCAACTGATTTCTAGAACCGAACTAGCTTATTTCACACAGGATAGGGTTTAGAAATGAAGATGTTTGTTTTCTAAACAAACTACTTTAGAAATGAGTTGAATCAACTAACGTATATATCATGTTAGATTACACAAACTAGGAAAGTTTAAACTGGCTGCATTCAAACCTCTTCGTAAAAGCAACTGATTTCTAGAACCCAACTAGCTTATTTCACATAGGAGAGGGTTTAGCAATGAAGATGTTTGTTTTCTAAACAAACTACTTTAGAAATGAGGCGAATCAACTAACGTATACATCATGTTAGATTACACAAACTAGGAAAGTATGACCTGGCTGCACTCAACCCTCTTCGTAGGAAAGCAACTGATTTCTAGAACTGAACTAACCTATTTCACACAGTACAGTGTTCGCCAATGAAGATGTTTGTTTTCTAAACAAAGTAGTTCAGAAATGAAGCGAAACTTGTAAGTTTCACATCTTCTTAGATAACACAAACAATGAAAGTTTGAACTTGCTGTACTCAACCACCTCCGTAGAAAAGACACTGATTCCTAGAACCATACTAGCTTATTTCACACAGTACAATGTTCGGCAAGGAAGATGTTTGTTTTCTCAACAAACTATTTTAGAAATGAGCTGAATCTATTAAGTTGTACATCTTTTTATGATACATTAACAAGGGAAGTTTGAACTTGTTGCACTCAACCTTCTTCGTAGGAAAGCAACTGATTCCTAGAATGAACTAGCTTATTTCACACAGTGTAGGGTTCAGAAATGAAGAAGTTTGTTTTCTAAACAAAGTACTTTAGAAATGAGGCGAATCAACTAATGTATACATGATGTTATATTACACAAACCAGGAAAGTTTGAACTGGCTGCACTCAAACCTCTTCGTAGGAAAGCAACTGATTTCTAGAACCGAACTAAAGTATTTCACACAGGACAGTGTTCGCCAATGAAGATGTTTGTTTTCTAAACAAAGTAGTTCAGAAATGAAGTGAAACTTGTAAGTTTTACATCTTCTTAGATAACACAAACAATCAAAGTTTGAAATTGCTGTACTCAACAACCTCCATAGAAAACCCACTGATTCCTAGAACCGTACTAATTATTTCACAAAGTACAATGTTCGGCAAGGAAGACGATTTGTTTTCTCAACAAACTATTTTAGAAATGAGCTGAATCTATTAAGTTGTACATCTTTTTAGGATACATTAGCAAGGGAAGTTTGAACTTGTTGCACTCAACCTTCTTCGTAGGAAAGCAACTGATTCCTACACCGAACTAGCTTATTTCACACAGTATAGGGTTCAGCAATGAAGATGTTTCTTTTCTAAACAAACTACTTTAGAAATGAGGCGAATCAACTAATGTATATATCATGTTACATTACACAAACGAGGAAAGTTTAAACTGGCTGCACTCAACCCTCTTCGTAGGAAAGCAACTGATTTCTATAACCGAACTAGCTTATTTAACACAGTACAGTGTTCGCCAATGATGATGTTTGTTTTCTAAGCAAACTATTTTAGAAATGAGCTGAATCTATTAAGTTGTACATGTTTTCAGGATACAGTAACAAGCGAAGTTTGAACTTGTTGCACTCAACCTTCTTCGTAGGAAAGCAACTGATTCCTTGACCGAATTAGCTTATTTCACACAGTATAGGGTTCAGCAATGAAGATGTTTGTTTTCTGAACGAATTACTTCAGAAATGAGGTGAATCCACTAACGTATACATCATGTTAGACTACACAAACTAGGAAAGTTTGAACTGGCTGCACTCAACCCTCTTCGTAGGAAGGCAACTGATTTCTAGAAGCAAACTAACCTATATCACACAGTACAGTGTTCGCCAATGAAGATGTTTATTTTTTAAACAAAGTAGTTCAGAAATGAAGTGAAACTTGTAAGTTTTATATCTTATATAACACAAAGAATGAAAGTTTGAACTTGCTGTACTCAACCACCTCCGTAGAAAAGCCACAGATTCCTAGAACCGTACTAGCTTATTTCACACAGTACAGTGTTCGGCAATGAAGATGTTTGTTTTCTCAACAAACTATTTTAGAAATGAGCTGAATCTCTTAAGTTGTACATCTCTTCAGGATACAGTAACAAGGGAAGTTTGAACTTGTTGCACTCAACCTTCTTCGTAGGAAAGCAACTGATTCCTAGACCGAACTAGCTTCTTTCACACAGTATAGGGTTCAGCAATGAAGATGTTTGTTTTCTAAACAAACTAATTGAGTAATGAGGCGAATCAACTAACGTATACATCATGTTAGATTACACATATTAGGAAAGTTTGAACTGGCTGCACTCAACCCTCTTCCTAAGAAAGCAACTTATTTCTAGAACCGAACTAGCTTATTTCACACAGTACAGTGTTCGGCAATGAAGATGTTTGTTTTCACAACAAACTATTTTTTAAAATGAGCTGAATCTATTAAGTTGTACATCTTTTTGAGGTTACATTAAAAAGGGAAGTTTGATCTTGTTAGGCTCAAACTTCTTCGTAGGAAAGCAACTGATTCCTAGACAGAACTAGATTATTTCACACAGTATAGGGTTCAGCAATGAAGATGTTTGTTTTCCAAACATACTACTTTAGAAATGAGGCGAATCAACTAATGTATACATCATTTTAGATTACATAAACTGGGAAAGTTTGAACTGGCTGCACTCAACCCTCTTCGTAGGAAAGCAACTGATTTCTAGAACCAAACTAGCTTATTTCACACAGTACAGTGTTCGCCAATGAAGATATTTGTTTTCTAAAAAATGTACTTCAGACATGAAGTGAAAATTGTAAGTTTTACATCTTCTTAGATAACACAAACAATGAAAGTTTGAACTTGCTGTACTAAACCACCTCCGTGAAAAGCCACTGATTCCTAGAACCGTACTAGCTCATTTCACAGAGTACAGTGTTCGGCAATGAAGATGTTTGTTTTCTCAACAAACTAATTTAGAAATAAGCTGAATCCATTAAGTTGTACATCTTTCTGGGATACATTAACAAGGGACGTTTGAACTTGTTGCACTCAACCTTCTTCGTAGGAAAGCAACTGATTCCTAGACCGAACTAGCTTATTTCACAAAGTATAGGGTTCAGCAATGAAGATGTTTGTTTTCTAAACAAACTACTTTAGAAATGAGGCGAATCAACTAACGTATATATCATGTTAGATTACAGAAACTAGGAAAGTTTAAACTGGCTGCACTCAACCCTCTTCCTAGGAAAGTAACTGTTTTCTAGAACCGAACTAACCTATTTCACTCAGTACAGTGTTCGCCAATGAAGATGTTTGTTTCCTAAAAAAAGTAGTTCAGAAATGAAGCGAAACTTGTAAGTTTTACATCTTCTTAGATAACACAAACAATGAAAGTTTGAACTTGCTGTACTAAACCACCTCCGTGAAAAGCCACTGATTCCTAGAACCGTACTAGCTTTTTCACACAGTACAGTGTTCGGCAATGAAGATGTTTGTTTTGTCAACAAACTATTTTAGAAATGAGCTGAATCTATTAAGTTGTACATCTTTTCAGGATACAGTAACAAGGGAAGTTTGAACTTGTTGCACTCAACCTTCTTCGTAGGAAAGCAACTGATTCCTAGCCCGAAGTAGATTCTTTCACACAGTATAGGGTTCAGCAATGAAGATGTTTGTTTTCTAAACAAACTACTTTAGAAATGAGGCGAATCTACTAACGTATACATCACGTTAGATTACACAAACTAGGAAAGTTTGAACTGGCTGCACTCAACCCTCTTCGTAGGAAAGCAACTGATTTCTAGAACCAAACTAACCGATTTCACACAGTACGGTGTTTGCCAATGAAGATGTTTGTTTTCTAAACAAAGTAGTTCAGAGATGAAGCGAAACGTGTAAGTTTTACATCTTCTTAGATTACACAAACAACGATAGTTTGAACTTGCTGCACTCAACCTTCTACCTTGGAAAACAACTGCTTCTTAGAACCGAACTAGCTTATTTCACACAGTACAGTGTTCGGCATTGAAGATGTTTGTTTTTTACACATATTAGTTTCGAAATGAAGCGAAACTTGTAAGTTTTACATCTTGTTAGATTACACAAACAAGGAAAGCTTGAACTTGCTGTACTTAACCACCTCCGTAGAAAAGCCTCTGATTCCGAGAACCGTACTAGCTTATTTCACACAGTACAGTGTTCGGCAATGAAGATGTTTGTTTTCTCAATAAACTATTTTAGAAATGAGCTGAATCTATTAAATTGTACATCATCTTACTATACATTAACAAGGGAAGATGGAACTTGTTGCACTCAACCTTCTTCGTAGGAAAGCACCTGATTCCTAGACCGAACTAGCTTATTTCACACATCTTGATAGATTACACAAACAAGGAAAGTTTGAACTTGCTGTACTCAACCACCTGATTTCTAGAACCGTACTATCTTATTTCACACAGTACAGTGTTCAGCAATGAAGATGTTTGTTTTCTCAACAAACTATTTTAGAAATGAGCTGAATCTATGAAATTGTACATCTTTTCAGGACAGAGTAACAAGGGAAGTTTGAACTTGTTGCACTCAACCTTCTTCGTAGGAAAGCAACTGATTCCTAGACCGAACTAGCTTATTTCACACAGTATAGGGTTCAGCAATGAAGATGTTTGTTTTCTAAACAAGTACTTTAGAAATGAGGCGAATCAACTAACGTGTATATCATTTTAGATCACACAAACTAGGAAAGTTTGAACTGGCTGCACTCAACCCTCTTCGTAGGAAAGCAACTGATTTCTAGAACCGAACTAGCTTATTTCACACAGGATAGGGTTCAGCAATGAAGATGTTTGTTTTCTAAACAAAATACTTTAGTAATGAGGCGAATCAACTAACGTATACATCATGTTAGATTACACATACTAGGAAAGTTTGAACCGGCTGCACTGAACCCTCTTCATAGGAAAGCAACTGATTTCTAGAACCGAACTAACCTATTTCACACAATACAGTGTTCGCCAATGAATATGCTTGTTTCTAAACAAAGTAGTTCACAAATAAAGCGAAACTTGTAAATTTTACATCTTCTTAGATAACACAAACAATGAAAGTTTGAACTTGCTGTACTCATCCCCCTCCGTAGAAAAGCCAGTGTTTCCGAGAACTGTACTAGCTTATTTCACACAGTACAGTGTTTGGTAATGAAGATGTTTGTTTTCTCAAAAAACTATTTCAAAAATAAGCTGAATCTATTAAGTTGTATATCTTTTCAGGATATAGTAACAAGGGAAGTTTGAACTTGTTGCACTCAACCTTCTACGTAGGAAAGCAACAGATTCCTAGACCGAACTAGCTTCTTTCACACAGTATAGGGTTCAGCAATGGAGTTGTTTGTTTTCTAAAAAAACTGCTTTAGAAATGAGGCGAATCAGCTAACGTATATATCATGTTAGAATACACAAACTAGGAAAGTTTTAACTGGCTGCCATCAACCCTCTTCGTAGGAAAGCAACTGATTTCTAGAACCGAACTAGCTTATTTCACACAGCATAGGGTTCAGCAGTGAATATATTTGTTTTCTAAACAAACTGCTTTAGAAATTAGGCGAATCAACTAACGTATACATCATGTTAGACTACACAAACTAGGAAAGTTTGAACTGGCTGCACTCAACACTCTTCGTAGGAAAGCAACTGATTTCTAGAAGCAAACTAACCTATTTCACACAGTACAGTGTTCGCCAATGAAGATGTTTGTTTTTTAAACAAAGTAGTTCAGAAATGAAGCGAAACTTGTAAGTTTTATATCTTATATAACACAAACAATGGAAGTTTGAAATTGCTGTACTCAACCACTTCCGTAGAAAAGCCACTGATTCCTAGAACCGTACTAGCTTATTTCACACAGTACAGTGTTCGGCAATGAAGATGTTTGTTTTCTCAACAAACTATTTTAGAAATGAGCTGAATCTCTTAAGTTGTACATCTCTTCAGGATACAGTAACAAGGGAAGTTTGAACTTGTTGCACTCAACCTTCTTCGTAGGAAAGCAACTGATTCCTAGACCGAACTAGCTTTTTTCACACAGTATAGGGTTTAGCAATGAAGATGTTTGTTTTCTAAACAAACTAATTGAGAAATGAGGCGAATCAACTAACGTATACATCATGTTAGATTACACAAATTAGGAAAGTTTGAACTGGCTGCACTCAACCCTCTTCGTAGGAAAGCAACTGATTTCTAGAACCGAACTAGCTTATTTCACACAGTACAGTGTTCGCCAATGAAGATATTTGTTTTCTAAACAAAGCACTTCAGACATGAAGTGAAAATTGTAAGTTTTACATCTTCTTAGATTACACAAACAACGATAGTTTGAACTTGCTGCACTCAACGTTCTACCTTGGAAAGCAACTGCTTCTTAGAACCGAGCTAGGTTATTTCACACAGTACAGTGTTCGGCATTGAAGATGTTTGTTTTTTAAACAACTTAGTTTAGAAATGAAGCAAAACTTGAAAGTTTTACATCTTGTTAGATTACACAAACAAGGAAAGTTTCAACTTGCTGTATTCAACCACCTCCGTAGAAAAGCCACTGATTTCTACAACCGTACTAGCTTATTTCACACAGTACAGTGTTCGGCAATGAAGATGTTTGTTTTCTCAACAAACTATTTTAGAAATGAGCTGAATCTATTAAGTTTTACATCTTTTTAGGATATATTAACAAGGGAAGTTTGAACTTGTTGCACTCAAACTTGTTCTTAGGAAAGCAACTGATTCCTAGACCGAACTAGCTTATTCCACACAGTATAGGGTTCAGCAATGAAGATGTTTGATTTCTAGACAAACTACTTTAGAAATGAGGCAAACCAACTAACGTATATATCATGTTCGATTTCACAAACTAGGAAAGTTTAAACGGGCTGCACTCAACCCTCTTCGTAGGAAAGCAACTGATTTCTAGAACCGAACTAACCTATTTCACACAGTACAGTGTTCTTCAAAGATGTTTGTTTCCTAAAAAAAGCAGTTCAGAAATGAAGCGAAACTTGTAAGTTTTACATCTTCTTAGATAACACAAACAATGAAAGTTTGAACTTGCTGTACTCAACCACCTCCGTGAAAAGCCACTGAATCCTAGAACCGTACTAGCTTATTTCACACAGTACAGTGTTCGACAATGAAGATGTTTGTTTTCTCAACAAACTATTTTAGAAATGAGCTGAATCTATTAAGTTGTACATCTTTTCAGGATACAGTAACAAGGGAAGTTTGAACTTGTTGCACTCAACATTCTTCGTAGGAAAGCAACTCATTCACAGACCGAACTGGATTCTTTCACAAAGTATAGGGTTCAGCAATGAAGATGTTTGTTTTCTAAATAAACTACTTTAGAAATGAGGCGAATCAACTAACGTATACATCATGTTAGATTACACAAACTAGGAAAGTTTGAACTGGCTGCACTCAACCCTCTTCGTAGGAAAGCAACTGATTTCTAGAACCAAACTAACCTATTTCACACAGTACAGTGTTCGCCAATGAAGATGTTTGTTTTCTAAACAAAGTAGTTCAGACATGAAGTGAAACTTGTAAGTTTTACATCTTCTTAGATTACAGAAACAACATTAGTTTGAACTTGCTGCACTCAACCTTCTACCTTGGAAAGCAACTGCTTCTTAGAACCGAACTAGCTTATTTCACACTGTACACTGTTCGGCATTGAAGATGTTTATTTTCTACACATATTAGTTTCGAAATGAAGCGAAACTTGTAAGTTTTACATCTTGTTAGATTACACAAACAAGGAAAGCTTGAACTTGCTGTACTCAACCACCTCTGTAGAAATGACTCTGATTCCTAGAACCGTAGTAGCTTATTTCACACAGTACAGTGTTCGGCAATGAAGATGTTTGTTTTCTCAACAAACTATTTTAGAAATGAGTTGAATCTATTAAGTTGTACATCTTTTCAGGATACAGTAACAAGGGAAGTTTGAACTTGTTGCACTCAACCTTCTTCGTAGGAAAGCAACTAATTCCTAGACCGAACTAGCTTATTTCACACAGTATAGGGTTCAGCAATGAAGATGTTTGTTTTCTAAACAAACTACTTTAGAAATGAGGCGAATCAACTAACGTGTATATCATGTTAGATCACACAAACTAGGAAAGTTTGAACTGGCTACACTCAACCCTCTTCATAGGAAAGCAACTGATTTCTAGAACCGAACTAGCTTATTTCACACAGGATAGGGTTCAGCAATGAAGATGTTTGTTTTCTAAACAAACTACTTTAGTAATGAGGTGAATCAACTAACATATACATCATGGTAGATTACACAAACTAGGAAAGTTTGAACTGGCTGCACTCAACCCTCTTCATAGGAAAGCAACTGATTTCTACAACCGAACTAACCTATTTCACACAATACAGTGTTCGCCAATGAAGATGCTTGTTTTTTAAACAAAGTAGTTCAGAAATAAAGCGAAACTTGTAAATTTTACATCTTCTTAGATAACACAAACAATGAAAGTTTGAACTTGCTGTACTCAACCACCTCCGAAGAAGAGCCAGTGTTTCCTAGAACTGTACTAGCTTATTTCACACAGTACAGTGTTCGGCCATGAAGATGTTTGTTTTCTCAAAAACTATTTCAGAAATGAGCTGAATCTATTAAGTTGTACATCTTTTCAGGATACAGTAACTAGGGAAGATTGAACTTGTTGCACTCAACCTTCTTCATAGGAAAGCAACTGATTCCTAGACCGAACTAGCTTCTTTTAACAGTGTAGGGTTCAGCAATGAAGATGTTTGTTTTCTAAACAAACTACTTTAGAAATGTGGCCAATCAACTAACTTATACATCATGTTAGATTACACAACCTAGGAAAGTTTGAACTGGCTGCACTCAACCCTCTTCGTAGGAAAGCAACTGATTTCTAGAACCGAACTAACCTATTTCACACAGTACAGTGTTCGCAAATGAAGATGTTTGCTTTCTAAAAAAGTAGTTCAGAAATGAAGCGAAACTGTAAGTTTTACATCTTCTTAGATAACACAAACAATGAAAGTTTGAACTTGCTGTACTAAACCACCTCCGTGAAAAGCCACTGATTCCTAGAACCGTACTAGCTTATTTCACACAGTACAGTGTTCGGCAATGAAGATGTTTGTTTTCTCAACAAACTATTTTAGAAATGAACTGAATATATTAAGTTGTACATCTTTTCAGGATACAGTAACAAGGGAAGTTTGAACTTGTTGCACTCAACCTTCTTTGGAGGAAAGCAACTGATTCCTAGACCGAACTAGCTTATTTCACACAGTACAGTGTTCGCCAATGAAGATGTTTGTTTTCTCAACAAAGTAGTTCACACATGAAGCGAAAAGTGTAAGTTTTACATCTTCTTAGATTACACAAACAACGATAGTTTGAACTTGCTGCACTCAACCTTCTACTTTGGAAACCAACTGCTTCCTAGAACCGAACTCACTTATTTCACACAGTACAGTGTTCTGCATTGAAGAAGTTTGTTTTTTTCAGAAATTAGTTTAGAAATGAAGCGAAACTTGTAAGTTTTACACCTTGTTAGATTACACAAACAAGGAAAGTTTGAACATGCTGTACTCAACCACCTCCGTAGAAAAGCCACTGATTCCTAGAACCGTACTAGCTTATTTCACACAATACAGTGTTCAGCAAGGAAGATGTTTGTTTTCTCAACAAACTATTTTAGAAATGAGCTGAATCTATTACCTTGTACATCTCTTTAGGATACATTAACAAGGGAAGTTTGAACTTGCTGCACTCATCATTCTTCGTAGAAAAGCAACTGATTCCTAGACCGAACTAGCTTATTTCACACAGTATAGGGTTCAGCAATGAAGATGTTTGTTTTCTAAACAAACTACTTTAGAAATGAGTCTAATCAAATAACATATATATCATATTAGATTACACAAACTAGGAATATTTAAACTGGCTGCACTCAACCCTCTTGGTAGGAAAGCAACTGATTTCTAGAACCGAACTAGCTTATTTCACACAGGATAGGGTTCAGCAATGAAGATGTTTGTTTTCTAAACAAACTACTTTAGAAATGAGTCGAATCAAATAACGTATATATCATGTTAGATTACACAAACTAGGAACGTTTAAACTGGCTGCACTCAACCCTCTTCGTAGGAAAGCAACTGATTTCAAGAACTGAACTAGCTTATTTCACACAGCATATGGTTCAGCAATGAAGATGTTTGTTTTCTAAACAAACTACTATAGAAATGAGGTGAATCAACTAACGTATACATCATGTTAGATTACACAAACTAGGAAAGTTTGAACTGGCTGCACTCAACCCTCTTCGTAAAATGCAACTGATTTCTAGAACCGAATAACCTATTTCACACAGTACAGTGTTAGCCAATGAAGATGATTGTTTTCTAAACAAAGTAGTTCACAAATGAGGTGAAACTTTTAAGTTTTACATCTTCTTAGATAACACAAACAATGAAAGTTTGAACTTGCTGTACTCCACCACCTCCGTAAAAAAGCCACTGATTCCTAGAACCGTACTACCTTATTTCACACAGTACACTGTTCGGCAATGAGGATGTTTGTTTTCTCAACAAACTATTTTAGAAATGAGCTGAATCTATTAAGTTGTACATCTTTTCAGGATACAGTAACAAGGGAAGTTTGAACTTGTTGCACTCAACATTCTTCGTAGGAAAGCAACTCATTCCTAGACCGAACTAGCTTCTTTCACACAGTATTGGGTTTAGCAATGAAGACGTTTGTTTTCTAAACAAACTACTTTAGAAATGAGGCGAATAAACTAACGTATACATCATGTAAGATTACACAAACTAGGAAAGTTTGAAATGGCTGCACTCAACCCTCTTCGTAGGAAAGCAACTGATTTCTAGAACCGAACTAGCTCTTTTCACACAGTACAGTGTTCGCCAATGAAGATGTTTGTTTTCTCAACAAAGTAGTTCAGACATGAAGCGAAACTTGTAAGTTTTATATCTTCTTAGATTACACAAACAACGATAATTTGAACTTGCTGCACTCAACCTTCTACCTTGGAAACCAACTGCTTCTTAGAACCGAACTAGCTTATTTCACACAGTACAGTGTTCGGCATTTAAGATGTTTGTTTTTTACACAAATTAGTTTAGAAATGAAGCGAAACTTGTAAGTTTTACACCTTGTTAGATTACACAAACAAGGAAAGTTTGAACATGCTGTACTCAAACACCTCCGTAGAAAAGCCACTGATTCCTAGAACCGTACTAGCTTATTTCACACAGTACAGTGTTTGGCAAGGAAGATGTTTGTTTTCTCAACAAACTATTTTAGAAATGAGCTGAATCTATTATGTTGTACATCTTTTTAGGATACATTAACAAGGGAAGTTTAAACTGGCTGCATTCAAACCTCTTCGTAAAAGCAACTGATTTCTAGAACTGAACTAGCTTATTTCACACAGGATAGGGTTTAGCAATGAAGATGTTTGTTTTCTAAACAAACTACTTTAGAAATGAGGCGAATCAACTATCGTATACATCATGTTAGATTACACAAACTAGGAAAGTATGACCTGGCTGCACTCAACCCTCTTCGTAGGAAAGCAAGTGATTTCTAGAACGGAACTAACCTATTTCACACAGTACAGTGATCGCCAATGAAGATGTTTGTTTTCTAAACAAAGTACTTCAGAAATGAAGCGAAACATGTAAGTTTTACATCTTCTTAGATAACACAAACAATGAAAGTTTGAACTTGCTGTACTCAACCACCTCCGTACAAAAGACACTGATTCCTAGAACCGTACTAGCTTATTTCACACAGAACAATGTTCGGCAAGGAAGATGTTTGTTTTCTCAACAAACTATTTTAGAAATGAGCTGAATCTATTAAGTTGTACATCTCTTCAGGATACAGTAACAAGGGAAGTTTGAACTTGTTGCACTCAACCTTCTTCGTAGGAAAGCAACTGATTCCTAGACCGAACTAGCTTCTTTCACACAGTATAGGGTTCAGCAAAGAAGATGTTTGTTTTCTAAACAAACTACTTTAGAAATGAGGTGAATCAACTAATGTATACATCATGTTACATTACACAAATTAGGAAAGTTTGAACAGGCTGCATTCAACCCTCTTCTTAAGAAAGCAACTTATTTCTAGAACCGAACTAGCTTATTTCACACATTAGAGTGTTCGCCAATGAAGATGTTTCTTTTTTAAACAAAGTAGTTCAGACATGAAGCGAAACTTGTAAGTTTTACATCTTCTTAGATTACACAAACAACGTTAGTTTGAACTTGCTGCACTCAACCTTCTACCTTGGAAAGCAACTGCTTTTTAGAACCGAACAGGCTTATTTCACACAGTACAGTGTTCGGCATTGAAGATGTTTGTTTTTTACACAAATTAGTTTAGAAATGAAGCGAAACTTGTAAGTTTTACATCTTGTTATATTACACGAACAAGGAAAGTTTGAACTTGCTGTACTCAATCACCACCGTAGAAAAGCCACTGATTCCTAGAACCGTATTAGCTTATTTCACACAGTAAAGTGTTCGGCAATGAAGATGTTTGTTTTCTCAACAAACTATTTTAGAAATGAGCTGAATCTATTAAGTTGTACATCTTTTTATGATACATTAACAAGGGAAGTTTGAACTTGTTGCACTCAACCTTCTTCGTAGGAAAGCAACTGATTCCTAGACCGAACTAGCTTATTTGACACAGTGTAGTGTTCAGCAATGAAGAAGTTTGTTTTCTAAACAAACTACTTTAGAAATGAGGCAAATCAACTAACGTATACATGATGATAGATTACAAAAACCAGGAAAGATTGAACTGGCTGCACTCAAACCTCTTCGTAGGAAAGCAACTGATTTCTAGAACCGAACTAAAGTATTTCACACAGGACAGTGTTCGCCAATGAAGATGTTTGTTTTCTGAACAAAGTAGTTTAGAAATGATGCGAAACTTGTAAGTTTTACATCTTCTTAGATAACACAAAGAGTCAAAGTTTGAAATTGCTGTACTCAACCACCTCCGTAGAAAACCCACTGATTCCTAGAACCGTACTAATTATTTCACATAGTAAAATGTTTGGCAAGGAAGATGTTTGTTTTCTCAACAAACTATTTTAGAAATGAGATGAATCTATTAAGTTGTACATCTTTTTAGGATACATTAACAAGGGAAGTTTGAACTTGTTGCACTCAACCTTCTTCGTAGGAAAGCAACTGATTCCTACACCAAACTAGCTTATTTCACACAGTATAGGGTTCAGCAATGAAGATGTTTCTTTTCTAAACAAACTACTTTAGAAATGAGGCGAAGCAACTAATGTATATATCATGTTACATTACACAAACGAGGAAAGTTTAAACTGGCTGCACTCAACCCTCTTCGTAGGAAAGCAACTGATTTCTATAACCGAACTAGCTTATTTCACACAGTACAGTGTTCGCCAATGAAGATGTTTGTTTTCTAAACAAACTATTTTAGAAATGAGCTGAATCCACTAACTTGTACATCTTCTCTGGATACAGCAACAAGGGAAGTTTGAACTTGTTGCACTGAACCTTCTTCGTAGGAAAGCAACTGATTCCTAGACCGAACTAGCTTATTTCACACAGTATAGGGTTCAGCAATGAAGATGTTTGTTTTCTAAACAAACTACGTTAGAAATGAGTTGAATCAACTAACGTATACATCATTTTAGATTACACAAAATAGGAATGTTTGAAGTGGCTGCATTCCATCTTCTTCGTGGGAAAGCAACTGATTTCTAGAACCGAACTAGCTTATTTCACACACTATAGTGTTCGCCAATGAGGATGTTTGTTTTCTAAACAAAGTAGTTCAGATTTGAAGCGAAACTTGTAAGTTCTACAACTTCTTAGATTACACAAACAACGATAGTTTGAACTTGCTGCACTCCACCTTCTACCTTGGAAAGCAACTGATTTCTAGAACCGAAACAGCTTATTTCACAAAGTACATTATATGGCAATGAAGATTTTTGTTTTATAAAGAAAGTACAGTAGAAATGAGGCGATACTAATAAGTAGCATATCTTGTTAGATTACATTAACAAGGAAAGTTTGAACTTGCTTCACTCAACCTTCTTCATAGGAAAGCAACTGATTCCTAGAACCGAACAAGCTTATTTCACACAGTACAGTTTTTGGCAATGAAGAGGTTTGCTTTCCAAACAAAGCAGTTTAGAAAGGAAGCGAAACTTTTAAGTTGTACATATTGTTAGATTATACAAACAAAGAGAGTTTGAACTTGCTGCACTCAACCTTCTTCGTAGGAAAGCAACTGATTCCTAGACCGAACTAGCTTATTTCACACAGTACAGTGTTCGGCTATGAAGATGTTTTTTTTTCTAAACAAAGTAGTTTAGAAATGAAGCGAAACTTGTAAGTTTTATAGCTTGTTAGATTACACAAGCAAGGAAAGTTTAAACTTGCTGCACTCAACCTTCTTCGTGGGAAAGGAAGTGATTTTTAGAATCGAACTAGCTTATTTCACACAGTACAGTGTACTGCAATGATGATATTTGCTAAATGAAGTAGTTTAGAAATGAAGCGAAACTTGTAAGTTGTACATCTTGTTAGATTACACAAACAAAGGAAGTTTGAACTTGCTGCACTCAACCTTCTTCGTAGGAAAGCAACTGATTTCTAGAACCCAAACAGCTTATTTCACAAAGTACATTATATGGCAATGAAGATGTTTGTTTTATAAAGAAAGTACTGGAGAAATGAGGCGATTCTAATAAGTTGTATATCTTGTTAGATTACATTAACAAGGAAAGTTTGAACTTGCACTCAACTTTCTTACGAAAGCAACTGATTTCTAGAACCGAACTAGCTTATTTCACACAGTCCAGTGTTCTGCAATGAAGTTGTTTGTATTCTAAACAAAGTAGTTCAGAAATGATGGAAAACTTGTAAGTTTTCCATCTTGTTAGGTTACACAAACAAGGAAAGTTTTAACTTGCTGCACTCAACCTTCTTCTTAGGAAAGCAACTGATTCCTAGAACTAATCTAGCTTATTTCACACAGTACAGTGTTCGGCAATGAAGAAGTTGGTTTTCTAAACAAATTAGTTTAGAAATGAAGCGAAACTTGTAAGTTTTAGAGTTTGTTAGATTACACAAACAAGGTAAGAAAAAACTTGCTGCACTCAACCTTCTTAGCAGGAAAGCAAATGATTCCTAGACTGAACGAGTTTATTTCACACAGTATCGGCTTGGGCAATAGAGATGTTTGTTTTTTAAACAAACTACTTTGGAAATGAGGAGAATCAACTAACGTATATATCTTGTTAGATAACACAATCTAGGAAACTTTCAACTTGCTGCCCTCAACCTTCTACCTTGGAAAGCAACTCCTTCTTACAACCGAACTAGCTTATTTCACACACTACAGTGTTTGGCAATGAAGATGTTTGTTTTCTAAACAAAGTAGTTTAGAAATGAAGCGAAACTTGTACGTTTTACGTCTTGTTAGATTACCCAAACAAGGAAAGTTTGAACTTGCTGTACTCAACCACCTCCGTAGAAAAGCCACTGATTCCTAGAACCGTAGTAGCTTATTTCACAGAGTACAGTGTTCGGCAATGAAGATGTTTGTTTTCTCAACAAACTATTTTAGAAATGAGGTGAATATGTTAAGTTATACTTCCTTTTAGGATACATTAACAAGGGAAGTTTTAACTTGTTGCACTCAACCTTCTTCGGAGGAAAGCAACTGATTCCTAGATGGAACTAGTTTATTTCACACAGCATAGGCTTCAGCAATGAAGATGTTTGTTTTCTAAACAAACTACTTTAGAAATGAGGCGAATGAACTAACGTATACATCATGTTAGATTACACAAACTAGGAAACTTTGAACTGGCAGCACTCAACCGTCTTCATAGGAAAGCAACTGATTTCTAGTACCGAACTAGCTTATTTAACACAGTCCAGTGTTCGCCATTAAAGATGTTGGTTTTCTAAACATAGTAGTTCAGAAATGAAGGGAAACTTGTAAGTTTTACATCCTCTTTGATTACACAAACAATGATAGTTTGAACTTGCTGCACTCAACCTTCTACCTTGCAAAGCAACTGATTCCTAGAACCGAACTAGCATATTTCACACTGTACAGTGTTCGGCAATGAAGATATTTGTATACTAAACAAAGTAGTTCAGAAATGAAGCAAAACTTGTAAGTTTTCCATCTTGTTAGATTACACACACAAGGAAAGTTTTAACTTGCTGCACTCAACCTTCTTCGTAGGAAAGCAACTGCTTTCTGGAGCCGAACTAGATTATTTCACACAGTACAGTGTTCGTCAATAAAGATGTTTCCTTTCTAAACAAAGTAGTTTAGAAATGAAGCGAAACTTGTAAGTTTTACAGCTTGTTAGATTACACAAACAAGGAAAGTAAAAACTTGCTGCACTCAACCTTCTTCGTAGGAAAGCAACTGATTCCTAGATGGAACTAGTTTATTTCACACAGTATAGGCTTCAGCAATGAAGATGTTTGTTTTCTAAACAAACTACTTTAGAAATGAGGCGAATCAACTAACGTATACATCTTGTTAGATTACACAATATAGGAAACTTTCAACTTGCTGCCCTCAACCTTCTCCCTTGGAAAGCAACTGCTTCTTAGAACCGAACTAGCTTATTTCACACAGTACAGTGTTTGGCAATGAAGATGTTTGTTTTCTACACAAAGTAGTTCAGAAATCAAGCGAAACTTGTAAGTTTGACATCTTCTTAGATTACACAAACAAGGAAAATTTGAACTAGCTGTACGCAACCACCACCCTAGAACAGCCACTGATTCATAGAACCGTACTAGCTTATTTCACACAGTACAGTGTTCGCCAATGAAGATGTTTGTTTTCTACACAAAGTAGTTCAGAAATGAAGCGAAAATTGTAAGTTTTACATCTTCGTAGATTACACAAACAATGATAGTTTGAACTTGCTGCACTCAACCTTCTACCTTGCAAAGCAACAGATTCCTAGAGCCTAACTAGCTTATTTCACAGAGTACTGTGTTCGGCAATGAAGACGTTTTTTTTCTAAGCAAAATACTTTAGAAATGAGGTGAATCTATTAAGTTGTACATATTTTAAGATTATAATAACAAGGAAAATGTGAACTTCTTCCACTCAACCAGCTCCGGAGAAAAGCAAAAAATTCCTAGTACCAACCTAGCTTAATTCACACAGTACAGTGTTGGGCAATGAAGATGTTTGTTTTCTCAGCAAACTACTTTAGAAATGAGGTGAATGTATTAAGTTTTACATCTTGTTAGATTACCCAAGCAAAGAAAGTTTGAATTTGCTGCACTCAACCTTGTTCGTAGGAAAGCAACTGATTTCTAGAACCGAAACAGCTTATTTCACAAAGTAGTCTATATGGTAATGAAGATGTTTGTTTTATACAGAAAGTACTGTAGAAATGAGGCGATTCTAATAAGTTGTATATATTGTTAGATTACATTAACAAGGAAAGTTTGAACTTGCTGCACTCAACCTTCTTAGGAAAGCAACTGATTTCAAGAACCGAACTAGATTATTTCACCCAGTACAGTGTTCGTCAATGAAGGTGTTTGTATTCTAAACAAAGCAGTTCAGAATTGAAGCAAAACTTTTATGTTTACATCTTGTTAGATTACACAAACTAGGAAAGTTTTAACTTGCTGCACTCAACCTTCATCGTAGGAAAACAACTGATTCCTAGAACCGAACTAAATTCTTTCACACAGTACAGTGTTCAGCAATGAAGATGTTTGTTTTCTAAAGAAAGTAGTTTAGAAATGAAGCGAAACTTGTAAATTTTACAGCTTGTTAGATTACACAAAGAAGGTAAGTAAGAACTTGCTGCACTCAACATTCTTAGTAGGAAAGCAACTGATTCCTAGACAGAACGAGCTTATTTCACACATTATAGGGTTCGGCATTAGAGATGTTTGTTTTCTAAACAAACTATTTTAGAAATCAGGGGAATCAACTAACATATACATCTTGTTAGATTACACAATCTAGGAAAGTTTCAACTTGCTGCCTCAACTTTCTACCTTGGAAAGCAACTGCTTCTTAGAAGCGAACTAGCTTATTTAACACAGTACAGTGTTTGGCAATGAAGATGTTTGTTTTCTAAACAAAGTAGTTTAGAAATGAAGTGAAAGTTGTAAGTTTTACATCTTGTTTGATTACACAAACAAGGAAAGTTTCAACTTGTTGCACTCAACCTTCTTCGTAGGAGAGCAACTGATTCCTAGACCAAACTAGCTTACTTCACACAGTATAGGGTTCGGCAATGAAGATGTTTGTTTTCTAAACAAACTACTTTAGAAATGAGGCGAATCAACTAACGTATACATCATGATAGATTAGACAAACTAGGAAAGTTTGAACTGGCTGCATTCAACCCTCTTCGTAGGAAAGCAACTGATTTCTAGAACCAAACTAACTTATTCACACAGTACAGTGTTCGCCATTGAAGATGTTTGTTTTTTACACAAATTAGTTTATAAATGAAGCGAAACTTGTAAGTTTTACATCTTGTTAGATTACACAAACAAGGAAAGTTTAAACTTGCTGTACTCAACCACCTCCGTAGAAAAGCCACTGAGTCCTAGAACCGTACTAGGTTATTTCACACAGTACAGTGTTCGGCAATGAAGATGTTTGTTTTCTCAACAAACTATTTTAGAAATGAGCTGAATCTATTAAGTTGTACATCTTTTTAGGATACATTAATAAGGGAAGTTTGAACTTGTTGCACTCAACCTTCTTCGTAGGAAAGCAATGTATTCATAGACCGAACTAGCTTATTCACACAAAACAGGGTTCATAAATGAAGATGTTTGTTTTCTAAACAAACTACTTTAGAAATGAGGCGAATGAACTAACGTATACATCATGTTAGTTTACACAAACTAGGAAAGTTTGAACTGGCTGCACTCAACCCTCTTCGTAGAAAAGCAAGTGATTTCTAGAACCAAACTAGCTTATTTCACACAGTACAGTGTTCGCAAATGAATATGTTTGTTTTCTAAACAAAGTAGTTCAGAAATGAAGCGAAACTTGTAAGTTTTCCATCTTGTTAGTTTACATAAACTAGGAAAGGTTTAACTTGCTGCACTCAACCTTCTTCGTAGGAGAGCTACTGCTTCTTAGAACAAAACTAGCTTATTTCACACAGTACAGTGTTCGGCAATGAAGATGTTTGTTTTCTAAACAAAGTAGTTTACAAATGAAGCAAACTTGTAAGTTTTACATCTTGTTAGATTACACAAACAAGGAAAGTTTGAAGTTGCTATACTCCACCACCTCCGTAGAAAAGCCACTGATTCCTAGAACCGTACTAGCTTATATCACACAGTACAGTGTTCAGCAATGAAGATGTTTGTTTTCCAAGAAAGTATTTATAAATGAGCTGAATGTATTAAGTTGTACATCTTTTTAGGATACATTAACAAGGGAAGTTTGAACTTGTTGCACTCAACCTTCTTCGTAGGAAAGCAACTGATTCCTAGACCGAAATAGCTTCTTTCACACAGTATAGGGTTCAGCAATGAAGATGTTTGTTTTAAACAAACTACTTTAGAAATGAGGCGAATCAACTAACGTATACATCATGTTAGATTACACAAACTAGGAAAGTTTGAACTGGCTGCACTCAACCCTCTTCGTAGGAAAGCAACTGATTTCTAGAACCGAACTAGCTTATTTCACACAGTAGAGTGTTGGCCAATGAAGGTGTTTGTTTTCTAAACAAAGTAGTTCAGAAATGAAGCGAAACTTGTAAGTTTTACATCTTCTTAGATTACACAAACAATGATAGCTTGAACTTGCAGCACTCAACGTTTTAACTTGGTAAGCAACTGATTCCTAGAACCGAACTAGCTTATTTCACACAGGAGAGTGTTCGGTAATGAGGACGTATGTTCTCTCAGCAAACTGCTTTAGAAATGAGGTGAATCTATTAAGTGGTACATCTCTTTAGATTACAATAACAAGTAACGTTTGAACTTGTTGCACTCAACCAGCTCCGTAGAAAAGCAACTGATTCCTAGAACCGAACTAGCTTATTTCACACATTACAGTGTTCAGCAGTGAAGATGTTTTTTTTCTAAGCAAACTATTTTAGAAATGAGGTGAATCTATTAAGTTTTACATCTTGTTAGATTACACAAACAAGGAAAGTTTGAACTTGCTGCACTCAACCTTCTTCGTAGGAAAGCACCTGATTTCTAGAACCGAAACAGCTTATTTCTAAAAGTACATTATATGGCAATGAAGATGTTTGTATTCTAGAAAAAGTAGTTCAGAAATGAATCAAAACTTGTAAGTTTTCCATCTTGTTAGATTTCACAAACTGGGAAAGTTTGAACTTGCTGCACTCAACCTTCTTTGCAGTAAAGGAACTGATTCCTAGAACCGAACTAGCTTATTTCACACAGTACAGTATTCGGCAATGAAGACGTTTGTTTTCTAAACAAAGTAGTTCAGAAATGAAGCGAAACTTGTAAGTTTTACACCTTGTTAGGTTACACAAACAAGGTAAGTAAGAACTTGCTGCAATCAACCTTCTTAGTAGGAAAGCAACTGATTCCTAGACCGAACGAGCTTATTTCACACAGTATATGGTTCGGCAATAGAGATGTTTGTTTTCTAAACAAACTACTTTTGAAAGGAGGCGAATCAACTAACATATACATCTTGTTAGATTCCACAATCTAAGAAAGTTTCAACTTGCTCCCCTCAACCTTCTACCTTGGAAAGAAACTGCTTCTTAGAACGGAAGTAGCTTATTTCACACAGTACAGTGTTCGGCAATGAAGGTGTTTGTTTTGTACACAAAGTAGTTTAGAAATGAAGCGAAATTTGTAAGTTTTACATCGTGTTAGATTACACAAACAAGGAACGTTTGAACTTTCTGTACTCAAACATCTCCGTAGAAAAGCCACTGATTCCTAGAACCGTACTAGCTTATTTCATATAGTACAGTGTTTGGCAAGGAAGATGTTTGTTTTCTCAACAAACTATTTTAGAAATGAGCTGAATCTATTAAGTTGTACATCTTTTTAGGATACATTAACAAGGGAAGTTTGAACTTGTTGCACTCAACCTTCTTCATAGGAAAGCAACTGATTCCTAGACCGAACTAGCTTATTTCACACAGTATAGGGTTCAGCAATGAAGATGTTTGTTCTCTAAACAAAGTAGTTTAGAAATGAAGCGAAACTTGTAAGTTTTACATCTTGTTATATTACACAAACGAGGAAAGTTTGAACTTGCTGTACTCAACCACCTCCGTAGAAAAGCCAGATTCCTAGAACCGAACTAGCTTATTTCACACAGTACAGTGTTCGGCAATGAAGATGTTTGCTTTCCAAATTGGTTTAGAAATGAAGCTAAACTTGTAGATTGTACATCTTGTTAGATTACACAAAGACAGTTTGAACTTGCTGCACTCAACCTTCTTCGTAGGAAAGCAAATGATTTCTAGAACTGAAATAGCTTATTTCACAAAGCACATTATATGGCAATGAAGATGTTTGTTTTATAAAGAAAGTAAAGTAGAAATGAGGCGATTTTAATGAGTTGTATATCTTGTTAGATTACATTAACAAGGAAAATTTTAACTTGCTGCACTCAACCTTCTTAGGAAAGCAACTGATTTCTACAACCGAACTAGCTTCTTTCACACAGTACAGTGTTCGGCAATGAAGATGTTTGTATTCTAAACAAAGTAGTTCAGAAATGAAGCAAAACTTGTAAGATTCCCATCTTGTTAAATTGCACAAACAAGGAAAATTTTCACTTGCTGCATTCAACCTTCTTCGTTGGATAGCAACTGATTCCTAGAACCGAACTAGCACATTTCACACAGTACAGTGTTGGGCAATGAAGATGTTTGTTTTCTAAACAAAGTAGTTTAGAAATGAAGCTAAACTTGTTAGTTTTACAGTTTGTTAGATTACACAAACAAGGTAAGGAAGAACTTGCTGCACTGAACCTTCTTTGTAGGAAAGCAACTGAATCCTAGACCGAATGAGCTTATTTCACACAGCATAGGATTCGGCAATAGAGACGTTTTTATTCTGAAGAAAGTACTTTAGAAAGGAGGCGAATCAAGTAACGTATACATCTTGTTAGATTACACAATCTAGGAAAGTTTCAACTTACTGTACTCAACCTTCTACCTTGGAAAGCAACTGCTTCTTGGAAGCGAACTAGCTTATTTCACACAGTACAGTGTTCGGCATTAAAGATGTTTGTTTTTACACAAATTAGTTTAGAATTGAAGTGAAACTTGTAAGTTTTACATCTTGTTAGATTACACAAACAAGGAAAGTTTCAACTTGCTGTACTCAACCACCTCCGTAAAAAAGCCACTGATTCCTAGAACTGTACTAGCTTATTTCACACAGTATAGGGTTCAGCGATGAAGATGTTTGTTTTCTAAACAAACTACTTTAGAAATGAGGCGAATCAAGTAACGTATACATCATGTTAGATTACACAAACTAGGAAAGTTCGAACTGGCTGCACTCAATCCTCTTCATAGGAAAGCAACTGATTTCTAGAACCCAACTAGCCTATTTCACACAGTACAGTGTTCGCAATGAAGATGTTTGTTTTCTAAACAAAGTAGTTCAGAAATGAAGCGAAACTTATAAGTTTTACATCTTGTTAGAATACACAAACAAGGAAAGTTTGAACTTGCTGTACTCAACCACCTCCTTAGAAAAGCCACTGATTCCTATAACCGTACTAGATTATTTCACACAGTATAGGGTTCAGCAATGAAGATATTTGTTTTCTAAATGAACTACTTTAGAAATGATGCGAATCAACTAACGTATATATCATGATAGATTACACAAAGTAGGAACGTTCGAACTAGCTGCACTCAACCCTCTTCATAGGAAAGCAACTGATTTCTAGAACCGAATTAACCTATTTCTCACAGTACAGTGTTCGCCAATGAAGATGTTTGTTTTCTAAACAAAGTAGTTCAGAAATGAAGCGAAACTTTTAAGTTTTACAACTTCTTAGAAAACACAAACAAGGAAAGTTTGAACTTGCTGGACTCAAACACCTCCGTAGAGAAAGCACCGATTCGTAGAACCGAACTAGCTTATTTCACACAGTACAGTGTTCGGCAATGAAGATGTTTGTTTTCTCAAAAAACTATTTTAGAAATGAGCTGAATCTATTAAGTTGTACATCTTTTTAGGATACAGTAACAAGGGAAGTTTGAACTTGTTGCACTCAACCTTCTTCGTAGGAAAGCAACTGATTCCGAGACCGAACTACCTTCTTTCACACAGGATTGGGTTCAGCAATGAAGATGTTTGTTTTCTAAATAAACTACTTTAGAAATGAGGCAAATCAACTAACGTATACATCATGTTATATTACACAAACAACGATAGTTTGAACTTGCTGCACTCAACCTTCTACCTTGGAAAGCAACTGATTCCTAGAACCGAACTAGCTTATTGCACACAGTACAGTGTTCGGCAATGAACATGTTTGTTTTCTAAAGAAAATAGTTTTTAAATGAAGGGAAATTTGTAAGTTTTACATCTTGTTAGATTACACAAACGAGGAAAGTTTGAACTTGCTGTACTCAACCACCTCCGTAGAAAAGCCACTGATTCCTAGATCCGTACTAGCTTATTTCACACAGTATAGGGTTCAGCAATGAAGATGTTTCTTTTCTAAACAAACTACTTTAGAAATGAGGCGAATCAAGTAACGTATACATCATGTTAGATTACACAAACTAGGAAAGTTTGAACTTGCTGTACTCAACCTTCTACAATGGAAAGCAACTGATGCCTAGAACCGAACTAGCATATTTCACAGTACAGTGTTTGGCAATGAAGACGTTTGTTCTCTCAACAAACTCCTTTAGAAATGAGGTGAATCTATTAAGTTGTACATCTTTTGAGATTACATTAACAAGGAAAGTTTGAACTTGTTGCACTCAACCAGCTCCGTAGAAAAGCCACTGATTCCTAGAACCGAACTAGCTTATTTCACACAGTACAGTGTTCGGAAATGAAGATGTTTGTTTTCTCAACAAAATATTTTAGAAATGATCTGAATCTATTAAGTTTTACATCTTTTGAGATTACATTAACAAGGAAAGTTTGAACTTGTTGCACTCAACCAGCTCCGTAGAAAATCCACTGATTCCTAGAACCGAACTAGCTTATTTCACACAGTACAGTGTTCGGAAATGAAGATGTTTGTTTTCTCAACAAAATATTTTAGAAATGAGCTGAATCTATTAAGTTGTACATCTTTTTAGGATACATTAACAAGGGAAGTTTGAACTTGTTTCACTCAACCTTCTATGTAGGAAAGCAACTGATTCCTAGACTGAACTAGCTTATTTCACACAGTACAGTGTTCGGCAATGAAGATGTTTGCTTTCCAAAGTAGTTTAGAAATGAAGCGAAACTTGTAGGTTGTACATCTTGTTAGATTACACAAACAAAGAGAGTTTGAACTTGCTGCACTCAACCTTCTTTGGAAAGCAACTGATTTCTAGAACCGAAACAGTTTATTTCACAAAGCACATTATATGGCAATGAAGATGTTTGTTTTATAAAGAAAGCACAGTAGAAATGAGGCGATTCTTATAAGTTGTATATCTTGTTAGATTACATTTCCAAGGAAAGTTTGAACCTGATGCACTCAACCTTCTTAGGAAAGCAACTGATTTCTACAACCGAACTAGCTTATTTCACACAGTACAGTGTTCGGCAATGAAGTTGTTTGTATTCTAAACAAAATAGTTCAGAAATGAACCAAAACTTGTAAGTTTCCCATCTTGTTAGATTACACAATCTAGGAAAGTTTTAACTTGCTGCATTCAACCTTCTTCGTTGGAGAGCAACTGATTCCCAGAACCGAACTAGTTATTTTCACACAGTAGAGTGTTCGGCAATGAAGACGTTTGTTTTCTAAGCAAAGTAGTTATGAAATGAAGCGAAACTTGTAAGTTTTACAGTTTCTTAGATTACACAAACAAGGTAAGGAAGAACTTGCTGCACTCAACCTTCTTAGTAGGAAAGCAACTGATTCCTAGTCTGAACGAGCTTATTTCACACAGAATAGGGTTCGGCAATAGGGATGTTTGTTTTCTTAACAAACTACTTTAGAAAGGAGGCGAATCAAGTAACGTATACATCTTGTTAGATTACACAATCTAGGAAAGTTTCAACTTGCTGCCCTCAACCTTCTACCTTGGCAAGCAACTGCATCTTAGAACCGAACTATCTTATTTCACACAGTACAGTGTTCGGCATTGAAGGTGTTTGTTTTCTAAACAAAGTAGTTCAGAAATGAAGCAAAACTTGTAAGTTTTACATCTTCTTAGATTACACAAACAAGGAAAGTTTGAACTTGCTGTACTCAACCAACTCCGTAGAAAAGGCACTGATTCCTAGAACCAAACAGGCTTATTTCACACAGTACAGTGTTCGACAATGAAGACGTTTGTTTTCTCAACAAACCATTTTAGAAATGAGCTGAATGTATTAAGTTTTACATATTTTTAGGATACAGTAACAAGGGAAGTTGAACTTGTGGCACTCAACCTTCTTCGTAAGAACTAGACCGAACTAGCTTCTTTCACACAGTATAGTGTTCAGCAATGAAGATGTTTGTTTTCTGAACAAACTACTTTAGAAATGAGACGAATCAACTAACGTATACATCATGTTATATTACACAAAAAAACGATAGTTTGAACTTGCTGCACTCAACCTTCTACCTTGGAAAGCAACTGATTCCTAGAACCGAACTAGCTTATTGCACAGTACAGTGTTCAGCAATGAACATGTTTGTTTTCTAAAGAAAGTAGTTAAAAATGAAGCGAAATATGTAAGTTTTACATCTTGTTAGATTACACAAACAAGGAAAGTTTGAACTTCCTGCACTCAACCAGCTCTGCAGAAAAGCCACTGATGCCTGGAACCGTAGTAGCTTACTTCACACAGTACAGTGTTTGGCAATGAAGATGTTTGTTTTCTCAACAAACTATTTTAGAAAAGAGGTGAATCTCTTAAGTTGTACATCTTTTTAGGATACAGTAACAAGGGAAGTTTGAACTTGTTGCACTCGACCTTCTTAGTAAAAAGCAACTGATTCCTAGACCGAACTAGCTTATTTCACACAGTATAGGGTTCAGCAATGAAGATGTTTTTTTTCTAAACAAACTACTTTAGAAATGAGTGGAATCAACGAACGTATACATCATGTTATATTACACAAACTAGGAAAGTTTGAACTGGCTGCACTCAACCTTCTTCGTAGGAAAGCAACTGATTTCTAGAACCGAACCAGCTTATTTCACACAGTACAGTGTTCGCCACTGAAGATGTTTGTTTTCTAAACAAAGTAGTGCAGATTTGAAGCGAAACTTGTAAGTTCTACATCTTCTTAGATTACACAAACAACGATAGTTTGAACTTGCTGCACTCCTCCTTCTACCTTGGAAAGCTACTGATTCCTAGAACCGAACTAGCTTATTTTACACAGTATAGTGTTCGGCAATGAAGACGTTTGTTTTCTCAACAAACTCCTTTAGAAATGAGGTGAATCTATTAAGTTGTACATCTTGTTAGATTACATTAACAAGGAAAGTTTGAACTTGTTGCACTCAAACAGTTCCGTAGAAAAGCAACTGATTCCTAGAAGCGAACTAGCTTATTTCACACACTACAGTGTTCAGCAATGAAGATGTTTGTTTTCTCAACAAACTATTTTAGAAATGAGCTGAATCTATTAAGTTGTACATCTTTGTAGCATACATTAACAAGGGAAGTATGAACTTGTTGCACTCAACCTTCTTCGTAGGAAAGCAAGTGATTCCTAGACTGAACTAGATTATTTCACACAGTACAGTGTTCAGCAATGAAGATGTTTGCTTTCCAAAGTAGTTTAGTAATGAAGCGAAACTTGTAGGTTGTACATCTTTTTAGATTACACAAACAAAGAGAGTTTGAACTTGCTGCACTCAACCTTCTTCGTAGGAAAGCAACTGATTTCTAGAACCGAAACAGCTTATTTCACAAAGCACATTATATGGCAATGAAGATGTTTGTTTTATAAAGAAAGTACAGTAGAAATGAGGCGATTCTGATAAGTTGTATATCTTGTTAGATTACATTAACAAGGAAAGTTTGAACTTGCTGCACTCAACCTTCCCAGGAAAGCAACTGATTTCTACAACTGAACTAGCTTATTTCACACAGTACAGTGTTCGGCAATGAAGATGTTTGTATTCTATATAAAGTAGTTCAGAAATGAAGCAAAACTTGTAAGTTTCCCATCTTGTTAGATTACACAAACTAGGAAAGTTTTAACTTGCTGCATTCAACCTTCTTCGTTAGAGAGCAACTGATTCCCAGAACCGAACTAGTTCATTTCACACAGTACAGTGTTCGGTAATGAAGATGTTTGTTTCCTAAACAAAGTAGTTTAGAAATGATGCGAAACTTGTAAGTTTTAGAGTTTGTTAGATTACACAAAAAAGGTAAGGAAGAACTTGCTGCACTCAACCTTCTTAGTAGGAAAGCAACTGTTTCCTAGACCGAACGAGCTTATTTCACACAGCATAGGGTTTGGCAATAGAGACGTTTGTTTTTTTGACAAACTACTTTAGAAAGGAGGCGAATCAAGTAACGAATACATCTTGTTAAATTACACAATCTAGGAAAGTTTCAACTTGCTGCCCTCAACCTTCTACCTTGGAAAGCAACTGCTTCTTAGGACCAAACTAGCTTATTTCACACAGTACAGTGTTCGGCATTGAAGAAGTTTGTTTTTTACACAAATTACTTTAGAACAGAAGCGAAACTTGTAAGTTTTACATCTTGTTAGATTACACAAACAAGGAAAGTTTGAACTTGCTGTACTCAACCACCTCCGTAGAAAAGCCACTGATTCCTAGAACCATACTAGTTTATTTCACAGAGTACAGTGTTTGGCAATGAAGATGTTTGTTTTCTCAACAAACTATTTTAGAAATGAGCTGAATCTATTAAGTTGTACATCTTCTTAGGATACAGTAACAAGGGAAGTTTGAACTTGTTGCACTCAACCTTCTTCGTAGGAAAGCAACTGATTCCTAGACCGAACTAGCTTCTTTCACACAGTATAGGGTTCAGCAATGAAGATGTTTGTTTTCTAAACAAACTACTTTAGAAATGAAGTGAATCAACTAACGTATACATCATGTTCAATTACACAAACTAGGAAAGTTTGAACTGGTTGGACTCAACCGTCTTCGTAGGAAAGCAACTGATTTCTAGAACCGAACTAGCTTATTTCAAACAGTACAGTGTTCGCCAATGAAGATGTTTGTTTTCTAAACAAAGTAGTTCACACATGAAGCGAAACTTGTAAGTTTTACATCTTCTTAGATTACACAAACAACGATAGTTTGAACTTGCTGCACTCAACCTTCTACCTTGGAAAGCAACTACTTCTTAGAACCGTACTAGCTTATTTCACACAGTACAGTGTTCAGCAATGAAGACGCTTGTTTTCTCAACAAAATATTTTAGAAATGAGCTGAATCTATTAAGTTGTACATCTTTTTAGGATTCATTAATAAGGGAAGTTTGAACTTGTTGCACTCAACCTTCTTCGTAGGAAAGCAACTGATTCCTAGACCAAACTAGCTTATTTCACACAATATACGGTTCAACAATGAAGATGTTTGATTCTAAACAAACTACTTTAGAAATGAGGCTAATCAACTAACGTATATATCATGTTAGATTATACAAACTAGGAAAGTTTAAACTGGCTGCACTCAACCCTCTTCGTAAGAAAGCAACTGATTTCTAGAACCGAACTAACATATTTCACACAGGATAGGGTTCAGCAATGAAGATGTTTGTTTTCTAAACAAACTACTTTAGAAATGAGGTGAATCAACTAACGTATACATCATGTTAGATTACACAAACTAGGAAAGTTTGAACTGGCTGCAATCAACCCTCTTCGTAGGAAAGCAACTGATTTCTAGAACCGAACTAACCTATTTCACACAGTACAGTGTTCACCAATGAAGATGTTTGTTTTCTAAACAAAGTAGTTCAGAAATTAAGCGAAACTTGTAAGTTTTACATCTTCTTAGATTACACAAACAATGAAAGTTTGAACTTGCTCTACTCAGCCACCTCCGTAGAAAAGCCACTGATTCCTAGAACCATACTAGCTTATTTCAAACAGTACAGTGTTCAGCAATGAAGATGTTTGTTTTCTCAACAAACTATTTTAGAAATGACCTGAATCTATTAAGTTGTACATCTTTTCAGGATACAGGAACAAGGGAAGTTTGAACTTGTTGCACTCAACCTTCTTCGTAGGAAAGCAACTGATTCCTAGACTGAACTAGCTTCTTTCACACAGTATAGGGTTCAGCAATGAAGATGTTTGTTTTCTAAACAAACTACTTTAGAAATGAGGCGAATCAACTAACGTATACATCATGTTAGATTACACAAACTAGAAAAGTTTGAACTGGCTGCACTCAACAATCTTCGTAGGAAAGCAACTGATTTCTAGAACCGAACTAGCTTATTTCACACAATACAATGTTCGCCAATGTAGATGTTTGTTTTCTAAAAAAAGTAGTTCAGACATGAAGCAAAACTTTTAAGTTTTACATTTTCTTAGATTACACAAACAACGATAGTTTGAACTTGCTGCCCTCAACCTTCTACCTTGGAAAGCAATTGCTTCTTAGAACCGAACTTGCTTATTTCACACACTACAGTGTTCGGCATTGAAGATGTTTGTTTTTTACACAAATTAGTTTAGAAGTGAAGCGAAACTTGTAAGTTTTACATCTTGTTAGATTACACAAACAAGGAAAGTTTGAACTTGTTGTACTCAACCACCTCCGTAGAAAAGCCACTGATTCCTAGAACCGTACTAGCATATTTCACACATTACAGTGTTCGGCAATGAAGATGTTTGTTTTCTCAACAAACTATTTTAGAAATGAGCTGAATCTATTAAGTTGTACATCTTTTCAGGATACAGTAACAAGGGAAGTTTGAACTTGTTGCACTCAAAGTTCTTCGTAGGAAAGCAACTGATTCCTAGACCGAACTACCTTATTTCACACAGTATAGGGTTCACCAATGAAGATGTTTGTTTTCTAAACAAACTACTTTAGAAATGAGGTGGATCAACTAACTTATACATCATGTTAGATTACACAAACTAGGAAAGTTTGAACTGGCTGCACTCAACCCTCTTCATAGGAAAGCAACTGATTTCTAGAACCGAACTAGCTTCTTTCACACGTACAGTGTTCACCAATGAAGATGTTTGTTTTCTAAACAAAGTACTTCAGACATGAAGCGAAACTTGTAAGTTTTACATCTTCTTAGATTACACAAACAACGATAGTTTGAACTTGCTGCACTCAACCTTCTACTTTGGAAAGCAACTGCTTTTTAGAAGCGAACTAGCTTATTTCACACAGTACAGTGTTTGACATTGAAGATGTTTTTTTTTTAACACAAATTAGTTTAGAAATGAAGCGAAACTTGTAAGTTTTACATCTTGTTAGATTACACAAACAAGGAATGATTGAACTTGCTGTACTCAGTCACCACCGTAGAAAAGCCACTGATTCCTAGAACAGTACTAGCTTATTTCACACAGTACAGTGTTCGGCAAGGAAGATGTTTGCTTTCTCAACAAACTATTTTAGAAATGAGCTGAATCTATTAAGTTGTACATCTTTTTAGGATACATTCACAAGGGAAGTTTGAACTTGATGCACTCAACCTTCTTCGTAGGATATCAACTGATTCCTAGACTGAACTAGCTTATTTCACACAGTATAGGGTTCAGCAATGAAGATGTTTTTTTTCTAAACAAACTACTTTAGAAATGAGGCGAATCAACTAGGGTGTATATCATGTTAGATCACACAAACTAGGAAAGTTTAAACTGGCTGCACTCAACCCTCTTCGTAGGAAAGCAACTGATTTCTAGAACCGAACTAGCTTATTTCACACAGGATAGGGTTCAGCAATGAAGATGTCTGTTTTCTAAACAAACTACTTTAGGAATGAGGCGAATCAACTAACTTATACATCATGTCAGATTACACAAAGTAGGAAAGTTTGAACTGGCTGCACTCAACCCTCTTTGTAGGAAAGCAACTGATTTCTAGAACCGAACTAACCTATTTCATACAGTACACTGTTTGCCAATGAAGATGTTTGTTTTCTAAACAAAGTAGTTCAGAAATGAAGCGAAACTTGTAAGTTTTACATCTTCTTAGATAACACAAACAATGAAAGTTTGAACTAGCTGTACTCAACCACCTCCGTAGAAAAGCCACTGTTTCCTAGAACCGTAGTAGCTTATTTCACACAGTACAGTGTTCGGCATTTAAGATGTTTGTTTTCTCAAAAAACGATTTCAGAAATGAGCTGAATCTATTGAGTTGTACATCTCTTCAGGAGACAGTAACAAGGGAAGTATGAACTTCTTGTACTCAACCTTCTTCGTAGGAAAGCAACTGATTCCTATACCGAACTAGCTTCTTTGAACAGTGTAAGGTTCAGCAATGAAGATGTTTGTTTTCTAAACAAACTACTTTAGAAATGAGGCGAATCAACTAACTTATACATCATGTTAGATTACACAACCTCGGAAAGTTTGAACTGGCTGCACTCAACCCTCTTCATAGGAAAGCAACTGTTTTTTAGAACCGAACTATCTTATTTCACACAGTACAGTGTTCTGCAATGAAGAAGTTTGCTTTCTAAAATAGTTTAGAAATGAATTGAAACTTGTTGGTTGTACATCTTGCTATATTACACAAAAAGAGAGTTTGAACTTGCTGCACTCAACATTCTTCGTAGGAAAGCAACTGATTTCTAGAAGCGAAACAGCTTATTTCACAAAGCACATTATATGCCAATGAAGATGTTTGTTTTATAAAGAAAGTACAGTAGAAATGAGGTGCTTCTAATAAATTGTATATCTTGTTAGATTACATTAACAAGGAAAGTTTGAACTTGCTGCACTCAACCTTCTTAGGAATGCAACTTATTAATACATCCTAACCAGCTTATTTCACACAGTACAGTGTTCGCCAATGAAGATGTTTGTTTTCTAAACAAAGTAGTTCAGACATGAAGCAAAACTTGTAAGTTTTACATCTTCTTAGATAACACAAACAACAATAGTTTGAACTTGCTGCACTCAACCTTCTACCTTGGAAAGCAACTGCTTCTTAGAACCGAACTAGCTTATTTAACACAGTACAGTGTTCGGCATTGAAGATGTTTGTTTTTTACACAAATTAGTTTAGATATGACGGGAAACTTGTAAGTATTACATCTTGTTAGATTACACAAACAAGGAAAGTTTCAACTTGCTGTACTCAACCAACTCTGTAAAAAAGCCACTGATTCCTAGAACCGTACTAGCTTATTTCACACAGTACAGTGTTCGACAAGGAAGATGTTTGTTTTCTCAACAAACTATTTTATAAATGAGCTGAATCTATTAAGTTGTACAATCTTTTTAGGATACATTAACAAGGGAAGTTTGAACTTGTTGCACTCAACCTTCTTCGTAGGAAAGCAACTGATTCCTAGACCGAACTAGCTTATTTCACACAGTATAGGGTTCAGCAATGAAGATGTTTGTTTTCTACACAAACTACTTTAGAAATGAGGCGAATCAATTAACGTATATATCATGTTAGATTACACAAACTAGGAACGTTTGAACTGGCTGCACTCAACACTCTTCGTAGGAAAGCAACTGATTTCTAGAAACGAACTAACCTATTTCACACAGTACAGTGTTCGCCAATGAAGATGTTTGTTTTCTAAACAAAGTAGTTCAGAAATGAAGCGAAATTTGTAAGTTTTACATCTTCTTAGATAACACAAACAATGAAAGTTTGAACTTTCTGTACTCAACCACCTCCGTAGAAAAGCCACTGATTCCTAGAACCGTACTAGCTTATTTCTCACAGTACAGTGTTCGGCAATGAATATGTTTGTTTTCTCAACAAGCTATTTTAGAAATGAGCTGAATCTATGAAGTTGTACATCTTCTCAGGATACAGTAACAAGCGATGTTTGAACTTGTTGCACTCAACCTTCTTCGTAGGAAAGCAACTGATTCCTAGAGCGAACTAGCTTCTTTCACACAGTATAGGGTTCAGCAATGAAAATGTTTGTTTTCTAAACAAACTACTTTAGAAATCAGGCGAATCAACTAACGTATACATCATGTTAGATTAAACAAACTAGGAAAGTTTGAACTGGCTGCACTCAACCCTCTTCCTGGGAAAGCAACTGATTTCTAGAACCGAACTAGCTTATTTCACACAGTACAGTGTTCGGCAATGAAGATGTTTGTTTTCTAAACAAAGTTGTTCAGAAATGAAGCGAAACTTGTAAGTTTTACATCTTCTTAGATTACACAAACAACGATAGTTTGAACTTGCTGCACTCAACCTTCTACCTTGGAAAGAAACTAATTCCTAGAACCGAACTAGCTTATTTCACACAGTACAGTGTTCGGCAATGAAGAACTTTGTTTTATCAACAAACTGCTTTAGAAATGAGGTGAATCTATTAAGTTGTACATCTTTTTATTTTTTTTAATATTTATTGACAACAAAACATACTTACATTCCAAAGGTGCGTATTTTTCCCTCCCCTCCCCCCTTCCCCTTATAACTCCACTCTCCATCATATCCCCTCCCTCTCTCCATTAGTCTCTTTTTTAATTTGATGTCATCATCTTTTACTTCTATTATGAGGGTCTTGCGGAGGTATTGCTAGGCACAGCAAGGTCATGGATATCAAGGCCAATTTCTGTCTGGGCAGTTGCATTGTAGGGAGTCGTACCCTTCCTTTGGCTCTTCCATTCTATCCGCCCCCTTTTCCGCAATGATCCCTGAGCCTTGGAGGGTGTGACAGAGATGTTTCAGTGCTGGGCACTTCTCCATCCCTTCTTCTCAGCACTATGTTGCCTTTTGGATCATCCCAGTGGTCATCGCCATCTGAAAAGAGAAGCTTCTCTAACCAGAAGTGAGAGTAGCATTAATATGTGAATATGAGCATTACGTGTAGTATTTTCCAGGCAGCTTGGTGGGAATAGTATATACATTTAGATAAGGGCATCCTTTATACCCCTATGGCTTATGACCTTACCTACCATAGACTTTGCTTAGGTTTTTCAGTACCAGGTATGTATTCCCTCCCGTAGAGAGGGCCTTCAGTCCAATTATAGAGCAGTTGGCTACCCCACGAGTAGACATGCCACTATTGCACCCGTTCAGTCCTTGGGCCTGTCTGGCCAAATTTGAATATTCAGCGTCCACTGTTTTCACTGCTGATGACTTCTGTCTCCCATACTCTGCATGCAGTGCAGCTTTTTCCAGCTTTCAGTTGGCTGGTCTACAGGGAGAGGGTTTTCTGCTCAGCACCAGCTTGCTTTCTCAGTGACCTTGCCTCTCAGGCAAGAGATGTCTTCAGCAATAGGGTCTTACTATCTGTTTCTCAGGGAAACCAAGGGCTTTGGCAAAATCCTTTAATGTTTTGGAGGCTACCGGGACCTCCTTGGCCAACAACTCACTGGAAGGTATCCCATCCCAGGTACTGAAAATTTTCTAGTAACAGTCTACAGCTTCTAGATGTACCATTATTCAAAAAAGTAGTTTTACATAAGTCTTATTCACAATCTTTTGAAATTAGATTGACCCTCCCCTTGCCCTTCTTTTATGCATTCTCTACCCATGGCCTTGGTTAGCCATTCCCCTCCTGTAATCAGTCCTTCCACTTACATATGTGCAATACCATACACTTCAGTCCTTCCCTTTCTCCGTCCCTTATAGCCTTTTACCAGCTTACTGGTTTCTGGTACCAATTTTTGGTTCCAGTTCACACACAAGTCTGTCTATTTGTAGCTAGGATCCACATATGAGAGAGAACATGTGACGTTTGGCTTTCTGAGCCTGGGTTACCTCACTTAGTATAATCCTTTCCAGATCCATCCATTTCCCTGCAAATTTCATAATTTCATTTTCTTTACCGCTGAGTAGAACTCCATTGTGTAAATGTACCACATCTTTATTATCCATTCATTTGTGGTGGGACATCTAGGCTGCTTCCATTTCCTAGCTATTGTGAATAGAGCGGCAATAAACATGGTTTTGCAAGTATCTCTAAGGAAGTGAGAAGAGTCTTCTGGATATATGCCTAGGAGTGCTATAGCTGGATCATATGGTAAATCTATTTCTAGCTGTCTCAAAAACCTCCACACTGATTTCCACAATGGTTGGACCAGGTTACATTCCCACCAACAGTGTAGAAGTGTTCCTCTTTTTCCGCATCCACGCCAACACTTATTGTCATTTGTTTTCTTGATGGAAGCCATTCTGACAGGAGTGAAATGGTGGTTTTAATTTGCATTTCCCTGATGGCTAAGGATGTGGAACACTTTTTCAGATGTTTATATGCCATCTGAATTTCATCTTCTGTGAATTCTCTATTTAGTTCCATAGCCCATTTTTAACTGGGTTGTTTGAATTCTTATTATTCTGTTTTTTGAGTTCTTTGTATATTCTGGATATTAATCCTCTGTCAGATGTATAGCTGGCAAAGATTTTCTCCCATTCTGTAGGTTGTCTTTTGCTGTACTCACAGTGTCCTTTGCTGTACAAAAGCTTTGTAATTTCATAAGGTCCCATTGGTTGATTAGTGATTTTATTCGCTGAGCAATTGGGGTTATATTCAGAAAGTCCTTACCTATGCCAATATGTTGAAGGGTTTCCCCTACTTTTTCCTCTAGCAGGTTCAGAGTTTCAGGTCTGATATCAAGGTCCCTGATCCATTTGGATTTGACTCTTGTGCATGGAGAAAGACAAGGATCTATGTTTATCCTTTTACATACCGATGTCCAGTTTTCCCAACACCACTTGTTAAAGAGGCTATCTTTTCTCCAATTAACGTTTTAGGCATTTTTGTCAAAAATCAGGTGGCTGTAGCTGCTTGGATTAATATATGGATCTTCTATTCTGTTCCATTGATCTACCTGTCTGTCCTTGTGCCAGTACCATGCTGTTTTTGTTACTATGGCTTTGTAATATAACTTAAAATCGGGTATGGTTATACCACCTGCCTGATTTTTGTTTATAAAATTGTTTTGGCTATTCGAGGTTTTTGTGTTTCCAGATGAATTTTAGGATTGTTTTTCTATTTCCGTGAAGAAAGCTATTGGGATTTTAATAGGGATCGCATTAAATGTATAGATTGCTTTTAGTAAGATTGACATTTTCACAATATTGATTCTTCCAATCCAGGAGCATGGGATGTCTTTCCATTTCCTTGTGTCTTCTGTAATTTGTTGCTCGAGTTTTTTTAAAGTTCTCATTGTAGAGATACTTCACTTCCTTGGTTAAGTTTATTCCAAGGTATTTTATTTTTTTGAGGCAATTGTGAATGGGAGAGATTCCTGATTTCATCCTCTGCACGTTTGTTGTTAGTATATAGAAAAGCTACTGATTTCTGTGTGTTTATTTTGTATCCTGCTACATTGCTAAAAGTGTTTATCAGCTCTAACAGTTTGCAGGTAGAGACTTTAGGGTCTGTTAGGTATAGAATCATATCGTCTGCAAATAATGATAATTTGATCTCTTCCCTTCCGATTTGTATCCCCCCTTTATGAGTGTCTCTTGCCTTATTGCTGTGGCTAAGACTTCCAGTACTATATTAAACAGTAGTGGGGAAAGTGGACACCCTTGTCTTGTTCCTGAATTTAGAGGAAAAGCTTCAAGTTTTTCCCATTTAGTATTATGTTGGCTGTAGGTTTGTCATAAATAGCTTTTATTATGTTGAGATATGCTCCTTCTATTCCCAGTTTCTGTAATACTTTCACCATGAAGGGGTGTTGGATTTTGTCAAATGCCTTTTCTGCATCTATTGAGATGACCATATGATTTTTGTCCTTCAGACCATTTATATGGTGTATTACATTTATGGATTTGCGTATGTTGAACCATCCCTGCATCTCTGGGATAAAGCCTACTTGGTCAGGGTGAATAATCTTTCTGATAAATTCTTGTATTCTGTTTGCCAGTATTTTGTTGAGAATTTTTGCATCCATGTTCATGAGGAGATTGGTCTATAATTTTCTTTTTTGATCTGTCTTTGTCCGGTTTGGGTATCAGGGTGATGCTGGCTTCATAGAAGGATTTTGGTAGAGTTCCTTCCTTTTCTATTTCATGGAAAAGTTTGAGAAGCATTGGCGTTAGATCCTCCAGGAATGTCTGGTAAAATTCAGCAGTGAATCCATCTGGGCCTGGGCTTTTTTAGTTGGGAGACTTTTATAACTGCTTGAATCTCTGTGGTTGTTATAGTTCTATTTAAATGGTTTATCTCTTCTTGATTTAATTTTGGTAGGTCATATGAATCAAGGAATTCATCCATTTCTTTCAGGTTTTCAAACTTAGAGGCATATATATTCTTAAAGTATGTCCGTATGATTTTCTGAATTTCTTTGGTATCTGTTGTGATGTTGCCTTTATCATCTCTAATTTTATCAATTTTTGTCTCTTCTCTCTTTCTTTTGGTCAGATTTGCTAAGGGTTTGTCAATCTTGTTTATCCTTTCAAAGAACCAACTCTTTGTTTCATTGATCTTTTGATTGTTTTTTTTTTTTTTCCATTTCATTAATTTCTGCCTAACCTTTATTATTTCTTCCCGTCTACTAATTTTTGGTTTGCCTTGTTCTTCTTTTTCCAAGGCCTTAAGGTGAAGCATTAAATTGTTTAGTTGTGAACTCTCAATTTCTTAATATATGCACTTAGGGCTATAAATTTCCCTCGTAGGACTGCCTTCATTGTGTCCCAAAGGTTTTGGTATGTTGTATTCTCATCATCATTTGATTCTACGAATTTCTTGATTTCCTTTTAACTTCTTCAATGACCCATAATGATCATTCAATAAAGTGCTGTTTAGTCTCCATGAGTTTCTGTATGCTCTGTATATTTTCTTGTTGCTGATTTGCAGTTTAATCCCATTGTGGTCAGACAATGTACAAGGGATTATTTCAATTTTCCTGTATTTGTTAAGATTTGATTTGTGTCCTAGTATATGGTCTATTTTAGAAAATGTCCCGTGTGCTGCTGAGAAAAATGTATATTCTGCAGCATTTGGATGGAATGTTCTGTATATATCTGTTAGGTCCATTTGTTCCATGGTATCATTTAATGCAGATGTCTCTCTGTTTATTTTTTGCTGGGTAGACCTGTCAAGTGATGAGTGGGGTATTGAAGTCCCCACTACTATTGTGTTAGGAGATATCTCTGACCTTAATTCTAATAGTGTTTGTTTGATGAAATTGGGAGCCCCCATGTTAGGGGCATATATGTTTAGGATTGTAATGTCCTCCTGTTGGAGTGTTCCTTTAATCAGTCTAAAGTGACCTTCTTTATCTTTCCTCACAAATGTTGGATTGAAGTCTATCTTGTCAGAAATTAAAATAGCAACCCCTGCTTGTTTTCTAGGCCCATTTGCTTGAAATACCTTTTTCCAACCTTTCACCCTAAGAAGGTTTCTATTTTTTATTGAGAGATGAGTTTCCTGGAGGCAACAGATGGTAGGATCCTGCTTTTTAATCCAGTCTGCAAGTCTGTGTCTTTTGATAGGGGCATTGAGACCATTGATATTAAGAGTTATTATTGACATATATGTGTTTATTCTCACCATTCTTCTTATTTTTAGTTTTTCCTGTTTTCCCTTTACTCACTTGTTTTAAGTGTTATTTGAGTATGGTTTATTTTTTCCTATTTCCTGAGGTGTGTGCTTTGCTTTCTCCTCAGCATGAATGATTCCTGCAAGTATTTTCTGTAGAGCCTGTTTAGTTGCCAAAAATTCCTTTAGCCTGTCTTTGTTGTGGAATGTCCTTATTTCTCTGAGATGAACTTCCAGACCAGACACAGTTATGGAGGAAGGGATATTATTTGACAGCTTACAGATCCAGGGAAGTTCCATAAAGGCAGGAGAAGGCCTTTAAAGCTTTTGTTGAGGGCCAAACAGAGAGTCTGAGCAAAGCCAACCAGCCACCACAGCACACAGGCAAAAACAAACTACAGCCAAAAGGTCACACAGCAGACTTCAGGAACTCCTGCTAGACACATTTGCATATCTTTACAATGGAATCTCAAACCCATCACCACACCTTAAGACCAGGCCCCCAGTGACCTCTAGCAAGGTGATTGCAGATAAAACTATAAACTAATAAAATACTGAATATATTGGGGACATATATTCAAACTACCACATTCGCTCCTGGCCCCAATATATTTATAACTATCACACATTGTAAATTGTACTCAGTCCAATTTCAAAGGTTCTCACATCTTGATCAACTTAAGATAGTGAGTCCTGTACAATCAAACAAGTTAAATACTTTCAACATGTAAAGGCACAGAGTAAACATTTTTAACTGTATAAGGAATATTTTGAGACTAAAACAATGCAAACTCAGCCATCATCAGTAATCATCAGACTTCTGCAGTTCAAGTTCCATATAACCAGAGACTGACAGTCTCCAGGTTTTCAATTCCTTCCCTCCAGCTGGGCAGAGTTGCCAGGAAAACTTTCATCCTATGCCAACACTGCACTCCATGGTAGCCCTTTTGCACAGTCCTGGTATATCCAAAACATCTTCAGGTCTCCATGCAAACCACGGTCCATCTTCCAAGCTCTTCCAGCCTATTCCTGAGGTCTTCATGCCCTGCCTCATGCTGCATCTCAGCAGCGGCTCCTGGAACCATGTGCAACTCATGACCATTCTATGCATTTTCATATTTCCAAAACTAATACCAGGTGTGCAGGACACAGCCATATTCTTAATCCAGGGACAAAATAAATCAGAGCCTTGAAAAGCAGGTTCCTTCTCCAGTAAACACTCTTTCCAAAAGTTTGCATTTCTAACAGTCTTTCCTCAGGCATCCTCTCCATTGTTTTAATGTAAATCAAGTCAGGCCACCTTCCTTCCACCTTCCTTAAGATTGCTAATGTGTTTGACAATAGCAGCTCCAGTAACAGTCTCAGTGCCTCTACTTTTAACTTGCTTGAGGTTTTCCAACTTAAAATCTTAAAATCTCAGTCCGATATCTTTAGCCAAGCACATCAGTCCATTACAAATTTAAGTTTGATCAAACTTTCTGGGCCTGGGCAGCAGAACATAGCCATCCCATATGCCAGTAGCTCAGTTCCAACAAAGTCCTCTGCAGTCTTTCCTTCCCCTTAGAAAGCTCATAAGCCAAGCCTCGAAGTTCTATACTGTCTGCACTTAGCATTCTCAAACTTTCATCAGAATAGTCCATAAAACTTGGCTTAACACTCCAGAAGGCATCTTCAGTTGCAAGGACCAAGTCCATGCCCATTCCTCCAAAACAAAGGTTCCAAAAGATGAATATCCACACGGTCAGGTTCATCTCACCTCACTCCTGGTACCACTTTACTGTAGCAGACAGCTTCAGGTTCGCTGAGATGAACTTCCAGACCAGGCACAGTTATGGAGGAAGGGATATTATTTATTGAAGCTTACAGATCCAGGGAAGTTCCATAAAGGCAGGAGAAGCAGCCTGCTGCTTCACAGGGCCAAGCAGAGAGAGCAAAGCCAACCAGCCACCACAGCACACAGAGCAAAAACAAAAAACAGCCAAAAGGTCACACAGCAGACTTCAGGAACTCCTGCTAGACACATTTGCATATCTTTACAATGGAATCTCAAACCCATCACCACACCTTAAGACCGGGCCCCCAGTGACCTTGCCTCTAGCAAGGTGATTGCAGATGCAAACTATAAACTAATAAAATACTGAATATATTGGGGGACATATATTCAAACTACCACAGCCTGTCTTTGTTGTGGAATGTCCTTATTTCTCCATCTATTTGGATAGATAGTTTTGCAGGATAAAGTAATCTCGGTTGACAGTTTTTATCTTTCAGAACTTGGAATACATTACTCCAGGCCCTTCTGGCCTTTAAAGTTTGTGTTGAGTAATCTGCTGTGAGTCTGATGGGCTTCCCCTTTGTAGGTCACTTGCTTTTCTCTCTAGCTGCTTTCAATATATTTTCTTTGGTTTGTATGTTTGTTTTAATTATAATATGGCGGGGAGAGGTTCTTTCCAGGTTTTGTCTGTTTGGTGTTCTAAAGGCTTCCTGTATCTGCATTGGCATCTCTTTTAATTTGGGGAAGTTTTCCTAGAAAACACCTACTATGCCTTTGGAGTGAAATTCTTCTCCTTCTACTATCCCTTGAATTCTTATGTTTGATCTTTTCATAGTGTCCAAACAATATCCTGTATTTCCCATTCATACCTTCCTATTATTTTGTCTTTCTCTCTGTTGGACTGTATTAGATCAGCTACTTGGTCTTCTAGCTTCGATATCCTGTTCTCTCCTTCATCCATTCTACTAGAGAGATTTTCTACAGAGGTTTTAATTTCACTGACTGTGTTCTTTATTGCTAGCATTTCTGAGTGGGTTTTCTTTATTCTTTCTATTTCCGTATTTATGTCTAGTATTGACCTCCTTATTTCATTAAATTGGTTTTCTGTTTTCTTTGAATCCTTTGATTTCTTCTTTGAGGTCTTTGAACCCTTTCATTTCCTCTTTGAGTTCTTTGAACATAATTATAATCATTCTTTTGAAATCTTTCTCGGGGATGTCCTCTAAGTCAGCCTCACTGAAGGTCATTTCTGATATATTAATACTTTTGGTGGATTTATATTGTCTGGATGTTTTGTGTTTCTTGTATTGAAATGTAGAGATCTTTGCATCTTGAATTAATTTAATGCTTGGGTTTTCTAAATATCTGCAGTAATGTTAGATGTATCAATCAATCTGATATTATATGTCTTCAGTGTAGGAGTTTAAGGTGTTAAGTGTGGTTCTTAAGGCTCTCAAAGTAATCACAGAAGTGACCCTTGCCTGCTATGAGATTATCAAGTGGGGTGAATGGAACAGAATACAGTCAAGATCCAAAAATTTAACTCAACAATGTACCCCTTCAATGAAATACAGCACAGAGTATTTGTGCAAAAGCAGGTATTATGACAAAGTCACAGTTCCTAAGGATATGTGTTAGCCCACGCCCTTAATCCTGTCAGCTGGGAGGCTAAGATTACTGATCTGTAGAGAGTTCCAAGGTCAACTTGTGATCAAGAGAGACCCTTCCCCAATGAATGACAGAGGAGGAAACAAATCAGGAAGCAACAAATGAGCAGCCTAGAAAATAGCTTATTTAGGAATGTCAGATCTGACCATCCAACAGGATTACATACCAGGCTTATTTGTTGGGTACTAACCTAGTGAAAACCAAATTACCTTTTGGAACGGGTTTGAACACAGCTATGCTGCACGGCTGCTTGGTTCCTTTGCTGTGTTGTGGATTCAGTAAGTCAGCTGCATCTGTTGGTCTCTGCTTTCGCTGTGCCCGATGCTGCTGGTGAGCTGGTGATCTCTGTTGCTCCGTGCTTGCACTCGTGGTGGGGGAGGGGAGGCTGTGAGTGGCGGCTGAAGTCCGACTGTTCCTCTACGCGATCCTCTTCCTCACAAGCCTCTTTGTTGGTCTCTACTGTCCTCCTTCCACGCTTCTTGAGATTGTGAGGAGGCAGTGTGAGTGGAAAATTCTCCTCACCTGCCTTTAAAAGTTCTGCGGATCAGCTGTCTCAGGCAGCGCCTAGCCACGCCGCCCCTGCAGCTGCTGCGGTGGCTGTGGAGCCGCTTCTGTGGGCTCCAGATGCTCTAGAACTCTCCTACTTCTCTGCTGGGCTTGAAAGTTTACTATGTACCTCACTTTTTAGTAGAAAAGTGTATTTTGCTTGTGTTTGTTTTGCTTTTGTTCGCTACCCTCTTTTGGCGAGGTTCCTATGTCGCCATCTTAACCGGAAGCACCAAGTTGTACATCTTTTTAGATTACAATAACAAGGAAAGTTTGAACTTGTTGCATTCAACCAGCTCCGTAGAAAAGCAACTGATTCCTAGAACCGAACTAGCTTATTTCACACAGTACAGTGTTCAGCAATGAAGATGTTTGCTTTCCAAACAAAGTCGTTTAGAAATGAAGCGAAACTTGTAAGTTGTACTTCTTGTTAGATTACACAAACAAAGAGAGTTTGAACTTGCTGCACTCAACCTTCCTAGGAAAGCAAAGGAATTCTACAACCGAAACCGCTTATTTCACACAGTTCAGTGTTTGGCAATGAAGATGTTTGTATTCTAAAGAAAGTAGTTTAGAAATGAAGCTAAACTTGTAAGTTTTACATCTCCTTAGATTACACAAACAACGTTAGTTTGAACTTGGTGCACTCAACCTTCTACTTGGAAAGCAACTGATTCCTAGAACCGAACTAGCTTATTGTACACAGTACAGTGTTCGGCAATGAACATGTTTGTTTTCTAAACAAAGTAGTTTAGAAAAGAAGCGAAACTTGCAAGTTTTACATCTTGTTAGATTACACAAAAAAGGAAAGTTTGAACTTGCTGTACTCAACCACCTCCGAAGAAAAGCCACTGATTCCTAGAACCGTACTAGCTTACTTCACACAGTACAGTGTTCGGCAATGAAGATGTTTGTTTTCTCAAAAAACTATTTTAGACATGAGCTAAATCTATTAAGTTGTACATCTTATTAGGATACAGTAACAAGGGAAGTTTGAACTTGTTGCACTCAACTTTCTTCATAAGAAAGCAACTGATTCCTAGACCGAACTAGCTTATTTCACACAGTATAGGGTTCAGCAATGAAGATGTTCCTTTCCTAAACAAACTACTTTAGAAATGAGTCCAATCAAATAACGTATACATCATGTTAGATCACACAAACTAGGAAAGTTTGATCTCGCTGCACTCAATCTTCTTCGTAGGAAAGCAACTGATTCCTAGAAACGAACAAGCTTATTTCACACAGTATAGTGTTCGCCAATGAAGATGTTTGTTTTCTAAACAAAGTAGTTCAGATTTGAAGCGAAACTTGTAAGTTCTACATCTTCTTAGATTACACAAACAACGATAGTTTGAACTTGCTGCACTCAACCTTCCACATTGGAAAGCAACTGAATCCTAGAACCGAACTAGCTTATTTCACACACTACAGTGTTCGGCAATGAAGATGTTTTCTCAACAAACTATTTTAGAAATGAGCTGAATCTATTAAGTTGTACATCTTTTTAGGATACATTAACAAGGGAAGTTTGAACTTGTTGCACTCAACCTTCTTCGTAGGAAAGCAACTGATTCCTAGACCGAACTACCTTATTTCACACAGTATAGGGTTCAGCAATGAAGACGTTTGTCTTCTCAACAAACTGCTTCAGAAATGTGTAGAATCAATTAACGTATACATCATGTTAGATTACACAAACTAGGAAAGTTTGAACTGGCTGCACTCAATCTTCTTCGTAGGAAAGCAACTGATTTCTAGAACCGAACTAGCTTATTTCACACAGTACAGTGTTCTGCAATGAAGATGTTTGTTTTCTAAACAAAGTAGTTCAGATTTGAAGCGAAACTTGTAAGTTCTACATCTTCTTAGATTACACAAACAACGATAGTATGAACTTGCTGCACTCAACCATCTACCTTGGAAAGCAACTGATTCCTAGAACCGAACTAGCTTATTTCACACGGTACAGTGTTCGGCAATGAAGACGTTTGTCTTCTCAACAAACTGCTTTAGAAATGAGGTGAATGTATTAAGTTGTACATCTTTTTAGATTACATTAACAAGGAAAGTTTGAACTTGTTGCACGCAACCAGCTCCGTAGAAAAGCAACTGATTCCTAGAACCGAACTAGCTTACTTCACACAGTACAGTGTTCGGCAATGAAGATCTTTGTTTTCTCAACAAACTATTTTAGAAATGAGCTGAATCTATTAAGTTGTACATCTTTTTAGGATACATTAACAAGGGAAGTTTGAACTTGTTGCACTCAACCTTCTTCGTAGGAAAGCAACTGATTCCTAGACCGAACTAGCTTATTCCACACAGTATAGGGTTCAGCAATGAAGATGTTTCTTTTCTAAACAAACTACTTTACAAATGAGGCGAATCAATTAACGTATACATCATGTTAGATTACACAAACTAGGAAAGTTTGAACTGGCTGCACTCAACCCTCTTCGTAGGAAAGCAACTGATTTCTAGAACCGAACTAGCTTATTTCACACAGTACAGTGTTCAGCAATGAAGATGTTTGTTTTCTCAAAAAACTATTTTAGAAATGAGCTGAATCTATTATGTTGTACATCTTTTTAGGATACATTAACAAGGGAAGTTTGAACTTGCTGCACTCAACCTTCTACCTTGGAAAGCAACTGATTCCGAGAAACGAACTAGCTTATTTCACACAGTACAGTGTTCGGCAATGAAGACGTTTGTCTTCTCCACAAACTGCTTTAGAAATGAGCTGAATCTATGAAGTTGTACATCTTTTTAGATTACATTAACAAGGAAAGTTTCAACTTGTTGCACTCAACCAGCTCCATAGAAAAGCAACTGATTCCTAGAACCGAACTAGCTTATTTCACACCGTACAGTGTTCGGCAGTGAAGATGTTTGTTATCTCAACAAACTCTTTTAGAAATGAGCTGAATCTATTAAGTTGTACATATTTTTAGGATACATTAAGAAGGGAAGTTTGAACTTGTTGCACTCAACCTTCTTCGTAGGAAAGCAACTGATTCCTAGACCGAACTAGCTTATTCCACACAGTATAGGGTTCCGCAATGAAGATGTTTATTTTCTAAACAAACTACTGTTCAAACGAGACGAATCAACTAACGTATACATCATCTTAGATTACACAAACTAGGAAAGTTTGAACTGGCTGCACTCAACCCTCTTCGTAGGAAAGCAACTGATTTCTAGAACCGAACTAGCTTATTTCACACAGTACAGTGTTCGGCTTGAAGATGTTTGTTTTCTAAACAAAGTAGTTCAGAAATGAAGCGAAACGTGTAAGTTTTACATCTTCTTAGATTACACAAACAACGATAGTTTGAACTTGCTGCACTCAAACTTCTACTTGGAAAGCAACTGATTCCTAGAACCAAACTACCTTATTGTACACAGTACAGTGTTCGGCAATGAACATGTTTGTTTTCTAAACAAAGTAGTTTAGAAAAGAAGCGAAACTTGTAAGTTATACATCTTGTTAGATTACACAAACAAGGAAAGTTTGAACTTTCTGTACTCAACCACCTCCGTAGAAAAGCCACTGATTCCTAGAACCGTACTAGCTTACTTCACACAGTACAGTGTTCGGCAATGAAGATGTTTGTTTTCTGAACAAACTATTTTAGAAATGAGCTGAATCTATTAAGTTGTACATCTTATTGGGATACAGCAACAAGGGAAATTTGAGCTTGTTGCACTCAACCTTCTTCGTAAGAAATCAACTGATTCCTAGACCGAACTAGCTTATTTCACACAGTATAGCATACAGCAATGAAGATGTTTGTTTTCTAAACAAACTACTTTAGAAATCAGTCGAATCAACTAACGTATACATCATGTTAGATCACAAAACTAGGAAAGTTTGAACTGCCTGGACTCATTTTTCTTCGTAAGAAAGCAACTGATTTCTAGAAATGAACTAGCTTATTTCACACAGTATAGTTTCGCCAATGAAGATGTTTGTTTTCTAAACAAAGTAGTTCAGATTTGAAGCGAAACTTGTAAGTGCTACACCTTCTGAGATTACACAAACAACGATAGTTTGAACTTGCTACACTCAACATTCTACCTTGGAAAGCAACTGATTCCTAGAACTGAACTAGCTTATTTCACACAGTACAGTGTTCGGCAATGAAGACGTTTGTCTTCTCAACAAACTGCTTTAGAAATGAGGTGAATCTATTAAGTTGTACATCTTTTTAGATTACATTAACAAGGAAAGTTTGAACTTGTTTCACTCAAACAGCTCCGTTGAAAAGCAACTGATTTCTAGAACCGAACTAGCTTATTTCATACAGTACAGTGTTCGTCAATGAAGATGTTTGTTTTCTCAACAAACTATTTTAGAAATGAGCTGAATCTATTAAGTTGTACATCTTTTTAGGATACATTAACAAGGGAAGTTTGAACTTGTTGCACTCAACCTTCTTCGTAGGAAAGCAACTGATTCCTAGACTGAACTAGGTTATTTCACACAGTATAGGGTTCAGCAATGAAGATGTTTGTTTTCTAAACAAACTACTTTACAAATGAGGCGAATCAACTAACGTATACATCATGTTAGATTACACAAACTAGGAAAGTTTGAACTGGCTGCACTCAACCCTCTTCGTATGAAATCAACTGATTTCTAAAACCGAACTAGCTTATTTCACACAGTACAGTGTTCGGCAATGAACATGTTTGTTTTTTACACAAAGTAGTTCAGAAATGAAGCTAAACTTGTAAGTTTTACATCTTCTTAGATTACACAAACAACGATAGTATGAACTTGCTGCACTCAACCTTCTACCTTGGAAAGCAACTCATTGCTAGAACCGAACTAGCTTATTTCACACACTACAGTGTTCGGCAATGAAGAAGTTTGTTTTGTCGACAAACTGCTTTAGAAATGAGGTGAATCTATTAAGTTGTACATCTTTTTAGATTACAATAAAAAGGAAAGTTTGAAGTTGTTGCACTCAACCTGCTCCGTAGAAAAGCAACTGATTCCTAGAACCGAACTAGCTTATTTCACACAGTACAGTGTTCGGCAATGAAGATGTTTGTTTTCTCAACATACTATTTTAGAAATGAGCTGAATCTTTTAAGTTGTACATATTTTTAGGATACATTAACAAGGTAAGTTTGAACTTGCTGCACTCAACCTTCTACCTTGGAAAGCAACTGATTCCTAGAACAGAACTAGCTTATTTCACACAGTACAGTATTCGGCAATAAAGACGTTTGTCTACTCAAGATACTGCTTCAGAAATGAGGTGAATCTATTAAGTTGTACATCTTTTTAGATTACATTAACAAGGAAAGTTTGAACTTGTTGCTCTCAACCAGCTCCGTAGAAAAGTAACTGATTCCTAGAATCGAACTAGCTTATTTCACACAGTACAGTGTGAGGCAATGAAGATGTTTGTTTTCTCAACAAACTATTTTAGAAATGAGCTGAATCTATTACGTTGTACATCTTTTTAGGATGCATTAACAAGGGAAGTTTGAACTTGTTGCACTCAGCCTTCTTCGTAGGAAAGCAACTGATTCCTAGACCGAACCAGCTTATTCCACCAGTATAGGGTTCAGCAATGAAGATGTTTGTTTTCTAAACAAACTACTTTACAATTGTGGCGAATCAACTAACGTGTACATCATGTTAGATTACACAAACTAAGAAAGTTTGAAATGGCTGCACTCAACCCTCTTCGTAGGAAAGCAACTGATTTCTAGAACCGAACTAGCTTATTTCACACAGTACAGTGTTCGGCAATGAAGCTGTTTGTTTTCTAAACAAAGTAGTTCAGAAATGAAGCGAAACTTGTGAGTTTTACATCTTCTTAGATTACACAAACAAGGATAGTTTGAACTAGCTGCACTCAACCTTTTACCTTGCAAAGCAACTGATTCCTAGAACCGAACTAGCTTATTTCACACAGTACAGTGTTCGGCAATGAAGATGTTTGTTTCCTCAACAAACTATTTTAGAAATGAGATGAATCTATTAAGTTGTACATCTTTTTAGGATACATTAACAAGGGAAGTTTGAACTTGTTGCACTGAACCTTCTTCGTAGGAAAGCAACTGATTCCTAGACCGAACTAGCTTATTTCACACAGTATAGGGTTCAGCAATGAAGATGTTTGTCTTCTCAACAAACTGCTTTAGAAATGAGTCTAATCAACTAAAGTATACATCATGTTAGATTACACAAACTAGGAAAGTTTGAACTGGCTGCACTCAATCTTCTTCGTAGGAAAGCAACTGAATTCTAGAACCGAACTAACTTATTTCACACAGTACAGTGTTCGGCAATGAAGACGTTTGTTTTCTAAACAAAGTAGTTCAGATTTGAAGCAAAACTTGTAAGTTCTACATCTTCTTAGATTACACATACAATGATAGTTTGAACTTGCTGCACTCAACCATCTACATTGGAAAGCAACTGATTCCTAGAACCGAACTAGCTTATTTCACACAGTTCAGTGTTCGGCAATGAAGATGTTTGTTTTCTCAACAAACTATTTTAGAAATGAGCTGAATCTATTACGTTGTACATCTTTTTAGGATACTTTAACAAGGGAAGTTTGAACTTGTTGCACTCAACCTTCTTCGTAGGAAAGCAACTGATTCCTAGACCGAACTAGCTTATTCCACACAGTATAGGGTTCAGCAATGAAGATGTTTGTTTTCTAAACAAACTACTTTACAATTGAGGCGAATCAACTAACGTATACATCATGTTAGATTACACAAACTAGGAAAGTTTGAACTGGCTGCACTCAACCCTCTTCGTAGGAAAGCAACTGAATTCTAGAACCGAACTAACTTATTTCACACAGTACAGTGTTCGGCAATGAAGACGTTTGTTTTCTAAACAAAGTAGTTCAGAAATGAAGCGAAACTTGCAAGTTTTACATCTTCTCATATTACACAAACAACGATAGTTTGAACTGCTGCACTCAACCTTCTACCTTGGAAAGCAACTTATTCCTAGACCCGAAATAGCTTATTTCACACAGAACAGTGTTCGGCAATGAAGGCGTTTGTTTTGTCAACAAACTGGTTTAGAAATGAATTGAATCTATTAAGTTGTACATCTTTTTAGATTACATTAAAAAGGAAAGTTTGAACATGTTGCACTCAACCAGCTCCGTAGAGAAGCAACTGATTCCTAGAACCGAAGTAGCTTATTTCACACAGTAAAGTGTTCGGCAATGAAGATGTTTGTTTTCTCAACAAACTATTTTAGAAATGAGCTAAATCTATTGAGTTGTACATCTTTTTAGGATACATTAACAAGGGAAGTTTGAACTTGTTGCACTCAACTTTCTTCGTAAGAAAGTAACTGATTCCTAGACCGAACTAGCTTATTCCACAGAATATAGAGTTCAGCAATGAAGATGTATGTTTTCTAAACAAACTACTTTACAAATGAGGCGAATCAACTAAGGTATACATCATGTTAGATTACACAATCTAAAAAAGTTTGAACTGGCTGCACTCAACCGTCTTCGTAGGAAAGCAACTGATTTCTAAAAGCGAACTAGCTTATTTCACACAGTACAGTGTTGGGCAATGAAGATGTTTGTTTTCTAAACAAAGTAGTTCAGAAATGAAGCGAAACTTCTAAGTTTTACATCTTCTTAGATTACACAAACAACGATAGTTTGAACTTGCTGCACTCAACCTTCTACCTTGGAAAACAACTGATTCCTAGAACCGAACTAGCTTATTTCACACAGTACAGTGTTCGGCAATGAAGACGTTTGGCTTCTCAACAAACTGCTTTAGAAATGAATTGAATCTACTAAGTTGTACATCTTTTTAGATTACATTAAAAAGGAAAGTTTGAACATGTTGCACTCAACCAGCTCCGTAGAGAAGCAACTGATTCCTAGAACCGAAGTAGTTTTTTTCACACAGTACAGTGTTCGGCAATGAAGATGATTGTTTTCTAAACAAAGTAGTTCAGAAATGAAGCGAAACTTGTAAGTTTTACATCTTCTTAGATTACACGAACAACGATAGTTTGAACTTGCTGCACTCAACCTTCTACCGTGTTAGGCAACTGATTCCTAGAACCGAAATAGCTTATTTCACACAGTACAGTGTTCGGCAATGAAGATGTTTGTTTTCTCAACAAACTATTTTAGAAATGAGGTGAATCTATTAAGTTGTACATCTTTTTAGGATACATTAACAAGGGAAGTTTGAACTTGCTGCCCTCAACCTTCTACCTTAGAAAGCAACTGATTCCTAGAACCGAACTAGCTTATTACACACAGTACAGTGTTCGGCAATGAAGACGTTTGTCTTCTCAACAAACTGCTTTAGAAATGAGGTGAATCTATTAAGTTGTACATCTTTTTAGATTACATTACCAAGGAAAGTTTGAACATGTTGCACTCAACCAGCACGGTAGAAAAGCAACTAAATCCTAGAACCGAACTAGCTTATTTCACACAGTACAGTGTTCGGCAATGAAGATGTTTGTTTTCTAAACAAAGTAGTTCAGAAATGAAGTGAAACTTGTAAGTTTTACATCTTCTTAGATTACACAAACAATGATAGTTTGAACTTGCTGCACTCAACCTTCTACCTTGGAAAGCAACTGATTCCTAGAACCGAAGTAGCTTATTTCACACAGTACAGTGTTCGGCAAGGAAGATGTTTGTTTTCTAAACAAAGTAGTTCAGAAATGAAGCGAAACTTGTAAGTTTTACATCTTCTTAGATTACACAAACAACGATAGTTTGAACTTGCTGCACTCAACCTTCTACCCTGGAAAGTAACTGATTCCTGGAACCGAACTAGCTTATTTCACACAGTACAGTGTTCGGCAATGAAGACGTTTGTCTTCTCAACAAACTGCTTTAGAAATGAATTGAATCTATTAAGTTGTAAAACATTTTAGATTACATTAACAAGGAAAGTTTGAACATGTTGCACTCAAACAGCTCTCTAGAAAAGCAACTGATTACTGGAATTGAACTAGCTTATTTCACACAGTACAGTGTTCGGCAAGGAAGATGTTTGTCTTCCCAACAAACTGCTTTAGAAATGAGCTGAATCTATTCAGTTGTACATCTTTTTAGATTACGTTAACAAGGAAAGTTTGAACTTGTTGCACTCAGCCAGCTCCGTAGAAAAGCAACTGATTCCTAGATCCGAACTACCTTATTTCACACAGTACAGTGTTCGGCAATGAAGATGTTTGTTTTCTCAACAAACTCTTTTAGAAATGAGCTGAATCTATTAAGTTTTACATCTTTTTAGAATACATTAACAAGGGAAGTTTGAACTTGCTGCACTCAACCTTCTTCGTAGGAAAGCAACTGATTCCTAGACTGAACTAGCTTATTTCACACGGTAGAGTGTTCGGCAATAAAGACGTTTGTCTTCTCAACAAACTGCTTTAGAAATGAGGTGAATCTATTAAGTTGTACATCTTTTTATACTACAATTACAAGGAAAGTTTTAACTTGTTGCACTCAACCAGCTCCGTAGAAAAGCAACTGAATCCGAGAAACGAACTAGCTTATTTCACACAGTACAGTGTTCGGCAATGAAGATGTTTGTTTTCTCAACAAACTATTTTAGAAATGAGCTGAAATATTATGTTGTTCAACTTTCTAGGATACATTAACAAGGGAAGTTTGAACTTGTTGCACTCAACCTTCTTCAGAGGAAAACAACTGATTCCTAGACCGAACTAGCTTATTTCACACAGTATACGGTTCAGCAATGAAGATGTTTGTTTTCTAAACAAAGTAGTTCAGATTTGAAGCGAAACTAGTAAGTTCTACATCTTCTTAGATTACACAAACAACGATAGTTTGAACTTGCTGCACTCAACCTTCTACCTTGGAAAGCAACTGATTCCTAGAACCGAACTAGCTTATTTCACACAGTGCAGTGTTCGGCAATGAAGATGTTTGTTTTCTGAACAAACTATTTCAGAAATGAGCTGAATCTATTAAGTTGTACATCTTTTTAGGATACATTAACAAGGGAAGTTTGAACTTGTTGCACTCAACCTTCTTCGTAGGAAAGCAACTGATTCCTAGAGGGAACTAGCTTATTCTACACAGTATAGGGTTCAGCAATGAAGATGTTTGTTTGCTAAACAAACTACTTTAGAAATGAGTCGAATCAACTAACGTATACATCATGTTAGATTACACAGACTAGGAAAGTTTGAACTGGCTGCACTCAATCTTCTTTGTAGGAAGGCAACTGATTTCTAGAACGAAACTAGCTTATTTCACACAGTATAGTGTTCGCCAATGAAGTTGTTTGTTTTCTAAACAAAGTAGTTCAGATTTGAAGCGAAACTTGTAAGTTCTACATCTTCTTAGATTACACAAACAACGATAGTTTGAACTTGCGGCACTCAACCTTCCACCTAGGAAAGCAACTGATTCCTAAAACCGAACTAGCTTATTTCACACTGTACAGTGTGTGGCAATAAAGGCGTTTTTCTTCTCAACAAACTGCTTTAGAAATGAGGTGAATCTATTAAGTTGTACATCTTTTTAGGATACATTAACAAGGGAAGTTTGAACTTGTTGCACTCAACCTTCTTCGTAGGAAAGCAACTGATTCCTAGACCGAACTAGATTATTCCACACAGTATAGGGTTCAGCAATGAAGATGTTTGTTTTCTAAACAAACTACTTTACAAATGAGGCGAATCAACTAACGTATACATCATGTCAGATTACACAAACTAGGAAAGTTTGAATTGGCTGCACTCAACCCGCTTTGTAGGATAGCAACTGATTTCTAGAACCGAACTAGCTTATTTCACACAGTACAGTGTTCGGCAATGAAGATGTTTGTTTTCTAAACAAAGTAGTACAGAAATGAAGCGAAACTTGTAAGTTTTACATCTTCTTAGATTACACAAACAACGATAGTTTGAACTTGCTGCACTCAACCTTCTACCTTGGAAAGCAATTCTTAGAACCAGAAATAGCTTATTTCACACAGTACAGTGTTCGCAATGAAGAGGTTTGTTTTCAACAAACTGTTTTAGAATGAGCTTCTATTAAGTTCTATATCTTTTTAGTACATTGAACTTGCTGCACTCAACCTTCTACCTTTGGAAAAAACTGATTCCTAGAACCGAACTAGCTTATTTCACACAGTACAGTGTTCTTGAAGACGTTTGTCTTCTCAACAAACTGCTTTAGAAATGAGGTGAATCTATTAAGTTGTACATCTTTTTAGATTACATTAACAAGGAAAGTTTGACCATGTTGCACTCAACCAGCCCGTAGAAATGCAACTGATTCCTAGAACTGAACTAGCTTATTTCACACAGTACAATGTTTGGCAATGAAGATGTTTGTTTTCTCAACAAACTATTTTAGAAATGAGCTGAATCTATTAAGTTGTACATCTTTTTAGATACATTAACAAAAAAAGCTTGAACTTGCTGCACTCAACCTTCTACCTTGAAAGCAACTGATTCCTAGAACCGAACTAGCTTATTTCACACAGTACAGTGTTCGGCAATGAAGATTTTGTCTTCTCAACAAACTACTTTAGAAATGAGGGAATCTATTAAGTTGTACATCTTTATAGATTACATTAACAAGGAAAGTTTGAACATGTTTCACTCAACCAGCTTTGTAGAAATGCAACTGATTCCTAGAATCGAACTAGCTTATTTCACACAGTACAGTGTTGAAGATGTTTGTTTTCAACAAACTATTTTAGAAATGAGCTCAATCTATTGTTGTACATCTTTATAGATACATTAACAAGGGACGTTTGAACTTGTTGCACTGTTTGTAGGAAAGCAACTGATTCCTAGACCGAACTAGCTTATTTCACAGTATACGGTTCAGCAATGCAGATGTTTGTTTTCTAAACAAACTACTTTAGAAATGAGTCTAATCAACTAAAGTATACATCATGTTAGATTACAAAAACTAGGAAAGTTTGAACTGGCTGCACTCAATTGAGGAAAGCAACTGATTTCTAGAACCGACTAGCTTATTTCACACAGAATAGTGTTCCAGTTTGTTTTCTAAACAAAGTAGTTCAGAAATGAAGCGAAACTAGTAAGTTCTACATCTTCTTAGATTACACAAACAACGATAGTTTGAACTTGCTGCACTCAACCTTCTACCTGTAAAGCAACTGTTCCTAGAACCGAACTAGCTTATTTCCCACAGTACAGTGTTCGGCAATGAAGATGTTTGTTTTCTCAACAAACTATTTTAGAAATGAGCTGAATCTATTAAGTTGTACATCTTTTTAGGATACATTTACAAGGGAAGTTTGAACTTGTTGCACTCAACCTTCTACCTTGGGAAAGCAACTGATTCCTAGAACCTAACTAGCTTATTTCACACAGTACAGGGTTTTAATAAAGATGTTTGTTTTCTAAACAAACTATTTTACTCAACCTTCTATGAAACAAATTCCTAGAACCGAACGCTTATTTCACACAGTACAGTGTTCGGCAATGAAGATGTTACAAGAAACTAGTTTTTTTGAAATGAGGCGAATCTAGTTGTACATCTTTTAGATACATTAACAAGGGAAGTTTGAACTTGCTGCACTCAACCTTCTACCTAGGAAAGCAACTGATTCCTAGAACCGAACTAGCTTATTTCACACAGTACAATGTTCGGCAATGAAGAGTTTGTCTTCTCAAGAAACTACTTTAGAAATGAGGTGAATCTATTAAACATCTTTTTAGATTACATTAACAAGAAAGTTTGAAAATGTTGCACTCAACCAGCTTTAGAAAAGCAACTGATTCCTAGAACTGAACTAGCTTATTTCACACAGTACAATGTTTGAAATGAAGATGTTTGTTTTCTCAACAAACTATTTTAGAAATGAGCTGAATCTATTAAGTTGTACATCTTTTTAGATTACATTAACAAGGGAAGCTTGAACTTGCTGCACTCAACCTTCTACCTTGAAAGCAACTGATTCCTAGAACCGAACTAGCTTATTTCACACAGTACAGTGTTCGGCAATGAAGATGTTTGTCTTCTCAACAAACTGCTTTAGAAATGAGGTGAATCTATTAAGTTGTACATCTTTCTAGATTACATTAACAAGGAAAGTTTGAACTTGTTGCACTCAACCAGCTCCGTAGAAATGCAACTGATTCCTAGAACCGAACTAGCTTATTTCACACAGTACAGTGTTCGGCAATGAAGATGTTTGTTTTCTCAACAAACTATTTTAGAAATGAGCTCAATCTATTAACTTGTACATCTTTTATAGGACACATTAACAAGGAAAGTTTGAACTTGTTGCACTGAACCTTCTTTGTAGGAAAGCAACTGATTCCTAGAACCGAACTAGCTTATTTCACACAGTATAGTGTTCAGCAATGAAGATGTTTGTTTTCTCAACAAACTACTTTAGAAATGAGTCTAATCAACTAAAGTGTACATCTTGTTAGATTACACAAACTAGGAAAGTTTGAACTTGCTGCACTCAACCTTCTTTTGTAGGAAAGCAACTGATTTCTAGAACCGACTAGCTTATTTCACACAGTACAGTGTTCGCAATGAAGATGTTTGTTTTCTAAACAAAGTAGTTCAGATTTGAAGCTGAAACTAGTAAGTTCTTACATCTTCTTAGATTACACAAACAACGATAGTTTGAACTTGCTGCACTCAACCTTCTACCTTGGAAAGCAACTGATTCCTAGAACCGAACTAGCTTATTTCACAGTGCAGTGTTCGGCAATGAAGATGTTTGTTTTCTCAACAAACTATTTTAGAAATGAGCTGAATCTATTAAGTTGTATATATTTTTAGGATACATTTACAAGGGAAGTTTGTAATTGTTGCACTCAACCTTCTTCGTAGGAAAGCAACTTATTCCTAGACCTAACTAGCTTATTCCACACAGTATAGGGTTCAGCAATGAAGATGTTTGTTTGCTAAACAAACTATTTTACAAATGAGACGAATCAACTAACGTATACATCATGTTAGATTACACAAACTAGGAAAGTTTGAACTGGCTGCACTCAACCCTCTTCGTAGGAAAGCAACTGATTTGTAGAACCGAACTAGCTTATTTCACACAGTACAGTGTTCGGCAATGAAGATGTTTGTTTTCTAAACAAAGTAGTTCAGAAATGAAGCGAAACTTGTAAGTTTTACATCTTCTTAGATTACACAAACAACGATAGTTTGAACTTGCTGCACTCAACCTTCTACCTTGGAAAGCAACTGATTCCTAGAACCGAACTAGCTTATTTCACACAGTACAGTGTTCGGCAATGAAGATGTTTGTTTTCTCAACAAACTATTTTAGAAATGAGCTGAATCTATTAAGTTGTACATCTTTTTAGGATACATTAACAAGGAAAGTTTGAACCTGTTGCACTCAACCAGCTCGTAGAAAGCAACTGATTCCTAGAACCGAACTAGCTTATTTCACACAGTACAGTGTTCAGCAATGAAGATGTTTGTTTTCTCAACAAACTATTTTAGAAATGAGCTCAATCTATTAACGTTGTACATCTGTTAGGATACATTAACAAGGGAAGTTTGAACTTGCTGCACTCAATCTTCTTTGTAGGAATGCAACTGATTTCTAGAACCGAACTAGCTTATTTCACACAGTATAGTGTTCAGCAAAGAAGATGTTTGTTTTCTAAACAAAGTAGTTTAGAAATGAGTCTAATCAACTAAGTTCTACATCATGTTAGATTACACAAACAACGATAGTTTGAACTTGCTGCACTCAACCTTCTTCCTAGGAAAGCAACTGATTTCTAAACCGAACTAGCTTATTTCACACAGAATAGTGTGTGGCAATAAAGATGTTTTTTTCTAAACAAAGTAGTTTAGAAATGAGTGAATCTATTAAGTTGTACATCTTTTTAGATTACATTAACAACGATAGTTTGAACTTTCTGCACTCAACCTTCTACCTTGGAAAGCAACTGATTCCTAGAACCGAACTAGCTTATTTACCACAGTATAGTGTTCAGCAATGAAGATGTTTGTTTTCTAAACAAACTATTTTAGAAATGAGCTGAATCAATTAACGTGTATATCTTTTGTCAGATTACATTAACTAGGGAAGTTTGAATTGGCTGCACTCAACCCGCTTTGTAGGAAAGCAACTTATTTCCTAGAACCTAACTAGCTTATTCCACACAGTACAGTGTTCAGCAATGAAGATGTTTGTTTTCTAAACAAACTAGTACACAAATGAAGACGAATCTTGTAACGTTTACATCATCTTAGATTACACAAACAAGATAGTTTGAACTTGCTGCACTCAACCTTCTACCTTGGAAAGCAATTGATTCCTAGAACCGAACTAGCTTATTTCACACAGTACAGTGTTTGAAGATTTTGTTTTCTCAACAAACTGTTTTAGAAATGAAGCTTAATCTATTAAGTTTAACATCTTTTAGATACATTAAAAAATGAAAGTTTAACTTACTGCACTCAACCTTCTACCTTGGAAAGCAACTGATTCCTAGAACCGAACTAGCTTATTTCACACAGTACAGTGTTCGGCAATGAAGATGTTTGTCTTCTCAACAAACTGTTTTAGAAATGAGCTGAATCTATTAAGTTGTACATCTTTTTAGATTACATTAACAAGGGAAGTTTGACCATGTTGCACTCAACCAGCTTCGAGAAATGCAACTGATTCCTAGAACTGAACTAGCTTATTTCTACACAGTACAATGTTTGGAAATGAAGATGTTTGTTTTCTCAACAAACTATTTTAGAAATGAGCTGAATCTATTAACGTGTACATCTTTTTAGATTACATTAACAAGGGAAGTTTGAACTGGCTGCACTCAACCTTACTTTGAGGAAGGCAACTGATTCCTAGAACCGACACTAGCTTATTTCACACAGTACAGTGTTCGCAATGAAGACGTTTGTCTTCTAAACAAACTAGTTTAGAAATGAGGAATCTATTAAGTTGTACATCTTTATAGATTACATTAACAACGAAAGTTTGAACATGTTGCACTCAACCAGCTCCACCTAGAAATGCAACTGATTCCTAAACCGAACTAGCTTATTTCACACTGTACAGTGTTGGCAATGAAGATGTTTTTTTTCTCAACAAACTATTTTAGAAATGAGCTGAATCTATTAAGTTGTACATCTTTATAGGATACATTAACAAGGGAAGTTTGAACTTGTTGCACTGAACCTTCTTCGTAGGAAAGCAACTGATTCCTAGACCGAACTAGCTTATTTCACATAGTATACGGTTCAGCAATGCAGATGTTTGTTTTCTAAACAAACTTCTTTAGAAATGAGTCTAATCAACTAAAGTATACATCATGTTAGATTACAAAAACTAGGAAAGTTTGAACTGGCTGCACTCAATCTTCTTTGTAGGAAAGCAACTGATTTCTAGAACCGAACTAGCTTATTTCACACAGAATAGTGTTCGCAATGAAGATGTTTGTTTTCTAAACAAAGTAGTTCAGAAATGAAGCGAAACTTGTAAGTTCTACATCTTCTTAGATTACACAAACAACGATAGTTTGAACTTGCTGCACTCAACCTTCTACCTTGGAAAGCAACTGATTCCTAGAACCGAACTAGCTTATTTCCCACAGTGCAGTGTTCGGCAATGAAGATGTTTGTTTTCTCAACAAACTATTTTAGAAATGAGCTGAATCTATTAAGTTGTATATATTTTTTAGGATACATTAACAAGGGAAGTTTGTAATTGTGCACTCAACCTTCTTCCTTGGAAAGCAACTTATTCCTAGACCTAACTAGCTTATTCCACACAGTATAGGGTTCAGCAATAAACGATGTTTGTTTGCTAAACAAACTATTTTACAAATGAGACGAATCAACTAACGTTGTACATCATGTTAGATTACACAAACTAGGAAAGTTTGAACTGTTGCACTCAACCCTCTTCGTAAATGCAACTGATTTGTAGAACTGAACTAGCTTATTTCACACAGTACAATGTTTGGAAATGAAGATGTTTGTTTTCTCAAACAAACTAGTTCAGAAATGAAGCGAAACTTGTAAGTTTTACATCTTCTTAGATTACACAAACAACAATAGTTTGAACTTGCTGCACTCAACCTTCTACCTTGGAAAGGAACTGATTCCTAGAACCGAACTAGCTTATTTCACACAGTACATTGTTCGGCAATGAAGACGCGTGTCTTCTCAACAAACTGCTTTAGAAATGAGGTGAATCTATTAAGTTGTACATCTTTCTAGATTACATTAACAAGGAAAGTTTGAACCTGTTGCACTCAACCAGCTCCGTAGAAATGCAACTGATTCCTAGAACCGAACTAGCTTATTTCACACAGTACAGTGTTCGGCAATGAAGATGTTTGTTTTCTCAACAAACTATTTTAGAAATGAGCTCAATCTATTAAGTTGTACATCTTTATAGGATACATTAACAAGGGAAGTTTGAACTTGTTGCACTGAACATTCTTTGTAGGAATGCAACTGATTCCTAGACCGAACTAGCTTATTTCACACAGTATACGGTTCAGCAAAGCAGATGTTTGTTTTCTAAACAAACTTCTTTAGAAATGAGTCTAATCAACTAAAGTATACATCATGTTAGATTACACAAACTAGGAAAGTTTGAACTTGCTGCACTCAATCTTCTTCATAGGAAAGCAACTGATTTCTAGAACCGAACTAGCCTATTTCACACAGAATAGTGTTCGCCAATGAAGATGTTTGTTTTCTAAACAAAGTAGTTCAGGTTTGAAGCGAAACTAGTAAGTTCTACATCTTCTTAGATTACACAAACAACGATAGTTTGAACTTTCTGCACTCAACCTTCTACCTTGGAAAGCAACTGATTCCTAGAACCGAACTAGCTTATTTACCACAGTGCAGTGTTCGGCAATGAAGATGTTTGTTTTCTCAACAAACTATTTTAGAAATGAGCTGAATCTATTAAGTTGTATATCTTTTTAGGATACATTAACAAGGGAAGTTTGAAATTGTTGCTCTCAACCTTCTTCGTAGGAAAGGAACTTATTCCTAGACCTAACTAGCTTATTCCACACAGTATAGGGTTCAGCAATGAAGATGTTTGTTTGCTAAACAAACTACTTTACAAATGAGACGAATCAACTAACGTATACATCATGTTAGATTACACAAACGAGGAAAGTTTAAACTGGCTGCACTCAACCCTCTTCGGAGGAAAGCAACTGATTTCTAGAACCGAACTAGCTTATTTCACACAGTACAGTGTTCGCCAATGAAGATGTTTGTTTTCTAAACAAAGTAGTTCAGAAATAAAGCGAAACTTGTAAGTTTAACATCTTCTTAGATAACACAAAAAATGAAAGTTTCAACTTACTGTACTCAACCATCTCCGTAGAAAAGCCACTGATTCCTAGAACCGTACTAGCTTATTTCATACAGTACAGTGTTCGTCAATGAAGATGTTTGGTTTCTCAACAAACTGTTTTATAAATGAGCTGAATCTATTAAGTTGTACATCTTTTTAGGATACATTAACAAGGGAAGTTTGAACTTGTTGCACTCAACCTTCTTCGTAGGAAAGCAACTGATTCCTAGACTTAACTAGCTTATTCTACACAGTATAGGGTTCAGCAATGAAGATGTTTGTTTGCTAAACAAACTACTTTAGAAATGAGTCGAATCAACTAACGTTGTACATCATGTTAGATTACACAGACTAGAAAGTTTGAACTTGCTGCACTCAACCTTCTTTGTAGGAAAGCAACTGATTTCTAGAACCGACTAGCTTATTTCACACAGTATAGTGTTCGCCAATGAAGATGTTTGTTTTCTCAACAAAGTAGTTCAGATTTGAAGCGAAACTTGTAACTTGTACATCTTGTTAGATTACACAAACAACGAAAGTTTGAACTTGCTGCACTCAACCTTCCACCTAGGAAAGCAACTGATTCCTAAAACCGAACTAGCTTATTTCACACTGTACAGTGTTCGGCAATGAAGATGTTTTTCTTCTCAAGAAACTGCTTTAGAAATGAGGCGAATCTATTAACTTGTACATCTTTTTAGGATTACATTAACAAGGAAAGTTTGAACTTGTTGCACTCAACCTTCTTCTTTGTAGGAAAGCAACTGATTCCTAGAACCGAACTAGCTTATTCCACACACAGTATAATGTTCAGCAATGAAGATGTTTGCCTTCTAAACAAACTACTTTACAAATGAGGCGAATCAACTAACTTGTACATCTTGTTAGATTACACAAACTAGAAAGTTTGAATTGGCTGCACTCAACCTTCTTTTGTAGGAAAGCAACTGATTTCTAGAACCGAACTAGCTTATTCACACAGTACAGTGTTCGGCAATGAAGATGTTTGTTTTCTAAACAAAGTAGTACAGAAATGAAGCGAAACTTGTAAGTTTTACATCTTCTTAGATTACACAAACAACGATAGTTTGAACTTGCTGCACTCAACCTTCTACCTTGGAAAGCAATTGATTCCTAGAACCGAACTAGCTTATTTCACACAGTACAGTGTTCGGCAATGAAGAGGTTTGTTTTCTCAACAAACTGTTTTAGAATGAGCTTAATCTATTAAGTTGTATATCTTTTTACGATACATTAACAAGGGAAGCTTTAACTTGCTGCACTCAACCTTCTACCTTGGAAAGCAACTGATTCCTAGAACCGAACTAGCTTATTTCACACAGTACAGTGTTCGGCAATGAAGACGTTTGTCTTCTCAACAAACTGCTTTAGAAATGAGGTGAATCTATTAAGTTGTACATCTTTTTAGATTACATTAACAAGGAAAGTTTGACCATGTTGCACTCAACCAGCTCCGTAGAAATGCAACTGATTCCTAGAACTGAACTAGCTTATTTCACACAGTACAATGTTTGGAAATGAAGATGTTTGTTTTCTCAACAAACTATTTTAGAAATGAGCTGAATCTATTAAGTTGTACATCTTTTTAGGATACATTAACAAGGGAAGCTTGAACTTGCTGCACTCAACCTTCTACCTTGGAAAGCAACTGATTCCTAGAACCGAACTAGCTTATTTCACACAGTACAGTGTTCGGCAATGAAGACGTTTGTCTTCTAAACAAACTGCTTTAGAAATGAGGTGAATCTATTAAGTTGTACATCTTTATAGATTACATTAACAAGGAAAGTTTGAACATGTTGCACTCAACCAGCTCCGTAGAAATGCAACTGATTCCTAGAATCGAACTAGCTTATTTCACACAGTACAGTGTTCGGCAATGAAGATGTTTGTTTTCTCAACAAACTATTTTAGAAATGAGCTGAATCTATTAAGTTGTACATCTTTATAGGATACATTAACAAGGGAAGTTTGAACTTGTTGCACTGAACCTTCTTCGTAGGAAAGCAACTGATTCCTAGACCGAACTAGCTTATTTCACATAGTATACGGTTCAGCAATGCAGATGTTTGTTTTCTAAACAAACTTCTTTAGAAATGAGTCTAATCAACTAAAGTATACATCATGTTAGATTACAAAAACTAGGAAAGTTTGAACTGGCTGCACTCAATCTTCTTCGTAGGAAAGCAACTGATTTCTAGAACCGAACTAGCTTATTTCACACAGAATAGTGTTCGCCAATGAAGATGTTTGTTTTCTAAACAAAGTAGTTCAGATTTGAAGCGAAACTAGTAAGTTCTACATCTTCTTAGATTACACAAACAACGATAGTTTGAACTTGCTGCACTCAACCTTCTACCTTGGAAAGCAACTGATTCCTAGAACCGAACTAGCTTATTTCCCACAGTGCAGTGTTCGGCAATGAAGATGTTTGTTTTCTCAACAAACTGCTTTAGAAATGAGCTGAATCTATTAAGTTGTATATATTTTTAGGATACATTAACAAGGGAAGTTTGAAATTGTTGCACTCAACCTTCTTCGTAGGAAAGCAACTTATTCCTAGACCTAACTAGCTTATTCCACACAGTATAGGGTTCAGCAATAAAGATGTTTGTTTGCTAAACAAACTATTTTACAAATGAGACGAATCAACTAACGTATACATCATGTTAGATTACACAAACTAGGAAAGTTTGAACTGGCTGCACTCAACCCTCTTCGTAGGAAAGCAACTGATTTGTAGAACCGAACTAGCTTATTTCACACAGTACAGTGTTCGGCAATGAAGATGTTGGTTTTCTAAACAAAGTAGTTCAGAAATGAAGCGAAACTTGTAAGTTTTACATCTTCTTAGATTACACAAACAACGATAGTTTGAACTTGCTGCACTCAACCTTCTACCTTGGAAAGGAACTGATTCCTAGAAACGAACTAGCTTATTTCACACAGTACATTGTTCGGCAATGGAGACGTTTGTCTTCTCAACAAACTGCTTTAGAAATGATGTGAATCTATTAAGTTGTACATCTTTCTAGATTACATTAACAAGGAAAGTTTGAACATGTTGCACTCAACCAGCTCCGTAGAAATGCAACTGATTCCTAGAACCGAACTAGCTTATTTCACACAGTACAGTGTTCGGCAATGAAGATGTTTGTTTTCTCAACAAACTATTTTAGAAATGAGCTCAATCTATTAAGTTGTACATCTTTATAGGATACATTAACAAGGGAAGTTTGAACTTGTTGCACTGAACTTTCTTCGTAGGAATGCAACTGATTCCTAGACCGAACTAGCTTATTTCACACAGTATACGGTTCAGCAAAGCAGATGTTTGTTTTCTAAACAAACTTCTTTAGAAATGAGTCTAATCAACTAAAGTATACATCATGTTAGATTACACAAACTAGGAAAGTTTGAATTGGTTGCACTCAAACTTCTTCATAGGAAAGCAACTGATTTCTAGAACCGAACTAGCGTATTTCACACAGAATAGTTTTCGCCAATGAAGATGTTTGTTTTCTAAACAAAGTATTTCTAAACAAAGTAGTTCAGGTTTGAAGCGAAACTAGTAAATTCTACATCTTCTTAGATTACACAAACAACGATAGTTTGCACTTGCTGCACTCAACCTTCTACCTTGGAAAGCAACTGATTCCTAGAACCGAACAAGCTTATTTCACACAGTACAGTGATCGGCAATGAAGATGTTTGTTTTCTCAACAAACTATTTTAGAAATGAGCTGAATCTATTAAGTTGTACATCTTTTTAGGATACATTAACAAGGGAAGTTTGAACTTGCTGCACTCAACCTTCTACCTTGGAAAGCAACTGATTCCTAGAACCGAACTAGCTTATTTCACACAGTACATTGTTCGGCAATGAAGACGTTTGTCTTCTCAACAAACTGCTTTAGAAATGAGGTGAATCTATTACGTTGTACATCTTTTTAGATTTACATTAACAAGAAAAGTTTGAACTTGTTGCACTCAACCAGCTCCGTAGAAAAGCAACTGATTCCTATTACCGAACTACCTTATTTCACACATTACAGTGTTACGGCAATGAATGAAGATGTTTGTTTCCTCAACAAACTATTTTAGAAATCAGCTGAATCTATTAAGTTGTACATCTTTTTAGGATACATTAACAAGGGACGTTTGAACTTGTTGCACTCAACCTTCTTCGTAGGAAAGCAACTGATTCCTAGATCTAACTAGCTTATTTCACATAGTACAGTGTTCGGCAATGAAGATTTTTGCTTTCCAAAGTAGTTTAGAAAAGAAGCGAAACTTGTAGTTTGTACATCTTGTTAGATTACACAAACAAAGAGAGTTTGAACTTGCTGCACTCAACCTTCTTCGTAAGAAAGCAACTGATTTGTAGAACCGAAACAGCTCATTTCACAAAGCACATTATATGACAATGAAGATGTTTGTTTTATAAAGAAAGTACAGTAGAAATGAGGCGATTCTAATGACTTGTATATCTTGTTAGATTACATTAACAAGGAAAGTTTGAACTTGCTGCACTCAACCTTCTTAGGAAAGCAACTAATTTCTACAAGCGAACTAGCTTATTTCACACAGTACAGTGTTCGGCAATGAAGATGTTTGTATTCTAAACAAAGTAGTTTGGAAATGAAACGAAACTTGTCAGTTTTAGAGCTTTTTACATTACACAAACAAGGTAAGGAAGAACTTGCTGCACTCAAACTTCTTAGTATGAAAGCAACTGATTCCTAGACCGAACGAGCTTATTTCACACAGTATAGGGTTCGGCAATAAAGACATTTGTTTTGTTAACAAACTACTTTAGAAAGGACGTGAATCAAGTAACGTATACATCTTGTTAGATTACACAATCTAGGAAAGTTTCAACTTCCTGCCCTCAACCTTCTACCTTGGAAAGCAACTGCTTCTTAGAACCGAACTAGCTCATTTCACACAGTACAGTGTTCGGCATTGAAGAAGTTTGTTTTTTACACAAATTAGTTTGGAAATGAAGCGAAACTTGTAAGTTTTACATCTTGTTAGATTACACAAACAAGGAAAGTTTGAACTTGCTGTACTCAACCACCTCCGTACAAAAGCCACTGATTCCTAGAACCGTACTAGCTTATTCACACAGTGCAGTGTTCGGCAATGAAGATGTTTGTTTTCTCAACAAACGATTTTAGAAATGAGCTGAATCTATTAAGTTGTACATCTTTTCAGGATACAGTGACAAGGTAAGTTTGAACTTGTTGCACTCAACCTTCTTTGTTGGAAAGCAACAGATTCCTAGACCGAACTACCTTATATCACACAGAATAGGGTTCAGCAATGAAGATGTTTGTATTCTAAAGAAACTACTTTAGAAATGAGGCGAATCAGCTAACGTATATATCATGTTAGATTACACAAACGAGGAAAGTTTAAACTGGCTGCAATCAACCCTCTTCGGAGGAAAGCAACTGATTTCTAGAACCGAACTAGCTTATTTCACACAGTACAGTGTTCGCCAATGAAGATGTTTGTTTTCTAAACAAAGTAGTTCAGAAATAAAGCGAAACTTGTAAGTTTAAAATCTTCTTAGATAACACAAAAAATGAAAGTTTCAACTTGCTGTACTCAACCATCTCCGTAGAAAAGCCACTGATTCCTAGATCCGTACTAGCTTATTTCATACAGTACAGTGTTCGTCAATGAAGATGTTTGTTTTCTCAACAAACTATTTTATAAATGAGCTGAATCTATTAAGTTTTACATCTTTTTAGGATACATTAACAAGGGAAGTTTGAACTTGTTGCACTCAACCTTCTTCATAGGAAAGCAACTGATTCCTAGACCTAACTAGCTTATTTATTAACATCTTCTTAGATAACACAAACAATGAAAATTTCAACTTGCTGTACTCAACCACCTATGTAGAGCAGCCACTGATTCCTAGAACCGTACTAGCTTATTTCACACAGTACAGTGTTCGTCCATGAAGATGTTTGTTTTCTCAACAAACTATTTTAGAAATGAGCTGAATCTATTAAGTTGTACATCTTTTCAGGATACAGTAACATGGGAAGGTTGAACTTGTTGCACTTAACCTTCTTCTAGGAAAGCAACTGATTCCTAACCGAACTAGCTTCTTTCACACAGTATAGGGTTCAACAATGAAGATGTTTGTTTTCTAAACAAACTACTTTAGAAATGAGGTGAATCAACTAATGTATACATCATGTTAGATTACACCAACTAGGAAAGTTTGAAATGGCCGCACTCAACCCTCTTCGTAGGAAAGCAACTGATTTCTAGAACTGAACTAGCTTATTTCACACAGTACAGTGTTCGCCAATGAAGATGTTTGTTTTCTCAACAAACTATTTTAGAAATGAGCTGAATCTATTAAGTTGTACATCTTTTTAGGATACATTAACACGGGAAGTTTGAACTTGTTGCACTCAACCTTCTTCGTAGAAAAGCAACTGATTCCTAGACCGAACTAGCTTATTTCACACAGTATAGGGTTCAGCAATGAAGATGCTTTTTTCTAAACAAACTAGCGTGTATATCATGTTAGATCACACAAACTAGGAAAGTTTAAACTGGCTGCACTCAACCCTCTTTGTAGGAAAGAACTGATTTCTAGAACCGAACTAGCTTATTTCACACAGGATAGGGTTCAGCAATGAAGATGTCTGTTTTCTAAACAAACTACTTTAGGAATGAGGCGAATCAACTAGCGTATACATCATGTCAGATTACACAAAGTAGGAAAGTTTGAACTGGCTGCACTCAACCCTCTTCGTAGGAAGGCAACTGATTTCTAGATCCGAACTAACCTATTTCACACAGTACACTGTTTGCCAATGAAGATGTTTGTTTTCTAAACAAAGTAGTTCAGAAATGAACCGAAACTTGTAAGTTTTACATCTTCTTAGATAACACAAACAATGAAAGTTTGAACTAGCTGTACTCAACCACATCCGTAGAAAAGCTACAGTTTCCTAGAACCGTAGTAGCTTATTTCACACAGTACAGTGTTCTGCATTGAAGATGTTTGTTTTCTCAAAAAACTATTTCAGAAATGAGCTGAATCTATTAAGTTGTACATCTCTTCAGGAGACAGTAACAAGGGAAGTATGAACTTCTTGTACTCAACCTTCTTCGTAGGAAAGCAACTGATTCCTAGACCGAACTAGCTTCTTTCACACAGTATAGGGTTCAGCAATGAAGATGTTTGTTTTCTAAACAAACTACTTTAGAAATTAGGCGAATCAACTAACATATACATCATGTTAGATTACACAAACTAGGAAAGTTTGAACTGGCTGCACTCAACCCTCTTCGTAGGAAAGCAACTGATTTCTAGAACCGAACTAGCTTATTTCACACAGTACAGTGTTCGGCAATGAAGATGTTTGTTTTCTAAACAAAGTAGTTCAGAAATGAAGCGAAACTTGTAAGTTTTACATCTTCTTAGATTACACAAACAACGATAGTTTGAACTTGCTGCACTCAACCTTCTACCTTGGAAAGAAACTAATTCCTAGAACCGAACTAGCTTATTTCACACAGTACAGTGTTCGGCTATGAAGAAGTTTGTTTTATCAACAAACTGCTTTAGAAATGAGGTGAATCTATTAAGTTGTACATCTTTTTATTTTTTTTTAATATTTATTGACAACAAAACATACTTACATACCAAAGGTGCGTATTTTTCCCTCCCCTCCCCCTTCCCCTTTAGAACTCCACTCTCCATCATATCCCCTCCCTCTCTCCATTAGTCTCTTTTTTAATTTGATGTCATCATCTTTTACTTCTATTATGAGGGTCTTGCGGAGGTATTGCTAGGCACAGCAAGGTCATGGATATCAAGGCCAATTTCTGTCTGGGCAGTTGCATTGTAGGGAGTCATACCCTTCCTTTGGCTCTTCCATTCTATCCGCCCCTCTTCAATGATCCCTGAGCCTTGGGGGTGTGACAGAGATGTTTCAGTGCTGGGCACTTCTCCATCCCTTCTTCTCAGCACTATGTTGCCTTTTGGATCATCCCAGTGGTCATCGCCATCTGAAAAGAGAAGCTTCTCTAACCAGAAGTGAGAGTAGCATTAATATGTGAATATGAGCATTAAGTGTAGTATTTTCCGGGCAGCTTGGTGGGAATAGTATATACATTTAGATAAGGGCATCCTTTATACCCCTAAGGCTTATGACCTTACCTATCATAGACTTTGCTTAGGTTTTTCAGTACCAGGTATGTATTCCCTCCCGTAGAGAGGGCCTTCAGTCCAATTATAGAGCAGTTGGTTACCCCACGAGTAGACATGCCACTATTGCACCCATTCAGTCCTTGGGCCTGTCTGGCCAAATTTGAATATTCAGCGTCCACTGTTTTCACTGCTGATGACTTCTGTCTCCCATACTCTGCATGCAGTGCAGCTTTTTCCAGCTTTCAGTTGGCTGGTCTACAGGGAGAGGGTTTTCTGCTCAGCACCAGCTTGTTTTCAGTGACCTTGCCTCTCAGGCAAGAGATGTCTTCAGCAATAGGGTCTTACTATCTGTTTCTCAGGGGAAACCAAGGGCTTTGGCAAAAGCCTTTAATGTTTTGGAGGCTACCAGGACCTCCTTGGCCAACAACTCACTGGAAGGTATCCCATCCCAGGTACTGAAAATTTTCTAGTAACAATCTACAGCTTCTAGATGTACCATTATTCAAAAGTAGTTTTACATAAGTCTTATTCACAATCTTTTGAAATTAGATTGACCCTCCCCTGCCCTTCTTTTTTATGCATTCTCTACCCATGGCCTTGGTTAGGCCATTCCCCTCCTTGTAATCAGTCCTTCCACTTACATATGTGCCATACCATACACTTCAGTCCTTCCCTTTCCTCTGTCCCTTATAGCCTTTTACCAGCTTACTGGTTTCTGGTACCAATTTTTGGTTCCAGTTCACACACAAGTCTGTCTATTTGTAGCTAGATCCACATATGAGAGAGAACATGTGACGTTTGGCTTTCTGAGTCTGGGTTACCTCACTTAGTATAATCCTTTCCAGATCCATCCATTTCCCTGCAAATTTCATAATTTCATTTTTCTTTACCGCTGAGTAGAACTCCATTGTGTAAATGTACCACATCTTTATTATCCATTCATTTGTGGTGGGACATCTAGGCTGCTTCCATTTCCTAGCTATTGTGAATAGAGCGGCAATAAACATGGTTTTGCAAGTATCTCTAAGGAAGTGAGAAGAGTCTTCTGGATATGCCTAGGAGTGCTATAGCTGGATCATATGGTAAATCTATTTCTAGCTGTCTCAAAACCTCCACACTGATTTCCACAATGGTTGGACCAGGTTACATTCCCACCAACAGTGTAGAAGTGTTCCTCTTTTTCCGCATCCACGCCAACACTTATTGTCATTTGTTTTCTTGATGGAAGCCATTCTGACAGGAGTGAAATGGTGGTTTTAATTTGCATTTCCCTGATGGCTAAGGATGTGGAACACTTTTTCAGATGTTTATATGCCATCTGAATTTCATCTTCTGTGAATTCTCTATTTAGTTCCGTAGCCCATTTTTTAACTGGGTTGTTTGAATTCTTATTATTCTGTTTTTTGAGTTCTTTGTATATTCTGGATATTAATCCTCTGTCAGATGTATAGCTGGCAAAGATTTTCTCCCATTCTGTAGGTTGTCTTTTTGCTGTACTCACAGTGTCCTTTGCTGTACAAAAGCTTTGTAATTTCATAAGGTCCCATTGGTTGATTAGTGATTTTATTCGCTGAGCAATTGGGGTTATATTCAGAAAGTCCTTACCTATGCCAATATGTTGAAGGGTTTCCCCTACTTTTTCCTCTAGCAGGTTCAGAGTTTCAGGTCTGATATCAAGGTCCCTGATCCATTTGGATTTGACTCTTGTGCATGGAGAAAGACAAGGATCTATGTTTATCCTTTTACATACCGATGTCCAGTTTTCCCAACACCACTTGTTAAAGAGGCTATCTTTTCTCCAATTAACGTTTTAGGCATTTTTGTCAAAAATCAGGTGGCTGTAGCTGCTTGGATTAATATATGGATCTTCTATTCTGTTCCATTGATCTACCTGTCTGTCCTTGTGCCAGTACCATGCTGTTTTTGTTACTATGGCTTTGTAATATAACTTAAAATCGGGTATGGTTATACCACCTGCCTGATTTTTGTTTCGCAAAATTGTTTTGGCTATTCGAGGTTTTTTGTGTTTCCAGATGAATTTTAGGATTGTTTTTCCTATTTCCGTGAAGAAAGCTATTGGGATTTTAATAGGGATCGCATTAAATGTATAGATTGCTTTTGGTAAGATTGACATTTTCACAATATTGATTCTTCCAATCCAGGAGCATGGGATGTCTTTCCATTTCCTTGTGTCTTCTGTAATTTGTCCCTCGAGTTTTTTAAAGTTCTCATTGTAGAGATCCTTCACTTCCTTGGTTAAGTTTATTCCAAGGTATTTTATTTTTTTTGCGGCAATTGTGAATGGGAGAGATTCCCTGATTTCATCCTCTGCACGTTTGTTGTTAGTATATAGAAAAGCTACTGATTTCTGTGTGCTTATTTTGTATCCTGCTACATTGCTAAAAGTGTTTATCAGCTCTAACAGTTTGCAGGTAGAGACTTTAGGGTCTGTTAGGTATAGAATCATATCGTCTGCAAATAATGATAATTTGATCTCTTCCTTCCGATTTGTATCCCCTTTATGAGTGTCTCTTGCCTTATTGCTGTGGCTAAGACTTCCAGTACTATATTAAATAGTAGTGGGGAAAGTGGACACCCTTGTCTTGTTCCTGAATTTAGAGGAAAAGCTTCAAGTTTTTCCCCATTTAGTATTATGTTGGCTGTAGGTTTGTCATAAATAGCTTTTATTATGTTGAGATATGCTCCTTCTATTCCCAGTTTCTGTAATACTTTCACCATGAAGGGGTGTTGGATTTTGTCAAATGCCTTTTCTGCATCTATTGAGATGACCATATGATTTTTGTCCTTCAGACCATTTATATGGTTTATTACATTTATGGATTTGCGTATGTTGAACCATCCCTGCATCTCTGGGATAAAGCCTACTTGGTCAGGGTGAATAATCTTTCTGATAAATTCTTGTATTCTGTTTGCCAGTATTTTGTTGAGAATTTTTGCATCCATGTTCATGAGGGAGATTGGTCTATAATTTTCTTTTTTGATCTGTCTTTGTCCGGTTTGGGTATCAGGGTGATGCTGGCTTCATAGAAGGATTTTGGTAGAGTTCCTTCCTTTTTTATTTTATGGAAAAGTTTGAGAAGCATTGGCGTTAGATCCTCCAGGAATGTCTGGTAAAATTCAGCAGTGAATCCATCTGGGCCTGGGCTTTTTTTAGTTGGGAGACTTTTTATAACTGCTTGAATCTCTGTGGTTGTTATAGTTCTATTTAAATGGTTTATCTCTTCTTGATTTAATTTTGGTAGGTCATATGAATCAAGGAATTCATCCATATCTTTCAGGTTTTCAAACTTAGAGGCATATATATTCTTAAAGTATGTCTGTATGATTTTCTGAATTTCTTTGGTATCTGTTGTGATGTTGCCTTTATCATCTCTAATTTTATCAATTTTTGTCTCTTCTCTCTTTCTTTTGGTCAGATTTGCTAAGGGTTTGTCAATCTTGTTTATCCTTTCAAAGAACCAACTCTTTGTTTCATTGATGTTTTTGATTGTTTTTTTGGTTTCCATTTCATTAATTTCTGCCCTAACCTTTATTATTTCTTCCCGTCTACTAATTTTTGGTTTGCCTTGTTCTTCTTTTTCCAAGGCCTTAAGGTGAAGCATTAAATTGTTTAGTTGTGAACTATCCAATTTCTTAATATATGCACTTAGGGCTATAAATTTCCCTCGTAGGACTGCCTTCATTGTGTCCCAAAGGTTTTGGTATGTTGTATTCTCATCATCATTTGATTCTACGAATTTCTTGATTTCCTTTTTAACTTCTTCAATGACCCATACATCATTCAATAAAGTGCTGTTTAGTCTCCATGAGTTTCTGTATGCTCTGTATATTTTCTTGTTGCTGATTTGCAGTTTAATCCCATTGTGGTCAGACAATGTACAAGGGATTATTTCAATTTTCCTGTATTTGTTAAGATTTGATTTGTGTCCTAGTATATGGTCTATTTTAGAAAATGTCCCGTGTGCTGCTGAGAAAAATGTATATTCTGCAGCATTTGGATGGAATGTTCTGTATATATCTGTTAGGTCCATTTGTTCCATGGTATCATTTAATGCAGATGTCTCTCTGTTTATTTTTTGCTGGGTAGACCTGTCAAGTGATGAGAGTGGGGTATTGAAGTCCCCCACTACTATTGTGTTAGGAGATATCTCTGACCTTAATTCTAATAGTGTTTGTTTGATGAAATTGGGAGCCCCCATGTTAGGGGCATATATGTTTAGGATTGTAATGTCCTCCTGTTGGAGTGTTCCTTTAATCAGTCTAAAGTGACCTTCTTTATCTTTCCTCACAAATGTTGGATTGAAGTCTATCTTGTCAGAAATTAAAATAGCAACCCCTGCTTGTTTTCTAGGCCCATTTGCTTGAAATACCTTTTTCCAACCTTTCACCCTAAGAAGGTTTCTATTTTTTATTGAGAGATGAGTTTCCTGGAGGCAACAGATGGTAGGATCCTGCTTTTTAATCCAGTCTGCAAGTCTGTGTCTTTTGATAGGGGCATTGAGACCATTGATATTAAGAGTTATTATTGACATATATGTGTTTATTCTCACCATCCTTCTTATTTTTTAGTTTTTCCTGTTTTCCCTTTACTCACTTGTTTTAAGTGTTATTTGAGTATGGTTTATTTTTTCCTATTTCCTGATGTGTGTGCTTTGCTTTCTCCTCAGCATGAATGATTCCTGCAAGTATTTTCTGTAGAGCCTGTTTAGTTGCCAAAAATTCCTTTAGCCTGTCTTTGTTGTGGAATGTCCTTATTTCTCCATCTATTTGGATAGATAGTTTTGCAGGATAAAGTAATCTCGGTTGACAGTTTTTATCTATCAGAACTTGGAATACATTACTCCAGGCCCTTCTGGCCTTTAAAGTTTGTGTTGAGTAATCTGCTGTGAGTCTGATGGGCTTCCCTTTGTAGGTCACTTGCTTTTTCTCTCTAGCTGCTTTCAATATATTTTCTTTGGTTTGTATGTTTGGTAGTTTAATTATAATATGGCGGGGAGAGGTTCTTTCCAGGTTTTGTCTGTTTGGTGTTCTAAAGGCTTCCTGTATCTGCATTGGCATCTCTTTCCCAATTTGGGGAAGTTTTCCTCTATGATTTTGTTGAAAACACCTAGTATGCCTTTTGGAGTGAAATTCTTCTCCTTCTACTATCCCTTGAATTCTTATGTTTGATCTTTTCATAGTGTCCCGAATATCCTGTAATTCCCATTTATACCTTCCTATTATTTTGTCTTTCTCTCTGTTGGACTGTATTAGATCAGCTACTTGGTCTTCTAGCTTCGATATCCTGTTCTCTCCTTCATCCATTCTACTAGAGAGATTTTCTACAGAGGTTTTAATTTCACTGACTGTGTTCTTTATTGCTAGCATTTCTGAGTGGGTTTTCTTTATTCTTTCTATTTCCGTATTTATGTCTAGTATTGACCTCCTTATTTCATTAAATTGGTTTTCTCTGTTTTCTTTGAATCCTTTGATTTCTTCTTTGAGGTCTTTGAACCCTTTCATTTCCTCTTTGAGTTCTTTGAACATAATTATAATCATTCTTTTGAAATCTTTCTCGGGGATGTCCTCTAAGTCAGCCTCACTGAAGGTCATTTCTGATATATTAATACTTTTTGTGGATTTATATTGTCTGGATGTTTTGTGTTTCTTGTATTGTAATGTAGAGATCTTTGCATCTTGAATTAATTTAATGCTTGGGTTTTCTAAATATCTGCAGTAATGTTAGATGTATCAATCAATCTGATATTATATGTCTTCAGTGTAGGAGTTTAAGGTGTTAAGTGTGGTTCTTAAGGCTCTCAAAGTAATCACAGAAGTGACCCTTGCCTGCTATGAGATTATCAAGTGGGGTGAATGGAACAGAATACAGTCAAGATCCAAAAATTTAACTCAACAATGTACCCCTTCAATGAAATAAAGCACAGAGTATTTGTGCAAAAGCAGGTATTATGACAAAGTCACAGTTCCTAAGGATATGTGTTAGCCCACGCCCTTAATCCTGTCAGCTGGGAGGCTAAGATTTCTGATCTGTAGAGAGTTCCAAGGTCAACTTGTGATCAAGAGAGACCCTTCCCAATGAATGACAGAGGAGGAAACAAATCAGGAAGCAACAAATGAGCAGCCTAGAAAATAGCTTATTTAGGAATGTCAGATCTGACCATCCAACAGGATTATATACCAGGCTTATTTGTTGGGTACTAACCTAGTGAAAACCAAATTACCTTTTGGACGGCGGGTTTGAACACAGCTATGCTGCACGGCTGCTTGGTTCCTTTGCTGTGTTGTGGATTCAGTAAGTCAGCTGCGTCTGTTGGTCTCTGCTTTCGCTGTGCCCGATGCTGCTGGTGAGCTGGTGATCTCTGTTGCTCCGTGCTGGCACTCGTGGTGGGGGAGGGGAGGCTGTGAGTGGCGGCTGAAGTCCGACTGTTCCTCTACGCGATCCTCTTCCTCACAAGCCTCTTTGTTGGTCTCTACTGTCCTCCTTCCACGCTTCTTGAGATTGTGAGGAGGCGGTGTGAGTGGAAAATTCTCCTCACCTGCCTTTAAAAGTTCTGCGGATCAGCTGTCTCAGGCAGCACCTAGCCACGCCGCCGACGCGGCAGCTGCGGTGGCTGTGGAGCCGCTTCTGTGGGCTCCAGACGCTCTGGAACTCTCCTACTTCTCTGCTGGGCTTGAAAGTTTACTATGTACCTCACTTTTTAGTAGAAGAGTGTATTTTGCCGGGGTTTGTTTTGCTTTTGTTCGCTACCCTCTTTTGGCGAGGTTCCTATGTCGCCATCTTAACCAGAAGCACCAAGTTGTACATCTTTTTAGATTACAATAACAAGGAAAGTTTGAACTTGTTGCACTCAACCAGCTCTGTAGAAAAGCAACTGAATCCTAGAAACGAACTAGCTTATTTCACACAGTACAGTGTTCGGCAATGAAGAAGTTTGTTTTGTCAACACTCTGCTTTAGAAATGAGGTGAATCTATTAAGTTGTACATCTTTTTAGATTACAATAAAAAGGAAAGTTTGAACTTGTAGCACTCAACCTGCTCCGTAGAAAAGCAACTGATTCCTAGAACCGAATTAGCTTATTTCACACAGTACAGTGTTCGGCAATGAAGATGTTTGCTTTCCAAACTAAGTCGTTTAGAAATGAAGTGAAACTTGTAAGTTGTACTTCTTGTTAGATTACACAAACAGAGTTTGAACTTGCTCCACTCAACCTTCTTAGGAAAGCAAAGGAATTCTACAACCGAACCGCTTATTTCACACAGTTCAGTGTTCGGCAATGAAGATGTTTGTATTCTAAAGAAAGTAGTTTAGAAATGAAGCTAAACTTGTAAGTTTTACATCTTCTTAGATTACACAAACAACGTTAGTTTGAACTTGGTGCACTCAACCTTCTACTTGGAAAGCAACTGATTCCTAGAACCGAATTAGCTTATTGTACGCAGTACAGTGATCAGCAATGAACATATTTGTTTTCTAAAAAAAGTAGTTTAGAAAAGAAGCGAAAGTTGTAAGTTTTACATCTTGTTAGATTACACAAACAAAGAAAGTTTGAACTTGCTGTACTGAACCACCTCCATAGACAAGCAACTGATTCCTAGAACCGTACTAGCTTACTTCACACAGTGCAGTGTTCGGCAATGAAGATGTTTGTTTTCTCAACAAACTATTTTAGAAATGAGCTGAATCTATTAAGTTGTACATCTTTTGAGGATACATTAACAAGGGAAGTTTGAACTTGTTGCACTCAACATTCTTCCTGGGAAAGCAACTGATTCCTAGACCGAACTAGCTTATTTCACACAGTATAGGGTTCAGCAATGAGGACGTTTGTCTTCTCAACAAACTGCTTTAGAAATGAGTCGAATCAACTAACGTATACATCATGTTAGATTACACAAACTAGGAAAGTTTGAACTTGTTGCACTCAACCTTCTTCGTAGGAAAGCAACTGATTCCTAGACCGAACTGGCTTATTCCACACAGTATAGGGTTCAGCAATGAAGATGTTTGTTTTCTAAACAAACTACTTTACAAATGAGGCGAATCAACTAACGTATACATCATGTTAGATTACACAAACTAGGAAAGTTTGAACTGCCTGCACTCAACCCTCTTCGTAGGAAAGCAACTGATTTCTAGAACCGAACTAGCTTATTTCACACAGTACAGTGTTCGGCAATGAAGACGTTTGTTTTCTAAACAAAGAAGTTCAGAAATGAAGCGAAACTTGTAAGTTTTACATCTTCTTAGATTACACAAACAAGGAAAGTTTGAAATTGCTGTACTCAACCACCTCCGTAGAAAAGCCACTGATTCCTAGAACCGTACTAGCTTACTTCACATAGTACAGTGTTCGGCAATGAAGATGTTTGTTTTCTCAACAAACTATTTTAGAAATGAGCTGAATCCATTAAATTGTACATATTTTTACGATACATTAACAAGGGAAGTTTGAACTTGCTGCGCTCAACCTTCTATCTTGAAAGCAACTGATTCCTAGAACCGAACTAGCTTATTTCACACAGTACAGTGTTCGGCAATGAAGACGTTTGTCTTCTCAACAAACTGCTTTAGAAATGAGGTGAATCTATTAAGTTGTACATCTTTTTAGATTACATTAACAAGGAAAGTTTCAACTTGTTGCACTCAACCAGCTCCGTAGAAAAGCAACTGATTCCTAGAACCGAACTAGCTTATTTCACACAGTACAATGTGAGGCAATGAAGATGTTTGTTTTCTCAACAAACTATTAAAGAAATGAGCTGAATCTATTAAGTTGTACATCTTTTTAGGATACATTAACAAGGGAAGTTTGAACTTCTTGCACTCAACCTTCTTCTTAGGAAAGCAACTGATTCCTAGACCGAACTAGCTTATTTCACACAGTATAGGGTTCAGCAATGAAGATGTTTGTCTTCTCAACAAACTGCTTTAGAAATGAGTCGAATCAACTAACGTATACATCATGTTAGATTACACAAACTAGGAAAGTTTGAACTGGCTGCACTCAATCTTCTTCGTAGGAGAACAACTTATTTCTAGAGCCGAACTAGCTTATTTCACACAGTATAGTGTTCGCCAATGAAGATGTTTGTTTTCTAAACAAAGTAGTTCAGATTTGAAGCGAAACTTGTAAGTTGTACATCTTCTTAGATTACACAAACAATGATAGTTTGAACTTGCTGCACACATCCTTCCACCTTGGAAAGCAACTGATTCCTAGAACCGAACTATCTTATTTCACACAGTACAGTGTTCGGCAATGAAGAGGTTTGTTTTCTCAACAAACTATTTTAGAAATGAGCTGAATCCATTAAGTTGTACATCTTTTTAGGATACATTAACAAGGGAAGTTTGAACTTGTTGCACTCAACCTTCTTCGTAGGAAAGCAACTGATTCCTAGACCGAACTAGCTTATTTCACACAGTATAGGGTTCAGCAATGAAGATGTTTGTTTTCTAAACAAACTACTTTACAAATGAGGCGAATCAACTATCCTTTACATCATGTTAGATTACACAAACTAGGAAAGTTTGAACTGGCTGTACTCAACCCTCTTCGTAGGAAAGCAACTGATTTCTAGAACCGAACTAGCTTATTTCACACAGTACATTGTTCGGCAATGAAGATGTTTGTTTTCTAAATAAAGTAGTTCAGAAATGAAGCGAAACTTGTAAGTTTTACATCCTCTTAGATTACACAAACAACGATAGTTTGAACTTGCTGCACTCAACCTTCTACCTTGGAAAGCAACTGATTCCTAGAACCGAACTAGCTTATTTCACACAGTACAGTGTTCGGCAATGAAGAAGTTTGTCTTCTCATCAAACTGCTTTAGAAATGAGGTGAATCTATTAAGTTGTACCTCTTTTTAGATTACATTAACAAGGGAAGTTTGAACTTGTTGCACTCAACCTTCTTCGTAGGAAAGCAACTGATTCCTAGACCGAACTAGCTTATTCCACACAGTATAGGTTTCAGCAATGAAGATGTTTGTTTTCTAAACAAACTACTTTACAATTGAGGTGTATCAACTAACATATACATCATGTTAGATTACACAAACTAGGAAAGTTGGAACTGGCTGCACTGAACCCTCTTCGTAGGAAAGCAACTGATTTCTAGAAATGAACTAGCTTATTTCACACAGTACAGTGTTCGGCAATGAAGATGTTTGTTTTCTAAACAAAGTAGTTCAGAAATGAAGCGAAACTTGCAAGTTTTACATCTTCTCAGATTACACACACAACGATAGTTTGAACTTGCTGCACTCAACCTTCTACCTTGGAAAGCAACTGATTCCTAGACCCGAACTAGCTTATTTCACACAGTACAGTGTTCGGAAATGAAGGCGTTTCTTTTGTCAACAAACTGGTTTAGAAAGGAGGTGAATCTATTAAGTTGTACATCTTTTTAGATTACAATCACCAGGAAAGTTTGAACTTGTTGCACTCAACCAGCTCCGTAGAAAAGCAACTGATTCCTAGAATCGAACTAGCTTATTTCACACAGTACAGTGTTCGGCAATGAAGATGTTTGCTCTCCAAACAAAGTAGGTTAGAAATTGATCGAAACTTGTAAGTTGTACATCTTGTTATATTACACAAACAAAGAGAGTTTGAACTTGCTGCACTCAACCTTCTTTGTAGGAAAGTAACTGATTTCTAGAACCGAAACAGCTTATTTGACAAAGTACATTATATGGCAATGAAGATGTTTGTTTTATAAAGAAAGTATAGTAGAAATGAAGCAATTCTAATAAGTTGCATATCTTGTGAGATTACATTAACAAGGAAAGTTTGAATTTGCTGCACTCAAACTTCTTCTTAGGAAAGCAACTGATTCCTAGAACCGAACTAGCTTATTTCACACAGTACAGTGTTCAGCAATGATGATGTTTGTATTGTAAAGAAAGTAGTTTAGAAATGAAGCTAAACTTGTAAGTTTTACATCATCTTAGATTTCACACACAACGTTAGTTTGAACTTAGTGCACTCAAACTTCTACTTGGAAAGCAACTTATTCCTAGAACAGAACTAGCTTATTGCACACAGTACAGTGTGCGGCAATGAACATGTTTGTTTTCTAAACAAAGTAGTTTAGAAATGAAGAGAAACTTGTAAGTTTTACATCTTGTTAGATTACACAAACAAGGAAAGTTTGAACTTGCTGTACTCAACCACCTCCGTAGAAAATCCACTGATTCCTAGAACAGCACTAGCTTACTTCTCACAATACAGTGTTCGCAATGAAGATGTTTGTTTTCTCAACAAACTATATTTTAGAAATGAGCTGAATCTGTCAAGTTGTACCTCTTATTAGGATACATTAACAAGGGAAGTTTGAACTTGTTGCACTCAACCTTCTTCGTAAGAAAGCAACTAATTCCTAGACAGAACTAGCTTATTTCACACAGTATAGGGTTCAGCAATGAAGATGTTTGTTTTCTAAACAAACTACTCTAGAAATGAGTCGAATCAACTAACGTATACATCATGTTACATTACACAAACTAGGAAAGTTTGAACTGGCTGCACTCAATCTTCTTCGTAGGAAAGCAAGTGATTTCTAGAACCGAACTAGCTTATTTCACACAGTATAGTGTTCGCCAATGAAGATGTCTGTTTTCTAAACAAAGTAGTTCAGGTTTGAAGCGAAACTTGTAAGTTCTACATCTTCTTAGATTACACAAACAACGACAGTTTGAACTTGCTGCACACATCCTTCCACCTTGGAAAGCAACTGATTCCTAGAACCGAACTATCTTATTTCACACAGTACAGTGTTCGGCAATGAAGAGGTTTGTTTTCTCAACAAACTATTTTAGAAATGAGCTGAATCCATTAAGTTGTACATCTTTTTAGGATACATTAACAAGGGAAGTTTGAACTTGTTGCACTCAACCTTCTTCGTAGGAAAGCAACTGATTCCTAGACCGAACTAGCTTATTTCACACAGTATAGGGTTCAGCAATGAAGATGTTTGTTTTCTAAACAAACTACTTTACAAATGAGGCGAATCAACTATCCTTTACATCATGTTAGATTACACAAACTAGGAAAGTTTGAACTGGCTGTACTCAACCCTCTTCGTAGGAAAGCAACTGATTTCTAGAACCGAACTAGCTTATTTCACACAGTACAGTGTTCGGCAATGAAGATGTTTGTTTTCTAAACAAAGTAGTTCAGAAATGAAGCGAAACTTGCAAGTTTTACATCTTCTCAGATTACACAAACAACGATAGTTTGAACTTGCTGCACTTAACCTTCTACCTTGGAAAGCAACTGATTCCTAGACCCGAACTAGCTTATTTCACACAGTACAGTGTTCGGAAATGAAGGCGTTTCTTTTGTCAACAAACTGGTTTAGAAAGGAGGTGAATCTATTAAGTTGTACATCTTTTTAGATTACAATAACCAGGAAAGTTTGAACTTGTTGCACTCAACCAGCTCCGTAGAAAAGCAACTGATTCCTAGAATCGAACTAGTTTATTTTACACAGTACAGTATTCGGCAATGAAGATGTTTGCTCTCCAAACAAAGTAGGTTAGAAATGAATCGAAACTTGTAAGTTGTACATCTTGTTATATTACACAAACAAAGAGAGTTTGAACTTGCTGCACTCAACCTTCTTTGTAGGAAAGTAACTGATTTCTAGAACCGAAACAGCTTATTTCACAAAGTACATTATATGGCAATGAAGATGTTTGTTTTATAAAGAAAGTATAGTAGAAATGAAGCGATTCTAATAAGTTGCATATCTTGTTAGATTACATTAACAAGGAAAGTTTGAATTTGCTGCACTCAACCTTCTTCTTAGGAAAGCAACTGATTCCTAGAACCGAACTAGCTTATTTCACACAGTACAGTGTTCAGCAATGATGATGTTTGTATTGTAAAGAAAGTAGTTTAGAAATGAAGCTAAACTTGTAAGTTTTACATCATCTTAGATTTCACACACAACGTTAGTTTGAACTTGGTGCACTCAAACTTCTACTTGGAAAGCAACTGATTCCTAGAACCGAACTAGCTTATTGCACACAGTACAGTGTGCGGCAATGAACATATTTGTTTTCTAAACAAAGTAGTTTAGAAATGAAGAGAAACTTGTAAGTTTTACATCTTGGTAGATTACACAAACAAGGAAAGTTTGAACTTGCTGTACTCAACCACCTCCGTAGAAAATCCACTGATTCCTAGAACAGCACTAGCTTACTTCTCACAATACAGTGTTCGGCAATGAAGATGTTTGTTTTCTCAACAAACTATTTTAGAAATGAGCTTAATCTATTAAGTTGTACACTTTTGAGGATACATTAACTACGGAAGTTTGAACTTGTTGCACTCAATCTTCTTCTTAGGAAAGCAACTGTTTCCTAGACCGAACTAGCTTATTCCACACAGTATAGGGTTCAGAAATGAAGATGTTTGTTTTCTCAACAAACTACTTTACAAATGAGGTGAATTAACTAACGTATACATCATGTGAGATGACACAAACTATGAAAGTTTGAACTGGCTGCACTCAATCTTCTTCATAGGAAATCAACTGATTTCTAGAACCCAACTCGCTTATTTCACACAGTATAGTGTTCATGAATGAAGATGTTTGTTTTCTAAACAAAGTAGTTCAAATTTGAAGCGAAATTTGTAAGTTCTACATCTTCTTAGATTACACAAAGAACGATAGTTTGAACTTGCTGCACTCAACCTTCTACCTTGGAAAGCAACTGATTCCCAGAACCAAACTAGCTTATTTCACACAGTACCGTGTTCAGCTATGAAGACGTTTGTCTTCTCAACAAACTGCTTTAGAAATGAGGTGAATCTATTAAGTTGTACATCTTTTCAGATTACATTAACAAGGAAAGTTTGAACTTGTTGCACTCAACAGCTCCATAGAAAAGCAACTGATTCCTTGAACCGAACTACCTTATTTCACACAGTACAGTGTTAGTGTTCGGTAATGAAGATGTTTGTTTTCTCAACAAACAATTTTAGAAATGAGCTGAATCTATTAAGTTGTACATCTTTTTAGGATACATTAACAAGGGACGTTTGAACCTGTTGCACTCAACCTTCTTCGTAGGAAAGCAACTGTTTCCTAGACCAAACTAGCTTATTCCACACAGTATAGGGTTCAGAAATGAAGATGTTTGTTTGCTAAACAAACTACTTTACAAATGAGGCGAATCAACTAACGTATACATCATGTTAGATTACACAAACTAGGAACGTTTGAACTGGCTGCACTCAACCCTCTTCGTAGGAAAGCAACTGATTTCTAGAACCGAACTAGCCTATTTCACACAGTACAGTGTTCGGCAATGAAGATGTTTGTTTTATAAACAATGTAGGTCAGAAATGAAGCGAAACTTGTAAGTTTTACATCTTCTTAGAATACACAACGATACTTTGAACTTGCTGCACTCAACCTTCTACCTTGGAAAGCAACTGATTCCTAGGACCGAACTAGCTTATTTCACACAGTACAGTGTTCGGCAATGAAGACGTTTGTCTTCTCAACAAACTGCTTTAGAAATGAGGTGAATCTATTAAGTTGTACTTCTTTTTAGATTACATTAACAAGCAAAGTTTGCATATGTTGCACTGAACCAGCTCTGTAGAAAATCAACTGATTCCTAGAACCGAACTAGCTTATTTCACACAGTACAGTGTTCGGCAATGAAGATGTTTGTTTTCTCAACAAACTATTTTAGAAATGAGCTGAATCTATTAAGTTGTACATCTTTATAGGATACATTAACAAGGGAAGTTTGAACTTGTTGCACTGAATCTTCTTCGTAGGAAAGCAACTGATTCCTAGACCGAACTAGATTATTTCACACAGTATACGGTTCAGCAATGAAGATGTTTGTTTTCTAAACAAAGTAGTTCAGATTTGAAGCGAAACTAGTGAGTTCTACATCTTCTTAGATTACACAAACAATGATAGTTTGAACTTGCTGCACTCAACCTTCTACCTTGGAAAGAAACTGATTCCTAGAACCGAACTAGCTTATTTCACACAGTACAGGTTTCAGCAATGAAGATGTTTGTTTTCTCAACAAACTATTTTAGAAATGAGCTGAATCTATTAAGTTGTACATCTTTTTACGATACATTAATAAGGGAAGTTTGAACTTGTTGCACTCAACCTTCTTCGTAGGAAAGCAACTGATTCCTAGACCGAACTAGCTTATTCCACACAATATAGGGTTCAGCAATGAAGATGTTTGTTTGCAAAACAAACTACTTTACCAATGAGGCGAATCAACTAACGTATACATCATGTTAGATTACACAAACTAGGAAAGTTTGAATTGGGTGGACTAAACCCTCTTCGTAGGAAAGCAACTGATGTCTAGAACCGAACTAGCTTATTCCACACAGTATAGGGTTCAGCAATGAAGATGTTTGTTTTCTAAACAAACTACTTTACAAATGAGGCGAATCAACTATCGTATACATCATGTTAGATTACACAAACCAGGAATGGTTGAACGGGCTGCACTCAACCCTCTTCGTAGGAAAGCAACTCATTTCTAGAACCGAACTAGCTTATATCACACAGTACAGTGTTCGGCAATGAAGATCTTTGTTTTCTAAACAAAGTAGTTCAGATTTGAAGTGAAACTTGTAAATTTTACATCTTCTTAGATTACACAAACAACGATAGTTTTAACTTGCTGCACTCAACCTTCTACCTTGGAAAGCAACTGATTCCTAGAACCGAACTACCTTATTTCACACAGTACAGTGTTCGGAAATGAAGATGTTTGTTTTCTCAACAAACTATTTTAGAAATGAGCTGAATCTAATAAGTTGTACATCTTTTTAGGATACATTAACAAGGGAAGCTTGAACTTGCTGCACTCAACCTTCTAACTTGGAAAGCAACTGATTCAATGAAGATGTTTGTTTTCTAAACAAAGTAGTTCAGATTTGAAGCGAAACTAGTAAGTTCTACATCCTCTTAGATTACACAAACAATGATAGTTAGAACTTGCTGCACTCAACCTTCTACCTTGGAAAGCAACTGATTCCTAGAAGCGAACTAGCTTATTTCACACAGTACAGTGTTCGGCAATGAAGATGTTTGTCTTCCCAACAAACTGCTTTAGAAATGAGCTGAATCTATTCAGTTGTACATCTTTTTAGATTACGTTAACAAGGAAAGTTTGAACTTGTTGCACTCAGCCTGCTCCGTAGAAAAGCAACTGATTCCTAAAACCGAACTACCTTATTTCACACAGTGCAGTGTTCGGCAATGAAGATGTTTGTTTTCTCAAAAAACTATTTTAAAAATGAGCTGAATATATTAAGTTGTACATCTTTTTAGGATACATTAACAAGGGAAGTTTGAACTTGCTGCACTCAACCTTCTACCTTGGAAAGCCACTGATTCCTAGAACCGAACTAGCTTATTTCACACAGTACAGTGTTCGGCAATGAAGACGTTTGTCTTCTCAACAAACTGCTTTAGAAATGAGGTGAATCTATTAAGTTGTACATCTTTTCAGATTACATTAACAAGGACAGTTTGAACTTGTTGCACTCAACCAGCTCCGTAGAAAAGCAATGATTCCTAGAACTGAACTAGCTTATTTCACACAGTACAGTGTTCGGCAATGAAGATGTTTGTTTTCTCAACAAACTATTTTAGAAATGAGCTGAATCTATCAAGCTGTACATCTTTTTAGGATACATTAACAAGGGAAGTTTGAACTTGTTGCACTCAACCTTCTTCGTAGGAAAGCAACTGATTCCTAGACTGAACTAGCTTATTCCACACAGTATAGGGTTCAGCAATGAAGATGTTTGTTTTCTAAACAAACTACTTTAAAAATGAGGCGCATCAACTAACGTACACATCATGTTAGATTACACAAACTAGGAAAGTTTGAACTGGCTAAACACAACGCTCTTCGAAGGAAAGCAACTGATTTCTAGAACCGAACTAGTTTATTTCACACAGTACAATCTTCGGCAATGAAGATGTTTGTTTTCTAAACAAAGTAGTTCAGAAATGAAGCGAAACTTGTAAGTTTAACATCTTCTTAGATTACACAAACAACGTTAGTTTGAACTTGCTGCACTCAACCTTCTACCTTGAAAGCAACTGATTCCTAGAACCGAAATAGCTTATTTAACACAGTACAGTGTTCGAAATGAAGATGTTTGTTTTCTCAACAAACTATTTTACAAATGAGCTGAATCTATTAAGTTGTACATCTTTTTAGGATACACTAACGAGGGAAGTTTGAACTTGCTGCACTCAACCTTCTACCTTGGAAAGCAACTGATTCCTAGAACCGAACTAGCTTATTTAACACAGTACAGTGTTCGGCAATGAAGACGTTTGTCTTCTCAACGAACTGCTTTAGAAATGAGGTGAATCTATTAAGTTGTACATCTTTTTAGATTACATTAATAAGGAAAGTTTGAACTTGTTGCATTCAACCAGCTCCGTAGAAAAGCAACAGATTCCTAGAACTGAACTGGCTTATTTCACACAGTACAGTGTTCGGCAATGAGGATGTTTGTTTTCTCAACAAACTATTTTACAAATGAGCTGAATCTATTAAGTTGTACATCATTTTAGGATACACTAACGAGGGAAGTTTGAACTTGCTGCACTCAACCTTCTACCTTGGAAAGCAACTGATTCCTAGAACCGAACTAGCTTATTTCACACAGTACAGTGTTCGGCAATGAAGACGTTTGTCTTCTCAACAAACTGCTTTAGAAATGAGGTGAATCTATTAAGTTGTACATCTTTTTAGATTACATTAACAAGGAAAGGTGGAACTTGTACTCAACCAGCTCCGTAGAAAAGCAACTGATTCCTAGAAACGAACTACCTTATTTCACACCGTATACGGTTCAGCAATGAAGATGTTTGTTTTCTAAACAAAGTTCTTTAGAAATGAGTCGAATCAACTAACGTATACATCATGTTAGATTACACAAACTAGGAAAGTTTGAACTGGCTGCACCCAATCTTCTTCATAGGAAAGCAACTGATTTCTAGAACGGAACTAGCTTATTTCACACAGTATAGTATTCACCAATGAAGATGTTTGTTTTCTAAACAAAGTAGTTCAGATTTGAAGCGAAACTAGTAAGTTCTACATCTTCTTAGATTACACAAACAACGATAGTTTGAACTTGCCGCACTCAACCTTCTACCTTGGAAAGCAACTGATTCCTAGAACCAAACTAGCTTATTTCACACAGTACAGTGTTCGGCAATGAAGATGTTTGTTTTCTCAACAAACTGATTTAGAAATGAGCTGAATGTATTAAGTTGTACATCTTTTTAGGATACATTAACAAGGGACGTTTGACCTTGTTGCACTCAACATTCTTCGTAGGAAAGCAACTGATTCCTAGACCGAACTAGCTTATTCCACACAGTATAGGGTTGAGCAATGAAGATGTTTGTTTTCTAAACAAACTACTTTAAAAATGACGCGAATCTACTAAAGTATACATCATGTTAGATTACACAAACTAGGAAAGTTTGAACTGGCTGCACTCAACCCTCTTCGTAGGAAAGCAACTGATTTCTAGAACCGAACTAGGTTACTTCACACAGTACAGTGTTCGGCAATGAAGATGTTTGTTTTCTCAACAAACTATTTCAGAAATGAGCTGAATCTATTAAGTTGTACATCTTCTTAGATTACACAAACAATGATAGTTTGAACTTGCTGCACTCAACCTTCTACCTTGGAAAGCAACTGATTCCTAGAACCGAACTACCTTAAGTTACACAGTACAGTGTTCGGAAATGAAGATGTTTGTTTTCTCAACAAACTATTTTAGAAATGAGCTGAATCTATTAAGTTGTACATATTTTTAGGATACATTAACAAGGGAATTTTGAACATGCTGCACTCAACCTTCTACCTTGGAAAGCAACTGATTCCTAGAACCGAACTAGCTTATTTCACAAAGTACAGTGGTCGGCAATGAAGACGTTTGTCTTCTCAACAAACTGCTTTAGAAATGAGGTGAAACGATTAAGTTGTATATCTTTTTAGATTACATTAACAAGGAAAGTTTGAACTTGTTGCGCTCAACCAGTTCCGTAGAAAAGCAACTGATTCCTAGAACCGAACTAGCTTATTTCACAAAGTAAAGTGTTCGGCAATGAAGATGTTTGTTTTCTCAATAAACTATTTTAGAAATGAGCTGAATCTATTAAGTTATACATCTTTTTAGGATACATTAACAAGGGAAGTTTGATCTTGTTGCACTCAACCTTCTTCGTAGGAAAGCAACTGATTCCTAGAACCGAACTAGCTTATTCCACACAGTATAGGGTTCATCAATGAAGATGTTTGTTTGCTAAAAAACTACTTTACAAATGAGGCGCATCAACTAACGTATACATCATGTTAGATTACACAAACTAGGAAAGTTTGAACTGGCTGCACTCAACCCTCTTCGTAGAAAAGCAACTGATTTCTGGAATGGAACTATCTTATTTCACACAGTACAGTGTTTGGCAATGAAGATGTTTGTTTTCTAAACAAAGTAGTTCAGAAAAGAAGCGAAACTTGTAAGTTTTACATCTTCTTAGATTTCACAAACAATGATAGTTTGAACTTCCTGCACTCAACCTTCTACCTTCGAAAGCAACTGATTCCTAGAACCAAACTGGCTTATTTCACACAGTATAAGGTTCGGCAATGAAGACGTTTGTCTTCTCAACAAACTGCTTTAGAAATGAGGTGAATCTATTAAGTTGTACATCTTTTTAGATTACATTAACAAGGAAAGTTTGAACTTGTTGCACTCAACCAGCTCCGTAGAAAAGCAACTGATTCCTAGAAACGAACTAGCTTATTTCACACCGTATACGGTTCAGCAATGAAGATGTTTGTTTTCTAAACAAACTTCTTTAGAAATGAGTCGAATCAACTAACGTATACATCATGTTAAATTACACAAACTAGGAAAGTTTGAACTGGCTGCACTCAATCTTCTTCATAGGAAAGCAACTGATTTCTAGAACTGAACGAGCTTATTTCACACAGTATAGTATTCGCCAATGAAGATGTTTGTTTTCTAAACAAAGTAGTTCAGATTTGAAGCGAAACTAGTAAGTTCTACATCTTCTTAGATTACACAAACAACGATAGTTTGAACTTGCTGCACTCCACCTTCTACATTGGAAATCAACTGATTCCTAGAACTGAACTAGCTTATTTCACACAGTACAGTGTTCAGCAATGAAGATGTTTGTTTTCTCAACAAACTATTTTAGAAATGAGCTGAATGTATTAAGTTGTACATCTTTTTAGGATACATTAACAAGGGAAGTTTGAACTTGTTGCACTCAACCTTCTTTGTAGGAAAGCAACTGATTTCTAGACCGAACTACCTTATTCCACACAGTATAGGGTTCAGCAATGAAGATGTTTGTTTTCTAAACAAACTACGTTACAAATGATGCGAATCAACTAACGTATACATCATGTTAGATTACACAAACTAGGAAAGTTTGAACTGGCTGCACGCAACCCTCTTCGTAGTAAAGCAACTGATTTCTAGAACCGAACTATCTTATTTCACACAGTATAGTGTTCGGCAATGAAGATGTTTGTTTTCTAAACAAAGTAGTTCAGAAATGAAGCGAAACTGGTAAGTTTTACATCTTCTTAGATTACACAAACAACGATAGTTTAAACTTGCTGCACTCAACCTTCTACCTTGGAAAGCAACTGATTCCTAGAACCGAACTACCTTAAGTCACACAGTACAGTGTTCGGAAATGAAGATGTTTGTTTTCTCAACAAACTCTTTTAGAAATGAGCTGAATCTATTAAGTTGTACATCTTTTTAGGATACATTAAGAAGGGAAGTTTGAACTTGCTGCACTCAACCTTCTACCTTGGAAAGCAACTGATTCCTAGAACCGAACTAGCTTATTTCACACAGTACAGTGTTTGGCAATGAACACGTTTGTCTTCTCAACAAACTGCTTTAGAAATGAGGTGAATCTATTAAGTTGTATATCTTTTTAGATTACATTAACAAGGAAAGTTTGAACTTGTTACACTCAACGAGTACCGTAGAAAAGCAACTGATTCCTAGAACCGAACTAGCTTATTTCACACACTAAAGTGTTCGCCAATGAAGATGTTTGATTTCTCAATAAACTATTTTAGAAATGAGCTGAATCTATTAAGCTATACATCTTTTTAGGATACATTAACAAGGGAAGTTTGAACTTGTTGCACCAACCCTCTTCGTAGGAAAGCAACTGATTCCTAGACCGAACTAGCTTATTCCACACAGTATAGGGTTCAGCATTGAAGATGTTTGTTTGCTAAAAAACTACTTTACACATGAGGTGAATCAACTACCGTATACATCATGTTAGATTATACAAACTAGGAAAGTTTGAACTGGCTGCACTCAACCCTCTTCGTACAAAAGCAACTGATTTCTAGAATGGAACTATCTTATTTCACACAGTACAGTGTTTGGTAATGAAGATGTTTGTTTTCTAAACAAAGTAGTTCAGAAATGAAGCGAAACTTGTAAGTTTTACATCTTCTTAGATTCCACAAACAACGATAGTTTGAACTTCCTGCACTCAACCTTCTACATTGGAAAGCAACTGATTCCTAGAACCGAACTACCTTATTTCACACAGTACAGTGTTCGCAATGAAGATGTTTGTTTTCTCAACAAACTATTTTAGAAATGAGCTGAATCTATTAAGTTGTACATCTTTTAGGATACATTAACAAGGGAAGTTTGAACTTGCTGCACTCAACCTTCTACCTTGGAAAGCAACTGATTCCTAGAACCGAACTATCTTAAGTCACACAGTACAGTGTTCGGAAATGAAGACGTTTGTCTTCTCAACAAACTGCTTTAGAAATGAGGTGAATCTGTTAAGTTGTACATCTTTTTAGGATACATTAACAAGGGAAGTTTGAACTTGCTGCACTCAACCTTCTACCTTGGAAAGCAACTTATTCCTAGAACCGAACTCGCTTATTTCACACAGTACAGTGTTTGGCAATGAAGACGTTTGTCTTCTCAACAAACTGCTTAAGAAATGAGGTGAATCTATTAAGTTGTACATCTTTTTAGATTACATTAACAAGGAAAGTTTGAACTTGTTGCACTCAACCAGCTCCGTAGAAAAGCAACTGATTCCTAGAACAGACCTAGCTTATTTCACACAGTACAGTGTTCGGCAATGAAGATGTTTGTTTTCTCAACAAACTATTTTAGAAATGAGCTGAATCTATTAAGTTGTACATCTTTTTAGGATACCGTAACAAGGGAAGTTTGAACTTGTTGCACTCAACCTTCTTCGTAGGAAAGCAACTGATTCCTAGACCGAACTAGCTTATTCCACACAGTATAGGGTTCAGCAATGAAGATGTTTGTTTTCTAAACAAACTACTTTACAAATGACGCGAATCAACTAACGAATACATCATGTTAGATTACACAAACTAGGAAAGTTTGAACTGGCTTCACTCAACCCTCTTCGTAGTAAAGCAACTGATTTCTAGAACCGAACTAGCTTATTTCACACAGTACAGTGTTCGGCAATGAAGATGTTTGTTTTCTCAACAAACTATTTTAGAAATGAGCTGAATCTATTAAGTTGTACATCTTTTTAGGATACATTAACAGGGGAAGTTTGAACTTGTTGCACTCAACCTTCTTCGGAGGACAGCAACTGATTCCTAGACCAAACTAGCTTATTTCACACAGCATAGGTTTCAGCAATGAAGATGTTTGTTTTCTAAATGACTTCTTTAGAAATGAGTCGAATCACCTAATGTATACATCATGTTAGATTACACAAACTAGGAAAGTTTGAACTGGCTGCACTCAATCTTCTTCATAGGAAAGCAACTGATTTCTAGAACCGAACTAGCTTATTTCACAAAGTATAGTGTTCACCAATGAAGATGTTTGTTTTCTAAACAAAGTAGTTCAGATTTGAAGTGAAACTAGTAAGTTCTACATCTTCTTAGATTACACAAACAACGATAGTTTGAACTTGCTGCACTCAACCTTCTACTTTGGAAAGAAACTGATTCCTAGAACCGAACTAGCTTGTTTCACACAGTACAGTGTTCGGCAATGAAGATGTTTGTTTTCTCAACAAACTATTTTAGAAATGAGCTGAATCTATTAAGTTGTACATCTTTTTAGGATACATTAACAAGGGAAGTTTGAACTTGTTGCACTCAACCTTCTTCGTAGGAAAGCAACTGATTCCTAGACCCAACTAGCTTATTCCACACAGTATAGGGTTCAGCAATGAAGATGTTTGTTTTCTAAACAAACTACTTTCCAAATGAGGCGCATCAACTAACGTATACATCATGTTAGATTACACAAACTATGAAAGTTTGAACTGGCTGCACACAACCTTCTTCGTAGGAAAGCAACTGATTTCTAGAACCGAACTAGCTTATTTCACACAGTATAGTGTTCGGCAATGAAGATGTTTGTTTTCTAAACAAAGTAGTTTAGATTTGAAGAGAAACTAGTAAGTACTACATCCTCTTAGATTACACGAACAATGATAGTTTGAACTTGCTGCACTCAACCTTCCACCTTGGAAAGCAACTGATTCCTAGAAGCAACTAGCTTATTTCACACAGTACAGTGTTCGAAAATGAAGATGTATGTCTTCCCAACAAACTGCTTTAGAAATGAGCTGAATCAATTCAGTTGTACATCTTTTTTAGATTACGTTAACAAGGAAAGTGTGAAGTTTGTGCACTCAGCCAGCTCCATAGAAAAGCAACTGATTCCTAGAACCGAACTACCTTATTTCACAAAGTACAGTGTTCGGCAATGAAGACGGTTTTTCTTCTCAACAAACTGCTTTAGAAATGAGGTGAATCTATTAAGTTGTACATCTTTTTAGATTACATAAACAAGGAAAGTTTGAACTTGTTGCACTCAAGCCACCTCCGTCGTAGAAAAGCTACTGATTCCTAGAAGTGAACTGGCTTATTTCACACAGTACAGTGTTCGGCAATGAAGATGTTTGTTTTCTCAACAAACTATTTTAGAAATGAGCTGAATCTATCAAGTTGTACATCTTTTTAGGATACATTAACAAGGGAAGTTTGAACTTGTTGCACTCAACCTTCTTCGTGGAAAGCAACTGATTCCTAGACCGAACTAGCTTATTACACAGTATAGGGTTCAGCAATGAAGATGTTTGTTTTCTAAACAAACTACTTTACAAATGAGGCGAATCAACTAACGTACACATCATGTTAGATTACACAAACTAGGAAAGTTTGAACTGGCTAAACTCAACCCTCTTCGAAGGAAAGCAACTGATTTCTAGAACCGAACTAGTTTATTTCACACAGTACAATCTTCGGCAATGAAGATGTTTGTTTTCTAAACAAAGTAGTTCAGAAATGAAGCGAAACTTGTAAGTTTTACATCTTCTTAGATTACACAAACAACGTTAGTTTGAACTTGCTGCACTCAACCTTCTACTTGGAAAGCCACTGTTTGCTAGAACCGAAATAGCTTATTTCACACCGTACAGTGTTCGGCAATGAAGATGTTTGTTTTCTCAACAAACTATTTTACAAATGAGGTGAATCTATTAAGTTGTACATCTTTTTAGGATACACTAAGAAGGGAAGTTTGAACTTTCTGCACTCAACCTTCTACCTTGGAAAGCAACTGATTCCTAGAACCGAAATAGCTTATTTCACACAGTACAGTGTTCGGCAATGAAGATGGTTGTCTTCTCAACAAACTGCTTTAGAAATGAGGTGAATCTATTAAGTTGTACATCTTTTTAGATTACATTAATAAGGAAAGTTTGAACTTGTTTCACTCAACCAGCTCCGTAGAAAAGCAACTGATTCCTAGAAGTGAACTGGCTTATTTCACACAGTACAGTGTTCGGCAATGAAGATGGTTTTTTTCTCAACAAACTATTTTAGAAATGAGCTGAATCTATCAACTTGTACATCTTTTTAGGATACATTAACAAGGGAAGTTTGACCTTGTTGCACTCAACATTCTTCGTAGGAAAGCAACTGATTCCTAGACGGAACTACCTTATTACACACAGTATAGGGTACAGCAATGAAGATGTTTGTTTTCTAAACAAACTACCTTAAAAATGAGGCGAATCAACTAAAGTATACATCATGTTAGATTACACAAACTAGGAAAGTTTGAACTGGCTGCACTCTACCCTCTTCGTAGGAAAGCAACGGATTTCTAGAACCGAACTACGTTACTTCACACAGTACAGGGTTCGGCAATGAACATGTTTGTTTTCTAAACAAAGTAGTTCAGAAATGAAGCGAAACTGGTAAGTTTTACATCTTCTTAGATTACACAAACAACGATAGTTTGAACTTGATGCACTCAACCTTCTACTTTGGAAAGCAACTGATTCCTAGAACCGAACTACCTTATTTCACACAGTACAGTGTTCGGCAATGAAGATGTTTGTTTTCTCAACAAACTGTTTTAGAAATGAGCTGAATCTATTAAGTTGTACATCTTTTTAGGATACATTAACAAGGGAAGTTTGAACTTGCTGCACTCAACCTTCTACCTTGGAAAGCAACTGATTCCTAGAACCGAACTAGCTTATTTCACACAGTACAGTGTTCGGCAATGAAGACGTTTGTTTTCTCAAGAAACTGCTTTAGAAATGAGGTGAATCTATTAAGTTGTACCTCTTTTTAGATTACATTAACCAGGAAAGTTTGAACTTGTTGCACTCAACCAGCTTACCTTGGAAAGCAACTGATTCCTAGAACAGACCTAGATTATTTCACACAGTACAGTGTTCGGCAATGAAGATGTCTGTTTTCTCAACAAACTATTTGAGAAATGAGCTGAATCTATTAAGTTGTACATCTTTTTAGGATACCGTAACAAGGGAAGTTTGAACTTGTTGCACTCAACCTTCTTCGTAGGAAAGCAACTGATTCCTAGACCGAACTAGCTTATTCCACACAGTATAGGGTTCAGCAATGAAGATGTTTGTTTTCTAAACAAACTACTTTACAAATGAGGCGAATCAACTAACGAATACATCATGTTAGATTACACAAACTGAGAAAGTTTGAACTGGCTGCACTCAACCCTCTTCGTAGTAAAGCCACTGATTTCTAGAACCGAACTAGCTTATTTCACACAGTACAGTGTTCGGGAATGAAGATGTTTGTTTTCTCAACAAACTATTTTAGAAATGAGCAGAATCTATTAAGTTGTACATCTTTTTAGGATACATTAACAAGGGAAGTTTGAACTTGTTGCACTCAACCTTCTTCGGAGGAAAGCAACTGATTCCTAGACCGAACTAGCTTATTTCACACAGTATAGGTTTCAGCAATGAAGATGTTTGTTTTCTAAAAGACTTCTTTAGAAATGAGTCGAATCACCTAATGTATACATCATGTTAGATTACACAAACTAGGAAAGTTTCAACTGGCTGCACTCAATCTTCTTCGTAGGAAAGCAACTGATTTCTAGAACCGAACTAGCTTATTTCACAAAGTATAGTGTTCACCAATGAAGATGTTTGTTTTCTAAACAAAGTAGTTCAGATTTGAAGTGAAACTAGTAAGTTCTACATCTTCCTAGATTACACAAACAACGATAGTTTGATCTTGCTGCACTCAAACCTTCTACTTTGGAAAGAAACTGATTCCTAGAACCGAACTAGCTTATTTCACACAGTACAGTGTTCGGCAATGAAGATGTTTGTTTTCTCAACAGAATATTTTAGAAATGAGCTGAATCTATTAAGTTGTACATCTTTTTAGGATACATTAACAAGGGAAGTTTGAACTTGTGGCACTCCACCTTCTTCGTAGGAAAGCAACGGATTCCTAGACCCAACTAGCTTATTCCACACAGTATAGGGTTAAGCAATGAAGATGTTTGTTTTCTAAACAAACTACTTTACAAATGAGGCGCATCAACTAAGGTATACATCATGTTAGATTACACAAACTAGGAAAGTTTGAACTGGCTAAACTCAACCCTCTTCTTAGGAAAGCAACTGATTTCTAGAACCGAACTTGCTTATTTCACACAGTACAATGTTGGGCAATGAAGATGTTTGTTTTCTAAACAAAGTAGTTCAGAAATGAAGCGAAACTGGTAAGTTTTACATCTTCTTAGATTACACAAACAACGATAGTTTGAACTTGCTGCACTCAACCTTGTACCTTGGAAAGCAACTGATTCCTAGAACCGAACTACCTTATTTCACACAGTACAGTGTTCGGCAATGAAGATGTTTGTTTTCTCAACAAACTGTTTTAGAAATGAGCTGAATCTATTAAATTGTACATCTTTTTAGGATACATTAACAAGGGAAGTTTGAACGTGCTGCACTCAACCTTCTACCTTGGAAAGCAACTGATTCCTAGAACCGAACTACCTTATTTCACACAGTACAGTGTTCGGCAATGAAGATGTTTGTTTTCTCAACAAACTCTTTTAGAAATGAGCTGAATCTATTAAGTTGTACATCTTTTTAGGATACATTAACAAGGGAAGTTTGAACTTGCTGCACTCAACCTTCTACCTTGGAAAGCAACTGATTCCTAGAACCGAACTAGCTTATTTCACACAGTACAGTGTTGGGCAATGAAGACGTTTGTCTTCTCAACAAACTGCTTTAGAAATGAGGTGAATCTATTAAGTTGTACATCTTTTTACATTACATTAATAAGGAAAGTTTGAACTTGTTGCACTCAACGAGCCCCGTAGAAAAGCAACTGATTCCTAGAAACGAATTAGCTTATTTCACACAGTACAGTGTTCGGCAATGAAGATGTGTGTTTTCTCAACAAACTATTTTAGAAATGAGCTGAATCTCTCATGTTGTACATCTTTTTAGGATACATTAACAAGGGAAGTTTGAACTTGTTGCACTCAACCTTCTTCGGAGGAAAGCAACTGATTCCTAGACCGAACTAGCTTATTTCACACAGTATAGGTTTCAGCAATGAAGATGTTTGTTTTCTAAAAAACTTCTTTAGAAATGAGTCGAGTCACCTAATGTATACATCATGTTAGATTACACAAACTAGGAAAGTTTAAACTGGCTGCACTCAATCTTCTTCGTAGGAAAGGTTCTGAATTCTAGAACCGAACTAGCTTATTTCACACCGTATAGTGTTCAACAAAGAAGATGTTTGTTTTCTAAACAAAGTAGTTCAGATTTGGAGCGAAACTAGTAAGTTCTACATCTTCTTAGATTACACAAACAACGATAGTTTGAACTTGCTGCACTCAACCTTCTACCTTGGAAAGCAACTGATTCCTAGAACCGAATTAGCTTATTTCACACAGTACAGTGTTCGACAATGAAGATGTTTGTTTTCTCAACAAAATATTTTAGAAATGAGCTGAATCTATTAAGTTGTACATCTTTTTAGGATACATTAACAAGGGAAGATTGAACTTGTTCCACTCATCCTTCTTTGTAGGAAAGCAACTGATTCCTAGACCCAACTAGCTTATTCAACACAGTATAGGGTTCAGCAATGAAGATGTTTGTTTTCTAAACAAACTACTTTACAAATGAGGCACATCAACTAACGTATACATCATGTTAGATTACACAAACTAGGAAAGTTTGAACTGGCTAAACTCAACCCTCTTTGTAGGAAAGCAACTGATTTCTAGAACCGAACTAGCTTATTTCACACAGTACAGTGTTCGGCAATGAAGATGTTTGTTTTCTAAACAAAGTAGTTCAGAAATGAAGCGAAACTTGTAAGTTTTACATCTTCTTAGATTACACAAACAACGTCAGTTTGAACTTGCTTCACTCAACATCCTACCTTGGAAAGAAACTGATTCCTAGAAACGAACTAGCTTATTTCACACAGTACAGTGTTCGGCAATGAAGATGTTTGTTTTCTAAAAGACTTCTTTAGAAATGAGTCGAATCACCTAATGTTTGTTTTCTAAACAAAGTAGTTCAGATTTGAAGTGAAACTAGTAAGTTCTACATCTTCCTAGATTACACAAACAACGATAGTTTGATCTTGCTGCACTCAACCTTCTACTTTGGAAAGAAACTGATTCCTAGAACCGAACTAGCTTATTTCACACAGTACAGTGTTAGGCAATGAAGATGTTTGTTTTCTCAACAGAATATTTTAGAAATGAGCTGAATCTATTAAGTTGTACATCTTTTTAGGATACATTAACAAGGGAAGTTTGAACTTGTTGCACTCCACCTTCTTCGTAGGAAAGCAACGGATTCCTAGACCCAACTAGCTTATTCCACACAGTATAGGGTTAAGCAATGAAGATGTTTGTTTTCTAAACAAACTACTTTACAAATGAGGCGCATCAACTAACGTATACATCATGTTAGATTACACAAACTAGGAAAGTTTGAACTGGCTAAACTCAACCCTCTTCTTAGGAAAGCAACTGATTTCTAGAACCGAACTTGCTTATTTCACACAGTACAATGTTGGGCAATGAAGATGTTTGTTTTCTAAACAAAGTAGTTCAGAAATGAAGCGAAACTGGTAAGTTTTACATCTTCTTAGATTACACAAACAACGATAGTTTAAACTTGCTGCACTCAACCTTCTACCTTGGAAAGCAACTGATTCCTAGAACCGAACTACCTTATTTCACACAGTACAGTGTTCGGCAATGAAGATGTTTGTTTTCTCAACAAACTGTTTTAGAAATGAGCTGAATCTATTAAGTTGTACAACTTTTTAGGATACATTAACAAGGGAAGTTTGAACTTGCTGCACTCAACCTTCTACCTTGGAAAGCAACTGATTCCTAGAACCGAACTAGCTTATTTCACACAGTACAGTGTTCGGCAATGAAGACGTTTGTTTTCTCAACAAACTGCTTTAGAAATGAGGTGAATCTATTAAGTTGTACATCTTTTTAGATTACATTAACCAGTAAAGTTTGAACTTGTTGCACTCAACCAGCTTCGTAGAAAAGCAACTGATTCCTAGAACAGACCTAGATTATTTCACACAGTACAGTGTTCGGCAATGAAGATGTCTGTTTTCAAACAAACTATTTGAGAAATGAGCTGAATCTATTAAGTTGTACATCTTTTTAGGATATACCGTAACAAGGGAAGTTTGAACTTGTTGCACTCAACCTTCTTCGTAGGAAAGCAACTGATTCCTAGACCGAACTAGCTTATTCCACACAGTATAGCGTTCAGCAATGAAGATGTTTGTTTTCTAAACAAACTACTTTACAAATGAGGCGAATCAACTAACGAATACATCATGTTAGATTACACAAACTGGGAAAGTTTGAACTGGCTGCACTCAACCCTCTTCGTAGTAAAGCCACTGATTTCTAGAACCGAACTAGCTTATTTCACACAGTACAGTGTTCGGCAATGAAGATGTTTGTTTTCTCAACAAACTATTTTAGAAATGAGCAGAATCTATTAAGTTGTACATCTTTTTAGGATACATTAACAAGGGAAGTTTGAACTTGTTGCACTCAACCTTCTTCGGAGGAAAGCAACTGATTCCTAGACCGAACTAGCTTATTTCACACAGTATAGGTTTCAGCAATGAAGATGTTTGTTTTCTAAAAGACTTCTTTAGAAATGAGTCGAATCACCTAATGTATACATCATGTTAGATGACACAAACTAGGAAAGTTTCAACTGGCTGCACTCAATCTTCTTCGTAGGAAAGCAACTGATTTCTAGAACCGAACTAGCTTATTTCACAAAGTATAGTGTTCACCAATGAAGATGTTTGTTTTCTAAACAAAGTAGTTCAGATTTGAAGTGAAACTAGTAAGTTCTACATCTTCCTAGATTACACAAACAACAATAGTTTGATCTTGCTGCACTCAACCTTCTACTTTGGAAAGAAACTGATTCCTAGAACCGAACTAGCTTATTTCACACAGTACAGTGTTCGGCAATGAAGATGTTTGTTTTCTCAACAGAATATTTTAGAAATGAGCTGAATCTATTAAGTTGTACATCTTTTTAGGATACATTAACAAGGGAAGTTTGAACTTGTGGCACTCAACCTTCTTCGTAGGAAAGCAACGGATTCCTAGACCCAACTAGCTTATTCCACACAGTATAGGGTTAAGCAATGAAGATGTTTGTTTTCTAAACAAACTACTTTACAAATGAGGCGCATCAACTAACGTATACATCATGTTAGATTACACAAACTAGAAAAGTTTGAACTAGATAAACTCAACCCTCTTCTTAGGAAAGCAACTGATTTCTAGAACCGAACTTGCTTATTTCACACAGTACAATGTTGGGCAATGAAGATGTTTGTTTTCTAAACAAAGTAGTTCAGAAATGAAGCGAAACTTGTAAGTTTTACATCTTCTTAGATTACACAAACAACGTTAGTTTGAACTTGCTGCACTCAACCTTCTACCTTGGAAAGCAACTGATTCCTAGAACCGAACTAGCTTATTTCACACAGTACAGTGTTCGGCAATGAAGATGTTTGTTTTCTCAACAAACTATTTTACAAATGAGCTGAATCTATTAAGTTGAATATCTTTTTAGGATACACTAACAAGGGAAGTTTGAACTTGCTGCACTCAACTTTCTACCTTTGAAAGCAACTGATTCCTAGAACCGAACTAGCTTATTTCACACAGTACAGTGTTCGGCAATGAAGACGTTTGTCTTCTCAACAAACTGCTTTAGAAATGAGGTGAATCTATTAAGTTGTACATCTTTTTACATTACATTAATAAGGAAAGTTTGAACTTGTTGCACTCAACGAGCCCCGTAGAAAAGCAACTGATTCCTAGAAACGAATTAGCTTATTTCACACAGTACAGTGTTCGGCAATGAAGATGTTTGTTTTCTCAACAAAATATTTTAGAAATGAGCTGAATCTATTAAGTTGTACATCTTTTTAGGATACATTAACAAGGGAGGATTGAACTTGTTCCACTCATCCTTCTTTGTAGGAAAGCAACTGATTCCTAGACCCAACTAGCTTATTCAACACAGTATAGGGTTCAGCAATGAAGATGTTTGTTTTCTAAACAAACTACTTTACAAATGAGGCACATCAACTAACGTATACATCATGTTAGATTACACAAACTAGGAAAGTTTGAACTGGCTAAACTCAACCCTCTTTGTAGGAAAGCAACTGATTTGTAGAACCGAACGAGCTTATTTCACACAGTACAGTGTTCGGCAATGAAGATGTTTGTTTTCTAAACAAAGTAGTTCAGAAATGAAGCGAAACTTGTAAGTTTTACATCTTCTTAGATTACACAAACAACGTCAGTTTGAACTTGCTTCACTCAACATCCTACCTTGGAAAGAAACTGATTCCTAGAAAAGAACTAGCTTATTTCACACAGTACAGTGTTCGGCAATGAAGATGTTTGTTTTCTCAACAAACTATTTTACAAATGAGCTGAATCTATTAAGTTGTACATCTTTTTAGGATACAGTAACAAGGGAAGTTTGAACTTGCTGCACTCAACCTTCTACCTTGGAAAGCAACTGATTCCTAGAACCGAACTAGCTTATTTCACACAGTACAGTGTTCGGCAATGAAGACGTTTGTCTTCTCAACAAACTGCTTTAGAAATGAGGTGAATCTATTAAGTTGTACATCTTTTTAGATTACATTAACAAGGAACGTTTGAACTTGTTGCACTCAACCTTCTTCGTAGTAAAGCAACTGATTCCTAGACCGAACTAGCTTATTCCACACAGTATAGGGTTCAGCAATGAATATGTTTGTTTGCTAAACAAACTACTTGACAAATGAGGCGAATCAACTAACATATACAACATGTTAGATTACACAAACTAGGAAAGTTTGAACTGGCTAAACTCAACACTCTTCGTAGGAAAGCAACTGATTTCTAGAACCGAACTAGCTTATTTCACCCAGTACAGTGTTCGGCAATGAAAATGTTTGTTTTCTAAACAAAGTAGTTCAGAAATGAAGTGAAACTTGTAAGTTTTACATCTTCTTAGATTACACAAACAACGTTAGTTTGAACTTGCTGCATTCAACCAGCCCCCTAGAAAAGCAACTGATTCCTAGAACCGAACTAGCTTATTTCACACAGTACAGTGTTCGGCAATGAAGATGTGTGTTGACTCAACAAACTATTTTAGAAATGAGCTGAATCTATCAAGTTGTACATCTTTTTTGGATACATTAACAAGGGAAGTTTGAACTTGTTGCCCTCAACCTTCTTCAGAGGAAAGCAACTGATTCCTAGACCGAACTAGCTTATTTCACACAGTATAGGTTTCAGCAATGAAGATGTTTGTTTTCTAAAAAACTTCTTTAGAAATGAGTCGAATCACCTAATGTATACATCATGTTAGATTACACAAACTAGGAAAGTTTGAACTGGCTGCACTCAATCTTCTTCGTAGGAAAGCAACTGATTTCTAGAACCGAACTAGCTTAATTCACACAGTATAGTGTTCACCAATGAAGATGTTTATTTTCTAACCATAGTAGTTCAGATTTGAAGTGAAACTAGTGAGTTCTACATCTTCTTAGATTACACAAACAACCATAGTTTGAACTTGCTGCACACAACCAACCTTGGAAAGCAACTGATTCCTACAACCGAACGAGCTTATTTCACACAGTACAGTGTTCAGCAATGAAGACGTTTGTCTTCTCAACAAACTGCTTTAGAAATGAGGTGAATCTATCAAGTTGTACATCCTTTTAGATTACATTAATAAGGAAAGTTTGAACTTGTTGCACTCAACCAGCCCCGTAGAAATGCAACTGATTCCTAGAACCGAACTAGCTTATTTCACACAGTACAGTGTTCGGCAATGAAGATGTGTGTTTTCTCAACAAACTATTTTAGAAATGAGCTGAATCTATCAAGTTGTATGTCTTTTTATGATACATTAACACGGGAAGTTTGAACTTGTTGCACTCAATCTTCTTCGTAGGAAAACAACTGATTCCTAGACCCAACTAGCTTATTACCCACACTATAGGGTTCAGCAATGAAGATGTTTGTTTTCTAAACAAACTACTTTACAAATGAGGCGCATCAACTAACGTATACATCATGTTAGATTACACAAACTAGGAAAGTTTGAACTGGCTGGACTCAACCCTCTTCGTAGGAAATAAACTGATTTCTAGAACCGAACTAGCTTATTTCACACAGTACAGTGTTCGGCAATGAAGATGTTTGTTTTCTAAACAAAGTAGTTCAGGAATGAAGCGAAACTTGTAAGTTTTACATCTTATTAGATTACAAAAAAACGTTAGTTTGAACTTGCTGCACTCAACCTTCTACCTTGGAAAGCAACTGATTCCTAGAAGCGAACAAGCTTATGTCACACAGTACAGTGTTCGGCAATAAAGACGTTTTTCTTCAAAACAAACTGCTTTAGAAATGAGATGAATCTATTAACTTGTACATCTTTTTAGATTACATTAACTAGGAAAGTTTGAACATGTTGCACTAAACCACCTCCATAGAAAAGCAACTGATTCCTAGAACCGAACTTGCTTATTTCACACAGTACAGTGTTCGGCAATGAAGATGTTTGTTTTCTAAACAAACTATTTTAGAAATGAGCTGAACCTATTAAATTGTACATCATTTTAGGATACATTAACAAGGGAAGTTTGAACTTGTTGCACTCAACATTCTTCGGTGGAAAGCAACTGATTCCTAGACCGAACTAGCTTATTTCACACAGTAGAGGGTTCAGCAATGAAGATGTTTGTTTTCTAAAAAACTTCTTTAGAAATGAGTCGAATCACCTAATGTATACATCATGTTAGATTACACAAACTAGGAAAGTTTGAACTGCCTGCACTCAATCTTCTTCGTAGAAAGCAACTGATTTCTAGAACTGAATTAGCTTATTTCACACTGTATAGTGTTCACCAATGAAGATGTTTGTTTTCTCAACAAACTCTTTTACAAATGAGCTGAATCTATTAAGTTGTACATCTTTTTAGGATACATTAACAAGGGAAGTTTGAACTTGCTGCAATCAACCTTCTACCTTGGAAAGCAACTGATTCCTAGAACCGAACTAGCTTATTTCACACAGTACAGTGTTCGGAAATGAAGACGTTTGTCTTCTCAACAAACTGCTTTAGAAATGAGGTGAATCACTTAAGTTGTACTTCTTCTTAGATTACATTCACAAGGAAAGTTTGAACTTATTGCACTCAACCAGGTCCGTAGAAAAGCAATTGATTCCTAGAACTGAACTAGCTTATTTCACACAGTACAGTGTTAGGAAATGAAGATGTTTGTTTTCTCAACAAACTATTTTAGAAATGAGCTGAATCTATTATGTTGTTCAACTTTGTAGGACACATTAACAAGGGAAGTTTGAACTTGTTGCACTCAACCTTCTTCGTAGGAAAGCAACTGATTCCTAGACGGAACTAGCTTATTCCACACAGTATAGGGTTCAGCAATGAAGATGTTTGTTTGCTAAACAAACTACTTTACAAATGAGGCGAATCAACTAACGTATACATCATGGTAGATTACACAAACTAGGAAAGTTTGAACTTCCTGCACTCAACCCTCTTCGGAGGAAAGCAACTGATTTATAGAACCGAACTAGCTTATTTCACACAGTACAGTGTTCAGCAATGAAGATGTTTGTTTTCTCAACAAACTATATTAGAAAAAAAGCTGAATCTATTAAGTTGTACATCTTTTTGCGATACATTAACAAGGGAAGTTTGAACTTGTTGCACTCAACCTTCTTCGTAGGAAAGCAACTGATTCCTAGACCGAACTAGATTATTCCACACAATATAGGGTTCTGCAATGAAGATGTTTGGTTTCTAAACAAACTATTTTACATAAGAGGCAAATCAACTAACGTATATATCATGTTAGATTACACAAACTAGGAAAGTTTGAACTGGCTGCACTCAACCATCTTCGTAGGAGAGCAACTGATTTCTAGAACCGAACTAGCTTATTTCACACAGTACAGTGTTCGGCAATGAAGATGTTTGTTTTCTAAAAAAGTAGTTCAGGAATGAAGCGAAACTTGTAAGTTTTACATCTTTTTACATTACACAAACAACGATAGTTTGAACTTGCTGCACTCAACCTTCTACCTTGGAAAGCAATTGATTCCTAGAACCGAACTAGCTTATTTCACACAGTACAGTGTTCGGCAATGAAGATGTTTGTTTTCTCAACAAACTATTTTAGAAATGAGCTGAATCTATTAGGTTGTAGATCTTTTTAGGATACATTAACAAGGGAAGCTTGAACGTGCTGCACTCAACCTTCTACCTTGGAAAGCAACTGATTCCTAGAACCGAACTAGCTTATTTCACACAGTACGGTGTTCGGCAATGAAGACGTTTGTCTTCTCAACAAACTGCTTTAGAAATGAGGTCAATCTATTAAGTTGTACATCTTTTTAGATTACATTAATAAGGAAAGTTTGAACTTTTTGCACTCAACCAGCTCCGTAAAAAAGTAACTGATTCCTAGAACCGAACTAGCTTATTTCACACAGTACAGTGTTCGGCAATGAAGACGTTTGTTTTCTCAACATACTATTTTAGAAATGAGCTGAATCTATTAAGTTGTACATCTTTTTAGGATACATTAACAAGGGAAGTTTGAACTTGTTGCACTCAACCTTCTCATGGGAAAGCAACTGATTCCTATACCGAACTAGGGTATTCTACAGTATAGGGTTCAGCAATGAAGATGTTTGTTTTCTAAACAAACTACTTTATAAATGAGGCGATTCAACTAACGTATAAATCATGTTAGATTACACAAACTAGGAAAGTTTGAACTGGCTGCACTCAACCCTCTTCGTAGGAAAGCAACTGATTTCTAGAACCGAACTAGCTTATTTCACACAGTACAGTGTTCGGCAATGAAGATGTTTGTTTTCTAAACAAAGTAGTTCAGAAATGAAGCGAAACTTGTAAGTTTTACATCTTCTTAGATTACACAAACAACGATAGTTTGAACTTTCTGCACTCAACCTTCTACCTTGGAAAGCAACTGATTCCTTGAACCGAACTACCTTATTTCACACAGTACTGTGTTGGGCATTGAAGATGTTTGTTTTCTCAACAAACCATTTTAGAAATGAGCTGAATCTATGAAGTTGTACATCTTTTTAGGATACATTAACAAGGGAAGTTTGAACTTATTGCACTCAACCAGCTCCGTAGAAAAGCAACTGATTCCTAGAACCGAACTAGCTTATCTCACACAGTACAGTGTTCGGCAATGAAGATGTTTGTTTTCTCAACAAACTATTTTAGAAATGAGGTGAATCTATTAAGTTGTACATCTTTTTAGCATACATTAACAAGGGAAGTTTGAACTTGTTGCACTCCACCTTCTCCGTAGGAAAACAACTGATTCCTACACCGACCTAGCTTATTCCACACAGTATAGGGTTCAGCAAGAAGATGTTTGTTTGCTAAACAAAGTACTTTACAAATGATGCGAATCAACTAACGTATACATCATGTTAGATTACACAAACTAGGAAAGTTTGAACTGGCTGCACTTAACCCTCTTCGTAGGAAAACAACTAATTTCTAGAACCGATCTAGCTTATTTCACACAGTACAGTGTTCGCCAATGAAGATGTTTGTTTTCTAAACAAAGTAGTTCAGAAATGATGCGAAACTTGTAAGTTTTACATCTTCTTAGATTACACAAACAACGATAGTTTGAACTTGCTGCACTCAACCTTCTAGCTTGGAAAGCAACTGATTCCTAGAACCGAACTACCTTATTTCACACACTACAGTGTTCGGAAATGAAGATGTTTGTTTTCTCAACAAACTATGTTAGAAATGAGCTGAATCTATTAAGTTGTACATCTTCTTAGGATACATTAACAAGGGAACTTTGAACTTGCTGCACTCAACCTTCTACCTTGGAAAGCAACTGATTCCTAGAACCAAACTAGCTTATTTCACCCAGTACAGTGTTCGGCAATGAAGAGGTTTTTCTTCTCAACAAACTGCTTTAGAAATGAGGTGAATCTATTAATTATACATCTTTTTAGATTACAGTAACAGGGAAAGTTTGAACTTGTTGCACTGCACCAGCTCCGTAGAAAAGCAACTGATTGCTAGAAACGAACTAGCTTATTTCACAAAGTAAAGTGTTCGGCAATGAAGATGTTTGTTTTCTCAACGAACTACTTTAGAAATGAGCTGAATCTATTAAGTTGTACATCTTTTTGGGATACATTAACAAGGGAAGTTTGAACTTGTTGCACTCAACCTTCTTCGTAGGAAAGCAACTGATTCCTAGACCGAACTAGCTTATTTCACAAAGTATAGGGTTCAGCAATGAAGATGTTTGTTTTCTAAACAAACTACTTTAGAAATGAGTCGAATCAACTAACGTATACATCATGTTAGATTTCACAAACTAGGAAAGATTGAACTGGCTGCCCTCAATCTTCTTCGTAGGAAAGGAACTGATTTCTAGAAAGGAACTAGCTTATTTCACACAGTATAGTGTTCGCCAATGAACTTGTTTGTTTTCTAAACAAAGTAGTTCAGATTTGAAGCGAAACTTATAATTCTACATCTTCTTATATTACACAAACAACGATAGTTTGAACTTGCTGCACTCAACCTTCTACCTTGGAAGGCAACTAATTCCTAAAACCGAACTAGCTTATTTCACACAGTACAGTGTTCGGCAATAAAGGCGTTTGTCTTCTCAACAAACTGCTTTAGAAATGAGGTGAATCTATTAAGTTGTACATCTTTTTAGGATACATTAACAAGGGAAGCTTGAACTTGCTGCACTCAACCTTCTACCTTGGAAAGCAACTGATTCCTAGAACCGAACTAGCTTATTTCCCACAATACAGTGTTCGGCAATGAAGACGTTGGTCTTCTCAACAAACTGCTTTAGAAATGAGGTGAATCTATTAAGTTGTACATCTTTTTAGATTACATTAACAAGGAAAGTTTGACCATGTTGCACTCAACCAGGTCCGTAGAAATGCAACTGATTCCTAGAACTGAACAAGCTTATTTCACACAGTACAGTGTTTGGAAATGAAGATGTTTGTTTTCTCAACAAACTATTTTAGAAATGAGCTGAATCTATTAAGTTGTACATCTTTTTAGGATACATTAACAAGGGAAGCTTGAACTTGCTGCACTCAACCTTCTACCTTGGAAAGCAACTGATTCCTAGAACCGAACTAGCTTATTTCACACAGTACAGTGTTCGGCAATGAAGATGTTTGCTTTCCAAAGTAGTTTAGAAAAGAAACGAAACTTGTAGGTTGTACATCTTGTTAGATTACACAAATAAAGATAGTTTGATCTTGCTGCACTCAACCTTCTTCGTGAGAAAGCAACTGATTTCTAGAACCGAAACAGCTCATTTCACAAAAGACATTATATGGCATTGAAGATGTTTGTTTTATAAAGAAAGTACAGTAGAAATGAGGCGATTCTAATGACTTGTATATCTTGTTAGATTACATTAACAAGGAAAGTTTGAACTTGCTGCACTCAACCTTCTTAGGAAAGCAACTGATTTCTACAAGCGAACTAGCTTATTTCACACAGTACAGTGTTCGGCAATGAAGATGTTTGTATTCTAAACAAAGTAGTTTAGAAATGAAACGAAACTTGTCAGTTTTAGAGCTTGTTAGATTACACAAACAAGGTAAGGAAGAACTTGCTGCACTCAACCTTCTTAGTATGAAAGCAACTCATTCCTAGACCAAACGAGCTTATTTCACACAGTATAGGGTTCGGCAATAAAGACATTTGTTTTGTTAACAAACTACTTTAGAAAGGACGTGAATCAAGTAACGTATACATCTTGTTAGATTACACAATCTAGGAAAGTTTCAACTTCCTGCCCTCAACATTCTACCTTGGGAAGCAACTGCTTCTTAGAACCGAACTAGCTCATTTCACACAGTACAGTCTTCGGCATTGAAGAAGTTTGTTTTTTAGACAAATTAGTTTAGAAATGAAGCGAAACTTGTAAGTTTTACATCTTTTTAGATTACACAAACAAGGAAAGTTTGAACTTGCTGTACTCAAACACCTCCGTACAAAAGCCACTGATTCCTAGAACCGTACTAGCTTATTCACACAGTACAGTGTTCGGCAATGAAGATGTTTGTTTTCTCAACAAACTATTTTAGAAATGAGCTGAATCTATTAAGTTGTACATCTTTTCAGGATACAGTGACAAGGGAGTTTGAACTTGCTGCACTCAACCTTCTTCGTAGGAAAGCAACAGATTCCTAGAACAAACTAGCTTATATCACACAGAATAGGGTTCAGCAATGAAGATGTTTGTATTCTAAAGAAACTACTTTAGAAATGAGGCAAATCAGCTAACGTATATATCATGTTAGATTACACAAACGAGGAAAGTTTAAACTGGCTGCACTCAACCCTCTTCGGAGGAAAGCAACTGATTTCTAGAAACGAACTAACCTATTTCACACAGTACATTGTTCGCCAATGAAGATGTTTGTTTTCTAAACAAAGTAGTTCAGAAATGAAGCGAAATTTGTAAGTTTTACATCTTCTTAGATAACACAAACAATAAAAGTTTGAACTTCCTGTACTCAACCACCTCCGTAGAAAAGCCACTGATTCCTAGAACCGTACTAGCTTATTTCTCACAGTACAGTGTTCGGCAATGAATATGTTTGTTTTCTCAACAAGCTATTTTAGAAATGAGCTGAATCTATTAAGTTGTACATCTTCTCAGGATACAGTAACAAGGGAAGTTTGAACTTGTTGCACTCAACCTTCTTCGTAGGAAAGCAACTGATTCCTAGACCGAACTAGCTTCTTTCACACAGTATAGGGTTCAGCAATGAAGATGTTTGTTTTCTAAAGAAACTACTTTAGAAATTAGGCGAATCAACTAACGTATACATCATGTTAGATTACACAAACTAGGAAAGTTTGAACTGGCTGCACTCAACCCTCTTCGTAGGAAACCAACTGATTTCTAGAACCGAACTAGCTTATTTCACACAGTACAGTGTTCGGCAATGAAGATGTTTGTTTTCTAATCAAAGTAGTTCAGAAATGAAGCGAAACTTGTAAGTTTTACATCTTCTTAGGTTACACAAACAACGATAGTTTGAACTTGCTGCACTCAACCTTCTACCTTGGAAAGAAACTAATTCCTAGAACCGAACTAGCTTATTTCACACAGTACAGTGTTACAATGAAGATGTTTGTTTTCTAAACAAACAGAAATGAAGTAAACTTGTAAGTTTTACATCTTCTTAGGTTACACAAACAACGATAGTTTGAACTTGCTGCACTCAACCTTCTACCTTGGAAAGAAACTAATTCCTAGAACCGAACTAGCTTATTTCACACAGTACAGTGTTCGGCAATGAAGATGTTTGTTTTCTAAACAAAGTAGTTCAGAAATGAAGCGAAACTTGTAAGTTTTACATCTTCTTAGGTTACACAAACAACGATAGTTTGAACTTGCTGCACTCAACCTTCTACCTTGGAAAGAAACTAATTCCTAGAACCGAACTAGCTTATTTCACACAGTCCAGTGTTCGGCAATGAAGAAGTTTGTTTTATCAACAAACTGCTTTAGAAATGAGGTGAATCTATTAAGTTGTACATCTTTTTATTTTTTTTTAATATTTATTGACAACAAAACATACTTACATACCAAAGGTGCGTATTTTTCCCTCCCCTCCCCCCCTTCCCCTTTAGAACTCCACTCTCCATCATATCCCCTCCCTCTCTCCATTAGTCTCTGTCTTAATTTGATGTCATCATCTTTTACTTCTATTATGAGGGTCTTGCGGAGGTATTGCTAGGCACAGCAAGGTCATGGATATCAAGGCCAATTTCTGTCTGGGCAGTTGCATTGTAGGGAGTCGTACCCTTCCTTTGGCTCTTCCATTCTGTCCGCCCCCTCTTCCGCAATGATCCCTGAGCCTTGGAGGGTGAGACAGAGATGTTTCAGTGCTGGGCACTTCTCCATCCCTTCTTCTCAGCACTATGTTGCCTTTTGGATCATCCCAGTGGTCATCGCCATCTGAAAAGAGAAGCTTCTCTAACCAGAAGTGAGAGTAGCATTAATATGTGAATATGAGCATTAAGTGTAGTATTTTCTGGGCAGCTTGGTGGGAATAGTATATACATTTAGATAAGGGCATCCTTTATACCCCTATGGCTTATGACCTTACCTACCATAGACTTTGCTTAGGTTTTTCAGTACCAGGTATGTATTCCCTCCCGTAGAGAGGGCCTTCAGTCCAATTATAGAGCAGTTGGTTACCCCACGAGTAGACATGCCACTATTGCACCCGTTCAGTCCTTGGGCCTGTCTGGCCAAATTTGAATATTCAGCATCCACTGTTTTCACTGCTGATGACTTCTGTCTCCCATACTCTGCATGCAGTGCAGCTTTTTCCAGCTTTCAGTTGGCTGGTCTACAGGGAGAGGGTTTTCTGCTCAGCACCAGCTTGCTTTCTCAGTGACCTTGCCTCTCAGGCAAGAGATGTCTTCAGCAATAGGGTCTTACTATCTGTTTCTCAGGGGAAACCAAGGGCTTTGGCAAAAGCCTTTAATGTTTTGGAGGCTACCAGGACCTCCTTGGCCAACAACTCACTGGAAGGTATCCCATCCCAGGTACTGAAAATTTTCTAGTAACAATCTACAGCTTCTAGATGTACCATTATTCAAAAAAGTAGTTTTACATAAGTCTTATTCACAATCTTTTGAAATTAGATTGACCCTCCCCCTTGCCCTTCTTTTTATGCATTCTCTACCCATGGCCTTGGTTAGGCCATTCCCTCCTTGTAATCAGTCCTTCCACTTACATATGTGCAATACCATACACTTCAGTCCTTCCCTTTCCTCTGTCCCTTATAGCCTTTTACCAGCTTACTGGTTTCTGGTACCAATTTTTGGTTCCAGTTCACACACAAGTCTGTCTATTTGTAGCTAGGATCCACATATGAGAGAGAACATGTGACGTTTGGCTTTCTGAGTCTGGGTTACCTCACTTAGTATAATCCTTTCCAGATCCATCCATTTCCCTGCAAATTTCATAATTTCATTTTTCTTTACCGCTGAGTAGAACTCCATTGTAAATGTACCACATCTTTATTATCCATTCATTTGTGGTGGGACATCTAGGCTGCTTCCATTTCCTAGCTATTGTGAATAGAGCGGCAATAAACATGGTTTTGCAAGTATCTCTAAGGAAGTGAGAAGAGTCTTCTGGATATATGCCTAGGAGTGCTATAGCTGGATCATATGGTAAATCTATTTCTAGCTGTCTCAAAAACCTCCACACTGATTTCCACAATGGTTGGACCAGGTTACATTCCCACCAACAGTGTAGAAGTGTTCCTCTTTTTCCGCATCCACGCCAACACTTATTGTCATTTGTTTTCTTGATGGAAGCCATTCTGACAGGAGTGAAATGGTGGTTTTAATTTGCATTTCCCTGATGGCTAAGGATGTGGAACACTTTTTCAGATGTTTATATGCCATCTGAATTTCATCTTCTGTGAATTCTCTATTTAGTTCCATAGCCCATTTTTTAACTGGGTTGTTTGAATTCTTATTATTCTGTTTTTTGAGTTCTTTGTATATTCTGGATATTAATCCTCTGTCAGATGTATAGCTGGCAAAGATTTTCTCCCATTCTGTAGGTTGTCATTTGCTCTACTCACAGTGTCCTTTGCTGTACAAAAGCTTTGTAATTTCATAAGGTCCCATTGGTTGATTAGTGATTTTATTCGCTGAGCAATTGGGGTTATATTCAGAAAGTCCTTACCTATGCCAATATGTTGAAGGGTTTCCCCTACTTTTTCCTCTAGCAGGTTCAGAGTTTCAGGTCTGATATCAAGGTCCCTGATCCATTTGGATTTGACTCTTGTGCATGGAGAAAGACAAGGATCTATGTTTATCCTTTTACATACCGATGTCCAGTTTTCCCAACACCACTTGTTAAAGAGGCTATCTTTTCTCCAATTAACATTTTTGGCATTTTTGTCAAAAATCAGGTGGCTGTAGCTGCTTGGATTAATATTTGGATCTTCTATTCTGTTCCATTGATCTACCTGTCTGTCCTTGTGCCAGTACCATGCTGTTTTTGTTACTATGGCTTTGTAATATAACTTAAAATCGGGTATGGTTATACCACCTGCCTGATTTTTGTTTCGCAAAATTGTTTTGGCTATTCGAGGTTTTTTGTGTTTCCAGATGAATTTTAGGATTGTTTTTTCTATTTCCGTGAAGAAAGCTATTGGGATTTTAATAGGGATCGCATTAAATGTATAGATTGCTTTTGGTAAGATTGATATTTTCACAATATTGATTCTTCCAATCCAGGAGCATGGGATGTCTTTCCATTTCCTTGTGTCTTCTGTAATTTGTTGCTCGAGTTTTTTAAAGTTCTCATTGTAGAGATCCTTCACTTCCTTGGTTAAGTTTATTCCAAGGTATTTTATTTTTTTGAGGCAATTGTGAATGGGAGAGACTCCTGATTTCATCCTCTGCACGTTTGTTGTTAGTATATAGAAAAGCTACTGATTTCTGTGTGTTTATTTTGTATCCTGCTACTACATTGCTAAAAGTGTTTATCAGCTCTAACAGTTTGCAGGTAGAGACTTTAGGGTCTGTTAGGTATAGAATCATATCGTCTGCAAATAATGATAATTTGATCTCTTCCCTTCTGATTTGTATCCCCTTTATGAGTGTCTCTTGCCTTATTGCTGTGGCTAAGACTTCCAGTACTATATTAAACAGTAGTGGGGAAAGTGGACACCCTTGTCTTGTTCCTGAATTTAGAGGAAAAGCTTCAAGTTTTTCCCCATTTAGTATCATGTTGGCTGTAGGTTTGTCATAAATAGCTTTTATTATGTTGAGATATGCTCCTTCTATTCCCAGTTTCTGTAATACTTTCACCATGAAGGGGTGTTGGATTTTGTCAAATGCCTTTTCTGCATCTATTGAGATGACCATATGATTTTTGTCCTTCAGACCATTTATATGGTGTATTACATTTATGGATTTGCGTATGTTGAACCATCCCTGCATCTCTGGGATAAAGCCTACTTGGTCAGGGTGAATAATCTTTCTGATAAATTCTTGTATTCTGTTTGCCAGTATTTTGTTGAGAATTTTTGCATCCATGTTCATGAGGGAGATTGGTCTATAATTTTCTTTTTTGATCTGTCTTTGTCCGGTTTGGGTATCAGGGTGATGCTGGCTTCATAGAAGGATTTTGGTAGAGTTCCTTCCTTTTCTATTTTATGGAAAAGTTTGAGAAGCATTGGCGTTAGATCCTCCAGGAATGTCTGGTAAAATTCAGCAGTGAATCCATCTGGGCCTGGGCTTTTTTAGTTGGGAGACTTTTTATAACTGCTTGAATCTCTGTGTTTGTTATAGTTCTATTTAAATGGTTTATCTCTTCTTGATTTATTTTTGTAGGTCATATGAATCAAGGAATTCATCCATTTCTTTCAGGTTTTCAAACTTAGAGGCATATATATTCTTAAAGTATGTCCGTATGATTTTCTGAATTTCTTTGGTATCTGTTGTGATGTTGCCTTTATCATCTCTAATTTTATCAATTTTTGTCTTCTCTCTCTTTCTTTTGGTCAGATTTGCTAAGGGTTTGTCAATCTTGTTTATCCTTTCAAAGAACCAACTCTTTGTTTCATTGATCTTTTGATTGTTTTTTGGTTTCCATTTCATTAATTTCTGCCCTAACCTTTATTATTTCTTCCCGTCTACTAATTTTTGGTTTGCCTTGTTCTTCTTTTTCCAAGGCCTTAAGGTGAAGCATTAAATTGTTTAGTTGTGACCTCTCCAATTTCTTAATATATGCACTTAGGGCTATAAATTTCCCTCGTAGGACTGCCTTCATTGTGTCCCAAAGGTTTTGGTATGTTGTATTCTCATCATCATTTGATTCTACGAATTTCTTGATTTCCTTTTAATTTCTTCAGTGACCCATACATCATTCAATAAAGTGCTGTTTAGTCTCCATGAGTTTCTGTATGCTCTGTATATTTTCTTGTTGCTGATTTGCAGTTTAATCCCATTGTGGTCAGACAATGTACAAGGGATTATTTCAATTTTCCTGTATTTGTTAAGATTTGATTTGTGTCCTAGTATATGGTCTATTTTAGAAAATGTCCCGTGTGCTGCTGAGAAAAATGTATATTCTGCAGCATTTGGATGGAATGTTCTGTATATATCTGTTAGGTCCATTTGTTCCATGGTATCATTTAATGCAGATGTCTCTCTGTTTATTTTTTGCTGGGTAGACCTGTCAAGTGATGAGAGTGGGGTATTGAAGTCCCCACTACTATTGTGTTAGGAGATATCTCTGACCTTAATTCTAATAGTGTTTGTTTGATGAAATTGGGAGCCCCCATGTTAGGGGCATATATGTTTAGGATTGTAATGTCCTCCTGTTGGAGTGTTCCTTTAATCAGTCTAAAGTGACCTTCTTTATCTCTTTCCTCACAAATGTTGGATTGAAGTCTATCTTGTCAGAAATTAAAATAGCAACCCCTGCTTGTTTTCTAGGCCCATTTGCTTGAAATACCTTTTTCCAACCTTTCACCCTAAGAAGGTTTCTATTTTTATTGAGAGATGAGTTTCCTGGAGGCAACAGATGGTAGGATCCTGCTTTTAATCCAGTCTGCAAGTCTGTGTCTTTTGATAGGGGCATTGAGACCATTGATATTAAGAGTTATTATTGACATATATGTGTTTATTCTCACCATTCTTCTTATTTTTTAGTTTTTCCTGTTTTCCCTTTACTCACTTGTTTTAAGTGTTATTTGAGTATGGTTTATTTTTTCCTATTTCCTGAGGTGTGTGCTTTGCTTTCTCCTCAGCATGAATGATTCCTGCAAGTATTTTCTGTAGAGCCTGTTTAGTTGCCAAAAATTCCTTTAGCCTGTCTTTGTTGTGGAATGTCCTTATTTCTCCATCTATTTGGATAGATAGTTTTGCAGGATAAAGTAATCTCGGTTGACAGTTTTTATCTTTCAGAACTTGGAATACATTACTCCAGGCCCTTCTGGCCTTTAAAGTTTGTGTTGAGTAATCTGCTGTGAGTCTGATGGGCTTCCCTTTGTAGGTCACTTGCTTTTTCTCTCTAGCTGCTTTCAATATATTTTCTTTGGTTTGTATGTTTGGTAGTTTAATTATAATATGGCGGGGAGAGGTTCTTTCCAGGTTTTGTCTGTTTGGTGTTCTAAAGGCTTCCTGTATCTGCATTGGCATCTTTTCCCAATTTGGGGGAAGTTTTCCTCTATGATTTTGTTGAAAACACCTACTATGCCTTTGGAGTGAAATTCTTCTCCTTCTACTATCCCTTGAATTCTTATGTTTGATCTTTTCATAGTGTCCCGAATATCCTGTAATTCCCATTCATACCTTCCTATTATTTTGTCTTTCTCTCTGTTGGACTGTATTAGATCAGCTACTTGGTCTTCTAGCTTCAATATCCTGTTCTCTCCTTCATCCATTCTACTAGAGAGATTTTCTACAGAGGTTTTAATTTCACTGACTGTGTTCTTTATTGCTAGCATTTCTGAGTGGGTTTTCTTTATTCTTTCTATTTCCGTATTTATGTCTAGTATTGACCTCCTTATTTCATTAAATTGGTTTTCTGTGTTTTCTTTGAATCCTTTGATTTCTTCTTTGAGGTCTTTGAACCCTTTCATTTCCTCTTTGAGTTCTTTGAACATAATTATAATCATTCTTTTGAAATCTTTCTCGGGATGTCCTCTAAGTCAGCCTCACTGAAGGTCATTTCTGATATATTAATACTTTTTGGTGGATTTATATTGTCTGGATGTTTTGTGTTTCTTGTATTGTAATGTAGAGATCTTTGCATCTTGAATTAATTTAATGCTTGGGTTTTCTAAATATCTGCAGTAATGTTAGATGTATCAATCAATCTGATATTATATGTCTTCAGTGTAGGAGTTTAAGGTGTTAAGTGTGGTTCTTAAGGCTCTCAAAGTAATCACAGAAGTGACCCTTGCCTGCTATGAGATTATCAAGTGGGGTGAATGGAACAGAATACAGTCAAGATCCAAAAATTTAACTCAACAATGTACCCCTTCAATGAAATAAAGCACAGAGTATTTGTGCAAAAGCAGGTATTATGACAAAGTCACAGTTCCTAAGGATATGTGTTAGCCCACGCCCTTAATCCTGTCAGCTGGGAGGCTAAGATTTCTGATCTGTAGAGAGTTCCAAGGTCAGCTTGTGATCAAGAGAGACCCTTCCCCAATGAATGACAGAGGAGGAAACAAATCAGGAAGCAACAAATGAGCAGCCTAGAAAATAGCTTATTTAGGAATGTCAGATCTGACCATCGAATAGGATTATATACCAGGCTTATTTGTTGGGTACTAACCTAGTGAAAACCAAATTACCTTTTGGAACGGGTTTGAACACAGCTATGCTGAACGGCTGCTTGGTTCCTTTGCTGTGTTGTGGATTCAGTAAGTCAGGTGCGTCTGTTGGTCTCTGCTTTCGCTGCGCCCGATGCTGCTGGTGAGCTGGTGATCTCTGTTGCTCCATGCTTGCACTCGTGGTGGGAGAGGGGAGGCTGTGAGTGGCGGCTGAAGTCCGACTGTTCCTCTACGCGATCCTCTTCCTCACAAGCCTCTTTGTTGGTCTCTACTGTCCTCCTTCCACGCTTCTTGAGATTGTGAGGAGGCGGTGTGAGTGGAAAATTCTCCTCACCTGCCTTTAAAAGTTCTGCGGATCAGCTGTCTCAGGCAGCGCCTAGCCGCGCCGCCGACATGGCAGCTGCGGTGGCTGTGGAGCCGCTTCTGTGGGCTCCAGACGCTCTGGAACTCTCCTACTTCTCTGCTGGGCTTGAAAGTTTACTATGTACCTCACTTTTTAGTAGAAAAGTGTATTTTGCTGGGGTTTGTTTTGCTTTTGTTCGCTACCCTCTTTTGGCGAGGTTCCTATGTCGCCATCTTAACTGGAAGCACCAAGTTGTACATCTTTTTAGATTACAATAACAAGGAACTTGTTTGAACTTGTTGAACACTCTTATTTCAACCAGCTCTGTTTGCTTTCCAAACAAAGAAAAGCAACTGATTCACAAACAAAGAGAGTTTGAGACTCAACCTTCCCAGGAAAGCAAAGGAATTCTAGCTTATTTCACACAGTACAGTGTTTGGCAATGAAGATGTTTGTATTCTAAAGAAAGTAGTTTAGAAATGAAGCTAAACTTGTAAGTTTTACATCTCCTTAGATTACACAAACAACGTTAGTTTGAACTTGGTGCACTCAACCTTCTACTTGGAAAGCAACTGATTCCTAGAACCGAAGTAGCTTATTGTACACAGTACAGTGTTCGGCAATGAACATGTTTGTTTTCTAAACAAAGTAGTTTAGAAAAGAAGCGAAACCTGTAAGTTTAACATCTTGTTAGATTACACAAACAAGGAAAGTTTGAACTTGCTGTACTCAACCACCTCCGTAGAAAAGCCACTGATTCCGAGAAAAGTACTAGCTTACTTCACACAGTACAGTGTTCGGCAATGAAGATGTTTGTTTTCTCAACAAACTATTTTAGACATGAGCTAAATCTATTAAGTTGTACATCTTATTAGGATACAGTAACAAGGGAAGTTTGAACTTGTTGCACTCAACTTTCTTTGTAAGAAAGCAACTGATTCCTAGACCGAACTAGCTTATTTCACACAGTATAGGGTTCAGCAATGAAGATGTTTGTTTTCTAAACAAACTACTTTACAAATGAGGCGAATCAACTAACGTATACATCATGTTAGATTACACAAACTAGGAAAGTTTGAACTGGCTGCACTCAACCCTCTTCGTAGGAAAGCAACTGATTTCTAGAACTGAACTAGCTTATTTCACACAGTACAGTGTTCGGCAATGAAGATATTTGTTTTGTAAACAAAGTAGTTCAGAAATGAAGCGAAACTTGTAAGTTTTACATCTTCTTAGATTACACAAACAACGATAGTTTAAACTAGCTGCACTCAACCTTCTACCGTGGAAAGTAACTGATTCCTAGAACCGAACTAGCTTATTTCACACAGTACAGTGTTTGGCAATGAAGATGTTTGTTTTCTCAACAAACTATTTTAGAAATGAGCTGAATCTATTAAGTTGTACATTTTTTCAGGATACATTAACAAGGGAAGTTTGAACTTGCTGCACTCAACCTTCTACCTTGGAAAGCAACTGATTCCTAGAACCGAACTAGATTATATCACACAGTACAGTGTTCGGCAATGAAGACGTTTGTATTCTCAACAAACTGCTTTAGAAATGAGGTGAATCTATTAAGTTGTACATCTTTTTAGATTACATTAACAAGGAAATTTTGAACATGTTGCACTCAACCAGCTCCGTAGAAAAGCAACTGATTCCTAGAACCGAACTAGCTTATTTCACACAGTACAGTGTTCAGCAATGATGATGTTTTTATTCTAAAGAAAGTAGTTAAGAAATGAAGCTAAACTTGTAAGTTTTACATCTTCTTAGATTAAACAAACAACGTTAGTTTGAACTTGGTGCACTCAACCTTCTACCTTGGAAAGCAACTCATTCCTAGAACCGAACTAGCTTATTGCACACAGAACAGTGTTCGGCAATAAACATGTTTGTTTTCTAAACAAAGTAGTTTAGAAATGAAGCGAAACTTGTAAGTTTTACATCTTGTTAGATTACACAAACAAGGAGAGTTTGAACTTGCTGTACTCAACCAACTCCGTAGAAAAGCCACTGATTCCTAGAACCGTACTAGCTTACTTCACACAGTACAATGTTCGGCAATGAAGATGTTTGTTTTCTCAACAAACTATTTTAGAAATGAGCTGAATCTGTTAAGTTGTACATCTTATGAGGATACAGTAAAAAGGGAAGTTTGAACTTGTTGCAATCAACCTTCTTCGTAAGAAAGCAACTGATTCCTAGACCGAACTAGCTTATTTCACACAGTATAGGGTTCAGCAATGAAGATGTTTGTTTTCTAAACAAACTACTTTAGAAATGAGTCGAATCAACTAACGTATACATCATGTTAGATTACACAAACTAGGAAAGTTTGATCTCGCTGCACTCAATCTTCTTCGTAGGAAAGCAACTGATTTCTAGAACCGAACTAGCTTAATTCACACAGTATAGTGTTCGCCAATGAAGATGTTTGTTTTCTAAACAAAGTAGTTCACACTTGAAGCGAAACTTGTAAGTTCTACATCTTCTTAGATTAATCAAACAACGATAGTTTGAACTTGCTGCAGTCCACCTTCCACCTTGGAAAGCAACTGATTCCTAGAACCGAACTATCTTATTTCACACAGTACAGTGTTTGGCAATGAAGATGTTTTCTCAACAAACTATTTTAGAAATGAGCTGAATCTATTAAGTTGTACATCTTTTTAGGATACATTAACAAGGGAAGTTTGAACTTGTTGCACTCAACCTTCTTCGCAGGAAAGCAACTGATTCCTAGACCGAACTAGCTTATTTCACACAGTATAGGTTTCAGCAATGAAGATGTGTGTTTTCTAAACAAACTACTTTAAAAATGAGGCGAATCAACTATCGTATACATCATGTTATATTACACAAATTAGGAGAGTTTGAACTGGCTGCACTCAACCCTCTTTGTAGGAAAGCAACTGATTTCTAGAACTGAACTAGCTTATTTCACACAGTACAGTGTTCGGCAATGAAGATGTTTGTTTTCTAAACAAAGTACTTCAGAAATGAAGCGAAACTAGTAAGTTTTCCATCTTCTTAGATTACACAAACAACGATAGTTTGAACTTGCTGCACTCAACCTTCTACCTTGGAAAGCAACTGATTCCTAGAACCGAACTAGCTTATTTCACACAGTACAGTGTTCGGAAATGAAGACGTTTGTCTTCTCAACAAACTGCTTTAGAAATGAGGTGAATCTATTAAGTTGTACATCTTTTTAGATTACATTAACAAGGAAAGTTTGAACTTGTTGCTGTCAACCACCTCCGTAGAAAAGCAACTGAATCCTAGATCTGAACTACCTTATTTCACACAGTAAAGTGTTCGGCAATGAAGATGTTTGCTTTCTCAACAAACTATTTTACAAATGAGCTGAATCTATTAAGTTGTACATCTTTTTAGGATACATTAACAAGGGAAGTTTGAACTTGTTGCACTCAACCTTCTTCGTAAGAAAGCAACTGATTCCTAGACCGAACTAGCTTATTCCACACAATATAGGGTTCAGCAATTAAGATGTTTCTTTTCTCAACCAACTACTTTACAAATGAGGCGAATCAACTAACGTATACATCATGTTAGATTACACAAACTAAGAAAGTTTGAACTGGCTGCACTCAACCGTCTTCGTAGGAAAGCAACTGATTTGTAAAAGCAAACTAGCTTATTTCACACAGTACAGTGTTCGGCAATGAAGACGTTTGGCTTCTCAACAAACTGCTTTAGAAATGAATTGAATCTATTAAGTTGTACATCCTTTTAGATTACATTAAAAAGGAAAGTTTGAACATGTTGCACTCAACCAGCCCCGTAGTGAAGTAACTGATTCCTAGAACCGAACTAGTTTTTTTCACACAGTACAGTGTTCGGCAATGAAGATGTTTGTTTTCTAAACAAAGTAGTTCAGAAATGAAGCGAAACTTGTAAGTTTTACATCTTCTTAGATTACACAAACAACGATAGTTTGAACTTGCTGCACTCAACCTTCTACCTTGGAAAGCAACTGATTCCTAGAACCGAACTAGCTTATTTCACACAGTACAGTGTTCGGCAATGAAGACGTTTGTCTTCTCAACAAACTACTTTAGAAATGAATTGATTCTATTAAGTTGTACATCTTTTTAGATTACATTAACAAGGAAAGTTTGAACAGGTTGCACCCAACCAGCTCTGTAGAAAAGCAACTGATTCCTAGACGGAACTACGGTATTCCACACAGTATAGGGTTCAGCAATGAAGATGTTTGTTTTCTAAACAAACTACTTTACAAATGAGGCGAATCAACTAACGTATACATCATGTTAGATTACACAAACTAGGAAAGTTTGAACTGGCTGCACTCAACCCTCTTCGTAGGAAAGCAACTGATTTCTAGAACCGAACTAGCTTATTTCACACAGTACAGTGTTCGGCAATGAAGACGTTTGTCTTCTCAACAAACTGCTTTAGAAATGATGCGAATCTATTAAGTTGTACATCTTTTAGATTACATTTACAAGGAAAGTTTGAACTTGTTGCACTCAACCAGCTCCGTAGAAAAGCAACTGATTCCTAGAAACGAAGTAGCTTATTTCACTCAGTAAAGTGTTCGGCAATGAAGATGTTTGTTTTCTCAACAAACTATTTTAGAAATGAGCTGAATCTATTAAGTTTTACATCTTTTTAAAATACTTTAACAGGGGAAGTTTGAACTTGTTGCACTCAACCTTCTTCGTAGGAAAGCAACTGATTGCTAGACCGAACTAGCTTATTCCACACAGTAAAGGGTTCAGCAATGAAGATGTTTGTTTTCTAAACAAACTACTTTAGAAATGAGGGGAATCAACTAACGTATACATCATGTTAGATTACACAAACTAGGAAAGTTTGAACTGGCTGCACTCAATCTTCTTCGTAGGAAAGCAACTCATTTCTAGAACCGAACTAGCTTATATCACACAATATAGTATTCGACAATGAAGATGTTTGTTTTCTAAACAAAGTTGTTCAGATTTGAAGCGAAACTTGTAAGTTCTACATCTTTTTAGATTACACAAAGAACGTTAGTTTGAACTTGATGCACTCAACCAGCTCCGTAGAAAAGCAAATGGTTCCTAGAACTGAACTAGCTTATTTCACACACTACAGTGTTCAGCAATAAAGATGTTTGTTTTCTAAACAAAGTAGTTAAGAAATGAAGCGAAACTTGTAAGTTTTACATCTTCTCAGATTACACAAACAACGATAGTTTGAACTTGCTGCACTCAACCTTCTACCTTGGAAAGTAACTGATTCCTAGAACCGAACGAGCTTCTTTCACACAGTACAGTGTTCGGCAATGAAGATGTTTGTTTTCTCAACAAACTATTTTAGAAATGAGCTGAATCTATTAAGTTGTACATCTTTTGAGGATACATTAACAAGGGAAGTTTGAACTTGTTGCACTCAACCTCCTTCGTAGGAAAGCAACTGATTCCTAGACCGAACTAGCTTATTTCACACAGTATAGGGTACAGCAATGAAGATGTTTGTTTTCTAAACAAACTTCTTTAGAGATGAGTCGAATCAACTAACGTATACATCATGTTAGATTACACAAACTAGGAAAGTTTGAACTGGCTGCCCTCAATTTTCTTCGTAGGAAAGCAACTGATTTCTAGAACCAAACTAGCTTATTTCACACAGTATAGTGTTCTCCAATGAAGATGTTTGTTTTCTAAACAAAGTAGTTTAGTTTTGAAGCGAAACTAGTAAGTTCTACATCCTCTTAGATTACACAAACAACGATAGTTTGAACTTGCTGCACTCAACCTTCTACCTTGGAAAGCAACTGATTCCTGGAGACGGAACTACCTTATTTCACACAGTACAGTGTTCGGCAATGTAGATGTTTGTTTTCTCAACAAACTATTTTACAAATGAGCTGAATCTATTAAGTTGTACATCTTTTTAGGATACATTAAGAAGGGAAGATTGAACTTGCTGCACTCAACCTTCTACCTAAGAAAGCAACTGATTCAAAGAACCGAACTAGCTTATTAAACACAGTACAGTGTTCGGCAATGAAGACGTTTGTCTTCTCAACAAACTGCTTTAGAAATGAGGTGAATCTATTAAGTTGTACATCTTTTTAGATTACATTAACAAGGAAAGTTTGAACATGTTGCACTCGACCAGCTCTGTAGCAAAGCAACTGATTCCTAGAACCGAACTAGCTTATTTCACACAGTACAGTGTTCGGCAATGAAGATGTTTGTTTTCTAAACAAATTAGTTCAGAAATGAAGCGAAACTTGTAAGTTTTACATCTTCTTAGATTACACAAACAACGATAGTTTGAACTTGCTGCACTCAACCTTCTACCTTGGAAAGCAACTGATTCCTAAAACCGAACTAGCTTATTTCACACAGTACAGTGTTCGGCAATGAGGATGTTTGTTTTCTCAACAAACTATTTTAGAAATGAGCTGAATCTATTAAGTTGTACATCGTTTTAGGATACATTAACAAGGGAAGTTTGAACTTGCTGCACTCAAACTTCTACCTTGGAAAGCAACTGATTCCTAGAACCGAACTAGCTTATTTCACACAGTACAGTGTTAGGCAATGAAGACGTTTGTCTTCTCAACAAACTACTTTAGCAATGAGGTGAATCTTTTAAGTTGTACATCTTTTTAGATTACATTAACAAGGAAAGTTTGAACTTGTTGCACTCAACCAGCTCCGTAGAAAAGCAACTGATTCCTGGAACCGAACTTGCTTATTTCACACAGTACAGTGTTCGGCAATGAAGATGTTTGTTTTCTAAACAAAGTAGTTCAGAAATGAAGCGAAACTTGTAAGTTTTACATCTTCTTAGATTACACAAACAACGATAGTTTGAACTTCCTGCACTCAACCTTCTGCCTTGGAAAGCAACTGATTCCTATAACCGAACGAGCTTATTTCACAAAGTACAGTGTTCGGCAATGAAGATGTTTCTTTTCTCAACAAACTATTTTACAAATGAGCTTTATCTATTAAGTTGTACATCTTTTTTGGATACATTAACACGGGACGTTTGAACTTGCTGCACTCAACCTTCTACCCTGCAAAGCAACTGATTCTAAGAAACGAACTAGCTTATTTCACACAGTACAGTGTTCGGCAATGAAGACGTTTGGCTTCTCAACAAACTGCTTTAGAAATGAGGTGAATCTATTAAGTTGTACATCTTTTTAGATTACATTAAAAGGAAAGTTTAAACATGTTGCACTCAACCAACTCCGTAGAAAAGCAACTGATTCCTAGAACCGAACTAGCTTATTTCACACAGTACAGTGTTCAGCAATGAAGATGTTTGTTTTCTCAACAAACTATTTTAGAAATGAGCTGAATCTATTAAGTTGTACATCTTTTTAGATTACATTAACAAGGAAGTTTGAACTTGTTGCACTCAACCTTCTTCCCTTGGAAAGCAACTGATTCCTAGAACCGAACTAGCTTATTTCACACAGTACAGTGTTCAGGAATGAAGATGTTTGTTTTCTCAACAAACTATTTTAGAAATCAGTCGAAACAACTAACGTGTACATCATGTTAGATTACACAAACTAGGAAAGTTTGAACTTGCTGCACTCAATCTTCTTTCTTGAAAGCAACTGATTTCTAGAACAGAACTAGCTTATTTCACACAGTATAGTGTTCACAATGAAGATGTTTGTTTTCTAAACAAAGTAGTTTTAGAAATGAGCTGAAACTAGTAAGTTCTACATCCTCTTAGATTACACAAACAAGGATAGTTTGAACTTGCTGCACTCAACCTTCTACCGTGGAAAACTAGCAACAGATTACTAGAACCAGAACTACAGCTTATTTCACACAGTACAGTGTTCGCAGTAATGAAGATTTTCTAAACAAAGTAGAAATCTTTTAAGATACATTAACAAGAACCGAAACTTTGTTTTCTCAACAAAGTAGTTCAGAAATGAAGCGAAACTTGTAAGTTTTACATCTTCTTAGATTACACAAACAACGATAGTTTGAACTTGCTGCACTCAACCTTCTACCTTGGAAAGCAACTGATTCGTAGAAAAGAAATAGCTTATTTCACACAGTACAGTGTTCGGCAATGAAGGTGATTGTTTTCTCAACAAACTATTTTAGAAATGAGCTGAATCTATTAAGTTGTACATCTTTTTAGGCTACGTTAACAAGGGAAGTTTGAACTGCTGCACTCAACCTTCTACCTTGGAAAGCAACTGATTCCTAGAACCGAACTAGCTTATTTCACACAGTACAGTGTTCGGCAATGAAGACGTTTGTCTTCTCAACAAACTGCTTTAGAAATGAGGTGAATCTATTAAGTTGTACATCTTTTTAAGATACATTAACAAGGGAAGTTTGAACTTGTTGCACTCAACCTTCTTCGTAGGAAAGCAACTGATTCCTAGAACCGAACTAGCTTATTTCACACAGTAGCTTATTTCACACAGTACAGTGTTCAGCAATGAAGATGTTTGTTTTCTCAACAAACTATTTTAGAAATGAGCTGAATCTATTAACGTTGTACATCTTTTTAGGATACATTAACAAGGAAAGTTTGAACTTGCTGCACTCAACCTTCTTCGTATCTTAGAAAGCAACTGATTCTAGAACCGAAAAGCTTATTTCACACAGTACAGTGTTCAGGAATGAAGATGTTTGTTTTCTAAACAAACTAGTTTAGAAATGAGTCGAATCTATTAACGTGTACATCATGTTAGATTACATTAACAAGGAAAGTTTGAACTGGCTGCACTCAACCTTCTTCCTTGGAAAGCAACTGATTCTAGAACAGAACTAGCTTATTTCACACAGTATAGTGTTCACCAATGAAGATGTTTGTTTTCTAAACAAAGTAGTTCAGAAATGAAGCTGAACTAGTAAGTTCTACATCTTCTTAGATTACACAAACAACGATAGTTTGAACTTGCTGCACTCAACATTCTACCGTGGAAAACAACAGATTACTAGAACCGAACTAGCTTATTTCACACAGTACAGTGTTCGCCAATGAAGATGTTTGTTTTCTCAACAAACTACTTTTAGAAATGAATTGAAACTATTAAGTTTTACATCTTTTAGATTACATTAACAACGAAAGTTTGAACTTGCTGCACTCAACCTTCTACCTTGGAAAGCAACTGATTCCTAAAAAAGAAATAGCTTATTTCACACAGTACAGTGTTCGGCAATGAAGATGTTTGTTTTCTCAACAAACGATTTTAGAAATGAGCTGAATCTATTAAATTGTACATCTTTTTAGGATACTTTAACAAGGGAAGTTTCAACTTGTTGCACTCAACCTTCTGCCTTGGAAAGCAACTGATTCCTAGAACCGAACTAGCTTATTTCACACAGTACAGTGTTCAGCAATGAAGATGTTTGTTTTCTCAACAAACTATTTTAGAAATGAGCTGAATCTATTAAGTTGTACATCTTTTTAGGATACTTTAACAAGGGAAGTTTCAACTTGTTTCACTCAACCTTCTTCATAGGAAAGCAACTGATTCCGAGACCGTACTAGCGTATTCCACACAGTATAGGGTTCAGCAATGAAGATGTTTGTTTTCTAAACAAACTTCTTTAGAAATGAGTCGAATCAACTAACGTATACATCATGTTAGATTACACAAACTAGGAAAGTTTGAACTGGCAGCACTCAATCTTCTTCGAAGGAAAGCAACTGATTTCTAGAACAGAACTAACTTATTTCACACAGTATAGTGTTCACCAATGAAGATGTTTGTTTTCAAAACAAAGTAGTTCAGATTTGAAGCGAAACTAGTAAGTTCTACATCCTCTTAGATTACACAAACAACGATAGTTTGAACTTGCTGCACTCTACCTTCTACCTTGGAAAGCAACTGATTCCTAGAACCGAACTACCTTATTTCACACAGTACAGTGTTCGGCAATGAAGATGTTTGTTTTCTCAACAAACTATTTTACAAATGAGCTGAATCTATTAAGTTGTACATCTTTTTAGGATACATTAACGAGGGAAGTTTGAATTTGCTGCACTCAACCTTCTACCTTGGAAAGCAACTGATTCCAAGAACCGAACTAGCTTATTTCACACAGTACAGTGTTCGGCAATGAAGACGTTTGTCTTCTCAACAAACTGCTTTAGAAATGAGGTGAATCTATTAAGTTGTACATCTTTTTAGATTACATTAACAAAGAAAGTTTGAACATGTTGCACTCAACCAGCTCCGTAGAAAAGCAACTGATTCCTAGAACTGAACTAGCTTATTTCACACAGTACAGTGTTCGGCAATGAAGATGTTTGTTTTCTCAACGAACTATTTTAGAGATGAGGTGAATCTATTAAGTTGTACATCTTTTTAGGATACATTAACAAGGGAAGTTTTAACTTGTTGCACTCAGCCTTCTTCCTAGGAAAGCAACTGATTCCTAGACCGAACTAGCTTATTCCACACAGTATAGGGTTCACCAATGAAGATGTTTGTTTGCTAAACAAACTACTTTACAAATGAGGCGAATCAACTAACGTATATATCATGTTAGATTACACAAACTAGGAAAGTTTGAACTGGCTGCACTCAAACCTCTTCGTAGGAAAGCAACTGATTTCTAGAACCGAACTAGCTCATTTCACACAGTACAGTGTTCGGCAATGAAGATGTTTGTTGTCTAAACAAAGTAGTTCAGAAATGAATCGAAACTTGTAACTTTTACATCTTCTTAGATTACACAAACAACGATAGTTTGAACTTGCTGCACTCAACCTTCTACCTTGGAAAGCAACTGATTCCTAGAAAAGAAATAGCTTATTTCACACAGTATAGTGTTCGGCAATGAAGATGATTGTTTTCTCAAGAAACTATTTTAGAAATGAGCTGAATCTATTAAGTTGTACATCTTTTTAGGCTACGTTAACAAGGGAAGTTTGAACTTGCTGCACTCAACCTTCTACCTTGGAAAGCAACTGATTCCTAGAACCGAACTAGCTTATTTCACACAGTACAGTGTTCGGTAATGAAGACGTTTGTCTTCTCAACAAACTGCTTTACAAATGAGGTGAATCTATTAAGTTGTACATCTTTTGAGATTACATAAACAAGGAAAGTTTGAACTTGTTGCACTCAACCAGCTCCGTAGAAAAGCAACTGATTCCTTGAACCGAACTAGCTTATTTCACACAGTACAGTGTTCAGCAATGAACATGTTTGTTTTCCCAACAAACTATTTGAGAAGTGAGCTGAATCTGTTAAGTTGTACATCGTTTTAGGATACATTAACAAGGGAAGTTTGAACTTGTTGCACTCAACCTTCTTCGTAGGAAAGCAACTGATTCCTAGACCGAACTAGCTTACTTCACACAGTATAGGGTTCAGGAATGAAGATGTTTGTTTTCTAAACAAACTTCTTTAGAAATGAGTCGAATCACCTAACGTATACATCATGTTAGATTGCACAAACTAGGAAAGTTTGAACTGGCTGCACTCAATCTTCTTCGTAGGAAAGCAACTGATTTCTAGAACCGAACTAGCTTATTTCACACAGTATAGTGTTCGCAAATGAAGATGTTTGTTTTCTAAACAAAGTAGTTCAGAATTGAAGCGAAACATGTAAGTTCTACATCTCCTTAGATTACACAAACAACGATAGTTTGAACTTGCTGCACTCAACCTTCTACCTTGGAAAGCAACTGATTCCTAGAACCGAACTAGCTTATTTCACACAGTACAGTGTTCGGCAATGAAGACGTTTGTCTTCTCAACAAACTGCTTTAGAAATGAGGTGAATCTATTAAGTTGTACATCTTTTTAGATTACATTAACAATTAAAGTTTGAACTTGTTGCACTCAACCAGCTCCGTAGCAAAGCAACTGATTTATAGAACCGAACTAGCTTATTTCACACAGTACAGTGTTCGGCAATGAAGATGTTTGTTTTCTCAACAAACTATTTTACAAATGAGCTGAATCTATTAAGTTGTACATCTTTTTAGGATACACTAACACGGGAAGTTTGAACTTGCTGCACTCAACCTTCTACCTTGGAAAGTAACTGATTCCTAGAAACGAACTAACTTATTTCACACAGTACATGTTCGCCAATGAAGACGATTGTCTTCTCAACAAACTGCATTAGAAATGAGGTGAATCTATTAAGTTGTACATCTTTTTAGGTTACATTCACAAGGAAAGTTTGAACATGTTGCACTCTACCAGCTCCATAGAAAAGCAACTGATTCCTAGAACCGAACTAGCTTATTTCACACAGTACAGTGTTCGGCAATGAAGACGTTTGTTTTCTCAACAAACTATTTTAGAAATGAGGTGAATATATTACGTTGTACATCGTTTTAGGATACATTAACAAGGGAAGGTTGAACTTGTTGCACTCAACCTTCTTCGTGGGAAAGCAACTCATTCCAAGACCGAACTAGGGTATTCCACACTGTATAGGGTTCAGCAATGAAGATGTTTGTTTTCTAAACAAACTACTTTACAAATGAGGCGAATCAACTAACGTATACATCATGTTAGATTACACAAACTAGGAAAGTTTGAATTGGCTGCACTCAACCCTCTTCTTAGGAAAGCAGCTGATTTCTAGAACAGAACTTGCTTATTTCACACAGTACAGTGTTCGGCAATGAAGATGTTTGTTTTCTAAACAAAGTAGTTCAGAAATGAAGCGAAACTTGTAAATTTTACATCTTCTTAGATTACAAAAACAACGTTAGTTTGAAATTGCTGCACTCAGCCTTCTACCTTAGAAAGCAACTGATTCCTAGAACCAAAATAGCTTATTTCACACAGTACAGTGTTCGGCAATGAAGATGTTTGATTTCTCAACAAACTATTTTAGAAATGAGCTGAATCTATTAAGTTGTACATCTTTTTAGGATACACTAACAAGGGAAGTTTGAACTTGCTGCACTCAACCTTCTACCTTGGAAAGCAACTGATTCCTAGAACCGAACTAGCTTATTTCACACAGTACAGTGTTCGGCAATGAAGACGTTTGTCTTCTCAACAAACTGCTTTAGAAATGAGGTGAATCTATTAAGTTGTACATCTTTTTAGATTACATTAACGAGGAAAGTTTGAACTTGTTGCACTCAACCAGCTCCGTAGAAAAGCAACTGATTCTTAGAACCGAACTAACTTATTTCACACAGTACACTGTTCAGCAATGAAGATGTTTGTTTTCTCAACAAACTATTTGAGAAATGAGCTGAATCTATCAAGTTGTACATCTTTTTAGGATACATTAACAAGGGAAGTTTGAACTTGTCGCACTCAACATTCTTCGTAGGAAAGCAACTGATTCCTAGACCGAACTAGCTTATTCCACACAGTATAGGGTTCAGCAATGAATATGTTTGTTTTCTAAACAAACTACTTTACAAATGAGGCGCATCAACTAACGTATACATCATGTTAGATTACACAAACTAGGAAAGTTTGAACTGCCTGCACTCAATCTTCTTTGTAGGAAAGCAACTGATTTCTAGAACCGATCTAGGTTATTTCACACAGTATAGTGTTCGCCAATGAAGATGTTTGTTTTCTAAATAAAGTAGTTCAGATTTGAAGCGAAACTAGTAAGTTCTACATCCTCTTAGATTACACAAACAACGATAGTTTGAACTTGCTGCACTCAACCTTCTACCTTGGAAAGGAACTGATTCCTAGAACCGAACTAGCTTATTTCACACAGTACAGTGTTCGGCAATAAAGAAGTTTGTCTTCTCAACAAACTGCTTTAGAAATGAGGTGAATCTATTAAGTTGTACATCTTTTCAGATTACATTAACAAGGAAAGTTTGAACTTGTTGCACTCAACCAGCTCCGTATAAAAGCAACTGATTCCTAGAACAGAACAAGCTTATTTCACACAGTATAGGGTTCAGCAATGAAGATGTTTGTTTTCTCAACAAACTATTTTAGAAATGAGCTGAATCTATCAAGTTGTACATCTTTTTAGGATACATTAACAAGGGAAGTTTGAACTTGTTGCACTCAACCTTCTTCGTAGGAAAGCAACTGATTCCTAGACCGAACTAGGGTATTCCACACAGTATAGGGTTCAGCAATGAAGATGTTTGTTTTCTAAACAAACTACTTTACAAATGAGGCGAATCAACTAACGTATACATCATGTTAGATTACACAAAAAACGAAAGTTTGAACTGGCTGCACTCAACCCTCTGCGTAGGAAAGCAACTGATTTCTAGAACCGAACTAGCTTATTTCACACAGTACAGTGTTCGCCAATGAAGATGTTTCTTTTCTAAACAAAGTAGTCGAGATTTGAAGCGAAACTTGTAAGTTCTACATCTTCTTAGATTACACAAACAACGATAGTTTGAACTTGCTGCACTCAACCTTCCACCACGGAAAGCAACTGATTCCGAGAACCGAACTAGCTTATTTCACACAGTACAGTGTTCGGCAATGAAGATGTTTGTTTTCTAAACAAAGTAGTTCAGAAATGAAGCGAAACTTGTAAGTTTTACATCTTCTTAGATTACACAAACAACGATAGTTTGAACTTGCTGCACTCAACCTTCTAGCTTGGAAAGCAACTGATTCCTAGAACAGTAGTACCTTATTTCACACACTACAGTGTTCGGCAATGAAGATGTTTGTTTTCTCAACAAACTATTTTAGAAATTACCTGAATCTATTATGTTGTACATCTTTTGAGGATACATTAACCAGGGAAGTTTGAACTTGCTGCACTCAACATTCTACCTTGGAAAGCAACTGATTCCTAGAACCGAACTAGCTTATTTCACACAGTATACTGATCGGCAACGAAGACGTTTGTCTTCTCAACAAACTGCTTTAGAAATGAGGTGAATCTATTAAGTTGTACATCTTTTTAGACTACATTAACTAGGAAAGTTTGAACATGTTGCACTCAACCAGCTCCGTAGAAAAGCAACTGATTCCTAGAACCGAACTAGCTTATTTCACACAGTACAGTGTTCGGAAATGAAGATGTTTGTTTTCTCAACAAACTATTTTAGAAATGAGCTGAATCTATTATGTTGTACATCTTTTTGGGATACATTAACAAGGGAAGTTTGAACTTGTTGCACCAACCCTCTTCGTAGGAAAGCAACTGATTCCTAGACCGAACTAGCTTATTCCACACAGTATAGGGTTCAGCATTGAAGATGTTTGTTTTCTAAACAAACTACTTTAGAAGTGAGGCGAAGATACTACTTTGTACATCTTGTTAGATTACACAAACAAGGAAAGTTTGAACTTGCTGCACTCAACCTTTTGTAAGGTAGCAACTGATTCTAGAACAGAACTAGTTTACATCATAGAGTACAGTGTTCGGCAAATGTAGAATTTTGTTTTCTAAACAAACTACTTTAGAAATGAGGTGAATCTACTAAGTTGTATATCTTCTTAGATTACACAAAGAAGGAAAGTTTGAACTTGCTGCACTCAACCCTCTTCTTAAGGAAAGCAACTGATTCAGAGAACAGAACCAGCTTTTCACACAGTACAGTTTTCAAAAATGAAGATGATTGTTTTCTAAACAAATTATTTTAGAAATGAGCTGAATCTATTAAGTTGTACATCTTGTTAGATTACACTAACAAGGAATGTTTGAACTTGCTGCACTCAACCCTCTCTGTAAGAACGCAACTGATTCCGAGAACAGAACTGGGTCATTTCACACTGATACAGTTTTTGGAAATGAAGATGTTTGTTTTCTAAACAAACTACTTTAGAAATGAGGCGAATCTACTAACAAACTTACATCTTGTTAGATTACACAAACAAGGAAAGTTTCAACTTGCTGCACTCAACTCTCTTCGTAGAAAAGCAACTGATTCCTAGAACAGAACTAGCTCATTTCACACAGTACTGTGTTCGGCAATGAAGATGTTTGTTTTCTAAACAAACTAGTTTAGAAATGAGGCGAATCTACTAAGTTTACATCTTGTTAGTTTACACAAACAAGGAAAGTTTGAACTTGCTGAACTCAACCCTCTTCGTAAGAAAAAGCAAATGATTCCTAGAACAGAACTAGCCCATTTCACACAGTACTGTGTTCGCAATGAAGATGTTTGTTTTCTAAAGAAACTACTTTAGAAGTGAGGCGAAGATACTAACTTTGTACATCTTGTTAAATTACACAAACAAGGAAAGATTGCACTTGCTGCACTCAAGCGATTTTGTAAGGAAGCAACTGATTCCTAGAACCGAACTAGCTTATTTCACACAGTACAGTGTTCGGCAATGAAGATGTGTGTTTTCTCAACAAACTATTTTAGAAATGAGCTGAATCTATCAAGTTGTACATCTTTTTAGGATACATTACCAAGGGAAGTTTGAACTTGTTGCACTGAACCTTCTTCGTAGGAAAGCAACTGATTTCTAGACCGAACTAGCTTATTTCACACAGTATAGGGTTCAGCAATGAAGATGTTTGTTTGCTAAACAAACTACTTTACAAATGAGGCGAATCAACTAATGTATACATCATGTTATATTACACAAACTAGGAAAGTTTGAACTGGCTGCACTCAACCCTCTTCGTAGGAAAGCAACTGATTTCTAGAACCGAACTAGCTTATTCCACACAGTATAGGGTTCAGCAATGAAGATGTTTGTTTGCTAATCAAACTACTTTACAAATGAGGCGAATCAACTAACGTATACATCATGTTAGATTACACAAACTTGGAATGTTTGAACTTGCTGCACTCAACCCTCTTCGTAGGAAAGCAACTGATTTCTAGAACCGAACTAGCTTATTTCACACAATACAGTGTTCGGCAATGAAGATGTTTGTTTTATAAACAAAGTAGTTCAGAAATGAAGAGAAACTTGTAAGTTTTACATCTTCTTAGATTACACAAACAACGATAGTTTGAACTTGCTGCACTCAACCTTCTAGCTTGGAAAGCAACTGATTCCTAGAACAGTAGTACCTTATTTCACACCCTACAGTGTTCGGCAATGAAGATGTTTGTTTTCTCAACAAACTATTTTAGAAATTACCTGAATCTATTATGTTGTACATCTTTTGAGGATACATTAACCAGGGAAGTTTGAACTTGCTGCACTCAACATTCTACCTTGGAAAGCAACTGATTCCTAGAACCGAACTAGCTTATTTCACACAGTATACTGATCGGCAACGAAGACGTTTGTCTTCTCAACAAACTGCTTTAGAAATGAGGTGAATCTATTAAGTTGTACATCTTTTTAGACTACATTAACTAGGAAAGTTTGAACATGTTGCACTCAACCAGCTCCGTAGAAAAGCAACTGATTCCTAGAACCGAACTAGCTTATTTCACACAGTACAGTGTTCGGAAATGAAGATGTTTGTTTTCTCAACAAACTATTTTAGAAATGAGCTGAATCTATTATGTTGTACATCTTTTTGGGATACATTAACAAGGGAAGTTTGAACTTGTTGCACTCAACCTTCTTCGTAGGAAAGCAACTGATTCCTAGACCGAACTACCTTATTTCACACATTATAGGTTTCAGCAATGAATATGTTTGTTTTCTAAACAAACTACTTTAGAAATGAGTCGAATCAACTAACGTATACATCATGTTAGATTACACAAACTAGGAAAGATTGAACTGGTTGCCCTCAATCTTCTTCGTAGGAAAGCAAATGATTTCTAGAAAGGAACTAGCTTATTTCACACAGTACAGTGTTCGCCAATGAAGTTGTTTGTTTTCTAAACAAAGTAGTTCAGATTTGAAGCGAAACTTGTAAGTTCTACATCTTCGTAGATTTGACAAACAACGATAGTTTGAACTTGCTGCACTCAACCTTCTACCTTGGAAGGCAACTGATTCCTAGAACAAACAATTTCACACAGTACAGTTTTCGAACCTGCAAACAAACTACAAAATTCTATTGTTAGATTACACAAACAAGGAAAGTTTGAACTTGCTGCACTCAACCTTCTAAAACCAACTGATTCCTAGAAACTAGCTTATTTCACACAGTACAGTTTTCGGCAATAAAGGCGTTTGTCCTCTCAACAAACTGCTTTAGAAATGAGGTGAATCTATTTAGTTGTACATCTTTTGAGATTACAATAACAAGGAAAGTTTGAACTTGTTGCACTCAACCAGCTCTGTAGAAAGGCAACTGATTCCTAGAACTGAACTAGCTTCTTTCACACAGTACAGTGTTCGGCAATGAAGATGTTTGTTTTCTCAACAAACTCTTTTAGAAATGACCTGAATCTATTAAGTTGTACATCTTTTTAGGATACACAACAAGGGACGTTTGAACTTGTTGCACTCAACCTTCTTCCTAGGAAAGCAACTGATTCCTAGACCGAACTAGATTATTCCACACACTATAGGTTTCAGCAATGAAGATGTTTGTTTTCTAAACAAACTACTTTACAAATGAGTCGAATCAACTAACGTATACATCATGTTAGATTACACAAACTAGGAAAGTTTCAACTGGCTGCACTCAACCCTCCTCGTAGGATAGCAACTGATTTCTAGAACCGAACTAGCTTATTTCACACAGTACAGTGTTCGGCAATGAAGATGTTTGTTTTCTAAAACAGTAGTTCAGAAATGAAGCGAAACTTGTAAGTTTTACATCTTAGATTACACAAACAACGATAGTTTGAACTTGCTGCACTCAACCTTCTACCTTGGAAACCAATTGATTCCTCGAACCTAACTAGCTTATTTCACACAGTACAGTGTTCGGCAATGAAGATGTTTGTATTCTCAACAAACTATTTTAGAAATGAGCTGAATCTATTAAGTTGTACATCTTTTTAGGATACATTAACAAGGGAAGTTTGAACTTGTTGCACTCAACCTTCTTCGTAGGAAAGCAACTGATTCCTAGACCGAACTAGCTTATTCCACACAGTATAGGGTTCAGCAATGAAGATGTTTGTTCTCTAAACAAAACACTTTAAAAATGAGGCGAATCTACTACCTTTTACATCTTGTTAGTTTACACAAACAAGGAAAGTTTGAACTTGCTGAACTAAACCCTCTTCGTAGGAAAGCAACTGATTCCGAGAACAGAAATAGCCCATTTCACACAGTACTGTGTTCGGTAATGAAGATGTTTGTTTTCTAAACAAACTACTTTAGACGTGAGGTGAAGATACTGCTTTGTACATCTTGTTAGATTACACAAACAAGGAAAGTTTGAACTTGCTGCACTGAAGCGATTTTGTAAGGAAGCAACTGATTCCAAGAACAGAACTAGCTTTTTTCACAGAGTACAGTGTTCGGCAAATGAAGATGTTTGTTTTCTAAACAAACTACTTTAGAAATGAGGTGAATCTACTAAATTGTATATCTTCTTAGATTACACAAAGAAGGAAAGTTTGAACTTGCTGCACTCAACCCTCTTCTTAAGAACGTTACTGATTAAGACAACAGAACCAGCTCATTTCACACAGTACAGTTTTCAAAAACGAAGATGATTGTTTTCTAAACAAATTACTTTAGATATGAGCTGAATCTATTAAGTTGTACATCTTGTTAGATTACACTAACTAGGAATGTTTGAACTTGCTACACTCAAGCCTCTTTGTAAGAACGCATGTGATTCCGAGAACAGAACTAGCTCATTTCACACGATACAGTTTTCGGAAATGAAGATAATTGTTTTCTAAACAAACTACTTTAGAAGTGAGGCGAATCTACTACTTTGTACATGTTGTTAGATTACACAAACAAGGAAAATTTCAACTTGCTGCGCTCAACTCTCTTCGTAAGAAAGCAACTGATTCCGAAAACAGAACCAGCACATTTCACACAGTACTGTGTTCGGCAATGAAGATGTTTGTTTTCTAAACAAACTGCTTTAGAAATGAGGCGAATCTACGACTTTTACATCTTGTTAGTTTACACAAACAAGGAAAGTTTGAACTTGGTGAACTCAACCTTCTTCGTAAGAAAGCAACTGATTCCAAGAACAGAACTAGCCCATTTCACACAGTACTGTGTTCGGCAATGAAGATGTTTGTTTCTAAACAAACTACTTTAGAAGTGAGGCGAAGATACTACTTGGTACATATTGTTAGATTACACAAACAAGGAAAGTTTGAACTTGCTGCACTCAACCCTCTTCTTAAGAAAGTTACTGATTCAGAAAACAGAACCCGCTCATTTCACACAGTACAGTTTTCAAAAATGAAGATGATTGTTTTCTAAACAAATTACTTTAGAAATGAGCTGAATCTATTAAGTTGTACATCTTGTTAGATTACACTAACTAGGAATGTTTGAACTTGCTGCACTCAAGCCTCTTTGTAAGAACGCAAGTGATTCTGAGAACAGAACTAGCTCATTTCACACGATACAGTTTTCGGCAATGAAGATGATTGTTTTCTAAACAAACTACTTTAGAAGTGAGGCGAGTCTACTACTTTGTACATCTTGTTAGATTACACAAACAAGGAAAGTTTCAATTTGCTGAGCTCAACTCTCTTCGTAAGAAAGCAACTGATTCCGAGAACAGAACTAGCTCATTTCACACAGTACTGTGTTTGGCAATGAAGATGTTTGTTTTCTAAAAAAACTGCTTTAGAAATGAGGCGAATCTACTATCTTTTACATCTTGTTATTACACAAACAAGGAAAGTTTGAACTTGCTGAACTCAACCCTCTTCGTAAGAAAGCAACTGATTCCGAGAACAGAACTAGCCCATTTCACACAGTACTGTGTTCGGCAATGAAGATGTTTGTTTTCTAAACAAACTACTTTAGAAGTGAGGCGAAGATACTACTTTGTACATCTTGTTAGATTACACAAACAAGGAAAGTTTGAACTTGCTGGACTCAAGCAATTTTGTAAGGTAGCAACTAATTCTAAGAACAGAACTAGTTTACATCATAGAGTACAGTGTTCAGCAAATGTAGAATTTTGTTTTCTAAACAAACTACTTTAGAAATGAGGTGAATCTACTAAGTTGTATATCTTCTTAGATTACACAAAGAAGGAAAGTTTGAACTTGCTGCACTCAACCCTCTTCTTAAGAAAGTTACTGATTCAGAGAACAGAACCAGCTCATTTCACACAGTACAGTTTTCAAAAATGAAGATGATTGTTTTCTAAACAAATTACTTTAGAAATGAGCTGAATCTATTAAGTTGTACATCTTGTTAGATTACAATAACTAGGAATGTTTGAACTTGCTGCACTCAAGCCTCTCTGTAAGAACGCAAGTGATTCTGAGAACAGAACTAGGTCATTTCACACGATACAGTTTTTGGAAATGAAGATGATTGTTTTCTAAACAAACTACTTTAGAAGTGAGGCGAATCTACTACTTTGTACATCTTGTTAGATTACACAAACAAGGAAAGTTTCAACTTGCTGCGTTCAACTCTCTTCGTAAGAAAGCAACTGATTCCGAGAACAGAGGTAGCTCATTTCACACAGTACTGTGTTCGGCAAGGAAGATGTTTGTGTTCTAAACAAACTGCTTTAGAAATGAGGCGAATCTACTACCTTTTACATCTTGGTAGTTTACACAAACAAGGAAAGTTTGAACTTGCTCAACTCAACCCTCTTCGTAAGAAAGCAAATGATTCCGAGAACAGAACTAGCCCATTTCACACAGTACTGTGTTCGGCAATGAAGATGTTTGTTTTCTAAACAAACTACTTTAGAAGTGAGGCGAAGATACTACTTTGTACATCTTGTTAAATTACACAAACAAGGAAAGATTGCACTTGCTGCACTCAAGCGATTTTGTAAGGAAGCAACTGATTCCAAGAACAGAACTAGCTTATTTCACAGAGTATAGTGTTCGGCGAATGAAGATGTTTACTTTAGAAGTGTAAGAACGCAAGTGATTCCGAGAACAGAACTAGCTCATTTCACACGATACAGTTTTCGGAAATGAAGATGATTGTTTTCTAAACAAACTACTTTAGAAGTGAGGCAAATCTACTACTTTGTACATCTTGTTAGATTACACAAACAAGGAAAGTTTCAACTTGCTGCGCTCAACTCTCTTCGTAAGAAAGCAACTGATTCCGAGAACAGAACTTGCTCATTTCACACAGTACTGTGTTCGGCAATGAAGATGTTAGTTTTCCAAACAAACTGCTTTAGAAATGAGGCGAATCTACTACCTTTTACATCTTGTTAGTTTACACAAACAAGGAAAGTTTGAACTTGCTGAACTCAACCTTCTTCGTAAGAAAGCAACTGATTCCGAGAACAGAACTAGCCCATTTCACACAGTACTGTGTTCGGCAATGAAGATGTTTGTTTTCTAAACAAACTGCTTTACAAGTGAGGTGAAGATACTTCTTTGTACATCTTGTTAGATTACACGAACAAGGAAAGTTTGAACTTGCTGCACTCAACCCTCTTCTTAAGAAAGTTACTGATTCAGAGAACAGAACCAGCTCATTTCACACAGTACAGTTTTCAAAAACGAAGATGATTGTTTTCTAAACAAATTACTTTAGAAATGAGCTGAATCTATTAAGTTGTACATCTTGTTAGATTACACTAACTAGGAATGCTTGAAATTGCTGCACTCAAGCCTCTTTGTAAGAACGCAAGTGATTCCGAGAACAGAACTAGCTCATTTCACACGATACAGTTTTCGGAAATGAAGATGATTGTTTTCTAAACAAACTACTTTAGAAGTGAGGCAAATCTACTACTTTGTACATCTTGTTAGATTACACAAACAAGGAAAGATTCAACTTGCTGCGCTCAACTCTCTTCGTTAGAAACCAACTGATTCCGAGAACAGAACTAGCTCATTTCATACAGTACTGTGTTCGTCAATGAAGATGTTTGTTTTCTAAACAAACTGCTTTAGAAATGAGGCGAGTCTACTACCTTGTACATCTTGTTAGTTTTCACAAACAAGGAAAGTTTGAACTTGCTGAACTCAACCCTCTTCGTAAGAAAGCAACTGATTCCGAGAACAGAACTAGCCCATTTCACACAGTACTGTGTTCGGCAATGAAGATGTTTGTTTTCTAAACAAACTGCTTTACAAGTGAGGTGAAGATACCTCTTTGTACATCTTGTTAGATTACACGAACAAGGAAAGTTTGAACTTGCTGCACTCTACCCTCTTCTTAAGAAAGTTACTGATTCAGAGAACAGAACCAGCTCATTTCACACAGTACAGTTTTCAAAAACGAAGATGATTGTTTTCTAAACAAATTACTTTAGAAATGAGCTGAATCTATTAAGTTGTGCATCTTGTTAGATTATACTAACTAGGAATGTTTGAACTTGCTGCACTCAAGCCTCTTTGTAAGAACGCAAGTGATTCCGAGAACAGAACTAGGTGATTTCACACGATACAGTTTTCGTAATAAAGATGATTGTTTTCTAAACAAACTACTTTAGAAGTGAGGCGAATCTACTACTTTGTACATCTTCTTAGATTACACAAACAAGGAAAGTTTGAACTTGCTGCGCTCAACTCTTTTCGTAAGAAAGCAACTGATTCCGAGAACAGAACTAGCCCATTTCACACAGTACTGTCTTCGGCAATGAAGATGTTTGTTTTCTAAACAAACTACTTTAGAAGTGAGGCGAAGGTACTACTTTGTACATCTTGTTAGATTACACAAACAAGGAAAGTTTCAACTTGCTGCACTCAAGCGATTTTGTAAGGAGGCAACTGATTCCAAGAACAGAAATAGCTTATTTCACAGAGTACAGTGTTTGGCAAATGAAGATGTTTGTTTTCTAAACAAACTACTTTAGAAATGAGGTGAATCTACTAAGTTGTATATCTTCTTGGATTACACAAAGAAGGAAAGTTTGAACTTGCTGCACTCAACCCTCTTCTTAAGAAAGTTACTAATTCACAGAACAGAACCAGCTCATTTCAATCAGTACAGTGTTCAAAAATGAAGATGATTGTTTTCTAAAAAAATTACTTTAGAAATGAGCTGAATCTATTAAGTTGTACATCTTGTTAGATTACACTAACTAGGAATGTTTGACCTTGCTGCACTCAAGCCTCTTTGTAAGAACGCATGTGATTCCGAGAACAGAACTAGCTCATTTCACACGATACACTTTTCGGAAATGAAGATGATTGTTTTCTAAACAAACTCCTTTAGAGGTGAGGCGAATCTACTATTTTGTACATCTTGTTAGATTACACAAACAAGGAACGTTTCAACTTGCTGCGCTCAACTCTCTTCGTATGAAAGCAACTGATTCCGAGAACAGAACTAGCTCATTTCACACAGTACTATGTTCGGCAATGAAGATGTTTGTTTTCTAAACAAACTGCTTTAGAAATGAGGCGAATCTACTACCTTTTACATCTTGTTAGTTTTCACAAACAAGGAAAGTTTGAACTTGCTGGACTCAACCCTCTTTGTAAGAAAGCAACTGATTCCGAGAACAGAACTAGCCGATTTCACACAGTACTGTGTTCGGCAATGAAGATGTTTGTTTTCTAAACAAACTACTTTAGAAGTGAGGCGAATCTACTACTTTGTACATCTTGTTAGATTACACAAACAAGGAAAGTTTCAACTTGCTGCGTCAACTCTCTTCGTAAGAAAGCAACTGATTCCGAGAACAGAACTAGCTCATTTCACACAGTACTGTGTTCGGCAATGAAGATGTTAGTTTTCTAAACAAACTGCTTTAGAAATGAGGCGAATCTACTACCTTTTACATCTTGTTAGTTTACACAAACAAGGAAAGTTTGAACTTGCTGAACTCAACCCTCTTCGTAAGAAAGCAATTGATTCCGAGAACAGAACTAGCAGATTTCACACAGTACTGTTTTCGGCAATGAAGATGTTTGTTTTCTAAACAAACTACTTTAGAAGTGAGGCGAAGATACTACTTGGTACATCTTGTTAGATTACACAAACAAGGAAAGTTTGAACTTGCCGCACTCAAGCGATTTTGTAAGGAAGCAACTGATTCCAAGAACAGAACTAGCTTATTTCACAGAGTACAGTGTTCGGCAAATGAAGATGCTTGTTTTCTAAACAAACTACTTAAGAAATGAGGTGAATCTACTAAGTTGTATATCTTCTTAGATTACACAAAGAAGGAAAGTTTGAACTTGCTGCACTCAACCCTCTTCTTAAGAAACTTACTTATTCAGAGAACAGAACCAGCTCATTTCACACAGTACAGTTTTTAAAAACGAAGATGATTGTTTTCTAAACAAATTACTTTAGAAATGAGCTGAATCTATTAAGTTGTACATCTTGTTAGATTACACTAAGTAGGAATGTTTGAACTTGCTGCACTCAAGCATCCTTGTAAGAACGCATGTGATTCCGAGAACAGAACTAGCTCATTTCACAAGATACAGTTTTCGGAAACGAAGATGATTGTTTTCTAAACAAACTACTTTAGAAGTGAGGCGAATCTACTACTTTGTACATCTTGTTCGATTACACAAACAAGGAAAGTTTCAACTTGCTGTGCTCAACTCTCTTCGTAAGACAGCAACTGATTCCGAGAACAGAACTAGCTCATTTCACACAGTACTGTGTTCGGTAATGAAGATGTTTGTTTTCTAAACAAACTACTTTAGAAGTGAGGCGAAGATACTACTTGGTACATCTTGTTAGATTACACAAACAAGGAAAGTTTGAACTTGCCGCACTCAAGCGATTTTGTAAGGAAGCAACTGATTCCAAGAACAGAACTAGCTTATTTCACAGAGTACAGTGTTCGGCAAATGAAGATGCTTGTTTTCTAAACAAACTACTTAAGAAATGAGGTGAATCTACTAAGTTGTATATCTTCTTAGATTACACAAAGAAGGAAAGGTTGAACTTGCTGCACTCAACCTCTTCTTAAGAAACTTACTTGCTGCACTCAACCTATTCTATTCGAGAACAGAACCAGCTCATTTCACACAGTACAGTTTTTAAAAACGAAGATGATTGTTTTCTAAACAAATTACTTTAGAAATGAGCTGAATCTATTAAGTTGTATATCTTGTTAGATTACACTAAGTAGGAATGTTTGAACTTGCTGCACTCAAGCCTCTTTGTAAGAACGCATGTGATTCCGAGAACAGAACTAGCTCATTTCACACGATACAGTTTTCGAAATGAAGATGATTGTTTTCTAAACAAACTACTTTAGAAGTGAGGCGAATCTACTACTTTGTACATCTTGTTAGATTACACAAACAAGGAAAGTTTCAACTTGCTGTGCTCAACTCTCTTCGTAAGACAGCAACTGATTCCGAGAACAGAACTAGCTCATTTCACACAGTACTGTGTTCGTAATGAAGATGTTTGTTTTCTAAACAAACTACTTTAGAAGTGAGGCAAGATACTACTTTTACATCTTGTTAGATTACACAAACAAGGAAAGTTTGAACTTGCTGAACTCAACCGATTTTGTAAGAAAGCAACTGATTCCAAGAACAGAACTAGCTTATTTCACAGAGTACAGTGTTCGCAAATGAAGATGTTTGTTTTCTAAACAAACTACTTAAGAAATGAGGTGAATCTACTAAGTTGTATATCTTGTTAGATTACACAAAGAAGGAAAGTTTGAACTTGCTGCACTCAACCTCTTCTTAAGAAACTTACTTATTCAGAGAACAGAACCAGCTCATTTCACACAGTACAGTTTTTAAAAACGAAGATGATTGTTTTCTAAACAAATTACTTTAGAAATGAGCTGAATCTATTAAGTTGTATATCTTGTTAGATTACACTAACTAGGAATGTTTGAACTTGCTGCACTCAAGCCTCTTTGTAAGAACATGTGATTCCGAGAACAGAACTAGCTCATTTCACACGATACAGTTTTCGAAATGAAGATGATTGTTTTCTAAACAAACTACTTTAGAAGTGAGGCGAATCTACTACTTTGTACATCTTGTTGATTACACAAACAAGGAAAGTTTCAACTTGCTGTGCTCAACTTCTTCAGAAGACAGCAACTGATTCCGAGAACAGAACTAGCTCATTTCACACAGTTTCAATGAAGATGTTTGTTTTCTAAACAAACTGCTTCATAAATGAGGCGAATCTACTACCTTTTACATCTTGTTAGTTTTCACAAACAAGGAAAGTTTGAACTTGCTGAACTCAACCCTCTTTGTAGGAAAGCAAGTGATTCCGAGAACAGAACTAGCCCATTTCACACAGTACTGTGTTCGGCAGTGAAGATGTTTGTTTTCTAAACAAACTACTTTAGAAGTGAGACGAATCTACTACTTTGTCCATCTTGTTAGATTACACAAACAAGGAAAGTTTCAACTTGCTGCGCTCAACTCCTTTCGTAATTAAGCAACTGATTCCGAGAACAGAACTAGCTCATTTCACACAGTACTGTGTTCGGCAATGAAGATGTTTGTTTTCTAAAAAAACTGCTTTAGAAATGAGGCGAATCTACTACCTTTTACATCTTGTTAGTTTACACAAACAAGGAAAGTTTGAACTTGCTGAACTCAACCCTCTTCGTAAGAAAGCAACTGATTCCGAGAACAGAACTAGCCCATTTCACACAGTACTGTGTTCGGCAATGAAGATGTTTCTTTTCTAAACAAACTACTTTAGGAGTGAGGCAAAGATACTACTTTGTAAATCTTGTTAGATTACACAAACAAGGAAAGTTTGAACTTGCTGCACTCAAGCGATTTTGTAAGGAAGCAACTGATTCCAAGAACAGAACTAGCTTATTTCACAGAGTACAGTGTTCGGCAAATGAAGATGTTTGTTTTCTAAACAAACTACTTTAGAAATGAGGTGAATCTACTAAGCTGTATATCTTCTTAGATTACACAAAGAAGGAAAGTTTGAACTTGCTGCACTCAATCCTCTTCTTAAGAAAGTTACTGATTCAGAGAACAGAAACAGCTCATTTCACACAGTACAGTTTTCACAAACGAAGATGATTGTTTTCTAAACAAATTACTTTACAAATGAGCTGAATCTATTAAGTTGTACATCTTGTTAGATTACACTAACTAGGAATGTTTGAACTTGCTGCACTCAAGCCTCTTTGGAAGAACGCAAATGATTCCGAGAACAGAACTAGCTCATTTCACACGATACAGTTTTCTGAAATGAAGATGATTGTTTTCTAAACAAACTACTTTAGAAATGAGGCGAATCCACTACTTTGTACATCTTGTTAGATTACACAAACAAGGAAAGTTTCAACTTACTGCGCTCAACTCTCTTCGTAAGAAAGCAACTGATTCCGAGAACAGAACTAGGTCATTTCACATGATACAGTTTTCGGAAATGAAGATGATTGTTTTCTAAACAAACTACTTTAGAAGAGAGACGAATCTACTACTTTGTACATCTTGTTAGATTACACAAACAAGGAAAGTTTCAACTTACTGCGCTCAACTCTCTTCGTAAGAAAGCAACTGATTCCGAGAACAGAACTAGGTCATTTCCCATGATACAGTTTTCGGAAATGAAGATGATTGTTTTCTAAACAAACTACTTTAGAAGAGAGACGAATCTACTACTTTGTACATCTTGTTAGATTAAACAAACAAGGAAAGTTTGAACTTGCTGCACTCAAGCGATTTTGTAAGGAAGCAACTGATTCCAAGGACAGAACTAGCTTATTTCACAGAGTACAGTGCTCGGCCAATGAAGATGTTTGTTTTCTAAACAAACTACTTTAGAAATGAGGTGAATCTAATAAGTTGTATATCTTCTTAGATTACACAAAGAAGGAAAGTTTGAACTTGCTGCACTCAACCCTCTTCTTAATAACGTTACTGATTCAGAGAGCAGAACCAGCTCATTTCACACAGTACAGTTTTGAAAAACGAAGATGATAGTTTTCTAAACAAATTACTTTAGAAATGAGCTGAATCTATTAAGTTGTACATCTTGTTAGATAACACTAACTAGGAATGTTTGAACTTGCTGCACTCAAGCGATTTTGTAAGGAAGCAACTGATTCCAAGAACAGAACTAGCTTATTTCACACAGTACAGTGTTCGGCAAATGAAGATGTTTGTTTTCTAAACAAACTACTTTAGAAGTGAGGCGAAGATACTACTTTGTACATCTTGTTAGATTACACTAAGTAGGAATGTTTGAACTTGCTGCACTCAAGCCTCTTTGTAAGAACGCAAGTGATTCCGAGAACAGAACTAGGTCATTTCACACGATACAGTTTTCGGAAATGAAGATGATTGTTTTCTAAACAAACTACTTTAGAAATGAGGTGAATCTACTAAGTTGTATATCTTCTTAGATTACACAAAGAAGGAAAGTTTGAACTTGCTGCACTCAACCCTCTTCTTAAGAACGTTACTGATTCAGAGAACAGAACCAGCTCATTTCACACAGTACAGTTTTCAAAAACGAAGATGATTGTTTTCTAAACAAATTACTTTAGAAATGAGCTGAATCTATTAAGTTGGACATCTTGTTAGATTACACTAACTAGGAATATTTGAACTTGCTGCACTCAAGCCTCTTTGTAAGAACGCAAGTGTTTCCGAGAACAGAACTAGGTCATTTCACATGATACAGTTTTCGGAAATGAAGATGATTGTTTTCTAAACAAACTACTTTAGAAGTGAGGCGAATCTAACACTTTGTACATCGTGTTAGATTACACAAACAAGGAAAGATTCAACTTGCTTCGCTCAACTCTCTTCGTAAGAAAGCAACTGATTCCGAGAACAGAAGTAGCTCATTTCACGCAGTACTGTGTTTGGCAATGAAGATGTTAGTTTTCTAAACAAACTGCTTTAGAAATGAGGCGAATCTACTACCTTTTACATCTTGTTAGTTTACACAAACAAGGAAAGTTTGAACTTGCTGAACTCAACCCACTTCGTAAGAAAGCAATTGATTCCGAGAACAGAACTAGCCCATTTCACACAGTACTGTGTTCGGTAATGAAGATGTTTGTTTTCTAAACAAACTACTTTAGAAGTGAGGCGAAGATACTACTTTGTACATCTTGTTAGATTACACAAACAAGGAAAGTTTGAACTTGCTACACTCAAGCGATTTTGTAAGGAAGCAACTGATTCCAAGAACAGAACTAGCTTATTTCACAGAGTACAGTGTTCGGCAAATGAAGATGTTTGTTTTCTAAACAAACTACTTTAGAAATGAGGTGAATCTAATAAGTTGTATATCTTCTTAGATTACACAAAGAAGGAAAGTTTGAACTGGCTGCACTCAAACCTCTTCTTAAGAACGTTACTGATTCAGAGAACAGAACCAGCTCATTTCACACAGTACAGTTTTCAAAAACGAAGATGATTGTTTTCTAAACAAATTACTTTAGAAATGAGCTGAATCTATTAAGTTGTGCATCTTGTTAGATTATACTAACTAGGAATGTTTGAACTTGCTGCACTCAAGCCTCTTTGTAAGAACGCAAGTGATTCCGAGAACAGAACTAGGTCATTTCACACGATACAGTTTTCGGAAATAAAGATGATTGTTTTCTAAACAAACTACTTTAGAAGTGAGGCGAATCTACTACTTTGTACATCTTCTTAGATTACACAAACAAGGAAAGTTTGAACTTGCTGCGCTCAACTCTCTTCGTAAGAAAGCAACTGATTCCGAGAACAGAACTAGCCCATTTCACACAGTACTGTCTTTGGCAATGAAGATGTTTGTTTTCGAAACAAACTGCTTTAGAAATGAGGCGAATCTACTACCTTTTACATCTTGTTAGTTTTCACAAACAAGGAAAGTTTGAACTTGCTGAACTCAACACTCTTTGTAAGAAAGCAACTGATTCCGAGAACAGAACTAGCCCATTTCACACAGTACTGTGTTCGGCAATGAAGATGTTTGTTTTCTAAACAAACTACTTTAGAAGTGAGGCGAAGGTACTACTTTGTACATCTTGTTAGATTACACAAACAAGGAAAGTTTGAACTTGCTGCACTCAACCTTTTTGTAGGAAGCAACTGATTCCAAGAACCGAATTAGCTTATTTCACAGAGTACAGTGTTCGGCAATGAAGATGTTTGTTTTCTAAACAAACTACTGTGGAAATGAAGTGAATCTACTAACTTGTATATCTTGTTAGATTACACAAACTAGGAAAGTTTGAACTTGCTGCACTCAACCCTCTTCTTAAGAAAGTTACTGATTCAGAGAACAGAACCAGCTTATTTCACACAGTACAATGTTTCAAAAATGAAGATGATTGTTTTCTCAACAAATTACTTTAGAAATGAGCTGAATCTATTTAGTTGTACATCTTGTTAGATTACACAACTAGGAATGTTTGAACTTGCTGCACTCAACCCTCTTTGTAGGAAAGCAAGTGATTCCTAGAACCGAATTAGCTTATTTCACACAGTACAAGTGTTCGGCAATGAAGATGTTTGTTTTCTCAAGAAACTACTTTAGAAATGAGGCGAATCTACTAACTTGTACATCTTGTTAGATACCGAATTAGCTTATTTCACACAGTACAATGTTCGCAATGAAGATGTTTGTTTTCTCAAGAAACTACTTTAGAAATGAGGCGAATCTACTAACTTGTACATCTTGTTAGATTACACAAACTAGGAAAGTTTGAACTTGCTGCACTCAACCTTCTTTGTAGGAAAGCAAGTGATTCCTAGAACCGAATTAGCTTATTTCACACAGTACAATGTTCGCAATGAAGATGTTTGTTTTCTCAAGAAACTACTTTAGAAATGAGGCGAATCTACTAAACTTGTACATCTTGTTAGATTACACAAACTAGGAAAGTTTGAACTTGCTGCACTCAACCTTCTTTGTAGGAAAGCAAGTGATTCCTAGAACCGAATTAGCTTATTTCACACAGTACAATGTTCTCGCAAATGAAGATGTTTGTTTTCAAGAAACTACTTTAGAAATGAGAGGCGAATCTACTAACTTGTACATCTTGTTAGATTACACAAACTAGGAAAGTTTGAACTTGCTGCACTCAACTTCTTTTTGTAGGAAAGCAAGTGATTCCTAGAACCGAATTAGCTTATTTCACACAGTACAATGTTCGGCAATGAAGATGTTTGTTTTCTCAAGAAACTACTTTAGAAATGAGGCGAATCTACTAACTTGTACATCTTGTTAGATTACACAAACTAGGAAAGTTTGAACTTGCTGCACTCAACCTTCTTTGTAGGAAAGCAAGTGATTCCTAGAACCGAATTAGCTTATTTCACACAGTACAATGTTCGCAATGAAGATGTTTGTTTTCTCAAGAAACTACTTTAGAAATGAGGCGAATCTACTAACTTGTACATCTTGTTAGATTACACAAACTAGGAAAGTTTGAACTTGCTGCACTCAACCTTCTTTGTAGGAAAGCAAGTGATTCCTAGAACCGAATTAGCTTATTTCACACAGTACAATGTTCGCAATGAAGATGTTTGTTTTCTCAAGAAACTACTTTAGAAATGAGGCGAATCTACTAACTTGTACATCTTGTTAGATTACACAAACTAGGAAAGTTTGAACTTGCTGCACTCAACCTTCTTTGTAGGAAAGCAAGTGATTCCTAGAACCGAATTAGCTTATTTCACACAGTACAATGTTCGCAATGAAGATGTTTGTTTTCTCAAGAAACTACTTTAGAAATGAGGCGAATCTACTAACTTGTACATCTTGTTAGATTACACAAACTAGGAAAGTTTGAACTTGCTGCACTCAACCTTCTTTGTAGGAAAGCAAGTGATTCCTAGAACCGAATTAGCTTATTTCACACAGTACAATGTTCGCAATGAAGATGTTTGTTTTCAAGAAACTACTTTAGAAATGAGGCGAAATCTACTAACTTGTACATCTTGTTAGATTACACAAACTAGGAAAGTTTGAACTTGCTGCACTCAACCTTCTTTGTAGGAAAGCAAGTGATTCCTAGAACCTAATTAGCTTATTTC